>JAWNPA010000020.1:29618998-30952798 GCA_035045345.1 Drosophila hamatofila | reverse complement strand
ATTCCAAATCTCGTTATTTATTAGTGTTCAAATTGTTAGAATTTTATTTCTCTATAAATGATTTAGTATTTTTATCTAAAATGACAATAAATATTCCAATTGCTAATTTTACACAAATTTTCCATCACAGCATTCGCGTATTAATGTCATTTATTTATGACATTTCACCTTTCTGTTGCTTTTTTGGTTTCTTGGCCATTGAGCTCCTCCTCCTCAACCATGGGGCACAGCATTCATTTGAAACTCACTAAAATTCACTACATGTTGCTTCTCAGTTGCGCCTACATGTTTGTTCTCTAACCAATCCTCTGTCGCCAACGACCATACCACGCTGAGTACATCGGTTCTCGTCCGATCCCCGAATTTAAGCAGCGTCGGGCGCGGTTAGTACTTAGATGGGGGACCGCTTGGGAACACCGCGTGTTGTTGGCATCGTCCAAAACACTTTTTTTCACCTTTTACTCAATTTCTGTATTTCTCTATTCCAAATCTCGTTATTTATTAGTGTTCAAATTGTTAGAATTTTATTTCTCTATAAATGATTTAGTATTTTTATCTAAAATGACAATAAATATTCCAATTGCTAATTTTACACAAATTTTCCATCACAGCATTCGCGTATTTATGTCATTTATTTATGACATTTCACCTTTCTGTTGCTTTTTTGGTTTCTTGGCCATTGAGCTCCTCCTCCTCAACCATGGGGCACAGCATTCATTTGAAACTCACTAAAATTCACTACATGTTGCTTCTCAGTTGCGCCTACATGTTTGTTCTCTAACCAATCCTCTGTCGCCAACGACCATACCACGCTGAGTACATCGGTTCTCGTCCGATCACCGAAATTAAGCAGCGTCGGGCGCGGTTAGTACTTAGATGGGGGACCGCTTGGGAACACCGCGTGTTGTTGGCATCGTCCAAAACACTTTTTTTCACCTTTTACTCAATTTCTGTATTTCTCTATTCCAAATCTCGTTATTTATTAGTGTTCAAATTGTTAGAATTTTATTTCTCTATAAATGATTTAGTATTTTTATCTAAAATGACAATAAATATTCCAATTGCTAATTTTACACAAATTTTCCATCACAGCATTCGCGTATTTATGTCATTTATTTATGACATTTCACCTTTCTGTTGCTTTTTTGGTTTCTTGGCCATTGAGCTCCTCCTCCTCAACCATGGGGCACAGCATTCATTTGAAACTCACTAAAATTCACTACATGTTGCTTCTCAGTTGCGCCTACATGTTTGTTCTCTAACCAATCCTCTGTCGCCAACGACCATACCACGCTGAGTACATCGGTTCTCGTCCGATCACCGAAATTAAGCAGCGTCGGGCGCGGTTAGTACTTAGATGGGGGACCGCTTGGGAACACCGCGTGTTGTTGGCATCGTCCAAAACACTTTTTTTCACCTTTTACTCAATTTCTGTATTTCTCTATTCCAAATCTCGTTATTTATTAGTGTTCAAATTGTTAGAATTTTATTTCTCTATAAATGATTTAGTATTTTTATCTAAAATGACAATAAATATTCCAATTGCTAATTTTACACAAATTTTCCATCACAGCATTCGCGTATTTATGTCATTTATTTATGACATTTCACCTTTCTGTTGCTTTTTTGGTTTCTTGGCCATTGAGCTCCTCCTCCTCAACCATGGGGCACAGCATTCATTTGAAACTCACTAAAATTCACTACATGTTGCTTCTCAGTTGCGCCTACATGTTTGTTCTCTAACCAATCCTCTGTCGCCAACGACCATACCACGCTGAGTACATCGGTTCTCGTCCGATCACCGAAATTAAGCAGCGTCGGGCGCGGTTAGTACTTAGATGGGGGACCGCTTGGGAACACCGCGTGTTGTTGGCATCGTCCAAAACACTTTTTTTCACCTTTTACTCAATTTCTGTATTTCTCTATTCCAAATCTCGTTATTTATTAGTGTTCAAATTGTTAGAATTTTATTTCTCTATAAATGATTTAGTATTTTTATCTAAAATGACAATAAATATTCCAATTGCTAATTTTACACAAATTTTCCATCACAGCATTCGCGTATTTATGTCATTTATTTATGACATTTCACCTTTCTGTTGCTTTTTTTTTTGTTTGGTTTCTGGGCCATTGAGCTCCTCCTCCTCAACCATGGGGCACAGCATTCATTTGAAACTCACTAAAATTCACTACATGTTGCTTCTCAGTTGCGCCTACATGTTTGTTCTCTAACCAATCCTCTGTCGCCAACGACCATACCACGCTGAGTACATCGGTTCTCGTCCGATCACCGAAATTAAGCAGCGTCGGGCGCGGTTAGTACTTAGATGGGGGACCGCTTGGGAACACCGCGTGTTGTTGGCATCGTCCAAAACACTTTTTTTCACCTTTTACTCAATTTCTGTATTTCTCTATTCCAAATCTCGTTATTTATTAGTGTTCAAATTGTTAGAATTTTATTTCTCTATAAATGATTTAGTATTTTTATCTAAAATGACAATAAATATTCCAATTGCTAATTTTACACAAATTTTCCATCACAGCATTCGCGTATTTATGTCATTTATTTATGACATTTCACCTTTCTGTTGCTTTTTTGGTTTCTTGGCCATTGAGCTCCTCCTCCTCAACCATGGGGCACAGCATTCATTTGAAACTCACTAAAATTCACTACATGTTGCTTCTCAGTTGCGCCTACATGTTTGTTCTCTAACCAATCCTCTGTCGCCAACGACCATACCACGCTGAGTACATCGGTTCTCGTCCGATCACCGAAATTAAGCAGCGTCGGGCGCGGTTAGTACTTAGATGGGGGACCGCTTGGGAACACCGCGTGTTGTTGGCATCGTCCAAAACACTTTTTTTCACCTTTTACTCAATTTCTGTATTTCTCTATTCCAAATCTCGTTATTTATTAGTGTTCAAATTGTTAGAATTTTATTTCTCTATAAATGATTTAGTATTTTTATCTAAAATGACAATAAATATTCCAATTGCTAATTTTACACAAATTTTCCATCACAGCATTCGCGTATTTATGTCATTTATTTATGACATTTCACCTTTCTGTTGCTTTTTTGGTTTCTTGGCCATTGAGCTCCTCCTCCTCAACCATGGGGCACAGCATTCATTTGAAACTCACTAAAATTCACTACATGTTGCTTCTCAGTTGCGCCTACATGTTTGTTCTCTAACCAATCCTCTGTCGCCAACGACCATACCACGCTGAGTACATCGGTTCTCGTCCGATCACCGAAATTAAGCAGCGTCGGGCGCGGTTAGTACTTAGATGGGGGACCGCTTGGGAACACCGCGTGTTGTTGGCATCGTCCAAAACACTTTTTTTCACCTTTTACTCAATTTCTGTATTTCTCTATTCCAAATCTCGTTATTTATTAGTGTTCAAATTGTTAGAATTTTATTTCTCTATAAATGATTTAGTATTTTTATCTAAAATGACAATAAATATTCCAATTGCTAATTTTACACAAATTTTCCATCACAGCATTCGCGTATTTATGTCATTTATTTATGACATTTCACCTTTCTGTTGCTTTTTTGGTTTCTTGGCCATTGAGCTCCTCCTCCTCAACCATGGGGCACAGCATTCATTTGAAACTCACTAAAATTCACTACATGTTGCTTCTCAGTTGCGCCTACATGTTTGTTCTCTAACCAATCCTCTGTCGCCAACGACCATACCACGCTGAGTACATCGGTTCTCGTCCGATCACCGAAATTAAGCAGCGTCGGGCGCGGTTAGTACTTAGATGGGGGACCGCTTGGGAACACCGCGTGTTGTTGGCATCGTCCAAAACACTTTTTTTCACCTTTTACTCAATTTCTGTATTTCTCTATTCCAAATCTCGTTATTTATTAGTGTTCAAATTGTTAGAATTTTATTTCTCTATAAATGATTTAGTATTTTTATCTAAAATGACAATAAATATTCCAATTGCTAATTTTACACAAATTTTCCATCACAGCATTCGCGTATTTATGTCATTTATTTATGACATTTCACCTTTCTGTTGCTTTTTTGGTTTCTTGGCCATTGAGCTCCTCCTCCTCAACCATGGGGCACAGCATTCATTTGAAACTCACTAAAATTCACTACATGTTGCTTCTCAGTTGCGCCTACATGTTTGTTCTCTAACCAATCCTCTGTCGCCAACGACCATACCACGCTGAGTACATCGGTTCTCGTCCGATCACCGAAATTAAGCAGCGTCGGGCGCGGTTAGTACTTAGATGGGGGACCGCTTGGGAACACCGCGTGTTGTTGGCATCGTCCAAAACACTTTTTTTCACCTTTTACTCAATTTCTGTATTTCTCTATTCCAAATCTCGTTATTTATTAGTGTTCAAATTGTTAGAATTTTATTTCTCTATAAATGATTTAGTATTTTTATCTAAAATGACAATAAATATTCCAATTGCTAATTTTACACAAATTTTCCATCACAGCATTCGCGTATTTATGTCATTTATTTATGACATTTCACCTTTCTGTTGCTTTTTTGGTTTCTTGGCCATTGAGCTCCTCCTCCTCAACCATGGGGCACAGCATTCATTTGAAACTCACTAAAATTCACTACATGTTGCTTCTCAGTTGCGCCTACATGTTTGTTCTCTAACCAATCCTCTGTCGCCAACGACCATACCACGCTGAGTACATCGGTTCTCGTCCGATCACCGAAATTAAGCAGCGTCGGGCGCGGTTAGTACTTAGATGGGGGACCGCTTGGGAACACCGCGTGTTGTTGGCATCGTCCAAAACACTTTTTTTCACCTTTTACTCAATTTCTGTATTTCTCTATTCCAAATCTCGTTATTTATTAGTGTTCAAATTGTTAGAATTTTATTTCTCTATAAATGATTTAGTATTTTTATCTAAAATGACAATAAATATTCCAATTGCTAATTTTACACAAATTTTCCATCACAGCATTCGCGTATTTATGTCATTTATTTATGACATTTCACCTTTCTGTTGCTTTTTTGGTTTCTTGGCCATTGAGCTCCTCCTCCTCAACCATGGGGCACAGCATTCATTTGAAACTCACTAAAATTCACTACATGTTGCTTCTCAGTTGCGCCTACATGTTTGTTCTCTAACCAATCCTCTGTCGCCAACGACCATACCACGCTGAGTACATCGGTTCTCGTCCGATCACCGAAATTAAGCAGCGTCGGGCGCGGTTAGTACTTAGATGAGGGGACCGCTTGGGAACACCGCGTGTTGTTGGCATCGTCCAAAACACTTTTTTTCACCTTTTACTCAATTTCTGTATTTCTCTATTCCAAATCTCGTTATTTATTAGTGTTCAAATTGTTAGAATTTTATTTCTCTATAAATGATTTAGTATTTTTATCTAAAATGACAATAAATATTCCAATTGCTAATTTTACACAAATTTTCCATCACAGCATTCGCGTATTAATGTCATTTATTTATGACATTTCACCTTTCTGTTGCTTTTTTGGTTTCTTGGCCATTGAGCTCCTCCTCCTCAACCATGGGGCACAGCATTCATTTGAAACTCACTAAAATTCACTACATGTTGCTTCTCAGTTGCGCCTACATGTTTGTTCTCTAACCAATCCTCTGTCGCCAACGACCATACCACGCTGAGTACATCGGTTCTCGTCCGATCACCGAAATTAAGCAGCGTCGGGCGCGGTTAGTACTTAGATGGGGGACCGCTTGGGAACACCGCGTGTTGTTGGCATCGTCCAAAACACTTTTTTTCACCTTTTACTCAATTTCTGTATTTCTCTATTCCAAATCTCGTTATTTATTAGTGTTCAAATTGTTAGAATTTTATTTCTCTATAAATGATTTAGTATTTTTATCTAAAATGACAATAAATATTCCAATTGCTAATTTTACACAAATTTTCCATCACAGCATTCGCGTATTTATGTCATTTATTTATGACATTTCACCTTTCTGTTGCTTTTTTGGTTTCTTGGCCATTGAGCTCCTCCTCCTCAACCATGGGGCACAGCATTCATTTGAAACTCACTAAAATTCACTACATGTTGCTTCTCAGTTGCGCCTACATGTTTGTTCTCTAACCAATCCTCTGTCGCCAACGACCATACCACGCTGAGTACATCGGTTCTCGTCCGATCACCGAAATTAAGCAGCGTCGGGCGCGGTTAGTACTTAGATGGGGGACCGCTTGGGAACACCGCGTGTTGTTGGCATCGTCCAAAACACTTTTTTTCACCTTTTACTCAATTTCTGTATTTCTCTATTCCAAATCTCGTTATTTATTAGTGTTCAAATTGTTAGAATTTTATTTCTCTATAAATGATTTAGTATTTTTATCTAAAATGACAATAAATATTCCAATTGCTAATTTTACACAAATTTTCCATCACAGCATTCGCGTATTTATGTCATTTATTTATGACATTTCACCTTTCTGTTGCTTTTTTGGTTTCTTGGCCATTGAGCTCCTCCTCCTCAACCATGGGGCACAGCATTCATTTGAAACTCACTAAAATTCACTACATGTTGCTTCTCAGTTGCGCCTACATGTTTGTTCTCTAACCAATCCTCTGTCGCCAACGACCATACCACGCTGAGTACATCGGTTCTCGTCCGATCACCGAAATTAAGCAGCGTCGGGCGCGGTTAGTACTTAGATGAGGGACCGCTTGGGAACACCGCGTGTTGTTGGCATCGTCCAAAACACTTTTTTTCACCTTTTACTCAATTTCTGTATTTCTCTATTCCAAATCTCGTTATTTATTAGTGTTCAAATTGTTAGAATTTTATTTCTCTATAAATGATTTAGTATTTTTATCTAAAATGACAATAAATATTCCAATTGCTAATTTTACACAAATTTTCCATCACAGCATTCGCGTATTTATGTCATTTATTTATGACATTTCACCTTTCTGTTGCTTTTTTGGTTTCTTGGCCATTGAGCTCCTCCTCCTCAACCATGGGGCACAGCATTCATTTGAAACTCACTAAAATTCACTACATGTTGCTTCTCAGTTGCGCCTACATGTTTGTTCTCTAACCAATCCTCTGTCGCCAACGACCATACCACGCTGAGTACATCGGTTCTCGTCCGATCACCGAAATTAAGCAGCGTCGGGCGCGGTTAGTACTTAGATGGGGGACCGCTTGGGAACACCGCGTGTTGTTGGCATCGTCCAAAACACTTTTTTTCACCTTTTACTCAATTTCTGTATTTCTCTATTCCAAATCTCGTTATTTATTAGTGTTCAAATTGTTAGAATTTTATTTCTCTATAAATGATTTAGTATTTTTATCTAAAATGACAATAAATATTCCAATTGCTAATTTTACACAAATTTTCCATCACAGCATTCGCGTATTTATGTCATTTATTTATGACATTTCACCTTTCTGTTGCTTTTTTGGTTTCTTGGCCATTGAGCTCCTCCTCCTCAACCATGGGGCACAGCATTCATTTGAAACTCACTAAAATTCACTACATGTTGCTTCTCAGTTGCGCCTACATGTTTGTTCTCTAACCAATCCTCTGTCGCCAACGACCATACCACGCTGAGTACATCGGTTCTCGTCCGATCACCGAAATTAAGCAGCGTCGGGCGCGGTTAGTACTTAGATGGGGGACCGCTTGGGAACACCGCGTGTTGTTGGCATCGATCTCCAAAACACTTTTTTTCACCTTTTACTCAATTTCTGTATTTCTCTATTCCAAATCTCGTTATTTATTAGTGTTCAAATTGTTAGAATTTTATTTCTCTATAAATGATTTAGTATTTTTATCTAAAATGACAATAAATATTCCAATTGCTAATTTTACACAAATTTTCCATCACAGCATTCGCGTATTTATGTCATTTATTTATGACATTTCACCTTTCTGTTGCTTTTTTGGTTTCTTGGCCATTGAGCTCCTCCTCCTCAACCATGGGGCACAGCATTCATTTGAAACTCACTAAAATTCACTACATGTTGCTTCTCAGTTGCGCCTACATGTTTGTTCTCTAACCAATCCTCTGTCGCCAACGACCATACCACGCTGAGTACATCGGTTCTCGTCCGATCACCGAAATTAAGCAGCGTCGGGCGCGGTTAGTACTTAGATGGGGGACCGCTTGGGAACACCGCGTGTTGTTGGCATCGTCCAAAACACTTTTTTTCACCTTTTACTCAATTTCTGTATTTCTCTATTCCAAATCTCGTTATTTATTAGTGTTCAAATTGTTAGAATTTTATTTCTCTATAAATGATTTAGTATTTTTATCTAAAATGACAATAAATATTCCAATTGCTAATTTTACACAAATTTTCCATCACAGCATTCGCGTATTTATGTCATTTATTTATGACATTTCACCTTTCTGTTGCTTTTTTGGTTTCTTGGCCATTGAGCTCCTCCTCCTCAACCATGGGGCACAGCATTCATTTGAAACTCACTAAAATTCACTACATGTTGCTTCTCAGTTGCGCCTACATGTTTGTTCTCTAACCAATCCTCTGTCGCCAACGACCATACCACGCTGAGTACATCGGTTCTCGTCCGATCACCGAAATTAAGCAGCGTCGGGCGCGGTTAGTACTTAGATGGGGGACCGCTTGGGAACACCGCGTGTTGTTGGCATCGTCCAAAACACTTTTTTTCACCTTTTACTCAATTTCTGTATTTCTCTATTCCAAATCTCGTTATTTATTAGTGTTCAAATTGTTAGAATTTTATTTCTCTATAAATGATTTAGTATTTTTATCTAAAATGACAATAAATATTCCAATTGCTAATTTTACACAAATTTTCCATCACAGCATTCGCGTATTTATGTCATTTATTTATGACATTTCACCTTTCTGTTGCTTTTTTGGTTTCTTGGCCATTGAGCTCCTCCTCCTCAACCATGGGGCACAGCATTCATTTGAAACTCACTAAAATTCACTACATGTTGCTTCTCAGTTGCGCCTACATGTTTGTTCTCTAACCAATCCTCTGTCGCCAACGACCATACCACGCTGAGTACATCGGTTCTCGTCCGATCACCGAAATTAAGCAGCGTCGGGCGCGGTTAGTACTTAGATGGGGGACCGCTTGGGAACACCGCGTGTTGTTGGCATCGTCCAAAACACTTTTTTTCACCTTTTACTCAATTTCTGTATTTCTCTATTCCAAATCTCGTTATTTATTAGTGTTCAAATTGTTAGAATTTTATTTCTCTATAAATGATTTAGTATTTTTATCTAAAATGACAATAAATATTCCAATTGCTAATTTTACACAAATTTTCCATCACAGCATTCGCGTATTTATGTCATTTATTTATGACATTTCACCTTTCTGTTGCTTTTTTGGTTTCTTGGCCAGTGAGCTCCTCCTCCTCAACCATGGGGCACAGCATTCATTTGAAACTCACTAAAATTCACTACATGTTGCTTCTCAGTTGCGCCTACATGTTTGTTCTCTAACCAATCCTCTGTCGCCAACGACCATACCACGCTGAGTACATCGGTTCTCGTCCGATCACCGAAATTAAGCAGCGTCGGGCGCGGTTAGTACTTAGATGGGGGACCGCTTGGGAACACCGCGTGTTGTTGGCATCGTCCAAAACACTTTTTTTCACCTTTTTACTCAATTTCTGTATTTCTCTATTCCAAATCTCGTTATTTATTAGTGTTCAAATTGTTTGAATTTTATTTATCTATAAATGATTTAGTATTTTTATCTAAAATGACAATAAATATTCCAATTGCTAATTTTACACAAATTTTCCATCACAGCATTCGCGTATTTATGTCATTTATTTATGACGTTTCACCTTTCTGTTGCTTTTTTGGTTTCTGGGCCATTGAGCTCCTCCTCCTCAACCATGGGGCACAGCATTCATTTGAAACTCACTAAAATTCACTACATGTTGCTTCTCAGTTGCGCCTACATCTTTGTTCTGAGTACATCGGTTCTCGTCCGATCCCCGAATTTAAGCAGCGTCGGGCGCGGTTAGTACTTAGATGGGGGACCGCTTGGGAACACCGCGTGTTGTTGGCATCGTCCAAAACACTTTTTTTCACCTTTTACTCAATTTCTGTATTTCTCTATTCCAAATCTCGTTATTTATTAGTGTTCAAATTGTTTGAATTTTATTTCTCTATAAATGATTTAGTATTTTTATCTAAAATGACAATAAATATTCCAATTGCTAATTTTACACAAATTTTCCATCACAGCATTCGCGTATTTATGTCATTTATTTATGACATTTCACCTTTCTGTTGCTTTTTTGGTTTCTTGGCCATTGAGCTCCTCCTCCTCAACCATGGGGCACAGCATTCATTTGAAACTCACTAAAATTCACTACATGTTGCTTCTCAGTTGCGCCTACATGTTTGTTCTCTAACCAATCCTCTGTCGCCAACGACCATACCACGCTGAGTACATCGGTTCTCGTCCGATCACCGAAATTAAGCAGCGTCGGGCGCGGTTAGTACTTAGATGGGGGACCGCTTGGGAACACCGCGTGTTGTTGGCATCGTCCAAAACACTTTTTTTCACCTTTTACTCAATTTCTGTATTTCTCTATTCCAAATCTCGTTATTTATTAGTGTTCAAATTGTTAGAATTTTATTTCTCTATAAATGATTTAGTATTTTTATCTAAAATGACAATAAATATTCCAATTGCTAATTTTACACAAATTTTCCATCACAGCATTCGCGTATTTATGTCATTTATTTATGACATTTCACCTTTCTGTTGCTTTTTTGGTTTCTTGGCCATTGAGCTCCTCCTCCTCAACCATGGGGCACAGCATTCATTTGAAACTCACTAAAATTCACTACATGTTGCTTCTCAGTTGCGCCTACATGTTTGTTCTCTAACCAATCCTCTGTCGCCAACGACCATACCACGCTGAGTACATCGGTTCTCGTCCGATCACCGAAATTAAGCAGCGTCGGGCGCGGTTAGTACTTAGATGGGGGACCGCTTGGGAACACCGCGTGTTGTTGGCATCGTCCAAAACACTTTTTTTCACCTTTTACTCAATTTCTGTATTTCTCTATTCCAAATCTCGTTATTTATTAGTGTTCAAATTGTTAGAATTTTATTTCTCTATAAATGATTTAGTATTTTTATCTAAAATGACAATAAATATTCCAATTGCTAATTTTACACAAATTTTCCATCACAGCATTCGCGTATTTATGTCATTTATTTATGACATTTCACCTTTCTGTTGCTTTTTTGGTTTCTTGGCCATTGAGCTCCTCCTCCTCAACCATGGGGCACAGCATTCATTTGAAACTCACTAAAATTCACTACATGTTGCTTCTCAGTTGCGCCTACATGTTTGTTCTCTAACCAATCCTCTGTCGCCAACGACCATACCACGCTGAGTACATCGGTTCTCGTCCGATCACCGAAATTAAGCAGCGTCGGGCGCGGTTAGTACTTAGATGGGGGACCGCTTGGGAACACCGCGTGTTGTTGGCATCGTCCAAAACACTTTTTTTCACCTTTTACTCAATTTCTGTATTTCTCTATTCCAAATCTCGTTATTTATTAGTGTTCAAATTGTTAGAATTTTATTTCTCTATAAATGATTTAGTATTTTTATCTAAAATGACAATAAATATTCCAATTGCTAATTTTACACAAATTTTCCATCACAGCATTCGCGTATTTATGTCATTTATTTATGACATTTCACCTTTCTGTTGCTTTTTTGGTTTCTTGGCCATTGAGCTCCTCCTCCTCAACCATGGGGCACAGCATTCATTTGAAACTCACTAAAATTCACTACATGTTGCTTCTCAGTTGCGCCTACATGTTTGTTCTCTAACCAATCCTCTGTCGCCAACGACCATACCACGCTGAGTACATCGGTTCTCGTCCGATCACCGAAATTAAGCAGCGTCGGGCGCGGTTAGTACTTAGATGGGGGACCGCTTGGGAACACCGCGTGTTGTTGGCATCGTCCAAAACACTTTTTTTCACCTTTTACTCAATTTCTGTATTTCTCTATTCCAAATCTCGTTATTTATTAGTGTTCAAATTGTTAGAATTTTATTTCTCTATAAATGATTTAGTATTTTTATCTAAAATGACAATAAATATTCCAATTGCTAATTTTACACAAATTTTCCATCACAGCATTCGCGTATTTATGTCATTTATTTATGACATTTCACCTTTCTGTTGCTTTTTTGGTTTCTTGGCCATTGAGCTCCTCCTCCTCAACCATGGGGCACAGCATTCATTTGAAACTCACTAAAATTCACTACATGTTGCTTCTCAGTTGCGCCTACATGTTTGTTCTCTAACCAATCCTCTGTCGCCAACGACCATACCACGCTGAGTACATCGGTTCTCGTCCGATCACCGAAATTAAGCAGCGTCGGGCGCGGTTAGTACTTAGATGGGGGACCGCTTGGGAACACCGCGTGTTGTTGGCATCGTCCAAAACACTTTTTTTCACCTTTTACTCAATTTCTGTATTTCTCTATTCCAAATCTCGTTATTTATTAGTGTTCAAATTGTTAGAATTTTATTTCTCTATAAATGATTTAGTATTTTTATCTAAAATGACAATAAATATTCCAATTGCTAATTTTACACAAATTTTCCATCACAGCATTCGCGTATTTATGTCATTTATTTATGACATTTCACCTTTCTGTTGCTTTTTTGGTTTCTTGGCCATTGAGCTCCTCCTCCTCAACCATGGGGCACAGCATTCATTTGAAACTCACTAAAATTCACTACATGTTGCTTCTCAGTTGCGCCTACATGTTTGTTCTCTAACCAATCCTCTGTCGCCAACGACCATACCACGCTGAGTACATCGGTTCTCGTCCGATCACCGAAATTAAGCAGCGTCGGGCGCGGTTAGTACTTAGATGGGGGACCGCTTGGGAACACCGCGTGTTGTTGGCATCGTCCAAAACACTTTTTTTCACCTTTTACTCAATTTCTGTATTTCTCTATTCCAAATCTCGTTATTTATTAGTGTTCAAATTGTTAGAATTTTATTTCTCTATAAATGATTTAGTATTTTTATCTAAAATGACAATAAATATTCCAATTGCTAATTTTACACAAATTTTCCATCACAGCATTCGCGTATTTATGTCATTTATTTATGACATTTCACCTTTCTGTTGCTTTTTTGGTTTCTTGGCCATTGAGCTCCTCCTCCTCAACCATGGGGCACAGCATTCATTTGAAACTCACTAAAATTCACTACATGTTGCTTCTCAGTTGCGCCTACATGTTTGTTCTCTAACCAATCCTCTGTCGCCAACGACCATACCACGCTGAGTACATCGGTTCTCGTCCGATCACCGAAATTAAGCAGCGTCGGGCGCGGTTAGTACTTAGATGGGGGACCGCTTGGGAACACCGCGTGTTGTTGGCATCGTCCAAAACACTTTTTTTCACCTTTTACTCAATTTCTGTATTTCTCTATTCCAAATCTCGTTATTTATTAGTGTTCAAATTGTTAGAATTTTATTTCTCTATAAATGATTTAGTATTTTTATCTAAAATGACAATAAATATTCCAATTGCTAATTTTACACAAATTTTCCATCACAGCATTCGCGTATTTATGTCATTTATTTATGACATTTCACCTTTCTGTTGCTTTTTTGGTTTCTTGGCCATTGAGCTCCTCCTCCTCAACCATGGGGCACAGCATTCATTTGAAACTCACTAAAATTCACTACATGTTGCTTCTCAGTTGCGCCTACATGTTTGTTCTCTAACCAATCCTCTGTCGCCAACGACCATACCACGCTGAGTACATCGGTTCTCGTCCGATCACCGAAATTAAGCAGCGTCGGGCGCGGTTAGTACTTAGATGAGGGACCGCTTGGGAACACCGCGTGTTGTTGGCATCGTCCAAAACACTTTTTTTCACCTTTTACTCAATTTCTGTATTTCTCTATTCCAAATCTCGTTATTTATTAGTGTTCAAATTGTTAGAATTTTATTTCTCTATAAATGATTTAGTATTTTTATCTAAAATGACAATAAATATTCCAATTGCTAATTTTACACAAATTTTCCATCACAGCATTCGCGTATTTATGTCATTTATTTATGACATTTCACCTTTCTGTTGCTTTTTTGGTTTCTTGGCCATTGAGCTCCTCCTCCTCAACCATGGGGCACAGCATTCATTTGAAACTCACTAAAATTCACTACATGTTGCTTCTCAGTTGCGCCTACATGTTTGTTCTCTAACCAATCCTCTGTCGCCAACGACCATACCACGCTGAGTACATCGGTTCTCGTCCGATCCCCGAATTTAAGCAGCGTCGGGCGCGGTTAGTACTTAGATGGGGGACCGCTTGGGAACACCGCGTGTTGTTGGCATCGTCCAAAACACTTTTTTTCACCTTTTACTCAATTTCTGTATTTCTCTATTCCAAATCTCGTTATTTATTAGTGTTCAAATTGTTAGAATTTTATTTCTCTATAAATGATTTAGTATTTTTATCTAAAATGACAATAAATATTCCAATTGCTAATTTTACACAAATTTTCCATCACAGCATTCGCGTATTTATGTCATTTATTTATGACATTTCACCTTTCTGTTGCTTTTTTGGTTTCTTGGCCATTGAGCTCCTCCTCCTCAACCATGGGGCACAGCATTCATTTGAAACTCACTAAAATTCACTACATGTTGCTTCTCAGTTGCGCCTACATGTTTGTTCTCTAACCAATCCTCTGTCGCCAACGACCATACCACGCTGAGTACATCGGTTCTCGTCCGATCACCGAAATTAAGCAGCGTCGGGCGCGGTTAGTACTTAGATGGGGGACCGCTTGGGAACACCGCGTGTTGTTGGCATCGTCCAAAACACTTTTTTTCACCTTTTACTCAATTTCTGTATTTCTCTATTCCAAATCTCGTTATTTATTAGTGTTCAAATTGTTAGAATTTTATTTCTCTATAAATGATTTAGTATTTTTATCTAAAATGACAATAAATATTCCAATTGCTAATTTTACACAAATTTTCCATCACAGCATTCGCGTATTTATGTCATTTATTTATGACATTTCACCTTTCTGTTGCTTTTTTGGTTTCTTGGCCATTGAGCTCCTCCTCCTCAACCATGGGGCACAGCATTCATTTGAAACTCACTAAAATTCACTACATGTTGCTTCTCAGTTGCGCCTACATGTTTGTTCTCTAACCAATCCTCTGTCGCCAACGACCATACCACGCTGAGTACATCGGTTCTCGTCCGATCACCGAAATTAAGCAGCGTCGGGCGCGGTTAGTACTTAGATGGGGGACCGCTTGGGAACACCGCGTGTTGTTGGCATCGTCCAAAACACTTTTTTTCACCTTTTACTCAATTTCTGTATTTCTCTATTCCAAATCTCGTTATTTATTAGTGTTCAAATTGTTAGAATTTTATTTCTCTATAAATGATTTAGTATTTTTATCTAAAATGACAATAAATATTCCAATTGCTAATTTTACACAAATTTTCCATCACAGCATTCGCGTATTAATGTCATTTATTTATGACATTTCACCTTTCTGTTGCTTTTTTGGTTTCTTGGCCATTGAGCTCCTCCTCCTCAACCATGGGGCACAGCATTCATTTGAAACTCACTAAAATTCACTACATGTTGCTTCTCAGTTGCGCCTACATGTTTGTTCTCTAACCAATCCTCTGTCGCCAACGACCATACCACGCTGAGTACATCGGTTCTCGTCCGATCACCGAAATTAAGCAGCGTCGGGCGCGGTTAGTACTTAGATGGGGGACCGCTTGGGAACACCGCGTGTTGTTGGCATCGTCCAAAACACTTTTTTTCACCTTTTACTCAATTTCTGTATTTCTCTATTCCAAATCTCGTTATTTATTAGTGTTCAAATTGTTAGAATTTTATTTCTCTATAAATGATTTAGTATTTTTATCTAAAATGACAATAAATATTCCAATTGCTAATTTTACACAAATTTTCCATCACAGCATTCGCGTATTTATGTCATTTATTTATGACATTTCACCTTTCTGTTGCTTTTTTGGTTTCTTGGCCATTGAGCTCCTCCTCCTCAACCATGGGGCACAGCATTCATTTGAAACTCACTAAAATTCACTACATGTTGCTTCTCAGTTGCGCCTACATGTTTGTTCTCTAACCAATCCTCTGTCGCCAACGACCATACCACGCTGAGTACATCGGTTCTCGTCCGATCACCGAAATTAAGCAGCGTCGGGCGCGGTTAGTACTTAGATGGGGGACCGCTTGGGAACACCGCGTGTTGTTGGCATCGTCCAAAACACTTTTTTTCACCTTTTACTCAATTTCTGTATTTCTCTATTCCAAATCTCGTTATTTATTAGTGTTCAAATTGTTAGAATTTTATTTCTCTATAAATGATTTAGTATTTTTATCTAAAATGACAATAAATATTCCAATTGCTAATTTTACACAAATTTTCCATCACAGCATTCGCGTATTTATGTCATTTATTTATGACATTTCACCTTTCTGTTGCTTTTTTGGTTTCTTGGCCATTGAGCTCCTCCTCCTCAACCATGGGGCACAGCATTCATTTGAAACTCACTAAAATTCACTACATGTTGCTTCTCAGTTGCGCCTACATGTTTGTTCTCTAACCAATCCTCTGTCGCCAACGACCATACCACGCTGAGTACATCGGTTCTCGTCCGATCACCGAAATTAAGCAGCGTCGGGCGCGGTTAGTACTTAGATGGGGGACCGCTTGGGAACACCGCGTGTTGTTGGCATCGTCCAAAACACTTTTTTTCACCTTTTACTCAATTTCTGTATTTCTCTATTCCAAATCTCGTTATTTATTAGTGTTCAAATTGTTAGAATTTTATTTCTCTATAAATGATTTAGTATTTTTATCTAAAATGACAATAAATATTCCAATTGCTAATTTTACACAAATTTTCCATCACAGCATTCGCGTATTTATGTCATTTATTTATGACATTTCACCTTTCTGTTGCTTTTTTGGTTTCTTGGCCATTGAGCTCCTCCTCCTCAACCATGGGGCACAGCATTCATTTGAAACTCACTAAAATTCACTACATGTTGCTTCTCAGTTGCGCCTACATGTTTGTTCTCTAACCAATCCTCTGTCGCCAACGACCATACCACGCTGAGTACATCGGTTCTCGTCCGATCACCGAAATTAAGCAGCGTCGGGCGCGGTTAGTACTTAGATGGGGGACCGCTTGGGAACACCGCGTGTTGTTGGCATCGTCCAAAACACTTTTTTTCACCTTTTACTCAATTTCTGTATTTCTCTATTCCAAATCTCGTTATTTATTAGTGTTCAAATTGTTAGAATTTTATTTCTCTATAAATGATTTAGTATTTTTATCTAAAATGACAATAAATATTCCAATTGCTAATTTTACACAAATTTTCCATCACAGCATTCGCGTATTTATGTCATTTATTTATGACATTTCACCTTTCTGTTGCTTTTTTGGTTTCTTGGCCATTGAGCTCCTCCTCCTCAACCATGGGGCACAGCATTCATTTGAAACTCACTAAAATTCACTACATGTTGCTTCTCAGTTGCGCCTACATGTTTGTTCTCTAACCAATCCTCTGTCGCCAACGACCATACCACGCTGAGTACATCGGTTCTCGTCCGATCACCGAAATTAAGCAGCGTCGGGCGCGGTTAGTACTTAGATGGGGGACCGCTTGGGAACACCGCGTGTTGTTGGCATCGTCCAAAACACTTTTTTTCACCTTTTACTCAATTTCTGTATTTCTCTATTCCAAATCTCGTTATTTATTAGTGTTCAAATTGATAGAATTTTATTTCTCTATAAATGATTTAGTATTTTTATCTAAAATGACAATAAATATTCCAATTGCTAATTTTACACAAATTTTCCATCACAGCATTCGCGTATTAATGTCATTTATTTATGACATTTCACCTTTCTGTTGCTTTTTTGGTTTCTTGGCCATTGAGCTCCTCCTCCTCAACCATGGGGCACAGCATTCATTTGAAACTCACTAAAATTCACTACATGTTGCTTCTCAGTTGCGCCTACATGTTTGTTCTCTAACCAATCCTCTGTCGCCAACGACCATACCACGCTGAGTACATCGGTTCTCGTCCGATCACCGAAATTAAGCAGCGTCGGGCGCGGTTAGTACTTAGATGGGGGACCGCTTGGGAACACCGCGTGTTGTTGGCATCGTCCAAAACACTTTTTTTCACCTTTTACTCAATTTCTGTATTTCTCTATTCCAAATCTCGTTATTTATTAGTGTTCAAATTGTTAGAATTTTATTTCTCTATAAATGATTTAGTATTTTTATCTAAAATGACAATAAATATTCCAATTGCTAATTTTACACAAATTTTCCATCACAGCATTCGCGTATTTATGTCATTTATTTATGACATTTCACCTTTCTGTTGCTTTTTTGGTTTCTTGGCCATTGAGCTCCTCCTCCTCAACCATGGGGCACAGCATTCATTTGAAACTCACTAAAATTCACTACATGTTGCTTCTCAGTTGCGCCTACATGTTTGTTCTCTAACCAATCCTCTGTCGCCAACGACCATACCACGCTGAGTACATCGGTTCTCGTCCGATCACCGAAATTAAGCAGCGTCGGGCGCGGTTAGTACTTAGATGGGGGACCGCTTGGGAACACCGCGTGTTGTTGGCATCGTCCAAAACACTTTTTTTCACCTTTTACTCAATTTCTGTATTTCTCTATTCCAAATCTCGTTATTTATTAGTGTTCAAATTGATAGAATTTTATTTCTCTATAAATGATTTAGTATTTTTATCTAAAATGACAATAAATATTCCAATTGCTAATTTTACACAAATTTTCCATCACAGCATTCGCGTATTAATGTCATTTATTTATGACATTTCACCTTTCTGTTGCTTTTTTGGTTTCTTGGCCATTGAGCTCCTCCTCCTCAACCATGGGGCACAGCATTCATTTGAAACTCACTAAAATTCACTACATGTTGCTTCTCAGTTGCGCCTACATGTTTGTTCTCTAACCAATCCTCTGTCGCCAACGACCATACCACGCTGAGTACATCGGTTCTCGTCCGATCACCGAAATTAAGCAGCGTCGGGCGCGGTTAGTACTTAGATGGGGGACCGCTTGGGAACACCGCGTGTTGTTGGCATCGTCCAAAACACTTTTTTTCACCTTTTACTCAATTTCTGTATTTCTCTATTCCAAATCTCGTTATTTATTAGTGTTCAAATTGTTAGAATTTTATTTCTCTATAAATGATTTAGTATTTTTATCTAAAATGACAATAAATATTCCAATTGCTAATTTTACACAAATTTTCCATCACAGCATTCGCGTATTAATGTCATTTATTTATGACATTTCACCTTTCTGTTGCTTTTTTGGTTTCTTGGCCATTGAGCTCCTCCTCCTCAACCATGGGGCACAGCATTCATTTGAAACTCACTAAAATTCACTACATGTTGCTTCTCAGTTGCGCCTACATGTTTGTTCTCTAACCAATCCTCTGTCGCCAACGACCATACCACGCTGAGTACATCGGTTCTCGTCCGATCACCGAAATTAAGCAGCGTCGGGCGCGGTTAGTACTTAGATGGGGGACCGCTTGGGAACACCGCGTGTTGTTGGCATCGTCCAAAACACTTTTTTTCACCTTTTACTCAATTTCTGTATTTCTCTATTCCAAATCTCGTTATTTATTAGTGTTCAAATTGTTAGAATTTTATTTCTCTATAAATGATTTAGTATTTTTATCTAAAATGACAATAAATATTCCAATTGCTAATTTTACACAAATTTTCCATCACAGCATTCGCGTATTAATGTCATTTATTTATGACATTTCACCTTTCTGTTGCTTTTTTGGTTTCTTGGCCATTGAGCTCCTCCTCCTCAACCATGGGGCACAGCATTCATTTGAAACTCACTAAAATTCACTACATGTTGCTTCTCAGTTGCGCCTACATGTTTGTTCTCTAACCAATCCTCTGTCGCCAACGACCATACCACGCTGAGTACATCGGTTCTCGTCCGATCACCGAAATTAAGCAGCGTCGGGCGCGGTTAGTACTTAGATGGGGGACCGCTTGGGAACACCGCGTGTTGTTGGCATCGTCCAAAACACTTTTTTTCACCTTTTACTCAATTTCTGTATTTCTCTATTCCAAATCTCGTTATTTATTAGTGTTCAAATTGTTAGAATTTTATTTCTCTATAAATGATTTAGTATTTTTATCTAAAATGACAATAAATATTCCAATTGCTAATTTTACACAAATTTTCCATCACAGCATTCGCGTATTAATGTCATTTATTTATGACATTTCACCTTTCTGTTGCTTTTTTGGTTTCTTGGCCATTGAGCTCCTCCTCCTCAACCATGGGGCACAGCATTCATTTGAAACTCACTAAAATTCACTACATGTTGCTTCTCAGTTGCGCCTACATGTTTGTTCTCTAACCAATCCTCTGTCGCCAACGACCATACCACGCTGAGTACATCGGTTCTCGTCCGATCACCGAAATTAAGCAGCGTCGGGCGCGGTTAGTACTTAGATGGGGGACCGCTTGGGAACACCGCGTGTTGTTGGCATCGTCCAAAACACTTTTTTTCACCTTTTACTCAATTTCTGTATTTCTCTATTCCAAATCTCGTTATTTATTAGTGTTCAAATTGTTAGAATTTTATTTCTCTATAAATGATTTAGTATTTTTATCTAAAATGACAATAAATATTCCAATTGCTAATTTTACACAAATTTTCCATCACAGCATTCGCGTATTAATGTCATTTATTTATGACATTTCACCTTTCTGTTGCTTTTTTGGTTTCTTGGCCATTGAGCTCCTCCTCCTCAACCATGGGGCACAGCATTCATTTGAAACTCACTAAAATTCACTACATGTTGCTTCTCAGTTGCGCCTACATGTTTGTTCTCTAACCAATCCTCTGTCGCCAACGACCATACCACGCTGAGTACATCGGTTCTCGTCCGATCACCGAAATTAAGCAGCGTCGGGCGCGGTTAGTACTTAGATGAGGGACCGCTTGGGAACACCGCGTGTTGTTGGCATCGTCCAAAACACTTTTTTTCACCTTTTACTCAATTTCTGTATTTCTCTATTCCAAATCTCGTTATTTATTAGTGTTCAAATTGATAGAATTTTATTTCTCTATAAATGATTTAGTATTTTTATCTAAAATGACAATAAATATTCCAATTGCTAATTTTACACAAATTTTCCATCACAGCATTCGCGTATTAATGTCATTTATTTATGACATTTCACCTTTCTGTTGCTTTTTTGGTTTCTTGGCCATTGAGCTCCTCCTCCTCAACCATGGGGCACAGCATTCATTTGAAACTCACTAAAATTCACTACATGTTGCTTCTCAGTTGCGCCTACATGTTTGTTCTCTAACCAATCCTCTGTCGCCAACGACCATACCACGCTGAGTACATCGGTTCTCGTCCGATCACCGAAATTAAGCAGCGTCGGGCGCGGTTAGTACTTAGATGGGGGACCGCTTGGGAACACCGCGTGTTGTTGGCATCGTCCAAAACACTTTTTTTCACCTTTTACTCAATTTCTGTATTTCTCTATTCCAAATCTCGTTATTTATTAGTGTTCAAATTGTTAGAATTTTATTTCTCTATAAATGATTTAGTATTTTTATCTAAAATGACAATAAATATTCCAATTGCTAATTTTACACAAATTTTCCATCACAGCATTCGCGTATTTATGTCATTTATTTATGACATTTCACCTTTCTGTTGCTTTTTTGGTTTCTTGGCCATTGAGCTCCTCCTCCTCAACCATGGGGCACAGCATTCATTTGAAACTCACTAAAATTCACTACATGTTGCTTCTCAGTTGCGCCTACATGTTTGTTCTCTAACCAATCCTCTGTCGCCAACGACCATACCACGCTGAGTACATCGGTTCTCGTCCGATCACCGAAATTAAGCAGCGTCGGGCGCGGTTAGTACTTAGATGGGGGACCGCTTGGGAACACCGCGTGTTGTTGGCATCGTCCAAAACACTTTTTTTCACCTTTTACTCAATTTCTGTATTTCTCTATTCCAAATCTCGTTATTTATTAGTGTTCAAATTGTTAGAATTTTATTTCTCTATAAATGATTTAGTATTTTTATCTAAAATGACAATAAATATTCCAATTGCTAATTTTACACAAATTTTCCATCACAGCATTCGCGTATTAATGTCATTTATTTATGACATTTCACCTTTCTGTTGCTTTTTTGGTTTCTTGGCCATTGAGCTCCTCCTCCTCAACCATGGGGCACAGCATTCATTTGAAACTCACTAAAATTCACTACATGTTGCTTCTCAGTTGCGCCTACATGTTTGTTCTCTAACCAATCCTCTGTCGCCAACGACCATACCACGCTGAGTACATCGGTTCTCGTCCGATCACCGAAATTAAGCAGCGTCGGGCGCGGTTAGTACTTAGATGGGGGACCGCTTGGGAACACCGCGTGTTGTTGGCATCGTCCAAAACACTTTTTTTCACCTTTTACTCAATTTCTGTATTTCTCTATTCCAAATCTCGTTATTTATTAGTGTTCAAATTGTTAGAATTTTATTTCTCTATAAATGATTTAGTATTTTTATCTAAAATGACAATAAATATTCCAATTGCTAATTTTACACAAATTTTCCATCACAGCATTCGCGTATTTATGTCATTTATTTATGACATTTCACCTTTCTGTTGCTTTTTTGGTTTCTTGGCCATTGAGCTCCTCCTCCTCAACCATGGGGCACAGCATTCATTTGAAACTCACTAAAATTCACTACATGTTGCTTCTCAGTTGCGCCTACATGTTTGTTCTCTAACCAATCCTCTGTCGCCAACGACCATACCACGCTGAGTACATCGGTTCTCGTCCGATCACCGAAATTAAGCAGCGTCGGGCGCGGTTAGTACTTAGATGGGGGACCGCTTGGGAACACCGCGTGTTGTTGGCATCGTCCAAAACACTTTTTTTCACCTTTTACTCAATTTCTGTATTTCTCTATTCCAAATCTCGTTATTTATTAGTGTTCAAATTGTTAGAATTTTATTTCTCTATAAATGATTTAGTATTTTTATCTAAAATGACAATAAATATTCCAATTGCTAATTTTACACAAATTTTCCATCACAGCATTCGCGTATTTATGTCATTTATTTATGACATTTCACCTTTCTGTTGCTTTTTTGGTTTCTTGGCCATTGAGCTCCTCCTCCTCAACCATGGGGCACAGCATTCATTTGAAACTCACTAAAATTCACTACATGTTGCTTCTCAGTTGCGCCTACATGTTTGTTCTCTAACCAATCCTCTGTCGCCAACGACCATACCACGCTGAGTACATCGGTTCTCGTCCGATCACCGAAATTAAGCAGCGTCGGGCGCGGTTAGTACTTAGATGGGGGACCGCTTGGGAACACCGCGTGTTGTTGGCATCGTCCAAAACACTTTTTTTCACCTTTTAACTCAATTTCTGTATTTCTCTATTCCAAATCTCGTTATTTATTAGTGTTCAAATTGTTAGAATTTTATTTCTCTATAAATGATTTAGTATTTTTATCTAAAATGACAATAAATATTCCAATTGCTAATTTTACACAAATTTTCCATCACAGCATTCGCGTATTAATGTCATTTATTTATGACATTTCACCTTTCTGTTGCTTTTTTGGTTTCTTGGCCATTGAGCTCCTCCTCCTCAACCATGGGGCACAGCATTCATTTGAAACTCACTAAAATTCACTACATGTTGCTTCTCAGTTGCGCCTACATGTTTGTTCTCTAACCAATCCTCTGTCGCCAACGACCATACCACGCTGAGTACATCGGTTCTCGTCCGATCACCGAAATTAAGCAGCGTCGGGCGCGGTTAGTACTTAGATGGGGGACCGCTTGGGAACACCGCGTGTTGTTGGCATCGTCCAAAACACTTTTTTTCACCTTTTACTCAATTTCTGTATTTCTCTATTCCAAATCTCGTTATTTATTAGTGTTCAAATTGATAGAATTTTATTTCTCTATAAATGATTTAGTATTTTTATCTAAAATGACAATAAATATTCCAATTGCTAATTTTACACAAATTTTCCATCACAGCATTCGCGTATTAATGTCATTTATTTATGACATTTCACCTTTCTGTTGCTTTTTTGGTTTCTTGGCCATTGAGCTCCTCCTCCTCAACCATGGGGCACAGCATTCATTTGAAACTCACTAAAATTCACTACATGTTGCTTCTCAGTTGCGCCTACATGTTTGTTCTCTAACCAATCCTCTGTCGCCAACGACCATACCACGCTGAGTACATCGGTTCTCGTCCGATCACCGAAATTAAGCAGCGTCGGGCGCGGTTAGTACTTAGATGGGGGACCGCTTGGGAACACCGCGTGTTGTTGGCATCGTCCAAAACACTTTTTTTCACCTTTTACTCAATTTCTGTATTTCTCTATTCCAAATCTCGTTATTTATTAGTGTTCAAATTGTTAGAATTTTATTTCTCTATAAATGATTTAGTATTTTTATCTAAAATGACAATAAATATTCCAATTGCTAATTTTACACAAATTTTCCATCACAGCATTCGCGTATTTATGTCATTTATTTATGACATTTCACCTTTCTGTTGCTTTTTTGGTTTCTTGGCCATTGAGCTCCTCCTCCTCAACCATGGGGCACAGCATTCATTTGAAACTCACTAAAATTCACTACATGTTGCTTCTCAGTTGCGCCTACATGTTTGTTCTCTAACCAATCCTCTGTCGCCAACGACCATACCACGCTGAGTACATCGGTTCTCGTCCGATCACCGAAATTAAGCAGCGTCGGGCGCGGTTAGTACTTAGATGGGGGACCGCTTGGGAACACCGCGTGTTGTTGGCATCGTCCAAAACACTTTTTTTCACCTTTTACTCAATTTCTGTATTTCTCTATTCCAAATCTCGTTATTTATTAGTGTTCAAATTGATAGAATTTTATTTCTCTATAAATGATTTAGTATTTTTATCTAAAATGACAATAAATATTCCAATTGCTAATTTTACACAAATTTTCCATCACAGCATTCGCGTATTTATGTCATTTATTTATGACATTTCACCTTTCTGTTGCTTTTTTGGTTTCTTGGCCATTGAGCTCCTCCTCCTCAACCATGGGGCACAGCATTCATTTGAAACTCACTAAAATTCACTACATGTTGCTTCTCAGTTGCGCCTACATGTTTGTTCTCTAACCAATCCTCTGTCGCCAACGACCATACCACGCTGAGTACATCGGTTCTCGTCCGATCACCGAAATTAAGCAGCGTCGGGCGCGGTTAGTACTTAGATGGGGGACCGCTTGGGAACACCGCGTGTTGTTGGCATCGTCCAAAACACTTTTTTTCACCTTTTACTCAATTTCTGTATTTCTCTATTCCAAATCTCGTTATTTATTAGTGTTCAAATTGTTAGAATTTTATTTCTCTATAAATGATTTAGTATTTTTATCTAAAATGACAATAAATATTCCAATTGCTAATTTTACACAAATTTTCCATCACAGCATTCGCGTATTTATGTCATTTATTTATGACATTTCACCTTTCTGTTGCTTTTTTGGTTTCTTGGCCATTGAGCTCCTCCTCCTCAACCATGGGGCACAGCATTCATTTGAAACTCACTAAAATTCACTACATGTTGCTTCTCAGTTGCGCCTACATGTTTGTTCTCTAACCAATCCTCTGTCGCCAACGACCATACCAC
The DNA here is from genome assembly GCA_035045345.1 of Drosophila hamatofila. NCBI lineage: Eukaryota > Metazoa > Arthropoda > Insecta > Diptera > Drosophilidae > Drosophila > Drosophila hamatofila. Next base: position 30,926,998 of record JAWNPA010000020.1, on the reverse strand, counting down.
GCTGAGTACATCGGTTCTCGTCCGATCACCGAAATTAAGCAGCGTCGGGCGCGGTTAGTACTTAGATGGGGGACCGCTTGGGAACACCGCGTGTTGTTGGCATCGTCCAAAACACTTTTTTTCACCTTTTACTCAATTTCTGTATTTCTCTATTCCAAATCTCGTTATTTATTAGTGTTCAAATTGTTAGAATTTTATTTCTCTATAAATGATTTAGTATTTTTATCTAAAATGACAATAAATATTCCAATTGCTAATTTTACACAAATTTTCCATCACAGCATTCGCGTATTTATGTCATTTATTTATGACATTTCACCTTTCTGTTGCTTTTTTGGTTTCTTGGCCATTGAGCTCCTCCTCCTCAACCATGGGGCACAGCATTCATTTGAAACTCACTAAAATTCACTACATGTTGCTTCTCAGTTGCGCCTACATGTTTGTTCTCTAACCAATCCTCTGTCGCCAACGACCATACCACGCTGAGTACATCGGTTCTCGTCCGATCACCGAAATTAAGCAGCGTCGGGCGCGGTTAGTACTTAGATGGGGGACCGCTTGGGAACACCGCGTGTTGTTGGCATCGTCCAAAACACTTTTTTTCACCTTTTACTCAATTTCTGTATTTCTCTATTCCAAATCTCGTTATTTATTAGTGTTCAAATTGATAGAATTTTATTTCTCTATAAATGATTTAGTATTTTTATCTAAAATGACAATAAATATTCCAATTGCTAATTTTACACAAATTTTCCATCACAGCATTCGCGTATTAATGTCATTTATTTATGACATTTCACCTTTCTGTTGCTTTTTTGGTTTCTTGGCCATTGAGCTCCTCCTCCTCAACCATGGGGCACAGCATTCATTTGAAACTCACTAAAATTCACTACATGTTGCTTCTCAGTTGCGCCTACATGTTTGTTCTCTAACCAATCCTCTGTCGCCAACGACCATACCACGCTGAGTACATCGGTTCTCGTCCGATCACCGAAATTAAGCAGCGTCGGGCGCGGTTAGTACTTAGATGGGGGACCGCTTGGGAACACCGCGTGTTGTTGGCATCGTCCAAAACACTTTTTTCACCTTTTACTCAATTTCTGTATTCTCTTCCTTTCTTCCTTCTGTTGATGAAACGCGTCGGGCGCGGTAGTATAGATGGGGGACGCTGGGAACACCGGTGTGTGGCATCGTCCAAAACACTTTTTTCACCTTTTACTCAATTTCTGTATTTCTCTATTCCAAATCTCGTTATTTATTAGTGTTCAAATTGATAGAATTTTATTTCTCTATAAATGATTTAGTATTTTTATCTAAAATGACAATAAATATTCCAATTGCTAATTTTACACAAATTTTCCATCACAGCATTCGCGTATTTATGTCATTTATTTATGACATTTCACCTTTCTGTTGCTTTTTTGGTTTCTTGGCCATTGAGCTCCTCCTCCTCAACCATGGGGCACAGCATTCATTTGAAACTCACTAAAATTCACTACATGTTGCTTCTCAGTTGCGCCTACATGTTTGTTCTCTAACCAATCCTCTGTCGCCAACGACCATACCACGCTGAGTACATCGGTTCTCGTCCGATCACCGAAATTAAGCAGCGTCGGGCGCGGTTAGTACTTAGATGGGGGACCGCTTGGGAACACCGCGTGTTGTTGGCATCGTCCAAAACACTTTTTTTCACCTTTTACTCAATTTCTGTATTTCTCTATTCCAAATCTCGTTATTTATTAGTGTTCAAATTGTTAGAATTTTATTTCTCTATAAATGATTTAGTATTTTTATCTAAAATGACAATAAATATTCCAATTGCTAATTTTACACAAATTTTCCATCACAGCATTCGCGTATTAATGTCATTTATTTATGACATTTCACCTTTCTGTTGCTTTTTTGGTTTCTTGGCCATTGAGCTCCTCCTCCTCAACCATGGGGCACAGCATTCATTTGAAACTCACTAAAATTCACTACATGTTGCTTCTCAGTTGCGCCTACATGTTTGTTCTCTAACCAATCCTCTGTCGCCAACGACCATACCACGCTGAGTACATCGGTTCTCGTCCGATCACCGAAATTAAGCAGCGTCGGGCGCGGTTAGTACTTAGATGGGGGACCGCTTGGGAACACCGCGTGTTGTTGGCATCGTCCAAAACACTTTTTTTCACCTTTTACTCAATTTCTGTATTTCTCTATTCCAAATCTCGTTATTTATTAGTGTTCAAATTGTTAGAATTTTATTTCTCTATAAATGATTTAGTATTTTTATCTAAAATGACAATAAATATTCCAATTGCTAATTTTACACAAATTTTCCATCACAGCATTCGCGTATTTATGTCATTTATTTATGACATTTCACCTTTCTGTTGCTTTTTTGGTTTCTTGGCCATTGAGCTCCTCCTCCTCAACCATGGGGCACAGCATTCATTTGAAACTCACTAAAATTCACTACATGTTGCTTCTCAGTTGCGCCTACATGTTTGTTCTCTAACCAATCCTCTGTCGCCAACGACCATACCACGCTGAGTACATCGGTTCTCGTCCGATCACCGAAATTAAGCAGCGTCGGGCGCGGTTAGTACTTAGATGGGGGACCGCTTGGGAACACCGCGTGTTGTTGGCATCGTCCAAAACACTTTTTTTCACCTTTTACTCAATTTCTGTATTTCTCTATTCCAAATCTCGTTATTTATTAGTGTTCAAATTGATAGAATTTTATTTCTCTATAAATGATTTAGTATTTTTATCTAAAATGACAATAAATATTCCAATTGCTAATTTTACACAAATTTTCCATCACAGCATTCGCGTATTAATGTCATTTATTTATGACATTTCACCTTTCTGTTGCTTTTTTGGTTTCTTGGCCATTGAGCTCCTCCTCCTCAACCATGGGGCACAGCATTCATTTGAAACTCACTAAAATTCACTACATGTTGCTTCTCAGTTGCGCCTACATGTTTGTTCTCTAACCAATCCTCTGTCGCCAACGACCATACCACGCTGAGTACATCGGTTCTCGTCCGATCACCGAAATTAAGCAGCGTCGGGCGCGGTTAGTACTTAGATGGGGGACCGCTTGGGAACACCGCGTGTTGTTGGCATCGTCCAAAACACTTTTTTTCACCTTTTACTCAATTTCTGTATTTCTCTATTCCAAATCTCGTTATTTATTAGTGTTCAAATTGATAGAATTTTATTTCTCTATAAATGATTTAGTATTTTTATCTAAAATGACAATAAATATTCCAATTGCTAATTTTACACAAATTTTCCATCACAGCATTCGCGTATTAATGTCATTTATTTATGACATTTCACCTTTCTGTTGCTTTTTTGGTTTCTTGGCCATTGAGCTCCTCCTCCTCAACCATGGGGCACAGCATTCATTTGAAACTCACTAAAATTCACTACATGTTGCTTCTCAGTTGCGCCTACATGTTTGTTCTCTAACCAATCCTCTGTCGCCAACGACCATACCACGCTGAGTACATCGGTTCTCGTCCGATCACCGAAATTAAGCAGCGTCGGGCGCGGTTAGTACTTAGATGGGGGACCGCTTGGGAACACCGCGTGTTGTTGGCATCGTCCAAAACACTTTTTTTCACCTTTTACTCAATTTCTGTATTTCTCTATTCCAAATCTCGTTATTTATTAGTGTTCAAATTGTTAGAATTTTATTTCTCTATAAATGATTTAGTATTTTTATCTAAAATGACAATAAATATTCCAATTGCTAATTTTACACAAATTTTCCATCACAGCATTCGCGTATTTATGTCATTTATTTATGACATTTCACCTTTCTGTTGCTTTTTTGGTTTCTTGGCCATTGAGCTCCTCCTCCTCAACCATGGGGCACAGCATTCATTTGAAACTCACTAAAATTCACTACATGTTGCTTCTCAGTTGCGCCTACATGTTTGTTCTCTAACCAATCCTCTGTCGCCAACGACCATACCACGCTGAGTACATCGGTTCTCGTCCGATCACCGAAATTAAGCAGCGTCGGGCGCGGTTAGTACTTAGATGGGGGACCGCTTGGGAACACCGCGTGTTGTTGGCATCGTCCAAAACACTTTTTTTCACCTTTTACTCAATTTCTGTATTTCTCTATTCCAAATCTCGTTATTTATTAGTGTTCAAATTGTTAGAATTTTATTTCTCTATAAATGATTTAGTATTTTTATCTAAAATGACAATAAATATTCCAATTGCTAATTTTACACAAATTTTCCATCACAGCATTCGCGTATTTATGTCATTTATTTATGACATTTCACCTTTCTGTTGCTTTTTTGGTTTCTTGGCCATTGAGCTCCTCCTCCTCAACCATGGGGCACAGCATTCATTTGAAACTCACTAAAATTCACTACATGTTGCTTCTCAGTTGCGCCTACATGTTTGTTCTCTAACCAATCCTCTGTCGCCAACGACCATACCACGCTGAGTACATCGGTTCTCGTCCGATCACCGAAATTAAGCAGCGTCGGGCGCGGTTAGTACTTAGATGGGGGACCGCTTGGGAACACCGCGTGTTGTTGGCATCGTCCAAAACACTTTTTTTCACCTTTTACTCAATTTCTGTATTTCTCTATTCCAAATCTCGTTATTTATTAGTGTTCAAATTGATAGAATTTTATTTCTCTATAAATGATTTAGTATTTTTATCTAAAATGACAATAAATATTCCAATTGCTAATTTTACACAAATTTTCCATCACAGCATTCGCGTATTAATGTCATTTATTTATGACATTTCACCTTTCTGTTGCTTTTTTGGTTTCTTGGCCATTGAGCTCCTCCTCCTCAACCATGGGGCACAGCATTCATTTGAAACTCACTAAAATTCACTACATGTTGCTTCTCAGTTGCGCCTACATGTTTGTTCTCTAACCAATCCTCTGTCGCCAACGACCATACCACGCTGAGTACATCGGTTCTCGTCCGATCACCGAAATTAAGCAGCGTCGGGCGCGGTTAGTACTTAGATGAGGGACCGCTTGGGAACACCGCGTGTTGTTGGCATCGTCCAAAACACTTTTTTTCACCTTTTACTCAATTTCTGTATTTCTCTATTCCAAATCTCGTTATTTATTAGTGTTCAAATTGATAGAATTTTATTTCTCTATAAATGATTTAGTATTTTTATCTAAAATGACAATAAATATTCCAATTGCTAATTTTACACAAATTTTCCATCACAGCATTCGCGTATTAATGTCATTTATTTATGACATTTCACCTTTCTGTTGCTTTTTTGGTTTCTTGGCCATTGAGCTCCTCCTCCTCAACCATGGGGCACAGCATTCATTTGAAACTCACTAAAATTCACTACATGTTGCTTCTCAGTTGCGCCTACATGTTTGTTCTCTAACCAATCCTCTGTCGCCAACGACCATACCACGCTGAGTACATCGGTTCTCGTCCGATCACCGAAATTAAGCAGCGTCGGGCGCGGTTAGTACTTAGATGGGGGACCGCTTGGGAACACCGCGTGTTGTTGGCATCGTCCAAAACACTTTTTTTCACCTTTTACTCAATTTCTGTATTTCTCTATTCCAAATCTCGTTATTTATTAGTGTTCAAATTGATAGAATTTTATTTCTCTATAAATGATTTAGTATTTTTATCTAAAATGACAATAAATATTCCAATTGCTAATTTTACACAAATTTTCCATCACAGCATTCGCGTATTTATGTCATTTATTTATGACATTTCACCTTTCTGTTGCTTTTTTGGTTTCTTGGCCATTGAGCTCCTCCTCCTCAACCATGGGGCACAGCATTCATTTGAAACTCACTAAAATTCACTACATGTTGCTTCTCAGTTGCGCCTACATGTTTGTTCTCTAACCAATCCTCTGTCGCCAACGACCATACCACGCTGAGTACATCGGTTCTCGTCCGATCCCCGAATTTAAGCAGCGTCGGGCGCGGTTAGTACTTAGATGGGGGACCGCTTGGGAACACCGCGTGTTGTTGGCATCGTCCAAAACACTTTTTTTCACCTTTTACTCAATTTCTGTATTTCTCTATTCCAAATCTCGTTATTTATTAGTGTTCAAATTGTTAGAATTTTATTTCTCTATAAATGATTTAGTATTTTTATCTAAAATGACAATAAATATTCCAATTGCTAATTTTACACAAATTTTCCATCACAGCATTCGCGTATTTATGTCATTTATTTATGACATTTCACCTTTCTGTTGCTTTTTTGGTTTCTTGGCCATTGAGCTCCTCCTCCTCAACCATGGGGCACAGCATTCATTTGAAACTCACTAAAATTCACTACATGTTGCTTCTCAGTTGCGCCTACATGTTTGTTCTCTAACCAATCCTCTGTCGCCAACGACCATACCACGCTGAGTACATCGGTTCTCGTCCGATCACCGAAATTAAGCAGCGTCGGGCGCGGTTAGTACTTAGATGGGGGACCGCTTGGGAACACCGCGTGTTGTTGGCATCGTCCAAAACACTTTTTTTCACCTTTTACTCAATTTCTGTATTTCTCTATTCCAAATCTCGTTATTTATTAGTGTTCAAATTGATAGAATTTTATTTCTCTATAAATGATTTAGTATTTTTATCTAAAATGACAATAAATATTCCAATTGCTAATTTTACACAAATTTTCCATCACAGCATTCGCGTATTAATGTCATTTATTTATGACATTTCACCTTTCTGTTGATTTTTTGGTTTCTTGGCCATTGAGCTCCTCCTCCTCAACCATGGGGCACAGCATTCATTTGAAACTCACTAAAATTCACTACATGTTGCTTCTCAGTTGCGCCTACATGTTTGTTCTCTAACCAATCCTCTGTCGCCAACGACCATACCACGCTGAGTACATCGGTTCTCGTCCGATCACCGAAATTTGGCAGCGTCGGGCGCGGTTAGTACTTAGATGGGGGACCGCTTGGGAACACCGCGTGTTGTTGGCATCGTCCAAAACACTTTTTTTCACCTTTTACTCAATTTCTGTATTTCTCTATTCCAAATCTCGTTATTTATTAGTGTTCAAATTGATAGAATTTTATTTCTCTATAAATGATTTAGTATTTTTATCTAAAATGACAATAAATATTCCAATTGCTAATTTTACACAAATTTTCCAGCACAGCATTCGCGTATTAATGTCATTTATTTATGACATTTCACCTTTCTGTTGCTTTTTTGGTTTCTTGGCCATTGAGCTCCTCCTCCTCAACCATGGGGCACAGCATTCATTTGAAACTCACTAAAATTCACTACATGTTGCTTCTCAGTTGCGCCTACATGTTTGTTCTCTAACCAATCCTCTGTCGCCAACGACCATACCACGCTGAGTACATCGGTTCTCGTCCGATCACCGAAATTAAGCAGCGTCGGGCGCGGTTAGTACTTAGATGAGGGACCGCTTGGGAACACCGCGTGTTGTTGGCATCGTCCAAAACACTTTTTTTCACCTTTTACTCAATTTCTGTATTTCTCTATTCCAAATCTCGTATTTATTAGTGTTCAAATTGATAGAATTTTATTTCTCTATAAATGATTTAGTATTTTTATCTAAAATGACAATAAATATTCCAATTGCTAATTTTACACAAATTTTCCATCACAGCATTCGCGTATTTATGTCATTTATTTATGACATTTCACCTTTCTGTTGCTTTTTTGGTTTCTTGGCCATTGAGCTCCTCCTCCTCAACCATGGGGCACAGCATTCATTTGAAACTCACTAAAATTCACTACATGTTGCTTCTCAGTTGCGCCTACATGTTTGTTCTCTAACCAATCCTCTGTCGCGAACGACCATACCACGCTGAGTACATCGGTTCTCGTCCGATCACCGAAATTAAGCAGCGTCGGGCGCGGTTAGTACTTAGATGGGGGACCGCTTGGGAACACCGCGTGTTGTTGGCATCGTCCAAAACACTTTTTTTCACCTTTTACTCAATTTCTGTATTTCTCTATTCCAAATCTCGTTATTTATTAGTGTTCAAATTGTTAGAATTTTATTTCTCTATAAATGATTTAGTATTTTTATCTAAAATGACAATAAATATTCCAATTGCTAATTTTACACAAATTTTCCATCACAGCATTCGCGTATTTATGTCATTTATTTATGACATTTCACCTTTCTGTTGCTTTTTTGGTTTCTTGGCCATTGAGCTCCTCCTCCTCAACCATGGGGCACAGCATTCATTTGAAACTCACTAAAATTCACTACATGTTGCTTCTCAGTTGCGCCTACATGTTTGTTCTCTAACCAATCCTCTGTCGCCAACGACCATACCACGCTGAGTACATCGGTTCTCGTCCGATCACCGAAATTAAGCAGCGTCGGGCGCGGTTAGTACTTAGATGGGGGACCGCTTGGGAACACCGCGTGTTGTTGGCATCGTCCAAAACACTTTTTTTCACCTTTTACTCAATTTCTGTATTTCTCTATTCCAAATCTCGTTATTTATTGGTGTTCAAATTGATAGAATTTTATTTCTCTATAAATGATTTAGTATTTTTATCTAAAATGACAATAAATATTCCAATTGCTAATTTTACACAAATTTTCCAGCACAGCATTCGCGTATTAATGTCATTTATTTATGACATTTCACCTTTCTGTTGATTTTTTGGTTTCTTGGCCATTGAGCTCCTCCTCCTCAACCATGGGGCACAGCATTCATTTGAAACTCACTAAAATTCACTACATGTTGCTTCTCAGTTGCGCCTACATGTTTGTTCTCTAACCAATCCTCTGTCGCCAACGACCATACCACGCTGAGTACATCGGTTCTCGTCCGATCACCGAATTTAACCGCTTGGGAACACCGCGTGTTGTTGGCATCGTCCAAAACACTTTGGTATTTATCCGTGCGTGTGAATGCATGCGCATATATGTACATATGTGTATAAAAGAAGCGTAGAATGATTGGAACATTAGCTCTTTTTTCTTTGGGCTCACGGGATCTGCTAGTCGAGCAGTCTCGACTAACTCTGACTTGTTTTAAATATAGTAAACCAAGCATCGCAGACGAACGAAAGCAAATGTGAGCATAATAACTTTTTTCCAAAGAAAGTATGTTGATTTGAGTTACTCAAAAAATTTTGGAGCAAATTTATTCAGGATAACTTTTTTTTGGCCGAAAAAAAGTGGCCCACAAGTGACGCACCTTAAGAAATTCACTGAAAATGAGAAAATATGAAAGGAATGTCATATCAATTGTTGTGATTTAAAAATAATAAAAATAATGAAAAATACAAAAGAAAATGGCCTTCAATGACCATAAATGACAACGATTTTTATTCATCATCGTCATCGAAATATTCCTCGTCGTCGTCCACGTCGTCGTCCACGTCGTTTTCGCAGTATTTGCAAGTGAAATAACTTGCCTGCATGTTGGCGACCTTCATATGAACATTGCAATTGATCGAGTTAGCAGCGGTCAATTTCTGCGGCAACAGCTTTAGGCAAATGATGTTTCTTTCTGTTTCTGTTTCTTCATCAGATGGTGCTAATGTTGGTTTGACGCGCATGGCCACTCGTGATGGTGTTGCTCGCTTTGTTATTGCCTTTTCCTTCAAAACAGCACGATTTTCAGGATAGGTCAGTTCAGCACTCTACATCGGCTTTCGTCCACGATTCGAAGGTTTTTTTGGAGAAGCGGCCTGAAGTTCATCCAAAACCTATGAACTGATAGTCACCAATTACATTAGAGATAGAGATTGTGAGGTAGAGGTTTCGGATGTTAGCACCTCTTTTCCGCGTCCTATATCCACGGTATTGTTTAAAACGATACGTTGTTGGTCATCTTCGGTGATTCCAGCATCAAAAGCAACTTGTTCCTCATTTTGTGAAACAGCTTGAATGCCCGTTACGTCTTATCGATGGTTAATAATCGTGTTTTAACAATTAGATCCATTGAAATCAAGAGCTAAGTATAATTTATAATCACATTATTGAATTTTTATTCCTAATAACATAAATATTGTTACTTAATCAGTGTTTTAACCAAATGGAACATTTCCGATCCTTCCCGATCGAGATCTTCCAGAATATTCTCGGACAAACTGGTCTAAATATGTAAATTACTTTTCCTTTTTTTTAAACAACAACAAAAATGTAAGAATTTGACAGTTCTACATGATCCTAGTGAAAAAAAAGGTGCGTCATAGCTGGGTCACCCGCTTAGTCACAACCGGGTTTCGACCCCTTTTTGTGTATGACAAGCAAATTTTTTATAGACACCACATAATCACATAAATCCATATAGAATAATAAAATATACGGCAAATACAATATTTTGATGCATTTCACTCACCTTTTCACTGTTAATTTCACAAAATTTTGGTACTTTGAAAAAAAAAAAAATCAAAATAACTTTTTCGCACGATTTTCAACACGATGTTTTGTGCGCGTATACACAATGCGACTATTAACGTTGGTGTCTGTCCAAAAGCTACAGAACGTCAAACGAACATGATTGAAGGGCTCAAACTGTCATTCTCATACCGCATATAAAAAATATTTAGCTGCGTCTCAACTGGGCCTGCTGCACATCTGGGCCCTCTCCCCTATATGAAGTTCTAGAGACTTGTGCTTTGGAATATACACACTTTTGAATGTTATTATCACGTTCTGAAAGTTTGATGAAGATAGTCCCAGTACGAAAAGATTTATTCAGCAAATAAATTCTCATAATATAGCCCACTCGGTAGCCCAAGCGCAGTAACTGGTAACTGCGCAGTTACATATGTAGTATACATACATATGTATGTGCATTAAAGAAGCGTAGAATGATTGGAATATCAGTACTTTGCAGGGTTCAGGGTATCTCCTAGTCGAGCAGTCTCGACTAGAGCACTCTTACTGGTTTTTTTTTTATCATCTACGTTGCTATTCCAGCATTTATTTTCAATTCCTAGCCTATTCTAGCCTAATTTTCGCTCAGCAATCGAGCTCAACAGCTGGCAACACTTCTTGGCAATAGCAAGTAATCCGCAAGATGTACCGTAATATTTTGGCTTCGTTTTTTTTTGTTTTGTCAACGTTTTCGTTTGTTACAGCTTAAAGCGTAAAAATTACGGCAAAAGAGAATACTTCGGGACTTTGTGTCTCGCTCCATTCGTTTTGCAGCAATTTTTAAGGAACCAATTACATACATGAAAATTTGTAATTATTTAGAAGACTGTCGCCAATGAGTAACGCTAATGTACATATATGTATGTATGTATGTACTTAAGTGTGCACTTACATACATACATATACATATGTATGTACGGTTGGGTACTGAGTCTTTATTGCTCGTAGCTGGAGGACTGATAAGGTAACTCACGCACCAATTTCCTACAAAATTACTTTGCATAACCAGCTCTCACTGAATCGTGCGTATATGTTTTCAGGCAAAGTGCGGAGCTAATATATTATTTTTCTGAAATTGTAAAGTTATATATGTATGTAGTACATATACCATGGACAAAACCGGTAATAGTAAGTTAACATGGTCAACGGGCAAATACATATATATTTTAAAAATAAATATTTTGCGGAAAGTTAGGCGTTTTGCTTTGTTGACAAAACTGCCAATGTATTGAATACTCCTAGTAAAATAGAATTGACTGAGCATAATCGACAAGAATTATTCGCGAGTACGCGGAACATATTCGAGATTGTTATTCCAGTCAGCAGCTGTCAAAGGCCGCATTAGATAATCAAATCTATCTCATCGGCGGCACAATTTTCGAGTTGGGAGACAACGATGCCATTTACAATACGTGCATCGTTTGTTCAATGTGATGTGAGAGGTGAGGTGGCATATGTCGGCAGGCGACAAATTGACGTACATGATTGTTTGCCCATGGACCAAAGTGCAGAAGACAGCCGACGAAGACGAGCAGATTATAGCCGACGATATTGACTTTTCTCTGGTTGAGCAAGTGCGTCAACAAATTCCCGTATTCAGCCAGCGGCGTCTTGATCTCTATGGAACCGAAAAGAAATCCAAGTGATTTATTATTGCATTTATCTTGTTACGTCTATTATATATAAAAGTTTTTTCTAAAAATCAAATATTGCTTCTTGATCCCCTCACTGCGAGGTGCCCGATGCCTCCGACTCTCCAGTTGCTGCTGACATGCCGAAATACGGACGCTGCACCTGACCGAATAGTGCGCGTATAGCTTCATCCGTCGCCATCAGCGGCTGGCTGACAAATTCCAGTGCCTAGAATGGAATGTACAAGATATAAGTTTCTTCCACCTGTTGCCTACATATTTTTGTTAGCAATTTACCTGCACGGCGTACTTCTCCGCCTCGCAGAGCGGACTGATTGTGGCACTCGAAAGCTTTAGAGTCGTTTCGGGTATGCCCAATCCCGAGTGCAAGACCATGCGCTGTAGGATGTTTAGGTTCTCGGCGCTCAGGCTGATTACATCCGTGGCAGGCAGATTTAGATAACGTATTTTAGCGAGGAATTTCAGGTGCTTCAGGATGTCCAATTGAATTTCTCGTATCTGATGAGTGGTGTGCATCAGTTGCTTGGTGGATTCGCTTAGCATTTGGTTCTTTTGCGTCAGATCGGCTTTCCAGCGCGCCAGCTCCTCGACCATGACGCTGCTAGCCAAAAACTTGGAGCGCCACACTTCGCATTGGCTGGCCAAAAACTCGATTTGCTCCGTGTGTGTGGTCAGATTGTTGGCTGTGTCGAGCAAAGCGCGCGCCAATTGCAGTTTATCCTCGGTCAGCAGGTTGACCCGTGTCTGAAGGTCCTCGCCAACGGAAGCTACTAGCAGGCTCTTCAGCTCACTGTTTACTTGCGTCTGGAATTTGTACTGCGCCTTGAAGTGATCGCGCTCCTCTTTCATTTTGGCCAGCTCCTGCTTCAGTCGCTGCACTTCCTCGCTGCTGGCGCTGCTCGTGATATCTGCGGTCGTGGCTTCCACGTCATCTTGGATAAGTTCCTGGGTGCGCAACGTTGATACCTGATCCGCTAGAACGCCAATGTCTAAATTGTTTTTGCTAACTCTTTGAGTCTTCTGCTTAGCGGCTTGCTGTGCCGGAGTCATGGGATTCACGGCACCCGGATATGGTTCGTAAGGCACGAATTTCGGTGGTTTTGTTTTCTTATGCTCTGGTAGCGGCTCAGATGTGCTCACCAGCCTGGGTTTCAGCTGGACGAGTTCACCCTTGGGCAGCGCTGGCGCAAGGCTGCGGCTTATCACGTCGGGGCGCCGATAGAGAGTGTGTAAGCCAGGCAACGGCAGCGAAGCAGCGTTGGTGTTGCCTTGGAACGCCCTCGACTCGATTACCGCTTCTTGGACTACCGTGCTATCCTTACGCGGTAATTGAGGTCGCTTAATCTTAACGGCTTCGAAACTGGCTGACGATTGCTCTTCGTGTTCCACTTTCGTTTTGGTTGAGATTTCAATGTGTTCCATGCCGTCACCGCTCGTGCGGCAGGATTGAGCTCTGTTCTCGCCATCGTTTTCTAAGGCATCTGTATGCATGGCTTTTTTGTTTCTAAATGACAAGGCTGTGTATCTGTGTAATTATACCTAAAAAGTTGTACATCAATTTTATTGCCAACAAAACAAAAACAATAGAAATGAAGAGCTGCCAACTCGTTTTTGATGTACTCTAATGTTGCCAACTCACTTTTGCAGCGCTGCCAACCGCGCTTACAGTTTATATACATACATATATGTGAAAAATCGATCAATTTTGATTTACTCAGCGAAATTAACAACAAATTGGTTACGCGCTGCGTTATCTAAAATTCCCGTGACGCATATTTCAGAAATTGCAGCCCAGCGAATGCTCGTAATTGTCGATGCGGGCGTTCATATGCAGATAAACTCATTTAGCATAAGTGCTCTGCCGGCAGCTGTGCGAGTATGTCGACGACGGAGAGTGAGCTGCTTCGAAACATAAATGAGAAAATCGAACTGATTGAGCCTAGCACAGGGAAATTGTTTTTCGAGCACAAAACTGAGCTGGTGTTTGTGAATCCGCGCCTGATGCCCCTAAAGTCTCAGGCCCTGGAGAGTCTCGAGGAAATGCATCGCGAAACTGCACGTCAGCTGCAACAGAAACGCACAAAGTGCAACAAAAACAACAACAATAACAAAGAGAACGCTGCTGAAGCCGAAGCAGTGGCTTCGGCCATCATATAATAAGGATTATCAATTATATTAGTTTCCAAGCAGCTTTAAGATGGCCTACTTGCTGACCTTTGGCGTAATTGGCTCACTCTTCCTGGCCAGTTTGATGCTCTATCGATATGGCAACATTCCACGTCAACATATCCTTGTCACACTATCCGTGCTGACGGCCTGGTGTTTCTCCTTTTTGATAGTTTTCACCATACCGCTGGATGTGACATCGGTAAACGATCTAAAATGAAAAGAAAGGAGTATCTAACATGATTTATTGTTTTTTGCAGACCCTGTATCGGCAGTGCGAGGAAAAACTTAAACCGATTCCGGAATCCGAATTGGGAAACAAGGACAATGGCAGCAATATAACAACCACCCCCACAACCAACAATATGCACCCAGTCGAATGCCAGGAGCCCTGGGGCATGGTGCCAGCAACAGTATTTCCCAATTTATGGCGCATCATCTATTGGAGCTCGCAGTTTCTCACGTGGCTCATTATGCCGCTGATGCAATCGTATCTCAAGGCGGGCGACTTCACCATCAAGGGCAAACTCAAGTCGGCATTGATCGAGAATGCCATCTACTACGGCTCCTATTTGTTCATATGTGGCGTGCTGCTCATCTACATTGCTGTCAAGGGCGTATCGCTGGACTGGCAGAAGCTGAAGGCGATTGCCTCATCGGCATCCAATACTTGGGGCCTCTTTTTGCTGGTCCTGCTGCTCGGCTATGCCCTTGTCGAGGTGCCCCGCTCGTTGTGGAACAATGCCAAGCCGGGATTTACGCTGCAATACGCATACTTCAAGGCCGCAAAGCTCAGCACGGATAAGGCCGAGGCGGAGGAGCATGTCGACGATGTGCTAGAGTCGCTGCAGTGCATCAGTCGCGCTGTGCCCAACAATCATGAGCTACGTCCGTGCGTCGAGACAATAATGCGAAAGGTGCCAATAGAGCTACAAGAAAGAGCCAATCGAAATTTCGCCCGCAGCGGCGGCAGCGGCATGGGCGGCACCAGCTCCACCATTGTGCCCTCGGAAAAAGCCCTCGTGCGCATACATAAGCAGGTGATCAAATCCCTGCAAACACTGCAACGAACTGAGGCCTTGTGGAGCGTGCAGGTGAACACGGTGCTCCATCTGGAGGATGTCGCCCGCAACGTGCACTCGGCTGAACGGCGCTTCAAAACGGAATTTCCGCGCCAGCGCTCGCAACTGGAGAGAGTCTGCTATAGCGCCACTATACAATGGTACTGGGAGTGCCTTCTGAAGGCGCCGTTCCTCAAGGCGCTGTGCGTGGTGACTGCCACCATGTCTGCAATGGTCGTTTGGAGCGAACTGACGTTCTTCTGTCGCCGGCCCGTGCTGTCCATATTCGCGAACGTCATCAACGTGGCCAACTCGAACAATGACTTCTTCACCATTGAGCTGTTCTCCATGATTGTGCTGTGCTACTTCTTCTACTGCACCTATTCCACCATTCTGCGCATACGATTCCTCAACTTGTATTATCTGGCACCGCATCACCAGACGAACGAGCACAGCTTGATATTCAGTGGAATGCTGCTCTGTCGATTGACGCCGCCCATGTGCCTCAACTTCTTGGGACTCATTCACATGGACTCGCACATAATACAGAAGGTTAGCCAAGTGAATTGGACAACATTTTGAAAGGTTCCACTATAATTAGTATTTCCATTTGTCTTTTTGCAGCGCATTATGGAAACATATTACACACAGATAATGGGTCACATGGACGTCATTGGCATCATCTCCAATGGCTTCAACATTTACTTTCCCATGTGCATGCTAGCCTTTTGCCTGGCCACCTGGTTTAGCCTGGGCAGTCGGGCGCTTAATGCAATGGGCTTTCAGCAGTTCTTGCAGCATGAGACGATTGCAACGGAACTGGTGCAGGAGGGCAAGGATTTGATAGCACGCGAGAAGCGCCGCCGACAGCGGGCTGAGGAGGCAATCGCTAGGCGGCGCGACTTCTCTCGACCCGACGCGCTGCCCAGCCATGACTACATCGGCAAATACCGGGGAGGAGCGGCTGGAGGTGGCCCGGGCAGTGGGGTCCTTGCTGGTGCATTTGCCAGCACTCGCACGCCGGCTGATGGACTGCTGAGAGATGGAGATGTTGGCTACGATTACGCCGCTGTGGCCTCGTCGTCTGCCCTGGGCGTGCCGCGCTCACTGTCCGAAGAGATTAACGAACGCTTCGGTGTCAGCACTCAAATGCAGGTCGGCTTCCGAGGCGCCAATGAGCAGGACGATGAGGAGAACGAACGTCGGATAGTCGGGCCGCCGCCGCGGGGACTTTTCGACGATGTATAGAGGGCTCGAAATCTACATTATTTTGTATTTTAAATGTTTATCTCTGTATAACTTAATAAGAAGAATATCATCTCAGAAGTTCTTTAGTTTATTTAATTTACATCTAAGCTTATTTGCTGCTGTTCCTGTCACAAATATTGTAATCATTTCAATAAACACAATTAGCGCGAATTCTTCTTACGCAATTGGTAACGTCTGGGAGGCTTCTGCTCACCGCTCGTTTGCTCGTTTGCAATACTGTTTTCCAGGCTAGGGACTTCCGCATCCATCATAGGCGGCGAGTTTCTCTTGTGGGCGTCATCCTCTTCCGAGCTGGGCTGTACGAGATCCGTCTGCTTTTGCAGCTCCGAGACTAGATGCGGCTTGATCCGCTTGCGACCACGAGCGAATCCGTTTCGCGAAGAAATCGGCGTTTCAGGCTCTAGGGATGACATGGTCGAATTTTGATTTCAGACTT
Organism: Drosophila hamatofila; assembly: GCA_035045345.1. Lineage (NCBI taxonomy): Eukaryota > Metazoa > Arthropoda > Insecta > Diptera > Drosophilidae > Drosophila > Drosophila hamatofila. The sequence continues at coordinate 30,910,049 of JAWNPA010000020.1, read as the reverse complement.
TGACAGCTTCTTTTAGAGTTGTCCCAATAAAGTTGCCAGGCGAAAAGGTATGTAAGAAGCAGAAGGAGGCGTGGCAGACCCCATAAAGTATGCATATGTATATTTACAATCCTTAATCAGGATGACGAGCTAAGTCGATCTAGCGTTGTCCGTCTGTATTTATGAACACGTCGATCTCAGAAGATACACATACATAAGAGCAAGGGCGCAGTTAAAGCTTGTTTAAAAAAACGATTTTTTTTGTTTGTTTTAATGTTATCGACTAAAGCGTTATCGAAAATCAGCTATAAAATTATATTTCCTCCATCTCTAAAGCTAGAGTCTCCAAATTATAAAAATATAAATATTATTCAAGATTTTAGATTTTTGTTATATGTATGTATGTATGTATGGCTTCAAATGAAAATGGGAAATCAATTTATGTTTTGGTTAAAATTTATGTAACAGGCAGAAGGATGCGTGGAGGCATGGCCTGTCCGCTGGACTTGAAAATTTACATGTATGCATAGGTACATATGTACATGAATGAATATTTCCGATAACTCGTTACACTGCGTTTTATCGATAATAATCGAAAACTTTATCGATAATAATCGAAACTTTTACTCCGTTTCTTAAGAATATTTTGAATTTTGTTGGAGCTGGAGACTTCAGATTTACTGTGTTTTGAAAAACACGACGGCATGACTTTGACAGCCCCTCGGCAATGGGTTAAATGTGCTCTAAGACAAAAAGTAATTCAAGCATCCCTTTCAAATATTTTTTAACTCGGCTTTTATTATCTTTCTACGTTTGTCGCACCATCGTTTAGGAAGTAAAACATTGAACTAATTAACAAATATCTAACACAAGTGGAAGGAGTGGACTCTATACATATATGTATATGTATGTATATAGTAGTCGGTCGTTTGTTTCTTCTGTTTAGGGTTGCGCGCACGTGGGTGTAACTTTGTAATCAATGTAAAATGTTTGTTTTTATATTTTTGGTTTCTAACTATTCATCGCCGCCGCCCTCCTCATCCTCATCGAATTCGCCCTCCTCGTCGGCAGTGGCTTCCTGGTACTGCTGATACTCAGATACCAAATCGTTCATGTTGCTCTCGGCCTCCGTAAACTCCATTTCATCCATACCCTCGCCGGTGTACCAATGCAAGAAGGCCTTGCGGCGGAACATGGCCGTAAACTGCTCAGAGACACGCTTGAACAGCTCCTGGATGGCCGTCGAATTGCCAATGAAAGTGGCCGACATCTTCAGGCCTCTGGGTGGAATGTCGCACACTGCTGTCTTGCAGTTGTTCGGTATCCACTCAACGAAGAAGCTGCTGTTCTTGTTCTGTATGTTGAGCATCTGTTCGTCCACTTCCTTCATGGACATGCGTCCGCGGAAGATGGCCGCAACGGTTAGGTAGCGACCATGTCGAGGATCACAAGCGGCCATCATGTTCTTGGCATCGAACATCTGCTGGGTCAGCTCGGGCACGGTCAATGCGCGATATTGCTGCGATCCACGCGAGGTTAGTGGCGCGAATCCGGGCATGAAGAAGTGCAGACGCGGGAAGGGCACCATGTTGACGGCTAGCTTGCGCAGATCAGCGTTCAGCTGACCGGGGAAGCGCAAGCAGGTGGTTACTCCCGACATTGTGGCCGACACCAGGTGGTTCAGATCACCGTATGTGGGCGTGGTGAGCTTCAGTGTGCGGAAGCAGATGTCATACAATGCCTCATTATCGATGCAGTACGTCTCATCCGTGTTCTCCACCAGCTGGTGGACGCTCAGTGTAGCGTTGTAGGGCTCAACCACGGTGTCCGAGACCTTGGGCGACGGTACAACAGAGAAGGTATTCATGATACGATCGGGATACTCCTCTCGTATCTTCGAAATGAGTAGGGTGCCCATGCCCGAGCCAGTGCCCCCGCCCAAGGAATGAGTTAGCTGAAAGCCCTGTCAACGACATTAATTACCCTACCCTCGAATGGGCTGCCATCAGCACTTACCTGGAGACAATCGCAGCCCTCAGACTCCTTGCGAACCACATCTAGTACAGAGTCCACCAACTCAGCACCCTCGGTGTAGTGACCCTTGGCCCAGTTGTTGCCCGCGCCAGACTGACCGAAAACAAAGTTATCGGGGCGGAAGATCTGTCCGAAGGCACCCGAGCGCACAGAGTCCATGGTGCCCGGCTCCAGGTCGACAAGTATGGCCCGAGGCACATACTTGGCGCCAGTGGCCTCATTGTAGTAGACATTGATGCGCTCCAGCTGCAAGTCACTATCGCCATAATATGTCCCCGTTGCGTCGATGCAATGCTCGTCCGAGATGACCTCCCAGAACTTGCCTCCGATCTGGTTGCCGCATTGGCCAGCCTGGATGTGCACAATCTCACGCATGATTACGATTACGAGTACGAGGAACAATGAAATTTAAATTTTACTGGAAAACCTATCCGAATTTTCTGGAGAGCGATTCCGATATTTGTTTTTTCGGAAGGCAGAAACCTGTTTTAACTGATTTAACGTATAATTTTCTTACTTTTTCTCTATACGTGTATCGTAGTCGAGTCGATGTTGGAATGAGACTACAATGAATTCCAAATGCTAATGTACTATGTGGGACTACTGCGATCACACAAAATTCAAATTGTAGAGACAGGACTGCTTTGGTTTGGGTTTACAGTTCTATATATATATTTGAGCAAGTCATTTAGTTTAGTAATATGATTTTCTAGTTGCAGCATTTACTTTATGGTGGTTGAGTTCTCTACGGGTGTCTCTAGAAGACGGATACAATTTGGCATCCCTTAAGGTGGCTAGACTACGTGATATTGCCACAAGAATTTGGCATTATGGTCACTTCTATTATCAATTAGACAGATGCCCGCTTCAGGCACAGCGTGCTTTCAATAATGTCCATAGGCTGGAAGTCCGGGTCGACAAATGGCTCGTGGTTCAAGCAGCGGGTTCCACCCATGCACGTGCAAGAGCACAGTGACACCGTCTCGTCGTTCTCCGTGGTGTAGTTGTTCTCCAAGAGCTTGCCTTGCATATTGTACGTCGACTCGTCGTCGTAGGTAAGCGGCTGATTCCCAGCAGCCAGATTCTGAGCATCTTGCTCGTCCCGCTTGGCGTCCTCGGCTTGCCTGCAGAGAAAGCAAGAACAAATTAAAATGTTATCTTAGATTTGAAGAAATATTTAGAGAGTCCCACTGACATTGTCATGAATCGCAATACGAGCAGATTAATACTAGCAGCGACCACCGCCAATCCAAACAGTATGAACACCAAGCTAAGGGCAACATATCCAGGCTTGTTCGTCAGCGCCTGGTCGTTTTGTAGGGCCACGTAGTCGCCAAATCCAATTGTGGTCAGCGTGACGAAGCAATAGTAGAAGCTGTCAAAGTAGCTCCAACCCTCATAGCGAGAGAACACTGCGGCGCCTGTGGTTATTATGATCGAGGAGAGCATCCCAGTGGCCAACATGAGATTCATTTCGGTTGCATCCGTGCATCGTGCACCACTTGCCCGCTTCGCCCTCCTAATGATTACGGATGCAAACTTATTCAGACGCTCACCAATCGACTGGAACATGACCAGCCCGAGCGGAATGCCAACCTGAAATGGAATCGTAGATAGGTTAGTAATGGTATCAGGTGATACTGTATGACTGCATTTCGTAGTCAAGTATTTCGGATAGATCATACCATCGCATAGAACATAGTAAATAACTTGCCAGCCACAGTGGTCGGCGTGGAGTGTCCATATCCTGAAATATACAAAACATTACAAAACTAACATTTAAATCTTTCTAGGAATACAGACCGTATATATGAATATACATATTATTCTTACCAATATTTACGTTAGGTTGAAACACTTTTTATACATCATTACACATCATATAAATATATATACATACTTAAATAGATAGTATTTATATAATAAAATTTATGAATATCTATAATATATTTATAAATATATTCGGTTTTTGTTTTCTTTATTTTCTAATTATATTGAATTTGATTCTATGATACTTTAGACAGTTTTTTTTAGATATAAAATCTTCAATGCTAAAAAGTCGGGGTTTATTCACTTAATTAAGTAAAATTTAACTATTTCAGTGTCACTTTCTTACACTCTTCAAAACATTGTTGTATAAATACTTACATACATATATTATACATACATACATACAAAGACTAAAAAGTGTGTGTATGTATAGTGTTATCCTAATACCTTTCGAAATAAAATGTCTTGCATTAGCGAAAATATTTTTTGAGCGTCTCAGCTTGCTTTAACAATCGGCAATACGTTAGATTCAAAAGAGAAGAAATAAACTGCAATAGTGTATATATGCACATATATACGTACATATGTGTGAATGAGAACAAGCATAGAATATTATGGGAGCGTTTAAGCCGAGCGGCCATCTTGCTCGATCACACTAGGCTTTTGGCCGTAAGCTGCCATTGCAATGCATTGCTCGTTTAAGAGAATAAAAAAGAGAGAGAAAGAGCCGAGAAAATACCGACTCTAGCAGCAGCTTAACGTAAACGGAAACATTTATACATGTGTGTATAAATGTATTAGACACTGTGTATGTGTTTGAGTATTGTGTTTGTAATGTCACATTATTATTATTATTAATTCTTAAATTTAATACACATAAATTCCTATAGTACAATTCTTCAAGTCAACTCAATTTTAATTTCATTAATTAATTTGGTTTAATATTTACCAATCATTGCCAGCACCACAGTGGCAAAATAAAATGCGCCAGCGAATTTCCACTGAGGTCCCGCTTTGTGTGGTTTGTTCTCTATTATTACTATTTCGATCATCCGGTAGTCTTCGGCACTCACATTGTATTTCTCAACGAAATTATTCTTTATGGCTACAGCATGAAATTAAATTTGATCCCAATTCCAATATCAACAATCAAATTCATAGCCAATCAATAAATTTAAAAAAAAGTAGCATAAAAGACAATTGGAAAGCACAGATCAAAAGTCGAAATCAAAAGCTTTATTAGAACATACAACAAATATAACATAACAAAATATCAAATTGTATATTTTGATCTGTGCTGGAGACGAAGGATATGAAAATGATTTGGATTTTTTTTTTTTTTTTTTTTTTTAGTATTTTGTTGATTTTCGTTTTTGTTTTTAGTGAGAGTGAGTGCGAATTGTAGTTTGTGTGCATTTGGATCTTGCCGGGGATATATATTAATCGCATATATATGTACCTTGCAAAAATTCCCAACGCCTCGCTTCAGTTTGTGATTCAAGCGAGTCAAAGACTGCCGCGCCGATGAGCAAATAGGTAAATGTGCAGACCACCAGCGACAGGGTTCTAACGTTCTGACGCTTCATGGCGCAATGGACAACAAATTCGAAAGCTGTTTGGCGACAGGATTCAATGAGCATTTAAGGTTAAGGCTTATTGCAAGTCTCGAGGAGCTGGCACAATGCACCGTTATTATTAATATCGTCTGTTTGTTTGTTTGAATAGTCTGCCGTCTCTGTATTAGTGTGCACGTCCTGCACAAGGATGCTGTAGAAATCGATTTACTTGCATAAACATACAAACAGCAAACGGTGCAACGTTTTAATTATCGTGCCTTGTTTTCAAGCTCAGTGCGGTGCTGAGCCTATAATTTTCCATTGTGATTTAATTACGCCGACGCTTTTAATTATATTTGCATAGAACTATATTTTATTTATTTAATTGACAACCGACACGAATTGCGGGAAATCGGTAAATTAGAGACAGGGCTGTTATTGCGCGCACCGAAACAAGTTGGCAGTCCAGCCATATGGTTATCGATAGCGTCATGTAATCGGTTCGCTTGGCATTTGTTTATGCGAAAAAACCACGCAAGCCTGTTCAGAAGTTAAATAGCAGCAGCTACGCTACTTTTGACACACTGTGAACACCGATGTTCAATTAAAGTAGACATGCTGCGCATTCGCCGTCGTTTTGCGCTGCTAATTTGCTGTGGCTGCCTCCTCATATTCCTCAGTCTCTATGTAATTCTTAATTATGCGGCGCCGGCTGCCAATGCCAAAAAGGTAATGTTTACCTGTGTGTGTGTGTGTGTGTGTGTGTGTGTGTGTGAGCATCGTATTTATATATATTTTCGTGCATTTTTTAGCCACCTTATATTGCGCTTGAGAACAAGCTCCATCAGCTGGAAAAAAGATTAGCGCAGAAAGCCAACGAAGTACAAAATCCACGCCATCTTCCAGCCAAAGCCCCAGTTGAAAGGAATGAAGTGGAGGATGTCCTGGCCGTGGATTCGATAAACAATGAGGACGACGATGTCGGCATATGTGATGACATCGTTAAGCAGGTGCCCCAGGTGGATGTGCAGATGCTGGACCTATATGACCAAATGTCCTTTGCGGACATCGATGGCGGCGTGTGGAAACAGGGCTGGAACATCAAATACGATCCCATCAAATACAACCAGAATCATTTACTGAAAGTATTCGTTGTTCCACACTCGCACAATGATCCCGGCTGGATAAAGACATTCGAGGAATACTATAATGCTGGTAAGAATGTCTTCAATGTCCGTTGACTATACGCAGTAAATTTGAATTAGATAATTGCCAGATTTTCTATATTTTATTTGTTTAATCTCTGTTTTTACCTTTATACCTATAGTCAGGCGTCATTTTATAGCCATTTTGTCGATTCTAATAGCTGTTTAATTACCTTTGTTCAATGTGATAAGCATATTTCTACTATATATAGAAATAATTATATCTATTCTGATTTGAAGTATATTTTTAGAAATTTTCATTATTTCATATACAAATTATTGGTATTTGGCTGCATAAATATATTTGTTTTTATATATATAATTTAAAAACAAAGGTAAACTATTATACTTATATGTTGACAAATACCAACAATTCTTATAAAATATATAAATAGTTTAGTTAGTTCGAGGTGGGTCGAAAAAAAGTTGTTGAACTCTATTTTCAAACTCCACGTCAGAAGGTGCCTACGTGTAAATATAAAATTAGAGAATAAATTATATAATATGTAATAATAATATGGTATATAATATATAATGTAGATATTCTCAAGTTAAACAAATTTTTGTAAATTTAATTTAAGTAAACTAAATTATATTATTATTATATTATTTTATGTAATTACATTTTTTTGTATTTTGTTTGAAATATTTTGTTTTTGTTTTACCAATATATAACATATTAAATAGATATTCATATATATATACACTCTAATTGTTTTAACTTCTTGATAAAGCACATCTAATTGGTTTTTATCAGCATTGTTAATGTATCTTGAAGACATATTTCAAATTGCTTTTAGCGACCTAATATATCTGTACTTCTTTTTTACCTGCAGATACGAAGCACATCTTATCAAACGCATTGCGTCACCTGACTGAGAATCCAGACATGAAATTCATTTGGGCCGAGATTTCGTATTTTTCAAGATTTTTCGAAGACTTGGGCGAGCAAAAAAAAAAGCAAATGAGAATGTATAAGTATAAGTTATCCTTATCAAATAATTGCTAATGAATATTCTTGCAGGATTGTGAAGAAAGGACAGCTGGAGTTTGTCACCGGTGGCTGGGTGATGCCAGACGAGGCCAATTCCCATTGGCGGAATGTTCTGCTGCAATTGACCGAGGGCCAGAGCTGGCTGAAGCAGCATCTGAACGTGACCCCGACTGCTGGCTGGGCAATTGATCCATTCGGGCACAGTCCGAGTCTGCCGTATATACTGCAAAGAAGCGGCCTGAAGAATATGCTAATCCAGCGAACGCATTACTCGGTTAAGAAGGAGCTGGCTCAGCGCAGACAGCTGGAGTTCTACTGGCGCCAGACGTGGGAGACGCGCGATAAGAATGCAATCTTTACGCACATGATGCCCTTTTACTCCTACGATATTCCGCACACCTGTGGCCCGGATCCGAAGGTGTGCTGTCAGTTCGACTTCAAGCGCATGGGCGGCTTCGGCCTGAGCTGTCCTTGGCGAGTGCCGCCACGGCCAATCGACGACAGCAACGTGGCCACGCGCTCCGACATGCTGGTGGATCAGTGGAAGAAGAAGGCCGAGCTGTATCGCACCAATGTCCTGCTGGTTCCGCTGGGCGACGACTTTCGCTACAAGCAGAACGTGGAGTGGGATGTGCAGCGAGTCAACTACGAGAAGCTCTTCGAGCACATCAACGGCAATCCGCGCCTCAATGTGCAGGCCCAGTTTGGCACGCTAAACGAGTACTTCGAAGCCGTGCACCAAACTAAGCAGAGCTTCCCTTCGCTGAGCGGTGACTTCTTCACCTATGCGGATCGTGCGGACAACTACTGGAGCGGCTATTACACCTCGCGGCCGTACCATAAGCGCATGGATCGCGTGCTCATGCACTACATGCGGGCGGCGGAGATGCTGCATGCCTGGCACAGCTGGGACTCGGCGGCGGGCTTTGACCAAAAGCTAGAGATGGCGCGCCGAGAGATCTCCCTGTTCCAGCATCACGATGGCATCACTGGCACCGCCAAGACGCACGTGATGCAGGACTACGAGAAGCGCATGCTCGAGGCACTGTGGGCGTGTCAGTTTGTCATGCAACAGGCGGTCTATCGGCTGCTGACCAAGCCCTCCATCTACAGTGCGGACTTTAACTTCTACTACTTCACATTGGACGATTCGCGCTGGCCCGGTGTGGGAGTCGAGGAGAGCCGCACCACCATCATACTGGGCGAGGAGCTGCCCACCAAGCATGTTGTCCTGCACAACACAGTGCCGCATTGGCGGGAGCAATTGGTCGACTTCTATGTCTCCAGTCCGTTTGTCAGCGTCAGCGACCTGGCTGGCCATCCAGTGGATGCGCAGATATCGCCCGTCTGGAGCTGGCATCACGATACGATTAGCAAGACTTTCAATCCACAGGGATCAACAACCAAATATCGCATCATCTTTAGGGCACGCGTCCCACCCATGGGTCTAACCACATATATACTAACGATCTCAAGTTCAAAGCCCGCGTAAGTGCTGATATATGATGATATGGTGAAGGAGTTTCTTATATACATATATTTTCAATTGCAGTCACACCTTCTATGCCTCGCATTTGCTGCTAAACAATAGTCCACTCTCTGTGAACTTGGGCCAATATCCGGAGGATGCAAAGTTCGGAGAGCATCGCGAGTTCTCTTTACGTGTGGGCACTGGACCCACGCTGGCCTTCTCGGAGTTTGGCCTGCTGAAGTCTATTCAACTAGCGCCAGACAGTGGCCCGGTGCCCGTGCACCTCAAGTTCCTGAAGTATGGCACTCGGCCGCATGGCGACAAGTCCGGCGCCTACCTCTTTCTGCCCAATGGACCCGCCACGCTCATTGTGGGCAACACACCTGTTGTCCTCGTCAGCGAGGGCAAGCTGGAGTCGTCTGTTAGCGTCGGCTTGCCGCACGTCATCCATCAGACCATCCTACGTGGCGATGCACCCGAAATACGCAACGTGGTGGACATTGGGCTCGTCGACAACATCGAGGTCGTGATGCGCATGCAGACGCACATCGACAGCGGCAGCAGCTTCTACACGGATCTGAACGGACTGCAGATGATCAAGCGACAGCGATTCGAGAAGCTGCCGCTGCAGGCCAACTACTATCCCGTGCCGTCGGCCATGTTCATCGAGGATGCGAGCATGCGGCTGACCTTGCTAACGGGACAGCCGTTGGGCGGCGCCTCCTTGGCGCCGGGCGAGCTGGAAATCATGCAGGACCGTCGGCTGGCCAGCGACGACCAACGGGGCCTAGACCAGGGCGTGCTGGACAACAAGCCGGTGCTCCATATATACCGTCTAGTTCTCGAGAAGATCAACGATTGCGTGCGTCCGCCAACAGCGCATCCCGCTGCCTACTTGACAAAGGCGGCGCACAAGGCGTCGCAGGAGCTGCTGGATCCGCTCGACAAGCTAATCTATGTGGAGAACGAGTGGACGGGCGTGCAGGCGCAGTTCGGCAACGAGCACGTGCCGGCCAACGAGGATCTCGATGTGGTTGTAATGCGTCGACTCACTAACAGCACGGTCAAGAGGCAGCGCGTCGGTTGCGTGTTGCATCGCACGCAGCTGCTGCAGTGCAGCGAGGATAAGGCGGCGTCAGTAGACAAAGTGAGTATGCAGTAGACGAGGCTCATAATAATTTATTATAATTTAAATTATCTTGAATCTTTCAGTTTAATGTTTGCAATGTGCTGCAAACTGGAGCGCAGCAACGACAGCGCTGCCAGCGCACGTCCTTGACGTTCCTGCAGGACCTGGAACAGTTCGAGTCGCAGGCGGCGCCTCCACTGTGTCCTATGGAGACTGGCGCCTACGTAGTCAGCTACAGCGTCGACCCTGGCAGCAGCTGAACTGAATCACTCGCAATCTCAAGCAATAATATTAATTGAATTGAAAATCTTGACTAGCGTAATGCATGCAAACCTAATTTATTAAGCCCCATTTTGAATCTGACTAACGAAACGTATGTGAATTGCAATCGCGTATGTTCGTTTTTTAATTGTTTTAATTGTCGAATTGTAATCGGATTTGGCTTTCGATTGTTGTGTATGATAATTATTTTAATTTGCTTTGTGTGATATTTCTCGAATCTGCCGATTTTAAATAATTAACTATACTGCATTATATTCTTTGTCTAGAACTATTATATTAGATGTGATAAGATCGCAAATACAACTTCAAATCCAGACGAAATACAAGCAAAGAAATGATCTAGCTGATATTAAATTACATACATAATTATATCATCATCTGTAATCTCAGAATAATCGTGAAACAATTTTACCAAATTAAAGTAAGAAAACATATTAATTAAAAAATAAACAAATATAATTCAATGATTGATAAATCAGGTAGTAAACGTTACGAACGAATCCACGAACAAAATTTGGAAAACTTCGTTTTATTTTCTCAAATTCAAATAAAGTTGTCTATGTTCAAGTGCTAACCGCTGCATGCCGTTATCGTGGGAAGTCACAATGGGATTGTTGTGATAAAAAGAATTGTGTGTTCGTTCCTATTGTTTTTGCTGAGCATGGAGCATGGAGTATGAGTCTCTCCCTGCTTTAACTGGGAATACATTTATGGGTTGCCTGGAAAATTCACAATGGAAGTTTATATTGAATTCATATTGAGCGTAAAGTGGTTGTTTTCAGCGCGTCAATGCGAGAGAAAAGAGAGCGAATGAGAGCACGCTGCACAGTTTTCTGTTTGCTGCTCTTTCACATTTAATATGGGCAACGAAAGCAAAATTGCGCTCTCACGATACGACGAACCTATTTGTGCCTGTGTGCGTGTGCATGTGTGCGACTGTATGTGTGTCAACCACTGACTAGCTTACCATCGGAATTTAAAGTTCTGTACAGAAATCTCAGCTACTCAGAGAGAAGCAGCAACAACAGAAAATGTGAGAGAGCAAAGAGCGAGAGAGAGGAGCGCAACTCGAGCAAGCGCCAAGGCAGTTTTCAGATACGACAAACACATTCAGTGTCCAGTTCAGTTCAGTTGAGTTCAGTCAGAGTCAGAGCGTCGTCATCAGTGAGTTAATGTTTATATGCTACATATGTAACAATATTACAACGAATTAAGCACAAATAGTGCTACTCTACTATGTATATACAATTTGACATACATATGTATGAGTATCGTATGTGTATGTGTGTGTACTTTTATTAAAGTGGCCCGCACGCGGCAACAATAATATACATTCAGACATTCTACATGCATAGTGTATATGTATATAAAGTGCTCAACATCGAGTATTTAATCAAACGATCATTAACAAAAAGTGTTATAAATTGTTCAATCAAAATCGCATTGGATACTCTGTCGTTGTTGTTGTTGGATTTCAAAGTTCGTTTGAACAATATTTAATTAAATAGTTGCGTATATGTATATACGTACGTATATATGTATGTATGTATATGCATCTTCAAACTTGCCATGTGTATCTCTCTAAGCTCTTTGCGTGTGTGTGTGCGTGTGCGTGTGTATGTTGAAACGTGCAAGTGTGCTTATGCGTCGCATGTTAGTTTCTTCTACGTTCTTTACGTCGTCTTCTACATTCTGTCGCTGTGTGAGTGCGCGCGTATCCGTGTGTCCCTACTAAACTGTGTGCATGCAAGTTTGAGTATGTGTGTGTGAGTGAGTGAGAGTGTGTTCGTGTGTGCTTTTTGTGAACTACGTTTTGTTTCAATGCCAAAAAGTATCTATGTGTGCCTTGACATGAGCGCTCTGCTCGCTCGCTCGCTTTGCTTTTGCCTCTGCCTTTGCCTGGCTTTCTGGTTACATAAATACTCACACCAAAACTCACACGCACAAGACTTAGCAAAGCTTACGTGAATAAACGTGTCTGTGCGTTCATGTGTGTGTGTGTGTTTACTAAAATGTTAATGTGCTACTTTTGAAGGTGTCTGCCATGCGACAAAATTTAATTAACACTTAAAATCCTATCGTTGGTGCAGCAAAAACAACGGCACGTTTTCCAATATGAAAATACTGATTGCCTATTGGAAGCAGCTGGTTGACCAGCCGTAGCAACAACAACAATAATAACATGTGTTAAATATTGGAAACAACAAACGGTCTTAGCAGGTTCGCTCAGCTCAGCTCACTTCAGCTCAGCTCACCTTAGCTCAGCTCATTCCAATGGTCAAATGTCATGCAAAAGCAACACAGAAAAACATTCAGAATCTGGCAAATCAGAAGAAGAATGAAATAAGCACAGAAAAAACGAGCGAGCTAACGAAAAATTAAAATCAACGACGTCATATAAAACTGTGTCAAAGCAGCAGCAGCAGCACACACACACACACGCGCGCACTCACAGTCTGTCCATGTGTGCGTGTGCGAGTATGTGTTTTTTTGTGCGAGCTATGGCAAAGCTTTTTCTACCAGTCGGTCGCTCTCACTCTCTATTGCTTCCCATCTCTCTCTATTCTTTGCTCTCCCTCTTTAGCTGCAAGCTGATAAAACGCAGCGCACACTGAGCGTATACATAATGTACATACATACATACTTACACATATATGTATGTGTATGTGTATTATATTTAAATGTTTTTCGTTCGTTTGCTAACGAGTTTTTCACGTTATTGTTAGACACACGCACGCTCACACACACGCACACACTGTCAACGACGAGCACACAAGATTTTCATATTTAAAAGCGCTTCTCGCAAACGCTTGAAACATATGGCGCGTGAGCATTCTTCTACAAACACACATACATACATATATGTACATTTATATCTATACATACGTACATATATATATCTTAAATATATTATTTGTGTGTGTGTGTGGGTTTATTGAATTATGTCATAAACAATTTGTCTTTGGCATTCAATAGAAGTTCAATTTACTTGACGCAAACGTGGCGTATGAACAAAATGTAGCCTTATTATTGAAAGCTTTTTTGGGTGAACAGGAAATGCAAAAGTTGCCCCAAAACTGTCTACTGGATGTTTGCGTTGTGTGCCTGTGTGTGTTGGTGGGCAGCAATTTTCCGAGACTTGCATGAAAACCTAGTGCCCTAATAAGCGCCAACGACAAGATAACCAATGGGAAAGACAGAGTGAGAGAGAGGGAGAGAGCGACAGCAACATCCAAAGAGAGCGAAACGGGGCAGCAGCGCGAGTGGCCAACCGATAGGCAACCAACAGTGAGCGCGAGAGCGAAATTGTGTGAGCGTGAGCATTAGAGATGAGAGCTAGCCCTCGAGAGGCGACTTAGCGTAGATGGCGCAAAATATAATTGAAATAAATTATAAAAAACAAGCAAGCCACAACGCAATTTGAATTCAATGCAAAATGTACGCCTGACTACGGGTAACAGAATTCGACATTGTGGAAACAGAAATGCGCGCGAATTACAAAAGATACGCAGCAGCAAAAGACGCAACACACCATGTACCAATAGAATAATAAACAAAAATGTGCTCAGACAGAGGCACGTGTACGTGGCATACGCATATTTGTGTAAATTCAGAATGTTCGTTAGAGCTTGGGGCTTGCGTGCAACTGGGCTGATAAGTTCTTGCATCACTGGCTAAAATAAATAATATCATTAAGTTTCCTAATGCATTGCTTGCGTGCAATTTGTAATCTGTAAACTTCAAGCTTCTGCTTACAAATATTTGTTTGTTTCGCATCTTAAGGCAATAATATATATTCATATATTAATTTATTTAAAAATGAATTTTTATATTCAAAACAATATTTAAAACGAAAGTTTGTTATCGATTATTATAATGTTATCGAGCATATATATGTATGTATATCGCTAGTCAATCGATCGTATTGCGAGCACTAAATATGCCAATGCATCGATATCTGTTCCGTTATTCAAATGCTCTTGCATTTCAACATTTCTAGCAAGCTGAAGGGAAACAGAAAACAAGTCAACGTCAAATAAAGGTGTTCGGGAAACAAGCGCCCTAAGGCTGCGACAGTTTCACTGCATGCTGCGTCCAAAGAGAGGGCATTCCATTGCGCAGGTCCGTGATTCGCAAATGGCAACAGCAGCAGCAACAGCGACGGCGACAGCGACGGCAACGGCATCGTCTGTCGACCAATTTTTGTGTTAGAACCAAACGTGAGGCGAAGACGAGCACGCAAAGGCGACGCGTGACGCATACGCAAAGCAAAGCAAAGCAAAGCAACGCAAAGCCAAAGCCAGAGCCAAAACTAACTGTGAAAAATAAAAATACCTATACATGTGTATGTGTGTGTATATATAAATATATATTTTAAAAAATTATAGTAGTTACATTAGAGCTTTTGACATAACATAAATACAAACAAACACACACACGCATACATACACATACATACATATACATATACATATACATATACATATACATATGTACATGCAGTGGTAATGCAGTATTGGTTGCACTCGTCCTCGATTCTATCCGATAAGATCGATAACAGAGCGTTTAAAGTGATTTATTCTACAAAATCGCGATTAATTCAAATTTTGATTGACATTTTGCCATTGTGTGTGTGTGTATATACATATATTAGTTGATAAGCGAGTGTGTGTGTGTGTCTGTGTGCGTATAATTTATGTTTACATAATTTGCAATTTAAGCAAACGAGTCAACTCAAACAACATCAACAACAACAGCAACAACAACAAAATCATAACTGCATGGGATAATAATAAAAGTAAAGTAACAATAAATTTGAGAAAGCAACAACAACAATAATAATAAAAAAATAACGACAACAAAAACAACAAGCAACATTAGAGTGCCGTATGTAACATAGAAGAAATCGAAAGTTAAACAATACAAATAATATCAAATTATCCGAAAGTGTGTACACATATTAACAACTTCTAATTCTAATCAACCAAATACTATATATAAAGAATATACAAAAACCAAACAACATATACATATATATATATATATATATACATTTATATATATATATATATATATATATACTAGTACATATATATTGCCCCGCACTCAATTAATTGCAGCTGTATGCACGACTCCTTGCAGAAAGGTGAATATATTAAATGTGAACATATCTCATATGTAAAACATACTAAGTATATGTTAGCATAAGTTCAAATATCAATATCAATTCATTTTGTTTGACTAAATTTTAAGCGCAACTTTGTCTCGATCCGATCTTTGTTGTCTAGTGTGGTTTCTGCTGCTCTACATAAACTGAATACAGACACTTACATATATACTGCATATATTGTTTGTAAGTAGAAACGATCTCAGCTAATCAAAGTCACTCACAGCTTAGATGAGCTGCTGGCCCCCGCCCTCCTGCCCCCTGCTTCGCTGTTGCCCCTGCCTGCCTGAGCTAGGCATATCTCACTCGTTAATTTACTCGTTTATTTGTCAAGCTGCCGACTCTTGATTCTATATTTTGTTGCTGCTGCTGGTTGTTGTTGTCAAATGCAAATAGACATTAAATTGCCCGTTGTTTGCCGTTTCGTTTCGTTTCATTTACACTGCCCAGTCGCTGCTAACCCATCCACCCGCCTCGCACCACAGTTCGTGGAGCGCCTCCTAGCGGCAAGTGGGGTAAACTGTCGCCGCAATGAGCAAACCCAGAAAAGGTAAGCACAGTTAGCACAGTGGGACAAACCCAAAAAAAACCAAGTGGAGAGCAACAAAATGGGAAAAATGAGAAAAAGGCTTATGTAAACAAGACACAAAAAATTCGTGCAAAAGGCACGAAACGGCTGTTAACCTATTTGGCATAATTGCAACAGCGTCAGCCAACTGGCGATTCCGACTCTCCGTTGATTATCCGAAACGGAGTATGTGTGCCTCTGTCTCTGTCTGTGTGTGTGTGTGTATGTGTGTGTGTGTGTGCAGAGCTCTGCTTTAGCTGATGCGGGAGAATTACTCTGACCGAGACGGAGCTTTGTCTCTGGAAATTAGTACAGCTGAAAAGTTTTGAGTTGCACGTAAAGGTAAAAATGTACAAATGAGAGGCTGCAGTGAAGTGAAATGTATATGTAAGAGAATTTGTTATTTGTGGAGGTCGTATATGAACAGTAGCAAGGATTATATAGATTGTTCAAATTATTCTGTCGACTTTTCAGACATTACTATTAATGTTAATATATTACATATTTATAACCGTATATAAATATAAATATATAGGTAAATTAGTAAAGTAAATTAACAATGCTTTGGATCTTGGCTACAATAAAATGTTATAGAAAATAAAATGTATAGAATATCTTACATGCAGCACTACTATTTTTATGAAAAACAAATGTTTAATAAATCTCTCTAAAATCGTAAAATTCAATTAAATAAAGAACTAAACTAAAAACAAAAAAAAAACAAAAAAATCAAAAAAGAATTATAAGACTATTTAAATTATATATTATTTATATAGAATATCTCACATTTAGCCCTACTATGAACGATCAATTTTCAATGCATCTCTCTAAAATCGTCAAAAACAAATGAATTTTGATCAAGAATAACTGGATTTTTTAGTAATTCTCTTCTTTCCATTTTAAGTGTTCATCCTTTCCTAAATTTCAACGGAAAACGTCTCCTTTGTGTAGTGCTACTATTTAATGAAGACAGCTATATGTCAATACATATATTATTTATTTAAAATTTCCGTCGATCTGTCAGTCAAATCACAAGTTTCTATAGTATGTGAATTTAATTGCAAGCTTATACGATTTTCAATTATATATATTTTTATATACAAAAACATATGCACAGTATTAGTCGCTATTATTAGACAGTTAAGCAACGCAAACAGCGGGGATTATCGGTTTTGATTGCTATTCAAGTTCAATGCGTCATCCGAGCGTATATTGGCAATGAATTGCATTTTTAATTGTGAAATTAATTCTGTTTTTTGCCTTTTGTTTTGTTGTATTTTTTGTCAACATAATCGAAATGACGCAATTATAAGAAATGGCTAAAAAAAAGAAATATATATACTGTTATGTAAAGTCAAGTTTAGGTATGCGAAATAATGATCGCAATGCTGAATATGTGGTAAATAGTTTCTTCTGTAGTGCCAAAGGCGAAAGCTATGCCAAAAATTCTTGTTTATGTCTGTCAATGTGTGTGGGCGTGTGCTCAGGTGTTCGCTGTGGGCTGGCAGGTGCAAAGGAATCTGGGCAGAGAGGCATCAAATTATACCTTTCGTCGTTGCATTATGTTTTTCAGCAGCTATTCTTTATAGATTTCATTGCCCACAATTTAGTAGTTGTTTCATTTCGAGCTCTATAATCACATTTTCACTCACACTCACCTGTCCACCTGTGCCTAATTGTGTGGCGTGCCTAATGCGCCCGCAGAGCGCCAAAGGGGCTAATGGGGCAGCAGCGAACGACCAGAGTGTGTCCGAGAATAGATACTGGGTGTATCTTTTACGGTTTCGTTGCTATATATGTGTATATATAGCAGCAAACATTGGTAGAAACCAATTACACTATACTACAAATGACTCCAGTTGTATGTGGACCAGCTGCCAACAGTTGACCAACAATGATTAACTCTGATTTCACTGTGATTTTGCAACAGTTTACCGTAATCTAAAAAGATATGAAGAAACAGATTTGAAGCTAAAGCTGAGTTGTTTTCTGAGAAAACAATGCGCTAATTGTTATATTTTGATAACAATATCAAATGGAAGTTATCGATTTTAGTCGATTTTTCTATTTTTAAAATATAATTATAGATAATTTATTATTTAGTGTTCATTTTATTAAAGAACTTTGAGCATAGGTATTCGACATTGACATTGTGAAATCGGTTTGGTTTGGTCTATTATATTTCAATAATTGTGTTGTTAAAATACAACATTTGAATGGCATGGATTCACAGTAGGGCTTAAAGTTCTATATGAATGTATTTGAGTAAAATCGACTATATAAAAAAAATAGCCTCTTATGTATTCAACATAAATGTAAAATACAATGGGTTTAAAATATAGAAAGAAAAGATTAATTTCATATTTGCAACAAATCAACAAAAAAACATGATGCAATTTGTACTAATATTATCAATAGTGAAGCTCCTTTGAGTTCTGAGATCGATAATCTCAGTTGCAAGTAAAGAAATAGAAACAAAGAATAGGTCTACAACGACTTGTCTATTGATCCTGATCAGGAATGCATATAAATGGGGTCAATTTCGACTTCTTTTGTCTGTTATATACACTGTTAAAGTTTCAATAGGTTCTGTATTCCGTATTCTCACAGTCGGACACTCTTACACACAAATAGTTATGATTGGAATGAAAAGAAGAACGAGCTGGCATTTGTTTACTTGCCACACATGCCACACATGCCACATGCCACACGCCGCACTCTCCTCAATTAGTGGTTCTTGTTGATTTTGCCATTTGACTGCCATTTGGCTTTGCTGTCTTACTTATGGATAATTTATAGACGCACCTTTTTATTTAGAACTGTTGCTGCCTGAATGGGCACCTGCCAACGACAACAGCAGCACGAACAACAACAGCAACAACAATAAACATCATACAGACACAGACAAGCTTCGACAAGCGACCCAGCGACATAGTTTGTGCTGTTCTGTGTTCTGTTCGCCCGCAACTTGCCACAGTAATTTGCATAGAACACACACATGCATACACATGCACACACACACACACACACACACACACACACATACACACACAGGCATAGTTGACTGCATGTCGATTGTCCGCCTGCCTGCCTGCCTGCATTGACGCCGAGGCTGTCGTTTGGCCTAATTGTGCGCTTTTGATTTAGTTTCCATGACGTGCAGGCGGTGCTGGCAGAGCCCAACTCCAAAGCTCGCTCACTCGAACGCTCTCTCGTTCTCCCGTTCGCCCGCTCATTCCAATTGGGAATGCAATGCATGTTGCTCACACTGACTCTCTTCATTTGTGCGCTCTCTTCGGCGTGTGCCTCGTGTGTCGGCTCTCTCTTGTTGGAATTCTGCTAGCCACAGCATTTTGCTCTTTGCCTTTGCATATTTCTCGTACCTTGAATGTCTTTTATTAATTTAGTTGTAGTTCGTTTTTTTTGTTGCGCGTTTTTCTTTAGGTTTTCTTTTTTTTCTGTTGCTGCATAGCATTGGCCAATATGCTTGGCTAGTTGTTATTTTTTTTCTTTCCGTTTTTTATTTATTTATAAATTATTACGTAGGGCAACCTTCACCTATTTACTTGAGATACGTACAAATGTTTGTTCAGTTTGTTTCGTGTTGTGTAAAAGCTAATTTAAATGTACATTTATTTATTGATCGTCAATATTAAATTCTAATTAGATTAGCTTATTAATAATTACACGTTTTCGGCCAACAGCTGGAACAGCTGATGGATGCTGCACCTGATAGCCGCGCATCGTTACAACCCGAGTGGGGGCGGGGGCGTGGCAAGCAATATAATATTTATGACAAGCAACATGTAAAACAAAAGACCTCTGAGCCGAGTCAACGAAATCTAAGCCCAAATTCCATGGCAGTCAGGCAGTCAGGCAGCAGAGCAAAGCCGCTTACTCCACTCCCCACAGCAAACCACAAAAAATATATATATAAAAATAAATATAGTATATGTATATAGAGTGGGGCAGAGCTTACATGCATGCCGCAGTCTCAGCCTCAGTCTCAGCCTCAGTCTCTGGCGGGCGCACAATGAACATAAATTATGTGCTGAAAGGAGCAAAGGGCACAGAGGATAATGTAGGAAAGTGCCGCGAGGCGCTACTCGACATCTGCATACAAAAAAGAGCTTGGAGCTGAGGCCACTTATCTTGCTTGAATAGGCGACAACGCGCTGATGCTGCTGCCTCTGTAAATATTTATAAGCACAAGCACAAACACAAGCACAGGCAAGGAAAGGTTCACACACATACACAGAGAGAACCCTTCAATCCATCCATACGCAATTTCCTCTCTTTCAGCTGTGGGGGTCAGTGGGTGTTGGTAATTTGAAATCGCGTGCTTCCTTTATTGATTTTCGCTTTCATTTTTCATGCAACATGCGAGGCAGCAACAAAAAGTACACCAAAATAACTGCTTACATAGGCGAGTTGAGCTGAGTTGAGTTGAGGCGAGCTGGACGACGAGGCAAACATAAGAATTGCATACCCAAACACACACACACACACACACACACACACACACACACATGAATACACAGCTGTGTTTGAAGTCTCGCAGTCCATAAACGCGTGCCGCCACAAAGTCAACGAGGTCGCCCCTCGCTCCCGCTCCTTGGGTAGCAGGTGGCATTCCTTTCGCATCATGCTCGCTGGCCCATTCATATTTGGTGGCCTGTTAAATGTGCGAGAGGTGTTTACCTTTTGCAGGCAGTGGTGTCCTTGCCAGCGGCACTCGAAACACGCCTCTAAAAATGTCAAACATCTAAATGTCCTACGGGCCACGGCACAAGTGATCCGGGTTGAACCTCATGACGTTTGCGCTTTTGTTGTGTTTCGTTCATGTCCGATGCCAACTTCCGCTCTCGGGCTTTCACTACCACTCTTCCTCTTCCTCTGCCTCTGCCTCTGCCTCTACCTCGGCTTCCTCCACCTCTTCCTCTTCCTCTGCCACTTTAGCCTGCAGCCAGTTAGTTATCAACTGCCCCAACAGCAGCAGCAGCAGCAGAAGTTTGTTTTGCCTCCACTCGTTTCCATTGTTAATTCAACTATTTATGTGTGTGTGTGTGTGTGTGTGTGTGTGTGTGTTTGTGCTTGTATGTGTGTTCGCTCACATTTTGTTGTCCCAATTTCATTCGCTGGGGCTGTTGTTACCATTAGTTGGGTGTTTTTTCTTCCCCCTCTTCCTTCGTCTCTTTTCGCATCTATTACATTACTTTTGTGTCCGACTGCAATTACGAATTTGGGGCAACTGTTTGTTGTACTCCCCCGAATTGTGGCTCCGATTTGTTGTTGACCCGCAGAGGACTTGGGTATGAGGAAGTATTCCCAGTTAGAGAAAGAGCGTGCATCCTGAACATGTTTATGTCCTGGCAATTTAGCTATTAAGTATTTAAATATATTCTTGATTTTATTTATTTATATTTATATTTATATTTACATTTATATTTATATTTATATTTATATTTATATTTATATTTATATTTATATTTATATTTATATTTATATTTATATTTATATTTATATTTATATTTATATTTATATTTATATTTATATTTATATTTATATTTATATTTATATTTATATTTATATTTATATTTATATTTATATTTATATTTATATTTATATTTATATTTATATTTATATTTATATTTATATTTATATTTATATTTATATTTATATTTATATTTATATTTATATTTATATTTATATTTATATTTATATTTATATTTATATTTATATTTATATTTATATTTATATTTATATTTATATTTATATTTATATTTATATTTATATTTATATATTTAAAGTATTTGTTTTCTCATTAATTTTCAATAAAGTTACAATCACATTTCTCACTTTACAGCTCAGCTGTAAAAGTTATAATCAATCAATATCCTCATAATATATATGTACGTAAATAAACTCAGGTCTAAGCCAATAACAAGCACAAGCAATATGTTTGCCAGACAGCTAAGACTTTATTAGCCCCTGTTTGGCTTGTAAGTCCTCAACTGATGGTGATATGCTGCTGTCGATGAAAGGCGAAAGACAGCAGGATTTATCGCACATGATGTTTGTCAATTTGTGAAGATAAAAGATACAGTCGGTTAGAAATAGATACGACAGCATCAGCATTGGCATCGGCATCAGCAGCAGCATCAACAGCCGCTGTCAGCAGATTTGTTCAGCCGCAGAGAAAAGGCGATAAATGAGACCAAATGGACAAACAAAACAATTTTCTAACAAATGGGCATCCGCTCGATGGGTATTTGTGTTGAGTGACAACTAACTCAACTTGTGGCAAATTTCATATTAATAATAATACTTGAAAACAAAGAAAATAAAACACTACGACAGACAGGAATTATTGGCTAACGAAATATTGCTAAATTTATATGCTATATTGCTGCACTCGCTCGGCCTGCGCTTATCAGCGTCAACAACACAGCCAGTGAAGACAGTCACCATAATAAAAACTATTTACTGATAAGAAAGTAAATGCATACGTACGCACACACGCACACAGAGAGTCATACTCGCACACGCAGGCAGAAATGCTCACAAATACTAGGATTTTGGTGAGAGCGGCTGAGCAAACACTTGCAAGCAGAGGCGAGTCGAGTCGCGGCGCTCGATGTTTGTAGATAAAGTATATAAAAGATAAACCAACAACAGCAGCAGCAGAGCAGCAGCAGCAGCAATACTCTCTCACTCACACACACATGCACATGCACATACACATTCAGTCTAACTTTTTGTTCTCGCGCTCTTTGGATCTCGCTCTCCCGCACGCTCGCTCTCTCAGCAAGCGCTTGAAATTCATAGACACTTGCGAGTTTAAGTGCGTGTGTGTGTGTGTCGTTCGCTTGCTTGAAATTCATTTCGTTTTTAATTGTTTTCGGTTTTCGAATTTAGTTGTATTTGATTTTCACGTACTCGCACAGCTCGCAGCTCGTTCGTTGCTCGTGGCTCGCCTGCTGAGAACTTTTTACATATGCGGTCATAAAGTATCTTAAAGCTTCATCTTCAAGTGGGCGCTGTGTGCATCTGAAATTTGACAAAAAAGAAATACATTCATGTGAGTGCGCCAAGTGGTTAGTTCGCTAACAATTCGTTAAACATACACACACACACACACACACACACACATGAGAGCTCCAAGTGGCGGCCCGCAGCTAAAGTGTTGGAGTGTTGGAGTGTATTTCATGTGATTGCGTTGCCGCAATCAACGCATAAAGTGTTGAAGAAATTCTTATCATGCGGTTGGCAGCTAGCAATTCAATTAAGCAACAGCTCGGGCTGCGCTCTCCATCTTTATTTTATTGATCGCCCTTATCGAGTCATCCATCCATCCATCCATGTGTTAGCCATTGGAGCTCACTTGATTTCGTGGAATTTACTTTTGCATAATTGTGCTTCTCCTCATAAGTGACATTTTTCTGAACCACTTTCTGCTCTCGTTTCTGGTGTTTTTCGAATGCCTTATCAGCTTGGTGCGCTTGGGTAAAAATAAAATAAGAAAAAAACAACCTCATTTCTATATAATGTATATAAATAAAATAAAAAAATGAAAAAAAAAACCTTATCGCCTTCGCTGTTCTGATAAGTGCCTAAAGTTGAGATAAGATTGAACATATTTCGTATGCCTTCGGGATGTGCATTTGCCATATACGAAACTAGCTATATAACACAAGTGTAGTAAAATTCAGCTGAAATCAAGTGTAGATATAGATATAAAAATATAAAAATGTTTATATACATGTAGAGCTGTAGAGGCGTAGAGCTGTACGGCGTATTGTTTCTACTAGACTCTTTTTACGGCTGGAAATATATTTAAAACGTATTCAAAGCTTCAACTTTGGCCGCGTTAAGCTTTAAGCATTCAAATCAAGGTTTTTTCAGCTATTGAAAAATGATTTCGTTAGTTGCTTTAACGTTTCTCAATGTAAATTCAAATTCATATTGTCACTTTATATCATTGAATGTTTAGTAACCTTGACGAAAATGGAATATATTATATTAAGCGTGGCCCGAGTCTAAAAACTCGAATGCAGCTGGGTTTGAGTATTACTTGTATATACAACTATCAAAATTAGCTGAACTTCAGATTCGTTAATAATACGGGCTGATATAAATTGATATCTGATCTGATTATTACAATAAAATAGTCTTCATGCTTCTTTTGATTAAATAAAGATGTAATTCGATTTCATTTTTCATGTAATCAGATGTAAGCCTTTGCTTCTGCTTTGCTGAAGAGTTCATATTTACACTATAGTATATACATTTCGAAAATAATCATCCCAGACCGATTTTGGATAAAAGAAAGACTCTGTACAGATTAAATGTATCTGTATTTTAATTATAATATTTAGCTGGCATTTTCATAGATACATTTTACATTTTAAATCATCTTTTCAGTCAGTTATTGATTAAAAAGTTTTACAATCCAAAAAAGTATCTTTTTATAAGTCTCATTTCTTATTGCATTTGGAAATCAGTTCTTGTCCTTCAAATAATGCAATAGTAACAAGCAAAGCAAAGCTGATTTGATTTGCTTTTAATTTGTGGCAGCACGCAAAAGTCCTCGCTCTGATTGAATAAAATTCTTTATAATGCATAGGCCCCAAGCAGCAGAGGCAGCAGCATCAGCAGAGGCAGCAGCTGTTTCGTATTCATCATCATTAACACATTTTCGGCTTGAGTGCATCAGTTGAAACGTTGAGGACGATGCAACCGACGACATCTATACCTCCCTCTCTCCCCTCTCTATCTTTTCTTGCAGTTTTCAGCAATTTTCTAAATTTTAAATTATTTATGAAGTTGAAAATCTGATTCTCGAAATGAAATGTTGATTATAAAGTGATTTAATTTGTTGGGTCTAAAAAGCTATATACATTCTGTTTAAGAAGATTATACGAAACTCAAAATCAATTTTATAAATATATATTGTATGAGAAGTCTTAAAGCTCTAAAGAAGATTCGTTATATGACTATGCTTATATATCAATTATCTCAGAGTTAAGTTGGGATTCCTGCTGCAAATCAATATATTAATTAATCGTATTATTTAATTTCTAAGCACGCAAAAGTAACAGGTTCTCAAGACTCCCTTCTGGCCTCCCCGAGCTGCAAAATACTGTCTCAAGTGAGAAACTCGTTTTGCGGCAGCATCGAATTAAAATAATTCACTAGTTTTTTGTTTCTTCTTCTTGTTCATCGTCTCGTTGCTTACTAATTTCTCAGGTGAATGCAAATGTGTGCGTCTCTTCATTATTATTATTTTATTGGCTGTCGTGACAGGTTCTATAAAAGCAAGCGAATACAAACACAATAAAAAAATGTATATAATATAATATAAAATAAATATATTCATACATATACACATATATGTGCATACATATATACACATGAGAACAACAACAAACAAACAAAAAGTATCTCATAGTGCGAATTTGGCGTGCCAAAGATACTTTTGCTCTGCTTGCATTCAAAAATATCTGCCTTGTGTGCATATCGTTGCCATTGTTGTTGTTGTTGTTGTTGCTGCTCCTATTGCTGCTTCTGTTTTTGTTGTTGTTGTTGTTGTCGCCGTCGTTGTTGTTGATTTGCAGCGTTGCCATCTCGTCGATTTATTGCTTATTTTGCTTTGCAGTCGCTGTTTAGCGTACAGCAATTTATTTAATGGTCAAGGTCGTTTGCAGTCAAATCAAACACAAATACACACATACACACATATATGTATATATATATATATATATATATATATATACATACACATATATATGTATTAGCTCAGGCGAAACACGCAGTCCGAGTGCTCTTACTGAAGTGTTGGCCCGTAGCAATAGAAACAACAGCAACAACAACAATAAGCACGTACAAAATATTTGTATAATTAAATGTCATTTGTTGTTGTCGTTGCTGCTGTTGTTGTGGTCTTTGTTAATGATATTAGCGCATATTTAATTACCAATGAAATCATGAAAAGAAACCAACTCATGCATAATTGAGTTGCAAGTTATAATTTTCAGTGCAGAGCGCTAATAAAAATATCATTTATTCCAAGATTTTTATGTCTTACTAACCAGGTTTAATCAATAATCAATTAATATATCTATATATATAATATATTAAGATATTATATTATATTAATATATTATTATATCAATATATCTTTATATATACATGTTTTCTTTATACATACATTTGAGGCTTATAAATATTTATGGTGCCTAAAAGTAATAATGCCCTATTTCAAAATTTTTATAGATTTAACAATCTTTGTTACTAATATACATATTGTGGGGGATACAGATTTAAGATTTGGGAGCCATGAGCTAGAGGGAGAAAAGCGGGCAGCTTTTCAACTTTTTGTGCTGACGATACTTGAGGGCAAAATAAAGATATAAAAGAATTTTTAAGGGCTGGAGCAAAACTTTTTTGATTTTGGAACAAAAAATGAAATTTGCTTCAATGTTATACATTATCATCAATCAGAAAATGAGCTTTTTGCTTACGCTGCTATTTCTAGTACCTCTTGGTTCGCTCAATATGGGATTTTGCTATCGGTTACTCTTTCATTATTATTTTGCTATTTTATATAAGTATTTGAGAATTATATGAATGAATAGTTTGGGAGCTAAGCAAGTGTATCCTCTGAATACCCTGATGCCATGAAACTGAAAGAAGAGAGAACGATCCAACCTGGATATATACATATGTATTTAATATACATTTAAAATATTTTAAGAATTTTTATATATTTATGCAATT
This sequence comes from Drosophila hamatofila, assembly GCA_035045345.1. NCBI lineage: Eukaryota > Metazoa > Arthropoda > Insecta > Diptera > Drosophilidae > Drosophila > Drosophila hamatofila. The sequence continues at coordinate 30,883,115 of JAWNPA010000020.1, read as the reverse complement.
TTAAGTCAAGAGTTTTTTTACGAGACAGTTAAGGACTCGCTGATATCAAATCTTGTGATAAGAAATTTTAATACTGATTCGTTTTTTTATTTTTATTTATTAACTGCGAAACTTAAACAACATTTCAGCAAGGCAGAATAAGTACATTGTGCCTAAAGTCGCCATAGTTAAGATTAGGAATACATCAACGATTTAAGAACTTAATATTATTTGCAATTTAAAATTTAAAGTGTTAAAATATAAGATTTCAGTTTAAACAAATACAAATTCAATAGAAACGCGATCATCCCGAGTGATAGTTCAAGTTCTAGCTTTAACAAACGCTGGGAAGACACATGAAATGTTAACTTATGACTGTGACTACATAAATGGACCGAATTTAACTGAAGATTTTCCTAACTTAAACTTGATTCAGTCATATCTTCCACGCAATCATATCATATTAAACAGAAACCCTTTTTCTCTCTCCAAATTCGTTAAGTGTTTTCCTACAAGTAATATGTATTTCTATGACTGTTCGTTGGCAGTTTTGATAATTTTTCACATTCCTATGACTCATCTTGCTGTTGTCTGCTTGTTTTCACACACAAACAAACATACACTCGAAAAGAGAAAGATACACACAAACACACTCAGACATTGACATGATCATTGCTTATTTCTAGCTAATAAAAACTAAGTGTTGTCTTGTTGCATCGTTCACATTTGCCTGCCTGACCCCTCTGACCCCTCTCCCATAGCCAAAGCCAAAGCCAAAGCCAACGCCAATGCCACCGCCAACAGCCTTTCAATTGAATGATCCGCTTTGAACCAAGAACCCACCTCACAAAATGACGCTCATTTTGTATATATAGACATTAATGAACAAGTTTTTTGTGTTAATCTAAATTGTAAATGTTATCAAACTTGTCATCAATTCTCAGTTCTCAGTTCTCAATTCTAAACCTTTTTGACTCTCAATACTCAGTTCTCAGTTCTCAATTCTGGACTCTCTAGAATCACATTTTGTGCTTCCCTATTTGAGAAGTGCATTCTTTATAATGTTGATACGCATTTAACTATATTATACATTTTTACATATGATGCCTAAATGTTTACTGTATGTATGTATATTTATTATTGCTGCATAATTCACTCATAAATATTTTTTTCTTTTTCTTTTTTCATATAAACGTTTACCAAAAAAAAAAAAAAAATACAACTCGCACATTCCACCACCTCAAAAATAAATAAATAAAATCAAATAAATAAAAATAATACAAAATGAATAAATCTAGAAGGACTACACGATCATCATATACTTATATTACATTTAGAGGCTTGACTCGAAAGTTCTCAGACTTGTAATTGTAATTCGCCCGACCGCATATGCATATTGCCTTCAGCTCGCGAGCGTGTGTATATGTGCGTCTGTGTGAATAAGGATCATTAGAGAGCCAAAGAGGATTCTTCATCAGCAGCAAACAGAAATTGAGGCAGCGATCCCCAAAGCTGCCTTGCTCTCAGATGCGAATTGCAGACACGTTCATATAGAAGCGTCTCTATTCTCTAGATCAAACGATCGATCGATCGTTCGTTCGCTTTGACAAGAGCTCTGACCAGAACCAAAGCCTCCTTTGCCAAAAGCACATTAAGAGTCCACTTCTCAAACTCAAGGCAAACGGAAAGAAAAATAAAGAAAAAGCTAAAGCTAAAGCTAAAGCTAAAGCGAAGCAATCGCAATCGCAATCGCAATCAGTAAAAGTCGAATATAAATCCTATAACAATTCAAACAAAAGCCAGCAACATTCAATTAAAAATGGCCGAAGACGCTGCCATGGAGACATGTCCAAGTCCTGAGATGGGCGACTCACGCAAAAGGCCGCTCGATTCAGATCCGGAAAATGAACAAACTAAACGCTCACATTTCAGTTCCGGTAAGTTTTGCAATCATTTGAAAAACCAAAATCGAACAAAATCAAAAACCAAAAAAAAAAAAAAAAAACAAAAATCCAAAAGTACAAAATGAGAAATAAGCAAATTTCAATCGCTTTTACATATACTACTATCATTATCGTGCTCCTTGTCTCTAACTATCTATCTATCTATCTATCGATCTATCTAATTTATCTATCTCAATCTATCTATAAATTCACTGACCCACTTCTCACTTCTTACGAATCGCCGCAAAACGTGTAAATATTGTACTTCATGCCAAAAAAAAAACAAAACAAAAAGGTCCTATCTAAGCATTGCTGTCAAGCTTGTTGGCTTTACTTTACTTATTTACTTGTTTAGTTTTTTACTTTTTAATTTCAATTTGATGCAAGTTTTTGCCGTTTTGCCACTGTCATCTTTTAATTGACCAATTCACAAATCACGTCAGCAATTGGATTCGACAAACTCGACCCGGACGGACCTGTAATTGACTGCAAAATCGCAATCGATGCACGCATTGCGCATACGCCCCGCTGCCCACGCGCCTGACTGACAGCTAGGATAGTTGACCCCGATTTGACCTATATTGCTGATAGCCTCTTTGGCATTCGGCTATGGTTTGTGTATGCAAAGTAGCTGCATCTCAAATGATGCTACACAGCACCAGCATCAGCTGGCCACCCTTTGTGGCTTCTTTATATGCAAATCATCTAAAATTAAAATTATGACAACACAGCATGGATGAGGAGGAGGACGAGGAGGAGGATGAGAGGTGTGTCTCTATCTATTGAGTAGCTGCTTTGGCCGCTTTGCTTGATTACTTGTGCCACTCTGGCAGCCCGCCGCCTTCAAGGTGAGCCGCAACGTAATCCAACTACATCTACCTCTACCTCTACCTCTACCTCTACCTGTGCTCGCATCGAATCGCATCGCATCGCTTCGCCTCGCATCGCATCGCATCGCGTTCTGCGTTGTTGTTTGTTGTTTGTTGTCTCGTCATCGCCGTCAAAGACATAAATAGCAAAGACTGTGAATCGGAGAGGCGGTTTTATTTTCGTGTTTTCTGATTTGCTTTTTGTCTGTTCGACACCTGCTTAACATTTGACTTTTAGTTCGAGAATACTTAACTGAATGGCGAGTATGAAACTGTGTGTGTGCGTGTGAGTGTGAGTCTGTGTGTGTGTGTGTGTGTTAGCTAAGCCAAAAAACACGTTTTGTTGTTTTGCATTTTTTGGTTTTTTTTTTCTACTCTTTTTTTTTTTTGGAATTTCTGATTTGTGCTCAGAAGCGTGCTAAACAACTGACCGACTAATGCCTGCCCGAGACATTTCGAAACCTGTCGTTCTACCCTATAAAACATATTCGTGTTATGCCTAGAGCTCAAAATATGCAATGGATAGTTAAACAAATTTAATGACAAAACAATGTGTGGAGTGGTAGATAATAGATAAACGTATCTATGGATAGACTGAAAATGATTCTGATTTAGTATAAAATTCTGATTATTTTGTGAGGGCACATATGTAGACTTCATATAACTAATTATTTAACTACATAATTTAAAAATAAAATGTAGAATTAATATAATTATCAAAGTAAAGTTAAATATTAACTATTTTCAATTAGAATAATCAAGTCTGAGGTATGTTATAAAGTCAGACTGATTAAATGAATCAAATATTTCGCTTAGTTTCCGGACTCTATAGTCTAAGCTTTTATAGCTAGAATGCAAATTTCGGGTACATGGTTTTTGTTAAACTGATTTTATATTCGGATGGAGAAGTATATATATTCTATATATATATCACGGCAACAGCTGAAATGCTCTTAGCCTGTGCTAGAGCATTGAGATTTCCTATGTAGTTTTCACAGAATATAAACAATTCAATGATGTCTCGAAATATTGATTGATTTTAATATCATTGTCAGCTTTTAGTCTTAAAGAAGTTTTAAAGTTTTTGATTGAAATGAAACCCAAAATATATTAGTAAAAGTCTTATTAAAAAATAATAATAAAAAAAATATATAAAAAAATATTTTATTTGATAATTATTATTTTTTTTATATATATTTTTTAAATATTTATTTAAAACTTGTAAACCAATTAAGATAGAAATGAATGCTTGTGAATATATCGGGAATTTCAGGAGCGAGACTTTCCAGACTTAAGATTATCTTTTCATCGACCGGCAGACTAGATATTTTTACCCATTTTTAAATTCTTTCTCATAAGAGGACACATTAATAAGAAAATATGCAGCTGTGTTCATGAAAATAATAGTGCATCTGTCAAAATTTCATGATAAACAAAATGTTAAAAACAAAAATTTGAAACGAATACTAGACTAAAAATTTTTGGTGTACTATTAAAAACTTATATTTAATATTTTTGTTTGTATCAATTCATATATTGCCGCTGTGTGTATAGCTATCGAAGTAAACTTATCAGTAATTCCATTGTTAAATTATTTGTTGTAGAAACAATATTTTTTTAAACTCATAAACTTACCCTCGAATGCGAAGTTGATTTTGTTGTCGTTGTTATTGGCATTGCTGGTAATTAACTACCATTCATATGTTTCTATATATATATATATATTAGATATGTATGTTTGTATGTCTGTATGTATGTATAAAGTTTTGTTATTTTTGTTGCTCCCGTCATTTGTGGACGTAGAACAGGTCCATGGCATGTGTCAAATGTGTTTGATTCTAAATGTATAAGTGCTCACACACACACACACACACACACACACACACACACTCTCAAGCACACAACCACAAAGAACATACATAAGAAGACACACATAGAGCAAAGTTGTTTATTAGTTTTCAAACAATTTATTTGTTTAGCTGTCTTGACAGCCAACCATTTATTAATATTTATTTCGTTCTCTTGTTTACGCTCGCTAGAAAACGAATAAGATGCGGTTTTGGGAAACCAGTTTAAAGCTGTCTTAAAGTAGAATGCGATGCAAAAGGGACTTGGCCTGGCCTGCATGATGGTGCGCAGGATGCAAGCCAATGGAGTGAGAGCCTTATAAAGGGGGCGGCTCTGCACCGGGGATGGGGGTGGTCTGAGGGTTCTGAGGGGTCCAAACTAACATGTGTCGCTGTGTGTTACGTAATAAATGCTGATAGAGCTAGCTTGAAAATAGATGCGCAGGGCAACAGAAAGGCCGAGCCAAGAGCCGAGCGCTGGTCCCAGAGAAAAGAGAGAGATAAAGAGGGTTGGGGAGAGAGACGGAGAGAGAGAAGAAGAAGAGAGAGAGAGCGTGATTGGTAGTGCGGCTGCTGATGCTGCTGCTGCGTTGACAGCGCTGTTGACCTACTTCGTTGACAATGTGCGAGTTCCCGAGTGTGCGTGTGCATCTGTGTGCGTGTATGTGTGTGTGTGTGTGAGTGTGGCACATAACCATTGCCTAGACAAGGTCTTGCGCAGTAGCCGTGCAAAAGACTGCGTCGTCTGCTGCACTGCAGTATTGGGCGAAATTGCAGCCGACAGCTGCAGCAACAGCAGCAGCAGCATCCGAGCCAACATGGCAACGTCCTTGAGCATACACACACATACACTGAGAGAGAGGAAGAAAAAAACACTTGCACTGAATATGGGTTACACCTTGGCCACTTATGCAGACTGAAATAGCGATGCTGTCGCCTGTCGGTTGTCGCCTATCGCGTGGCCACTTCAAGTGCGTTTATTGCCTGCGGGCTTTCCGTCCGAGCCGTGCGTGGGCGAGAGAGTGCTCTCTCTCTCTCTCTCTCATTTGCTCTCTGGATATGTATTTTTGGGTTACCTTATTCTTAGCAGATTCCTTTGTTGCAGCTCAAGTGTTGCCGCCGTTGCCGTCGTTGCCGTGTGCTGCACTTGTAAAGCATCTCCGAGCGCCCTCAAGTGGCCTACTAATAGCTCGAGTGCTATGTTGGTTAGTTAGGTGGCAAGTGTGTGCTTGGTATTTTCCTTCTGTCCCATTGTCCCACTGTCTCTCTGTCTCTCTGTCACTCTGTTCCTCTGCCTGTGCAGTTTCCGACTATTACTTTGCCCTCAAAAGCGGCACGAGCACGCTCATCGATAGGTCGACCCAGGCTTAGCTTAGCTTTCGTTTTCAGCTTTTGAGCAACGCAAAGTGGGTCACGTCGGTGCCATGCCAGATGCACTTGAGACCATTGCTGTTAGTTAAGGAACAAATGCGTCCACGAGGCGAATGAGCAATTTGCGGTAGACGCCATAATAAATCACACATACGTCAAGTGTGCAGCTGTCGACTATTTATAAATATCCAGCGCTCTCATCTTAAACTATTAACTAACTATTAATCACAATGCTTTAGCTAAGTGAATTTCGCCACAGCAAAGTCTTAGTTGGACCGAGAAGCAGGTAAAACTTAGATAAACTCTAGAACTAAAATAAAGTTAAAGAAGGAAGTCATTGTATCAAAACTCATTTTGCTCTCTCTCTGTCCATCTATATATATATATATTATATATATGTTATATATGTGTATGTATATGAGGCTTGTGCTGTGTCATCATCATCATCAAATAGCAATCGAAGTTCCAATGAAGTTTTTCTGCTTGCTTCAAAAACATGACACGTTGCTCAGCTCTGTATCTCTTTAGCTTATCTGCCCATACCACAATATATATACATATGTATATTCATATATATATTTCTATTTTAGTTCGAGACTCAACTCCTCTGCTGATAAAGGGCAGCAGCGAAATAAAACTAAGAAACTAAGAAAACTATATATGTATTTTTAAAAACAAACAACAAATTGTTTTTGAAGTCAGTCAACGTCAAAAAGCCGCCCATTAGATCATAAGCGCGCTCTTCTCACACACACACACGCACACATGCACATATATAGCAAAACATATGTATATCTGCACACACACACATACGTACCCACACACAGACGCTGTTTATGATCGCATTGCCTGACTCATTTGGATCACCCTCTTGCTCTCTTGCTCTCTCTCCAATTTCGAGCGTATCGCACTTGCTGTGTCCGCTCTCGCGCTCTCTCTCTCTCTCTCTCTCTGTCTCTCTCGCTCGCTCATTTGAACTCTGTGCTTTTGGGCTAGCTTGGACGCTGTCGCGCTGCTCTGTCGCTGGCTCCGGCTCTGTATCTCTGTCTCTCTCTCTGTCTCCGTCTCCAGCGGCGTTTCGCTTGTGCGCCACGGACCAACAAAATTCTTCAGTGCGGTTTCAGTGCGCGCCGTTGCCGATCGTCGTTCATTTCGTTCAGTGCTCGCTCGCTTCTCGCTTCTCGCTTCTCGTCTCGTCTCGCCTTTGTTGTTGTCGCCTTTTTGTCCGCACAGCCATTTTGTTAACACAATCGAGTTGGCTGTCAACTAACCAGCATGTTGTTTGCCAGAACGCAGCAACATCAGCCCCAGCCCCAGCTCCAGCTCCATCATCATCAGTCGCAGCCAGAACCGCTGACGCCGCTGCCGCTACAATTGTGTATGTGTTTTCAAGTGCAGTTTTAAGTCATACTCACACACACACACACACACACACACACATAGATACATTTTATATAGATGGGTATTGCTTGCAGGAAAACAGTTCTCAATGACCTTGTTAATTAGCATCGTGGCTGCAATTCGCCCAATGACAACAATGACAACATCCCGACAGCAGCGACTAAGCTAATAATTTTTATCTAATTCTGTGTTTGCCTTGACGTGTTCGTTTGTATTTTGTATTTGTGCTTCTCATTAGGCTCCTAATCACATGAGCAGCGTCGTCATTCGATAGCTACATATGTATGTGTGTATGCGTGTATGTGTATCTGTGTATGTGTATCTGTATCTGTGGGTTCACGCTGCGTATGCGCAACTCGACAATCGGCAATCGACTTACATTTTGTGTGCGTCGCGTCGCGTCGTCGTGTCAAGGTCGCATTTTCGTTTTGAAAGTTGTCATTAGCTGGGAGTCGCAGCAGTGCGAATACTTCTATCAGTCAGATAACTCACTCACTCACTCACACAATACAGCACAACGATTCAAAACGAACGAGTATGTGAAGTATGTTGAAAAGCAAAACGATTTGCCTACGAGAAACCCTCGATTCGATATTGTGGCCAGCTAGGCTGCTATAAGCCCCAGCTACAAATGTAGCTCAATGCCAGCAGCTATATAATAATTCAAAAACTAGACACACTCTGTGGACACAGCAACAAAACATGCGTATATAAATATATAAATGTGTGTATATGCATATAAACCTATTGACATTGACACGAAGAAGCAGTTGGAGGCGGCGGAGTTCGACTTTTAGTTTGAGATTCTTATTTGAATAAATTGAAATGAATTCAAGATTCGTGCTCAACTCTGCTAATCAATGCTCATTAAAAGGTTTGCGTTAAAAATAAACTAGTGTGTAGGCTGAGGCACTTCAATTTGTCAATTTGTCAGTTGCTCGGAGTTGTCAGAGTGCCGAAAAAAGCGGGAAGCAAACGACAGCAAAACATAACCTTGAAAAGTGTTTGAGAGTATGTGTGGGCTCTCAAGAATGAGCAGACCAGAAATATATAGAGAAGCAACCTTGACAGCTAAGCGAGATACTCGACTCCATTCATTGAGAGCCAAACGTATTTTTACTGTTTTCATTTTTCTTTTTCTTTTCGGTTTGTTGCAAAACAGCTCGCAACGCTTCGTAAATAATAAATGCAGCCGAAAATGAGGGGGATTTCTTTTATTTTTGCCCACTTTTGCTTTGAATCTCCAGCAACTAGTGGGTTCAACTTCATTGTGTAAGAGAGCAGCAGCAGCAACAGCTACTGATGTGGACTACTGTTGGCAACTAGTCGTTAATTTCTGTTGTTTGGCAACGCGCGTAGCGAGCAGGTGTGCCCTAGTGGTGTGTCTAGTGTCCAGTCAAAGTGAAGCTGCTACCTGACGTTTTGTGCGAGATCAGCAATGAAATGTTGTGACTTCTACACGATAAATCAATCGGGGCCGTAAGCGTAATCGTAAGCGCAAACGTCATTAGGGCTGGATGAAGATGATCTCACACATAATTTAGTTGGCTATTGTTGCTGTCACAGTTGCTGCTGTTGTTGTTGTTATTGTTGTTGTTGTTGTGGTTGTTTTTACGCCCACCTTGTGCGTGTGTGTGAGCTGGAATTCGAATATATTAACGTGTTTTTGTTTCCATTTTTTGTTATGGCTAACCAGCATTTAGTTATATAACAAAAGCGAAACATGATTTCTAAATCATTCGCATTATTATTATTATTTTTTACTTTATTTTATTTTGTTATTGACTTTGCATTTCATTGGTTACTGCTGACCATTCAAATTATCAGCGTCATTTCGAATACTTATTTATTTATTTTTTCGTTCATTCGTTTGTTCGTAATTGCAATTAGCCAAGCGATTCCTCGCGTTTCCTGGTCACACGAATTGGAGTTTGTAATTGACCAAACTTCAAATGTGTCAAGGTAATTTGGAGACGGCGAATCGTAAACATGCGCCGTTTGTTTTTACAAATATTGATCAGATACGCCTAATTATATGGCAATTAGTTGCTCTAATTAGAGGCTGGGCTAATGTTCCATTTTCAGAACAGCGAGCTCATCGGGTCTATAAGCCCACGAATACATTTTTACTATTATCTATCGACTAACCCCGGCGGAATCATCGTTTCAGAGTCATTATACACTCATTGTTGTATTTATATTCATTTAATCACCTTTGAATACGCTCGCATCAAACTACACTTCATTTGCACACAGAACATCTCCACGCTCACACTAAATACATTCAACACTCTTATATATTTCTATATTATTTTGCACAGTTATTTTTATTATTATTCTTTTATTCTATTCATACAAATGTGCTTGTCATTTGAAAAAGAAAAGGCGCTACCATTCCTCTATAATTTAGACACGAAACCACATAAACTGAAATGAAAAACAAAACATGAATATGAATTAAATAAAAGCAAAACACATTTCGATCAACTCTCATTGGGGCGACACACACGTAGTTGTTGTTGTTGCTAATATAGTCAATTTAAATATAAATATATCAATTTCAATTATCTTCAACGCACAGCAGCATTTCCGCAAAACCAATAAAACCACAAACAATACAACAATATTTAAATGTGAAAAAAGCAAAATAAAGCAAAAACAAAAACTCTGTTGTGATTACAAATATGACAAAGCAAAAGGCGAATTTATTAAAATAATAACGCAATAATAAGTGAACAAAATCGAAGGCAAATCCATCCATCATAATCGTCGATCACAAATCTCTAACAAGAAACCAGCGACTGGAATTTCCCAACACAGTCAGAACTTGAACTGAACTGAGCTGAACTGAACTGAACTGAGCCGAGCCGAGCCGATCTGAGCTGAAAGGAAAGAGAAGTGCACAGAGACTCCATCCATAGTCAAGATCAACCCGCTGAATGGTAAACTGTTGGCATAGTAATCGTATTCTAAGTGTATAAGACCATTACCTTCCATACCATTATTGGATGTTGTGTAACTCTCGTCATTAACTACTACTATCTTATTCTCTCTATATATACATGGATGTAGACTATCTCTAGCACAGATTGAAAACTGCAAATGCAAACTGCAAACTGCAAAAAACATGCCACATCCTACTACTACTACTACTACTACTACTACTACTACTTCTACTGTATTATTCTTATTGCATATTTGTATTATTATTAGTAATTATAAGAGGCATCAAGATGCGAAATGAGATATGTAGTTGATAACATCTTCCATCAAGCGATGATAACACGAGTACATGTGTGTACATAATGCAGAAACGATCAATCATCATTCGATAATGTGCTTGTTGGCAATCAATCAATCTATCAATCAATCAAAACAATCAATCAATCGTGCAATCAATTTCAAACAATCTTTTAACAAAGCACTTCAAATCAACAACAATTGCTGCTGCATCAGCTGCTGTTGCCGCCGCTTCATAACTCCAAACGCAACTGCAGGCGTCAATCAATCAATCTTCTTCTTCTGTTTTTGATGTATGTAACTGTCAATGCGTATGTGTATGTAACTATCATAATACTTGAATATATCCATGTCAGATATTATGCATTATACATACATATACATATGCTACGATTTCTTTCTTTATCTTTCTGTCATTTTATCTATCTTGTGTTGTTATTGCTGTTGTTGTTGTTGTTGTCTTTGGTGTTCTGTGGGAGTTGTCTACCGATCTGTTGCTCATTGAATATGGCGCAAGCATTGCAAAGTACACAATAAATAAACAAATGCGAATTCAAGCCAAGCACATCCCGATTGTCATCAATAAAGAAATAGAACACCACATATCAGCAAAACGCCATTGATTTACTTAATCGTCTACTACTTACTACTCTACTACTATTACTACTACTACTACTACTACTACAATATCCATCCAGCGCGCTGCTTTTGAATCGAATCAATGCAAATCAAAATCAACTCAACTCAACTCAACTCAAAATCAACTCAACTCAACTCAAATCAAATCAACTCGAAACACTGCAAAACGTACTAAAAACAAATGGCGCTCTACCACTCTATAAACCTATCTATGACCTATACTTTACACCGCCACCGCCACCGCCACCTCCATCATTCTCCTTCCAAGGGCGGAGCAAACAGCACACGGCCTAGTCTAAAGAATCAAATCGAATCAAATCAAATCATACTAAAATCAACTACTCAGAGCTGCGTTTATACGAGCGTAAATCGAGAGCAGGATTCGGGAGAAAATGACAGAGAAAAGTTGACAGCACGACAGAGACTTCAAAATATAATTTTGATTTGTGTATTTTGATTAAAGCATACACTGAGAGAAACATCAATGCTGCCAGCTTAATTTTCGTTCTTTCTCTTTCTCTCGATATATATATATCTATCTCCCTCGCCCTGCCTCTCTTTGTTGGCTCGTGTAAAAGCTGCTCAATCCAAAATGTTTCTTTGTATGTTTCATGTAACGAAATTGTAAGCGAAATTGCAACAACAACAAAACTATTTGAACAAAAAAAAACAACTAAGTTTAATTGAAAACAATTTCTATTTCTTTTTCTTTTCGTTTATTGTGCAAGTTTTTGAATTGGAATCGCGTAGAGTAGTTCTAAACTGAGCAGCAGCAGTCAAATTGATCAAAAATTAAAAAAAAACCTTTAAAAATCAACAACAATAAAAAAGTAAAAACAAATTGTTTTTGAAAAACTAAAAAATTAAAATTTAAAAAAAAAATTATTTCCGTCGCATACGCAAAGCAAATCTAAGACTGAATGACAACATTTGAACAGTATCAAAACGGCAAGTGACAATCGCACGCTATGGAAAGTATTATAAATGTGGCGGCCCAGCAAATATTGCAGCAGATGGGCGCTGATCTATGTGGTGCAAGAGCAATGCAACAGCCACAGCTGCAGATGCAGCAGCAGCAGCAGCAGCAGCAGCAGCAACAGCAGCAGCCACAGCTGCAGCAACAACAGCCACAGCAGCAACAGCAAAAGATAGAGCTAGGGCTGGAGCTGGAGCTGAAGCTGGAGCTGGAGCAACAGCTGCAGCAGTTTGCATGCCAATATCAGCATTTAACGCCCACGCACATGACGCAATTTAATTATCAGCAGCAGCCACAACAACATTCCAAGACAACAATAGCAACAACAACATCGCCATCATCATTACATTCGCTGACCGGCAGCAGCAGCAGCAGTGGCGGCGGCGGCAGCAGCAGCAGCAGCAGCTACAGCAACTACAGCAACTACAGCAACAGCAATAGTAATAGCAATAGCAATAGCAATAGTAACATCTATGGCAACAATATCATTCACAACGCTGCATACTCATTAGCAGTTTTTAGCTATAAGCAACAGCAGAAGCAACAGCAGCAGCTGTCACAGAAACAGGCACAAAGCAATCCTAATCTAAGCAATACTCAACATCATTATCACCAGATGGAACTGCAACAGCATCCAGCCAGTCACAATGGCTCGCCCGATAGCAGCACATCGCCAATTGCTGCAGCGGGGCAGCAGCAACAGCAACAGCAGCAGCAACAGCTACAGCAACAGCAGCAACTTAGTAAACATGAGACAACAACGGGAGCTGCAACAGCAAATGCAACAGCAACTGCAACAGCAACGGCAGCAACACCCAGCTATAAGACTGCCTCCTGTTGGTGCTACGGTGAGTTTGATGAAAACACGCTATCAAATTCAGAAACTACAAACTAAATGATGCGCACGACTTCTTCTAAATATTACACACATCCATCTACAAATTCACAAAAAAAAAAAAAACAAAAAAAAAAAAAAAACACTTGCTCTCTCGCTCTCTGTATCTACATATATTTTGCTCACAATTATGCCAACAAAGCGGTGATCACCAGAAGTACAACTACAATAACATCAATCAATCAATCGATCAACCAATCAATCAGTCAATCGCCATGTCACCATCTCAACATCTGCGCTGCCGTCGTGTCATATGAAAAAAGTATAAAAATGAAAATCAACCCAATGAAAATCAAATGAAACTAGAAAAAGATTTAAATATCTTGAGAAGCGTAAATAATGAAATAATAATCAAGCATCAAGCATACACACACACACACACACACACACACACACACACACACACACACACACACCTCACACACTCACACACTCACACACACACATGCATACATCACATCTCTCATTCATATATATGTAGCTATTGTCGGGCTCACATTAAGTATACGCAGCGTGGTTCGCTGCAAAGTCTGCCTTGACTGTGCCTAGACATAATTCAAGCACCAACATTTTGGGCTGCATTCCTTTGTGGCGATAGCATTTTGCTTTTGCTGCACTGCTACTATTTTATGTTGTTTTTTGCTGTTTGCCTCTGCTGTTGGGTCAGCTGATAGACATCGGAGCGACCTGACACACATGTGTATGGGGTGGCTTGGACTCGTCCGTTCTCTATGCTATGTGCATGATTTGTGGCCTGAGCCAAGAGGCAAGAGCCCAAGAGTTCTACTTTCTGGCACTCGCTGACAGATGTGCGCCTCATTTCAGCGCTTGTATCTAATTAGAGAAATTGTTTTGAAGGACACTTGGCTTCAAGTGGCAACAAGATGACGACACAGATTTTAATTCTGAATGCGACAGGCAGCAACGGCAGCAGGGGAAGGGGCCGGGGCAGGGGCAGAGGCAGAGGCAGGGGCCTGTCAAGCGAATCGGCTAAAATTAAACCCAGCCGTCAAGTCGCTCAACTTGGTTGGGGCGTCTTGGCGCGTGTGGACAGACGAGCGAAACAGTCAGGTGTAGCAGCTGCACGACGTTGCTGTTCAATGTTCTTTCTGTTTTTTGTTGTTATTTTTATAGCCTTGTTTTTTATTTGTTTCGCTATGAGCGATTGTTTTGTGTAATAGAGCATCTCCGCTTGACACATTTTATTAATTGAAATTTGTTTACTCGCCTGTGCGCTACAGATTGCACTGACTATATTGACTATACCAGCGAAATGAGATTGCAATGTGGCTTCGGTCAAGTCTCTACTGTACTCACAAACACACTCACACATACACTCAGGCACTCACACACACACATAGCTCGACTGCGGCACAAGTGACGTCAGCTCGTTGCATATCTTAGCCTTTGTCTAATATATAATTACAGTGAATTGACAAATGTATCTAATGTAATGCTTATTTCTTTCTATCTCTGTTTCATTTTAGGTGAGTCAGTTTGTTCTGGAATTGAGGTTGAAATTGAAAATAATAACAATAATCATAATCATCATGGTAAGCTTTGTCATACTTTCATTAAATACCATTAACATTCATCTTTGTTATGCGAAACGCAGCGAAAAGTGTCTTAAAATATCCAAAAGAAAAAGCAATTTTGTCTTTTTGTATATATCTTTCTTACTCTTTCTCTCTCTCTCTCTCTCTATCTATCTCTATCTCTCTCTCTTTCTCTAATACCCAGTTAAGATAAACTTGTTAACTGACAAACGCAAACTGATTTTAATTGGGCAAACATTACGCTGGGTCAACCCATTAACCTCTGACCCCTGACCGCAGATCACTGACCGACCAGCTAACCAAATCTGACCGCCTGACCGGTTGACCAACATTCACGTCGAGAGCGCTTGAGGCCATTGCTAGTGGGGGCAGATTTGGGGAGGGGGGTCAGAGCTTTTCATGTCTCGCCAGCATATTGTGTGTGTTGCATCCTCATCCTCTCATGGCTTGCCGAAACAGACTACTCCACAGCATTACCATTAACATTGGCATTGGCATTGGCATTTGCATTAGCATTAGCATTGACCACATCAGCCAGCAAACAAACACACAGTACAGTAAACAGTCGAATGCATGCCTCCCCCAGCTATCCCAAAGCCATTATCCTCCCATCATAACCAAACTCTGATATCAAACAACGTCTAGCTGCGCGCGTCTTCACGCCGCGCGGACGACAACCGAATGCTGTTATTATTTTGAATTTTTAACCTGCTAAACAGCTACCAGAAGTGTGCTAAGATCAACTGGGCAACTGGGCAACTGGGCAATCCCAACTGCAGTAAAAGTTACACAGAGCTAAAGCAATTGTAATCACTAATCCATGGTCGCACTGTGATTTCTTTTTATTTTCGCAACTTGCAGGCGACACCACATTTCACATGAAAATCCTGGTGCCCGCGGTGGCCTCCGGCGCCATCATTGGCAAAGGAGGCGAGACGATTGCCTCCTTGCAGAAGGACACGGGTGCTAGAGTCAAGATGTCCAAATCGCACGACTTCTATCCAGGTGAGTGCTCACTGTAATCATAGTGGAATATGAAATTCAAGTTTCTCTCTTCCGGCAGGTACTACTGAGCGAGTCTGCCTCATCACCGGCTCCGTGGAGGGCATCATGACCGTGGTCGACTTCATAATGGACAAAATTCGGGAGAAGCCCGACTTGACCACAAAAATCATCGATGCCGAATCGAAGCAGGCACAGGAACGGGATAAGCAGGTGAAGATACTGGTGCCCAACTCGACTGCTGGCATGATCATTGGCAAGGGCGGCGCCTTCATCAAGCAGATCAAGGAGGAGAGCGGTTCCTATGTGCAGATATCGCAGAAACCAAAGGACGTGTCGCTTCAGGAGCGCTGCATCACCATCATCGGCGACAAGGAAAACAACAAGAACGCTTGCAAGATGATACTCTCGAAGATCGTCGAGGATCCTCAGTCGGGCACATGTCTGAACGTCTCCTATGCAGATGTGAACGGACCCGTTGCCAACTTCAATCCAACCGGCTCGCCCTATGCCACCAATCAGAATGCCATCAACTCAAGCACCGCCTCGCTGAACTCCACGCTGGGCACGGCCATTGGCGGCGCCGGCACAGCGGCCAGCCTCCTGGTCAGCAATGCGGGCATCAACTTGTCCCTTAACTTGAGCGCCCCCAATCCGACGCCCAATCTGGCGTTTGCCACACAGCTGTTGGAGCACATCAAGGTGCGTAATTTGAGTAGCTCTAATCACCCATCAATCTGACCCTCTCGCCATTCGACACTCGCAGGTTGCCATGCGCGGTGCTGGATATTCAGAGACCGCCACAACTGAAGTCTGTGCCGCCCTCGGGGTGCTGGCCAAGTACGGCGTGCTGGGCATGGGCGTGGGCGTGCCGCACACCAATGGGGCGCATCCCACGCTGGCCAACTATCTGGGCGTGACGACGCTGGAGCAGCAGACAGCGGCCGCAGCGTCAGCGGCCACGGCCAGCAATGTTTTCGGCGCTGTCGGCCAGGTTAACTTTGAGTACGCTGCCGCTGCGGCCGCTGCTGCGGCGGCCAATCGGCCCACGCAGTCGCAACTGGAGGTGCAATTCGATTCATTCCGCCATCTGGGCTCGGCCACTGCGCCCGCCGCCACGCCCGTTTCGTTAAATAACAACAGCTTTGGACTGACCGGTGCCACCGGTACGGTGACCAGCGCGCAACTGGGCGCTGCCGCCTCGATAGGCGGCTTGAGTAAGAGCCCCACTCCGGGTGATCTGGGCGCCAAGGATACCAAGAACGTTGAGGTGCCTGAAGTGATTATTGGCGCTGTTTTAGGTGGGCAACCTTTCTATTATTCCTACTAAAACTGACAACAACAACAACAACAACAACAACAACAGCAGCAACAACAACAACAACAACAAACAGACACTTCCGTTTTCCAGCACTACTCCTTGGACCCGTTTACCCCTAGCCCCATTTGCATATTTTGTGTTTATCGATGCGATTACTTAATTGTAGGACATAGCTATAGTTATACACGTAGGCGTAACAAAAGAGTCAAAGCCATTGCACACACTCACAGCCACATTCCACGGCAGGCATTCCAAGTGTTTTCTCTTTTCTAATTAGATAGGTGATCCGATCAGCTTAGATCAGATCAGTTGTTTGGCCATTTCCACACGCACTCCTTAAGGCATTCCCAATTATACAAATATGTAGCGAAATTTCTAGTCAACTTCTTGCCCACTCACACACATAGCACCCAACATGATCCCATGATCATCCACGCACGATGCCATATGCCACATTCCGTTCTATTTTCGAACCTTTTCGAAGTTGAAGATTCGCTCATCCAACTGCCCGCCAGCAGGCGAGGGAGCAGCAGTTCATGAAATAGTTTTCAATTAGCAGTAGGCGATATGTTGAGGACCTGCTTCAGGTCGTAACGAATTTTTGTTGTCAATATTGATGAATATGTAAATACCTAGTATACTACTATATATTGGAATAGTGCAATTATTGGGTTTAATTTTCGTTTGTTTATTTTTGCAGTAATTATTACCTCAGTGTCGCAGTTTGCATAGATATTTAGGATAGACCACATACATATGGAATGGAGTATAAATATAAATATATAAAAAAATATATTTTTTTATTGATGTTGGTCCTTAATCATATAAGTTTTTCTTTCAACCCAACCACACCCACACCTACACACCCACACACACACATATATATATATAAATACATATATATACATACATATATACATATATATATAAATAATTACCACATTTAACATAATCTGATGCAAATATTCCAGGTCCGAACGGTCGTAGTTTAGTTGAAATTCAACATGTTTCTGGCGCAAATGTGCAAATTTCCAAAAAAGGCATATTCGCACCTGGCACTAGAAATCGCATTGTAACCATAACTGGTCAGCCGAGTGCCATTGCCAAAGCGCAGTATCTAATTGAACAAAAAATCAACGAGGAGGAGACAAAGAGGGCGCGTCAAATTCCATTAACCACTGTTGTGAATTAATAATCAAGCAATCAAGCAACCAGCACAACAACAAAAAACAACAACAACAACAGCTATCCCCCATATAAAACATAAAAAACGTATTTCCTCAAAAACAAAAGAAAAAAAAAGAAAAGAAAAACATAAATTAACAAAACGAAATGGTTCATTTATTTAAACTAAAAAAGAAAATACAATATGCAAATGAAAACCTAAAGGAAAAACAAAAGCTAATACAATAATATAAAACAAAAAGCTAATTTAAAGCAAATAACATCAGCAGTAGCCATAAAACAAACAAACAAACAAACACACACACATATACACACACATACACACACGTACACTAAGACATTATTGAAAAGGCATTAGCAATGCATTGAAACTTCTGATGAGAATTCCTTAATGAAATGAATTCGAAGCCTTAGCAAATTTGATTTGAGAGAAAACCTTGTAATATAAAAGCTGCATTTGTTTGCCACGCTCAATATATGCATATGTATATATATTTATATATATGTATATATATATATAAATGTATGTATATATTTAATATTGATCAATACCTTGGGATAATAATACCTTTGCTTATTTTTTGTTGTTGTCATATGTTGCGTGTTTTCTTTTTGGCATTCTGAGAAGCTAAAAACTAGATACAGATATAAATACATATATTTATATGCATATATGTACATGTATGCAATTCATAAACTAATTGTTGGCTCGTCTTCATATAACATAAAACACACACACACATGTAAACACAATTCAAGCGAGTAAATTAGCATTATGTTGAGACTAAAAAATGAAAATGAAAATCGATATGTTTGTGTAATGAGAGCGTTTTCAGTGAAAACATCAGGTGATTTTCCAAAAGAAAAAGAAAAAATGAGAAAATGGTGTCCAAATAAGGTAAATATTTTACTACACACACAAACACACACGTACACACACACACACAGTCATGGTCACACACACTCACACACATGCACATACAGACATGTATATGCGCTATGAAATATATGTACAATAAATACACCTACAACAATTGAAAAGATAAAAGAAATGAACGCTTGACAGGCTAGTGATAATAACTATTTGAAACACTTTTTACCTCAAACACGATTCTGATTGCGTTTCTTGTTTTCTGTTTCTGTTTCTGTTTTCTGTTGTTGCCCTTTTGTGCTTATTGCTATGTTTATATAAATATGTATATATATCTATCACTATATATATATATATATATATATATACATGTCTATATCTGTATATATATACACACACACATATGTTTATATAAAAATAATACGTTTTAGCCCTTAATATTCTATTATGATATACATATATTGTTAAAATGTTGATCATGATAATGTTGTTTAATTTAATCGAAAGAGTGGTACGAACTATACCAAACTATATATACAAGTGGTGTTAATGTTTTGCGCGCGCACGTGAGTCTCCTTTTTGATATTGATTTTATGCTCCTTTATGCTAATTTGTTAATCCTCATACTTATATTTTAAACGTCTGTGCGACTTCTTAGTTTCCAGTTCCAACTGGATTCCTTGATTTACATTTTTTTTCTTCATAATTTGTTTATTGCCTTTATATTGTTTTGGCCCAATAGTGAAAAAGAAATCCGTTTGGCACATTGTTACTTTCACCATAATTCTTATCTTATTATATTTTGTTTTTGGAATTCTGTTCACCATTATTTTTGACAAGCATTCTAATCTTAAGTACTACATTTGCTCTTCTTCACCCCCAAAAGATACATCACAACTTTAACTTTAATTTAAAATAAATATTTCAATGTCTCTGTAAAAAACATATCCACACGCACACGCACACACACACACCCACACACAAATCGGCCAAATATTTCCCCATTAATTGTTAAGTCTCGTGCAATTATATTTCCAACTCAACTCGTTGTACTTTATATGCAAAACAAGCAAAGAAAAAAATTTTTTAGCATCACATTTCGATTTGTTCTATTCATTGAAACATACCCATATGATATACCTATAAAGATAAAGATAAAGATAAAGATATACATATATATTGTTTTATTATGGCCACACGCACACACACTCACACCCACACACATAGTATGTAGTTTAAAGCTCCCTTTTATTATTGACTAAAAGAAGATGAAGAAAAAAGCAAAATTCAATAAAAATATTGCCAAAAACGAAATAAACCAAATTCTGAATGTGTTTAATTGAAAAGCCATTTTATTCACCAGAAACCAAACCACTCACAAACCACCGCCACCACCACAGCTCCACTAACAGCGTACTCTAAACAATTCTGCAACATTATCATGTCAATCAACAGTCAGTCAGTCAGTCAATCAAACTCTCAGTTCAATTCAATTTCAAAACAATCACTGAAAACGCTCAAAAAACGAAATGAATTATAAACCCAACTCTAAGCTAAGTTTATGCAAATAAGTTGAAAAGTTGTTCACATTATTATATTTTTATTTTTATTCATATTTTTTTTTGCTATTATTGTTAATCTACATTTGTTCATACTTGTGCAATATTTATATAAATAATATAAGAATAATAATAATAAATTTGCGCCAGACGAAGAGTTAAATAGTTACAAATATTCTAAAAAACAAAAAACGAAAACAAAATCCAAATTGTGACAAACATATAAAACGCTTTCATAAGCATTGACACATGAAACACAAATCTTAAGTCAAGTGAAATCAAAAAACAAAAGAATATAATATTGAAATATTGAAAGTACAGTCGAAAATGCTAGTGTGCCTTGTAACATGCAAAAAAAGAAAAAAAAAGAAACCAAATGATAAACATTTTTTTTGTTTGTTATCTTATGATGTTTTACATATTTAAAAAATTCAATAATTTTTAATTGCCAGTAGGAGAAGCAAGGCGTACGGAAGAGTCCGGGCTAATAACAAAATAACAATGCAAACAAACAGCAATAATAGACCGTCAATCCAAATGGGAAATCGTGAACACACAGACACAAATATGATTAGAAGAAAACAAGCAATATAAAGACTACAACGATGAAGAATAACATTGAGTTCTTGAAAAACAATTTCTTAGAAACCTATCTCAAACGGAACAAGCATAAGACACTGAACCCCTCTTAGGCCTTCCCTTCCATAACCACAACAACAGCAACAATATCAACAACAAATACAAACAACAAAATTCGTACATTTTATCGTCTTTCTTGTCATGGCAAACCAGAGAGAAGCAACGGCGCCGTGCATATGCAATACACAGATAGTATAACGTATGCATAGGCATATATGGCATATTCATAGATACTTCACACACACCCCAACACACACATACTCACACCCCACTCATACATATGCAAACCTGCATGCATACCACATTGGACATACTAAAATAAATATTATCATACGCCTGCTCACTGAGTTATGTTAAATGTATGAGGTTTATACGGCATCTTCTTATTAATGTAGAGAAAACGAAGAAAAAAAAAAAACATAAAAAAAAACAAATATACACATATGTATATTTGTACTGGATCTGTGATATGTATTTAAAAAAAATAAAAAAGAAAAACAAAAAATAAAAAAAAAATAAATAAAAGAGAGAAAACACAAGCAAACAAAAAGCGAAAAGCTATTATTATATATATGTATGTACATATGCATATATATGTATGTTGCGTACAGATATCGATTTAAACGAAACACGAAATTAATTATGAAATAATTAATTTTTTCTGAAATGACGAAAAGCTTTACTTCAGAAGCAAAACAACTAAAACAAATTTTACTATAGCAGCGGTCAGTTTCTTTCATTAAATATTTGCCACTGGTCCGACCTGTTCTTGTTTTTGTTCTTGTTACCGAATCGTAGCCTAATCGAAATTCGACCCATTTCAATGTTAATATGACCCATGTCTATGCCACGCCTACATGCCTTCCGCCATGCCAGATCGACTGAGTGTGTGACGAAAAAGAAGACGAAATACTGCGCTCTGGGCTCTAGCCCGCCAGACCATGTGACTATGCTTGTTTTTCTTTCTTTTCGCTGTATAATAAAGCCAGCTTCAATTGCCCTAAATATTTACATCGATTCTCAATGCATCTATTTTCTTCTAACCCGGATTATAAATAATTAATCACAATTCAATTCCATCGGTCTCCATTTGTGAATCATTTCATGGCATCTATCAATCGATCAACCAATCAGTCAGTCACTCAACCGCCTCTTTTCCCAGCCCCCCGACACCTTAGTTCAGCTTTAGATCCTTCGGAGAGGCGTACGCATATTTTAATTTGCGAGTTTTATAAAAGTTATTAACAAATGCTGTTATTTCAGCGACGGAGTCTATTAGAGTTAAACTAGTGCAAATGAAAATTAAGCGAAATAAACTTTTATTAACTATATATATAAATATTTCAGTCTTGACTTTAAAACGTTTAAAAACAACAAAAACAAAACTAAAAAAATTAATACAAAAATTTAAAAAACGAGAGCGCAAGTAAACGAAAAGAAAAAGTAAAATAAATGAACCACAGTTTTTGCTCTGTAAAAAATATGAATAAAAACTTATATGATAAGAGGAAGAGTTACATTTATCAATAAACAGCAGATTTATTTTCATTTGTATGGTAAAAAAAAAAAAAAACTATATATACATACATCTATACGTATATAGTATGTAAATCATAAATGAAATTGTTACTTATCATTTTTGTTATGCTTTGCCTCCACACTGTTATTAGGACAATTAAATATAAATGCATAATAATAATATGTACACACAAATACACACATAAATATATATATATATATATATATAAACTATAATATACAGACAGACACATATACCGTTAACAAATGAGCAAATGGAAATATAATATATGTATGTAAAGTTCTGTGGCAAGAGCAAAGCAATGCAGATTTATTTATCACGTGTACGCAGCGCGTCCAGACTTTGATTGTTAATTTGAGGATGCCATTGCAAAATAAAATAAAACAATACGAAAAACAAATCAAAAAAGGCATAAATACATGCATACATATGTACAATGTATGTAGTTGTCCACATTTGCCATTATGTGAAATAGACACTCCATGCGCTTAGTATGGTATTGGCAACAACAATACTGAGAAGCCGTCTTACAACAAGAACAACAACTGCAACAGCAACAGCATACACATTGAACGTATTAATAATATTAAACAAATTATATTTGAATATATATACTGCATACATACATACATAAAGTAAATGCGTACATACTAAATATATAAAAAAAACTAGTTGTTAGCGTGATACATCAAATTATTATTATTAATTAATTCATACAAATAAATGGCCTAACAATTATACAAAACAATCGCCAATGGTGCTGTGCGGAGTTGCACTTTCAATGGCCACGCCCCCACTCGTCCTCTGGATATCCACGCCCCCGCTCCCGCCCCTTATCGTAGCGGCATGTGCAGCTCAGCTCAATACCTTGCATCACAAATTTGCCATGATGGATGTTTTGTTATTTTGTTTCCTTGCCCGTTATCAATTTAAGCAAAAGTAGCCTTGAGCTCCATTGGAGCTATTTGGTCTAAAACTATAAATGTATAAGAGAAAGACTCTTGCATACAGGTAGTCAAACAGAAGCTCATTAAGCGCAAGTCCCAGTCAGACGTTACCTTCTTATATAACTATATATATATATATATATGTGTATTTATATATGTATCGATATATATGATCAAGTCCAGGATAGCTACAAATATAGTTACAATCTCATTTCAATTTCACAATTGCATCAGTCAGTAGTACGGCCAAACAAAAAAGTTAACTCTTGTTCATAATCGAAGTTTTGATTTTATTCTCGTATTTAACGTAGATTTCAATGGAATCAAATGAGAACCTAAGATAGTAGAAGCATACGTGAGTACCTTAGGATGAGCAAAATTTAACTAATAATAGACAAAGTTGCAACGTTGCTTTCACGTTGTCACCAAAGTACGGGGCACAACGTGCGGAGTTTATGTTGGAGCTTTTATACAAGCCACTAGATTTTACGATTAATGCAGCAACACCAAAAGTATATGAAAGTAATATATTAAACAAATACAAACATTTACCTAACAACTTTCTTAGACAAAGTCAACAACTACTTACTATATATATAATGAATTGTCCAATTATGGCAAAACGAGAGGAAAGCAAACCACTTTTTACACGAAAATTTATCGAAACTCAGTTTGCACTTTACGAAGAATACAAAGAAACGAAATATAAATGTTAATACACAAGAATTTTATAAAAAAAAATATGAAGCGAAAGAAAACCTCAATTAAACGTTGGTCATTTGAAAACGCTCGTAATCGCAGACATTCAAGCAAGCAAAACATCATGGAAACTCATTCAAAAGTAAAAGTACTAAATCTTTTATGATTTGACTGTGATAAAAAAAACAAAAAAAAAAGTAAATAAATAATGACAAAGAGACGAAGTGAATGAAAGTGAGTTATTAACAAATGAATTGTATAATAGAGTATGTATAAATTGAATGTATGTATACAGACCTACACACACAAACAAACACCAACACACTCACACAAAAACACACACAGCCACACGAATGTGAAGATACATTATTGTGGCTCTGGAACACCCAATAAGTAGAAGCAAATTCTTTGTATGGCGAGAGCACATTGGGCATCGCCATGTACGGCCTAGGATATGTTGTTTAATTAGCAATAAAATAAGTACGTATTTACTTACTGCGAAAACAAAAAAACAAACAAAAAGAAACGTATAAAAATATGAAAGTTT
The DNA here is from genome assembly GCA_035045345.1 of Drosophila hamatofila. NCBI lineage: Eukaryota > Metazoa > Arthropoda > Insecta > Diptera > Drosophilidae > Drosophila > Drosophila hamatofila. Next base: position 30,858,089 of record JAWNPA010000020.1, on the reverse strand, counting down.
TACTTATACATATTAGCAAAATATTTAAACAAATTTTAGCAACAAAATATCGATGAAAGTATCGAGAAAAATAACAAACAAAAAAGTAAAAAAAACTTCATTATTAACTAAATGCAATAATTATATATATATATATATATATATATATATATATATATATATATATATATATATATATATATATATATATAAAGAAAGAAAAAAAAAAAAAAAAAACATAGATGATATTTAGTTATGCTCTATTAAAATTTATAATCAATTGAAGTTTTATATAAAGATGATATTCAAACTAGCGAAGCAGCAGGTTTTATAAATATATATGTATTTACCCATTAGTTTATTTCCATTTCGTATATCTCACAGAACCTACATAAAGAATTTCATTTCTCAATTCTCAACGTATTCTTGTTATTTTATTTATTTCTTGTTATATTAATTTTTTTTATTTATTTTTTTTTGAAAGATGAAAAACAAAAACAAATTTATAAATACAAATAGTCTAGAGTGTTAAAAAAAAAATCAAAACGTAACGTAGCTCATTCAAATTTTAAAAGTAAAAAAGAAAACGTAATTTTTGAATCTTCTCGTATAATAAAAGCAAATCTTGTACAATTTGGATGATGGTGCCGACAGGACCGCCCAACTTAAAGAGTATACAACCAAACAAACAGTTACCCTCTCTACATATTAATTATATACAAATGCATATAGTACATTTAACCTAAGGAATCATAATCCAAATCAAATGAAATGAAACTCTTTACGATCAGCGCGACATATAGCCAAACAGAAGCAGCAGCAGCAGCAACAGCTGGACACAATAACACAAACGATAGAAACGGAAAGCAAATTCAAGCTAGTTAGGATCGGGTGTATCGATAGTAGACATTCTACCGAAAAGATAATGCTAATGGCAATTGGTAAATGGTAATGTTAGTAGTTATAGTGAAATTTGTTGAGTGCATATTTATATATATTAATACAAATATATAGATACACGCCTAACAAAACAAGCCGTAACACCAACAGAAATGTTAGAAGATCCGTAATGAATTAACAGAAGTAATTGTAAAGTAAAATTCCAAGTCAAGGTACATCAAGAGTTATAAAATACACATACATATAACATGAATTACACATTTAAGAAAGATTATATTAAAATAAAAACAAAACAAAAAATAATAAAGAATATATTAAAAAAATAGATGTTTTCATTAGACTTTGAATTGCTGATTATATACAATTGTAATGTATATCTAGATTCTGATCATACTTAAAGTAAACTAATTTTTTTATAGATAATTATCTGGAAATGTAAATTCTTTTTCAGACATTTATTACAATTTATTTATTGGCCAGCTTTGCTGGACAGTCGGGTTGACGGTGAGGATGGCAGGCGAGAAAAACTTCATTAGCACCCAAGCTCTGATCGAGCTCCACAATTTTGGGAAAGGCCTCCAGATTCACATTATATCTGAAAGATGAAATATGCTGATAGCTTTTTTGCTCCATTGTTATGGGTATAGAGCTCACCTTCTGGCATTGAAAACCTGTGGAACAAGACAGCAGTCTGCCATGGAGATTTCATCCCCAACACAGTACTTGCCAGAGGAAGCGGCAAGCACTCTCTCTAGACCACGAAAACCGCGGGTAATCCAATGCTGCGCCCACTCCATGCTCGCTTCCTTTCCCAGGTGCTCTAACACGATGCGGTTCTGCAATGGCTGAATGCCCGAGCAAATGATCTCGACAATCTCGCGCACCTTGGCACGTTTATGCGGGTCTTGAGGCAGCAATGGGTTCTGGGGTCGAGTTTCGTCCAGGTAATGCATAATCACCACGGAATCGCACAGTATCTGGCCATCTAAACACATCATTCGTTAGCATCATGTGATTTCATCGATTGCACGAAACTTACCTATTTTGAGTGCTGGCACTTGTTGCATGGGATTAATCTCCCGATACTCATTCGTATAGCAGTATGTAGCATCGCGCTTGATCAGACTGGTTGGCCTGATATCATACGGAATGTTTTTCAAACCCAATGCAATGCGCACTCGCCAGGAGCACGAACTGGAGAAATATGAGTAGAGCACTGGCCTTGCATCGCTAGGAATTGTAGAGCTGGAACTACGTATTCCATTCTTGGCCAACTGCAGACATTTTCCAGCTGAGATTCTAAATGAACTCATGTTAATAGCCCTTGACTTGGCTTAATCAATATCAAATTGTTATTAATACACTAGTCTAGTGTATGCAGCAAGCGAACTGAAGGTCGTTCGAGCAGCTCTTATCAGTGATTGGACTATCGATGCTATAAATATCGATACAAATTTCATGCAAATTGTTCGATAGTTTTAAAGCTGCAAGTGATCGACACAATTTAGTTTGGTAAGAAGTTTATTTTATTTTTCTTGTTTGTAATACATATGTAGTTAATATTTGGAACTGTTACAATATTGTGAGTATTAACATAGTATATGTTAGTCGGTTGGATGCGAAACCAGGCAATTCAATTTACATATACATATGTATGTAGCTACCTGATGACGATTTGCGGGCTTGTCTTGAAAAGGTCTAACATGAAATTTATTTGAAGAAAACTAGCAATCAACTGGTACATACAATATATTCGTTAAGTGCATATGATTTAATGGGGCTTATCGTTTGGTTTGTGCTTTTTAGTTAAATACAGATTTTACATTTAACTTTTTTATTTTTGTCTTAGCAAAGAGAATTATTTGTTTTATTTGTTATATATTTTAGTCACAGGAGTACTCTATAGCGCTCCGATTAAATGCCTAAGTTATGGTAAGTATGTATTTCTTATATACTCTCAATAATTTGTTTGTCATTCTTTTGGTTTTTCTGTTTTGCCTGCTAATGGAGTTTACTTCCTCGTTGACTGAAGTTTTGTACTTTCTTCAAAAAGTTACGTTGTAAAGCGCCCAACTTTTCTAGTTAACTTACATATGTATGCATACGTGTATACGATTGCGCATTTTAGTTTATAGAATGTAAATTTGCACTTAAATTATTTTAATTTTTTAAATCCCTGAATTAAATTTTGCTTTTCGTCATGATTAAGATTTGCAAATTTTTTTTTGTTTTCTTTTTTTTTTCTTGGTTTTTTGAGTTTGTTTTGTTTCTGTTAGCCTAAATAAAATTCATAAAAATATGTTTTTACATATGAGTACATCTTTTAGACAATTTTTGTTTCACATTGATAAACCAAAGAAATAATACAATTTTTGAAAAAGTTTTTTTTTCTTTTTTGAGAATAATTAATATTGATTTTGGTTTTGTTTTTTTATATGCCAATTAAAAATTTTATTTTTGTTATCGATAGTATTTTTATGCATTTATGCATAGTTAAATGCTGTTAGCAATTTTTTGAATCACATCCGACTGTTTCTCTCCGCCTCATCAGCTGACTCTTCAGCACCAAACATTTTTCTGTTGCCGCCTTGTTGGGTTTCTTCCGCCTGTTATAGATGTACTATGTATGTTACAAACTGCAATTCACTTTTTAGTTTTACGGCGTTTTGCAGTTGTCGTCGGAAAATTCTATTTGTTGGGCAGCTCCGGTGGACAATCCGGCTGATTGGAAGGATGGGCAGCTCGGAATGCTGGATTACTCTCCAGCTCGCGATCAATCCGCAATATAATGGGATATGGGCGCAAGTCCACATGGAATCTGTGCAAAAATTGGTAAGGCCTCAAATTTACCTGGATTATTTGAATGTACGACTTACCTTCTGGCATTGAATACCTGCGGCACGAGGCAGCAGTCGGCCATTGAGATCTCGTCACCCACACAGTATTTGCCAGCCGAAGTGGACAGGGCCTTCTCCACGGCACGGAAACCACGCGTTATCCAATGCTGGGCCCACTCCTTCTTCTTTTCCTCACCCACGTGGATGAGCACAATGAGGTTCTGAAGCGGCTGAATGCCAGAGCAAATGATCTCAATTATCTCGCGCACCTTGGCCCGTTTGTGTACATCTTGTGGCAGCAGAGGGCGTTGGGGACGGGTCTCCTCCAGATAGTGCATAATGGCCACCGATTCGATCAGCGTATGTCCATCTGAATGGAGAGATCAAGAGCACTTAGCCAAACACTTAATACTTACAAATGGCATCATTGCTCTATTTACCAATTTGCAGGGCCGGCACCTGCTCCATGGGATTAACCTCTCGGTACTCATTGCAGTGCTGCTCTCCGCCCGACTTGATGAGACTTATGGGCTTGATGTCGTAGGGTATTTCCTTCAAGTTCATCGCAATGCGCACTCGCCAGGAGCAAGAGCTGCGCCAATACGAGTAGAGTATCGGCTGGGAATCAATTGAAACTTGATTAGCCGACATTTTCATAGAATTCCCCGTGTTCCCAGTTGCCAGCTAGTGCTGTGCTGGCCACAAAATGAAACCAAAAACTCAGCGCGCTGCCGTATCAGGCCCCCTTTGAGAGATTTGTGCCCCTCTCATTTGAATAAACAATTTAAGTCGACATAGAACAGGTTGCCACTGATAACGCGCACACACACACACACAGACAACAGCACACACCCTCTACGCATTTTTAGAATAAAGCTCTGGTGAAACCAGTTCCTCGAGACTAACAAATTTATAACTAGAGCTGATAAACAATACATATTCATGAAGGTGCATCCGAGCTGCGGTCACACCGGTTTCTACAGCTGGAATAAGCCAATGTAGCAACCACTTTATAATTAGTATGAATATATGGAGATCATTATTATATTATTTCTTATAATAATATGTTAAAACTAAACAATTTATAGTTGTTTATTCAGCACATTTTTCTGGTATTGTATTAAAATAGGCATCGTGTTGGCTTGTATCCCATACGTTGCATAACTATTTTCTAAATTTTTATTTTCAAAAACATATATTTCACTATAGTTTTCAGTACAAATGGTAATATAATACAGATTATTACTATTATTCTTATAAAAAAAAAATGATACAAATTATTAGCCCACGCATTTAAACTAGATATGGATTAAGAAGTCTAAGCAAGTAAACTAATTACTACTATATATGTTCCCCTAGGGCAGGGAAAAAGTGGGAAATGTTTTGGCGTGAACGCTAGTATGGGGTAAGTGATACATGTAAAGAAATTCAAGTCTGATAAGAAAAATATGAAATCGTAGAAAATAGCTCGGACCTCGAAAATTAAAATATTTATCGTTATATTCCAGCATCACAACAAAACAAGTTTTAGACTTATACACCTAACTCAAACAGTCATCGTACACCGTTTTTATACCCCGAACCCATTGAAAATGAAAATGTATGTAACAGGCAGAAGGAGGCGTGGCAGACCCCATAAAGTATATATATTTTTGATCAGGATGACAAGCTAAGTTGATCTAGCCATGTCCGTCTGCCCGTCCGTCCGTATGAACGCAGAGATCTCGTAAGCTACCAAATTTTACATGTATACTCGTGTATACCATACGTAGTACGAGTTTATCATACTTTTCCGATAACTCATTCCATTTCTTTTTATCGATAATAATCGAAAATCTGATTTTATTTTTTAAGCCTAATTTAAATACCGTTAGACCTAGAGATTTCAGATTTACTGTGTAGATTTATGTGATAAATACTAATATTTTGCAATTTGCAGATTTTGGATACCATGCCCCCTTCACCATAAATTTGAAAAAACGTATATGAAGTAGTAGAAACTTGTGCTTTGCATTATACACACATTTAAATGTTATTATGACGTTCTGAAAATTTGAATAAATAAATTATCATAATATAGCCCACACTGCAGCCCAAGCGCAGTAACTGGTAACTGCGCAGTTAGTATATGTTCATGAAAGAAGTGTAGACTGATCAGTACTTTGAATAGTTCAGGGTATCTCCTAGTCGAGCAGTCTCGACTAGAGCACTCTTATTTGTTTAAGATTAAGTTTTCCATAAGATTAAGTTTTCCATATTGATTGCTATTATGTACTCGTTTTATCTAAGTAGAAAAAATATATAATTATGCCCATAGAGGAATTGGAATTTGTGAACAAGTATATCTCCCAAAAATTAACAGATGGTGGCTCACGTTTTGAAAGTGGACCATTGCTGAGCTCTTAAGCTCACAAACCAATTATTAGGTTGTGGCAAACCTAGCAATCGAATATCTTTCAAAGTTGTAAAGGAAATTTCACTAATAATTAAATAGCTTGGCGATTTCTTTTAATGGTCAGGTAGATCATTTATTATCTTCATTAAAGATGGTTTTTACCAAAGAGGAAATCATCGATGTTTAGTCTTACAGCCGACTGTTAAATGTATTTCATTCTGATATTGTTGTTTCGTATTTTCCCAATTTTTGTTTGTAGTAATTTAATTAATTCATCAATGTTTGGAGTAATTTATTCAATATTTAACCTAAAAACCCTTATTGTTTATTTTGAACAATTTTTACCTAATTTAGAGATACTGCCTAAAAGTATACAATAGAAAATGTAACTTTATATTTCATTGACATATTCTTTTAGCCTTTTTTCTATCTCTTCTATCTTTCATCTATTAAAAAACACTCAGAACTTCTTGTTACTCTATTATCAACTTTGTATCTTGTCTTGTATCACCAGGCTTAGATGAATTACTACTAGTTTAAACGTATAGTTTTATAGAATAAACACATGTTCGTTTCTCTAGTAATTAAGCATATATTGACTTTAAATATTTCACAACGCGTCTAATTTAATTTGGCTAAATTATTAATTTTAAGCACAATTAGTTCTTGTCTCTTCCATTGAAATACCCACATGATTCATATAGGGGCCTTGCGTTGATTGCCAATTGCTGCAAACGCTGCAGAAGTTATACACACACTGACCGCCTGTGCCGAAGGACTAAATGCTCTGAGCAACAGTAACATGGGACAATGGCCCGGACAAGCGCCAAAATATGTGTATGAATGTGTGTGTGCGCGTGCATCTATATACAAAGGGCCCTATTCTGTTCGGCCAAAAAGCAGCCAAATTCCAGGAACAAGCGCCAGCCCACATAGGCCAACAAAGACCGATGGGTCTGGTCTGTATGTATATTCAGATACACATACATATGGGAGCATAATAAGTTGCCTAAAAGTTCGTTGAACCCATGTGAAAGTAAATTCGGAAATATCCCGAGAATGCCAGGGAGCCGAGAGTAGGCCGAGTCGGCGCCGAGCTCCGATGTGTGTCGTACATCAAGGTCGGCTAGGGGCATTAACCTTAACCAATTTGACGTTGTCCTGGTTGATACCAAGCAAAAGCAAGCCTGTACGACGCGCCAAGGACACTCGCAGACGGCCACGGCACGGCGCTCAAGAGGCAGCGCGAGCGCTGCAACAAAATGGCTCACAAGTTTCGCTGGGGTGCTTTTCGCTGATTAGGGGTTGCTTTTGAGCGCCGAAGTTTGAGTTGTATGCGGCAGGCAGGGTTGTCAAGTCCGCCTCCTGCTGCATACATCTGCCACTGTGGCCCGCTCCCAGACACAGCCTGGCAACCCTGTGCGCGCCACTTCACAGTGCGAAGAACAGCGAAAAAGCTTTTGGCTATGCGCATGGGCGAAAACCGCATGTTTGCAGTATGAGTTTAACTCAAACCAACTCGCAGTCTTTGGCAGCGTAGGATGAGTGAGTTTTCAGCAAGCATTTTATTTTTTACCAAGGGGGCTTCGAGCACGGAGGGAGCACTTACCTTGGCTATGGCCGAGAGGGACATAGCGTTGTGATGATACTTTGAGTAGTTAATTTTGAAGCCGTTTAAGCCGGACGCACTGCGAAAACGATAATTGGCCGACCGGACGGGGGTGGAGCTGCAGCAGAGCTAGACGTGAACTGCGTTAGGCAGTCGAACTCGGATCTAGTCACCAGCGACACAATAATTATGCTGGCCAAACACCTATTCGACGATCAGAAATGTGCGTTTATCTATATAGCTGGATGCACGGCAAAGCTGGAAGATAAACTGACTGCAGGCGACCCTAAATGCACTCAAAGTCAAACGGAACGATGGTTGAGGTAAGCGCGGAACGCGGGCGCAAAGGACGCAACAACGATTGCGGCAGCGACAACGACAGGACACGATGCCAGAACGCAACTGAACACACTAAACTAAATAAAGGAGTGCAAAAACGAAAGCAAAGGACATACGACAACGCTGGCAGTGCGGGGAGAGCCAGAGCAAGTGAGAGCCAAGCAGATAGATACTGAGCGCGAAAGAGAGAGGAAGAAAGAATGAAAGAGTAAGCAAATGAGATAGAGTAAAGAGGGAGAGAGAGAGAGAGAGCGAAAGGCACAAACGAACCGCAGTATAGTAAAGCGAAAGCTAAAATATTTCTGGTTGTTGGCTTTGTTAAGCTTTTAGCCAATATCCAAACCAATGAACCACACTATCTGTAAAAGATCTGAATAGAATTTAAACGAAAAACCAAATACATTTTTTATGACCACCAGTTTATTTGTGTTTTACATTTTTAAATGTTTTTTTTCTTTTTTTTTTTTGTGTTACTAGATTCTTTGTAAGTTTACTTCATTTCCATTAAGGTTGCTCAAATGATTTTTGATTAAATTACACGACTTAAACCTAAAGGTATGTAACATATGGACTAAAATAGTTAACAAATAGTTACAGTTTTGTTTCTATAGGAAGAAAAACGTATTGAAATAAACACCTAATTTATAAGTTTGTACAACTAAAGCAACGTCAGGAAATTGAAGTTGAACTCATTACAAAATTTCATTTCTGTTTCGTTTTTGTTTGTAGAAATGCAACAATGTGTATAACGACCTTAAAGCAGTCGCACAACCAATAGAATATCACACCAAAAAATGGCAGAGTACAACGAATACAACAAAGTGTAAGAGAGTGGGTATGTTGTGTGTGTCTGTGTCTGTGTGTGTGTATAAGTGTGTATTTGTCTAAGGATACAGCGGACATCATTGCTAACTAGTAGGTAGGTAACGGTAATTAACGTCGTTCATCTGTGAGGCAGGGTTCTGTACAGATCTCACTCTCTCTTTGTCTCATGCTAGTGGGTGTACCGGGTACAACATTCATAAAGTTTAACTACCTCAGCGCTACCTAAGTTGTCGTCGTTGTCGTTTTTGGCTAGCTAACAAAATTAACTGTATAATATGTATGTACGTGTATACATATGTTTGTATGTATTTATAAAATTGCCAACAAATCAATAAATTATTGTTGTAATATTTTTAGAAAATAGTGTCCATATATCATCATCATTTTCGGTACAATTTGCTTGCAAGTTATGCATACGTTTCTTATATTCATTTTGTTTTCTCACTTAGTCTAATACGTTCAAAGAATTGACTACAATTTAATGGCAAGAGCCACACGTTTTTTAGTTTTTTTTTTTTTTTTGGTTTTGTTGTTGATTTTTGTTTTTTTTTTTTTTTGGTTTTTTTTTTGTTTTTTTTGTGAGTTTTGTTTTTTTCAAGAAGTTTACATGTACACAACATTGTACGTTACACATACACATACAATACACAATAATATCATAATATAATCATAATTATTTTAATGTTAATGTTAAATATAACTGGTAACATCAGCTAAATACAATATGCTTCAATATGCTAAAAACTTGTCGTTTCATTATAATTATCAGAGATGCAGCCATAGTCGAACATTTTGTGACCACTTTAGCAAAATACATAATTTTAAAAATTATTTTTGGAGGGAATATTCATGATTCTCAAATATCTTTACGTTATTCAATTTGATATCGAATTTAATAATATAGTAAAGAATATTGTTAGCATGTGTATAAGAAACAATAAAATATCATGTTCAAATACGTTTTCAGTAACTAAAGAGCTATATCGTTTTCGTTTTCGATTTCGATTCGGACCGGTTTACGATTTAGATTCGTTGAAAAAATGCATAAGTTATATGGCAAAAACATTTACATTTGGTAAAAATAGTAAAGCATAGTTTAAGCAGTTTTACATATTTTAAATGATAGCACGTACGAAAAATCCGTTTGCTATTCATATTAGTTTTCATTTCAACTTTGTTTTCGTTTTCATTTTCAATTTTAATTTACACCTATTTTGATCATCAATTACAACCATGAAAACATTTATGTTTACATTCATGCATTTGTACCCATCCATATGATGTATGCCATATGTATGTACCATAAAATATTTCTTACCATCTCAATAATATCGTATATTAGTACAATATAAACATATGTGTGTATGTGTGTGAGAGAGTGTATACGTGTATGTCTGCATTTCAGAGAATTTACATGCTAAATACAATTTACGTTCAACAAGAGGTTATTATAGCATTTAAGCTAATGCCATAAAGTAACAGTTTATTTTTCTTTTATAAAAGATTTCTGCATATTACAGTTAAAACTTACGTCTGAGAGTTCTTTGGGTACTTATATATATATATATACTTAAAATATATATGTATATACTTCTTTCTTTCGGCAATCGTCGGATATGAGCTGGAGCTAAGACTCTAATCAACTGTTTCCGTCCTAAGCATAATCGGTCAACCCAACTCTTCCCAACTTTTCCGTCCTACGCGTCATTGCTTAAGATCTTTGCGATATATCTAATTCGAGCAAACGTGTATAGGATTGAGGTTGAGCAACTGGATTATACCAGAAACTTTATGAATGAATATTAAAAATACTAATAAGAAGTAAAAAAACTACAGTTCAGAAAATAATAAGTAAAAAAATTGTTTTTAGAAAGAATAGTAAATTAAAAAAAAAAACAGTTTTTGTTAAGGTTATTTTTGGAATAAACTAAAAAATATGACTGAGTTATCTTAGGTTTTGAGCAAATGTTTTTAGCTTTTTCTTACGAATAGCTCGCTCGATTATTCATGGATGTCAAGCCTAGATACCCGTTGCCCAATAAGTTACATATATATATATATATCTGCAAAAACTTTTCTATTTGACTTATGTGCTAAACAGGAATACATCCATAGAAATGTACATAATGATTTATGTGTCTGTTTTCTATATATATATATATATATATCTGTATATATATATTTATATATATATTGTGAATGTTTCAATATGTTTTTATTTATTTTTGTATTTCAAATTAAATTGATATGTCTAAGAGCTATTATCAATCGTTTATCAATAAAGAAAGGTTTTTTTAGAAGTTATTTTTTGTTTTTCTATTTTGTTTCTTTTAGATACCTGCGGTTAAACTCCATATAAGAAGCTTTGCGCCTTGCATGTAATTTGTATAGTAAAATTATTGTTAGAAATTGATGTCTGTACATACGTAGTATAGTTATACACACTTCTCAATTAGTATAGTTGAATCGTAAGTATTCCGAGATTTATATTGTTTATTCACTTGTTGAGTTTGAGCTTTCGAGTGGTTGAGTTGTTGAGCTAAAAGTAAGTCTGTGGCGTGCAGATCCAGCTTTCGTTATGTATTTATATACAGGTCTTATGTAGTTGACATATACACAGTAATCGAATATGTATATCTGTGTACCGTCTAAATAGTTATTATACATTCTTATACACTTAATGAACAATCACAACGCAGAGTATTCGAAAAAAGTGCTGCTGGCGCCGCTGAGATTGCAGATTTTGGTTTGCTTTGCTTTGTATATATATATATATATATATATATATATATATATATATATATATATATATATATATATATATATATATATATATATATTTGTTTGTTTTTTTTTTTTTTTTGTTTAGCTTTTATTTTTTTTAAATAAAAGGAAAGTGAATATAGCAGAGAATACATTTCACAGATTGTCATATCTACTTTGTTTGCGTTTCGACTAATTAAAAAATAAAAATGCACCCAAATCACATTGAAGTAACAGATTACAGTATTTAATCAATAGAAACTGCAAAAAGATGAAACATAAAACTAAATAATATATGCATGTATATGATAGATGAAGAAACAGAAGAAGTAATCGAGAGATAAATTCGCCACATCGACTTAGAAATTACAGCCTAGCTTAATATTATTATTATTTAACTCGTTTCTTATTTGAAATATGGCTCTTATTTTTTGTTAATCTGTAGGAAACTTTTTGATAAAGCAACAAAGTACCGATTACATGCCTAATATTACCTAAATAATACAGTTAAAGTTCATATTTGTTATTTATGGTATATTCCTTTTGTATAAGCATACGTTTGAAGACTTAAGATCTAAGCTTTGAAGGCATTTACTTTAAATATTTTCTCATTCTTCTATGCGAACATTAAAAATATTCTGCGGAAATTAAAGGGAAACTGTGTAGAGTGTTGTGTCTGTAGAGAAATGCACACAACAATAGTTGATCAGCTGAAATTAGATTTTCTATTGCTTGCCTGTATATAAAGATTGATTTCTGCTAACATAGGCATATATACATTGTATGTATGTATAAAAATAGTGTAACTGGCTGAGAAGAGTCTTTAAGCGGCTTCCGAGGCCCACAACAAACTGTTTGAAGATACTTTGTGGTGGGTTTGCTTTAGCTGTCGCTTACAAGTTTCTACTTATGCAAATATTTGGCTACATATTGAATAAATGTGTCTACTAGTAATACGTACTTATACACTCAGAAATCTCTAACGAACGATATATAACTAAGGGCTATGCATATGTCATCTATATGGAAGAAAGAATAGAAGGATTAAACAATTACAACGCAGGTAGCAAATCATTATTTCGGCACCTAATCGGCGCCTCTATAAAGATTGCATTATCCTATAGACTATATCCTACATCCTGCAGTCGCATTAGTTTGAGTATTGAAGTTCAGGACTGGATTCATTATTTAATACTTATTTACACTAATCGTAGCTGATGTAGGCAATAAGCAAATTACAACCTTAAAAATTGCTAAAAGTTTTTTCTTTGCTTAACCGTGTGTGTGTGTGTGGATTTTGAGTTGTTGTAGCTGTTGTAGCTCTAAATACATTTGGGTTTTTAATTACAGTTAAATTAGATTACATTATACATATAGAGTATATATTATACTTATTTACGTCATAATATACCACTGGCCTCGTAAACATTTATTGCGTACACTCAATTGATCTATTTGTTGTAGTACATTCGCTCACTCTCCAAATGGAAAACGTGTGATTCTTGTTGTTGTTGTTGTTGTTCATTTTAATGGCAGATTTACTGTTTGTACCATGTACATATACATATACATATAGATACATACACATATAATTAATTACTATATATATATCTATTAAAAACGTTATATGTATGCTAATATACTTTATATATATATTCTCTGGGGCTTAACGAAAATAACTTTAAGTTTTTTGCCTCGAGGTGAATGAGTGTGTGTGTATGTGTGTGTGTGAGTGTGAGTGTGTGTGTGTAAGTGTGTATTGTGTTTGATTGATTTAATAAATATTATGTCTTTTATTCATTTTTGGAGAAACATTTAAATAATAATTATAATATTTACTATTTAAATTTGTAATTTTAGAATTTAGTATATATTTACAATATATATATTTATCTACTTATATGCATGTACCATGTAGTTTCTATATACAGCTTCTTTTTAAAAGTTAAAATGTTTCAATTTGAGTTTCATTTTGTTTATTTCTGTTTAGCTAAAATCGTTTTTGATCTCACTCAATATCACTTGATTTCACTAGATTTTTCTTTTGCTTTTGTTTTTGCCTCTGATGCAGCAAAATGTTTTACAATAGTTTCTAGATGTGTAAGTACAATAAAAGTTTAAGTTTAAACGCTTGAAATTTGTTTGAACGGGCTTAGAACCTAAAACAACAATCATTTGTAGTTAGTGATTCATATATATATATATATATATTATGCAATATACATATATATATATATACGTATATCGGAACTCTTACGGGCTAAACATGTATCGTAAAGTAACTGTGAAATGGGATGCAACTAGATGTTAAGTAGAAAAACATTTAGTTAACAGTTACGTACGCGCTACTAGATTTACTCAACGTGATTGATGTAGGCTTAGAAGTTAAAACTACAGTCGAGTCGAGAGTCGAGAGAAAAACGCCTACTATAAAAATACGGTAGGTATAGTAAAGTTCTTGTAACACAAATATTGCATTTGCCTACAGTAATAGTTAATAACAATTCAATTTGAACTTGCTTCAATAATAGTTATATATATATATTTATATATATATATATACATATATATGTATATGTATGTATATACAAATTAGACTAAGACTCTGATTTGTGTGTTGTAGTTAGCTAGATAGATAGATAGATAGTTAGTTAGGTAGGTAGTTAGATAGGAAGAAATTGTGAAAATGTGAAAAATGCCTTTAACTTTTGAATACATCGAAATTACGATATTCATTTACTTAACTATACACATTCAACTCTGAACCTCGATCTTAATGCATATCCACTCGATCGAGTATGAATTATTTTAACTATATTCTAAAAGTTGTAAACAATGCTTGCTGCTTGCTTATCGCGATTGTCAATCGATGCTAAGGCCTTGCTGCTCACTGTCCATAGTTTGTCTAGGAGGTTGCTGAGGCCATTGCTGCTGCTGCTGAGGATGTTGCTGCTGCTGATGCTGATGCTGCTGCTGCTGCTGCTGCTGCTGCTGCTGCTGCTGATGCTGTTGTTGCGACAGCAACAACAAGTGCGGATGATTGCTGTTTGGAATTTGGTGGCTGTTCCGCTTCTTGTACTCGATGCGTTTTCATATGGGCGCTGCGACTCTTCACCTTATTGAAGACTCTGGCAGAGCGAAAGAGATAGAAATATAGAAAGTGTGTTTCCATTAGAGCCCGATGTGAACAGGATGAAACTAACATAAATGCGAACTTTTAGTACAGGCTATTAAGACATTTAGATGGAGAATTGAGCACAGATATAGCAGAGAATAAATAGTTTGTATCTAAGCGACATGCACACATATATATGTAAATATATTTATGTATATAGATATTGCGGTGATTCATGCAAAGATCGATCAATTTTTTGTTTTTTTTTTTTTTGTTTTTTTGTTTGTTTTTTTTTTAAAGTTACTTAGCCTTGTGTGTAGATAAATTGCTTTGTTGTTATTATTTACTATGGAGAGTACAGAGTTTTGCTTGGTAGTTGTTCGAACATAAAACAGAAAATTAATAAATATAGTTGTTGTAAGAGAACGAAAGAGTTGAAAAGTAATGTGCGCTGAAATATTATTGAATAATGTAGACGATTGCGGCGATTCTTCAGTTGTGATCTCGAAACGATTTTAATTTCGACCAATTTGTTAGCCAATTAGTTGCAGAGGACCAGGACCGGGATCGGGATCGGGTTCAGGATCACGCATAAAGCAAGCTCCGTCATATTATGAAAGATTTTCACATTTAGAAATTGTTTAAAAATCGATGAACGAATTGCCCCAGAAACGTTAAATTGGGTATTCGAATTATATGTATGTACAATAGATTAAATGCAAAGGGCACTTAGCGCGCTGCATTTAGAGTAGTATCAAAACCAAATGAGGTTAGTACATTAAAATCAGAGAACAAAGAGATTCGAGACAGAAAACAAATCAAATGAATGAAACGCAAAATGAGAACGGAAAATTATAAGCCATATTTACTTACTTACCCAGAGATCGGCTGGTTCGAGTTGACCTCTTGGCTGATAGTCTGTGAGGAGCTGATTTCAGTAACGCCTATTTGCGAGCTGTGACTCTTCGCTTTAAAATTGCAATTTATTGAATCATTTATTGATTTGATGGTTTAGGAATAGTTTGATTTCGATTTCGATTTCAATATATATATATATTTTTTTTGGGTGTTGGCATCATGGAACAACAAAATACAATACAACAACAATAACAACAATTATTATCGCTTAATGATTGAACGCTAAAACTAAACGGCATGAAAATTAAGACTTGGATACATGAAACTCAACTATAAAAGACAAAAGACTACAAAGCAAATCGAGTAGGCAGAAATAGGTACGAAAAAAAGTGAAGAACAGCAGAAAATAATTGAAAATCATGTTCGAATCGAAAACAAAATGACGTTCAAAATGTATAAATGAGAACAGAAATAAACAAAAATTCTAGCTAGAAACAACCCAGACTTCCGGGCTCAATCGAACGACAATCTTTTCAGACGAAAGTTACGGTACGGTTACGATATAGCGTGCTTTACGGTCTTAACTCAATACGGGCACTCAAATCGCTCAATATGCTTGCGAAATTCAAAATTTTCAAAAAATTTTAAGATTTTCTTATGAGCTTGACAATTTGCTTTTTACGAATTGTTGTTGGATAGTTTCTTGGGGGAATCTTACTTGCCGCACACCTTGCAGGGAAATTCACTGTCCTTGGATATATTGGAATTGTTGCTGTTGCTACTGTCTTTCATTGCTGTCGATGCTGTTGCTGTTCCCACGGCAGCAACGGCTGTTGTTGCGGCTGCGGCTGCGGCTGCAGCTGTTGCTATTGCTGTGGTTGCTACTGAGAGCATCGTTGGGTTTGTGGAAATCCCAGCGATGCTGTTGCTGTTGCTGTTGCTGTTGTTGTTCATATTATTGTTGTTGTTCGCGGTGGTGCTGTTATTGCCATTAGTGTGCGTTATGTTTGTTGTTGCATTGTTGTTGTTGCTAGTCTGTTGATTGCTGCTAGTCAGGGGAGTGCATGCGTTGCTGCTATTGGTGTTGTTGTTGTTGTTGCTGTTGCTGGAATTATGGCTGTTGTTGTTGGCACTAGTTGCCGTGGCATGCTGGTTGTTGTTGCTGCTGTTGTTGTGGCTGTTGTTGTTGCTATTATTGTTGCTGGCATTTCTACCATAAGCGTGTATACGAACATGACCATGCAGCGCCGCCTTAGAACTGAAGCTCTACATTTTGGTCATAGAACGCAGAGAAATCGGCATTATGTACAAGAAAGAAAGTAAAAATGAACCGGAGTGAGTTGGGGGGTATTTTTTAGAGGTGTGATATGTGGGGACTAAACAGCGCAACAGCGAATTGTGATAGCGTAACCTGACCTGAACAGGTCGATCCACTCTCTGAACACAACTTACCGCCGAGCAGTCGGCTATCTCGCAAACGTAGGGCTTCTGTTCCACCGTTGGGACGCTTGCAGGAACTGGCTCCATTTTAAGGTGCGACACCTTGTAATCCACACAGAGTTTTTTCCAAAAGTAATACATTTGCACGCATTCGCCTGAGGTCTTTGTGTGAAGCTGCAAGATATGTACAAAATCTTTTTGAGTGATGATCATATTCACTGAAAATGTCTGAAGATCCTATAAGCTGATGTTGACAATTTAGTCTTTTTTTGGGTGAAATATAATACAAACAAGTAAGAAAACTTTAGTTGAGACTGCTCGACTACGAGGCCCTCTGATATTTCAATAATTTGTCGCTTTTTTCTACTTACATGTGCACACGAACATACATACATACGCACGCACGCATAAACAGGCATGGGCTGCAGTGGGCTTACTATGGGAACTTAATTGTTAACTTTTTTTGTAGACGGACAATCTTCATTAAATTTTCAGACCGTGATATTAACATTAAAATTTGTGTATATGCCAAAGAACAAGTCTCTAGTAAATGAAATACGCTTTTGCAAATTAGTTAGGAAGGGGGTGGATTTTTGGAGGTGAGGGTAAAATATGAAATTCTTAAAAATACATTTAGATCTACGTTTAAAATTTGGAGACTCTGGCTCTCAAGATGTAGGAGATACAATTTTTTAACTGATTTTCGATAAGGCTTTTAATCGATAACAAAAAAATGGGTGTAGCTATCGATTTTCGGAAACAAACTAAATAGGCACGTGCAATATACGGACCTACGAAAATTTGAAGTCTCTAGCTCTTATATCTTTTGAGATCGACTCGTTCATACATACGGACACGGGCTACATGGATTTTAAGAGTATCCATATAATAAATATTATTATAATTTATTCTATGATATGGAAGTCAATACCAAGAAAAAGAGAATAAGGAAATTAATATAATATATTTACAATTTGTGTTCATCAGTTGATGTAACTCACAAAATCGAAAATTCTTTCTTTCAAACTTTTTTCAATCTATGTTTCTATTGATTTAGTAAAAATTATATTAAAGTGCCTTTTGGGAGCGTGAAAAACAAGGAAAATCATTTTCTAAAATCTTGCAGCTAGAGCCTAAAAAATTAGGTTAGTGTAGACTATTTCATTACTCTTTTACTCAAATGATTCAGTAATTTATAGGACATATTTTATAATGTATCAGGATGGAAAGCTATCATAACAATCGGAAAAAATAGATAGCAAATCTTTAACTAATCTAACTGCTTTAATACAGATAAATGCAAATCTAACTGCATTAATGTGAAACATAAGATGAATGAAATGATATTTTGATCAAAATAGTTTTCAATAATGTCCCTCGAAAATCTCACCTCGCTCGCGATTTTGCCAAAATCTTTGCCGTGTTTCTCGAGGCCGCGTAGAAATTGCTCCAGCTCGTAGGCAGTCCACTTCATTTGGAATGCGCTGGACTGCGTCTGCAGCAGTGTGAGCACTGCTGCCGCCGAGTTGCCCTTGGCGTCGAGCAGCGTCTGTAGGGCTACCTCCTCGGAATGGCTGCCCATGGGTACGGCCGATGATTTGCTGAGATCTATGTAACGCATCAGTATCTTATCGTCCAGCTGGACGCTGGGATCCCACATGAGATCAGCGCACATGGGCTCCTTGAAGGATTCCTCTGGCGCCTTGCAAGCTGGGATCTGCGCTTGATAAGTGGAGCCAAGATTCACCTTGGACTCATCGCAGAAGTCCACTAAGCCCACGGGATCGCCAAAGTCATCATCGAAGACATCGAACATTCCCTGGCCCAGCTGCTTGCGCACATTGCAGTAGAGCCCGGTGCCCTTGCGATCCGGATTGAGTATTGGGGCAGGCGTATAGTGGGTTCGCGATGGCTTGCGCAGCTTGGAGCGATGCGGCGAAAGTGTGTGGAATTTCGAAAACTTGTGCACATCCTGCGCCCCATTGGAGCGCAGTCGACGCTTCAGAATGGAATTCGTTTGGTTGGACAACGGCTGCAGATTAGCCACGCTCGAAGCAGCTGTAACTACGGGCGTCGGAATTGCTGCGGGCAGAGCGGCTAACATTGGCTTGCTGCAGTTGTTTTTCGAGTCGTCGCAGGCAAAGAGCAGGCTCGCATCGAGTGCTGTCGCCTGAACCGCGTTGGAGTTGAGAAGCGTGCTAAATGCGGGCTTGTTGCTGGCAGCGGCATTGTTGCCATAAAGTATTGGCTGCAGCAGACTATTCAAGGGCTGCAGCATCATTGGCTGCTGATTGGCATCCATATATTGGGGTTGACAGTTCACGGGCGTAAAGTTGGTCAGCACAAAATCTGTTTGCTGCTGCTGTTGTTGTTGATGCTCGCTTTGAATTGCAGGTAGCTGTGGCAATTGCAGTTGTTGCTGCTGATTCTCTAACTGTTGCTGCTGTTGCTGTTGCTGTTGCTGTTGCTGCTGTTGCTGTTGCTGCTGTTGCTGCTCTTGTGGTTGGTGTTGTTCTTGTGTCTGTTGCTGTTGCTGCTGCTGTTGGGGCTGCATTTGCAATTGTAGCAATTGTTGTTGCTGTTGTTGTTGCTGCTGCTGCTGCTGGTCGTAAAGCACAGTCGTGGACTGCAACTGCTCCATGGGCTGTACGCTCGAAGTTGCAGTTGTTGTTGCATGCAGCACTTGACGCTGCTGACCGAACTCGCGTGGCGAGGACGACAACAGCGGATCATCGGAGTTGGGCATCATTTGGGACTGCAGGCCAAGGCCTGGCAAGTAATAAAGATCAATGATGTTCTCGCCCTGCTGCTCGCTGCTCAACTGCAATTGAATGTTCTCCTCTGGCAGCACCTCGCGCAGCACTTGCTTCACATCCTCGGCCGAACCAATGCCACTGGTGAAAAAGGACTCGGACAGCGGAGAGGTGGCATTCCGCGAGTCATTCAGGAACTCCTGATCCTCATCCAGGAAGGACAGATTTGTCTCAGCGAACTCGCGCAAATCGCACTCAGCATCATCTTCGGTGCCACTCAACAGATCCTCCACTTTTATGGACGGGTCGAAGCTGCTCTCCTCCAGCACCGTCTTCAGCTTGAGTATCTTCTCGTTGTCGTTCTCGGTGAGCTGCTGCATGGAATCGCCGCCGTCTGTCTTAAAGTAGACGTGCGAGAAATCTGTCTTGTCGCCAAAGAATGTGTGACTGGCGTCCACAAACTGAGCCGCAGCATCCTCTATGAAGGGTGAGGACTGTGCCATATTCTCGTGGCTGGACGGCGGCGTCGGATAGGCTATGGGCGAATGTACGGGTGAGGAGAGCACGCCGAGATTGCTCGCATTGCGCATATTGGCAATGGCCTGAATCTGCGAGCTGTTCTGCATGATGATCTCTTTGGAATGGAATTGCTGGAAGGTGGGCAATGGCGTCGTCTTATTAACGCTGCTCGTTGTGCTGGCTAATCCCGGCTCCGTCTTGACCAGTTGCGTATGCACAGCTTCCCCGGCCTCGTTGAGTAGCGAAAAGTCCTCGGAATGTTCCGTCTTGTGCACCCCATCCTCGTCGTCATTGAGTAATTCCATAGTATCCACCGTTTGGAGTAGCATTTCCGTATCAGAGACATTGTAAACCTCAGCGTCGTCGAAGAGATCCGATGCGTCCGCATCGCTGGTGTAGGTCACAGTGTAAACACCGCCACCGCTCGTAATGCTGCTTGCCTCACTAACGCTCATGTTCTCCTGGGTGTTCGCAATGGCCACTGAGAGGGGGCTGCCATCCGGCAACGAGATGCTGCTCGAAGAGCATGTTGCATTGCTGGTGCTGCTGCTGCTGTTGATGTTGCTGTTGCTGTTGTCGGTGGCCGTGATGGTCTGGGTCGAGACGAGCTTGCTCTTGGTGGACACCACATGCACATCCGAGGGTATGATGACGGTGCGATTATTGTTGGTTATAATCTGTCGCCCGGTAGTCTGGACGGTGCTGCCAATGGTTGTGAGCTCCGTGCCCGTCACATTGCTCAGCAACAGGTTCGTGCTGTTCTGCGTTTGCATGTGCGTCTTCTTGGAGGCGACGGCGATGCGCGTGCCACGCTTGAGCAGCTCAATCAGTGTCGAGTCCTTGGGATCCACGTTGCTGGAGAGGCCATTGATAGTACCGCCGCCCTTCAATGCCGTCAGGGCGCTCATGGTGGTTGTGGTGGGCACGTTGTTGGTGGTTATGGTGATGGTGTTGGCACCACTGCCCAAACTGAGAGTCTTTGGTTGCCTGTGACCTCCGCTGAAGATTTCGATGCTCTGCGGCAGACCAATCTGCTGTATGCTAAGTCCGTTGCTGCTCTTGATTGTGGTTGCTGCGGGCAGCACCGCTGTGGTGGTGCTGCTGCTGGTGGATAGTGCCTGACTCAGGCTGGTGGTGCTGCACTTCGGATTGAGAAAACTCTCCAGGTCGCTTATCGAGCGTCGCAGCGTGCTGCTGTTGCTGCAGACTCCAACGCTTCCGCTGTTGCACGTGGTGCTCGGTGGTGCAGGCACCACGAAGGCGCCCTATGAGGCAGGCATTAATATGAATTGTTTTTATAGCGCCTAGCATTAAATTACCTTAGTTATATCCTTCCGCTTGCTGATGATTTTCTCCTCAATCAGAGCGCGCACTCCAATGCTGGCCGTCTGTAGAGGAGGTCCACTCGAGTCCTTCTTCTCACTGCGTTTCGTTTCCGGATCCTTTTTGAAGTACCCGCCATGCAGACGCATGTGCCCATTGAGGGCGGGTATGTTCTTGAACTTCCGATGGCATAGATTGCACTCGACCGGCTTGTCGATCTTAACGATGTTGAGCAGATGAGGATTAATGGCGGCCACCAGCTGCTGGCTCAGCTCATCGTCCTTGACCTCGTCGGGTGAACCTGAAGCCGATCCGGCCAGCTCGGTGCCATCCTCCACAGTTACAGTCACATTCTGTGCATTATTGAGCTGAAAGTGTGAACAGGATTCATTTCATTTACTGTCCACCTTATTCAATCAGATGCTTACCAATTGCATGTTCCAGGTGCGAGGACGCGAGGAAACTTGCGTTGTCTCTGTATTGATCTTGTAGGAGCTGACGCTGGTGGGAGAGGAGACTGTGACCTGTGCACTGGTCTGCTTTGTCTGCTGCATGATCTTGCTGATGAGATCAAGTTGCTCGCGCGTCAATCCATCGCCCTCTAGCGTGGTGCCATCGCTGAGCGTAATTGTGGGTGAGCTGTTGACAACAGAATTTCCATTCGCGTTGCCGTTGCTGCTGCCGCTGGCGTTGCTGCCCGATGTGGGGCACGACGAGGATGCTGTGGACGATGCGTTCGACGATGTCGATGTGGTGGGCGACAGCAATGCGACGCCAGTCTTAATGGGCAAATTCATGGCCTTGATCTGCTCGTCGGAGAGCGCAATGCCGGTGGCTGCGTCCACCACTGTGCTGCCTGTGGAAATGTAGGTGCGAATGCAGGTGGCACCGTCCGGTGAGCTGGCATCGCCACTCGCCGTGGCCGGCGACAGGCTGAGCGTGTTGGTGGCCACGCCCACGCTGCTGCTGCTGCTACTGCTGCCGCTGCCGCTGCCGCTGCTCACGCTGCCGCAGTTGGTGCTGGTCGTCGGCGAGAGCGAGTTGTTATTCGGAGTGGCCGCGCCTGCATGGTGATTCTCGGAGTGTCGGCGAAGGGAGCGAGCATCGCAATAGGACTTGCCACAGCCCTCCGCCTTACACTCGTAAGGCTTCTTGTTCCGATGCGTCATCATGTGTCCGTTTCTGGGGCGAAGCAATATAAATTGATAGAGTGGGTTAGTCGATCAGTGGATCAGTGGATCAGTGGATCAGTGGATCAATGTGGCGCTTCATTAACTTACAAGTGATCTTGCCGCTTGAATGCCTTCGAGCAGAGCGCACAAATATATTTCCGTTCGTCGCTGTGCGTCAGTTTGTGCTTGGCTAATGCCGAGGCATTTCCAAAGATCTTGCTACAAATCTATTAAATAGAAAATTATATGTAATTAGTGACGTCCACATTAATGAAAGCGTTACGGCTGCCCGCACGAACTTTTTGGAAGTGCTCATGTGCCACGCTGCGTATGAGTAATAGAACATACATATGTACGTTGATTATGCTTGTGCTCATGAAGTAGATCGAGACAGGGGCAGGCGTCGGCTGAGGAAGACCTCATTTGACAGCGCCATTAATCTTTTCTGCTATGTCAATGTTAGATGAAGACCTGGGATTATGGGCATTAAATTATAATATTTGCTTCATATTAGCCATATTCCACAGAAGACTGGGAAGATCGTAGTTTGAGCAGTGTCTTGAATCTTGGTGAATTTTTAGTTATCCGGTTAGTGGATGCAAGGATTATAATATAATATCCAATAATATTTTAAAAATATATAATAATAATAATCTCAGAATTTAAATGGAATATCTTATCTTATTCAATACGAGCAACTAGACAACTAGTCTCTCAAAAGTTTTTGTGAGATGAATAATTATTAATCAATGATTGTTATCTATCAATCATACATCATCGTACTTCTACTTTTTAACAGTGAACAATACGAAATGTTAAATATTCTCCAATCAATGTAAACACGAATTTTATATATATATATATATAATATAATTACTAATTTGAGTATCTAACAAGAGTTTATACCACACAATGATAATACAGGGTATCCCACGTCCACGAAGGGGTATACAAATTATTTTTGGATCATCAATAGAAAAGCTCAACAGTAATTAAAATATCGAGAATTGAAGCTTTGAGCTTATAAAATATAGGCACCATATTTGTTTGATATATATGTATAGTACGATTCCAAATTTCAAGCACTCTAAATAAGGGAGGAAATGGCATTTCCCGAATTTAGATGCATTCATGCATAATTCGGAAGAATCTAAAAATGCAAATATCTAGTTTGTATTGCATTATGGGGATCATAACTATGTTCAAAAAATCTACTAGTAAATAGAAAAAAAAAAATTCATAAAAAAGTGTATTAAGGAAATGCTAGCTGAAGAGATAGACATAATTAATTAGCTGCTTGTTTTCCTGTTGAAAAAGAAAAAAGATATACATATATATATACTAGTACCAAATATAAGTATATACATATAAATATATATAAAGATATATGTTTATATTTGTTGCTATGGTGTGGATTATAGAATCAGCTTGTTATATAGGTGAATTTAAGTAAATGACTAAGCTTTAGTATAGAATCAGAAGCACACACCTGACACTGTTGGGGGCCGTGACGCGTGGGCGAGGATAACTTGGGTCGGCTCTTTCGGGGGGCGTGGTCGACAGTGATTATGCCAATGCCAGTTGCAGTGGTGTTGGTGGATGCTGCTGTTGTGACTATGCTAGCAACATGTCGGCCGTTGCTCTTGAAACTTAGGCTGTGACCGCTGCTGCTGTTGCTATCATTGCTGTTGCTGCTGCTGTGACTGCTGGTGGTGCTGCTGCTGGTGGTGCTGCTAATGCTAATGCTGCTGCCCACGGAAGAGGCGTTGCTGAAGTTGCTGCTGTTGCTGCAGTTGCTATTATTGTTGTGCTGACTGAGTAAACTGGCTGCGCTGCTGGTGCTGCTGTTGCTCATAATCTGTGCCAGCGTCGTGACATTGGTGGCCGTGTTGCTGCAGCTGCTGCTGCGTATTAGACAGTTCTTAATGTAGTTGGTTTTGCTGCCACCGATGCTGCTGATGGTTGTATTCGTGGAGGCGCTCACAGTCTGGACGCTAATCTTATTGCTAGCGCTGCGTCGCGTTATCGTTATCCTATTGGGACTGTTCAGGCGAACGCCAGAGCTCGACGCTGCTATCGTGTTGTTCAAGATTGTTGGGGCAGTGGTGCAGCTGCTGCGGTTGCTGCTACCATTGATGCTTCGTTTGCTGTTGCTATTGCTGTTGTTGTTGTTGTTGTTGTTGTTGTTGCTTTGTTTATTCTTAAGAGCTGCAAAAATCAGATAGGCATTTAGTCAAAAGCGGATGCGCTAGCCAAAACTCACTTACAGGCTGTCTGTATGGTGCCCAAGACATCTGCTAACATGTCCGGATCCGGATAGCCAATAGTCAGCGCATTCTCTAATGCTGACGTAAGTCCCGACGCATTCGCTTGACTGGCTTGGCCTGATGACGATGTGGCTGCTGTTGCTGCAGTTGCTGTTGTTGCTGTCGTTGTGTTGCTGGCTGTTGCGGCTGCCTCCAAAGCATTCGCATCTCTGAGTTGCAGTGTTATGGAACCCTCGCTGCCCACAGATGCGTTGCACATCAGCACGCGCGATGCGCTCAGATTCGTCAAAGGCAGGTGTATGCTCTTAGGTACCTGCGGGCATACAGAACAGAGAGGGGCAAATGCTAAAAGCTGCTTAATTATGACTACAGCTCGCCCAACATATATATATCGCTGTGTGTGTGTGTGTGTGTGTGTGTGTTGGACTGAATAAGAGTTGTCGTTAAAGGGAGACAGAAATACACAAGACAATGTGTCAGGTCGGGCTACGTTCTAAGTGGCTGCCAAGAAGCAATACGCGAACGTATTCTGCTGCTGTCAGGCGGGATTATTTTAGATTATTGATAATTCTCGCCAACTGTCGCCCAATGAAAGATGCGAACCATAATTAATTGCATTTAAATGCATCTCATTTGGTGTGTAGTCAGCACGGCGGAAGTCAAGCGAATGCCTTAAGTACAACAATATCGTTGCCTGGCCCATAATCCCGTATCGCAAATGCGAACAGTGAACAGTGAACAGATTAATTTATAATTAAATTTCAAAGACTTGTTCTAGCTTCACTGGGTCATTTACTAAATGTATAAATATAAGTATATTCAAATGGAGGCATTGGCTAATTAAAATTTTATAAGCCGCAACGAATGCCCAATGAATGTTGCCGCAATTGTCTGTAACCGCAAAAACAAGAGCAGATAAACAAAACAATTGGACATAAATATCCAGAAAGTGTCTGCGACGCGACGTTAGCCACAGCGAGAGCTAAAGCGAAGACATTCTCATAAATTAGTTCGCTTCGAGCACATAAAATAAATAAAGTGAATTTTTATTGTTCAGTTTGCGTTGAAAATAAACAGCGCAACAAGAACTGAAAATGAAAAGTTGCCTCGATCTGGTCACTGGCAACGGAACAGCAGCCACAAGTGGCCAAAATGCCCAAAAGCCCAAATGCCCAAGTGGCCCAAATGTCTTTGCTGCCTCGATGCCTGCGATGCCTCCTCTGCCTCAGCTGCCTGTGTGTTATGTGTTATGTTAGTGCTTAGTTTATTTTAAATTGCTTCAGTATTCACAGAAAGTGGCCAGGTGAGAGCGATTTTAATTGGTTTCTGATTTAAGCACTAATTTTTCGGAAATATTGTGAGTCAATTTTCCCACTTCCTTCCATCATTCAATGAATAGAGCCAACATAGCTAATTGAGAATTTTGCATACCGATAAGAATATTGAGATATTTATATTATATTTTAGACCGTCTATATCATAAATTTGATTAAATTATTAAGCTTATATATATATATATGCCAAGGTTTTGTTTTTGTTTTGCTTTTTGTTTTTAATTAGTTGAGTGAATTTATTCAATACTTTTTAATGTACATTGGCTACGTGTTTATTGATTTTTCTTCAGAGTTTTCCATATCTTTTTAATGGACTTATCATTCAATACAACACTTAAACTGTCTTAAGCGAACCCAAAATAAATCTATTTATTTCAAATTTGCATTCGCTGGAATTCCTGTGTGACTCGGACAAGCTGAACTAGCGAATTCCCTATATCTAGTTTTTTGTATTTATATAATTACTTTTGTTTATTAAAATTGTAAAATATAGTTATATATATGTTTAAATAAACATTTAAATAAATGTTTTACAATTTATAATTGTTCTATTTAATAAATTTTATTTCAATTTTCAATTTCCAATGTGACTTCTCTCTTGAAATCGATTATAAGACATATTTTATATTTGGAAAATTTCGAACCCGTCAAACTGGGTTTACTTTCAGCGGCGTATGACAAATGAAGTGCATTTAAGGTATGTTTCAATGTAGCATTCTGCTTAAATGTATTATTAAATGTATTATTATTATTATTATTATTTATGTCTATATGCGAAGGGTGTTCAGGGTATATTGTAGTCGAAGACTTTCGTTAACCAAATTTATGAATAATTTATTATCATTTGGCACGGCTCAAAAGTTGATGAGATTGTATAAACTGGTAAAAAATAACAAAACAAAAAGAAATCTCGACTCCCGCTCTCTCTCCCTCTCTGCTTCGCTTACAGCGGTTGCAGACAGGCGATACAACAAACACCACAACAGCCGCCAAACATGACGGCACATCCTGTTACGACACGATGTGGCAGCATCTCCACCTGTGCCACGCCGCATGCGTGTGATGCGTCTGTGTGTATTTTTACAGCATGATTCATATGTCAATCAGCTGTCAATGTCATTCCAAAAAAGAAAGAAAGCAAAGACCTTCGACAAGTCGAAACTTGCGTCCCAAACGTAGAGGTAACGTGGCTTCGCACGACAGGAATCACAAAATCGAAAGCGAGCGCAAGGTGTGAACGCTGCTTGGCTGGCTGCTGCTGCCCTCAGACCGAGGGCTGATATTTAACCATTTGTCTTACAGGCGCCTTTCTTAAGAACTCGTACGAGTATAACATTCAGATACCGGCTGAGATATTCATAAAATGTCAACATCAAATTGAATACTTTAGGCGGCAATTTGTCATTGGGGCTCGCTTATTAGTAAAATGAGCTGAAACACATGTTTGGCCACACCCCCGACCCGACCCGGTCCCGACCGGCACCGACCGACGCCACTAGAATGGCTTCCTCATCAGCGGCGTCAGCGTCAATAAGCATAAGCGATTCATCAACCAAGTCGAAGTCGGAAGACTGTTGGGCTCTTTATGTTTATTTGAATTGGCAAATGTTTATGAATTTGCCTTTCAACTGTTGAATTTATGTGGAAATGTGTTTTGGAGCCCGCTCAGTCATTCGAGCGTGTCTGACACGGCGTATACGTAATTTTACGACTTTAATATTTGATTAGCTTCAATTTTAAATATTTTATTGCCTCTTGATGATTATTTATGCAGTGCGTGCGTATGTGAGCATGTTTATGTATGTGTGGGTATGTGTGTGCGTGTGTCTTGGCGTATGCTTGATATTACACATACGCAATGTTGACCAAGTCGATTATATAAATAAATGTTATTTGTGTTGCAATTCGCCAGCCGTAGACATAAATACGTACGAGTACATACACACTCAGCTATGCGTGTATGTATGTGTGTGTGCTTAATTTATTGTGCCTTATGACTGATTGCACACAAACGGACTTATTATTGCTGTTGCTGTTGCTGTTGCTGTTGCTTGTTGTTGTTGGCGTTGCTTTTCGCGTACTTACCGTATTTATGGCAGCCATCGTCGCACTTGACGCAGTTGATGTGCTTGTTCTTTTTCTAGCTGTTGTAGTTGTTGGTGGTGGTGCTTGTTCTTGTTCTTATTGTTCTTGTTGTTGTTGTTGTTGTAGTGGTGGTGGTGGTGATGATGGGGATACAAAATCAAAAATCTGCAAAAAGGTTTGTATGATAGAACATATTCGATTTCGGTTGTGGTTTTTTTTTTTTTTTTTTTTTTTGATTTTTGGTTCTTGTTGATCGCTGCATTGCATGTCAGCGACATTGAACTGAACAGAAAAGGGAAATCCAATTTCCAATTAAAAATCAAATTAACCCAATACTTGATGCATAAAAATGTGCGCATAAATCCAAACAGAAAAACATAACATGATCGCTGTATACAGATTGTAAAGGAAAAATTAACAAAAAACAAACACAAACACATGCACATGGCCAAAACACACGAGAAGACAAAGGCGGACGCAATTAAAATGTATGAAAAATCGATAAATTCTAAAAAGGATTCCAAATGGACTTGCGGATATATGCGGTAGAGGTAGAGATTAGGGAACGGGGAACTGAGCTGATTAAATGATTGACTGACTGACTGACTGACTTGGAGTGGCTGATTGACGGGCTACCTGAATGGCTGATTGATTGATTGACTGATGGACTGATTGGCTGATTGACTAATGGACTGATTGACTGAACAGTTTGTGGAATGTATGACTGAGCCCATGAGCTTAGTGTTTTTATTAGTTAGTTAAACTACTTAACATTTCAATCCTTAAAGCGTGACAATTAGAATTCGTATTCTTTTTTTTAAGAAAGTGAAAGTTTTGTTTAATTTATTTGATTCGTATTCTTTCTATATTCGCTTTTGGCTTTTCAATATTCATCTGTAATTTCTCAGTTGTCTCTGTCTCTCATTATTTATTTTTGCACACAATTGTCTTTGTCTGTGTATATTTTTACCTTAGTTATTTTGTAGCAAGCTCTTCTGCTTTATTTTTATATTAATTCAAGTATTTTTCATCCGTCTCGCCCATACTCTCTCCCCCTTTCCCAAATCTATTGGTATGTCGCAAAGAAAAAAAATATAAATAAAACTGAGAGAATATTTGCCAACATTTGAAACGCGCTTGGCAAAAGGCAAATAAATATACACTATAATCTAAAAGCTGTACGTAACTAAGCATGTGTGACGAAAGCTGTTTATAATTACAATTAAACTGCAGACATCAAAGTGTCTTATGCTTAATTTTACTCTATCTATGAGTCTATAAAAGTCTAATGTAAATTAGGTAGATTAATAGTTGCTTAAAGGGTTAAATGCTGTTTTAATGCTTAGCCTGAATCTGATATCAGAATATTCCAATAGTATAAGCCATAACTTATAATTTAGTCAACTAATGACAACTAATGAGCTTGCCAAGCTCGTTTCATTTACTATCAAGTAAGAATTACGGATTAAGCACGCCAAAAACCTTTGGAAAAAGTATAGTTCTATTCTGCACTACTAATGAGATTATTTATAGATATATATCATTGAATTTTTTTAATGTTAAGCTATCCTATTTGAAAGTAATTTTATTATTCTATTTTTGTATGTTGAATTTTGTTGTCATTTGTATTAAAATTCTTTACAATTATTTTAACCAAAATGAACCAAATAATTAATATAGTTCACCCCAGCTGTAGAGAACTTAAAAACAGTTGCGAAATAAACTATATTTGACATTCAATTATTGCTGAAATAGTTGAGTAAATATATATTTATGTATGTATATACTGAAATTGAAATAAATAGATATACGATCTAAGGTATTTTATACGATATATACAAGTATATATATTTAAACTTATTTTATTTATTTCAAGAATTATTTTGATTTAATAGAACTGTTGTAAAGATCAAGTCTTCCCACCTCCCGTTCCATGGAACTATGAAACCTAAACAAAAGTCGATAATGTCGTAATTGCCCAGACAGACAGGCAGCTAGGTAGCCACACGAAGGCACACAAAGATTCCCTTTTCGGAGAACATAAAGCCTATAGACATTTACAAGTAGAGCGCTGAACAGCGAACTCATAATGCAATAGACCAACAGAGACACACATACCTACATATATACATATATAGAAATGTGCAGCGTGTAAAATACTTTGGTTTCGAGAATTGCATGAAAATTTGTAGCGTCTATGATAGAAGCGGCAAATGTGACGGCCATGCCAAAGTATCTGAATATCTATCTGCTCGTGCTCGTGCGGTCTCTGCTTTTTAATTAAAAATATGTACAAGCTTGCATGTCTACATACTCTATATATATATATGCGTGTATGTATATATATATGTATGTATGTATATATGTGTGCACAGTGGTACCCTGGCACAGTGTGTCACACTGGGTCGGCATCGTTGCCAGGATGGTAGTAAGGCATAAACACGCGGAATGTTGTCGAGCGCGACGACAATTTGTTTCAGAATATGCTTGGCAAGGCGCCCACTAAAACACGCCAATAAAGTGAGCCAAGGGGCGATATCGAAACAGCAGCAGCAGCAGCAGCAACGGCAACGGCAACGGCAACAGCAACAGTAGCAGGAGTCGAAAATTATACTTATCAACAGCAGATGCAGCTGAAAGAAGTGGTATCGACTCGACTCGAAGATACCCCAAAAACAATGTTGAGGTAATATTGAAGATATTTTATGTTTTATATATAACTAGACAGAATTATAGATTGGCTTAGACTTTACCCACTTTGAGCCTGCAATTCTTGTCTGCATACAATCTATGTAAGAATATTTCGGATACTAAAGGGTTACCTGATAATTTGGTAATTTATGGTTCAGTTGGAGTAGTCTATTAGGAATAGATGTATTACGTATGTCGCTGCATCTCTAAACTAAAAGCCCTCGTAGCAATGCCTGATAATATCAAGGTAATGAACGAAGAGGTAAATATACCTAAATCAAAGAATTCATATGAAGGAAGCACGTACATGGCCAGGCGGACATGTCGTTTACGAGGTCTGACACGCATACGTATTTAATAATTCTATCGGAATACCTTGCTTCAGTGTATGAAAAGGCGGCAGTACTAGCTAATGAGTAACCATGATAAGCAGCATAATTTATATATATATATATACATATGTATATATGCATATTCATATATAAATATCAATGTGGTATGTGGTTTATATGTGCATACATATACATGTTTATATACACATTTCTTTTTTCTATTGTGGCCAGTGTCAGGTCATAAAAACAATTTTATGTCCGTACATATATATGTATGATCTTTTGCTTTGTCTATTATGTTTTGTATTTTTGAGCATTATTTCACGTGAACAATTTAGCAAGCCACAACTACAACAACAACAACAACAATGACAATAACAATGGCAACAACAATTGCCATGTTCATTAGCAAAGGCAATACGCATACGCACCGTGGGCCGCGACAACAGCTGGTAGCAAAACTATGGACAAAATTAGATGCCACAAACACAAAGCAATCACATACACACATTCACATATGCACATACATTTTCAATGTTAGACCACATACTAAAAATATATTTTGTAAATGCCAAAAAAAAACGTATATATACATATATATGTATGTATATATGGAAATCGGCGGGCGGGCAGGCGATTAGCAGCAGGCGGTTGGCAGTCGGCGAGCGTCTCTCATATCAAAATCCAATTAAAAATCTTTCGCATGCACACTGAGCATAAACAAATAAGCGCCAGTCGAGCCTGATTGACTCTCATCTCGTAGTTGTCTGTTCGCCTATTTGTATATATATCAGTGTATTGGTCAGACATAAGCTGATTGTATTTATTTGCCAAATGGACAATTCCCAAACATTGTGATCCAAGAAGAAGCCAATAAAACAGCTCTGCGCGCGCCAGGTGCTAATTGCCACACGAGTGGGTGGGTGGTTAATAGCTTACAGAGACCACCTCTTATTATACACATTTATCTGAATATAATCAAACCTATTCACAAATTAGTATCGAATGCTTTGTCTAGCAGAGCAGCCAACTCTCAAACATACTTAATGTCGAGTATATATATCTATATATTATACATACATACATATATATTTATTAGTGTGTGAATGTGCTCTGTCTTTTATAAATAACATTTTTATTGCACATAAGTGGCTCTAGAGAACTGGATGTGGCTTTTGTGCTGCCGGAGAATTGGGTTAATAGCCTGTACGGAGCATGAATGGGGGCAGGTTTTAAACGTATGTAAGCAGTAATGACAAATAACTGCATTATGCCCTGCAATCAGCACAGCACTTCAAACTGAGCGCTCAAAGGACCACTTTCCTTCCATGGCAGCTCACCTAAACGGCACTCAATTTGCTTCATCTTTTATGTGTGTGTACTCCGAATGAAAAGCATTGCATATTTGCAAAAAGAGAACAATTTTCATCTCTTTCTACGTTTTAGAAAATCAACTATGCACAGTATACAAATAACAGCATTAGATTTTATCAAATGTCCGTTTTACAGCCATAACAAGAGCAAACAAAATGTTACATTTTGTTTTTAAGGTCTTAAATATTGCATTTTAAAATGCAATATTGACAGTATTATCGTTTTATGTTGCTAAATAAAATTTGATATGTCTGTAAACATTAACTTTTTAGCCATGAAAATTTTTTTTTTCATAGACAGGAAAATGAATTTTTAAAATATTAATGTACAGCGGAGCAATACATATAATGTTTTTAGAAAATATAATGCAATTAAAAACTATTTTAAAATCTGTTAGGGTCTTGTCTGATTAGCTGTTTAATACAAATCTCTACTTAGACAATCGAAAAATGCAATCAATGAAGTATTTTGTTGAATACAATACAAAATATTGGTGATGTTTTTTCTGCTCCATGTTTTTATTACTTCCCTGTTAAGGATGTTGTTTAACAAATTATCTGTAATAATAATTTGTATGTAAGTTTCTAACATTTCAGATGAGAATTTAGAAGTGGTGTAAAATCCACTAATGAGTAAATATCAAATTTTGGACATTGTGTTGCAAATGAAAAGCATAGTAACACAGTTGGAGTATTAAATTAAAATCAAAAAATAATATACAATGTACGTTCCTAAATGGGAGAGACTGAGCTAAAATAAAAAAATCGACAGGAGCTGATAAATTCGAGTTTATTTATTCAAAATAGTCCAATCCGGTATTGATACACTGTGCTTGCGCTTTTGGAATGATTGTTTACCGAGTTATATATTTGATACATTAAAAGTACATTAAATTTTACATGTTTATTTAAGCTTTCAACTCTGTGTATGTAAATTAATGCTATTCAGCTCTAATGTAAATTCTGAACCTATCCAGGAGGAGTTAAAAGGGTGCAATGATCAGCAAGAAAAACTAAGATTTATATTATTTATAATATATCAGAATATATTATAGTCAGACATTGCTTTCTAAATATCTTAAGCCTGCCACAACAGCGAGAAGTTCAAATTTTTACGGAACTTTTTGGAAACTAGCTCTAGATAATGGAATGCACAAGGGATTCCCCCCCTCTGGGTGTGGCTTCTCCATCATTAATCAGTTGCTAATGTTTCAGTTCCCCACGAAATATTTGTAGAATTTCCACAAATAACGACAGCACGTTTTGCGGCAGAGTGAGGAGTGAGGAATGAGGCATGGCGAAAGAGGAATTTCAGGGCACTGACAAGTGCAAGCTATGAGCTATGGTATCTCTCGTATACTCTCGCAGCGGATACATAGTTTCTCAAAGTGTTGTACTAAAGTAAAGGATAAGTTGCTGGCACAGTAAGTAAAAATTTAAGATTTATTTTGACATTTTGTGCGCCGCGAATGCAGCAAAGCCTGTTGGCAATCAAACTGAACCAAATTTACAGCAAATAAATAAAATTAGTCACAACAATAGAAAAGTGCACAGAAGCTGACTAATGCATCCAATAAATAATCATGAAAGATGATGAAGGTAAAAATTTGGCGTATAGAATCGGACTTCTTGCATGTATTTTGCATGACAAACGAAGCTGCTTAGGGTTGGACACGGATGCTGTGCAAACTGATCGTTGTGATCATGATGATGTTGATGCTGATGCTGATGCTGACTGAAGAGCAAAACGCCAGACATAAATAACAAGCCAGACGGCTGCAGCACAGTGGAGCAAATAAATGTTTTAATTAAATGAAGATGCCTAATAGTACATGCAGCCAGTGTTCATAATCATCGTGCGCCTGCTATATGTGTGTACATATAATAAAAAGGCATCTAGAGGGACAGACAAGACAGAAGAGACGCACAAAACTGTAACGCCGGCCAGCCAAGCAAAAATCTTGGCCAACGCGATAGACACGCCTTGTAAGTCACAGACGACAACGACAACGACAACGACGACGACGACGACGACGACGACTACGACAATGGTTGCACTCTTGCCAAATGCATAGGCCAAAAAGAAGCAAAAACAAGAACAAAAACAAAATGATAAAAACAACAACAAAACAAAAAGAAGCAACCAAAATCGCCCAAAAATAAGAAAAAGAAATCGAGCAGAAGTGTGCATTATTCATTGTAAGAAATGTCGAAATAAAACGCCAAGTTTGCAATACAAAACATTACATGTGCTCATCATTAGAAGGCACAGATAGAAGGCGCATACGGATACAGATATAGAAGCTGATACACATATTTACATATGCCTAATATATATGTACATGTATACATGTGTGCTATCGGAGACTGGGGTTGCTTTTGGCACAATCATCCACGTTTCATCTATTGTTAGGCGTTGTTGTACTCTCATTGCTGTGGCATAAGTTCCACTTCAAAAAACATAAAATACGCGCGCGGTTATTTTTAGCAATCCGTTCATTTGATTTACGATTTCATTAAATCAGCTAATGGACATGCTCCGCGCCTCGCCAGCATCACCAGCACCAGCAGCAGCAGCAGAAGCGGACAAGAGAAAGGGCAACCTGCGCTGATCAGCGTGCTCATCCCTCTCTCTCTCTCTCTCTCTCACTCTTCCTCTCGCTTTCTCATTTCCTCATTAGCTCACTGCAGGCGACCACCTGTCGTTGTCTATTTGAGCTGCCGGCCGCCAGACGCCTACCAATTATGTATTATTGCGGCAGGGCTCATGGCAAGCTTTGCAATTCGGTCAGTCCTTAGTCGTCGGGGAATGGATTTGGCCTAAGAATGCGGCAAGCACATAAGCCGAAATCCACTTAAATTTTAATTAGCCAAAAATGACATTTTGTAATAAGACAAATACGACAATTCTATATAGTTTCTACGACATTTTTAATGCTAACCATAAAATGGTTTCCAAATTACAAATAAACTATGTAAGCCTTTTTACTGCCGTGCTCAAACTCAAGTATCGTTAAAATCTGCTGCGATAGCTACTAATCGATCGTTACCCCATCTTCCTCTCAGTTTAATTGCAACATCAATTCGTTCATTTCATTAGTTCCGATAGCATGTAATCAAAGTGTTATCGCATCTCTATGCTCTGCACCCATCCCTAGTGCTTTTTTGGTAAACTGCAAACTATGGTTAATTAGTAAAACACTGTTGCTGTAAACAACAAAATTTGTCACTGGGGCAAACATTTTTTTTATTATGCTTTAGAAATGTTATGAATGTATTCTCAGCTGGCGTTTTCGAAATGATGTTGCCGCCACACGTGCCGCATTTGTTCAAAATAAATTTGAGCGGCAGCAAAGAGAAATTAATAGTTCATCAAGCAGCTAACGCTGACAGACAAACGACGCGACGGGCATTGCCATCTTCCCGTAGAAGAAATGCCAGACACAGAGACAACAAACCAACTAATGGACACGACTCGACATTTTTCCATTGCTCTACCCCCTATTTGTGTTTATTGGCGCATGTTCCACTGAATTTTGGTTTCCATGTCCGCTTTATTTTTTTATTTCTGTATTTTCCGTATTTTTGCTTATTTGTTTTCATTCTCATCTTTTTTCATGCGAGTCATGAATAATTGCATTTCTAACATTACTTGACTTTCACTTTATCAGCAATAGATTAGAACAGTTCACCCTATAACTCACAGAGAAATAACCCATCATAAAATACTTTATTTTCGTCTGTTTGTCTTGCTTCCTTTCTTTTTCTTTTTTTGGCAACATATTGGATACGATAAAAGTATTACCGCATACGTAATTTGACAGAAATAAGAAATATGTACATATATCTGTATATATATATTACCACGTAAAATACAGCAAATATTTAAAAGAAATTCCATTTTTTCCGTGACGTCAACTGTCTATTATATTGGTTTAGTCACAAATCTGACATATTCATGGCTTTGAGCTTGCAAACATTAATTTAAGACTTGGCAGTGAAAACCTGAAAAGTCAGAATATATTTATTTATTTACGTGTGTTCAGTTCTCAAATAAGTTCTCCGACTAAACAATACTCTATAGCATAGAAAATAATACTATTTAAAGAAGTTGTAAAGAAAATGGAATATTCAGATTAATCTATATTCAAATTTTACAGATATATTTTGTATCGTATAATATGGAAATATATGTGTTCTTCTCTGAAAGTACTACTATATAATCAGCATGAACAAAAAATTTGAATTCCAGAGATAAATCATTGAATAGCTTCCTAAAAATATAAATACGTATTAATTGAATTGAAAAATGTTCAAAATTATGCTAAACACTTTGTATAAGTAAAGTGTAAGCTAAGAGAAGAAAAACTGAATTTATAAATTTTAGTTTTAATTGATTGAAGTCCTCTACAATATTTATAAACATATCACTAATAAAAAATTCTTCAATAGGAAGTGCAAAAAACTCTGAGGGGGATAGAGATACGGAGACAGAGAGAGAGAGAGAGAGAGAGAGAGAGAAGAAAGAGACAGAGAGAGAGTAAAAGTAAGAAATACTCATGAAGGGAAAGGCAGACAGAGCGAAACAGACGGAGAGAGAGAGAGAGAAAGGCGATGTGGATTGAGTTTGTTTATTTTATCATGAAATGTGTTTTTACCTTTTGTATCTTTCATATATAGAACTCTAAACCTGCTGTGTTAGCGCATTCACATACTCCGCCACGTTCTACGTGGTATTTGAGATTGGCATAAGTCGCTCAATGTGTGGGGTGAACAGGGACATGTTAGTGAATGTCTGTATATGTGTGTGTGTGTATGTGTGTTGGTCATTAAGCACATCATAGAAATATTTGTTAATACCAAACAAAAATAAATATATATATATATATATATATATATATATATATATATTCATATATACATATATATATATTTCCATACATATCAGTTTAGAGGAATGCTAAAAGAACGAGACATCGTAGCATAGTATTAAGCGCAGTAGGCCGGATCGCAGTTTGTTATTATAATATAGTTAGTCGTAACATATCTTTTGTTAGTAGAAAAAGTAACAAAAAAACGTGTCTTTCAAAATATAATCAAATCGGAAGAAACTGAACAAGAATTGTGTGGGGCTTGCATTCAGAGTGCCGGACTCACCTTTCAATCGGGCACTGCATTTGCCTGGGTCGTGTCCCACAGAGCGTATGATGAATTTCCTAAATGTTGATTGTCGCTGGCAATGGCAGCGGCGACTGCGACTGCGGCGGCGACGACAGCGACGGCAACTTTGACGACATCAGCAGTGTGAATGACAACCACATCTATTGCTTTTATTTGCCCTATATGTATGTGTGTGTGTATGTATGTACATGTATGTATGTGTGTATTTGTGTGTGTTGGCTGTATGCACAACAGTCTATAAGAGTCTTTCTATATCCGGCATTCACTTTGGCATTGAGTTGATTTTCCACGGCTCGTGCTGCTGCTGCTTCGTGATTATGATGATGATGCTGTTGTTGTTGATGTTGCTCTCGTTGTTGTTGTTGTTGTTGTTGCCGTTGATGTTATTATAATTCTTGTTAATACTTTCCACTGATGCTTAGTTTATTTTTTGTTTTTGTTTTTTTTTTCGCTTAGCTTTTGTGTGTGTTTTTTTTTTGCTGTAGATTTCGTTTTTTATTTTTTAATTTAATTTTTTTATACTTTTGTTGTTTTTGTTTTATTTCACACGCGCGCGAAAAGGTGGGCCAGAGATAAGGCGTCGGCCATTTTGTCGTCTCTCACTCGTTTAGCAAGATAGAAGCTACGCCTTGTTTTGTTATTGTACTCGCATTAGATGTGCTTTCATATTATACTACAAAGGCTAAAGTCATTATTACTGAACAATTATTGTTGAAAATGTAATGGATTTATTTGTTTATTTGCTTATCATACATATTTCATATACTTTGTGATCATTTTTTTTTTGTAAAGAGGACGGCTTGACACGCATTTTGAATTACATATTTAACAGCTACCTGCGGAAACAAATTGAAGAGATGGAATTGATTAAGATGCGCAAACAAGTTCTTTGTAGTTGCATTCGTCATAGAAATTTAATTGGATCAATTGTTAGGGACTTTATCGCTCTCGGATTTAGCACTTTTATTGTCTTGTCCTCGCTTCTGTCTCGGCTTCGCGTTTATATAATTGCTTTGCTTCATTAAACAGCTTTCAAGTCCAGTGCACTTTCTTATTATTATAATATAAAATACATTTTGCGCTTGGCTAACAACTGCGGGTCAGCTGCAACAACAAACTGACCAAGCAGTTGAAGGGAAAATACTTCCTTCAAGCGTTATTTTGTTTTTGAGTAGCAAAAGCTTTTTCACACACAAAAAAAAGAAAAACGGAAGACTGAGGAAATTGCTTAAGTTTTCAATGCGTTTTACTCAATTTGACTTCAGGTCGTTGTTAAAATTGGCGCATTAAGCGCAAAAGTTGTGGTCTCTGAACCCAAAAGCCTCCTAAAAATTCTCGGTTTCCCTTGCTGCCTCCATCCCTTCCTCTGCCTCTCACTCTCTCCCTCCCACCATCCCTCCAAGCGCAGATGTTCTTGTTATCGTTGTTCTTATATTAAATATTACGCTTGCTCGTTGTAGAAGTCAAAATAAATCGATAAATGGTTGCTACATAAAACAGAGCACAGATACAGACGCAGACACAGACGCAGACACAGATACAGATACAGATACAGATACACAGCAAACAGCAC
This sequence comes from Drosophila hamatofila, assembly GCA_035045345.1. NCBI lineage: Eukaryota > Metazoa > Arthropoda > Insecta > Diptera > Drosophilidae > Drosophila > Drosophila hamatofila. The sequence continues at coordinate 30,818,426 of JAWNPA010000020.1, read as the reverse complement.
CAGCAGCAGCAGCAGCAACATCAGCAGTAGCTACAAATACACAAGCAACATCAACAACAACATCTAGCAATAAACAGCCTACCAACAAAAGCAACAACAACAACGACATAAAATGTTTTTCACTGGCTCCTTGAATCGTCCTTTCACCAGCAGCAGTCATCCCATCCCTACCCTCGTCCGACCCGCAGGCAGCTTCTCTGCCCAAGTCCCACCTCACACCACGAACCTGCTCATTCATGTACGTACGCACATACATACAAATATACATATATACATACGAATGTATGTAAGCTGGCCGAGCGGGAATGCCGACTCTCGTTCGTTGGCTCGGTCGTTAAATTTGCGCTGTGTTGGTGTGTATATGGATATGTGTGTGTGTATTCGCTCGTTTATTCGCACGCCTGACTGTCTGCCATTTCGTTTTAACGCACTTCGTGTATATATACATGTGTGTGTGTGAGTGAGCTCGTATTTATGTGTGTGAGTGTGTCAGTGTGAGTATATCGGTTGGTGATGCTGCTCTGTACTCCATATTACCACATTTGGCATGGTCTGCTTTCCGCGTAAACAGGTACACATATATAAGCACATGTATAGATATGTATATATATATATATATATTATATATATACCGTATGTATATACATATATGTGTGTTCGTGAGTGTGTATGTGTGTGCTGCTCCTACATTTGTTGGGAAAAATCAATTAAAATTTAACGCACGTTCCGTACGCACTTTATGCGAGCCTCTGCCCGCTGCTGCCTTTACCCATATTAAACGTTTTCCGTTCCTTTCAATGTTTCAATTCGTTTACTCAGCGAGCAGCGAATTTAATTTGTCTCATTTGAATTTTAATTAAAAACTTTTACAGGTTCAATAACTTGCAAATGCTCTAGACAAAAAAACAAAAAAAAAAAAAAACAAAAAAAAACCAAAAAAAAAAAAAACAAAAAAAAAAAACAAAAACAAAAAAATCAACCAGAAGAAAAGAAGCTAAGAAACCTGCGCCTAAAGTGAAAATTAGCCCTCTCATCTGATTTCCATGTAACAGATGTTCGCTAAATACGAATTTGTTATTGTTGTTTGTTTGTTTGTTTATCTGTGTGCGTGCATGAGACGCAAAAAGAAGGCGTGGCGAAATTTAATTCGCTTTGTCAGTAATTTAGATACTGATTGGGCGAGGCGTATGCCATGTGTTCAAGCAGCGCCTTGTTTACCAACATTTTAATTGGCTCTTGAGCCCACGAACGAAATGTGAATAGGATTAAAATCGAATAAGAAGACAGCAAAATGCGAATTTAATAGCAATTTTTTTTTTGAGATTTTAAAGGAAATAAAATAAAAGAAGAATGCGACCGATGGAGCTTATATTATGATATCGATAACTTGCGTATATCGTATTTCGTGTTTATTCTATGTTTATCTCGGCGCTAACATTAATTAAAGATTCGTTAACTAAATAAACTAAGATAGCAATAAATTGTGTGCATATCCTGTTCTTTTTATATGTAGATCGGTGCTGATAACAGTTTGAATATGAATATTATCTGCATATCATATTTTCCCAACCTAGAATATTTAATTTATTATTGAAATAAGATTACTTTGAGAAATTCTAGTTTTAAATGTCAATATCTGGTATTAAGATATAAATAAAACCAAATTTTGCCACTTAATTTACATTTGATAGATGCATTAGAAAGGACATATCATATGGTATGTTAATTAAAACTCATTTCAAATCATTGAAACACATAATCGATATCGCACAATATTAAGGGACGCAAATATTTTATAAAACTCTTTGCTTTCGATTCAAATTATCATTAAGAGGACTTTTCAATGCCAGCAAAAGTTATCTTGCCACTGCTTTAATTAATATATTCCCATTATATAAGCACATTATTAAACAATAATTATTTCTTTATATTATGGTTGTAGCTTTTAGATGGTTGAAAAGTATATATAATCTCAGTCAATGCATATATGCATTTTATAATTAATATATGTTATCATATGTAATCATAGTCTGCAATCTGTCCAATCATCCACTTCAAACTTATATTCACAACTTTCTTACGTACCACAAAACTGTATTCGAAAAATTCAACTTGTATGCACCTCGTCTCAATCCTTAATGATTCGAATATCAAAAGTCTCAGTCACATATTGAAATTCATTTATATTTGCTCAGAGCAAGCAATAATTGAATTTTAATTTCACTTAGTATGAGTTCAGTTGACCCAGTTCGAGAGATGTTCAATCAACAGTTCATTAAAGCATGCAGTTGCCTTATACCGCAATAATCAAATTACGTAACTGTACTTCCCACAGCACCACAGCAACCTGTTAGGTGGAAATTGCAGGGTTGCATTTGCCCAGATGCAATATTGGGTGGTTGTCATGGAAATTGTCCGGGCCAGTGCATAAATATCGAGATCCTGCGCACAAAAGGTAAATATAATTTGATTACGTATGTGGGTAGCTGCTATAATTGAATTGGGTCTATTTGATGGACAACGTTGCGCATGTTGCACCCAACGTCACAAACGAACAGCGAAGCGACGTTTAAATTAAAACTGAATGGCGTTTGACTTTTGGTTGGCTTGTCACTGTTCAAGCACCGGAAAATGGGTGAAGGTCAGCGGCGTTAACGGTGTGGCCCTGTCCCCCAAATGCAGTGGCAACAGCCTCCTCCTCTCCAGTCAGTCACTCAGTCGCCCAGTAATGCTAGAAGGCCATTAACTAAATACAGTTGCAGCAGCTCTGGCCACAATATCAACTGCAATCGCAACTGCTGCGAGGGTACACGCAGTTATATATACAGATGCATAAATATGCTGCATACAAACAGGCGCACATTCGTGTCTGAGTGTGTGTGTGTGTGTGTACACACACATTGTAGCACGCATGTACGTAATACAACAAAACAACCCCCACCCCCAAACTGGTCATATTTACTCAAACTCAAATGTTTTCATAATTTTACCCACACACACACACGCACATACAAACACACACATATACATACACACTGATAAATCTTCAACTGGCGCCACTTCACTCCTTGGTTGCCCCATAAAACCCAAAGACCCAGAGTCTGCTGGCAACATCAATGCTTTGCTTGTTGTTGTTTGCTCTCTATCCATTCCAACCCCTCCAATTACTCACACATTCAACGAGCACTCATTTAAACGAAGCACCCAATGCTCACAGCATAACGGCAAAGTTAACTCTCGCTGAGCAGTAGCTGTAGCTATAGCTGTAGCTATAGCTGTAGCTGTAGCTGTAGCTGTGGCGCTCGGTTTGGAGCCCGCATTCGTTAAATGCTGAAAGTTCGTGTTGCCTTTGCTCGTGCGTTTGAGCTTCGGCAACGTTTATTCTTTTTGGCTCTATATCTATATCCGAATGATGCTGATGCTGCGGCACAGTGGAGCAGACACGTATATTTTACGAATATAATATTAAATTTTTACTATTTTCTTATACACAAATTATAGATGGTTAAAAACTTAGTTTAATGGTTAAAAAACATGTATTAACTAAATATTTTCAAAAACAATATTAAAAATATAAAAATATCGTTTTGGCTATTTAAAAATATTGATTAAAAATATTGAATTAAAAAACTTAAAACAAAACCAAATATTTGGAAATCACGTGATTAAATATTTAAAACAAAATTTAAGTTCAGAATATAAAACATTTTGTTTAAGGATTTTTCAAAATATTAAGCATTGGAAAAATAAAAAAGAAATATATATATTTTTTAAAATAATACTTAAAACAAAACTTTAATTAAAAGGATAAAAAGTTCTTTGCAGTTCTTAAAACAAATTGTGAAAACTTAAACTAGCTATCAAATTTGGTTATAGCATTGTAGCAATGTGCACTCGTTCTGCTCATCGTATATGAATGTTTGTTTATATATATATGTATGTATATCTATATATATATATATATATATATATATGTATATTGATATATATTTATCAATTCGTATAGGTGTACATATAAATATGGGCATGCATATATGTATGCATGTCATTTGGTTTATTAATTCTGCTGAAATGTGTCTGCTGTATCAGAGTGCTTGTACTTCTGCCTGTTTCTCTCACTGTGCGTATATGCGTGTGTGTGTGTGTCTGTGCGTGCGTGTATGTGTATGTGGGCTACTATGTTTCTATGCTTCTCCCCATGGAATAAGGCAAAAACTTTTGCTGCCAACTCCCTTCGATGACGCCAAAGACGACAAGTTATGTGCGTGTTGTTGTTGCTTGAGTGTATATGTGAGTGTGTGTGTGCCTTGAAAAAGTTTAAGGCAACTTTTTTTGTCATTTAATTGTTTCTCATGTTTTTGTGACTCGTGTGTGGCTGCTCGATTTGTTTCTCAGCTTGATGCTGGGCATTTCTATTTGTTTGCGCTTTGATTGATACATAACTGTATATATATATATATATATATATATATATATATTATCTCTTTATATATGATACTTGATTGGCAGTATATATAAATTAGTTACAGTTATAGATACATTATCATAGTTGATTATATCACTATGAGTGGAACATGGAAAATTTAACTGAGATACATTTTTAGTAAATTTAATACCTTAATTCCAAATCTGTTAATTTTGAACGTAGCTGAAGTAAAAAGTTTTCTACCTTCACACTTAACACTCACAATCACACACACCCGCACACTCACACTCTCTCAAAATGTACTTGTATAGAAGAAATTTTAAACGCAGAATTATGTTGAGCCATTATGTCGTTTTCGTAGTCAGCTGGGCATCCAAGTCTTTGGCATAGAGCCTCGAGCTTCCCGTTGAAATATGTATGTATATGTAAATGTAATCCCAACTTACATTTACGAAGCACCTTCAGCTAAATGCACTCTAACATTTAGAATTATTTTTTTATTTCATTGTTCTCACAGTTCAAAATGAGTGCCTTTTGTTACATTCAGCCATTACACGACATTGACTGTTTTTTTTTTTTTTTTGTGTACATATAAACTGAACATATGTAGGTATGTATGTACCTACATACATTCTTTTCATTTTATACAGTTATACACACACATAATTCTATATAAGCAGAGAACAAAAACTAGCGAATTGTCACCAGATTTTCAAACAATAAATTTCTTGACCCATAACAATAGATATAAACAACTTGAGATGACAAAATTATAATTAAATTTTGTTTGTGCTTTGTTTTTCGTTTTGCTTTTTCTGGGTTTTATTTTAAATTTAATTTAAGAATATTTCACGCACTTTTCTCACTATTTACCTTTTTGGTTATTTAAAAATTATTGAATTATCGTTTGTTATATACACGTGTTTTTTTTTTTAGTTAAGTATGTGTAGATACATATATACATTATGTATTTGCAGATATATGCATGCATACATATGTTTTAAATGATTGGAAAAACAACAAATGTTAGGCTAAAATGTTTTGTCAGATCTTTTTGGTTATTTTGCTTTAGTTCTTTTGCTTTTCTCTATGTAGTTTTGAGGTGTAGAAAAAATTAAAAACGCGCCGTTGGTATAAAAATGTTTTAGCTTAGCGATTTTGACGTTTTGCATGCGAACCAACAACTATTTTGGCCAAATTCGCGTAGTCAGGCCAGAAGCTCTCTAACGAAGATGTTTCTTGACGCAGCAGCAGCAGAAGATAACGGCTGCTGTACCAGAGAGTGTATATTGTAAAGAGAGAGTGAGAGCGAAAGAGAGAGAGTAGTCAAAACAGAGAGAGAAGGAAAGCACATCAACGATTGTCAAACGAATTAAGCTTTTGTTTTGATGCTGGCGTCTGCGCAATGCAATTTTTAAAATATTTCAACAGCATTGCCAGCACAACTTTCGACTTTCGTTTGAAATAAAGCGTTTAATTTTTAACGCTTGAAGTTTTGCCAATAATAAAATTTATTTAAAAGTATAATTTATATTTTTATATTAGTAATTATAATTTGTTATTCTGATTGTTTAGCAAACATAAATATTGTCGATGTTGTTTTGAAATTGGGCGCGCTTTGTTAATCTATAATGTCAGCATTGCCAACATTAAAACTTTCGATATTCATTAGAAACTGAGCATCGTGTGAAACATGGAATTTATTTAAACTAGCTCTTGGCGGCATCGGTGCAGTATTGCCAACACACAAAAATGCTTGACATTAGTTGGGCGGTCTTTTTGATTTATCGAAATTATTTTAATTATATATTTTTAATATATTTTTTTCAATATTTACACTCAGCATTACAAAAACAAATCCTTTAGACATTTATATTTTATTTTTATTTATTTATATTTTCAGTCTTCTTTATCTTATTTTTATTATTGTATAGTTACAATATTGATTACATAAAACAGATAATCTCCTCTGAAGTTATAATCTAAAATCATGTATATATTTTCTTAGGGCTCCGTAGGAATCAATCATACATTCATATATGGAAAGGCAATCTTTATGTAAAATGTGTGTCAGAAAGGTGATTGTAAAATACTTATCTAAAATATAACAAAATTATTTATTTTCTTTTATAGTTTTACAGATAGTAAAGCTAATATTGTTAGGTGGATTGATTAACTTCTGTATAAATCTATTGGGGTCTATTCAAATATGCTAAAAAATATAATCATAATAATAATCAAAAATATATATATATATATATATATATATATATAATTGATTAAATATTAACCATAATATTTGTTAAGTTTGTAATGTAGTGAATTTTGAGTAGACCTAGTTAAGATGACATATCGGAGAGCTCAGGGCAAAGGCTTGACAAAAGCAAACTTAAATATATATTTTTTAGCATATTTGAATAGACCCCAATAGATTTATACAGAAGTTAATCAATCCACCTAACAATATTAGCTTTACTATCTGTAAAACTATAAAAGAAAATAAATAATTTTGTTATATTTTAGATAAGTATTTTACAATCACCTTTCTTTCCATATACGAGTATATGGTCAGCCATTTGACTGCATTCTTGTTATTCTTATTGTAGTCTTGCGACTGTATAAACGAATTTTACACCTACATATAGAATAAACAAAGCTGTACTTGTGTGTGCGCAACAATTTATTGAAAACCTGGTGCTGTTTTTATGGCAGTGTATAGACAGCTAATGACTTCGACAGAACAGAGCTCATAACACGGATCTGTACACAATTCCACATTGAGCAAGAAAAGGCAGAACGATCACGTGAACGATGATCGCGTTTTCGGATCCGCAGGCAAAACAAAAACTCAAATGCGTGAGCCAGGGGTGCGGGTAGGCAGACAACTCATGATGATAACGCACAGCCAGCCAGCCAGCCAGCCAGCCGAAAACCCAAGAAAAGTTTCTGAAAACACATAACAAGACAACGACAATAACAACACACACACACGCTCACTCAAATGTAATGAAATAGGATTGAAGACCGGGCAGACAGCGGCAGCAACAGCGACAGCGACAGCGTCAGCGGCTTCGATTGCCATACTCAGATTTTCGTTTATCAGGCGACGATGACCTGTTATGGAACCGTGCTCGACTATAAATAAAGCCGGTCTCGTGCGACTCGCTATCAGTTCTGTTCGAAACGTGCCCGACAAGGTACAGGCAAACCACAATTCATAAGCAAGCAACTGTTCAGGATGATCTTGCAATTATTCGCACTTGGTGGGCTCATCGCGCTAGCAAATGGTAAGTCCAAAGTTTGGTAAGCTCGAAAACACGGAAGCTAACAGTCGATCCCCCACATCTAGCGCTGCCAACACGTGATGCTGAGCGGCACATGCACCCGGTCTATGGGGGAGCATCAGCCCCTCAGCGGGCAACGCGCTTCAAGCGTGGGTACATGCCGGAGATGACGTTCGCATCCCAAAGGGTTGAGCAGTACGCCGACTACTGGCGCAGCATCGCCCACCAGACACTGGAGCAGCAGCTGGAGAGCAAAATGAGGCCGAACACACAGCTGGCCAAGAACGTGATTCTGTTCTTGGGCGACGGCATGTCCATACCAACAATCACCGCCGGCCGGGTGTATCTGGGTGGCGAGGAGAAGTCTTTCTCCTTCGAGCAGTTCCCGTATGTGGGTCTCAGCAAGACGTACTGCGCCAACATGCAGGTGGCTGACTCGGCGTGCACGGCAACCGCCTACCTGGGCGGCGTCAAAGCCAACTATGGCACTGTGGGCGTGACGGCTGCTGTCCGCTTGAAAGACTGCCAGGCTCAAGTGCAGCCGGAGAATCGTGTCGCATCCATTGCGGCCTGGGCACAGCGACAGGGCATGGCCACCGGTCTCATCACAACGACATCCGTGAGTCATGCCTCTCCCGCAGGGGTCTACGCGCACGCCGCCAATCGCGACTGGGAGAACGATGCTGACGTCAAGGCCGACGATGCTGATCCCACAATCTGTGCGGACATTGCGTCACAGCTGATCAACGGCGACGTGGGACGAAATCTGAATGTGATCTTAGGCGGCGGCAGGCAAAACTTTCTACCCGAGCACGTGAAAGATCCAAGCGGAGTGTTCGGCAAGCGCAAGGATGGGCGCAATCTCATCGAGGAGTGGCAGCGGCAACACACCAACAGCGCCCACTACGTGCACACGCGTCGCCAGCTGCTGGAGCTGAACAACCAGACATCGCGTGTGCTCGGCCTCTTCGCTCCGTATCATATGCCGTACCATCTGGACGCCGATGCCGTGGATCAGCCAACATTGGAGGAGATGGTCACAGCAGCGCTGGCCATCCTGGAGCGACAGAGCGCCGGTCGAGGTTATTTCCTCTTCGTGGAGGGCGGACGCATCGACCACGGCCACCACAACACATTGGCACTGCGCGCCATCGACGAGACGGCAGAGTTCGACAAGGCGGTGCGCTGGGCGCGCACGCACAGCAGCGTGGATGACACGCTGATTGTGGTCACCTCGGATCACTCGCACACCATGTCGCTGGCGGGCTACTCCAGTCGCAAGAACGACATATTTGGCATCAATGATGGCCAACTGGCCGCGGACGACTTGCCCTATGCCACGCTGAGCTACGCCAATGGCCCGGGCTACAACAGCAACTTCCTGAAGGACGACGGCGGCGCTGTGAAGCGCAAGAATCTGCGCTCGATCAACATGAAGAACAAGGACTTCATGTTCCCCACCGCCGTGCCGCTGGAGTCCGAGACACACGGCGGCGACGATGTCGCCGTCTTCGCCAGTGGCCCGTACTCCCACCTCTTCACTGGGGTATTCGAGCAGCACTACATACCGCACGCCATGGCCTATGCCTCCTGCCTGAGCGAAACGCGCAGCATGTGCTCAGACACCAGTATTACCCGACTTTGGAGCTCCTAAATTACTCTCAAAATCAATAGCAGTTATTGTATTTATGTAACTTATGACAAACACTATTACGTAAGGTATTTAATGCATTGGGTTAGACTTTTAAATATATAGATAGGATTTTCACTACTCAAACTATGTGTATGAATTGGTGGGTCGGGATATATGCATATGGGGTTGTATGACATACATTAGGCACTACATACATAGACGATAACAGAATATAAATATGTACATATATCAACTATTTTTAAATATATTTAAATCAACCAAAAACACGCTGTTTTTGATTCATCCCTCAGATATGTGTGATATTTTTCTACATTATGTACCACATAGTTTTATTCTCGATTTAGAATTATATTCGACTATCTGTATGAACGCAAGGCATTTCTAGAATATTCATTAGCCTAAAAGGCTTCCCTAAAAGGCACATTTTCATATCGACAATCCCTAATCCCCTGGAAAGTACAGCGAATTGGAACGGTTTTACAGTTTGGTCAGTCGAAATTTGCACTGCTTACTTCCTCTAAAAAAAGACCACATAAATACATATGTATATACATAAATATTTACATATACTGATTATTGTATCAACTTAAAGAGTATTATGAAGTCGGCTTTGATCGACTGCAATCAAGGGCGAATGTTTTTCTAACTAATTCTGTGGGATTTATTTAATATCCTATATAAATACTTAATATATTTTCTATTGTATATATTTCCTTTTTTTATTATATTATTATAAGGAATCACTCAAAGCTTCTTTTTTTCTCTTTTATTAACCTCTTGTCTTATCAACATCGCCAGGTTTAAATAAGCTATCAATTTAAACGTATATTTACAGAAAGTTAATTTCTATTTAGTAGGTGAAAAGGTTTTCAAATTGCGTGATCTTTTATGTCCACCATTATATTCGAGTAGAAAGAGATCTGGTCCTCCAGATTGCTTTGTGGTGCCTGGATGGCGAATGCTTTTTAGATTTCCACACCGTACCAAATATGAGAGTAAATATTTTTATTGGAAGAAGCTCGACAAAATTAGTGTTATCTTTTATGTTCTATCTATTCGTAAATTTGCGTATTCGAATCTATGCTTTGCGTATTAGTTGTGTGCGGTTAGGAAACTGTTCTAGAAAGTGTATTTTTAGTCTTCGTATTTGAGGTCTCGAAATTTCGAATATGAGTGCGAGTGCGTATGAGTTATGATGTTTTGCTTCATTTTACTGTTTTGTATTATGTGCATGATTGGTCATCTATTTAATTCTATTGTAATCTCTGTGTTTCGTTCGTATGAGCGTGTATTGCATCAATATGATGCATTAAAGTCCAGTGCCGTCTACATGAATATCCGAAGTAAACTTTGAATGAAAATAAATTTTACACATAAGTAAATCAGCGATTCTTCTTGTAGGAAAACTTTTAGTTTTTACAATGTTTTAGTTTAGACAAAGATAATCTTAACCATATACTTAATAGAAAACAAGTATCAGTGCTCTAGTCGAGCCTGCTCGACTAGGAGATACACTGAACCCTGCAAAGTAATTATATTCCAATCATTCTACACTTCTTTCATGCAAATATACTTACAAAATACTGCGCTTGGGCTGCCGTGTGGGCCATATTATGAGAATTTTTTTGTTGTATAAATTTTTGTAATGGGATTTTCTTCATCAAACTTTCAAAACGTGATAATAACATTTAAATGTGTGTTTATGCCAAAGCACAAGTCTCTAGTACTTGATATACGTTTTTTCAAATTTGGGGCGAAGGGGGCGTGGTATAAAAAATCTGTAAATTACTAAATCTTTGTATACATCACATAAATCTACACAGTAAATCTGAAATGTCTAGTATTCAAATTAGGTTTAAAAAACAAAGTCCGATTTTCGATTATTATCGATAAAAAGAAATGGGATGAGTTATAGAAATAAAAATGATAAACTCGTATGATATACACGAGTATACATGTAAAATTTCAAGTCTCTAGCATTTTTAGTTTAGGAGATCTCTGCGTTCATACGGACGGACGGACATGGCTAGATCAACTCAGCTTGTCATCCTGATCAGGAATATATATACTTTATGGGGTCTGCCACGCCTCCTTCTGCCTGTTTCATACATTTTCGCAAAAACATTATACCCGGAATTCCCATTTTCAATGGGTTCAGGGCATAAAAACTTCAAAAGAAATTTGGGAAATTAGTTTTGAACAAATATTTAATACATTATATTTGCTCATATCTATGTATTTTCAAAATATTTTTATTATATATATATATATATATATATAAATAATAATAAATAAAATTTATATCCAAATGTACAGTTGTTTGCATGCTGTTTGGGTATTCAATTCCAGTAAAGAAAAAGTGCTGCGAAAACAACTGAATTGAAGCTCTCAGAAAAGAAATCAATAATGAAATGAATACATACATATTTACATCTCTGTTATTGACTTCTTTTATCAGTAATACGTTCTTTTAAGAATAATAAAAGAGAAGCTTTCTTTGTCAAAACGGAGTCTTAACCACATTTTATGTGCATATTCATGCAAAAAAAAATTAGTTAAGTCTATTTTTAATATTACTATCGTATCAAAATGTAATGATAGGTTTTTAATATCTTAAGAAAATAGTTGGAGCTTAAAAATAATCTGAATTCATTTTTCAATTTTCTTTTAATACTGGAATCGATGCTTGCTGGCTCTATCGATGCCTCATCGATGTGCTAAAACATCGTGACGAAAAATATATATCGATTTCACGTTCATCGCTAACAGAAAAGGTGAGCAAGTAAATGTTAAAAAAGAGCAAGCAACAGCAGGCGTGTTGGTGGCGAATTGTTTTTTAGTAAAGTGAGTAATATTTTAGTTGAATCCGTGAATAAAAATAAATGAAAAACTGTTCACAGTATTAGGCTGTGTGGACAATAGTATGCAAGCTGCGCTAAGAAACCAGTTTTAAAGTACCCCCTCGACTCGCAGAATTAAGAGTGTGTAATAAAAACAAAAACAAATTTTATTGCGTCGTCGCCGCGTATGTATGTATGCTTCTGCATCTCTTTAATATTGAAATTACAAAACATAATATTTTGGGCCATAACTGTTACAGTGCCCAGCTCGGATTGGTAGTGGCTCCAGTAATATGTCCCATTGTTTAGTCCACGTACCCATTCGCATTTCGTTTGTTGGCGGTCGAACAGCGTCATTTCAGGGCACCTAGCTTGATTTATTAATAATTTGTATATGCCAATACATATGCAAACATTCATATCTGAATATGTGTGCCAATGATTTTAATTGTTTTTGCTCTTGCTATAACCGTAGCTGTATCCGTAGCCGTAGACTCTTTGCCCTGTTTGGTAACGTCATTCACCTTGACTCCGAGTCGACGAGTGCAAAAGTCGTTTGAGCGCTAAAACGGTGAAACATTTGTTTGTATATATACATATACACATACATGCCTGCATATACACAAATACATATGTATGTATGTCCATATATATATGCATATGTATGTATATTTAGTTTTGTTTTGCAAAATTTGCTACTTTGGATCGTTGCGCTTCATTACGCGTTTAATAAACTTCAGCCATATACGAAATGTGCTTAGTTTTTTGGTTGTCTTGTGAAGCATTTTATATTCAATTGGATCGCTTATCAGCTGTTCGTAGACCGTGGTTCCTAACAGTGCTTGCCAGATTATCACCATATTTCCAATTGGATGTTTGCACATTACACGTACTTAGACAACATCTCTCAGTGTGCGTGTGTGTGTGCGTGTGTGTGTGCGTGTGTATGTGCGTGCGCCTCTAAAGTACATTTTCTCTAAGCAGGAACTCTGCTCAGTTGCATCCATGACTAATGCAGAATCATTTTAATTACGCAAATAAAATTTGCTTTAATATGATTGTGGTCATTCAAAGCTAAAAAAAATCTAAAATAAAAACAAAACTCTTTAACTTAGCACTAAGTGGTATATATAACATTTTATTTCAATTATTTTCAAGTTTATTTGAAATATCTGTATTTATTTTTCCCCAATTAAATAATTAAACAATTACATTTTATAAAGAATCGGCAGACCCCCTAGACGCGCGACCTTTAAACTGATTAATCGTCAATTTTTATATGTGCTACCTACACATGTACATACGTATGTGTATGTATGTTTGCATGTTTTATTATATACATACATACATTGTTATTTTTGCTCACCCTAGATCAGCAACACACTCGCAGTACCTTATGCTAGGTCTCTCTCTCCCCCTCTCTTTCTTTCACTCTCTTTACCTGGCTCGCAGTTTCTGGGTTCTCTATTTGCTTAGGACTTTTTACACTGTGCATTTACGATTTTGGCACAAGAGTGAAATAATATGATTTTGAATGAGTAGAAATGATAAATAAATTTATAAGAATTAGATTTAGATCTTAAATAACAAAATTTGGTAACTAAAAAATTTAAATTATCTTTCATTATCCTCCAGATATTCTTAAATTGATGATTAGATAGTTAACTAATGACTTGATTCCCCTTATTACCTTTCTACACTTATTGACAAAAACAAGTTTGATTTTGCTGAACAGTGTAGGCAATTCGAACCACATTACTTAATTCCGTTTCGAAATTCGAGAGTTGAAAAGAGTTTAAGTATTCTATACTTCGTAGCTTAAGTATTAACGCTGTTAATATTTTAATATTTTTTTGATAAGTTAACGGGCTCGATTATTGAAAAAGTACTGATAACAGTTTACAAAGAACACACACATTTATTGCTTGTTTGATATATTCTAAACCTTTGATAAAGATTCGTAAAAATGCATGGCTAGCCCATTCTTATCAGACTGTATTTTGAAGCAATCAACTAACTCACTTGTTATATTTATTCTAATCTGTACGTCAAATGTGTTTTATTTTGGCCTACTGCAATTAGTAATTGCTGCTGAGCTCTGGCAACACTAGTTGATTGTCTCAAGCATCGGCAGGTACAACGGCAGCGTCTCCCGCGGGTCCGAGGCAGAGCGATCAAAGCAGAGCGCGTGCCTGGGTGATGTCATCAGCTGGCGTATGCCGAAAGAGACATCTTCGAAGCCGATGCGCTCGCTGGGCTCCAGCTGCCAGCAGTTGAGCAGCAGCTGGAACAGATCGCCGTAGACATAGGCGGGCTGCGCCGGACGCACGCCAGACCGTAACGCTTCCATTAATTGCTGACTGCTGGCTATGTTCGCATAGGGCGTGCCGCCCAGAGCGCAGCACTCCCAAGCCACGCAGGCAAAGGACCAGACATCCGACATGGTCGTGAAGTGCTGGTGTCGCAGCACCTCGGGTGCCAGCCACCGGCCCAGATCCAGCTGCTGGCCATTGCTGTTCACGTAGTGCAGTGGCCCAAAGACACACAGCTTCAGTTTGGAGTCGGCGCAGACGAAAACGCTGTAGCCGCACAGCTGCCGGTGATGCACCTGGCAGCTGCCCAAGTACGACATGGCGCTGGACAGCTCGTACATCCACTGCAGAACCAGTTGCTCCGATAGCGTTGTAAGGCGTGGCGCAGGCGCTGCCTGGCGACTCTCGATCAGGCGCCGCTTGAGGCTCACTCGCTGCAGCTCAAAGATCAGATAGAACCAGTCAGCGCTGGCCGAGATTCCGTAAAAATCTAGAATCAGTTCGTGCCGGCGCAATTGTTTCAACTGCCGCATTTCGCGCAAGAGCTGCGCCTGCGACACGCCCATCAGGTCGTCCAGCGATAGCACGTGCAGTGCACAATCCTTGACGGTGTCGCCCTCGCTGAGTCGTCCTGTGATGATCTCTCCGTAGCGGCCATCAGCTATGACATCATTAGCATTCAGGCGCAGGGAATTGCGTGGCAACTTATCCATTCCCTCGATGGTCATCTGAAACTGCTGCTTGAAGCTCTCCAGCGTGGGCGGCAGCTCGTCCTCCACCAAATATCCGTTGTTCTCCCGCTCGATGATCGGCGTCTGCTGCGTCATTTCGTGGGCGTTGCGTCTGTGTCCCGTCAGCCCGCGCGCATGGCAAGTCTTGTAGCGCAAGTAGAAGTAGGTAATGAGACTGAGAACCAGGCAGGTGCCAAAGATGACGCAGGTAACAGCCAGGGCGACCACCGACGACTGACCCTTTTCAAAGGTGGCATAGCTGAAGTCATCCAGGGAGCTGGCATGCTGTGCGTGACTGCTGCGCGTGTAGAGCGTCTTGGTGACATTTCTTAGAGTGCTCACCTATTAAAGAGGATTTATATATAATATGTATATAGACTTCTCTTATCTCATCTACTTACCACACCCAAGCTAATGTGCACATGGACAGGCTTATCCACTTCATTAGACATCTGATCCAGGGGCACATTGTGATAGCGTCCATAGCGTTTGTCATCGCCCACGACAAAGTGTCTGGTGCGATTGTCCTCCGGCCGGTCGTAGTCCAGCTCGGCGGCTATGTAGTACGGAACGCCGGTCTGCTGCGCCAGCTGCCAGCTGCCCAGAAGTTGGGCATCGAAAGGCTGGCTGAGGGCATCGTCAACAAATTCCACAATAATCAACAGCTTTGTCACGGGTCCGTTGTCGTTCTTTACGGGTGCCAGCTCCACGGTGATGCTGTCCTTGGTGCGGCTCAGCACCTTGGGCTGTGCAGGCGCGGGGCTGGGTACTCCCACCTCTGTGCTGGCCATAAGGGAGGCATGACCACACTCGCTTTCCTCTTGCTGCTGCTGTACGCACATGGCGCGCACGCTGATGTTGTAGAGAGTTGCCGGATGAAGATCGGTCAGCTCAAAGCGAGTCTCCGTGCTCTGGACTATGAACTCGGGTTGCAGGAATGCGGGCAGCGTTGAGTAGGTCTGGATAATCTGGCACTTGATGAGAATATTGGCCACTTCCTGAGTGTGTGCCGCCAACGCCTCTGCGGTGCCAGCCAGCAACAGCTTCTTTGCCTCGTATGCATCCCAAGCCAGGCTGATGCTGTTCTCGGTGCTGTTGACCACGCGCAGATGATGCGGCGCTGGCTGCCGCAGCAGCGTCGTGGAGTAGTACGAATGGACGCCCACGCCGCCGCAGTACTGCGCCTTATTGGCCAGGCAGCGGGTGTAGCAGAGCTGATCGTCCTGCTTTTCCTGCGACTCCAGGTGATTGGCACAGAAGCACTTCTCGGCCGCCAACACCGCATACCTGTGACCCTGACGCTCGCAGATCTCAATGCAGGTTTGGGGCATCTTCGCGTACACCGACTCCTTGAGCAGGTCCGTGCGAGCCGTATAGCAGCCCACATAATAGTAGACGGGCTCTGCAGTCAGCAAGTCCTGCGAGTCCTGCACGGACATGCAAACATAGTTGGTCAGCAAGTAAATGGCCACGAGGTACACAGATGCAAGCTGCTGCTGCCAACTAAAAATGTTTGGGCGGTGTCCACGATGCATGTTGCGGCAGCGTACTCAGCTTGGCGAGTGATGGATTGTTGTGTGGCCAGGTGTACTTCTGGTGCGGACTAGTTCTAGTCTGCCACTATAATTGAAACTAATTAAACACTTTTTTGCAGCCCAATTTAAACAAATTAGGCCTTTATTTCTCCTATATTGCTTTCCCCCTGGCGAGTCCAATGTTTTTTTCTTGCATTTTAAGCGCTGCTCAGAACAAATATTAATACTGCTGCTGCTGCTGCTGCTGCTTGCCTCGCTTTGCTTTGGTCATTGTTGTTGTTGTTGCTGCTGTTGCTCTCAGCAACCATTCCGGTTGACTAATCGCGCTGCCAGCGTCGACGCTGGCGTCACTGTCACTGTCACTGTCGTCGCAACTGTTGCTGTTACTTTTTGTTCTCGTTGTTTACATCGCACGATGCTAAACACCTGCTAAGTCGAAGCGAGACAGCTACTATGCTGATTGCAATCGAACGTGCCGATCAAGCCATATAGCTCGCTCTGTCTGGCAGCGCACAATGTTCTGAGCGCAGCTTTGACAGCATGAAAGACAGACATGAGACGGCGTTGCCAACAGTGCATAAATATTTCGAAACCCAAACTCTTGCGCACCAACAAAAAAATAAAACATGAATAATCATAAATCAAAGGGACGTGTGACTTTTTCCACTTTTCGTATATTGTTGTTAATTAAACAAAATAATTTCAACAGCTGCACCTGGCTGATCTGACCCATCAGACTGCGCTGCCAGAGAGAGCGCTGCTGCTCAGGAGAGAGAAATTGACGAAAACACCGCTCACTCTCTCTCTCTGTCTTTTTTTAGGAAGCTCACTGAGTGTGCTCGCCGTTCAGCGAGCGGGTGACTTGCGTGCCGTGTTCAGTTCAGTTGGTTGACAGTGGCGCCGACTGTCGCAACGTCGCTTTTGTATTTTAACTCAATTTGATAAATATTGTAACAAGACAAGTAAAAGGAACATACATGTGCACTCACACTGTATATATACCGTTGATAATCGCGCATCCAGCATAAGTATGACTGATTTATTTTTATAATTTTATATAGTGTATGGAAGCAGCAGAATGCAGACATTACGTTGTTTTGATTACGTTTCCAATTAAAGTTTACATTGCCGTAGCGACAAAAAATTGTCAACGTCATCAGCAACAGCAGCGGCGAGTGACTTGGTCAGCAAAGTATTTCAATATGAATGCATTTGCGAAATCGAAAATTAGCAATTCACATTAATCGAATTGTGTATGACGACTAAAAAAAAAAAAAAACAAAAACAAAATAATAAAAAAATGTTTTGTTGATTACGTGCTGAACCTACGCACCTGAATTAAACATGCTGAAAAAAATTAAATAAAAATCACTTTCCGTATGCCAGCCAAACTAGCGCATAGTTGAATTTATTTTTGGCCTCGTCTCATAATTGCAGGCGGCCTGACACATTATGCCACACAGTGCCCATGCCAAAATTCAAATGAACACACAGACAGGCGGACAGTCAGACGGACGGAGAACAACACACGCAATTGAATAGAACTTGCGCAATTAACCGTTAGTTCAATTCAGTTGCCGCTTCTGATCAGAGCAGAGAATAAGTTCCGTTGTACATATATATAGGCAGACATACAATATACATACATATATCATCGACTTGTCGTGTATAAAGCAACTATTATTAAATCTTTCAATAATAATATTATTATTATTGTTTCTTTTTGCAGTATTTCAAAACAATATCGTAAATCCAATCATAGTTTGCAATTCCATAGCACACATACACACGCGCGCTCTCACACACCCACACACACGCACACAGCTAACACATGGAGAGGACAACAATGGGCGGCTCGGCAGTGCAGGTGATCAATGCATCCGAGGAGCACACATTCGTGCTGAACGAGGATGCGCTCAGCGAGGTGCTAATGCGGGCAGAGGTTAAAGATCGCTACGTCTGCGTTGTTTCCGTGGCAGGTGCGTTCCGTAAGGGCAAGAGCTTTCTGCTCGATTTCTTTCTCCGTTACATGTACTCAAAGGTATGGTGGATATATAATTAGTTTGCTCACAGCCTATTAATGTGGTGCTATTTTGCAGTATGTGCGACATGATGTCACGGACTGGCTGGGCGATGAGTCGGAACCGCTATCCGGCTTCTCATGGCGCGGCGGATCGGAGCGAGATACCACCGGCATACTAATGTGGTCAGACATATTCCTGCACGATTATCCCAATGGCGACAAGATCGCTATCATTCTGCTGGACACACAGGGTGCCTTCGACAGCCAGAGCACCGTACGCGACTGCGCGACGGTGTTTGCCCTGAGCACAATGCTGTCCTCGGTGCAGATATATAATCTCTCACAAAACATACAGGAGGACGACCTGCAGCATCTGCAGCTGTTCACCGAATACGGCCGACTGGCGCTGGCTGACACTGGTAAGAAGCCATTCCAGCGGTTGCAGTTCTTAGTGAGAGACTGGAGCTTCCCGTATGAGGCCGAGTACGGCGCACTGGGGGGCGACAAGATACTTAAGCGTCGTCTCGAGGTGTCCGACAAACAGCATCCCGAACTGCAGTCGTTGCGTCGCCACATTTCCTCGTGCTTCACCGAAGTCGCGTGTTTCTTGATGCCACATCCGGGTCTCAATGTAGCCACAAATCCCCAGTTCGATGGACGTCTCAAGGATATAACGCCCGAGTTCAAGAATAGTCTTAGAACACTAGTTCCCATGCTCTTGGCGCCCGACAATCTGGTGTACAAGGAGATTAGTGGCCAGCGCGTTAGAGCCCGCGACCTCATTCAGTACTTCCAATCGTATATGAGCATCTACAAGGGCAACGAGCTGCCCGAGCCGAAGAGCATGCTGGTGGCCACGGCCGAAGCGAATCACTTAACTGCCGTCGCGGCCGCCAAGGAGCTGTACAACCAGCTCATGGAGGAAGTGTGTGGAGGCACGCGGCCCTATCTAAGCACTGCACATCTGGAAACTGAACACTTCCGCATCAAGGACAAGGCACTGTTCCAGTTCGCCACTAAACGCAAGATGGGTGGCGAGGAGTTCACTGAGCGGTTTCGCCAGCAGCTGGACACAGATCTGGAGGAGGTCTTCGTGAACTATCGAGCACACAATGAGAGCAAAAACATCTTCAAGGCAGCGCGTACGCCGGCCGTGTACTTTGCCTGCGCCGTCATCATGTACATAGTCAGCGGCATCTTTGGCTTGGTTGGTCTCTACACGTTTGCCAACTTCAGTAATCTAATCATGGGCGTTGCGCTACTGACGCTGGCGCTCTGGGCGTACATCAGGTGGGTATTGGCAACTGAAAACCTAATAGGTGAGCGAGCTGCCAAACTAACTCTCCATCCATTTGCCATACCCACAGGTATAGCGGCGAGCTGAGCGATTTCGGCGGAAAGCTGGATGACTTTGCTACTCTAATGTGGGAGAATGTGAGTACGAGTTGACGAGATGTAGACAGAAATGATTGATGAACTTTTTCGTTTCAGTTCATGCGGCCAATCTATCAAGGCTGCATGGAGAAGGGCATCCAACACGTGGCCACGCATGCGACTGAGGCTGCTATTGGCGGTAGTAGTAGCGTTGGCCGATCCACTGTCAGTGCCGTTAATGGCAAGGTGAAGCGGTCATGAGAATACGCCCAAGTCGCACAGCACAAGTCGCAGTCACCTCCCGGGACGCAACAGCCACAAACGACTAACAATAATAACAACAACAATGTCGCGTGCAAATCAAACAAGAAAAGCAATAATCACAACAGTGGCGGTGGTTCAGGTTTTTTGAGCAGCCTTTGGGGCAAGATAAGTGGAGCGAAAACTCCATCGCAGACAACGACCCACTGCTCCGCCTCATCCAAGTCATCCACAGCCGCCGTAAGCAGTCGCAAAAAGCGTAAATCAAAGCGCAATTAATTAGGTCATATGTAGCCGCGTTTATCAACTTTTGAAATGTCGTCGTCGTTTGATTTGTATAAATTTAGCCCTACAATGGATAGAAACAAAAATCTAGTAGTTAATCGCCCTGAAAGGAATATTGTTTTTTATATTACAAACACTACTTTAATGGCTCAGCGCAGCGCGAAGTAATATATAATTATATATAATAATATACTTAGTAAGTGGCTCGTATTTGTTGAAAATCAAATTTTAAATTGTTTTTTATATGCATATATATTTACCTATATTGAAAAGATAATTGAAGACCCAATCATTAACGCTGTAATATAAAGAAATCGCTAACGAATTTAAACTTGTTTAATTTCCAAAATGTTCTGTCTCTGTCCCTCTTTTATAAAGTGAACAGTCGTAATTATAATTTTAATTCTAAATCGAATTCTTGCCCCTTGCACCTTTTGCTTTAAAAAAAGAGTAAGCAATTGAAATATGTAAAAATCAAATAAAATGCACTTTGTGGTTGGCTCGTTTGTTAAACGTACTCACTAATCAACTTTTGTTCTTTCAATTGACGGTTGTCTTTTAGAAACTACTAGGTTGAATAATTGCCATCTCTCTGCTAAAAAGCACTCTAATTTGGTAATGGTATTATACTTTATACGCTACTTTAGTTCAGTTAGTTATAGTGACAAATGTATAGTAATTACGTTTCGATTATATTTAAAGTTACGATACGATGCTGTCAGCTACATGATTATGAAAAGCGAAAAGCGGAAGTAAAATACATCAAGTTGGTTTCTTTTTTGTAATTATTATTCGTTCATCTTTCCTGGTTCAGTCATTGGCAGTCTTGCAGCAGTCTTTTGGCTCGCTGTCCTCGCCAGTGCCCTTCCCCTTCTTGCAGCACCCACCGCTCGAGGTTTGCTCAGCCTTCGAAGGGTTGCAGCAGCATTTACCGGGCGTAACGCATTTGCAGTCCTCGGAGCACTTGTCCTCGGTGCATTTACATGCTGCATAAAATAGTTCGATATAAGTACATATATATAATTATAATTTATTTCTTTAATATTTTTCCTTTACCCTTTTCACATCCTATACAAGGCATTTTCTCACAAAATATTTGCTTCGTTTCTGTGCAGGAAAATACTGAATAGTGACAGTCACTACAATAATATACGTATAGAAATGTATATGTACATATCAATTTGACATTTGACGCAGCGCATGCGCCTGAGCAATGTAAATTAAAAAATTCAGCTCAACAGGTAATCAATAAATTGACATATTTACGTTAGCTGAAAAATATTTGTATTATGTTTTAAAGCAAATGAGGTTAGACTGCTATGGGGAGCAGTATTTGCAATATTTAGTTATACTCGCCTATTGTTTCTGGTCATAGGTTTAAAGACTATTATGCAAATTTCGCAAATATTCTTTATTAGTGCCGATACGAACAAATTCTTTTCCATTTCGGTCTACTACTATATAATTAAGTTCTAATAAATACTAAATAAATAAATAATCTAGTCAAAAAACAGAATCAAAATATCTGCTTGGATCTGAAATAATCGCAAAACTAAGAAATTGCCAAGCTATGTTGAAAATATAAAGGATATCAGAAATGCAGGTATTTCAGAACCTAACTATGCTAGAGAATATAGAATATCAAATTTATATATAGAATATCAAACCATGATATTTAGAAATTGGGAAATCATATTTAATTTTTTTTAAATATATGTAAATTAATAAACATTTTATAACAGTCTGTCATACTACAGAGAAAATATATGTTATTTAAAAATAAAAATGATTAAAAAATCGATTGAAGTCTATTTTTTTCAGTTATAAGTTCAAATTGTTCATTATACAATATTTAGACTTATATGCTGCATGGTTTTATTATTATTTGCTTATGAATCTGTATTTGTTGATCAACATTACATATTTTAGATTTCGATCGTTTGCTGTGGCTTAAGACTAACATTATATGCGCCCCTTTGAAGGGATGGTTTGTTTTTAAGCTTTGTCCTTTATGTTTCACATGGACTACTAACTAGACTTATGTGCGTAATTACAAATTTATTCTCGCAAGAAATAAAGAACGTAAGATTTAAATATTTTGTATCGTTCAGCAATTTACAATGAAAATTGTCGCACATCCTTTCGTTAATAAAAAAATACAGTTGATTAAAATTATATAATATCTGTTCATTTGTGTCTAACATACAGTTATAGTACACATGGATAGGGAGAGGAAGGGCAGCGACGGTGAACATGATAGGAAACTAAACCAAAACATAATTAGCAGCATAAAACGTACCTAAAGGTTCTACTACAACATATATAGATATTAGCGTCTCGTAAGCCGGGTTTCAACTCAATCATCATACCATATAATAATTCCATTTCATTTTGTTATCAATGTTTTTGTTTTTCAGTTTCTATGTTGGCCACAATGCTGTTGCTTTTGGCCTTCGTAGAGCATAACAAGGTTCTCGTATTGAATATATGTGTAATCAATCTTTTCACTTAACTATCGTTTTGAAATGGGAGTAATATGATTTTTAATATTCTGGACAATTTACGGTCGTGGAAGTCTTAAAATAGTAACGTCATTATCATTATAGCTAACTGTATGTATGCGTTTGTAATTATGTATGTTTGTATGTATTTAGGGATGTCTATATTTATATATGTATGTATGTATGTATGTTAATGCATGCATGTATGTGTGTGTGTGGGCGTGGCGTGTGGTGGACTTGGTTATGAAGTGCGGGGTGCGGATTGTGGATGGCGGATGCTTGTGTCCGCGTGAGTTACATTTCTATTTGAATTTTTATTACCGATTTAATATGTTGCTAGATTAACGTTAGTTTAGTATTATTTATTCATTTGCTCAAAAGTCTTTTGCCCGAGCACAGGCCCGCCGAAAGCAAGCAGCACCAACCTTGGGTTGTAAAAATGTTTCCTTGTAGCCTTTGACCTTTGGTCAAACACTTGTAGTACTCTAGAGCTTAGCCGTCACCTGATCCGCGGCTTGCGTACCATCAGTCCAGCGGCTTGCCGAAAAATAAAATGCTGAGCAAATCATTGAACGACAACTAAATTTGACTGGGACTCGCTGCCTGTGACGTGGATGCAACAACAGTCGCTGGGGCAGCGACAGCTATGGGAACACCAGAGTTCAATGAGTTTACAATAGATTGTACTGCAGGCGGCAATTCATCAAGTTTGTCCATCTCCTGAACCATGTCATTTGACTTCGTTTTGAATGGACTTTCTGTTTCCATTTCAATGCTGTATTTGCCCTGCGTCACATTGTCCTCGATTTCTGGAGGCGTTGAAGCACCCTTGGGCTTTAACAAGATTCCCGCAGCAGCTGATGTTGATGGCTCTACTGTGAATTCCTCATGCTCTTTGCCCTGCACAGTATTCGAGGCATTCGTTTCCCGTTTGATGATCGCGAAAATGCTGTGTATGTAAGACTCCATTGTGAGCAAGGTGCTCAGTCGTTTCTTGCGATCCTCGTTCAGACGATCCTGTGCAGTTTTCTTGTTAGCTGATTTCTTATTACGCTTGGGTGTCGGCTCCAATTCATCTTCCAGCTCAGTTTCATCATCTGACGAGGGCACTGATGTCTTTTCTTGGTTCTCTGATGCTGGGCTCTCCATACGCTCGTCTACGGAATCAGTGACCGTCGCCGGTTCTACGACAGCCTCCGCAACAGTAATAACAGTATCTGTTGAGCTAACAGTTTCACTGGGCGTATCCGTAGACACATCAGTTGCACTAGCGTTGTCGATTGATACGACTTTCTCTGTGCTTTCTGTCGAATTGTCTGCTTTATCTTCCTCCGATTGCCCAGTGGAATGTGGTTCCTCTTTTTCTTTGGATGATTCCCGTTTCTGCTTCTTGTTGGGAAATTGATCTGAGAAAATAAATATTTATAAATTTTTATTTTAATATTATTTAATTCATCTTTCCTTACCTCTTTCCGCTTCCTTCTTATACCGCTCACTCTTATTAAGCAGTGCTCTTAGTGAGCCACGCAGCTCCTTGCGCACGGATGTCGGCACACCAGTGGCTTGGGCAATAATACGTATCGCAAACAGATCACCGCACAGCTCATCGATGTCATCCTTGGAGTGCATGCCATAATTAATCGTGTAGATCATGCGTGCAACAGGAAGCTGCGCAGCAACTTTGTGATAGTATAGCTCCAAAAACTCCCGCACAAATGCATCTTTCAGCATGCTCCGCTCGTCTCTTAGCACATTATGCAAATACTCTATTAGCAGCGGATTTCGTACAAGCAAATCTGAATATCTGTATGCAAAAATAAAACGTATTTAAAATACATTCATTGAATGATTAAATTACAAAATATTTCCTAACATATAAGTTAGCTTACTTGTTTGTTAAGGCATTGTTGTGTATGCCCACCCAAAACTTGGGAAAGTAGTTGAAATGCAACGGTGTGGACTCAATAGCAACCAGGCAGTGAAGCTTTACCAGCGTGTCGTTGAGGGTGCCCGTGTTGACGCACATCCGCAGCATGACATCGATGAAGTCGTGATATGGCCTGTAGAAGGCATCCACTTGGGCATCGTACTCGGTGTCAAGACCGCGCGGCGTCAACTCCGACAGAGCTATGCACATTTGCACCATTGGCCTCGGGGGACGAGGCGAGTTCTTAGCACCTAAGGGCCAGGGCGTCTGCTTGGCACCACGACGCGGAAAATATGGCCCTAATGGGCCAATTGCATTGGGTGCATTGGCCACGGATAAATGGCAGTTGATCAAAATGGGCGCCAAAATAGTGGTGGCCTCCAGGCTGGTGTTGCGCACCAACTCCTTGAGCACCTCGAGCGCCATGCGACTTATTTCCGGCGAATTAA
The DNA here is from genome assembly GCA_035045345.1 of Drosophila hamatofila. Classification (NCBI taxonomy): domain Eukaryota; kingdom Metazoa; phylum Arthropoda; class Insecta; order Diptera; family Drosophilidae; genus Drosophila; species Drosophila hamatofila. The sequence continues at coordinate 30,792,824 of JAWNPA010000020.1, read as the reverse complement.
ATGTATTGAGAAGCGTGGCGAGACGTTTGATTGCATCAGGCAGAGCCTTTGCGAGCGCCGAATGCTGATGCTGTTGGCGCAGAAAATGTTGCTGCTGCAGCTGCATTTGCTGCAACTGCAGATGCTGTTGCATTTGCTGCTGCAGCTGCTTCTCTTTCTGCTGCGGTGTCTGCGGCGCTTGGGTGCACTGTGATTGCTGCTGTTTCTGCAGCAATTGCTGCTGCTGCAGTTGCAGCTGCTGTTCCAGTTGCTGCTGCTGTTGCTTCTTTTGCGCTGGGTTATCTGTGCGCATGCGCAGCGTCGCCAGCAAAAGCACCATTTCTCCAAGTAGATCCAACAGATCCCCAGCCACATGGCAGGCGGTGGCCTCATGGTGCATGGAATGTAACGTGTGCAGCGCCTCAAAGCACATCTCGATCCCGCCATTGAAGATGACCAGCATGCGATCATCGTCATTGTCCACTGTATTGAAGGAAAGAAAGAAAAATTAATATATTAGTTTAATTATAATCATTATGTTTGCTTATGCTTATTGAAAGATAGAAATACGTGACCAAATTAAATCGACCCGATCCTAAGAAGCAATCCCTAGTTATTTACATATCTTTTAGCATTGATATTGATAATGGCTTATGAGAAATATGAAATAATGATCATAAGTACAATCCTTATACACACCAATTATCTTTATACATTAGGTTATAATATCTTCCCACTCAGAGTACTCATATAGAGAATACGTAGCTAGGAGATATCATTTTAATATCAAATTAACATATTTAAAACTTTATATTTGGTCTGTTTTTTTTTTTTTTTTTTTTTGAAGTGGACATAAACGAAATTAAACTTCATATTGTATGTATGTATATATTATACAACTCTAAATGCAGAGCAGAACAAGAAAGCTCTAGTCAAGTCTGCTCGACTACGAGATTCCCTGAACCGTTCGAGGAACTGATATTTCTTTTCTTTCCGACTGTGATAATAAAATTAAAATGTGTGTATTTGCCAAATTTGCACAAGTCTCTAGTATTTGAAATACGCTTTTTGCACATTTTAATGGAAGGGGTTGAATTTAGGGGGTAAGGGTAAAAATAACTAAAATCGAAATTCCAATTTGAATCTACATATGAATCTACGTATATTTTAAATTTGGACACTAGCTCTAAGGATGTAGGAAATATAATTTTGTAACTGATTTTCGATAAGGTTTTTAATCGATATAAAAAAAGCGGGAGTAGTTATCGATTTTTAGAAACAAACTCAAGTCTCTAGCTCCTATATATTCTGAGATCGACGCGTTCATACTTACGGACGGATGGACAGACGGACAGGGCTAAATCAATTCAACTCGTCGCCCTGCTCAAGAATATACATATGTACTACATACTTTAACAAAACTATTATACCCTTATTTCCCATTTTCAAGGGGTATGGGTAATTAAAACCCATGCCATTAATTCTAAATTGGAAATCCTATGTATGTATTTTCACTAAAACTTACCAAGAATTTTCAACGCGCTGATCAGCGTGGACCAGGACACTCGTGCATCCAAACTGGTGGTGTACGATACAATAACGGAGCGCCTAAAGGCGATGACATCCAACTTTTCCTGCTCATTGGCATCCGGATGGCGAGTGGCAAATAGTGCCATCAACTTGAATAGTTCATCGACAGCGGCTGCATACTGAGTGGGATGCGGCGTAATGTTCTTAAAGGCCCACTGCAGATTCTGGTGCTGGGCCAATTGCCGGGTGAGTGCGCGACTCTGCTCGCAACACAAGCGTAGCAGTCCGTAGTAGGCGGGCAGCATAGATCGATTATAAGTGACAATCTCCGAGTCATCGTGATCGGCACTAAGTGGATACGATCCAAATTAGTTAAGGCTAAATTGTGTCGACTATGATTATCTTACAGTATATAATTAAATGCAATGTTTCGTGTTATCTCAGGGCAGTTGGCCACCAGTGCTGCATTTTCCGGGCAATCCACGAGCGAGTGATGCCAGAAGGTGAGCAGCGCGTGCTTGTTGTGATGCGCCGGCACGCTGGGCTCAGAGAGACGTGGATGAAACAGCTCCCACAGGGACCGCATAAACGAACCTATCTGTAAACGAAAACACACATATTTAAACTGCCACCCAGCCACCCACGTGCACTGCCAAACTTGCCATTAGTTTTTCAGTCTTTGAAACCATACAGTAGCTGAGTAGGTTGAAATAGGCGGTCAGCTTGGTGGTACCATGTGCACCTATGTCTGCATAAACACGTGCCGGACGCAGCAGACGGAGCAGCAATGTTATTACTTGATGCAGCACCACTTGGGCATCGCTGTTGATGTCCCTGCAAGGCAATTAGACAATTTCATAACGCTGATTACCACTATAGCTAACTGATCAGCATTTACCGGTAGCTGTGCGGATTGAGAGCCAACAACTTGTGCTGTGAGTGAGCGCGGAAGTTGGCGCGAAACGGTTGCGACGGCACCAGCGCCACTAGCAGACAGGCAGCGGCTATAATGTGAAAAGAAACTAAGATATAGCGCCCACATATATACAGATGTCAGCTAGCATTGCCTACCATTTCTGACGCGCGTATTATCGTGGGCGAGTAAGAACTGTTCCAGCCATTGCTCGGCGGACTGCAGGATCCAGGCGTGAGCTATTTTATTTTTAGTCGCCTGCAGCGAAAGCCAGTCGAGCACGGACTGTGGACAGTACTCGGCAGCATCCCACATGCGTGGCAGCACGAGCTGCGTGAAGCACGGCAGACCAACCGGCCCGCCCTGCGTCTCGGTGAGCAGAGTGAGCAGCTTGAAGAACGGGGCACACAGCTCGGTGTGCTTGGTAACGGATGCGAAGAGCATGCTGATGATTTGTGTAGCCAAACGATCGTCCCAGCGACAGAGCGCGTGGATTAAATGCTTTGTCTGGTGCGGATTAATGCCGTCCTTTATTTGTTGATACAAAAATGGAAAGCCCTACGAAATATATGTTAAATAAATATATATATATATATATATATATATATATATATATATATATATATATATATATATAAGATATATATGTATATATATATATAAAAAAAAAAAAAAAAAAAAAAAAAAAAAAAAAAAAAAAAAAAAAAAAAAAAAAAAAAAAAAAAAAAAATATATATATATATAACACATAAGCAATGAACAAAGTAAAACAATTGGTTATAGGATTAGACATTGGATTGGTTTGTTGGTGGATTTATGGATTGATTATTGATGGTTAGACGATGGTGGTGGTGCTTGGATGATTGATTAGTTGGAATATATAACGCTTTCGAGCTTTTTCAGTATCACCTTTCCACCGGCAATGGCGTTAAAGTCTTTGGGTGATAGACGCAATCGAAAATCAGCGCCCCGTGAACGCTCGACAAGACTAGCACATAGTGCAATCATTTTATCGAGCGACGCTGGCCGCATTTTCTCTACTGAGAGTGCCTCATCTGAAGAGTTGTCCTCATTATCTGAGCTGATGTCAATCTGTGTTGATAATTTGATGATCAAAATCAGAGTTAAAAACATTATTCTATTGTCAACCTACACTATCTGTTTGCTTATGGCCCAGGTAGAAATCAACCAGGCTCTTAAGTACACCGATGCGCAACAGAAACATGGCTTCCTCATCTCCCATGCGCGAGAATTCGCACAGCAGGCTGAAGTATTCGGACAGATGACGCAGATGAGAACGCGCTCCATGTTCCAGCAGGGAAATGAGCGAGCTTATGAACCGCGTCACACATGATGCCTGTCCAATGAGCTCCCGGTCGTTCTCATCTGTATCCACGCCCAAATACAGATCAGCATGTGACGCGCTGCGGACAATAAAACAAAATTAGAGATCGATTGATGTGCCAAAGGGAATGTATTTCCTAGTTAACCTACCGCAGTCGTTGTATAACATGAACGACCAGACGCTGAAACATTTGACGGACCATTTGATTGGGGCATTGAATTAGAACCTGTACTGGCCAATAGGACTCAACTGACATATGCGATAGGAACCATTCGCAAGCCTCTTCACTGGCATTAAATTGCTTTGTAAGCAGCTCCACCCAAGGCACCATTGTAGGCTGCAAATGACAAATGATAAACATATGTCATTAATTAAAATTCAGTTAGTTCTTACCTTCTCCTTGGCATGTATGAATGTTTCTATGAAAAATGACACGGACAACTTGGCGGCCATGCAGGTGACGTCCGTCTCCGAGATTAACGTCTGTGGTATGTGGCCGCAAATTTGCCACATGAAGCTAAAGATGAGATAATAATGTGATATAAAAACTATATGTAAGTAATATATATATATATAAGACTCTCACTTAAAGTAGGTGTGCTCGAAGATATTTCGATCTTGCAAGAACTGTCTGTTGTCTTGCCAAATCCAATCTTCCAGCTCCTTGCTTAACAAGGGACGAAACTGTTGTAGTTTAGTAGATGCTTTGGCTTCCGCGACGACGACGGCCTTTGAGGTTGACGCCTGCGGCTCATTGTTGTTATTCGACTTAATATTATCACAATTGGCTGTTATTTGCTCCATTTCTTTCTCTTCCTTTATTTGAGTCGGGTCTGGCTTATCAGTTTGTTCCTTCTCCTCTAGCTTTTCAGTCTCTATGCTTAACGGAGCCGATTTCTCGGCCTCTACCTGAACTGGCTCCGCATCCTCTGCTGCAGTGGGCTCCTTATTGATGTTATTGTCCGATTCAACTTTGGGTTGCTCTTCCGTTTCCGGTTTATCCTCATTAATTGGACTTGGCGTTGGCGTTGCCAACAACTCAGAGTGCCGACGCTGGAGATGCTCTGGCAAGCGACGTTCATAGAACAGCATATAAGCTGAATTGGTCTTCTCAAAGCTGAAGTCCAAATACTTTTCGGTCACCGAGTCGTAGGTCTTGCTCTATAAAATGAGGGAAAAACGATCAACAGTAATTTCAGTAATAAATAAATCATATAAAGATTCAGCTTACAGTCATTTCGCCACCAAAACACTCGGCCGCTATTTGCGACGGATCAAAAGGTTTCACTTCTGCATCATTGAACAGAAACCAACGCTCATGCGGATGATAATTGCTTTTCGTGCGCTCCTTGATAAAGCTATAATAGTGTCCCCCGTCCGCCGTGCCTGTGTGCACCGTAACGCCAACCAATTCGTACCTGTAATCAAGAGACGTTAATATTACACTAGATAAAACCGTCAGCCATTTACTCATAGCACTCCTCGATGTCTGCGTCCAATGTGGCTTCAGCCTTTTCATTCTCCGCCCCCTGCTCGTTGTTGTTCTCCTGACGCTCGCGTATTAGCTTCTCACGGTCCTCCTTGTACTGCTGAGGCATCAGCGTCTTCTCCACGTAGTGGCACATGTTGAGGCGCAAGGGAAACGAAAAGTGCGTGTTGACCTTCTCCTTCAGCATGGTCACCATATTGAAGGTATACCGCATGGTATTGAAGCACAGGATCTGTGGCAGCTTCTTGAAGCAGGCACGCTTCTCGGCTCGCACCTTCTTGCCACACTGTGAGCACGTGTACATATTGTCACCCTCGAGCGTATCCTTGACAGTCACCTCGTCCAGCGACTCCTGCAAGTTTCGCATGTCCGCCACCTGACAGCGAACCGTATAGAACTCCTCAGCGGTGCGCGAAACGTGACCGCAATCCAGCGAGACAACATTGTTGCTCAAAGTGCCGCAAAACAAACGCTTCACCAAGTGCTTCAGGTCTGGCGTCATTTCCTCTAGCTTAGAAACCAGATCGATGAAGAACTCGGCCATATCTTTTTGCTCGCCTGTGTTCAGGGGCTGATGATCCATCTGATACACTCGGCAGAAACTGCGCGGATTATACGCCTTGCGCTCCGACTCCAGCAGATATGCGAACATGCGCTGTAGCTCCAACAAAGTGGGGCCATGCTTTTGGGCGCCAGCCGGCGGCAGGCGTAAGATCGCCGCTCGCGCTTGTGGCATCATGTACAGATGCTGGATGCAGGAGGCCATATAGCAGGTGGCACCCAGATTCGTGAGGCCCACATAGCCGCATTCGGCTCGTCCCTCGTCGCGTGGCCAGTAATCCCAAGGATACGGTTGCTTCGGACCCGACCTATGCTGAGTCAGCAGTCGACCATGCAGGTAGCTGTAGTTGGTGGCACAGCCGCGGCACAGTTCCACGAGCAGATCGTACGCAGCGGCGCGAGATGTGGCCGATTTGCACTTCGGCTTCTGGCGGTTGGCGGGCGATGGCATCTCGAACAAGAATTCGATCAGTTGCTCAATGAAGCTCAAGGCCTTGGGCCTGTACTTGTAACTGGTGTCGTACTTAATCAGATTGGACATCAGATTGAGTAGGCCCACCAGGCCGTCGTCCTGGTAGCCATGGCGCAGTTCGAGATAGTCGCGATTCAGAATACTCTCCGAAATGCTCTCGCACAGCTGCTCAATATCGATGCGCTCCTCGGCCACCATCTCGGGGGTCAGCGTGTCCACAAGTCGCGCCAACAGCCAAAAGTAGTCCCGGCAAGCCGGTCCATACGGCTCCTTGCCCTCCTCCGAGAGCAAGAACTGGGTGTGCTGCACAGACGAGCTCATCTGCTCGGCACGCGGCAGCAGCGCGATTAGTTTGTGGAGCAGCGGCGCCAACAGCAGGCGATAGCTCTGGGCATTGCCCAAACAGATTCGATAGAGACCGGCGCAGATCTCGCGCCGCACCGCTGGCTCCGGATCCTCCAGTATAAACTTCTGCAGCCAGTTGCACTGGTCCGGCTGAGACCAGAGCAGACGCCGTGCCTCGGCTGAGGCATGCACAAAGCTAACGAGAATGTTCATGGTGAACTGCACCAGCTGTGCTCGACCCCAGAAGCCAGTGCGCAGCTGATGAAACTGGTAGGGAAATAGCAGCGAAGTGGCTCCGGCAGACAACTGCTGGTGGACCTCGTCATTGAGTATGCTGAATAGACGCTGCAGGCACTGCGGCACCTCCATGAGCTGCAACATGAAGGCATGTGGTCGAGACATTAGCACGTGCACATCCTGCGTCTGCAGCTCCTCAAAGCCCAAAAGCCACAGGATGCGCAACAGGCTGGCCAAGCAATCGTGACGCCACTCGTTCAGCGCCAGTTCCTTGGCGTGCGCGCTCTGCTGCAGCTGACCCGCGATGAAGATCTCGTACAGATGCTGCAGTCCTCCGCACTTGATGAATGCCTCGCTCCACTTGCTACTCTCACCTGGCGCCACGCTACGCACTGGAGCTGGTGATGCCACCGGCAATGTGGATGTTGGCGAAGGTGGCGGCGGTGTGGCACAGCCCAAGGGGCGCTCCACTTCCAGGTTGTCGATCTTTTTCTGTCGCTTGCAGTGCTGTTTCGGCTGATTCTCCTTGTCGCCGCCGCTGGCCAGCTCGCTAATGTCCACATCGCTGCCCGATCGTGGATTCGATATGAGCGATGTCTCCATTTCTCCTGCAGCCAGTTCCTTGCTGCAATCACTGCTGCTGCTACTACGTTTGGGCTCGGCGGACTGCTCGATGCTGTTTTGCCGACGGTTCGCGCCCTTTTTGACACGAGGCTGCTCACTTATAACCAGATTGCCATTGGATCCAGCACCGACAGGAGCACTGGGAGCACTGGCCGCAGTAGCCTGACGTGGACCGCTGCTCAAAGCCAGACTCTCGACGATGTGCAAGGAATACATGAACTTTTGCAGATTGCTGGGATCAAGCAGCTCGTTAAACTTCTGCTTAATCTCCTTGCGCTTATTGGCCAGCTGCTCCTGATCCTCCAGTTGCTGCAGCTCATTGAGATCGTTGACGAGGTTCTTGAACGCATCCAGTATATGCGGATTTGTGGGCAGCATTGCCAAGATGTCCCACACACGACGCGACAACAGCTGCGCCTTTGTGTGATGCTGCAGATGCACCGTTGAGGATTGCGGCTTCATATCGCCCAGCGTTTGCATTAGACAGAAGAGCTTCTCGAAGTACTTGGGCTGCAGGAGCAGCACTGTGGGCAAACACTCCTTGGGTGGTGGCGGCAGCATTGATGGATGCTCCACATTTGTCTCCTTGCGACGAGCACCACGTCCGCCCAGCGACACATAAACGATCTGATTGTCCTTAAATCCCGCGTCGCCCAGCGAGCGCTCATCGTAGTCCGATGTCAGCTCCTGGCCCTGTGTAATTATTCGGAGTGGACCGTCGCTGAGGAGCAAGCCCAACACGGGTGCCGCCATGCCCGATTGCAGGCTCTCCCACCACTTTGAAACCTCCGCCTTGAGATCAGCGATAAGATCACATGCATGCATATGCAGCAGACTCTTCTCTGAGAGACCTGCCTGTTGCAGCACGATCCGCAGGGGTGGACCAGCGCCCTCGTTCTTCAGATTGCTGTGCGAGCCGATTCCCTTGCCCTCGATGGCCCAGCGGCGCAAGTGGAAGGCATAGCGCCGCCTAAACGTGTCCAGATGAGTGTTGAGAAGCAACAATCCACGCTGCACTCGCATCAGCGCGTTCTCATCCTCAATGCTGTAATATAATAGGTACTTACAAAATGGAAATTTTAAATCCCATCTGTCTACTTACCATTCCAGAGCTGTAGCTGCCTGAACCAGATTTTCCATGCACTGAGATACGAATTCTTTCTCCAGACGCAGCTGCTGTCCCATGTAGTACATGTTGATGTACTGGATCGCAGCCAGAGAGACCTCGTTGCTTTGGGCGCGCAAGGCAATCTTCCAGAGGTGGTACATGCCTACGGCACTAGAGTTTGCACTGATGGGCTCGCTATGCTTCCCGTACTCGGCCATAGCGATGCGCGCAAAGCTGCACAGCTGCTGGAAAAGACCCAGTGCTACCATGGAAAACTCTTCTGGTCGCAGTTCGGGCAACTTCTTTAAGTATAAATGATGCAGTGCATCAATGCCGAGGGCATGCTGATCGCCGCCCTTTGTCTGAGCCTGTAGCCATGAGAAATAACAGTCCGAGCACTCGGGATCATGCGCCAGCCACTCCCACAGCGCATCTAGCTGTTCCAGCGTCAGGCGGAAGCTCTTTGGCGAGCCCACCGACGAGAAGATGGACGAGAGAAACTGCAGTCTCACAGAAACCTGCGTCTTGTGCGAGTATAGCTGAACGCCCAGCTGCTGTTGTTGCTGCTCCCCATTCTGGTTTATCAACAGCTCGGCATGCCTGCGGGCATAGTGCCGAATGTTATTGAAGAAGCACGCCATCATGCGATGATTGCGCTCCGCCCATAAGGTCATAGTGTGCGTGTCCGATGGTCGAAACTGTTGGAATGATGCAAAGAGTTTGGGGAGCAGGCGCAAGCTCACGATGACACTGCGATTGTTGGCCACATTCTGCAGACAGCCCTCAATAAATTTTGTGCGCAGCTGGCGGTCCATGCTAAAGCAAAGCAGTGTTGCCAGCGCCTTCTCAGCCTCTAATGCTAAAGATTCACCAAGTTGTCCCTGAAACAGGAGACGGAAGGAAGCGATCAGTGAAGGTAATAATAAAAGGATCTCAAAACTATTTCTCATTAGATCATAACGAAGTAATATAAACTTATTCAACGCTTACAATTTTGTCGTCCTGTAGCAGGTCCCAGAGCAGCGTGTTGCCCGGCTGGCAGACGTCGTTAAGCTTGAAAGAAGGCTGATTGTTGGCCGACACGGCGTTGCTAGGCTTCGGCGAGTGCAGCTGCTTGTTGCCAACTTCAATTAGATCCACATCCGAGTCAGACTTGGATTTGACAGCGGCTGCAGCAGCAACAGCGGCAGCCGCATTGGCCTGTTGGCGCATAGCCAGCAAGGATTGCTGTGCATTGCCAGTGGCAACCGCAGCTGCCGCAACAGCAGCTGCTGCGGCGGCTACATTCGTTTCGCCTGACTTTTGCATGGTCATGGCCGATTGGGCGGCCATTAAAGCAGCTGCGGCGGCTGCAAAGGCCGGAGCCACATCTCTGCAATTCGGAGCAGCTACGCGTGCTCCATGCGAATTGACGAGCTGAGCTAGCTCTTCCTCACACGGCGAGACGTCCTCGTCGTCAAAGTCGGCCAGATTCTTCTCTGATTTGTTGCTCATGGGCGACGAGTAGCTGCCATCGTTCTCTGCCCCGCTCAGAAGCTCGCTGATGTTCGTCTCGGCAATGGCTCGTATATACGGACCTTCGCCATGCAGATGCTTTAGCACAGCAGCGGGCACTAGTTGATGGCCGGCACTGTCACTGCACTCATCGCTGTCCGCGAGCAGCTCACCGTCGCCGTCGGCATCGCCATCGTCGCTGCTCGGCACATCTTCGACTCCGTCCCAAATTTCCACCAGCTCGTGTGGCAGAATCTGCTGCTTGTTGATAGCCTTCGGACGGCGGCGCTTGTTGCTTGTTTTCTTGCGATGTAGCTGCAATTCCAAGGCAGCGCGCGACTGCAGTTCCTCCTCGCTGCTGGTGTTGTCGATGATGTTGACAATGCGATGGTTTCTGCACCGAAAAGAAATCGTCTCATTGAATGTAACTTTGAATGTCAATTGACTTACTTGATGTCAACCTTGGCGATGTCGTCGCCGCTCAGCTGCTTGGCCTTCTCAGTGGTGGGATCGCAAATGTGACGCCTGTGCCTGGCCTGCTTGCAAGGTGTTACCCCATCGACGGGACTCTTGTGACCCCCACCACCGCCGCCACTGGCGATGCTGCTGTCATCGGCACCCACATGCTCGTCCTCCGTGTTGCTGCCCTCAATGCTGCCGCTGTCCGAGCTGGAAGCTGTCACATTGGAGCCGAGTAAATGGTCTTGTATTAAGTTCATTTGACTGCGCGTGCAATCCCGCGTCCAAATCAACTTCGTCAGAGCGGACGCAATGTAAATACTTTGCTCGGTGTGCTCCTTGGGGTCCATGCGACAGAGCAGCGAATACAGATGCATAGCTGGGCGTGGAGCCAGATTCTTGACCAGCGCCGGCAAAATATCAAATATGGTTTTCGAGCAATGCTTCAGCTGTGTGGCTTGCCAGATGAGTTTGATGTCCTCCTCAGAGATCTGGTTCTCCACGGCGAGGAAGTTCAGAAGTACATGGGCTTGCTTTACAATTTCAACGTGTAAGTTCGGACCAAACAGATGCTGCACAATTTGATTTTCAGTTAGCCAGTTGGCAATGCGCTGCCCAAAGAGCTCCACTTCGTTGACAGTCTCAGTGGTGCAAATCTCGTTGAACAGATTGATGTGAGCGTTAATCTGGGCCATACCTACAGCAATTTAAGTGTTTGGAATTTACTACAATTAGTAACATTAACTATGATACGAGACATATTTCATTAAATAGATTTATTTTTTAAATCTTAAATAGAAACCGAAATAAAATAATAAATTTTTAAAAAAATTCATATAGTTAAAAAAAAAAAATTAAAATATATAAAGATATTGAAAATTATGCTAAAATTGAGTCTGGCATTTACTTTATTTAGTAACATTAACTGCAATACAATAAATGTTTTATTAAATAGAAACTTAAATCAAAATAAATTTAAAAAAAAATAGTAAAAACAACAAATTTAAAAATTTATATCAATCCATATTTGAACTCATGCAGTAAATCTTTATAATAAAGAAATTCATTTTTCATTATGGTGAAATATATCATTAAATTGAATTGAAACTTCATTTTGAATATTTTTTTAACTTCAGATATATGATGAAAATATAATAAAATTAGTTTTTCCATACAAATCAAAGTTATAATTAATGAAGTAATCTAGGAAATAAAGGAAACAAAATTTAAAAGCGAAAAATATTTTAAATACAATTTTCATTCAATTAAATTTTTGCAATACATCTCATTTATTTAATTTCGCTAATACGAAATTGACGTTTCCTTTGCTTGTCATCGCATAATGCATTTTTACTTTTGACTCATTTTTGATTAATTCAATTAATTAAATTAAATTAAATACATATGATATACCATAAGCTAATAGAATATGATCGTAGCTATATATTCCACATTTAAATAACATAGAAAATAGTAAAATAAATTGGTTTAAATCTATACTACCAATAAGGCAACTTTACCCGTATGTTAACTGATCACTTACCCGCCAAACGCATTGTCAATGTGGTTGATGTGAAGTACTTGAAGGCCAGTGCTAGTCCTTCGGTATCAAAGTTGACGGCTACATCAAGGGGATCCCGCATGGATGACCAGACGAAGTCAGCCATTGCTCGGGTTGCGGCCGAGCGAAGATTCTGATCGGAGAGCTTGCACATGTACTGCAGAATGCGACTGCGCAGCGGCACGAACAGCTGTGTGTTGCAGTGGTAGTTGAGCCACAGCTTCACATTGGACACTGTAGCAGTCATGGAGTGGGCTGTCGACACCGGCAAATCCGGGTGCTCGAAGCAGAGGGACATCGCACCAAAGCCGCCTGAATTGCAGAAAAGGCTCACGTTGCGCAGCAAGTATATGGGAAGATCGTTGTCGTGCAGATCACAGATTAGAGCCAAGTGGTGCGCTTCCTCCGCTTGCAGATCGTCCAGGCGTGAGTGCATGCCGTGCTTGTGGGCAATATACAGCGGAAAGTTGAGCAGAAATACCTTGGATACGAGTACCAGCAGTTTCTCCACCTCAGGAAGTATCCATGGCTCTTCTGTGTATTGTGGGTGTGCCTTGCTGCTGTTTGGTGGGGCTGGCGGTGGTGGGGATGGTGGCTTTTTGGGCGGACCTGGGCCGTCACCAGAGGCACGTTTCTCCTCATTGCCGCTAGCCTCTGCAAGGGTTGACCTATTTTCGTCTCCAGCCGATGGTGGTGAACATGAGGACGAAGACGTCAGTTCCTTCTGCTTGCTATCGCTTTCTATATCATTTTCATTGTGTTGGGGGTGCTTATCGGATGTGGGCTTTCGCTGTGCTTGGGCAACAACTTGGGCAGCACTGGCGGTCAGCCGCTTGTAGTTATCGATCAGATGATCAATATGCTTCAAGTGCTGCACCGTCAGACAGATGAGCGACTGGACAACTAGGTTAAAGCGGTCATAATTTTTGTTATCCCGATACAAGCACATGCATTGCCGCTGTGGCCACGATTGAATGTAATTAAATGTCGTCTCGATTTCGCTCTTTAGCAGCAGCTGAAACTTAAGCTCCGAACTGGCCACGCGAACCTCATCTGAAAAAGTACAACAGAAAAAGAAAAGAAATTTTATGTACATTAAGGGAAAGGGGAAGAAGTGGGCGCAAATTTAGACAGTTGTCACTGCACAAATGCCGACACATTTTGAGCACAAATTTTTTGTTACTTACACAGCTCCAATAGATTTTGGAAATCGGCGCAAACTTCGCACATTGCTCTAATTTGTGCGGCTCCACCGAAAGCCGTTGCTGCTGCTTCTACTTGTGAAGATCCGTTTGCTTTGCCGTCGCCGTCTTCGTTGCTGTTGCCGTTGCCGTCGCCTCCTCCGCCTCCACCAGCGTTCGCCGTTGTCGCAAAGTGCAATTTGTTGGTGGGCTTTTAGTCGATCTCTTCAGTCGTTCGTAGCGTTCATGCAATTCCATTTATATTGCGCACTCAATGCCACTCACTCTCATGCACACAACACGCACTTGTCTAACATTGCATCCAAAAAGTACTCTTAAATTCTAGTAAATTTTTATGAATTGATATATTTTCTAGATATATTTTCTGTCGATAGGAAACATCGCTACTAGACGAACGATAGACCACCATAGAATGAGGTGGCCGGCCGATGATTTTGCGATTGCAGCCCTGTGTAGATGTTAAGCATGCTATGTGTATAATAGCACAATAACAAATTTGAATAATTTGCAGTAGCTTTGAAAATACAGTCTTGTGATAAATTTGAATGTATTAAAAAATATTTAATAAATTCGATTCTTTTATTTATTGAGTTAACTGTCGATAAGCACAGTTCAGCATCAGCTGTTCTCGCTGTTTTGTTAAAACGATGTTATCACAAAACATAGACAATTAACGGCTGTTTAATTCAACTCGAAAGTGCCTTCAGATATCGATTATTGAAAATAATGTGTATATACACTTATTGCTTATATAACGTTAGAATAAAATATTAAACTTCAATACACGATTATTAAATTGGAGCTTTTGACTAAATGACTAAATGTTCTAAAATAGTTTTGTAGTTCACGCTGATAGAATTTCACTGACTGTTAAGTTAACAGTTAGGGTGCCCACACTTCGTGCCCTTAGATCGAGTTTCGATAAGTCGCTTTGGCAATTCATTCTGCCAGCCGCATTCATTTGTTTACAAATTTTGTGAATAAAACATCCAACTAGAAATTACTATTTAACATGGAAGAGTGCGTTATGGAGAGCAGCTCACCCACAGAAACGAACCCAGAGCTCGGCTTCAACATGGACGACGAAAAAATGCAATTGCAAGAGCACCGCGCGTCCGCTGCTGCTGGAGTCATTGCTGCAGAAGGCGGGGACAGGCAGGCGACAACCGGCGTTTGTTATTGGTGGGCGCATGTGACCATGATTTGTTTTGATAAGCACACTTACATTTGTTTACGCTCTGCATTTCTAGTGGTAAGGAACGCAACCTGAATGTGATTGAGCTGCTATGCGCAACATGCTCGCGCTGGATTCACGAGACCTGCATCACCTATCAGCTGGGCAAGGGAAAACTCTTGCCGTTCATCACGAATTACATATTTGTGTGCAAGAACTGTTCGGCCACAGGCCTGGAGAGCTTTCGCAAGAACCAAGCGAGTAAGTGCCGCTGGCCTAGCCTAGATAATCGTGTTGACCCAATTTTCTTATTTTGTCCACACCTGCATCTTTAGCCATATCTCAGATGTGTCAATGTGCCATTGCCAATATGCAGCAAGCGGCGCTGCGCGAGGGCAGGTCCCAAATACAGTTCAACAAGGACAAGGAGATCATACCCTATATTGAACAATTCTGGGAAGCCATGACAACGATGCCACGTCGTCTGACCCAGTCCTGGTACTCAACCGTGCAGCGCTCTCTGGTGAAAGACATTAACACATTGTTTGTCTACGAGGAGCATGTGGAGCAAGGTGCTATGTATGGATTGTTCCATCAGGATTTGCGACTTATCAAACCGAACTATGAGATTATGAGCAAAACTGGTGCCCTGCGTCTCACGGAGGATGGCTATATACAGGGTAAGATTTGCTTATTAATTTTTTTATCTATGATATATTTATTTTTTATTTCGATTGCTTTTTGTTTTCGCTTTTCATGCACTATTTAATATAATACATTTGTATATCGTATAGAGTGTATATGATTCGGTGTTTTGGTTGAATTAAGTTTCGCTCATTTTTGTTTTCCCTACCATTCGTTACAGCTGACATTGCACAGTGGTTTTACTGTTGCAAAAATTGACGGGACATCATGCTAATAAATGGGCGATGTTTTTATCGCATTCCGCTTTGAAAGCTCTTCCAAACAAAGTAAACGAAGCTAGCATGTGTTTGTCGTCTCTCTCTCTCTGTGTGTGTGTGTGTGCGTGCGTATACGTTATCTCATTCACTTGAATTCAGGCAGGTCCGCCCAGAGAGCATCAGGAAAGCAAAACTAATTTTGTTCGATTTAATTTGCTTGTTTTGGTTAATTTATTGTTTCGAACGACGGCGGAACCGTGGAACGCGAGCGCACTTCGGTTGGCAATGTCTATTTTTTTTGTTGTTGTCTTGTTTGCTCACATTTTTCGCTCTCGCCGTTTTTTTTTTCACTCAGTCGAAGCGAAAGCTGATCGTAATTACGTTTTGCGGCATTTTCTTATTTTTTGTTCGTCGTATCTCGCTTCACACACGCCCACAAAACAGAAAAAATAGTAGAACACAAAATAAACAAACAAACTCAATTGACAGCCATCAAGAGAGAGTGAGAGAGAGGTAGAGAGGGGTGGACAACGACGCTCACTGAACACAATTTCATTAATATAATAAAAAGCTGCGTTCTATTTTATTGTTCCGTGGCTCGTTAGGTGTTCGTTCGTGTGACAATTGATTTAAAACACATCGCAATTAGGGCGATAAATTGTCCTTGCGATGACGTCAACTCTGAGCGCCGCGTCGTTTGCCAGCAACGAAGATGATTGTGAGTTGGGAGACTTTTACAGATTTCCAGCACACAGCATTTGGTTATTTGCATATCGCAATTTACCTTTTTGCGTTTTTTGCATTATACGCCTCAAGTCACGTGCGGTCTAATAGACTTTTCTCATTTATCGCATTGCAGCGACGCTCGCCAAGAACAACAGACAAAAGCGCAAATTTCCTGGCACTGATGCGGGTCCAACGGGCAAGAAGGGACGCCCCAGTTCGGATATTACGGCCAATGTGAAGTTACCTCCGCACGGCTATCCGCTCGAGCATCCGTTCAATAAGGACGGATATCGTTACATACTTGCAGAGCCAGATCCGCATGCACCATTCCGCCAGGAATTCGATGAGAGCTCGGACTGGGCCGGCAAGCCCATACCAGGGTGGCTCTATCGAACGCTGGTGCCGCACTCCGTGCTGCTGGCTCTGCACGATCGAGCGCCACAGCTGAAGATCAGCGAAGACCGTCTGGCAGTCACTGGAGAGCGAGGTTACTCTCAAGTGCGCGCAACACACTGTGAGTCTTATCATATTGCTTCAAGCATTGGCTTGAAATTGAATTTGTTTTGTTTTCAGCTGTGAACCGTGGGTGCTGGTACTATGAGCTCACCATTGAGGAGATGCCCGAGGGCGCAGCCACGCGCGTTGGGTGGGGCCGAGAGTATGGAAATCTGCAGGCACCGCTGGGCTACGACAAGTTCGGCTATTCCTGGCGGTCGCGCAAGGGCACAAAGTTTACCGAGAGCCACGGCAAGCACTACAGCGAGGCCTACGGCGAGGGCGACACACTTGGCTTGCTCATCTATCTGCCCGAGCTGCCAGCGATAGACTATCTGCCTAACACATTCAAAGACCGCGTGGGTTTATCTGTGTTGATTGCCGCTAACTTCTTTAATGAAGCATCTAATTTTGTTTCAGCCTCTGGTGAAGTTTAAGTCGCATTTGTACTACGAGGACAAGGATAAAATTACTGAGACCCTGAAGAATCTGCACATCCTGCAGGGCAGTCGCATCGAGTTCTTCAAGAATGGCCAGTCGCAAGGCGTTGCTTTCGAAGATATTTACATGGGCAGCTACTTTCCGGCCATTTCGATACACAAGAGCGCCACAGTCAGCGTGAACTTTGGCCCGGCTTTCAAGTATCCAGAGCTGTTGACGGAACGCAAAGCTAAAGGCGTAAGTAGCTGGAAGAGAATGAGGATGAACTGCTTTGGGGCAGTTGATAAATATCCCTCTTATTCATGATAACATCTCTACTTTTCTCTTTCACTAGATGAATGATCGAGTGGAGGAACTGATCACAGAGCAATGTTTAGCAGATACGCTATACCTTACGGAAAACGATGGACGACTGCGTTTGGACAACATGAGTCTGTGAATTTGAGCAGCTTTCATTCTTATGCAAGAGTCGTCGTACTTATTAAGTAGTATTTGGAGATTGGAACGTATGAAATAATGTCTCTAAATAATCAAAATTTTATCAAATAAGAACCTTGATACAACTATAAGCATATGAATAGATTGAACAAAAAAGTAAACTAAAAAAACTGTAATAATGGCGAATAGAACTTTTAGAATAAAATGTATTTTAAGAAAAACAAAATTAATTAATTAAGCAAATATCTAGTAATAACAAGTAGATATATATATATATATATATAGTCAGGCTAGTCATAGTCGAAATTTAATGTTGTATATATGTCCACGTACTGGATAAGATTGAAGCTATTATGAGCTTAACCATAGTTATTCCTTAGCCCTTATTCCTCATCCCTTCATTTACATAGATGATTTAGGCCAAACTTTATTGCTAAATGTTGTTCTATACAATATCGGATTTGGCTACTTAAAGGCTTTGAATTTTGAGGCACTGTACGGTATATAGAAGGCACTACTAGTGTTAAACTCCGATCGAGGATGATGAATAGCTGCTGAGATCGAGCGGCCAGTTGAGGGTGTGTTTGAGTTGGTTGTGACTTGGTCCAGCGACAGCCCATACTGACGCGAATGTTGCATGTTGTAGTCCCTGCCCTTGGGATGGTTGTCCATGGCGATTCTATTGTGCATGGCACCTCCACTGGAAATGCTCTGACTGGAGGTGGCTGTCGTGCTAAAGTCTCTGTGGCGATTCAGCGAGGGCAGCACAATGGCATGCCTGTTGTTCAGGAAGCGGCTGGCTGCCATGGGCATATTCCAGGCCGATCTGACGCCCGCCAGTTGCCGTCGCTCCGCGCTGCTCGCGTACGTCAGGGCCGCCGACTTGGGCTGATGCTGCTGCTGCTGGTGCTGGTGCTGCACCTGCGTCAGCTGCACAAAGCTTCGATTATTGAGAAGCCCGCGAAATCGTCGATTCGAGTCCAGCACATTGAGGATGGGCGGCATTCGCAGGCGAGAGCGGGCCACAGTGGCTGATTGTGGAGTGACGGGGGCTTGAGGCTGCTGGGCGTGCTCACGCTTCCGCAACTTGACCGCAACGGATGTAATGTGCAAGTCCCTATCGAGCATGGCCACAAGTTTTTGGGCAGGACGCAGATAAGTGCGGGTGGATGCCATGTGATGAGGCTCCTCGTGCTGACGCTCTCGAAGTCTTGCTGCTGTTGGTGTGAGGAATCCATCGTCCTCGTCGTCGTCGTCTTCATCCCTTTCGTCATACTCATCTAGAGAGTTGAGACTAAGATCTGATATGGAGTCGATGTCGCCAGCTTCATCTGGCAGCGCATGGCGGTGACTGCTGTCCACACTTTGCTGCTTCAAAGGCTGCGCTTTGCGGGCTAATAAGCAGGGAAATTTGCGTTGCCAATCGGCGATTTCGTGCCGCAGCTCCGGCTCCATCTCCGGCAGAGGCTCCTCGCCGCTCAACATACGGTCGACGCGCTCCCAATCCTGTTTGTTCTTTTTGATGGCATCATCTGCCCAGGGTATGGAACCAACTGAGCTGCGATCAATGCTGCTGGACGAGTATGGCACATCTTGCAGGAACTCAGAGTCGTCGTCCTTGTCGGCGTCCTGCTCATTGTGTGTATCGTCATTGCCGCTGTGGTTGTTGTTGTTACTGTTGTTGTTCTTGTCGCAAGGATACAAAGGCCCATCCTCTTGGCTGACCTTCTTCTCGCCCTCAATGGAGGTATTGTAACGTTTCTCAGCTCCGAAATAATAACGTCTACCAGACATTAGACAATAAACGGGATCAGCAAACTGGTTGCGCTAGTTCTTAATACTTGGCCAAAGGATGTGAACGTGCCCTTAAAATCGATGCCGCAAAAAGTTGAGACGACGTCGGCGGCGGCTGAGGCTGAGGCAGCGATTGACAATTGTTGTGTTGTGGCTCATTCCAGTTTTGCCTGTTATTTATGAAACTCTTTTATATCCGTTTCCACCCCATCCCTCTATGCGATGCGCATGCGCAGTTGCCGACCTCAGGCGGTAGCCGGCTGCTTGGCTTGCTTGACCACGAGATGGGCAAAAGCATTCCATGATTTTTTTTTTGCATTTAATCTTTTTGCAGTGGGATCTTGTTTAAATTAACCCCAATTAGTTTGAATTATGAATTTTGCCAGGTTTGTAGTAAATTGGAAGCGAGCGGAACAAGTTCCGATTCAGGGCGTCGTTTGCACACGTTTTGCAACACTGGCGCTGGCACACGGAGAGCCAATTGAAACGAGTCACTAAAAAATAGACGATTTTTGCCGGCCGAGCGAGCGTGTGTGAAGTGAACTCTGTGAAAAAGTTATCGTTGCCTAATTCAATTGATGGAAAATTATGTGGCACGAAGCTCGAAAACAGGAACGTCGCATACGCGGCCTCATTGTGGACTACCGCAAGCGTGCCGAACGTAGGCAATACTTCTATGACAAGATCCAAGCGGACCCCACACAGTTTCTGCAATTGCATGGCAGACGCAGCAAAATTTACCTGGATCCAGCCGTAGCGGCCGCCGGTGATGGCGACGCAATCATGCAAGTGATATTGAATACTGTTTATCTTCCAGTCCAATAATATTAAATAGCAAGCCAATCATTGTGCGAAATCTAATTTGATTGTTCTGTCCTTTTAGTGTGCCCTGGCAGGGACACCAGGACAATCTTATCGATCGCTTCGATGTTCGTGCGCACCTGGACTACATTGCGCCCGTGCCAAAGAGCACTAATGAGCAGGGCGAAGACGAGTCGGAGCTGACGGCCGAGGAGCGCCAATTGAACTATGAACGCTATCGCATCTTGGCCCAAAATGATTTTCTCAATGTGAGCGAAGACAAGTTTCTGCATCAGCTGTATTTGGAGGAGCAGTTCGGAGCGAACGCGCAGCTTGAGGCGGAGCGAAATTTGGGAAAGAAGAAGCAAAAGAGCACCGGCGGAGCCACCATTGGGTATTCTTATGACGATGTCGGGGAGTTGCCCACCATGGCAATAGGCCCACAGCCCTTTGGATCGGCTCAGCCTACGGGGAGCAGCAGCAGCAGCAGCGCAGTGGCTCCTCCGGGTGATAAGGCTGAAAACTCGGATGAATCTGACTCCGATATGGACATGGATGTCTCCATAGATATTGGCAAACTGGACACAGCTCAGGCACACGAACTAAATGCGTGTGGACGCAATTATGGCATGAAAAGCAACGATTTTTTCTCTCATCTAACCAAAGATGCAGACGAAGCGGATGCGCTACGAATTGCGCGTGAAGAGGAGCAGGAAAAGATGCTGTTAAGTGGGCGTAAATCGCGTCGAGAGCGGCGTGCACAAAAAGAGCGACGCATTGCAAATCGTCCATTCAGCCCGCCCAGCTATGCGGCCAAGGAGGATCAGAGCAAAAATAAGGACAAAGATGAGGATTCGGAGTCGCGGTCGCCTTCGCCAGCTGAGGGTGGTGGCGAAAAGATTACCTACATTACCTCATTCGGTGGCGAGGATGAGATGCAGCCGCATTCAAAGATCACCATCAACTTGACCAAGCCCGGCCAAACCTTGGGCGAGTCATGTATCAATGCCAGCAGCGGCGCATCTGCAGCGGCTTCAGTGTCATATGCACAAAAGGTCAAAGACAACCTGGATAAGCTGAAGCTCATGAACGAGACCTCCAAGCGCAGTGGACGACGGCGCTCGCAGAGCACCTCCCGCAGCCCAAGTCCCCGGTGCAGTCGACGTCGCAGCTATCACCGACGCAGCCGCACACGAAGTCGGAGACGACGGCGTTACTACTCCAGATCGCGTTCCCAATCGCGTACTCGGTCGAATTCCTGGGACCGCTCACGTAGTCCGAGCTATAGACGGTCGCGCAAGCGTTATTCCTTTTCCTCTGGCAGCTCGAGTGCCAGCTCCTATACGAAGTCAAGAAAGCGTCGCTCGCGATCCCACTCGCACACTAGCAGGCGCAGTCGGGCGCATTCAAGTGCTAAGAAGACTGGAACGCCGCCAACAACACAGAAAATAATTTGCCTCAGCACAACAACCACAACGACGACAGCCAGCACCATATT
This sequence comes from Drosophila hamatofila, assembly GCA_035045345.1. Lineage (NCBI taxonomy): Eukaryota > Metazoa > Arthropoda > Insecta > Diptera > Drosophilidae > Drosophila > Drosophila hamatofila. The sequence goes on along the minus strand of JAWNPA010000020.1, from coordinate 30,771,236 downwards.
GGCGACAGCAGCGAGTGTGCCGCTCAAGCAGCTGCAGCAACAGCTGCTGGCAAAGCCGGCTGACCAGGCGGTGTCAGCCGTGCCCATGATTAGCTATCCGTTGTCCTCGCGCGTCCTCAGCATGACGACAACTGCACCAGCTGTGATTAAGCCGACGCCGGCGGTGCCCCAAGTGACGGAGCCACCGCCGCCGCCCTTGAAGCGCTACTACGGACGGAAGCGCGGCAACGATACGTCCTCCTCGTCAGCGGAGAGTAGTGATCCCAGCGATGCGGAGGAAGATGAGAGCAAACAGCCAGGCAAATCTCTGCGCGTCAGAGATCGAGATGACTCTGATGAATTGGATGTGGATACTGCGTAAGTGAGGGCAACAAGTGCGGTAATGTTGAGCAACCAAAGAAGACTTTTCAGTTCCCATTTCAATATCTATTTTTCATTAGACTATTCACTATTTTGATATATATTTGTAACATTATCTCTTTCAGCTCGGAGCGCTCTCAACCGTTGATGTCGTCATCCAGCACGGGTAATCAAACAGGCAAATATAGTTCTGCTACCGAAACCAAAGTCAGTAAGCAAAACCAAAGTGTCTCATTGCCTCAAATAACTGGAGTACACCACAAAATTTCACGCCTCTACCTCAAAAAATCCAAACCAAACAATGTGAATCCAAGTCAGACTCAAACTAAATATGCATACATACATAGTTTATAGTATTTATATATATAGATATATGGCACAATGATGACATAAAAGTCCTGAACGCCTTCTTAGAAAACATGTCCCAGAAATATATATATGTCCGTCAATCCGTATGACCTCAGCCATAGCACGCAAAGTTCTAAGGAATAAGGAGTTTGATTTTTCCAAATTTGTTTTTGAATATCGGAAATATTCTTTTCCATTTAACTATCTAACAAAATTGATTTTGATGATGATGTTAACCAGTTAAAACATTTTAATGTTATGAGTGCTTGAAAAATCAGTTTTTAGCAAGGATCAGATTATGTACTAGCCAGGAACTACAGAGTAGAGCACTCTTACTTATTTTGAATGTCCTTAAAGGGAATATGTTAAACTCTCGAAATGAGCTTCTCGCTTAGAACTTGGAAATCTGATGCAAGCAGCTCCTATATAATATATATTATTATAATTAATAATAATTATAATAATTGTCTTATCATACCTGGATTGTATTGAGTTTTCATTTTTGCCAACTAGTTTCTTTGCTATACATTAGTTTGAAATATTTAAGTTATCTGAAATTTGTCCAAAAAGGCAAGAAAATGAAATTTTAATTTGTGCAATCAAATTTTTGATCAAGTTTTTGCTTAATTGTTGCCAAGTTTTTACGCAACGACACTTTCGACTGATACCAGAACTGACTCCAACTTATCCATCCGGCTTTGGCCTAATGATTATTATTAAATGATGTGGTTGGTGACTTTTACAGGGCTCTGGACAGGCGAGCGGCAGCGGACGACCCAATTTGCGAGAGCGGCTTAAGCGCAAGATGCAAAACCTGCTAAATAGGCAATGTAAGCCGGCGAGAGTGTAGTGTGAAGTTCAAAGACGAATAGAATGGCCATCGAGAAGCAAGCACTAAGTCATTCCCTTTCGAATTCCAGATAAGGCCGACAAGCGAGCAGAGATTGAGAAGACGGAGAGGGAGCGTCAACTGCAGCAGGAGCGCGAGGATGAGATGCGAGAGCTGGCGCTCAAGCTACGGCGCAGGTGAGTAATCAGTTGTGGGTGGCTCTAGTGAAGCCCTCTCACATCTCTTTATTCACAGGCGGCGCGAGTTGCGCCACAAGTACGGCACGCCGTCCAGCGGCAAGCTCTCCGACAGCGACGTGGATTCGGTGGACTCGGAAGCTCCAGCTCGCACGGTCAAAGCATCGGCTCGTCACAGCAGATCGCGCAGCGGCAGTCACAGTCGGACAAAGAGACAACGATCACGCTCGCGCAGTCGACGCAGCACCAGTCGCGTGCAGAGAAAACGCAGATCCCGAAGTCCCAGTCGAAGCCGAAGGCAACGATCACGTTCTCGCAGTAGACGAAGCAACAGTCGCCCAATCGAGCGAAAGCGCCGGTCTCACAGTCGACGTCGCAGTGGCAGTCGGGAGCGCAGACGGTCCCGAAGTCGACGCAGCCAATCCCAGTCACGACGGCGTCGCCAACGAGAGCACAGCCTGGAGAGGGCGCGTGACCGCGAACGATACAGGCAGCAGCACTATGAACGCACGCACAGTGCTCGAGAAGAGGCTCAGCCTCATGGCAGTGGCAGTGGCTCTGGTGGTGGGAATCGGGGACGAGTGGTCATATCCGCGCCACCCAAGCTTAAGAAGCTGGTCGACTATTAATGTGGACCAACTTATATTAAATAATAGAGAAAAAGCGATATTATGATTGATATGGCATGATTGGTTATGGCCGCGCATCGTTTGTTTTAGGTATAGGCATATTTTTCTATGGCTTTATGCATCGTTAAATGTATTTGTTGACGCTTATGCTATAATGCAAGACTTAATTAAACAAATGCATAAGAATTTAAATTGTTTTTGAAATTCGAAAAAAGTTGTCTGCAAAAAATGTGTTACAAGCAATACACACATGAGACTTGTCCCTCCATAACTGAATAAATAGTAATTTGAACATCTGTTTTTATGGCTAAAATTGTATTTAGTTTCAAATTGTAATATTTTTATTAAATGACAAAGCGAATTCACTAAAGTCGTTCAGTATTTTTTTTAGATTTTAAATTTCTGGCTGGTTCATTTCTTTAAAATTAACGTGCAATAACTATCGTGAGCTAAGCCGAACTGGTTCATTTCGGCTTTCGTGTAGGCCGCATAGCATTTTGTTTATGTAATTGTGCAACAGCTGTGCGAGAATATTAAAAACATGTTCGGCTTAACGTTGCGCCAGTCCATTCGAATTTCAGCGCAAAAGGTGAATCAACTACTTGGTAGAAGTAGCGTATTAGCCAATAGTAGCAGCCAAGCAAACATGTCACAGTCTCAAGAGCCGGAATATCCGCCCATAGAAACGGCCATGAGGAAAGCCCTTACAGCAGAGCTGAAGCCGATATTTTTGGATGTGAGCAATGAATCGCCCATGCACAACACGCCGAAGCAGGCGGAATCCCACTTCCGAGTGCTCGTCGTGTCCGAGAAGTTCAATGACCTGACGCTGATTAAGGTAAGCGGAGAGGAAAGGAGGTAAAAGATCTTCATGTGGAACATTACTGACTTTAGTTTGCCTTGCAGCGCCATCGACTGGTGAATGACACAATAAAGACGGCGCTGAAGGCGGCTGGGTTCGAGTTTATGCATGCGCTCTCGATCGAGGCGAAAACACCGAAGCAGTGGGAGCCCGAGCAGGAACCGGAGAAGAGTCCACCCTGCCTGGGTGGCTTTGGCAAATAAACGGTTGTCGTAGACGGGGAATTTTGGGGAGTTTATGTGCATAGAGAAAATCAGTCAAATCACAGTTACAATTGCAAATATATACAAAGAATAATTATTGAATGGAAATATGCGAATTTCAGTTCAATGCTCCGACGGCGACGGCAGCTCCTCCACCTGTCTGCGAGCAGACAAGATGACATCATTGATGCCAACGCCATCGTAGGCTGCGCCACACAGCGACAAAGGCAGCTTGTAGTCCTTGATGTACTTCCTAATGCTCTCCACGCGTCGCTTGTGCCCCACTGTGTACTGGGGAATGCATTTGTGGAGTATGTGCACTCGGCTGAACACGGGCTCCTCTTTGATCTGCAGGATCTGACGCACGTGCTGATGGGCAATGTCGCGCAGCTTCTTCTGGCTCGGCTGGTTGCCGAACCACTGGTCGAACCAACGACCGCCCATCATAACGGTGAGGATCGTGTTGCCGGCCATGTCGAAGCAGCAGCTGTCGAAGATCACGCCGAGTATGGGCAGCTTTTCGACGGGCGGCACCAGCAAACCGAAGCCATTGTACTTCAGCAGCTGGTCGCTATTGTACTGGATGTTGACCACCACCACGTCCACGTAGGGTATCTCCAGCAGCTGGGCGGCCAGGGATGGATGCTGCGCCCTCACCACCGCCGCCAATTGGTGCGCAGGCAGAGCGCTTATCACGTGTCTCACCGGCACCTCGACGTCGCGCAGGCTAATCCGTGCGCCGTCGCTGCTAAAGGTGAGATTGGAGCACTTGCTGCTCAGCTGGACATTTACATCATGCTCGCCCAGATATTTGCGCATGGCGCGCGGCAGTTGTTCCAGGCCGTCGTCGACCCCATACATGGCCCACTTCTCCAGGGTCGCCTGCTTGAATAGCTTGGGCTCGCCTTTTGCAAACAGACCCGTTTTACTCTCGTCAACCTTGTCCTTGAAGCGGGCGTAGAGCGCGCCCTTCAGAACTCCGCCGTACTTCTGCTCGTTCTCAAAGAGAGTCTCCATGAGGAATCTCACACTGATTTCGCGGGCGTCGCCGGCACAAATGCCGCAGATCATCGGACTGATGGCATAGTCGGCGATCTCTTTGCCGAATCGCCTTTCGGTAAAGCTGTAAATGGATTCATCTTCATTCTTGGCCAGAGTGCTGCCCGTGATCAGATCATGGAGCAGAGCTCTGTACAGAGGCTTCGTAAAAGGCGGGACGGTGCGGATTAGGCCCTTGGGACTGTTTGGCAGCATGCATACTTGTCCCTTGGCATACAGCATGCGATTCTTTGCAGCCACATGCGAGCTGGGAATGGGATGAATGGGTACCTCGAGTTCTTCCACAAGCTCGAGTGTGTTGGCACCCGCTACCCCTTTTGGGCGTATTGTCCGCGGACCACTTTCGAACAGAAAGCCCCGATCCTTGTGCCCTTCGGTTCGTATCCAGCCGCCGACGCGTGGGGATGCCTCGTAAATGGTCAAAGGTTTGGCGAAACGTCTCAACAGGTAATAGCCGGCTGATAGACCACTAAGGCCGGCACCGAGCACAGCTGTTGCCATAGTGTAGCTGGTGAACTGTTCCGCGTACTCTGTGTTACCTAATGTAACAAATTTGTGTCTGTTCCTGACTGCCAAATCGGAGCAACCTATTTTTCAGTAGTCACGTCCCGACTGTTTTGATTATCGAATTTTAAAATCGGTGGTTCGATAATGCAATTATATTCAGGGCTGCAGTAACAAAAAGTACGCGGTTCTTCACCTTACTAAGACTAGTTCATAACACACGAGTTAGTCGGTTAAAGTTGAAAAAAACCGCAAATAGAATGATAATGAATGAGTGAAGCCAAAAAAGTTATCATTAAGTACATAAGGTGTCTTATACATATATTCACTGAATTTTGTGGTCATTTTTTTACAGCTTTATTGTTAGGTTAATATATATGTCTATGTATATGTACAAGTACACAATGCAGTTGCAATTTTGCTTGGCCAAAAAGTATGCTATGATTAAAAACGACCAAGTGAACGTTGTTTTATACAAAGTTATGCAACAGAAAATGTCATACGCCACGTGAACGGATCACCAAATAAGCAACACACAACACATACACATAAACACACACACGCACATACACATACTCTTGCTCGTTGCATTTTTGGCGCCAGTTTTAATGAATTACAAGCTTCGCCTGTCATGCCAGGCCCCTAGCATTCCGAAAAAAAGCTCTAAGGCGAGCTTCGGCTGTACAGAGCCAAGAGTCATCTAAGTTCACAGCGCGCAGAACTGTATCCGCTGCTGACGAGAAAGGTTGGTGTTTGGCCTGTGCGCGTCGTGTGCCTGTGTGAAAAGTAATGAAAAAAGTTCCTCATTAAATATATGTACATACATACAGACACACTGAAATATAAGTATGTGGTGCATATATATTATATAAATTAAATACATGTGTATCTATTATATTATATATTTAATGAATATGAATATGTCATACTTATACATATATATACTGTATAGACGCATACATACATATACACAAATACTGTGAGAGTGAAAAATTTTCAAACTGCGTATATCAAGTTAAGAAAACATATATTCCACTTAATACATACGTATATTGTGGAAGTCTAAGGAATAAAACAAATAAAGTGAAAAAACCGCTGTATGGAAAATTGAAAAATATTCCAACATATTTTTGGACAAGAAATTCAATTAAGATAACTCATTTCAGAGTATGATAAAAATAATTTGCCGAATGATGAAATGCAAAGTAAAAAAAATATATATATAGTATTAACTCAACTGTAAAAAAAATCTCAAAGGAACTGTGGCTAGGCGAAAGAAAAATTGGAATCTTCACGTCAACTTTTTCTGTTTATTCTGGCGTTGCTGCGGGCTTTTATTTAAAAGAAGCGGAGGACCGCACACACGCATGGCTAGAAAGATTCATTCGCCTACCTACACAGAGGCGCACACACAAGAGCACACGTATACACATACACACGTGCACATACGCGCTACACGCACTGTGCGCCAGTTTCATGTTGAATCGCACAAAACGAGCACACAGCAGTTTTTAACGACGACGAACAGAACGGCAACGGCAACGGCAAGCGAAAGGACACGATGATAAAGTCGATGGGCAGCCGGAGATTTGGTACAGTGGGGTATCGTGTATCAAATTGTTGTTGCCGTTGCCGAACGAGCTCCTGGCCCCGTTCTAGCCACGCTTCGTTGTCATCGTCAATGTTATTTTTGTTGTTTCCTATTCGTCGTCGTCGTCATCGCGTTCGTCGTCGTCGTTGTCGTTGTCGTTGGTGTTGGTGTTGGCGCCCGTTGTGCGCGTTCATTGGTATATGTGTGTCAGTCAGTCAGTGCCCGAGTACATGTACATTTCTGATGTCCGGGTGTGCGGTCTGTGTGTGTGTGTATATGTGCGTGTTCGTGTATGTGTGTATGCTGCAGCAGATACCTACAAGGAAATTAAGCCCAATTCCAAACGAGTTCAATGCGCGCCTAGCCAGGCAAGGCAGGCAGTCGGTTTGTCTGTTTGTCGGTCGTTTGGTCTGTTTACCTTTTAGCAACACTGTGGCAACACTGGCTGTGCTCGTTTTTAACAGTAGTTACAGCAAATTACCGTGTTTTAACTGTTTACATAGTTTTAATAAACATGGCAGCTCTCGCCAAGTGCAGCCACTCTCTTATAACATATATATTCTATTCCATGTGCGAGCTGTGCGGCTTGTGCTCTATGAGTGTGTGAGTGTGCATGTTTATGTGTGTGTGTGCATGTATGTATGTATGTGTCGAGGAGCACAACTAAATCTAGGGCAGTGTGTTTCCGTTTCAACGACAGGCTGCAGCAATTCTTGGAATCGTTCATTGCCTCGCACACGCTTCACGCGCACGGTCCGCATTCCTCGTTTGAGTGCTCGCAGCAGCTCCGCAGCCAACTGGCGGAATTGTGCATGCAGTGCAGTTGCAGGAAGTTGTTAGCAATTTATGGCAATTAAATAATGCAGACTTAATGATGAGAAATCAGCTAAAAAAAAGGGAAATGTTCAATTCAATTTTAATGCCTGTGGCAGACATTGCGAATGCTTAACAGAAATTAATTTGTGCGTTCAACTCGAAAGAAAAAGCTTTCACACTCGTTCGGAATACGCCTAAAGCACATGCGCCCCAAACACAAAGCGAGCGTGAGAGTGACAGTGAGAGTGAGAGTGAGAGTGAGACAGACAAAGGTAGAATGAGTGAGAGCAGAGAGGTAGAGTGGTAGAGAGAGAGAGATACAGAGAGCAACGCCTGCAAGTCCTAAAAATCGACGCTCAGCTGCTGTTTTTCCTTTAAACGTTGCTTCGCGTCTTTATTTATTTATTTACCAGGCCGCATTTTCATTTTTCCTATACTAACTGTCCAGTTAGAGTCATATGTCCGGGGAAATTGGAAAGACTATGCAAATTCTTGCTGAACAAATTTTAAATAACGGAAATAATTTATAAATAATTAAATTATAATAAAATTAATTCTAAATAACAACAAAAATTAGTTGAATGTGTCTAAAGTGAGAGTGAAGTTTAATAAAAATTTGTTTAAATTAATCAACTTTAAATTATTTTTAAATCATAGCAAATCTTTAGATCAAAACAAATACAAGCAAACGCACAATGAAACTAGTAACGGTATTCTAAAACAACAACTAAAAAATATAATATTTATATATACTAATACCAATTTATATTAATAATTCGATTATATAATAACCCGAATATAATGGTATAGAAATCGAACAAAACAACACAGTAATAAGATTATTTCTACGGCAACAATAATATAATAAAAAATCAACAAACAACAATATTATTTATATAAAATCAACAACAACAACATCAATAACAACAGCAACTAGAACAAATCGTCTACACGTTGATGTGCGATTTGAGCGTGTGAATGTTGGCAGCCCTGGAGCCCTGCCTCGGTGGTTTAGCCTGTACTAGGTGAGTAGAGATGTGATGGAATCGAACCTAACCCCGCCCCTCTATATATATATATATACAAAGATACAAACACAATCTCCCACATATCTACTGCCGTACACAATTTCAAGAAGCGAATATGAGGATGGACACAACCATATCGATTGCGGCTCCTAATTTGGCTCTAATTGCAAAAGAGAATACAAAATCTAACCAGATACCGATACCGATACCAATACTGAAAACGAAAACGACAACAAAAACGATACCGAAACAGCTAATATGGCCAGCTGGTGTCCAAATTGTCATGAACTGCCACCGTTTTATCCGCCCATCTCGCCAAAGGTAAAACTCACACTTTCTTACGTGTATAACAATCCCACAGCTAGCTAGCAATCGTTAAAGCTCAAATCTACTCTCAAGCTGGCTGTAGATGTGCAACAATCAGTGCAACTTAAAAAACTGTTAATCAATCATGTTGTGGTCATCTCTCATTAAACCAAATCGAAGGCGGCTTCTTTAGGATTAATTAGACATTAATCATTTTCATATCGGGCTGCGATCTATGAGAGCTGTTTCAGTGTATAAAAAGCTTACTTAGCATGTAAATTAGAGCTGATCCATGTCGTATAGAATAAATTTAATTGAACTAGTTTAATCGGTCATAAGTGGATTCGTTCAATTCCGATATTCGATTTCAATCAAATGTTTATAAACAATCTTTGTAATGTTTCCTCAGCTATCTGTGAACGAAATGCACTTTTGAGTAGTTCAATTATCGATCATGAGTCATTGAACTACTAAATAACTGACTAATGAGAATCGTTCATGAGTATCGGTCACAAGTAGCTGAACTAACTGAACTGAGTTCGTGCACGTGTGTATGTATATATGTATGTATGTGTGTGCAAATGTGTTCGCTTTTATGCATTTGTATGTCAGAGTAGTTCCATACGTATGCATCAGCTTGTGTGACCTTTGCAAATGTGGCACAAAAACTGAAACCAAAAGCAGACAAAGCAACGCTCAACGTGCAATGCTCGGCGGGCAGTCCCCTAAGCCCTTCGGCCTTGGTAATGTCGCGACGCCAACAGCGGTCAGCAATCAGTGGCCACAATCAACCGGCCAAGTGCGACCCATAAATTGCTCAAAAAGTCGAAGGGTATTTGTCAACTCGCTGTTTGCTGCTTGTCGGTTGTCGCTTGTCGCTTGGCATTTGCCTCAGTCTGGCTGTCATGTCGGCTCTACTGTCTCTATCTGTGTTCTTTACAGTTCTTGGCTTTCCACAATTTGACGGACATGCGTCAAGTTATCTGCCCACCACCACGCCCCAAAATCAATAGTTCGCAATGTAAATTATTGCCACTTGGTCGTCGAGTGACTTCATCCATTTGATTGTCGCCATCGGCTCAGGCTTCTGGCATAATTTATATCGCGTCGCTATCTAAACGCCCTCCGACTAGATTATTAGTTGCAGCGGGTCGTTGCTATAGTCTGTATACAGCTCTTAAGTTCAGTTAAGGCACTTTGACAGAAATTCCAAGCTAGACCCAAAATGTTCAACAACATTTGAACACAGGTCAACAAGTTTATGGTAACAGAAAATTGGGTTATATGTGTCGAAGGCGAATCTGAGAAAGAGATAAGCCGGAGAAAGTGTAGAGAGTGACAGAGGGAGATGTAGAGGGTGTATGACAGAAGAAGAGAGAGGGTGCATGGGATCTAGATGACGAAAAAATGCTAATTTATTTAATATCTAAAATTTATTTCGTAATAAAGAAATTTTACTTTAAGACACAATTATTGTTCAGAACATTACTGTACCTCAGATATACTCAAAAAGGCTGGATCTTAAGAATGTTTGATGTATCAGAGCTATTATTCTACTTGTTACTTCTCGGTTACGGAATTACACCAAAATTTGTTAACTAGTGTAATTAATCACTAAATTTGTGTTGTTTACATTTTCCTTAAACTCAATGAATCGTGCATAAATATTTACAAATCGTGTGTCGATTGCCTGCGATATAAAGTATATCTCTACATCTATAGTTTATATGTGCTCAAAATTACATTTGTTCCAATGGGTTAATTAGAATCTTGGGAGACGTTGTATTGTTTCATTGTCTGCCAAAAACAATATTTATTTACAGTCTATCGACAACTCAGTGGGAAATACACTTTTCAGCGAATCATTATCAGAAGAGACTTGTTCTATATAGATTATAAATGTCAGTAGTGCAATAATCCAATTTGATTGATTTCAAAAACAAATAAATTGACATATGTACAATATAGACAGCACGAATGTTCAAAGTATTTTCATCAAACAAGTAAAACAAGTTTAGAGTAAAGTAATTTATACAATGATTTACTTTTAAATGGGTCACAACGGTACAATCTCAGTGAATTAAAGCATCTCATTAGATTCGAAATCAATTTTCTGACTAATTGACGTTCACTTCGCCTTATCAGCATATTTCACATTGCTGATATTTTCTCATCCCATTTCTTAGTCATCGATAAAAATTCGATTTATTTGATTTTCATAAATCGTGCTTCAATCCCACAAAGGAGGAAATTAAAAATTTTATTTTCGAAGTTATTGTAATGAATACACAAACTTGGTATATTTTGCAATTCGGATACCTTCCGCCATTTCTAAAATTTCGCAAAATACATTTTTCAAATACAAAGTACAAATATGTTAAATACATTAGTCTAGATGTCATTATTATGCTCGAAAGTTAATTTATATAGATTGTTTACGTAGTAGTTGTTCATGTAGTAATTTGGATTTATAGGTCTTAACAGTATTCGGAGTATTTCTTAGTCGGGCACTCCTACTTGTTTATAACTCTTACTTTTTTATAGCTTGTTTAGCTAAGTCAGACTGACTCGATATAGAATTATTAATGAGTATACGTCATCATTGTGCACTTGCGCTCAACATTATTCCATGCATTTCGCATTTCAAGGCTAGCTATAGATAGTTTAAAAACACTCACCTAAGTACGCGAATTGAAAACATTTTTAATTGGCCAAGTGCAATGGGGCAATAATTTGAAACGCTGCAAGTGTCGTGTATGAAACTACATATAAGTAAGACCTTGCTCGACTATAGCATACCAGGTAAAGCAGGCTACGAAAGCTAAGCTAGAACAGATTATCATAGGAAAACTACGTTGCAACGTCGGCAAAATTAAAATAATAAAAAAAAAGAAGCAAATTAAACAAAATTCACTCATGGAAAATATTTCCTTTGATGTTTTGTTATAGCCGTGGTTAGCCTTCTTCTGTTGCATACTTTTGTACACAGGAATATTGCCGCTTATTAAGCACTCTCAATGGGTATAGGGTATTAAAAATAAACGCTGCTGCCCCGGCTCGGCCCGGCCCGGCCCGGCGTAGCCCGGCTGATGATGATGAGCAATTATGGCTAGTGGAAACGCATAGTTAAGACGGAGGCATAGTTAACTGGGCCAGCTTGTTTGAATGTCGGGCGGGGTTGAGGCCAGGGGTTTGGGGTTCTTTGTTGGTCTATCCCCGCAGGAAATAGCAAACAAAACGCGTAAATTATGAAACGACAGCTTACTGGCAACATGGCGTGACTGGGCTGAGTTAACCTGTCGGTTCCTCGATTGCTGCTGGGAGTCACAATGGGGCGACAGGTCAGACTGAAAGACTGAGAGAGAGAGTGAAAGCGAATGAGAGATGGAATGCAAAAAGTGTGAGTGTTTCGTATACTTGTGTGTGTGCTTAGAATGGCACTGGGCAGAAAAACAAGAGAACTCATATTTTATATATTTATATTTGCCCTGCTGCTGCTGCTGCTGTTGTTCTTGTTGTAATAACAATTCATTGTTGGCAGCTCACCCACACATCAACACACATATCAAGCCTTTATAATACAAACGTACAAATACTCTTCAAGTGGTCATAAATGTTTTCTTGCGAAGTTTGACTCATTTGTTAATCATATTAATAGGATCAGATATTTAAGATTAAATTTCCCTAAAATCTATAGAATATCCTCATGGAAAATATATATTTCATAACAAAAGAAACATCATGTAGTATTTTTTATTTTTTACTATTTTTTTTTTTAATTTTTTTTTTTTGTAATCATAATAAAATGAAAAAAATTGTTTTTGAGAACTTTTAAGTGTAAATATATGTTAAATAATTTAATTTAATTTTTTTCAACTCAATTTTAATTGAAAAAAAAAAATTAATATATAAATAAAAAAATATATATATAAATAGATTTTAGCTAGAAACTTCTCAACAAAATATAAATTTCTTAAAGAAAATGTTTGTTCTTTTATAAGTTTTTATTTATTTATTTTTTTTAATTTTTTCCTTTTTTTTGTTTTACATTTATAGATAGTCTGATAAATAGATAGATACGCAGATAGGGTCAAAAATAAATAAAATATTAGATAAATGGATTTAAGTCTAAAAATTCTCAGAAGAAAATATAAATTTCTTACAGAACTTTTGACGTTTTCAAAAAAATGTTTTCAAGATTTTCAAAGGGAGTTGCTTGTTTGGTAGGGAAAGAGTATGCCATTGTGATTGGCTTAAATGTTAGATTTTCTTGTATTTTTCTTTGCCTTTTAATTAAATTCAAGTTTGTCGCCTGCGATGTCAGTTTTCGCGGTCAACCAGACAGAGAGCCAGTCCACGTCAGGAGATAGCACGCTGAGCAGCCGACTAGCTGAGTAGCTGAATAGCTGAGTAGCTGAGTAGCTGCGTGGCTGAGTAGCTGAGTAGCTGAATAGCTAAGGCTCCTCAGCGCAACATTCGTAATGGCCTGTTCATTTTCAGTTGGTGCGCGGCGTTTGGGCTGTTCGCTCGGTTCGCCTCCTTTTTTTGCTTGACTGACTTTGTGGTCTTTGCGTGTGCTGTGCGGTGCTGTGTGGCGTGTGTGCGCGTGTGTGTGTGTGTGCGAGTTCGTGTGTGTCAAATGCAGATGTATCTATAATATACATATATGTATATATATATTGCATGTGTACATATATACGTAGTATACGCAGTGATTCATTGAGTGCGTTGGCCCCGTTATTGAAAAGCGTGCAAAATTGGAAAATAAAAAAGGAAAATAAAATATATACACACACACATAGAGTTTGTAGTGAAGTTTAGCTGGTGTGTCCCATTCAATAGAAACTCGTGTTTCTTCGTCGTATGCTGCAAACGTCGCATGGCTGAAGTGTGACAACTCAAGCAAATTGTAGCCGCGTTCTGTGGCGTTCAGCGTTGTGCGTGTGTGTCGCGTTGATTTGAGTCGCGTCGCGTACATTGCGAGATCACTTTAAAAATAAAAGAAGAGATTTGTTTGTTGCTATTTTTAAAGGCGTGCCAAGTTTTTGTGTGGCGATCCGTTCCGTTTTTCGGTGTCGCGTCTTTTGGCTCTTTGGTGGCGTCATTGGCCACTTGGCCATGTCCAAAGTTGCCAGGGGCCTATATGCACTTGAAAGCCCAGCGAGTCTCTCGGCCAACAAGCATAATCACAACATCATACACAATTGTACATATCTAACTATATAGTGTGTATATATAAATATATATACATATAAATACAAATATCTAGCAGTGAGCCGCAGCAATGTAAGCTATTTGCAATGGCAAGCGGTTTGATCGGCACAAATATCAGTGAATTGACAAATGTAAGCAATTATCCCGTGATGTGTCAGCTACTTATTTTTATATATTTATATATTTTTCTATCATTTTTGTGCATTTCATGTCCGACACTCGCTGTACTTTATTTTTGTTTACATTTATGCGCTTCGCCATGCAAACTTGAGCCAAAAAAACTGTGCTCGATGTTCTAAATGTCAAACGTGACGTATGTGTAATAAATGAAAACATATGTACATACATACATATGCATATAGTATATATATATCATATAGTACATATATTTATAAATGGCTGCCGCCTTGTGCTCAAAATGTTGTCAAATGTGTCTGTAGTTATTCATGTTATCGCTAATAGTTTCAAATATGTTCATGGATACTTAATAGCTAATTAGTTATTAACTTGTTAATTGTGATAGTCGTTTCCCAATACTCATATCAATATTTATTGTACACTCTTGCAGGGGATGTCGGGGTGTGATCAGAGCACTGTCGAATCATTGGCCGATGATCCAACAGATTCACCATTCGATGCCGATGATTGTCTCAAAGTTCGCAAATATTGGTGTTTTCTGCTATCCAGCATATTCACATTCCTTGCTGGCCTGCTCATTGTATTACTATGGCGAGCGTTTGCATTCATCTGCTGCCGCAAGGAGCCGGACCTGGGACCCAACGATCCCAAACAAAAGGAGCAGAAGGCGTCACGCAACAAACAAGAGTTCGAGGGAACATTTATGACAGAAGCAAAAGACTGGGCTGGAGAGCTTATCTCGGGTCAAACAACAACTGGTCGAATTTTGGTGAGTCTCACTTCAGCTACTTTAATTTAAATTAAACTTAATATTATTGAGAGTAAGAGAATGAGAATATTTAGAAATTCTTCGTCGTCCGAAAAAGTCATACAAAAGTCATATTTCGACTGTATAGTTTGAATATAAATTTATAAGTCTATCTGTAGAACAGATCAAAAAAGAACGTAGCGCTATTAATATGGAAGATATGTTTTTTTATTCCAAGAGGCTTCAACAATTGTATAAAAATTGTATACGTATACAACTTGTGTTCAAATTATAGGGGATTCCAATAGTTTCACTCTCAATGGAAAGGATTTCTATTAGATTTTGACTAAGGTCAGCAATCGTCAACATGACAAAATGTGTTCCAAGTGTTTCAAGTTTCTGTATCCATAACAGTAGTTATGACACGAAACACTATAACTAATTAAATATTGAGATAGAGGTAGCTTTAAAGATATAAAAGCAAAATCTTGAGAATATTAAGGTTATACGAAAGGATTTTTCAAAAAGGATGACACTCGAGCTCACAATCGATCAAAGGCACTGTGTTGCAAATCAATGAATACGATGGCTAAATTGCCTGAATTGGGTAATGAATTGCATCCATATTTACACAATTCTCAGATTTATTCCGGTTTTTACACCTCAAGAGAATGATCACAGGAAAGCAATTGACAGATCATAGAAGCTTTGTTGAGGCTCAATTCATACTATTTAAATAATTTTGAAAAATTGTATAACCACTCTGTTCATTCAACACCCCTCGACGGCATCTATATTGATTTTAATATTTGCAATTCTTTAAAGCCAACTGTGATGATTTCCATTTTCAATATCACCACTACTTTTTTATGTGGTTGTGATATTCCCCGACATAAAAATGTAGTGATAATATTCCCGGGTATATGAACCAACATATTCGATTGCATTTATATTCCCAAGATTAAATAATTTTGAGTTTTCCATGTTCTCAGAGGATATATACCAAAACCTAAACACTGCGGCCAACATGATTAACGTATATATTCCAAATACCAAGTCAAACCCAAAACCAATATAGTACTCTTATCCCCAGTGAGAAAGAGTGTAAATACATATATAAAGCCAAGTGCATTTGGGCTATTCATTTAATTTGCGTCGCTTTCATATGATTTGCAAAGGGCAAACGAGTTGCGTGTAAAATATAATATTTATATTTTTATTGTGGCACATTTCGTTACTGCCTCCAGCGGTTGCATGTCAACAGCGGAAGCAACAAAGTAAATCAACCATTTCCATGTACCAAAAATACTCGTCAGCAAATTGATTTATTTTTTGTGTGTTATTTGCTGTATGTCGGCTGCTTTGGGGGCTTTGAGTAAGTCCGGGGATCTAGTTGTTAACAACTACTTAGTTATAAGCAACATATGTGCTGATAACTGAAGATAGCTAATGGCGGGCAACCGGTCCCATGTGCCTTGCGAAATGTGTAAACAAATATATAGTCACATTATGCATATGTCGCATTACGTAGTCATCCATTAAATGGGAGTTTCTGACTAAGCTCAATCTTAGTAGCGGCATTTAGAACTTGCCGACGCTTTTGCTTAAGATATTACCTAGTACTAGACTGTTAGACCTAGGCCTATCTATAATTTTATAATTATTCATTTCCTATGTTTAACGGAAAGATTTGTGTGTGGCATTTGTGTTTACTTTGCTTATAAGCTAAAAGCTCATTGCTGTGTTATAATATCCGACACTTTTTAAAATGGGTAAGAACGGTATAGTCTTTCTAAGAATGCGTGTAACTGGTAGAAGCAGTCATGAGAACTAGTATATATATTCTAGATCAGTAAGAGTAGTCGTGTCATTTGTCCATCCTTCAGTCGGTTCGTATAGTTCACCGTTAGGCGAAATACGATTTTCTCCGAACTAGAGACTGGAAATTAATTAAATTCTTATAATATTCTGAACTTATAGAAAATTAGTAGGCCGAGTATAGTATCCCTTTATAACAACTAGATGAATCCGTGATTAAATCACCAAAGCATTTGTATTCTTGATTAGTAACAACAGTCTAGCTTTCTCTCTTTTCTTCCGCTCATATATCCGATCGTCAAGAGTTCTCCGACCTACAGACTTAAAATTTGTTTTGAAAATTCTATTATTAAAGCATTCTGCATTCGCAGATTGGAACACTCAATTTAGTATTAATTTCATTCTTTGTAAACAGATAAATTTAAACATTTTCAAGCTTTCAAATATTACTTGAAATGTTGATACGCCAGCATCTGATTATTATGATTATATATCATAATAACATATATATTGTTATGTTTAAGAATGAGAATGCGCAACCCACAAATATATCAATGCCCATTCAAGCGTCGAGTATAACTCATTCATAATCACACAAATGTTTATACTACTTCTAAATTG
Source organism: Drosophila hamatofila (assembly GCA_035045345.1). Lineage (NCBI taxonomy): Eukaryota > Metazoa > Arthropoda > Insecta > Diptera > Drosophilidae > Drosophila > Drosophila hamatofila. The sequence goes on along the minus strand of JAWNPA010000020.1, from coordinate 30,753,965 downwards.
GAAAGTGACCTTGCATTTTAAAGAAATTTTTCGCTGTCTTGGTAGAGCAATTTGATTTATTACCAATTTGATTTTGTAGCGCTTAATCTGAAAATTGGCTAGGTAAGCAAAAAACGTTGCTACAAATAGTGAAAAGAATTTGACTCCAGTTAAATCAATATCTTATGCAATTTATGCTTTTAAAAATATATGAAACATTTTATGGTTAAAGACATCGAATCTGTGAATATTCATAAGAATAATAGTAGTAATAGCTGCTTCTGGTTCGTTTCGTTCGATCTATGAACATAAAATTTATGGTTATCTGAAATTAGAATTTTGTGATTTGTTAACATTGTGGCTTCAGCAATTCTCGACTTTATCAGGCCAGGCCGATTGAAAGAGACCGAATAAAGCAGTGAAATTCCAGTTTATGCGAACGCAGTCAAAATACTTTTGTGTTCCTTATCATATGCAAGTTTATTATTGATGGTGCGACAACAATTTGAATAGTTAGCGACGATAAGATACCCTGTATTCTGCTTGCATAGGCATATTTGTGTTTATTTCTTTAAGAATTGAAAGGGTGTTTTTTATATTCTGGGATTATTGAAAATAGGAACTGAATTCAGACTGAGTCTTGAGTTGATCTCTCCGTTGACCTGTTTGTTTGGATGAACACGTCGATTCGGATTTGCCGCTTTGCGATACAGACTACGAAGTTTCGGGGCAGTGGAGCCGATAAACAAATTGAAATTTTTTATAGTGAGAGATACGAATTCATATCAAAGTTATAAAATAAAAAAATTGTACACTTTCTTATACGTATAAATCAATATGTGTGAGAGAAAAAATATTTAGCTGCGTGTCTGTATTATATACATATATACATATATAGCACTTCCGGTAATGCCCATGTATTTTTATGTCGGGCTTTTCCCTTTCTACTTCCTTATTTTACAGAATGTATAAGATAACAGTATCCATATATTTAATATCTATATTTGAAATACTCTTATTATTTGATATTTGTATGCTCTCTCTTGACTTTATGAGCCATCATCCATACAGCAACTTCGCTTAATTTGTATAGTTTTTGTATGCATACAGGGTATATGAAGAAGAAACTAAAAGTAGTCTTTGCTCGATAAGTGCTGCATGATAGTTTGCCATTAGTATAATACAACGGGCATAGCTAGAGCTACAAATACTGCCAATGTTCGCACGCTTGCTCCTACTCCTGCTTCTGCTCCAGCTCCAGCTCCAGCTGACGCCCACGCCTTGGCCCACGTTCCATTACAGGCTGGTTGGTCTGTGTGTGGCACATTTATCGATATTGTTGTTGTATGCAAAGAGTCAGTCAAATGCCAACAACTTTTAGTTAATATAGGGATACAAAATAAGCGAAGATATGTCAGAACGCCAAAGCAGCGCAGCAAAATAAAATGACAACAACAAGAGTAACAACAACAATAGCAAATATCGTGGGCGAGTGCCAGGAAAAGGCCTAAAGAAAATCGATAAAAAAACCTCGCACACATTTCACTGTTACCAGGGCCAAGAGAAAGACAGCGGTAGGTAGAGCCTGGAGTGGGGGTTGGCTTGAATGTTTATGGCCTGGACTGGTTGGCAGAATGTGTGGCATTGTTGGCGCTGTTAGCGTTGTTGGCGTTGTTGGCGCTGTTGCAGCTGTTGGCCGCATTTTAGATGGCTTCTAGAAGCCTTTTGGCATTTGCGCTGTATCCTTTCGATTCGTTGTTATTGTCTCAACCACTATTGTCAGTGCTTGAATAAGCTGTGTGCGGCAAGTATGGATTTCTTTTCGGCGGTTACACAATCGACATTGCATTTAACATGAACTTCAAGAGTAACTTTTACTTGAGACCTGCTGCTAATTGGTTTTAAAGCTCTTTAAAGCGTCCAGAATGCGGAAGTGGAGCCAAAGACTTTCACATAGCATTTATGGCAGCTTACTGGGGAACGGACACATCCGATTGCATTCGGTCACGCCACCGAGACGTAGTCGCTCGGCACTCTTTAAAAAACCGCATTTGCGGCAATTTGTGGAAGTGGCAGGCGCCGTTGGTTCTGCAGCAGCGTTTTGGGCCATTAAACTGCAGGACTGGTTCTTTTCTGTTGTGTTTTTGCGCCATAACTAAATTGATTGGTCTGATTGGACATTGTGAACAGCTGGCACTCAAGAAAATTCTATTCGCAAATGTATACGAGTTTTATTGGTCTCCTAAATCATGTTGAATAAACTGAAGAGGCAAAGTGAAACGTTTTGTTCCTCTGCATGCTATTAGGTTAATTGCTTAAAGAAATATATCATGTCTCATCAGAAATGCAAGACATTGAATAAATTTTTTTTTTTCAGTATATGTATTATATATTTTATTATTACTCTTATCGTGTGTCTAAGATATATATAGTTCGAATTTATTCAATAAATTCTATGACGACTATGACGTTCGATAAAGACAATATTCTTATACTAAGTAGTCATAAAAGTTTTATGAAATCTTAAGTTAAGTTTAATTAAAAATTAATTTTATTTTATTGAATACGTCTTTAAAACTTGAATAAAATTGTTATTCTAGATTGAAAAGACAATATCTTTTTTAGGTAGAAAGAGCTTAACTGAAAGTCGCTTTAGTTTTTTTAAAAAGGATTAATATATTGAATATAGAATAAACAAATTAGAAAGTAACAGTCGAAGAGAAGCTAACCTTTGTGTTGTTAACTAAAGTCTACACTCTAAGTATTAAATCTCAAAATATAACTGAGTTCGTAGAAATCATTATTCAGATTCGATTTGCCAAGCTCCAAATGTTGGGATCTTGTAGAAAATACAGTTGTACCTTATTCGCCATGAAAGATAAGATGTTATGATATCGGATACTGTAATTATCGATTTGCCATGCTCCTAGTGTGCATATTGGTTATACGGTCGGAAGGATGTACTGACGGAAAGAAGGCATGGGCATTATACAATACCAATATACTAATTTCATTTTCGGAATGAGTTTTTGATATTATTTTGATATTGATTCACTTACCTTATCCCTATAAAAAATTATATAAATTTTTATATACTATAATATTAATTTAAAGAATAATAATTTTTGTTTTTAAATCATCAGCTGAGTTTTATATATGAATATCAATTTCCTAAGCTTAGTCGATTTATCGTGTGGGAATTACACAAAACCTCAAACATTTTACCATAAACTAATAGTTACCATTGAAAAGAATACAGAACTCTCGGGTATTCTTTTACAACCTCTGTGTAAGTTTGACATTTGAAGTTTAAGACTCGGCTTAGACTGACATCGCTTTTGTGGCCCTTCAGACACTTCTGGGTGTGAGCATTCAAGAAAGAGATTGACCCAGTTTCTCACTGATGACCATAAAAACAAAAATAATCACAGCAAGAACAAGACCAGTAAGAAGTTTTTATCATCTTTGTGGCCATGTTACGTTGGCGTCGTTGCCTTTCTGTTTTCCAGGCATTCAGGCTTCCTGGCTTCGGTGCTGCATTGATTACCTTGTCCAGATTACGTCAGCAGCGTATTGACTACTGATGACTACTGCTGTACATACATAATGGGAGTGACTGACGTCAACATTGGATGAGATTATGATTCTCTGTTTCATTAGATGCCAGCGACGATTAAGTTAACTTAATGAAAAGACAACCGGTGACCCGTGGCGTATACGTAATCTTAAAGCAAAGCTATCTTTGAGGAAAGTTGTTGGTAGTATAAGCTGAGCTACAGCAATTTACTGCCAAAATCTTTCTGTATTCGTATCGCATTTGCATAACAATAACAAACAACGAAAATCAGCTGTAATATAGGGCATAAGTAGATTGCGTGCGTCTTTGCCAAATTTAGATTTCCTTTTGTGCTTTATTCTGTTCGATTATCAAAGCAATTACGTCTATATGGCTGAACGAGTAGCCAAACAACGGCAATAACAATTAAGTACATTCAGAATAGCACGAAGGGCCAGCAGACGACACAGTGTTGGCCAAGAGCCCGCGCCTGCCCTAAGTTGGTTCACCTTAACTGGCCTTTTCATTTTGGCAAAAAGCCCTGACATTTAACTGGCGCTCGACTCGTACAGCTGTTGGTCCTGCTGCTCCTGCTGCTGTTCCTGCTGTTGGTGCTGCTGTTGGTGCTGCGGCTGTCGCGTTGGGTAGGCAACGTAACTCAACCTAGTAATTACCTGGTAAAATTTTCATTATTGCCGCAGATTTATCAGCGGAACGCCCTCGACTAATTGCTGCAGTGATGTCGTTGTCGTACCTTGGCCAATAAATCAACTGGGCCACCGAGTGCAGCGGAGATCCGGCCAAAATACATAATCCTATTAAATTATTTTCGTATGTCATTCAGCTGTGCCAGCATGAGAGGCAGTTAATCAAGGCTGTAGCGACTCGAAGCACTTAATCTGTACAAATATTGTATTTAAAAAGAGTGCTTTAGTCTAGACTATGCTTCCCTTATGCACGCATAGCACACAACAGATGCAATCACACAAATCATGCTCTCTGCTGCAGCTTACACAGCGGCTGTGCTTATGGGCTTTGCTATGAGAAATTATGGACTTTCTTAATGCAATTTTCAGAATGTGGTAATGATATATAGATGTATGTATTTATAAAACACAAGTTTTTAATATTTGATATAGGTTTTTTTTTTCAAATTTCGGGAAAGATAATGAGGTTTCTCAGCTCGTTATCCCGATCAAGTTATTTATTAATAAATATACTTTGTGGGATCAGCCGGGGTATAAAAAATATACAGATTTGGGCATTGTTTAGTTTGAACTAGCTTGCATATTTAGATAGATATATATATGAAAATATATCTTAAGAAGAAATTACAGATCTGGTTATTGGCATTTCTTTTCACAATTGATAGTCATACTCAATATATATGTATTGTATATATAATAAATTTGTTATACCCTGAACCCATTGAAAATGGGAATTCAGGGTATAATGTTTTTGTGAAAATGTATGTAACAGGCAGAAGGAGGCATGGCAGACCCCATTAAGTATATATATTCTTGATCAGGATGACGAGCTGAGTTGATCTAGCCCTGTCCGTCTGTCCGTCCGTCCGTATGAACGCAGAGATCTCCTAAACTACAAGTGCTAGAGACTTGAAATTTTACATGTATACTCGTGTATGCCATACGCAGTACGAGCTTATCATATTTTTTCGAGACGTCATCCCATTTCTTTTTTATCGATATCAGTCGATAATCTGACTTTCTTTTTCAAGTCTAGTTTGAATACTGTTAGACCTAGAGACTTCAGATTTACTGTGTACATTCATGTGATGAATACAAAGATTTTGTCGTTTACAGATTTTGGATACCACGCCCTTTCGCCCCAAATTTAGAAAAAACGTATATCAAGTACTAGAGACTTGTGCTTTGGCATATACGCACATTTGACATTATCACGTTCTGAAAAGTTGATGAAGATAGTCCCACTACAAAAAGATTTATTCAAAACTTGTTTTCATAATATAGCCCACATGGCAGCCCAAGCGCAGTAACTGCGCAGTTAGCAGAGCAATTGTTTATGCGTTCGTATGGATGCATGCGTACGGGTGTGGGTATGTGTTTTTGTATATGTGCATAAAAAAAGTGTGGAATGATTGGAATCAGTACTTTGCAGGGTTCAGGGTATCTCCTAGTCGAGCAGTCTCGACTAGAGCACTCTTACTTGTTTTAGTTATACGTTAGGAGAATGTAAATACAAACATTTGGGAGATATGGAGATGCTACGCTTGAAATAGATAAGTGTTTAAACGCAATGCATGAGGCGTTGGATGTACCTTCAAAATTAAATGTTAGGCCTCTAACATTTAATTTTGAAACGAGATCAGGGAAATAGGTTAATAGGAAAAAAGATATTTATTTTAAGAAGAATGTTCCAATTTGATACTAATTCTTTACATCGGAACAATAACATTGTTGAACCTCTTTGTAATTACAGTCATTATGTATGGAAATAAAATAAATCTAATGTTCTTGGCTCATTACTTATACTATTAGTTAGTTTTTCGAGAATGGGATATTGATGAAATGTGGAGATATTACTTTTAAACAAAAACTAACTATTCGTAGTCTCAGATTACTATACAATGCATGTTTATGTTTTATTAAATTAATGAGATAGAACTAGTGCTAACTATTTTTTGAAATATTCCCATAATATTTTCGAAAGTAGTATGAGCAAATTAATTGGTAATTATCTACCAACGCATTGGCAAGCTGCTCTATGAAGGCGACATATAAATAATAATAAGTGATGCTGAGCTGATTTAATATGCCTATTTATCTTTTTACTGAACAAGTTACGTTGTTAGATAATATAAATATATAATAATTTTCAGTGCACAATAATGTTGTGATTTATCAATGTAATTTTCAATATTTGTTGGTAACTTATGTATAGTATATTCAACTTCTTGGGCTTTAACAATCAGATACTAGGTCAAATGTGTATATATATTGTTTCTTTGTAAGTCAAATGCAATTTTTTTGCGAATAGGTCTAATATTTTTGTAATAAGAAAATTTTTCATTTGATTTAAGTTAAATTTAATAATAATAATAATAGTTAATAAATAACTACTAATGATATTCTGTTCCTCTGGTTTCTCTTTCAGGTCGTACTCGTATTTATACTCAGCATTGCATCTCTCATTATATATTTTGTTGATGCATCTAGCGAAGAAGTTGAAAGATGCCAAAAATGGAGTAATAACATTACTCAACAGATCGATCTCGCATTCAATATATTTTTTATGGTTTACTTTTTTATACGAGTAAGTTCTACACGACACGCTTTTTCAATTTATTTGTATATTTTGATTTAGTTTCTGATCACAAATCAATTGGCTAAGCCATAAGTTAATAATTATTTGTATATTGATTTTGAAAAATTTTGTTAAACTCGATTGTGTTCTTTTTATTAACAATTTTTTTCCAGTTCATAGCGGCGTCCGATAAGCTTTGGTTTATGTTAGAAATGTACAGTTTTGTAGATTATTTTACAATACCCCCGTCCTTCGTATCAATATATTTAGATCGAACATGGATCGGTAAGCGCAACAAAAGAATTACCTAAATTTATTAATTCCCAACAACAATTTGATGCATACAAATCGGTTTCAATGTCAAAGATTTCCATTTTGTACTATCCCAAACACTTCCGGACACACACACACGCACGCACACACCTGCGCGAATACACATTACCGTTAAAGTAGTATTTAATTTAAATAGCTGTATAAAGTATAAAGTCCTTTTAAAGCGTGCCAGGATCGATTTGTATGCATGCAATGTGCTTTACTCAACGTACATACATATCCAAATATATACATATGTATGTATGTCTCTGTGTCTGTGCGGCAATTATAATCTGTGTCCATATATATGTGTATTATAAACAGGTCTTCGATTTCTTCGAGCGCTACGTCTCATGACTGTTCCAGATATTTTACAATATTTAAACGTACTAAAAACATCGAGCTCAATACGTTTGGCTCAACTAGTATCAATTTTTATATCCGTGTGGTTAACAGCAGCGGGCATTATACATCTGGTATGTAGACACACACACACACCTACACATACACATACACATACACCTACACATACACCTACACACACACGAACACTCACAGAAAAACGCACACGCACACACACCCACACAGTCACACTTATTCAGCTATGCATGACGACCGTCTTCCAGCCGGCTCTGTGGCAGCTTTGCAGCGCGTGTTTGAGCCAGTTAAAAAGATTAAGTATACGCCGCGTCGCACGCTGTTACAGAGCACGAGTGTGGCAAGCTGACGCTGATAGCTGAGGAGGGCATGCGTGGCGTTTTTTTGCAGTGCCCAAAGGTTCCTTTTGTGTTCAATATGAATAATCGCTGATGCGTATTTATTTGCAATTGATCAATTGCAATTGCATTTACTTAAAATTTAGCTGGAGAACTCTGGCGATCCGCTGGATTTTAATAATGCTCATCGTTTATCTTATTGGACCTGTGTCTATTTCCTAATTGTGACCATGTCAACGGTAGGATATGGTGACGTTTACTGTGAGACTGTCTTGGGAAGAACATTTCTCGTGTTCTTTCTGCTCGTCGGCTTGGTAAGTTGAACAACAAAATGCTGAAACACTCAACAAATTACACGTTAGCAACAATATGTCAACATGAATCCAAACTCTCTTTTAGCAAATATAGACAATTTCTCTCTCTCTCTATGTCTCTCTCTCTCTCAATCTCACTCTCTTCCCCTCGGTTTTACCCAATTCACAACGAGGCCCATTGAGTTTTAGGCCATGCGACAGCGGTGTTGTCAGTGTGGCAATGTGTGAATGGTTCAAGTTCTGATTGTTGCCTAACGTACCATAGTACAGTTGCGCTCAAAACTAGCTTAGAGAACAAGTATCCAATAGAACAAGTAAACAATAGCCTCCAGTAACAGTAACAGTACCAGTATCAGTACTAGTAACAGTAACAGTAACAGTAACAGTAACAGTAACAATAACAGTAACAGTACTATTAGCCCAAGTACTTTACTCAACCTGATGTTGCCCCTACAGAAAATACAATCCAAGTTTTAGCTTAAGGATTTTATCAAACAATATTTTACACTTTATTCAAATAATAATCTTAAAAAAAAGAGTATTTAAAGATATGCTACGTTTTTTTTCTTTGTAAATACAACATAGAACGACTTAATAATGGTGCACCGAATTAATTATGAAAGTTTTTAATTTGAGAATAAGTTTCATTTATCTATCTATTTTAAGCATTCATCAATCAAAGTTTCGTTAGTTTGACATCATTTGTAAGTAAGCTTACGCGATCCAACGTGCGGTCTCATTATCCACTCTCGATTTGCTCTTATCTCTACCCGCACCTTCAGCGACATATACTACATACTTACTCGTACAGCAGCTGGTAGTTGATTAATTTCGAAAAAAAAACAACAGTTGCCTTTCTTCGTTTAACTTTCTTTTTTTTTGTTTTTTTTTTTTTTCTTTTTTTGAATACAAACTTGAAACAGATGCATGCAGTTTATCTATTTTTTATATACATATACTATATATTTGAATTTTCAATTTACCTTTGATTTGGTAACAAACAACAACAACAACAACTCGTAGACACAGACACTGACACTGACACCTGACAAAAAAAAAAAAAAAAAAAGGAAAAAGAAAAACCAAAACAAAAAATGAAAATCAAAAACAAAAGTCTATTAGGTAGACAGCGAGAGGGATCATGCATATATATGTTATATATAATAATAATCAAAATGTTCCCTATATATAAGGTATTTGCTTTTTATTACTGCATGCTTTAATGCTGGCTGCCGCAAATTTGATTTGAAAATAGTTTAACCCAACTGCTTTAAGGTTCATACTCAGATAAGCAACTTAATTAAGTGTAACCATAAGTAAAAGCCTCCTTTGGTGTGACTGCCTGACCTCGATTCGTACCCGTGAAGCAGAGGAAGTTATTTATCTGTAAACCTGTTGCTCAACCACACACACACCTCTTAAGTCTTAAGAATCATTGATTTTGCTCAACAAACTTTGTTAATTTCTTGCTGTATTCGTATGTGTGGAATATGTATATATTTTAGGCAATGTTTGCCAGCAGTATACCGGAAATAATTGAACTCGTTGGTAGTGGCAATAAATATGGCGGTGAACTGAAAAGAGAACACGGAAAGAGGTAGTCTATAACATTTCAATATTTAATAAACGACATAACAACATCACATTTAATCAAGAACAAGTAAAGAAAATCATAAAATTGAAATTGATAAAACTATAAAACAATTAAACACAAATATCGATCAAATAATAACAAGTTGAAGATGCACAGAATAACTTACATTCATTTTTACAGAATAGATCAAAGATCTATACATATATATTTAAAGTAAATATATATATATATATAAATATACTGGAAAACCTTAGTGTGAACTTTAGCTTTGCCTTTTCCAGCGATTCAATTTCAAAACTTTGATGAATTCAAAGCTAAAAGTCAATTGAGGGCTATGAATGTCTCGAACATTCGCTTTAGGAACACAATAACAACAAAAACAAACAAATCACAATTAGTAATGAAATAGTTACGTTAATATTCAATTATCAAATTACGTACTTAGTCTGTTACCCTTTGTTATATATCTTTTTATAATTTACCAAATGGATTTGTATTTTGGTAACTAGCATTCAAAGTTGACTGTAATGCAAAGTTCTACTAATATATACTATATATTTACCCATCATCAAATGTAGCTGACAGTCAACTCTGACTAATAAAGTCATCTGATTACCTAAATAACTTTTTAATAAATATATATCTTACCACAAAAAACAAAAAAAAAAAAAAACAAAAAACATGATATTGATAAATCATACAAGTATAAATAACTTTCCATATTATTATTATTTAAATGATTTTTTTTTGTATACAGATCAGTTAGTCGTCTATTCTTTTTTTTTTCAATAACTCTAGTAGGGTTTTTGTATTTGTATTTTGATTTGATTTATTGATGAACTCTCACACATTGCTTTCAATTAGTTATCAATTCGTTCTCTAAACACTTTGTAGGCGTGTGTTTGACATTACTTTTACTTTTGGCCCGAATACTCTGTCCATTTCTTGCTTTTCCGTTAACATTTGAGTTATGTTTGATTTGCCATGCTTTCCGTTTTAATTTTGCAATAAATAACACCAGAAGTACAAAAACAATTTCAGAATAGTTAACGGTTTGTTTTCTAATCATTTGTTCAACGTTTTACAGCATTTGAGCAACATTTACGGCGCCTTCTTGTTAACACAATTAAAAAAAAAACATCGGTCACGCATTCCCAAAAGAAAACAAAAATCAATTTTAAAGTACACGTAAATATGTTAATTTCTATTTGAAGACAGTTTGAGCTACATTTTGCAATAATTAATTACATTTTAATATTGATCCTCAAGTAAAACGTTTTTTGTCAGTGTCACCGTAACATAACTAGTACATCGAATTCCTAATACTTGTACAATAATAATTATTTTTATTTTATTTAAATTTCATTTGTTTCGAATGACCATTTCCAGCTTAATTTAATAATAATAATATATATATATATATATATATATATTTTTTATATATATATATATATATATATATATATATATATATATTATAATTAATGTTGGAAATTGTCATTTGCTTCGGTAAGCCGAGGCATATGTTGATTATTTGTTCACTCAACAAGGCATTTAAGCATTTAGATTTATTTATTATTCAAAAACTCTCTCTCTCTCTCTCATTTCATAACATTTAGCCCACTCACTAGAATTGGAAGCTATCGCCATTACAATTTCCTCCCTCTCCCCTAAAAAACCCATTCGTGCGCGCCTAGCTGAGTCGAGACTAACTTCGCACACTTCTAGGCAGCCATAGAGCACTTGTCGTGTACAGCTGTAAATCTGTAAATTTTAGACCTTTAAAAAAAACGTAACTACAGTAAATATTATATTTAGATGCGGTAAAAGTGAATATATCTTTTCAGATATCCAAAACTGTATATAAAAAAAAAAAAAAAAGAAAAAAAAATTGTACAAAAATTAGATGTAAAATTGAGCGAATGTCCAGTATGAGAGCGTGTATGTTTGTATGTATATAAGTATATGTGAGTGTGTGTATGTATGTATGTATGTGTGAGTGAGTGATTGAATTGAGTGTGTGTGCATTATCAACGTATGCCGTGTGGTTGTGGGAGCTGTGCTTCCTCCTACTGTCCAGCGTTGTCTGCTTACTTTCACGTCGTCGCGTCGTCCCCTTTACGATTCTTGTGAGTGTCGCATATTCTTTTTAACACAACACCATCCAAAAGACCAGCAACAACAACTAGTTAGCCAAATACTAAAACTGCAATTGTAACTGAAACTGAACTATTTTGGCACTTCTCTCTATATTCTAAAAGTGTATGTGTGTTGTTGAATTTAGGCCGTGTTCGCTAGTTGGATACCAGAAATCACTGAACTGGCTGCCCAGAGAAGCAAATATGGTGGAACTTATAGCAAGGATCCTAGAAAAAGGTACACGAACACGTTGCTGGCTGTACCACAAAAAATAAAAAACCAAACAAAACCAAAAAAAAAAAAAAAAGAAAAATATATACAAAAAAATGCAATAATATAAATAAAACAACCAATAACAACAACAACACCAAAAATATAACTTACCAGAAACTATAAAGCTATAATCGCTACAATCGAATTAACCTAAGTTTGTCTTATATTGCATTCTTACTAAACTTCAGAAATTCAAAATGAACAACCTTTTATACGATATCTTTTTTATTATTTCATTGCCGTTTTATATCCTTTATATTTTTTTCTTATGTTTTTTATTTAATTATTTATTTCCTATTTTGATTTGATTGTTTTTTGACGTCACTTGAACTTGCATAAAAATGCCCACACATTTGTTGAGAGCAGTTGATTGAAACAGCAAAATACCAAAATCAGATCTGAAACCACTCGAAACAGTAGCAGGCAGCTTGAATTGAAAATTGTTAATCAAATCAAATTGGAAACTTTTTGAATTACCCAAACGGCATTGGTTTCTTGGCGGCATGTGAAAAAAAAACGAAATAAAGAGTAGAGTTTTGACTTGGCTCTCTTAAATACGTACAGTAATCAAATAAGGCTTAAGCTTAAATGTCGAGTTCTTTGGTTGTCAAATCCTTCTGTAAGTCTTGTAATCTCTCCAAAACATAACAAAAAGTGCTAAAAAAATATGTCATTTATCAGTTGGCTTCGTTTTATGTTAGATGATGAGAATGTATGCAAAGCAGATTCAGTGCTTTAATTGAACCCAAAAGCTTTTGCCCTAGACATCGTAGCGCCTGGCGGGTATGCAACACTTTTTTCCAAAATACACACATTGCAAATCTACTATGAATATAAGCAGATATTCTGTCATTTCTTTTCACACATTATACACAACAATGGATTACTTTTACTGCTACGATTCGAATGACAAATATTCTGTATACATTAGTGTGTATGTAGTTTGGCTTTGACAGTAACATTTATTGATTTCGTATTGTATTCGTTGCGCTGCCATAACTCAAAGCATGCATCACATTTGTTAGCATCATTTCGGAATTGATTGCAAAAACAAGCCAACAGAGCAACACACATACACACACACAAACACAGGCATACACATAATCTACATATTTGATATGCTTAATTCAAGTTTTTGGAAGACAATTTACAGAAGGGTTTGAATTAGTTGTGTGTGAGTGCTAAAATAAAATGAAAAAAAATCAAAAGCAACCAAAAAGAGAGCAGAAATCGATGAATTTTGGCATATTTAGCTGACGTCGATGCTTGGCTTCTGAGCTCTAATGCAGAAGTCTTAATAAATATATTTTTGTTAAATACAAAGCCTGATTTGTTTTTACATTTTAAAGCCTGCTCTATTTTCTTTTCACTTTTGTTTTTCTATTCAAAGAGCAATAATCTATATATGAAAACTTAAAATGTCTGCTTATCTAGTATCTAATTTTGGGCTTTACTTAAACCCTTTTGATGCTTACCAAAAAGGTTTAACGAGCGAGTTTTTATGCAACTTCAGAGCAGAGTCGATTTATACAACAAATTGGTTTTGTTTATAGTTTTAGTTTCCCCCCGTTGAAATGCTTCGAACCAAATAGCTTTTTCTAACTTTGGTTTTTGGACTTACTTACAAATAAATAAAAAATAATTTAAAAATATTAAAAAAAAAAAAAATGCATAACATTAAATTGTTTGTTGGTTTGTTTGTTGGAACACACACCACGTTGCCGCTTAAGTTCTGTATTGATTTGATCTATGAACATTAATTAATTTTTTCGAATTTTTGTACACGTTTTATAATTCTACTTAAATACTACATAAACATTAAACAAATGAAGTAGATATGTTTTTTGCAATTTTATCCACTACCTACTTACATATTATATTGAATTCACTTGTAATTACAAACATACATAATTACACACACACACACACATACACACACAAAATACTCGATCAAGTATGGCATCATGAATGGCCGTGCTGAAAACAATTTATACAATTTACATAGTAAATCATCTCTAATAAACATAATTAAAGTCGTTAATTTGCTTGCACCTAACTACTTAGTATGCCGCAGCCACGCATATAAGAGTAACGAAGCTGCGCAAATCGGCGCTGCGAAACTCTCTCGATGATTTAATTAAGACAAACAATTTATTTGTTATCAGTAATAGTATCTCTGTGTTTAATCGTTATCAGCATCAGTATCCTTATCAGTATCAGTATCAGTATCAGTATCAGCATCATGACCACATTCGAAAACTCTTTCCCGATTCCCGACTCCAATTAAGTATAGACTCTCACGTACACCATCCACAGATACAAAGATACAAAGCATTTTGTTTATTTTCTACGATTATAGTTATGAACTGTTATTCGAAACACGCACACACACACTTGTAAAATGCAACACCTGATCTTATCGTAGTTGTAGTGACCAACAGGCGCCAAAGCCCAGACCTATCATCCAGCTAAAGTCAAATTAGATTTGCATTAACTACTGATAGGTGTGTGTACTTGGCCCTAGAGATCTTCGCAGTTATTATGTGTGCTCGATTTATATCCTAATACATACACATACTATATACTCGTATATATCTACTATATATAATAAGACAACACGTTCCCCCAAGAAATCGAAAGCCTATTCCAAAATGGATAAAAGCATCAAAATTAGCTGCAGACTGTTGAAATGGTTGGATGATTTGTGAAGAAAAGTAAAATGATATAATTTTGATTTGTTTTATATTTCATTTCGATACGATATTCTTTTATTATAATTTCCATATATTAGTTCTATATGATTTTCAACATTTAGAAACTTCAGTTCTCACAAAAATGACGACTGGCGTTATCATCTAAAAAAATAAAAACAATACACAGCAATAATAAAATGAAAAACTTAAAAACCACCATAGCATCAGCAGGTAAAAAAAAAAAAGTGTCGACAACGTCGTCAGACTGAGCTATCTATCTATCTATCTATCTAGGCGTAAGCATATACATATGTAACTGTATCTATATAGCTTTTGTCTGCCAGTCGATACTTCACTCTGCCTACATTTGTAAAGTTATATATATATTCTCTCTCTTTATATCTGTTATCCTTGTCTTTCTCTAACTGTGAGCCCCTCGCGTTCTCTGATCTCCGGCTATATGATTTTTTGTTTTATTTGTACCAATTCAAAAGACAACAAAACGAAATACTTCACTATCATCATTATCTTTCATACTGAATACAGGCGATTTTTGCAAGTTGTATACCTGAGATTATAGACTTGATTGGAACAAGAGCCAAATATGGGGGCACCTTAAAAAATGAAAAAGGGCGAAGGTGAGACCAACTAAATTTTCTTACAATCAATAGACAAATAAATAACCAACAACTGATCTTAAAAATGTAAACAACCTAGACTACTTACAACCACAAAAAGAAAAAATATAAAACATAAATCTAAGTCAATAAAAGTTTTCAATTAACCAAAAGACTTTGCTCTGATCATTAAACACCAAATCAAAATGAAATTTCTGCAAGTGAAAAAAAAAAAGAAATGTGAATATTAATCAAAAAGAAAAAAATCTATATATTGTGCAGTATTTACTTTTACTTTGCGCTTCATTCATTCAAATCCTTTTCTTCGCGTGATAATATATAAATCTGAAATTTGATTTTGATTTTAACAAAAAGTTTTAACCAATCAAACAAACAAAACATACTACATAACTATATATATATATACACATATATATGTATAGTGTATATACACTTATATATGTACAAATGATCCACTGACACACACAATCACACACACACACACACACACTGAAAGCCTTACAGAGCGCGGCCAACTAACAAGCATAGCAGCAAAGCAGCTAGCTAACGGCATCAAAATACATATTACTCATACGCCCCATGGCCGGTATGGCTATCCAGCAATACGTTGCTATACCTTCTAACAACAACAACAACAACTACTCCTACTACTACTGCCCAATCAATCAATCACAAACTCAAAACGATTTCAGAACATTCGATCGATCAAACACAAACACACACACACAGTTACATTTAATATATAGCACACACAACTACAACAAGAAAAACAAAAATAATTGTGGAAAGCAATTCTCACAAGAAAATGAAACGAAATTACAAATGCAAAAGCAAGAATCAACAAGAAATTTAATACAGAAATATTTATACTTTTCAATTTTAATTTACAACAACCACTACCACAACAACAACAGATACAACAACAGAAACAACAACAAGAACTCATTTTGTATTCGTCTTTGGATTCATTTTGCTTTCTATTATTCGCTTTATTTCGAACTTATTGTGTCGTCTACGTTGCTCTACGTAGTTAAACTAAACTGCCAATGCAGGCGTGGCATTTAGGTATTTACTATATTCTCATTTAAAGGCTCGCCACATCGATATGATTTGATTAAATTGAATATATAAATATATATATATGATTTGAATTGTATTTGATTTATTTTTGGATTGGCATTTTTGAGAACCATTGAAACCTGTTTGAAAACAATACAAATAAAATAATAAAAACATGTATCGTACTTAAACTGTTCTGAGTGTATAATGTGCGTACTCTTAACTACCAAATTATCTTGTTGTAACTTTAATAAATTCTTATTGATCGCCAAAATTTATCAACCTACTCTTCTGCTCTCTTTACATATCATATCTATATCTTGTTACAAATTTTGATTACCTTTTTCATTTATTAGTTTTCCCAGCGCAAATTCTCGGCGCAGGTGCTGCACGTTTTCAGTTTCTAATTTTTAGTTGACAATACATAAAAAAAAAAAAAAACCAAAAAAAAAAAAAAACAATAAAAAAACCATACAAAAACATATATTAGAATTGCAGCTAAGTAAATAGGCAATGGGGTTGGTTGGGGAAAGATTGGCAAAAAACCGAAACTGAACGATTTTTTATCAATTTTTTTTATCTTTGGTTAAACTTGTTTTGTATGCTATCATCTAGTCATGTTGCATTATTAGCCCTTGGAGAATCAGTGATTGGTGTTTAATAATATTGTGTTAAATATTCGTAATTGTCTATATAGTCCTTGATAATCGAAACTCGTAATTCGTATATAAAAATATATATATGTATATTATGCAAATCAAATAAACGATCAAAACATTCTGCGATAATAATGCATATTAAAATATTCCATTAAATAAAGAAAAACAAACAACAACAACAAACTTATACGTAAATATTAGAGAAACGCATTAAACAATGTACACACACATAACTTCATTTGTCAAATGGTTAGAGAAACTTAAACTTTTTTGAGCATTTAAGCAACTCCTAAATAAAGCAGCTGCCACTTGAAATCAGTAATCCGAATTAGAACACGAACAGAATCCGAAACAGTAATATTTTTGTCTAGTCTGTAAATTAAATTACTGCAAGAGCTGCATTATTTTGAGTTTGGTTTTTATGTGCAGCTGTCTAGCCATGCACTCGATTTGTTAAATAATCATGTGACATCAAAACTCAATATGTGTGTGTGCAATATTTTAATAAATAATATAAAACTAACGATGCTCATATATATACAAAACATATAATACTTTTATTCTCTGTCCCAACTCTCTCTCTCTCTTTCTCTGTCTCTCTCTGTATCTCTGTGTCTCTGTCTGTCAATCAGTTATAAGCAACTTCCTATTAATGTTGTAGTTCTTGAGAAACTTGTATTTATGTCTTCCGCTATATAATCGATTTCATAAATTATAATAAATAAAGAAAAAACACTATGTAATTGTTTGATTTCGTATACCCTCGGTTCTTTGTATTGTTTCTGTCTGTGCTCTCTCTATCTTTTCTCTCTCTCTCTTTCTTTCTTTCTATTCTATTCTATATTATACTTCTGTCAAACGAAAAACAACAATAAACCATATTACAATCAATAAATAAACGAATTGGCGCATATGACAAGACCCAACACAACTTAATATGAACATCAATCAACTTGCGTTGTAATTTGTTCTGCTGTTCGATAAATACGTAACTCTCAACTCAACTGAGCTCTATTAGCTCTATCAGCTCTATCAACTCTATTATCGTGTTATGTGCTATGTGCTATGTATGGATGCGATTTAGGAATTGGCTTGACCTGATTGACGCCTCTTGTCACACAGTAATCCATTCCTTACCATTTAGTTCTCTGAATCGTGATCGACGTGAAGTTGGTGAAATATTATATACTAAATATATCTCATATAGAATTGGGATCGCGTAGGTCGAGACTTTGTAATGCGTCCACATTCTTGGGTGAGTCTTGAGTGCGGTTTCTGGCCAGAAACTCCTGCCGCTAATCGAGAACGCAGAAACCTACACAGATTTGTGATAAAAAAAAAAAAACAAATACATGTACCCGATACCAATACATCCGAATCCCACCAATACATATACATTAAGTTATTTTCAAGCTCTCAACTAGTAACCATCTCTGTATCTATTTTGTATGGTTAATTTTGAGTTCTTTAGCCATTGACATTTATACCACATTCATGGCACGTTAAGGATTCATATGAAGTGTAAACATCATTTGTTCAATGGATTCTTCTTCTGTTCTTTTTTGTTTGGTTTTTAACATATATTCATGTGCGGAACACATGAGCTGTATCGATCTGAAAAAGTAAATAGAAAATTTAAATGAAAATGAAAATGCGTGGCCAGGCAAAAACTTTTAACTTTTCACCTACTCGAATCTATTTATTTCCCCCCGATACTATTGCATTTTGAGAACAGCAACAACAAACAGCACATTTTAAGCAAAATAAACACAACAAAGAAAAAGTATTGCAATTTAGATTAGTTTTAGAGTTAGTTAGCTTGCTTTCAAATTAGAGAATGAAATGAAACTTTTACCTAAACACCAAAAAACTCTTTGACACTATTTAGCGAAATTCATTCACCGAAATCACAATCAGCCATAACAACAGTAAACTTAACTCATTTAGTCAATTGTAAGGTCCTTTCGCGAGTCGATAGACGATATCAGAGACAAAGATATCCTGCCTCCTTTGAGAATCTGTTCGTTCAAACCAAACATTTACCGTAAGCTGATTGTTCAAAAAAACTTATGGAATTTGTGTTTCAAATTGGATCTACGGTTTCTTTTTTTTTTTTTTTTTCATCAACTCAATCAACTGTGTGAAGGATTCAACCGGGTCTCAAACTCATTTGAGACAAGTACAAAATGTACAAAAAAGAAGATTATTTGAGTACACTATATATACATACATCTTTCATACATCCAACTTGAGCTTGTAGAATACAAGCTGTAGTATAATATGGTGCCTGCACCCTCCCCCTCTACCACCCCATACACTCACACCCACACATAGACACAACCACACACTAATTTAGTTATAATCAGAAGTACGCATGTTTTAATTGATGCACCCTAATTGCAATTAGTTAAGTAGGGGAATGAGTATGCCTGCTCTAGTTTGCCTGATTGCATGCCTGTCATATGAGTTACAGCCCGAATACATAATACCTATACTACTATACTATTATATACTCGATATGAACACTGTAGTCGTTTGGATTGGAATGAGTGTAGCAATTACTCTGTATATATGTTAAGTATATAAACTTAGAGAGAACACACAATTATTTCTAGTACTTGTTGATGCTTTATACGATGCATGTAAGTTGAGTAATACCAACGGTGTGCGTAGCTATTCTTAAGTTAATAAAACTCTTTTGTTTTCTCTTAAACTTCGTTATCGTTTGATTTGTGAAATACAAATGCAAAGCTATGGACCCAGTTGAATATTAAACAAGCGCTTTGCACCTGTACCTGTTCGTATTTTATGTTTAATCTTCTATTTTTTTTTTATTATTTTTTTTTTTTTATTACCTTTAATTTTGTGTTCAAAGAGATTTCTGGGGTAGCAGACTAAACTCATGCATATTGCAGTGATTCTTCATTTAATTGTCTTTTTTTCGTGTCAATTTATATAATTTTGTGTATTTTTATTTAATGAAAATACAATGTAATTTATAATTATAATACTGTTTACTGTTTTAACAACAAAATAACACTGAAAAGTTGTAATAGTAATTATAACAAAAACAAATCAGTTGATAACCTAAAAAAAATGATATAAAAATATTAATCTATAAATGAATAAGAAAAACATATTTACAAAAACACCAAATATATATAATACATACACATACTCATACACACACACACACCCACACACACACACATATATATATACATACGCATAAACTCATCCACTAGACACAACTGTAACTAGTTGAGCTTAATTGCAATCATTGGCTTAACTAACAAAATTCAATAGATTTTGTTTGCCAATGATCACAGCGCATACAGATACACGAACACACCCACACCCACACACACACACACGCTCGCACACATACATCATACATACATCGCACACATACTCACTGCACACTAATACAGCTAAACTACACGCAACACGATAGTTGTGGCATGTGAAGTGTCACACTGCTTCTGCATCCCACTCTAGATATTAAGTCACACTTTTGCTTTTGAAACGATTGCCAATTCCAGAGAATTTACTAATATATCTTTCTTCTTACTACACACACACACATACACACATAGACATATTGTGGTATGCGGTCATATAACATATGAGTCCGTGTCGCATTTCCTGAAGGACTTTCTGCACGAAGATCGTGAGGATGTCGACGTCGAAGTAGTCTTTTTACATCGGTAAGTCTACATTCTGTTCCCATTTCCCTTTTCCTTTTTTCTTTTTCTTTTTGAAAATCGATCTACGATCAAAAACACTTTTTGCCAATTTGTACAATTGATTATTTAAGTTTCTCTCCTAAGTTTCGTAAATGTGTTCTATTATACGATAAATCTATAATTTAGTTAAAGCAATCAGTAAAAATAAAATACAAATCAGTTTATAAGCAGAAATATAATTATCGACCTCGCCGCAGGCAAGACACATTTTGTTTTGCTCTCTCTTTTAGAGAAGGTCTTAAACAGTTAAGTCTATAAATTAATTAGTCAGCGCACTTACTTTAAGCATCATTGCATTATTCAAATTAGTTCGTAGCTAACACAAAATTCCAATTATTATTTTGATTTTGATTTAGATTTTCTGCCATATACCTTAACTTGTTCTGCATAAATGATTAATATTAACTATATATATATAATATAACGTAATGTAAAACAAAATAGCAAAGAGCCCGACCTGGAGCTAGAGGGACTGCTGAAGCGCCACTATACAACAGTGGCGTTTTTTCAGGGCACAATGATGAACGCAGTCGATCTGGAACGAGTCAAGGTACACAATAACACTGCAAGGAGCAAAGCATAAAATACATACATATATACAGAGAGACACACACCTACACACACACGTGACACAGAAACACAACATATACAAACAGATTACACTAATTACAAATATACTGAAGTAACAACTGATCAGCCAAGTCCAATCAGAGTTAGGCCGAGCTGAAGGTGCTCTGCTCTCTGTGAGTGTACATACCCTGTGTGTGTGTACATAGATAGGTATTAGCTCGACCACATACTAGTCTATTAACAGCGTTCGGCTGACAACAAAATGCAATTGCCTTTCACCTACTATATCTGTCCACCTCAAGTCCTTTAGCCTTTAGTCTTTAGCCTGCCATGATTCGCTGGCCATAGCCACATCCACAGTCACAGCCACAGCCCGAACTCTCTCAAAAATTTGCTCGTTCTCACTTTAATTTCTTGCAATTTTTCTTAGAGATTTTTTATTCTTCTGTTTTCCTTTGTTCACTTTACACGTGTAAGATACTTGCAACAAGGATGATCCAACACGGATGCTGCAGATATCTCAGTCGGCTGTATCGAGTTTAAGCTTTTGCAAATATAGTAAATACAATTTTGATTTCGTTTTTTGTTGATGGAAATTTGCCAAAAACTCATAAAAGGAATATACCCTGTACTAGTTTTTATGTAAACCACTTTCATTTCACTCTTTTCCGATTCCTACAATAACTAAATACTTATCTAACTAGTAATTTTTCGATTTGTTCACGTTGGCATTAAGTAATACTAATAACCTGCTCAATGGAATGTCCTTTTAGCTGAAATTTAATTGAAGTTTGAATTTTCTATTCTATTATTAAATAATTAATTACATAGAACTAGTTTATGAATATATATATAATATATACATTTTGCTTAGCATAAGACTTAATATTTTTAGATATAAATATTTTGATTCGCAGCACTTTATATTTTCAAACTAAAGTTTAATCAATTTTTTCCCTTAACTTCAAATTAGATTTAAGTTTTAATATCTATGTATTTGTAATACTCTGATATATGTATTACACATATGTAAATATGTATGTATTTTTATTAGTTATAACAGCTTCTATTCTAGATAGGATTAGCGTATGAATCAGATAATTTAAGGCAACTTAAGGGTAGAATATAACTTTAAACCACTACGAAATCTTTTACTTTGTGTAAATAAATCAATTAATATACATACATATACTATAAAGAGTATTTTTGATTGGTTTGTAGTACATTTTAATTTAGTTCTAAACATATTGAGAATTATTTGTGGCAGTTTCATAGACCATTTCACCTATCGCACACTTATTTTTTTCGACCAGAGACTTTTGTTATCGTTTTCTTTTTAATTTTTTATCCTTTCTCATTTTCTTGCATACTCCAACTGCACAATTATGAAACAATGTGTATTCATTGTGTTCTCACACAACACACACACACACGCAAATCTTTTCGGTTTTAATACTATCCATTTCTATGCCATATCTGTGTAAATTGGTATTCTAAAATTAACACAAAACAACTCAAAAAAACTTTATACTATTCTTTTCAAAAAATCATATAAATATATATACACACATATATATTTACATCCAAAACTTTATAAAAAAAAAAAAAAGTAAACCACCCGATTTGGAACTTGAGGGTTTGTTCAAACGTCATTTTACCACCGTGGAATTCTTCCAAGGAACCATTATGAATCCGATTGATCTGCAAAGGGTTAAGGTAAAACAATTTTTTATTTTATATGTTTCTCTATGTTCGTTGGTTAATTTACTTAAACTTTTCATTTTCTTGCTGTTTCTTTCGTTCATTTTTATCGTGCGTGTTGCCAAACCAAACCAAACCAAACCAAGCCAAACAAAACCAAAACAAACCAAGACAATTAACTTCGTATTAACATACTTAACATATTTACATACTTACCATACCGACCTATCAAACACCTGTACTAAACTGCTTACACGCGTATCTATATATATATATAAATATCTTAATATATATATATATATATATATATATATATATATATATATATATATATATATATATATATATATATATATATACTTAATATATATATATATATATATGTACATCTGTGTGTGTGTAACAATTATCATGTACCCAATATGTATCAATGTAATATTTTATATATGTATGTATGTAACTCTCAGCTCATTATTCATAATTGTTTTGTGTACATTAAAAGTACGAAAACTTGAATTTCAACATAATACTTTTATCTACAGTAATCGTTGGTAAATTGCAATGTATTAGAAGCTGCAGCAGCATTAGAGTACCGACTTATGTGTGTGTACATTTGTTAACTATACGAAAAACACTTTCAATATAAGACATACACTCACTATAAGATACATACACTAACACTAACAGCCACACACGGATACACTGTAAATTTTTGGACGTTATTGTGTATGCAAACATTTATCGTGTTCATTGTTAGCTTAAGCCGCATTATTTAAAAAAAAAAAAAACAAACACATTTTCAATATGTTAACATCTAACTTATTATATATGTATGTATGTAATTATGTATGTGCTAAGTAAAATATTGCATATAAAATAATACGAATATGCAATTCTTAAGTATTAACATCAACAACATCAACCTTACTACCGGGTGATGGACTATCTGTTGAGATCATAGGTATAAAAAAATTAAATGTACATAATTGAAAAAACTGATATTAAGACAGAATAAACAGTTTATTAGCATGAAAGCAATAATTGTTTTAATAGATCATGATAAAGCCAAAGCAATAGCAGTAATCATTGAATTTATAAATGTTCTTCTATGAAATCGCATTTTCCTCATTGATATTTGTATATCAACTAATTAATAGATTATATAAGTATACATATATATATTAAACTCAGGTAGGTGAGCTACAGCAATTCATAGTGAACGGATTTTTGATCCGATGACTGACGCCTTTTATTTAAAATTCTTAGTTATATCGCAAATTTCATATTTTCTTATTTTCTCTCATAAATGCTCTGCCGCAGTTCCCTTAAAGGTGTCACGATGTGTTCCATTAGGATCCTGCCTGAATAATATATGTACAATGTACATATATTTATTTAAAATTACCGATTCGTTGGCATATTGTATCATATTGAACATTAGACTATTTTTTTTATGAGATTAAAGATGTCGGGTTCGGTTTTTCATATTTCATGATCAATATTATTAGTATAAAAATGCATTAAATATATAGATTCTATACGAACTTATCTGTAATTCTATAATCATAATTCTGTCATATATATTTCGAATCTATTCTTTTTCCATTATTAATGAATATCTTCATTTTTGAATCAGATCAGATTATGGTAAATGAAAAGTAAATATTAGTCTAAAGTAAAGAAAATATATTATTAATTCACTGAAGCAAAATACTATTCCAAAGGGAAAAAATTCAAGTAAGAAAGTTGCAGTCGGGCATCACTGACTACGTAATACCCATTCACGGTTATATAATTTCTAAACTTTTCATATTAATCAACCATATACAGGGTTGTCCATATTGACGGACCCATCTGAAAAAAAAACACAATTTTTGTTTATGTTGCAATTACACATTCTAATCTACTTGAATCAATGATTACTATCGTCAACAATAAATATCTGTTGAATATGTGTCTGTTGAATATGGGCAACATCAGATGGGTTCGTCGAATATGGACAACCTATATAATAATAATAGTAATATAAAAAAATATATAAATTATGTGGGTATCGTATAGAATCAATAAGAATTGATGATCCTAACTCTAAAACTATGAAAGGTGAAGTTTTTTCCGATTTGTCACGAACCTAATGAGCGCATATATAATGATTTTTCACAATTTACCATTCATGTTGTATATGATATAGATATTTTTTTGATATGCTGTACGAGAGTCGTAATCAAATTTTTTTTATACTTTCCGTTTATATTAGAGAATATATTGTGAATCTCAGAAGTCTGGCTTTAATAGCAAATAAATAATTTTCTATAATATTGCTTAAAGCCAATATATGGTTTTTGTTCTTTTGAGCGAGTAGAAGAGTAAAGTATAATCTAATATATATACGAAATACAATATTACTTATTCTTATCACTTAAACAGCTAAGTATATATATCAGATACGCTTCGTATTGAAGACGTTACAGATGTATGCTGATCATTCGTAAAACTGAAAATATTTGTTACTAAATTTAATTGCATGTTAGCATAATTGCATGGATAACTGCTGCTTCTCTCCTCCTCTCAGGTGCATGCTGCTAGAACTAGAAATTTATATAAATGTACATATATATAATCTAATATGTAAAGGCCATATGAGTTTGGCTCTTTAGTTTGTACATTGCTTTGATCTTTTTTTAATTAAAAAAAAAATACCCAGAACGACGCAAGTTCTTTGTATACCTCTAATTCTTTCCACCCATGCACCGAGCGTTCGCTTTTTTGAGTTGTGATTATTGTTGTTGTCACCATTGAACCGGATGTTAAATAAAACAAACAATCAAAATCGAAATCCAGCAACTCACTTAACACAATAACAAATTGAATAACTGCTTACTGTTTCCCTATCGCCAGTTGTTGTCAAATTGCCAAAGCTTACTAAAGCCAACTAATTACTTAATGTGTATGCAAGACAAACAGGCATAGTCCACTATATGTGCCCAATATATCATATGCTATAGAAAAACAACCAAGAAACACCTCACTTGTGACACTTCAACTTGTACTATACTTAGTTGTTCAGCCAATGTACGTGTTTACCGCTTACTAACTCTCGACAAATCTGTTAACGTGACACCCGAAGCGATCACCTAATCACTTAACAACAAAAACCCAACTATACCTAACAAAACATACAATGAACTACCTACTTACAAGAGAAACAATAATAAACTTATTGAACTTTGAACAAAGTCTGGCTATGACAGAGACATAGACAAATGACTAATCTGAACATATGTCTTTGAAGATAAACCCAGAGATGTTGCTAATTCACATTATATATCCCTATAAAAGGTACACGAAGCCGACGCCTGCCTGGTGCTAGCTAACAAATATTGCCAAGATCCCGACGCAGAAGATGCTGCCAACATAATGAGAGTAATTTCGATCAAGAACTACAGCGATGATATACGAGTCATCATTCAGTTGATGCAGTACCACAATAAGGTAGGAATTGAGGAAGACCATCCATAACTAGTAAGCTCTATTGACTTTCCCATTGCTAATGTTTTTCAGGCGTACTTGCTGAATATCCCGTCGTGGGACTGGAAACAAGGTGACGATGTTATTTGCCTGGCCGAGCTGAAGTTGGGCTTCATAGCGCAGAGCTGCTTGGCGCCCGGCTTCTCCACAATGATGGCCAATCTGTTTGCTATGCGTTCTTTCAAGACGGTAAGTATAGTGCCAGAGTGTTGTAACACACGACGGCTACTCCAAACAAAATACCAGACACAAGCACACAACTGGGGTGTATTCAGATCCAGAGAGCAGGCAAGCAAATCAAATAATTGCTAAATGCAGTCAAGTGGTGAAGAAGTGATGAGAAGTGGTGAAGGGGCTGTCTATTGGCAGTCGGCCAATCAAAAATCTGTAAAACATCAAATCTATATTATGTATGTACGTCTTTAACCCCATAGTCGCCAGAAATGCAATCTTGGACGAATGATTACCTGCGCGGCACTGGCATGGAAATGTACACAGAAACATTGAGTCCCACATTTATTGGAATACCATTTGCTCAGGCCACTGAGTAAGTTGCGCAGCGGGCAGTCCAATTTCTATATGCTATAAAACATATTCGTATCGTATCGTATCTATTATACTATCTACCTACTATTCAACTATGTACTTGTTAATCGTGCAGCGTTGACAAATATCGTACCAAAACAAAATACACTGAAACAAAAACAAAAAAACACAAATAATTCAACAAAATAAACACACATACACAAAGTCACAAACATATATACACTCAGCTTTTATTATCTGTTGATCAGTTCTAATTGATGTTGTAAACTTTTTTACTTTGTCTGTTTTGATTTTCGAAGACTTTTAATATTATGGTCTTCAGAAATATTTTCATTGATGCCAATGTCTGGAGAACTACTATGTAAACATGTAAAATTGCCTGTCTATGGTGTTAAATATTGATTTATTTTCCAACACAGATACACACACACACACACACACACACACACACACACACACACACACACATCGAAGTACACTGTGAACAATTAGTCGGTGTTTTATGCTAATTCTTTGTGTACTTAATGTTTTCAATGTTGAAAAGCCTTCAATGTTTGCAAAAATACAAATAACATCCTTTGCTGAATATTCTTTTCGTTTTCAAATATGTTTCGCAGCCAGACCTCTTTGCATTTTAGGAAACTACAAACAAATGATAAATAATAAGCTACACATACACATACACATACACAAGCTCACACACATACACACATAAACAGTACGAAATCGAGAGCATTGTAAAACGCTAATTGTATGGTATCTTTGTGTGCTGTATGGTATCTTTGTGTGCTGTGCTCTCTAGATGCCGAGCCCAACTATGCAGCGTGCAGCATTTGAGTTGATGTTCGATACTTTTTTATGGTTTTTGTCTTTTGTTTGTCTTATGCTTATTTCATATGAATTTTCGTTCTATTTTGGTTTTTCTCTATTTCCATAAAACTGGTTAATGCTAAGCCTAGGAGCGCGTGTAAAGTTTTCTGATAAGCTGATATGAGAAGTATGCCGAAGCTAATGCTTAAGCTAGATCAAAGCCTGACAAACAAATGCTACCCCAAGACACACCCACACCTTCCACCAAAACAACCACACACACATACACTGCTCAGATAGTATAAGTGTGCCCGTGTCTGTGAACTCAGGGCCAACGTTCCACGCTCTATGCCCCAACTGAATCGAACCCCGAGCCTGAACGATACCAATGCGCATATTGAGCCAACTCTCACTCAAGCGAATACAACTGCAACAAGACTAAGAACAAGAACTTGAATAAGAACAACAACTAGAACAAGAACATGAACAAGAAACAAACAATCGCCATGTAGTTACATTAGCGAACTTACTAAATCCAAACCACAACAAAACCATTTTCTAACTTTCAGTCACCAGACACACAGGCCTGGCAAAATGATTATCTTCAAGGTACAGGGTGTGAGATGTACACCGAAACTCTATCACCTTCATTTACCGGCATGACATTCCCACAAGCCAGCGAGTAAGACTCCAAAATGAGAAAAATTAGCAAAACAAAATTTACAAAACAAAAAAAAAAAAAAAAAAACAAAAATACAAAAATAATAATGTTCTTAAAGAATCAACTGTATAAAAAATACTTTTTCTTGTATAATATTTTGGATTAAGAATTTTATTTATATCATTTGTCAGACTTTGTTCCGAATTCTGTTTTGTTTGATTTTTTCCTATTTCTATTATATACTTAATTGTAACAAACTACCTTTTGTCCCCTTTACTAAATACTTACTTACTACTACTTACTCGTACCCCATTAATTTTAATTACCAAGTTCGATATACCAGTAAGAATGGATCGGAATCAATGGATTGATCTCCTTCTGCTCGTATATTTAACACTTTACATATATGATTTGGTTTTTGGATTAACAATCGCATTGCATCCGTTCGCATATAATAGTAACCAGCCACAAAGTATGAACAACAGTTTAGAACAAACATATTTATATAGACACCGCTCGCTTGTTACCAACTCCGCTCCGCTCCGTTCCGCTCCGCTCCGATTAGTCCCCAGATCAAGCCCCGATTACTGATGACATCGCATATACAACATACTACATACATATACATATGACATATGACATATGTACATATATATAAATATATAACAATTACCGTCAAATAAATTAGCTTTATGGCACCAGATCAACTATTAACTATCGATAACCCATCCAAAGAATCTCCCCCTTTTGGCATGAGCATATCGTTTTCTTTTCTGTGTCACCTTCAGCCCGGCTCCATTCCACGCGCTGAATAGCCACAAAAAGCACAGCAAAAAGTGGACAACATTGACTTAATATTAATATGAATTTATAACTCTTTTTTATAATCTTTTTTATTTGTTGTTGAATTTTGTACGCATTTTGCCTAGCATGTGGTTTCTTCGTATAAAGTGCAAATAGTTTTTTCTCCAGTGTACGCTTTGAACGCACATACACACCGAACGCATGCTCTGTTCAATAAGGTTTAGCTACACGCTATAGTGTAGTGATATTTACTAAGCTTAATTAAGTATACGTAAATGTTCGATTTATCACCTTCCCCTCGACACTGGATTAACAGAATTGTACGATTTCTTCCGCTGCTTGTAGACTGTGTTTCTCCAAGCTAAAGCTGCTGCTGCTCGCCATCGAGATCAAAGGAGCCGAGGAGGGTGTAGACAGTAAGATTTCCATAAATCCGCGTGGCGCCAAGATTCAGGCGAATACGCAGGGCTTTTTCATAGCACAAAGCGCCGATGAGGTCAAGCGGTAAGTCCTATATATCTGCCTCTTCCTCATCTATATCGTTAATCGATCTATGGTTATAGTGCGTGGTTCTACTGCAAGGCGTGCCACGAGGACATCAAGGACGAGACCCTCATTAAGAAGTGCAAATGCAAAAACTGTAAGCATACCTTTTTAGCATTCTCTTGACTCGACAAGACAGCCTTTCTGTCTCTGTATGTCTTTGGGTTTCATTAGTTTCTATTTACTTCTTGTATTTCGTTTTTGGTTTTTATATTAATTTCTTACCTAATTTTGTCGAGAGCTACGTCAACAAGATTAAAGTAAACTCTAAGTAAAGGCAAATTAAATAGCTTTAAGTTTTTTCCTTAGGTTCAGGCTCACTTTATACTAGTTAAGCAGCGCGAAACAAATTCACATTCTCTATATTTATATATATTATATATGATGAACCCTAATGATCGATCCTACAGCACGTACCGGTATATATGTATAGCTGTCTTATTATGAAAACTTTTATGCCACAATTCTATATCAGTTTGTGGGTCCTTCAAACCACATCAACAACGTCATAAATACGAACCCTACCTAACCAAATCAAGTCGACTTCACATGCGCATATACCTACATACGTACCCCTATCTCTTTTTGTATGTGTGTATGTACGTATATATGCATGTGTGTGTGTGTGTATATGTCAGATATATATATATGCACAGACGAAGAGCAGATATCAAATGAAATGTAATACATAATAATACAAATAACTGTCATAACTTTGTCCCACAGTGACTGTTCAGCCGAGGAGCAAATTTGACGACTTAGGTAAATCTAAATTGTTCAACACGTTAATGTTAATCCCAAACAATCAAATCAATCCACACACAAACACACAATAACATAATTCTACGATACAACAACAAATGACCAATGCCACAACCACCCAACTTTTACCCCTAAATTCCAACTTTGTTTCAACTATGCAAATTACGAATTTCCTTTTGTTTGTATTGTACTTTAAATACAACGACAACATCAAATAATAATCAATTATCAAATATAAAAAACCCAATTCCTCTAACTATGTTTGACATACATTTTTTTCCAAGCCTCTTTTTCGAATCCTTAATTATTCTTAATACATCTCTAGCGCACCACCTCACTCCCACCTGTTCAGGTACACACTCTTTCCAGTTTTTTTTTTTTTTTGTATTTAATCCTACATAATTTTGTTTCAATCGGCTGATTTATTATTATGGATAGTAAACAGTGCAAAAATTAGTTTCCGCACGTTAAGAGTGTGCAGCCATGATTTTTGTCCCTCTCCAAGAAACTCACCCGCAATATTAACATACTACATCTAATGACAAACAAAGAGTCCCGTCCCGTCCCGTATCTTTGGATATGTGCAGTTAATTTTTGGTCACTTTGTTTTCTTTAATTACAATTACAACTGATATGCGCCTCTTCTCGTATATAATCCAACACTCAACTGCATTGGATACACACACATATACTATATGCAACACACACAACTCTACATACCTACTACACAATCAAGTATATACATACATACGTTTACTGATGGCTTCCCCTCAGCTGTAAATATGTTTGTGCAATATGCAACCCATGTTTTTGGATTTAACTATTACCAACATGTACTCTGCCACCGAACTGCAATCATTTCAACTTATTTTGATTAGTAAATTCCAGATATCTTTTTTTTGAGTTTGTGGTCCGCTTTGGAGCTCGTCCAGTTGTCAGCCGGAATAAATTGCTTAACAAATAATAATAATAATAAATATATTCTTTTCTGCATGGAAAGCATAATCAATTTCAACTTTCTTTTTAACATATGTTGAGAGAAAACTCGAATTGCTTTTAGTAAAAGTAAAAGATCCAACTTGATGGCAAGAGTTTCTCTAAGTATTTCCTTATATTTGATACCTATATTCGAAGTGCACATTTAATATTTAAACTTTCTCGTCCTTATCCCTGGCTGTCTCTCTCTCTCTCTCTCTTACTCTCTCTCCTCTCTCTCTTTAAGTCAACTTTTGCTCTCCTCATTTTAATTTTTTTCGTACCTTTTATATGTGATTGATGAAAGAAAATCAAAATTTAAATAAAATAAAAAAGTGCATGTAACCGAGCACAAATACTAATAAAGAATTTATTATTACACTGTCACCAATTCAAGATCCTTGAAAATCTACTTTTAAATAAATATTTTTGACTCACCTTTGCAGCTGTGATTTACAATTGCGTTACTAACGACATAGACCTAATTTCAACTAAATTATATACATATAATATAAATACAGTCTGTTTACTATGTAGTAGTAATAAGTTATTCAAAGGCTGCCACCACTCGAAGTATATAAATATTTATGTTTAAGTTTTAAGTTCCTTATCTACTTGGCGTGGCACTAACCTCCCCCACTCCCAGTCTATATATAATATATTATTGTAAATAAATACATGAGCGTAGATATCCTTTCCAATTAACAACAGTGTAAATAACTTAATGTCTTGTATCCTGGATACGAGAAGAACAACAATAACAACATTAGCATATGTATTAAGCGCGCGCTCCATCATCTAACATGACGTCACGTGACTAAAATTAATGTTAATATATTTGGTTTCTATGTAGCATACTGAATATATATCTCTTTCTGTCTTTCTCTCTTTCTATATATATATATATATATATATATATATATATATATATATATATATATAAGGAAATGCGTATTATGTATCTATAAACTAGCATCAATGTTCTCAAGTAGTTAGTAAGTTTTCCAGTTAATGCGTTGCCTGCGTCTGGCTTAAAAACATAGTAAATCGCACCTAACTGGGATACGTGATGCTCCATATACTCGTATACCATGTTTACTGATTAATATGCCTAGTCTTAAGTCTAGTTAGATTCGTGTGTGTGTGTGTGATATGTGGTCCTCTTACTTGTATATACGAATATCAATACCCTAACCGTCTTACAGATGTGGGCATGATTATGATGCAGACAGGGATGGTCAACCAAGGGATCACATCAGTGATGAATACAATGGAGGGTAAATTGTAAAATAAAACCAAAAATCAAAACTAAAAGAAAAACCAAAAATAAATTAAGTCCCAATAATAGTTTCAACTTTTGTATATCATACGAAGCCAAAATGATTTATTTGTTGCTGCTAAAGTGTTGAACCGCCTACCTAACCGTATTTAGCAAAGCACTCTTCAAAATATATATTTTTTCTACCTACTCTAAATACTTCAAAAGCTGTGATTTTGGAGAGTGCATTTGACATTCGGTCTATCGAATTTATTTGACTGTGAAGTAAAAATTGATCAAAACTTCAAACTTAAAAGAGAAAATTAAAAAAAAAAAAACAAATTGGTAAATAAAAATGCTTGCAGATTAATAATAAAAAACAAAAATGATAAAAAATTCCAGTATTAATCAGCATTATAAAATAAAAACCGTTGTTTTGAATAGTACTATACGTAAATGCTATATCATTGTACTTGTGCTAAAGTCCCAGCTGCTAAATGCGAACTCCCGCATCTATATCTCCTCGCCTTGCTTAACTTGAAGGGAACCTAGTGTAAGTGAGTAAGTGAGATGAATAGCCGATATCGTGTAACTAGCTGGGAGCTGTTTTAGGAGGGGTCTATCGATAAGAATGTCTACAGAGAGTCTGAAGAGTGCTACATTACTACATTTTGTTGTTCTTTCTGTCGCTCTATTGTTTCGCTCTATCGTATTATATACGAGTATATACTCAGTATAAATATAACATTCATCATAAAGTTAACTAGTTTAAACGATTTCTGGTTTGTTTCTACAACGTCGCGCGCATAATTCATATCAAATATTCATCAAATTAGCTGATATCTTTACATACCTTACCATCATGAATTACATATCATATATTTAATGAACGT
Organism: Drosophila hamatofila; assembly: GCA_035045345.1. NCBI lineage: Eukaryota > Metazoa > Arthropoda > Insecta > Diptera > Drosophilidae > Drosophila > Drosophila hamatofila. The sequence goes on along the minus strand of JAWNPA010000020.1, from coordinate 30,719,951 downwards.
TCAACGAAGACGTGTGAAGTGTGACATGTTTATATATATATATACATATATCTTTCTATTTTTATATATTTTTCTTTGATTTATTGATTTACTTCTGTTGATATTTATAAAAAATATGTTATTTGATGATTTCGAAATGAATAAGCAAACGAACTATCATTACCTTACCATCATTTACCTATTCACACATATCCTATACAATTCTGTTTTCATGAAACGAAACAGTGGCCACCTTCCGGAAAGGCGTCCGAGCCGTACAAATGGTTGGGCGTGCAAGTACGTATAACTCTCTCCCTATGCTCTCTCTCTCTCTCTCTCTCTCAATCTATCTCTCTCTATATACTATACTATCTCTATATACATACATATAACTTCTCCATGTCTCTACTCTACCGTAACTCAAATAAGCATACGAAACAAATTAATGAAAAAGAAAAAGAACATTAAGACTCCACATAATATGCCACTCAACATATACTGTTACATTCAACTACTAACACTAACCAAACGAAGGAGTCCTCTCTTATCGAAAACGCTCACCAAACATACATCCAATTGCTATGCGCAGCCGTTCAGACAGTCCACGAGTCTAGTCTAGCTCCCAATATCAATACATGTGTACCAGCTATATAAAGCACACTCATACACACTCAATACACATACACACACACACATACACAAACACACACACCTCTAATCGTTTCTTCTCGTTCGTTCTCGTAATTGTGTCTTTTTCATAATCAATTTTTACCTTAACTACTTAGTGTGTGTGTGAGTGTGTAGTTAAGTCTCTAGTACTAAAAAAAAAAAATGATTCAGAAAATTCAATACTTAAATAAGTATAATTCATAAATTGTTTTCGTAAATTTACTCTTCGTATGTATTCCATACTACAATCTTGTAAACATTAAATATTTATTTCTAACTATCGTATTTTGTACAAACTCTCTGTATCGATCTATACATAAAGACATAATTTCATACATCAAATATATCACATATATGTTACATATGTATATTTATATGTATATTTTTATTTTCGATTCACTATTTATTGAAATCAGAGTCGGACATACAATCTATCATTCTATCATCTAATATATATGTACACATACAAAACATACCAAAGAAATACATACATAAATTTCTGACTCTGGGGTTTGCTCTTTTTTTATGTAAACATATATAATACTTCTATATATTTCCCTACTCGTATCGTACCAACTACTTCTACTACTTCTACTACTACTACTACTACTACTACTACTACTACTACAATACTCGTACTATGTATTTATATGTCTGTGTGTGTGTGTAGAAGACGATGAATACTCGTTGTCAAGTAAGTCTAACTAATTCAAGTTTTCAACTCATATACTCGAAACTAAGCTATAAAGCCACATTTGAATTCGTCATAAAGATTTATTAGGATTCACATTTTAGAGTTTTATGAATATATATTTATTTCTTTCAGTTATTTTTTAGTGTGCCAATGCACGTTTCTTGAATTTTGATTTGGATCTTTGTTTCTTCGAAACATGTTTGTGTTGTAACTAGTTCTTTTCTGTTAAAGAAATTTCAAATTTCATATAAAATGTAAAAACTATTCAAATTATACTTTACGCAACATACATAGTTAGTCTCGATTATATTCAAACAAACTGAGAAAGCATAGCAAGCAACCGTAGAGCATATAATAAACACCGTTGAGCATTACATCAGCTGCCCCGCCAATCGCCCGTGCACACAGTACACTCAATCAGTTAAGGAGACAGCTTGTTAATACTCTCACACTTAAGTTGTCAAGTGCCATAGAGAATGTGTTAAACGATATCTTAGTGCTGTGTTCTTAGTGCAGACTCCTAGGTAGCAAAGTCTTGAAAGCGTTATTTGAGTGGGTGTTAGACTTCTAGTGCATAACAGTCGAACTAAATGCTTTGCCACATCCACCCGTTGGAGCAACAAAATAAGGTTTATGCTTTCATTGTAGCCAAAGCTAACACTTAAGATCTTAACTAACTTGTATCTAATGCATCGCCTGCTTATCTTGCTATTTGCTTATTTGTAGTGTTGCGCACATGTCTATTGATTATTGATTGCCTCCTGTTTTATTTATTCGCATGTTTTTAATGCCTGGATTATAAATGCACTTTTTTTACAAAATAATAGAATTATGTATTTTACTAACAATTCCCAAAAAAAAAAGATTATATATATATTTATATAAATATAAATAAAATTGCCTGAATTCATTCCCCCGATCATGCTGATCTATTTTCCTTACTTTTCTTTTGTGGCTTTCGGTTGAACACACACCTAATGTCGAGCCCATTTAATTTGCGTATGATTTGTGATAAGATATTGTGATCTTGCTTTATGTATAACCGCAACTCTTTCAGTTTTAGTTCACACAAACACAATATTCCCCCCAAAAGTCTAATTTCATGTCCTAAAACAGCAAACAAATTAAAATTTTTGAGCTTCACATAAAACAGCATTGTCTTTTACACAAAAAAAAAAAAAAAAAAAAAAAAAAAAATTAAATAAAAACAAAACAATATAAAAAACGAATTTGATTACCTGAAGCTGTGCGATAACAATACCAAAAATATCTTACAGATGAACACCATCCTGCACCCACATTTACGCCACCAGAGCTACCCAAGCGGGTGCATGTGCGTGGATCTGTATCGGGTAATGTCCTCAATATCAGCTTGTTTAAGAACTCAAATCACAAACAGTCTTACACATAATATATCTATTTAAGTCTGTCCATTCTGTACACGAAAGAGAAAGGTTATTTTGATCACAGAACGTCCTACAGTTTACTTTTTACACACACACACATATATATCTCATTTAAGTATATATATTTTTATTTTTTTGTCTGCCCTGAGTTGCCTCATTTGTGCTCTACTAAAAAATACGCCCAAAAAAAACCCTTAAATAAATATAAATAAGAAACTGAAAACAACTTAAAAAAGTCAAACAATTAAATAATTAGCTATTCGTTTATGTTTTTGTTTCTGTTTCGTTTTTTATATTTTCGGTTAGCATTCCAATGTTTTTTCGTTGATTTTGAACAGAAATTATTACTGCTAATGTAAAAATGAAAACGAAAGAATTAAATTAAATAATAAATAATGTTAATTCAATTAATGTAAATGTTTATATACAGCAACTACTACAAGAAACCAACTGCCAACTATTGTACCAAAAGCTTGTTCTTACAAATTATTTAAATTCGATATTGATGTCTACTTATTTAAAGCATTTCACTATATATTTTTGTAAACATTTGTGTGTGTGTGTGTGTTGTGTTTGGTTTTGCATACATACTATTCGCTTGTTAAATACACTGTTTATTTCTTGACTCCACTCACACGTATCACAGCTATTTGCGACCTAGTCAAATATCGCAACAACAACTTCAAGCATAAGTAACGCGCTTACTTACCAACGTACACGCGACTCAAAAGTACCTTTCTTGATTAACTTGACCAAAATCCATCATAAATGACTCAATCCAATTTTCCTATGCACTCTGCCAGCGATATCAGAGCATTTAATCATACTAAATTGCCGTTTTCTCTCTCTTTTTCACACAAACTGTCACACACACTCTCTCTCTCTCTTTGTCTCGCTCGCCAACCAAAAACCTAACAACTGCAACTGCGACAGGTGATATAACACGTGACAGAGAAGATACGAATCGTAAGTGTCAAAAAGTACTTAGCTCGAGTCTATCTACTGCAGCTTGCTCCTAGCGAAGCTCAATGGTCAATGCACTCAACTTCAACTTAATCTGTTCCTTCTGCCATCTCTCTCTGTCGCTCTCTTTGCAGTACTCAATCGGAATGTGCGACGCCCGAACGGAACTGGCAACGGCACAGGTGGCATGCATCACATGAACAATACAGCCGCTGCAGCAGCGGCCGCCGCAGCGGCGGGCAAGCAGGTGAACAAGGTAAAGCCTACGGTGAACGTGAGCCGGCAGGTGGAGGGCCAAGTTATATCGCCGTCGCAGTACAACAGGTGAGTGGCCGGAATTGAGGCAGCCTTTAGCATAATCCGAGCACATACACAATACATAATGTATATATATATATTTATGTATATATATATATATTTGTGTACTCCATTGGGCGGGAAAGCACGGAACCAACTACACTCCAAACACACACTGCGAGGGGGGGGCACTCGGCTTCAGTTACAAAGTATTTATTATACATACATATGTTCTATATGCAAAGCAAATCGGTAATCGAGCAGACACTTATGGCCTTCGCTGTTCAGCTACATTCTATGATTTCTTGCGTTTCCTTCTCTTCTTTTGCAACAACTACAACAAGAACTACAACAGCAACAAGGAAACAGAAACAAAACATTATAATACATACGTCTTCAGTTTGATCACCTTACCATTTTTAATTTTTCTTCTACTACACCTAACAAAAAAGAATAACACTCAGTTCGATGGCCCTTCGACGGGTCACGGCTCGTACATATGTAAATGCTCTTTAAATACTCTATCTATCTCTATCTCTCTCTCTATATATATATATACATAGACTAATCCTAACACCCTAACAACTTGTTTCACTAACAAACACCTTTACAACTAATAAACAAAAAATGAACAAAAAAGACAAAAAAAACAACAACAACAACAATTTTATATGTATAAAAAACAAACAAACATTTTGTTTCAGGCCACCAGAAAATGATGCTAACCCTTATGCGGGCTATCAACTTGCTTACGAAGTTAAAAAGCTCATGTATGCGTCCATATTTCCTAGAAATTTTTACTTAACTCAAATTATAAGAAGCCAAAAAGCGTTTTTAACTACTACTACTACTATAACTTAGTATTCGTAAATACTTATTCAAACTATGCGCATTTTTTAAACACACATTAATTGATTGATTGATTGAAAGCTATTCCATACTTCAATACCAAATACAATTCGTTAAACATACGTATGCGTAATTTTTTTGATCACATTGCTGTCTGTGTGCGTTGATTTGTTAATATATGTATTTTTGCCTGTTTGTGTGTGTGTGTGTGTGTCTGTCTGTGTGTGTGCTCAATTCATATAACATAGTACTACTCTATATGTAAATTCATTCATTTTGTTTCGCCTATTCAAAGCTCTTTCGCTCTGGGAGCTCTACTTTTCATTTCACAAATATTAATACTTGATGAATTTTTGTGTCGTAAATGTAAATTGTTAATAACTTTACTGCATTTGAATCGCTTATATCATTGCATATGTGTGTCTGCGTCTGTGTGTGTGTATTTATGTCGTGTACATCATATTTTATATATTATTTCATAATAACAAAATCAATACTGAATACTGATTGACTCTGTTTTCTAATGCAATTCCCATGAGTCCAACTTCAAGTTCAAATCCAACCTATTCCAGTTTTATCTATATCCATGTATATATAGATACATACATATGTAAATATTGTTTAATAAAACAATCTTTGTAAACTTTTTTTATAAAGTCCTTAGTACTTAAAGGGTGTCATTTGCATCTACATACAATTCCAAAGTAATACAATGATGCAACGTACCTACTGACTAGCGTAGATCCAAAAACTTTTGGCATCTATCTCTTATTCTGTCTCTCTCTCTCTCTCTCTCTCTCACTGTCTATCTTCTACTTTTATGTATTCACTTCTTAAGCACTTTTGTTTTGATTTTTTTAATCCGACTGCGAACTGTGCACAAATTTCTAGTGCTGTGACGTGCACCACGGCGGGGGCCGCAGCTGTTGCATGTGGCGTGTCCCTCGTGCCTGCCCCACACACACACTTGCCACTCGCTCTTATTTGCGCAATGTGTCCGAGGGCGGTCGCATTCAGTTCGATTTGATTTGATTCGAGAAGTATGCCACCATCGCCGGGCAATTGTGACAGCGTTTTGCGTAGTTGAAATTTCATTTTATTTAAAACATATTTTAAAATAAGTATATTGGTTTGTCATTTGTGTTTTGATATTCGTAATTTCGCAACTATTGTTACTAGCACAAGCTCTACCTCTTCTCTCTATCAACATACATACAAAAATATATGCATATATATTTATATCTCTAGCTATCTATCGTTTCAAAGGCACTTATTTTGCAATTGAACTTAAAAACTCCAACTACTCGTATTCAAGTATTTTCATAAATTACTTAGATTTTTTTTTTTGGTTAACGAAAATCGTACTCGTAGCGTTACGAACAACACTTTGCATTTGGATGTAGCGTTTATTTTGATTGGTTGATAATCTGATATGCCATGAAATTGATAAGAAATTCCCAAAACAAAAAAAATGAAAACCCTAACCAAATGACCTGACACACTTAGTTAATTCTGTTCACTGATCTGCTTGCCTCTAGGCCAACGAGTCGCAGCTCCGGCACCGGCACACAAAATCAAAACGGCGGAGTCTCCTTGCCCGCTGGCATTGCGGACGATCAGTCCAAGGACTTTGATTTTGAAAAGACCGAAATGAAGTATGACTCCACGGGCATGTTTCATTGGAGTCCGGCAAAGAGCTTAGAAGACTGCATACTGGTAAATTCCGTCGGGAAATCCGCAACTAGCTTTCAACTGAGATTCAATCAAAACCAAAATATATTTCTATCTCTCTCTCTCTCTCTCTGCAGGATCGCAATCAGGCGGCCATGACGGTCCTAAATGGTCACGTGGTCGTTTGCCTATTCGCCGATCCGGACTCACCTCTGATTGGGTTAAGGAATCTGGTAATGCCGTTGCGTGCATCCAATTTCCATTACCACGAGCTGAAGCACGTGGTGATCGTGGGCTCCGTTGACTACATACGACGCGAGTGGAAAATGCTACAGAATCTGCCTAAGATTTCGGTGCTTAACGGATCGCCGCTGAGTCGGGCCGACCTGCGGGCGGTCAACGTCAACCTGTGTGATATGTGCTGCATATTGTCTGCAAAAGTTCCTAGTAACGACGATCCAACATTGGCCGACAAGGAGGCCATCCTGGCCTCGCTCAACATCAAGGCCATGACCTTTGACGACACGATTGGCGTGCTGAGCCAACGCGGACCGGAGTTCGACAATCTGAGCGCGACCGCTGGCAGCCCGATTGTGCTGCAGCGTCGCGGCTCAGTCTATGGCGCCAATGTGCCCATGATAACAGGTAAACTGCATCGCACTAAGTTGGCCGAGTTTAGGAACGACCGAACGAAAAGCGTCCTGCCTCAAGCGGTGTATGCGAGGTTGATCATTTCGGGTTAGGTGGGCAGTGGGTAGAGTTGGTAGCGTTGAGGGGCCATGGTCAGCCTCCATACACCGTAAAGCAAATTTTAAAGAGGCGCCTAACTAATGGACACAATGTTTTATTGTTGGTTGTCGTTTAAAGAACTGGTCAATGATAGTAACGTGCAGTTTCTCGATCAAGACGACGACGATGATCCAGATACAGAACTATATCTAACGCAGCCGTTCGCCTGCGGCACGGCGTTCGCTGTGAGTGTGTTAGACTCGCTGATGTCCACGGTAAAGTCAAGTTTCACAGACACACACAAAATGAGCAGCGACCCCTCATCACTTTGCTTTCTTCTCTTCCCTCTTCTCTCTTTGTCTCATTTGATGTGCCTTGCATCGCAGACATACTTTAATCAAAATGCCTTAACTCTGATCCGATCGCTGATCACGGGCGGCGCCACACCCGAATTGGAACTGATTCTGGCGGAGGGTGCCGGCTTGCGAGGCGGCTACAGTACCATCGACAGTCTAAGCAATCGCGACAGGTGAGTTGGAATAAACAAAATGTCATAAACTTAAGCTAAATAACTTTGGCTGAAAAATAGATGTCGCGTGGGACAAATTTCGCTGTACGATGGACCGTTGGCGCAGTTCGGCGAGTGCGGAAAGTATGGAGACTTGTTCGTTGCCGCACTCAAGTCGTACGGGATGCTGTGCATAGGACTCTATCGGTTCAGGGACACTAGTTCTAGCTGTGATGCGAGCAGCAAGCGTTATGTAATAACCAACCCACCCGATGACTTCTCATTACTGCCAACAGATCAGGTGAGCTCAATTACTATCTACTTATATAGCAGAATATATAATATATTATATTTCATATATTATATTTCATTCATATAGGTATTCGTTTTAATGCAATTCGATCCGGGTTTGGAGTACAAGCCGCCCGCAGTGCGTGCGCCCGCTGGCGGTCGCGGCACCAACACACAAGGTTCCGGGGTCGGTGGGGGCGGCTCCAACAAGGATGATAACTCTTGATTGTTACTGTGTAGCGCCTTAACTGATGGTCCTTATTCGTACATTTGAACGTTGGAGAAGTTAATTGTGGGCAGAGCAACGCATTTATGGCAAAAGTATTGGCACAACATTTGGCTCAAACCGCGCCGCGCTCAGCGCATTCAAGTATAGCCATAGGCAATAGGTATAATCTGTATAAGTTGTATGATCACACAGACATACACACACACACGCTCACACAAACTTACACCTGTGTATATACTGTGTACCTATGAAAATTGTAACTAAATCAAAAGCTAGGCCGATCGGCGTAAGTTAGGTAAAAATTTCAAATGCGTGCCATAAATGCGTTACTCTGTGCTTTTATATTTGTGGAGACACCGTAACAGAGTGATTCGTCCATCCTGCTTATCGATCAAGGATAACGACATTGTCGCGACCAACAGAGTCTCTGCAAACATAAAAGCCACAAATGTATTAAAGAAAGAACAACATCTTTGATATCCATCGTTCAATTGTCAGCTGATTGCTTCCCACACCATTCCGTATGCCTTTTAGAACCTTGAAATTGACATTTTATCTATAATTTTTTATCTCTATCTATATATGTAAATCTATCCCAATTTATTGTATTTTATAATTATTCTTTCTTTTCTATTATTGTTAGTTCGATTTGGTTTTGTTTTATTTCTCTATATTATTATTTTGTAATCTTTCTCAATATGTTTTCAATAAACTGTCTCTGTATACAATCTTGAGTTTAAAGCAACAATCATTAGTTATTCTTAAACAATGGGTATGTACTAAGTCATAAACATTATAATTATACAAATTAATTTCGATCTCCATTGATTTATCATTATTATCATTAATTTATAATTAATTCACATTTTGAGTTCAGTTCATGGCGCTATCATCGCAATACAAATCAAATTATGCAATTCGATATGAAAATTCATCTCAATGGTGTGACGTAAGCAATTGGGAACCATTAGTGAGGTAAGCTACACATTAAACAAAGAAAACCAAGCAAAATATCAACAACTTAACAACTCTTCACTCTCAATATGGGAGAGAATATACAAAGTGCATCTCTTCTCAATCTGAGTACACCTACGTGTGTTTTTTGCATTAAGCTAATACTTAGAGATAACAAATACTTACACACTCTTACATAGTATAAGCAAGACTAGGAAAAGCTACAAATATGTGTCTAAGCAGCAGCAGCAGCAGCAGCAAAACGAACTACGCTACATTTAGCATATATATTTCGATGCTAGACATGCACATACCAAAGTAAAAGAAAAATGAAAGGAAAATGAAAATGAAAAACAATACGGAAGACTATCTGAAAAAGATATTCGAGAAATCGCTTGACCGCTGAATGGAGGGCAAACCAAATCCAAAAGTTGAGTCATTCAAGTTCAAAAACTGCATTTAGATGTTTCTGAGCATGCGCAAAAAAAAAAAAAAAAAAAACGATTTATATGAACGTATTATTACTAATTTAACTATAATGTTCGCAAAAAAAAAAAAAAACAAAAAAAAAAAAAAACAAACACAAGAAATTCCGTGCGATATTTAATTGAAACTTTATAAATCACAATCACATACATACATATTGAGTATCTAGTGAAGAAGTGGAAGAAATAATGTGGATAGACGAGCATTCAAAGTTTTTTATATAACAAAGCTTAGTCAACAAAACAAACAATGGTTGTTTCAGTAAAACAGATACTTATTGCATACTTAAAGTCAAGTCGAGTCAAGTCATTAGAGTCAAGAAAGAGTCAAAGGCATGTCTAAACCCATGCCACTAGATATTTCAGTTTCTTCAGATTTCAGCATATATACACTATATGTGTGTACAACTTTTTTTATAATAAATATTTCCTAACTCTACTTCAAGGCCATTCCACGTAAACTTTTCTGTAAAACATAAGCCAGAATAGTTAAAACACACACACATATATATATATATATATATATATATATATATATATATATATATATATATATATATATATATATATATATATATATATATATATATTTATAAGATTAAAACTAAGTAGCATTTGAAATCATAACTAATCAGTAGCAACACATACATACATACATACATACATACATTTGAATGTAGCTGAAGTATAGTATAGTACATACGAGCATTGATAGATAGATAGATCTATAACTATCTAAAAACATTTAGCGAGCAGTTCACAAAAAAAAAAACAAACAAACAAATGTAGCTAGTAATATTTTTATTGTATGTATGATGTGTGAGGCGCTTTTTTACGTGCGTGCCTATTGAGCAGCAGCTGTGGTGTTCTAAACAAATTTTTTTAGATAAATAATACGAATGTTGACCGAAAGATGAACTTTTAGTCCTCGCTTTTCTTCACTTTCTCAACTTTTCTCAAGCTCTTCTTCTTTAGATTTTCACGCTCTTGCTCACGCTTAAGCCGCTAATAAAACGCTCTGTGTGTGTTTATTTTTCGTCTCATTTCTTTTGTAAATATCTGTAAATAGTTGACTATGTAACTCGGATAATGTATAAAGATCGTTAAGCCATTTGATTTTGAAGTATTTGCATTGCATTAATGTTCAGAATAGTTTTCGGTACATGGATTTGTTCAAATATTAAACACTGCCAAAGCGTATAGGAATCACATAAAATGTACTTTAACTGAAACAAAAAATGCAGATAGTTCAGTTCAGTTCTCATTCAGAGTCGTAATACGAATATTCAGATATGATTTTCAATAACATTTTGTGACATCAATTTAGCTTATTGAAATGTAAAAGTTAATCGAATTCGAGCTTTTAATAATATATATAAAAACTAATATAAAGACAACAAAATAATGATTAAGATTGCTTTTCAGTTCGTTGTGTTTGTTTTGATAATATACACAGTAGCCTTAGGCTTAGACAACAAATGAAACGAAAAATTGAACATTGTGAATATTAAGTATGCGCCTTCAAAGTAACATGTAACATATATACAGCATATAGGTATGTATGTATGTAGTGTGAAAAACAAAAAAGAAAAAAACAAACAAAAAAATTAATAAATAAATAACAAAAAATAAATAAATAAAATACAAAATAGATAATATATATGATAAGGCAGCAAGTTCATTTATTATTAGGGCTATTTAAAAATAAAATTAATATAGATGAGAAGAAAAAAGCATTTGCAATCCTTATAACAGGCATAGAATAAACCCAAAAGTTAAACATAATTTTTAAATGAATAACATAGTTTATACAATTTTTAGAATTATAAATACTCACACACACATAGACACCTAGACATATAGACACATAGACACACATGTACACACAGACAACCACACGCACATATAGATACATCACATCAGCGAAAAACCCATTGACAAGAACAACAAAACGAACTCTCGATGTTGTGAGACTTGATTAAATCATGTTTACGCTAAATAAAATTATGAAAAACCAAAAAAAATATAAAATACAACTAAAAATAAAAATAAACAAATCAAATGATATACAAAATGCAAGACGAGAACTATCCACAAATAGCTTATGAAACATAAATCGAAAAAGCTCTTGAAAATCTGAACAAAGCTGCGTTCGGCATTTGTTATAAACTAATTGCCTGATTTCATATACACACAAATATCGTGTCATTCTATTCATTAATCAATTTCATATTCGCTAAGATCGAAAGCGCCAACGTTTCAGCTTTGTTCATAAAAAAAAGAATCAAATAAAATACAAAATAATGATAATATTGTATATCGCCTAGAAATACTCAATGCCATACAACTAAACACAAATGCAACGTTTTGTAGTCAAATTTCGTGAGTAAAATGTAAAAAACATATTCGTAAATGTAAAGCATTTTACAGTAGTTAGATACTTGTATAGGAAACAACGTTTGCAGCAACAACAGCAAAAACAAAAAGAAAACGTTATTAAATTTATAAATGCCGAAATCGAAAACAAAATTATTGTATAATTTCGTAGCACTTTCACAACTACCATTATTATATATATAAATAAATATAAATATATATATATATATATATATATATATATATATATATATATATATATATATATATATATATATATATATATATATATATATATATATATATATATATATATATATATATATATATATATACATTTATATTCATATATATAATTATATATTGCACATGCATACAAATTATTTTAGTACTATGTGCATTAAAAATGTATAAATAATTTAAAACAAAACCAAAAATAAAAAATAACATTAAAACAAATAACATCAAATAGTCAACATAACTGTAATTAAGCTTTTTAGTTTTTACCCGAGATTTATAAAATATATTTACAAGTAAAATTCTAAAAGTTTGTCATAAGATTAAAGAAAAAAAATTAAAATGCTGATAAACTAATTTATTTACATAAAACTAATAGATCGAGATCGAGATCAGCGACCGCTTGATAAAAAAACACATTGTTTTTGTTTAAAGGAGTAACACAATTTTTGAAGAGAGCGAAATTTTAAATATAATAATAATAATAACAAAAATAAAAAAGGAAACCTTAAAATTCGTATTTTAAACAATTGTCTAAGAAAAATAATATAAACAAAATAATTAATATAATGCAAGTAAAGAACAACAGATAACTGTAATTAAATAAACGCTATAATAATAATATTATGTTGTTAATGTTTAAAAAAAAACCTTGTTAAAATAATATTTCAAAATAAAAAATAAAAAAATACGAATACAAAATTTCAATCAACGGCCTGCGCCCGGACTTTTCCTTATTAAAAGTGAAATCTTGAGCTAGGGCATGGCCAACGGCCCCAAACTGCCCAAAAATTGACCCACATATGGCAGAAATTCCATCGTCCAATTGCGTTTAGAAATTTGAGTTGCGCCTCGCATAAAACGCACCCAATTACCAAGTCCAATTGAACGCAAGCGTTTCATAAGCTTGTTTTTATAACGCCCTGCCCTACACATTAGTATTGTATTGTATAATCAGAGATCTACAGCTGATTTACATATAGTATATGTGTACTTAACTGTGTAGTTAACTAATGAAGTCAAAACACATTTATTGACATCAATACAAATTGCCATTAAACAACTAAATATTTTGTATGTTCCACATATATTGAAGAAATATTTTGTTTAATATCAATGTAGTGATTAGAAAACTAAATGACATCAATTTGAAACACCCATTTTCACAATCATCACAATCATAACCAATATAGTTTTCAAAGACTCGTGGACCAACGGCTTCGTTAGTTTATAAGTTATTTGCTGTGGTGCTTCAACATATGTTTATGGAATATCCTCAGTCCAAATGCTCAGTTACTATTCGATATGAAAAGTGGATGATGAGTTTGACGAATAGTGTATTTAAAAATGTCCACAATTTGCATGTATGGTTTTGGTGTAAGTCTATCCACTATAAGATGTCACCCCAATCTCTACAAAAAGCACATCAGCTGTTAAATGAACTAGTAAATATTGCATGGTTGCTAACTCAAAGTTGTAAGACTCTAAAAAAGACTTCATATATATATTTTGTAAAATTGTTTTTTTTACTAGCAATGATAGCAGGTGGTTTGTTTATTTATTTTAAAGTCAGAGAGTTGAATAATCACTAACTTTAGACGTTAACTCAATGCTACTCTTTGCTCATGCTCATGTTCTACTTAGCTGATACTATATGTTATTGTTCACTTATGATAATAGACAAATATATGGCCTCAAGATTGTAAAATGAGCTTAGCTAATTTTTAGCTCGAAACTATCAATCGAAATAGTATCATATTAAGTATTATATTAAGTCCACGATAATTGACACAGTAATTATTGCTCTGTCCCTAAACGATGCTGTTAAACAGCTTATAATAAAAATGCATAGCACACTTGCATAGGCATTTACGAATTGCTTACCAAAAGTGCATACGGGTTAAAAAACAACTTTCTATATTTTAAATGAGTATTGAATTCAGTATAAGCTTTACGAGAGATTATACATCAAATTTGGCCGAGGCTGCATCTTTTAAATAGTAATAATAATAATGGCTTCTGCTATACGCTACATGCATTTTCAGAAAGCTTCCAATCCTGTGTTTATATTTTCAATTAGCTCAGAGAAAAATTAATTTATTTTATTGATTTGCAATAAGCAAGTTAATTTTATTTAGAGCAATAAGAAAGTCAGTTAACAGACTGAATAGGTGCTTGAAAGCTAAATAGGCTTAACACAAATCTTTATGCTCTAGTAAGTCCAATATATATTCTGTTAAATTAGCCAATCATAAAATACAAATGTACGGACAGAATTTCTAGTCTCATGGCCACTGCCAATGCCAAGCGACTCTCATATAAAAGACAAACTGATTCCAGTTAGCTCTTGATAGCATACATCTTGCTTAGCTTAAGCTTCAGCAGGTTCAAGCAGCCTCAAAGGTTTTGCTTTGTTCCTGCGCCAGACAGGCACAGGCGCCAATGCGAGAAGAGCTCAGTTCGATATCATGAGCGCCTGGTGTGAATTGCTTTTTAAGGCATTGGATGAGTGAATATTAGCAAGACAAGTTCGTTGCCCAAGTCTTTTGTTTGCCCAGGCTGAACTGGCAACTGGCCAAGAACTGGCAAACACTTTCGTTTAAGCTGTGCGTGCAGCAGAAGAAGAAGGAGAAAAAGACGAAGAAGACAACGAAGGAGAAGTCGAAGAAGAAGATGAAGACAGTGCACATGCCGGCAAATCTCATGTCGTCGTGGTCGCGTGCTACGTCTCACTTGAGCACTGAACAAGTTTTCGAATCGAATCGGCCAGCGCAGACGAAGAAAAGCCGACCACTTTCTTTGCGGTTTCATTGGCTTCCAGTGAGCGATGAGACGTGTACTTCCAGTGGCTGACAAAAGTAGCTATCACAGTCAGTTGGAGTAGCTGCGCTCAGTTCAGTTGTTAGCGCGACCTGAACAGGTGCAGACTTGCAGACTTTGCAGCTCCGGTTAGCATTTTGTGTGTTGTTTCGTATTTTTGTCGTACTAAAGGAAAGCGCCGCGGCGCACGTGGACATGAAGTTAATTGATGTTATTATATACTTAATTGCTATTTTAATCTTCATCTATTTGCTGTTGGAATAAACCAGAGCCAACACATTCATTCGCCACTCACTTACGCAGCTGCACGCCAAAGCTTTCCTTCTTCTTCACGCTCCACAAACTTTTCATCTGCAAAGGAAATTACAATCGCTGCCAATATGAAGGTAAGTAGAATCTCACGCTGGTTTTATGAGCTTCAATTATCGATCATTAAATGATGGGAAATGCATTTTATGCAAATGCACAATTTCTATGGACGCCTCAGGCTCAGTCGGGTTTTTGTTTTTGAAACTTAACCAAAGACAATGGCGCCATTCATTTTTTTGTTTTCTTTTTGCTCTTTGTAATTTTCAATTGAATTGCAATTGATGAGCCGCCGTGGCTCGTGCTTTGAATACTTGTTAAATTGCGATTGGCGGGCACTTTCATTTGCGGTGCAGTAGCTGCAGTTGCAGTTGCAATGGCAATGGCAATGGCAATGGCAATAGCAATTGAGAGCACTTGATGCGTCAAGTTTTCGCTGCAGGCAACCAAACAATGGGCCGGGCCGTTCGCTACACTTGCCTGGCTATTGCCATTGCCATTTCCATTGACTCTGCCTCTGCCTCAATGTGCAACGCAGTGAAGAAGATGAAACAGTTAGCTTAATGCTAAATAAAAGTTGACTTTCAGGTTGGCCACATGCGTTGCAAATTGGGTTAGCTTGCGGTTGTTTCAATGCCTATCGCCTAATTCGCTATTTCATTTGTGATTTCGGAATTGTGAGCTGTGCGTTGTGAGCGTGGTCAGTATAAGTATAACATAAGTATATAAGTATAACAGTATAATAGCATAGATCCTATTTCAATAACGTAAAGTAATACACATTTTGTGCGTACCTTGACTTTCGTGCAACGGACCGCAAGTTCATTCACCAGTCAGTGCACCCGCTCTGGACGTCGACTATTATTATTATGCATATTTTCTTACAGGCGACAAAGCAGTATCAAATTGCTAACCGCTCGATAAACACCCAGGCAGCAATTTGGTCTCAATTACGTCTGGCACTTTGATTAGGCAAACGCAGCACGTAATCAATAACCATAGTGCAGCGCTCAGTGCGCGCTGACAGTTTCACCTGTGAGCAGCGCTTGATTGACTGACCGGACTAACGGTAAAACA
Source organism: Drosophila hamatofila (assembly GCA_035045345.1). NCBI lineage: Eukaryota > Metazoa > Arthropoda > Insecta > Diptera > Drosophilidae > Drosophila > Drosophila hamatofila. The sequence goes on along the minus strand of JAWNPA010000020.1, from coordinate 30,703,411 downwards.
TTGTCATTGCCAGTGTCTCTCAGTCTCAGTCTCAGTCTCAGTCTCAGTGTGGACAAGTGAAATTTGTTGTTGCTGTAACAATTACAATGGCAAATTGTTGACTTCCACTTCACTTGTGGCTTGGCCATGTTTGTAGCAGAACCAAATCAATTTGGTATTTCACTTTCATTGGCCCACAGTCTTAATTAGACGCGACAGTTGCACGCCCGTGCCTACAGTTATGGCTTACATGCTTACATGCATATTTATTTATTTGTATATATGTATACGCTTAAAGGTTTATTATGGCCTTATGCTTTAGTGGCTAGCGGCAGGCGACGTGATAAAATTTTAGAAAACCGCCAATTTACACAAATTAAGGCCATTATTTTCGGTTCTCCGTCCGTCCGCTGATTACATACATCCCAGACTGGCCTCCCTTTGCCCAGCTAGCTGTAGAGCTGATAGAGCTTAGAAAGTTGTATATGTATATATTCGTTAAGTACTTACCTGCAAAAGAGATAATTAAATTTCGTTTAATGGATTTTCGTGTTAATTTTTAACGTTTTTATTGCTTTAGCATTTCGTACTCTTGACGCTGCTATGCGGCTTGGTCAGCTGTGATCTGTCCTCCGGCAAGCGTCCGTTGATCTTCAGCAACGGCAACTGGCCTCCAAAGAGCGCCAACCAACTGACTCGCCATCCAATTGGCGGCCCCCCAGCTGCCTCAGCCAACGGCAAGCAGCGCACATTGGTCGTTCAGATTCGCAGTGATCAGCCAGTGCCATTGGTGTTGAAGGGTCGTCCCGGCACCCATTCACATGCTCATCAGCATCTCGGTTCGCACTCGCACTCGCACCTACACTCGCACGCCCACCTGCACGGCCACGCTCACGCACACTCGTACGCGCACTCACACCTGTTGCATGGAGCACCGCCTCAACACCTGCGTGGCTCTCGCCCACTGAAGCTCAGCGCTCCAGTCTACCTGAAGCCGGCAGGCAGTCTACGAAAACCGTTGAAGATCAAATTGAGCAACTCGAAGCCGCACTCGAAGCCCACATTCGGATACGAGAAGCCCTTCAAGTATGAGAAACCCACAGCCGTTGCCTACAGCGAACTGCAGAACTTGCCGGTAAGTACTATAAAAAGTGGGAAGGGAACTACGAACACGCACACACATGCGCACACGTGAACAGATATCCTTATACGCATACACATATACTCGCAGCTGGACACACACAACAACTACAACACCGAGCACTTTGCACCAATTTACACGGTACCCGCTCCCAATCTGGCCCAGCACCACGATCACGACAATCAGATTGACGATGGCCTAAACACTGCATACCTGCCCCCACAACAACAACAACCACAACATTTGAGCACCCAACGTCCCCAGAGCAGCTATTACAGCGTGCATGAGGACGAAACAAATGATCAAACGATTCGCGACCCCATTTCGGGCTCGCAGAAACTCTTTGCTCCAGATCCCGATCCATCGTTGCCTACCACTAAGGTGAAGATCGCCACGGAGAGCTTCAACACGCCGAGCAACAACCAGCCGCTTCCGTCGGATGTGCAAAGCAACCATCTGCCCGCGCAGCCATTGGTCCAGATTGTGGGTGCCCAAGCAGCAGCCCAGACAGTGCCCATCTATCCCATCCAGTTCACGCAGCAACAGACGACACAGCCCTTCATCGCCGCAGCCCTGCCTGCCGCCCATATACCCATCTATAACCCCACCTATTTGGTCACGCAGTCCAACCAGCTCTACAGTCAGCACAAGCAGCAGCTCTTCAAGCCCAGCGTGGAGCACGTTGTTGAGACAGGCTATGTCAACGCCGACCTGACGCAGGAGGTGGCCAGCAACGGGCAAATTCTGCAGGCTGCAAAGGATCCGCAGCACAATATCCATCCAGTGCTGGATTCGGGTCCACAATATGCCGCATTAATTGCTGCACCTGCGCTGAGCGAGCCCGCGGAGCCTGTATATGACACGGCGCCCTTCCGCCTGACCAATGTCGCCGCATCAGTTGGCTCAACAGCGCCCGAGGGCGGATTTGTAGTGTCCAACTACTATGGAAATTCGCACGACTCATCACAGCTGCTGCAAGCTTATGCTGAGGAAGAAGCCCGACGACAGCAGCTGGAAACTGAGCAGGCTGCATTGGAGCTTCAAAAACAACAGCAGCACCAACTTCAATTGGAAGAGCTACATGCTCAGGCACAGGCACATGCTCAACTGCAGCAGCAATATCAGCAAGATTTTCAGCAGCAACAATATCAACACGAGCTGCAGTTAGAAGAGCTGAAGGCACAAGCACAGGAGCAACACTTGCAGCAGCAGCAACATCAGCAACAACTTCAAATACACCAACTGCAACAGCAGCATCAACAGCAACAGCTTCAGCTGCAACAACAACAGCAACAACAAGAACAGCAACTGCAGCATCAGCAAATTCAGCAGCAGCGTCAACCCACAGATGCGGCTGCTGCTGCATTTGAGGAGCATCAGCGTTTGGTACAGCAGCAATTGGGAAGCACTACACCCTTACGTATTTTTGTTCCAGATGAAGAAACATCCGAAACGGTAAGCAAACTAAATCATTTTGAATTCGTATATACCTATTATTATTAAATCATTTATACTTACAGCAGCGTCTTCAAAAACGGTCGGACAATCTTAAGAAAGGCTCTTTTGAAGATGTCTCCACGCTTGAGGCGAATGATGCGACAAAGGACATGTTTCCCGTTTCAACTTCTGTGGAAGTGTCAGGCAGTCAAACAGATACCGACAGCAAATAGGAATATATTTTTGTTATGGACATAGTTCTTAGCGGTCCTTAAATATTTATTTTACAAACACATTTGTAAATGTAATCATATAGCAAGAGTCGATAGTGTAATTAATAAATGTATTAATATAATATTTAATAATAAATAAAAACGCACGCTTTACTGAATGGACTACATTGTTGAATATAAATATAAATATTAACATACTTTTGTGCTCAAACTCTATCGATACTTTGAATATTTTTTTCACAGCCTCAGTTTGAAAATTTGAATCTCAGCTTTCGCGCACATTATTAAATTGGCCACACTGTTATATATCGATATACAGACCATGTGCTCAACTATCAATGTTAACCAATAATTTGAAATAAGTTGGCAGCCTTTATGATAAAATAGAAGCTAAACAGAAAAGTGTGCGCTAAGCACAAATTTAATAAATTGTCATAAAAAGACAAATATAATAAATATGATAATACCAATTCGGTGTTTTACCTGTGGCAAGGTTATTGGTAACAAATGGGAATCGTACCTAGGCTTGCTACAGGCCGAGTATACGGAAGGGTAAGACTAGACGCTTTGCTAGCAAGGCACATTCATCTGATTACTACTTTAATTGCATATAATTATTCTTTAGTGACGCCTTGGACGCTTTGGGATTAAAGCGTTATTGTTGCCGTCGAATGCTGCTTGGCCATGTGGATCTCATTGAGAAGCTTCTCAATTATGCACCTCTCGAAAAGTAACTTAAATTGACCAGGGACAATTTTGATTATACGGAACTTAAACGACAAACTTTATATTTTATTGTAAAAATAAATTAAAGCTCAATGTAAGAAAGAACAGTCGTTTCTACGAACTACATTTTGTCCATGAACCATGGCTGCCCGTTGTTTTCACGGCGTTTCGTTAAGATCTCACAACCATTGTTGGTGACCAGCAGAGTTTGTTCGAACTGTGCCGAGTAGAGGCCGTCCCCGGTGACGGCAGTCCAGTCATCTGGCCAGGATTCTGCCTTCTGAACACCCTCGGATATCATTGGCTCAATTGTGAAGCAATGACCGGCGGCCATTACCCCAACGGCAGAGTTCTCTATGGAAGGGGAAAGGAATGAGTAAGTTTTCACAGGGGAAAAGAAAGGTTCTCACTTACTGGCATAGTGTGGAACATTGGGTGCAGTGTGAAAAACGCGATGAATACCATGACCGCAATAGCTGCGAACGACGCTGAAGCCATGAGGCGCCACGTACTTCTGGATGACATTACCTATCTCCCGGTACTTAACGCCAGGACGCACCAGCTCAATAGCTTTGCTCAACGATTCGTATGTAATGCGCACTAGCTTCTTGTGCTTCTCTGAGACGTCACCAACGAAAAAAGTTTCGTTGAGATCACCATGAAAGCCGTGATGATAGACAGTCACATCAATGTTGCATATGTCGCCATTCTCCAGGGGCCGCATGTCCGGTATGCCGTGGCAAATGACCTCGTTAACGCTCGTGCAGCACGACTTGGGGAAGTTGTAGTAGTTGAGCGGGGAAGGGTAGCAGTCGCGCTCGATGGCAGCCTCGTGCACCAGGCGATCTAGTTCATCGGTTGTAACACCCACTTCGACGGCTTTGGCACCCTCATCTAAGCACTCACGGCCCAGTCTTCCAGCCACTCGCATTGCCTCAATTTCGTCATCGTCGAGCACTTTAATTGCTGTCCCACGCAGAGATTCTTCCGACAAAGATCGTCCAGCTGGATGATCGGCGTAATCTGGACGTTTGATTGTCTCAGGAACGGTGCGTTTGGGAGTCTGCGGAAATGGGCGCAGCTTGCCGGTGAAGCGAAAGTGCGGCCATGGATTGTAGACCCCATCATCAACGACAGGCTTCTGACCTCCAACTAATTTGAACCAAAACATTTCAGATTTTAATAAAGAAATATTTATATTTACTTAACATTTAATACGAAGGGAACCTACCAGCTAATGCATGGATCACCTTGTGCTCTTTCCAGAAGCCTTTGAAGCATGCCTGCGAGCAGAAAAATGAGCCTTTGATTCCCAATTTAATGCAAGTGGGGCACTGAAGCGTTGCCTCTTTGCTACAATTCGTTGTTTCGCAACTTTGCGTCATTACTGCGTGTAAAACTGTCCTCTTAAAACTTGTTCCAAAATTAGCACCTCGACGGCCACTATAATGACATGCAACGCCGTTATTATTTTCCAATTTACATATATCGATATATTTACTATCGATAGTTTGAGGTATCACAATGTCGTAGCATATAAATTATCGACGTTGTTGATTATTTTCAAATTGTTTAGTATTAAATTTGTATATAAATGCAAAAGTCTGTATGAATTATGTTTGTGTGCAATTCGATTATTTATTATTGTATTTATATTTAATGTCCTACAAAATATATTCGTCTGATACAATAAAAGCTATGAGTTCCTGATTTTAAATAAACAGTTGTCATTTTACTGAATTTTCTTTTCAAGTGTAATTGATTTAATGAATGATTTAAAGATTTCGGTTTACATCGAAGTTATTTCGATTCACTTCTGGTTTCTTAAATATTTTATTGAAAAAATATATATTAAATACATAATAGTTTATTTTAAAGGTATAAGTAAATATAGCTAAAATTCTTTAAGGATAAGACAACTTAATTTGAATTCCTTTGTAGCGACTTTTAATCAAAAGCAGCTGATAGCAATTGTCTAGGCACATGCGCTTTATTCCTTTCCCTCTATCTCCCTCTCTTTCTCGCCTGCTCTCTGCTAGGCACAGCTGTGCAGCAAATGGAAACGTTGGCTCTGTTTATGTTTGAATCTCTCCAATCAAAGCGCGAGAACCTTTCGTCGTGAACGGACGTGTATTCCACTGTTGCGGCTAAAAACCGCGAACGAAAGAATAATAGCAACAAACTTGTTTGATCCGAAGAAGAATTAGTGTTTGCATAACGTCCAAAAAGATCCGGAGTGCGTGTGGTTCCAAAAGTGAATATAATCAAGTGTACTAATAAGTAATATCAATATTCTTGGTAATAAAACATATATTTATATAAACATCATTTGAATTGCCTGCTACAGGTGTGACTTGTTTCCTACTGTTAATATAATCGAGGATATTTGAATTCAATTGAAGTAAATTCGAGAAGAAAAGATGAAAACACAAGTCAAAGCAAATCATTGCTAATTTACCTGCACATGCTGAGTTAATATAATTCCTAGTCGCTAATCTGTTAGACAGTCCGTCGGTCGAGCATTGAATTGAATGGATCAGTTTTGTCGCGATCTTTGCACTCGCCGTTCGATCGCGCTCTATGCGTTTTCCTTATCAGCGGCTGCTGTTGTTGGCCCCGCGTTTTGTTTTTGCGTTCACTTTGAGCAGACGACGACAAACACGCCGCAGTTACTGTCGCTGTTGCTGATGCCGATGTTGCCGCTGCTGCCGTTGTTGATGCTGCGGCAGAGAAGAGGCAACGGCATCAAATAGCTATAAATAACAAACGGCACGCGGCTGCGTCCGTCTGTGCACTGTACGTTGCTTGCCCCACCTTCGCCCCACCGCCCCCCCCCTTCCCCTGCCACTACACCTCATTGACCCCCCTCAACTAAAATCAGCCGCAGCCGGCTCTTCGCGCTGTGGGTGTTTGGCGTTCAACGATGTCTACTATCTATCGCTAACTGAGTCGTATTCAGTTTTCCGCTTTTCATTAAATAAAACTAAAACAAAAAAAACAAAAAAATCAAGCGAAACGCAAATCATCAATTGTCAATGGTTTTCATTCGGAAAGCCGCCTGCGTAATTAAAATAGAATCTGTTTTCCCTGAATGTGTGTGTGTGTGTGTGTTTGCATTTGTGAATGTGTATTTGATGTGTCTATATACTAAAGTAAGACATTACTTTATTGTGTTTTGTTCAGGCTATTGCAATACGGAACAACGTCAAAAGTCAAGGTACCGCTGCCGTTGTCGTTGACGCAGCTGCTGCTGCTGCCGCTGCCTCTACAAGCAGCGACGCTCGCCGAAGCATCGGCAGAGACAGCAATGATCTTGCATTGCTGCTGTTGCTTTGAACTCGATCGCAGACAAAGATTGAGCAAAGCAGGATCGCACATTGTTCTTTTGCTGTTGTTGTTATTGTTCGACGACTGTTTTTTTTTTTTTTTTTTTTTTTTTTTGGACAATGATCAGTGGCGTTTGCCCAGCGGCTATTCGAGTCGATCCTCGATGAAATTGAAGGTAAAGAGCAGAGAAGGCAAAAAACAGGAAAAAAAGTTTGTAAGGCCAACAGCGAACACGCATTAGAGTTAATTGGCTCCGTCTGCAGCATTGGCTCCAGTCCAGGTGCCTTTGATACGCAGTGCTATGGCGTTAGCAGAATGTTGCCACAGCATGTGTGTGTGTGTGTGTATATACGGACATACATACACATATACACATATCTGTATGTATGCATACATGTGTGGTGCGCATTTGTACGCATTTGCCTGATGCTTGTGTCAGTTAGATGAAAATTTATGCGTCACAGCAAACAAAAAAATGAAAAAATTGAACGAATATGAAATTCAAAGTGTTGTCCCGCTGCTGAGTCTCGTTTGGTTGCCGCGGCATTTTCCAGCGCTTCAGCACTTCCGCTCTGCCAGAAAATCAACTTCCGCTGGCAAACAATTGTCAGCAGGGGGCGGTGGCCCAAGGCGTCAAGAGTGGAGTGCGGAGCGGGGAGCTTGGGTCTCCGCTGACAATGCCAGCGGCGTTGCTTTACGTAGCAAACGCAGCACTGGAGACGCATATTGATATTGTTGCCAGGATTCTTACGCTTCACTGCACTCACACACTCACCCACGCACCCACACACACACACACACACACACACATTCAGTCATATAAATTTAAGCTGCTGCAAGCGCATTTCACTTTTGCTTCACTGCTCCTGTTGGCTGTTTTGTCCCTTATCCTTTGGCCCGGCAAACATTTTGTGGCATCTTCGCCTGCTTATTGCCAACCAACGAACGCCATTAAGCGTTTCATGTTACCTCCCTTCGCATTAAAAAATTGTCCGCGTATGCATTTCCCAACAATTCTTTCCATTTCTGCGACATTTCATTTCATTTCATATTTCTGCCAGGCTTTTCGCTTTTGAATAGAACACAATTTTGCTTCCTCTTGATAATACCCTTCGAGAGAGCATTAAGATTTTGTCATGGCAAGTGTATTCGAGTGTACAGAAGGACTACTGATCAAAGTTACGTTTCCTTTGATCAAGATACTTAACTCTTCAATATTATGCTTTATATTGTGTGTATTCTGTTCGATTCTGATTCTAGACAGTTCTAAAAATAAATCCAATTACTTTAAAGATTCATGTTTTTAGCCACCAATGCATTTCCTTAAGGGTATTTCGTCTACAGCAGATTATTAAATTTTGGGAGCTTTGCACGCACTTCTGCTTCAGTTGTGAAGGGGCGCGTGCTTAAAACGTTTTTATTTTTTCTGGTTTTTGGTTTGGGTTTTTTTTTCCACTCTAGCCGAGCTTTGATATGTTGAAATTTTCATTTTTAGATTCTTTCATTTTTTTTTTTTTTGATTTGCCATCGCAGCAAATATACAAAAATTAAAAGCAAATTATGTGCCGCAGGTGCCGGAGGCAGCAGGGAGCAGCGGACTTGTGGTGACTCTAATCCACATCAAATCGGATATCTGCGTGCGCCTGGGCAGTCCGAAACGCACGAAATCTCATATCTGCCAAGTATTTGGAGCGAGCGATTCAAGTTATTTTATGAATATTTGTATAGGCTCTCGAATTTGCATGGTAAGCCATGTCGGGGCGGCTGGATGCTGGATGCTGAGTGTTGAGTGTCGCGCGTATATGTATATATTGCAAAGCTATATTCACCCCATACTCTGTCGACTTATTTTCTTTCGTATCTCGTATCTCACTTCATCTCGTTTGCCGCACTACACCTCTTCTTGACATAAATATTTTGTTATCAGCGTCGTTCTTGTTGCTGCTATGAAGCAAAGTTAATGATATGTCGCAACTGGGTGAGCATAGGTGTCTGGATGCGTGTGTGTGTATGTCTGGAGACAACAGTTCTCTGTAAGGATCTGTGTGTGTGTATCTGTGTCCGTGCTCAGCATCAGCCTTATGCGAAATTAATTGTAATTTAAGTATATTTAATTTCTGGTTTCTAATTTGCTTCCCTTGTATAGAAATAATGCAATCATATTTACTGTAGCCTCTTCTTATTGCCAGCAGGAGTAGCCATACTACTACTCAAGCGTATATTCATTTGCGTATTCAAGCATGCTTGATGCGATTCAAGTATGCACAAAACAAGCCCCAATAAATCTATTGAAAATGAAATGCGTAATGATTATTCATGCGGAACTCGATGTTAAAAGCTTTGTTTAACTTAATGAACTTTGAGCTCTCTGCTCTGTGTGCTTCGGTTATGTCGGATTGACTTAATTCATGCGTTCGTTCACTTGCAGGATACATGAAAAAAGCATTTACATGCCAAAAGTTAAGACTCCAAGCGCTCCACAGCTTTTGTGCTGTGCTCTTTCTTTGCTCATCTTTTGGGCTCGTTCAAATTTGTACAGCATTCACAGGGCAGAGGACCAAGGACTGAGCACCGCTTGGCATTCAGTTTTATTTGCCAAATTAAAAGGATTTCATTTGCTTTTCATATTTGCATTGGTTTTTATCGCCGCTGCCAGACAACTGGCTTTGACCCAACAGCGATTTTCCCACACAATCACCATAAAACCGAATCTCGGCGCCATATTTTCTGCCCTCGTACTGGCTGTTGCTTTCCTCTTTTGCTTTTTTATGTTGTGGCAAAGTCGTTGGCAATTGTTATTTATGGCCAAGGGAAGGAAAAAGTAGCCGTAGCAGCTGACAAGCCGAGGAAGCCTGGTTTCATTCCCCACTCCCTCCAGCACCCAGCGGCATAGTGTGGCCCAGTCAGTATGCCCAGTCCGATCATCATTTCTGTTGTTAGTATTAATTATTTGCCAGCCTCAGTACTAGCCCTCAAATTGCATAATTTAGGTCTTAAACAGCTGGCTGACCATTGCTCATGTTCTATATGCGGCTTCCCCACATCTCTGTACATATTTGCCGTCATGGGCACGGGTTCAGTTACACATAATGGAGCGAAACAGGAGCAGGAGCAGGACCAGCAGCAGCAGCAGCAGCAGCCTATCTGTCTGCGGTGTATTTCATGGCTGAACTTTATTTACATTCATATGGCTACAGCCGAAGCGGCCAAGACCAGCCGGCCCGACCAGGACACAAGCAGCTCGGAGCATTTTGGTTACAGTTGCAACCACCTGGGCAGGTTGTTGGTTGAGGCCACAGGTGCTAGCTGGGCAAGCTTAATTATTTGCCGTTGGCTGTGGCCCAGTGTTGGCTCCGGACCTTTGCGCCCTTTCAGTGTGCGTTCGTTTTGTCTGTTGGTTTGTTCACCTCATTGCTTGTTTATTTGGCAACCCGTTTGCATTCTGCGTTTGTATAGCATTTAAGTCGCATAGAAGTCGGTCCGCCAGCTCATCAGCTATATGCTCCTTTCACTGTATATCTACATATGCAGTCTGTCTCTCTGTTAATTTAAATTTACGGCTTTTTATGACGCCAATTTTCAGTACTGTCCGTCCGCTCTTCCTGTCCCCTCCACTACGCGCCTGTTGATATGCAATATTTTTAATCAGCTATATATTCAGCACGTCCCGGCGTGAATTCAAACTATATACATATATAAAAAGAATTTTTCATTTTGTATCTGTGTATATTCAAGCAAAACTACAAACAAATGCTGAATCCGCATTCGTTTTTACTCGTGTGCATATTAAATATCTAGGGGAGATTTATTTTTTTCATTAAATTATTTTACTTACGCAAACACTTAAATCTCACATTTCAAAGTAAAGTTAAGCTACCTTTGTTATTGGTATAGTAACAAATCAACAAGCCTTTCAAAAGTGCCTTAAGTCTTGCTTCGTTTGCTACCTCTCCGCCTTTGCCAGGTCAACGCTTAAGCCACAAAGGCTATGGGATCAAGTTGAAAGAGGGCACACGTATGGCAGCGCTGTTAGAGAACATTGTTTAAGTCTCAGCTTAATATGCACTTTTAGTAAAGTAGCAAAGTAAAGTAAAGTTTGCTAAAATTACAGCAGACTTACTCTTATCAGTGAATCTAAACAAATTATTTAAAATCTTATAAATAAAATACAGAAAAGACCCATAAAGGTTAAACCCATTTATTTTTACATTTTTAGGATAACGAAAAAAGAATACATTAGTCAGATGAAGAAAGTGTTATATAGTGTAATTAGCACAGTTAAAGTTTAAGAGGATGTTGATCGATTTTAACTAAAGGCCTAGTCCGGGAGGGTTGAAGGTAGTGGCATAAGAGTATGCACCTAGTTCTAGTTTAGATCCTTGGGCTGTAGTGCGTAGACGATGGGATGTTTGGGTTACAATTTTTGGACACCTCTTAAGTTTCCTTCTTTGATGGATTCTAATTGTAGGTACTATGAAATCTACCTCACAGTCGCTAGCTCTCATGTTGCGTTTTACATTTTGGTTGTCATTTCATACATCTGGATGGCATAGAAGCAGAGCTAGCCTCTCCATTTGATTCTTACATTGTTCTCTAGAGAGAGCTTGTTTCGTTTAATAACATATATAAAGAGAATCACACTATACTGCCGAATATCTTTAATGTATCGAATCAGAATCTTCCTCAAATTATAATACAGATCTGAAAATTGAAATATACGAAAGGTGTTAAAAAATTATATTTTTTGAGTTTGGTTTGAGCATCAGTCTACATTTTTATTTAATTCTTTCTTTCATGTTAATAAATTATTATATGCGACCAAAATATCATCTCTTTTTAACAGAAAAAGGGAGCAGTATTGGCAATGTGGATGATTAGTGTAATTAGAGTACCTATGTATTTTATTCCTTTGTTAAAATCCTTTAAAAAAATTTGTATTCTGGGTCATCTTATTAATTATATCATCGCATCTTATATATAAATATACATATATAAGATTAAAATATATATATGCGATGTAAATGACACAGGTGCTTAAGTATTTACTTGTATAGCATCAATTCATAGTAATCAATTATAATAAATCAAGTATATATGTATATGTATGTATAATAATGATATCCTTTGGCAGTTATGTACACAGCTAGCTACTTGAAATGTGAACTGTCACGGCGGCAAGGCAAATCAAAATAAGGCAAGCAAGCAATGAGTGCGCGGCCGTTTAGAGGAACTTTTTAGGGACAGGCTCGTGTCAAGATTTGCGCTTGTAAGCACTAAAAATGGCAGAGGCGCAGTGAAGAGGGGCCAATAGGCTATTGTACCGACTACCCGCTTAGCCTAGAACGTTGTCATTGTCAGTTCGTGTAGTTTGAAAGTGGCGCTTGACACTTGACAAGTCTGATTGATGGCGTGACTGTGAGTGAGCAGCAGGATGTTGGCGGAATCGTGAAATTGCTGAAGCTTCGTTCGTCTTGGACCCTCATCTCATTTAATTAAACCCAATGCGAATGCTACGCTTCATTCAAAATCACCCCACACAATTCCCCAATATCTTTTATGCACGCCAAGCAGAAATGAAGAAATGCTATTTGGCAGACTCAAGTTTCATCTTTTGCTAAATACACAAAGCAAGAAACAGATACAGCAAAGACCATTACTACATAATACTTGAGAGATTATTGAGTGAATATATACATATTTTTTGAGTTGCCATTCCATAATAAATATTACTTATGTATGTCAGTATAGAAGATAAAAGTGATCTACCTATGAAATTTGTTTACTATAGCTGCAATACTTATTGCTTTGCTGTGAAAGCAAAAAATATATTAAGAGTTTAGTCTCGATAATTCGAAATATCAAGAGACCATCAAGAATTTCATGTGACGAGGCTCAACAAAACATTCCGAATTAACGGGCATTTTATATTTTCGATATTATTATTTATTAATGCAGTTATTTAAAACTGCTTTGCCATATCACTTCTGTTGTCACATTATCAATGGCTACACCATCGTACAGCAACATAAAGCCGTCATAACTGTTAAATTTCCATTTAACTGACAACAAATTTCACTTTGTTTACGAATTATAAGAGGGTTTGAAACAAAATTTCAATTGTAAGTAAAATTTTAAATTCGTTGAATAAACATTATTATTCAACAAGCTGATTTTTGAGATTTTCAACATATTGGGGTTGTTTTTCGACTTGAATGCACATATGTGCACATATAAATAAATTAAATACGATACATGTGTATAAATAGCGTTTGTCTTTATCTTTAATAATACTGAGCACGTTATATTAAGAAAATACACAAGTATATATTCAATATTTCAGGTTTTTTGGCTTTCTTCACACGGAGAACTGCACAACAGCCAAAAAACAGACGGATATTGCAGAAAACAAATACGCTGTTTTCATTTCGTAAACAAGTAAAAAAACACAAAAAAAAAAAAAAAAAATTAAACATTCGTCAAAACACATTGCAACCTATGCACTGTTATTTATAAATTTCCAGAGCCACAGCAATGAAATTTTAATTTGTTTACGTTTGTGACATGTTGCTCTTTGCAAGGCTGACCGCTGATAAGCGGGCAGGTCGATGTGGGTGCTCTTCTTTTGGGAGATAAACAGTGGACTCAAAGCGCAAAATACTCGGAAAAGCTGACGTCTAATACCTGGCTATATGCCATAGACAAACAACAAATGAACTTACACGCTGAGCAGAGAATTAATCAATTGAATTTATAATTTGGCCTAAATGAGCAGACGGTGCAACATTAGGACCAAGCATTGGTAAACTCTGCGTTCATGTGGCGTATACGCAATTAGGCGACTGAGCATTATGAAAATAAGGTCTGCCTTTGCCTGCCTGTACAGTGAACACCACGGAATGAAATGAAATGAAATTAAGAAAATATGTTGCACTCTTTTGCGTGGCCCACAGCTGTAGTTGCCGAGCTCTTGTTTCTGTTGAGATTGTCGAGATTGTTGTTATTGTTGTTATTGTTGTTATTGTTGTTATTGTTGTTATTGTTGTTATTGTTGGCAAGTTTGCCAAGGGTTGCTGCTAGAATTGTCTTTGGCTTTATTTGCCATTCGCTTGCTGGCTAAGTCTGTGGCTGCCGGCTGCTTTCACAGAAGCGAACTTAATTTGCCATAAAATGCCAGACCGGCACTTGATTTGCTTTGTTGAATTAGAGTTGTTGTAATTGCTCGTTGTGCAGGCCGGAAATTAAATGATTTAATGAAATTGCCAACATTCACTTGAGCCTGGCTGCTGCTGGTTCATGGATGGGGCGCAATTACAGGGCGATAATGGCGCAGCCCCAACATTTGAGTTAATTGAAAAGGTTTTTATTTTATTTTTTGTCTTCAATTGGCAGCCAAAGTTTGCCAAAAGGTCGGCATGGGATGGCCTAAGCGATTTGAAATTACCTGCCATTGTGTGTGTTCCTAAATGGCGGACATTGTCCGTTCAGCGTGTGCCCTTGCTGCGACACCTTGAACTCAAGTTAATTGAGTGCTAATCTGAACGACAGCCGGCAGTCAGCCACCGTTTATGACTTGCAGCCTGCAGGTCGGTGGCCATCTGCCTGCCGTCTATCCTCATTGCACTCCTCGAGTGCTTCTTCTTCTTTCTCTTTATGCTCCTCACACAATTCCCTATTAAAATTTTACACCTTTTTTGTTTTTAATATGATATGACAACGAACAGAGAAACGTTTCGAGTAAATTCCCACAAATTGTGCACAGATGTGAGCACACAATCTTACACACATGCACACACACACATGCACACACCCACACCTTGGCACACTCGCTCACATATGTAAATTAGTTACCGGGTGTGCATTGATTGTTGCCAACTGCTGGCTTTTGCATTGGCTCTGCTTGTTTTGTGTTGTTGCCACAGTTTATAATATGGTCGGATTAAGCTGAGTTTGAACAGATAATATTGCCAGAGGACAAATGTGTACAAGCCTTGCTCAGCATTTGTGCATAAAGTCGGAATAAGCATATGCATCGAGTGTTATCGGAAGAGGGTCGATCTCAACAGTAAACAAAATAAGCAAGTAATAGAAATGCGAATGTGGAAATGCTTAGTATAAATGATTCGAAGGAAGAGCTTATAAAGTTAGTCTTGAAGTCTTGAATTTATTTGAATGGTAAATAGAAACAACGACATAAGTGAGCTGATTATAAACAAATATTCCATACAAGGGGTTGGGGTTATCAACAGCACATATTTACATATAAAGACATAGGCATAAAATTTATATATACATATGTTTATGTTCTATTATATACAGACAAACAGATCAATTGTGCGATCAGCCTTGCTCAATGAATGAAAACTAAAACAAGCCAGTTTTACCCAATTCACTATATATTATTTAATATATTACTTACGTCGTATAATTACTCATCTCTCAACACAACTTTTCCGTGCTCATTTCAGTCCACGTGCACTGCGAGAATGCAGTACTGTTGAACTGGGTTAGACGGAGGCGATAAGCAGAGCTCGGAAAGCCAACGAAAGTCAAGAACAAAACACGCCGACGATTGACAAGCGAAAGAACGTGCAAAGCAACGACAGCAGAAGAAGAGGCAGAGAGCACGCTCAGATGGCGCTGCAGAGCCGGCTTGGAGCCGGACGCGGTGGCCGGGTAATGAGCTATACGAACTACGCCCTGCTGATGGCCACCGCGCTGCTGGTGTTAATCTCAGCGCATGTCAAAAGCGCCAAGCTGCAAGAGGAGCCGCAGTTGAATAACGTCTCCATTGACAAGGCTGAGCGTGACAACAACAACAACAACAACAACAACGCCGATGACAGCAACAACAACAATGAGTTCGTCAAAGAGCACGTGAAAGATGCAGCTGCCATTCATCCTTATCATCAGCATGTCCACGGGCAGCACAAGCCTCACTTGCACCATATGTCACAGCTGAACAATCGTCGCGCCTATCACAGCAAATATAGCATCGAGCAGCTGCTGCACATGCATGTGACACCGAAAGTATCCAACGATATCGACATGGACCCCTGCAAGGCGGGTGAGTAGTAACCCAGTTATTTGACATTAGACTCTTATGTTTTGACTCTCCGTGCACCTGTGTTAAACCACATACGTATCTATTGTAGTCCCGCACTTACGCTGCCTCAGCTAAAAATCGCTTTAGTGCCAAGTCAATCTAAATCTCTATGCTCCATATATATATATATATAGTATATAACATATTGTTATTGTGGAACGCATGTGCCCGTCGCAAAGCTTTGAAAATTATATTGGCTCAGCTATGTCTTAAGTTTGAGTAAAAGTGAAAAGTCTTGTAAACTCTAGTCATATAAGATGAGTTTTCCTCTCGCATTTTCCACTGCTCACCCACCTGCTACCTCTCCAATACCGTTAGGTGCAGCGTTGAAAATTAATCGCCATTGTAGCTATCTGAGTGCGCTGCCTCAGATCAACTTGCCCGGCTGCTCAGCTCAACTCAACTCAATTGAATTTACCTCGGTTTTCTGGAACGAAATTGACTGAGCAATGCCTCCAGAACGAGCATATCAATGTCCGTGTCCGTATACGTGTCTGTGCCTGTGCCTGTGCCTGTGCGTGTGTGTGGAATAAGTTCGATGAAGAAGACGACGATTGCAATTTGTCTGACGGCAACTGGGACGCTTCGTGTGGCCCCAGCCATGTTCTGTCTGCGGGCGCCTCTGCCGTGAGTCTGACTTATAAGTATGTGCGCACATCAATTGTCAAAAAGTTGGCTCCATAGAATCTACGAGCAAACGATTTCCCGCCTTCAGTGCCATTGGCAATGTACGTATCAAGTGGTTCAGCAAATCGACAATGTCTCTTGCACAATGGGGCCAATACAAGCACCGGAAGAAATCAAGAGCCAAAATAGAAATATTTCCAATTTTTAAAATGTTTTCACACTGCTCTGGGTTCTTAGAAATGAGTGATATTTAATGATACTTAAAAACTTTATAAAATATATCCATTTAGTTAGGTATAATAATAATTAGTTAGGTATAATATATACATAAAGCTCTCATGCTCTTTTAATATACATATGTATATATGTATAAGCGATTTCCAACTTAACAAATTGAAAATTGATTATGTATTTCCTTTCCTAATTCCTTTTATCTTCGTTCTAGTTTTTAGTCACATTAAGTTATAACAAATTTGAGTCATCTTCAAATTTTCGACTTCAACTAATGTTTTTTAATTTTATGACATATCATGGAGTTTTAAAAAAGTATGTAATGCATACAAATATTATTGCAAAATATATAAATATATAAAATTTTCTTTTAGTCTGTCGACCTCCAATCAATGCTTACTTTTTTTATATACTGTGATCTACTGTGCAATGGTATAAAGAAATATTGTATATCATCTTAAGTAATTTGTTTTGTCTTGTAATGTAATTTGCTTAAGTAAAATTTTTCTGGCTGGTACAGAGGCCCCTAGTTTTATATATCTTTCATTCTGACTTCATTTGAATTTCAGAACTTTTCATAATCATCCTCTCAAACGTGTGTTTACAGCTGCTGGGTTGAATTGAATTGGATTCTCCTATTCTTTTCTGTAACCACCGTTTATCCATCTTTGCTTCACTGTACTCTCAACTGGTGACTGACTGTCTGGCATTTCTTAGCTGGGCACGCTCGAAGGTCGCCCTGCCGTCTACCCAATTTACGGGTCAGACACGGCTACATTTCAGCACATACGCACCCATACGCCTCTATTTGAGTGTATGTGTGTGTGTGTTTCACTTAGTTTAGGGCATGCTCTGGCATACTCCTAGATAAACTGGCCGTCATTAATCAGAGGGCTGCACATTGTTTTTCACGCGCGCGATTTTGTCATGCTAACAATTAATGAATTGTTTGCATTCTGTAGCCCACAAAACTGGGTCACAACAGATTTATAATAGATACACACACACACACACACACAGAGGCACATGCAACAACACCCCACTAAAAAAGGAGACTAATGTATGCAAGTACACGCAACAACAAAAGGGACGAGAAATACAAACAAATTTTTCTTGGTTTTCCCTACGCAACACACACAGACACACAGACACACACAAAAGTAACCTAATTGAATTCTGAAGTGAGTTCAAATCAATGTCCAACACTGCATTGGGATTGCCTAAGTGAAACAAGAAGAGTCAATGAACTTTACGTCAATACTATCTTATTTCGAAGCTCATCAAGCCTTTGTTAGCTCTTGTTACGGAGTTTATCTTTAATATAATTAAAAGTCTCTCAAAATTTAAAATGGAAACTTTAACAACTGTCTTTAGAAGGCAATATGTTCACAAATGTCATAAATATATATCATGTTGGCGTAAAAGTTTCTGCAGATGTCGACAGCTGGTCACAATTTAGTGGCAATGGAAATTTCGCTAATGAATTTGCGTATTGCGCAATGCATGCAAATTTGATCAAAGCGAGGCCCAAAAAGCAGCTCGGCACCAACTGGAAAAGACAGCACGCTGTGTGGGCGTGGCTATCTGTCTGCCCTCCTGTCTGTGCGTCTTGTTGGTTGTCGAGCTGCAGCTCGGAATCAAACCGCAAATGACACTACAAATGTGAAAATGGCGCTCAAACGCAACAAGGAATGCCCCCACAGCAGATAACTAGGCAACGTTGCCGACAGTAATGATAACAACAACGTTTTCGCAACCGCAAGCAGAGCGACCAAAACGTCAGACTCTGCGGCTTTCACCAGCCTGGGAAGCATAAACAACCTACTCAAGGCGCAAGCGACAGCAAATAATTTGGACCATCCACACAGACAGACACAGACACAGACAGACTCTTACTGCCAGACAGAGTGCAGGAATATAGCCTACAGACGAGAGCGAAACGCTAAATCGCGCCACACCAGCGCCATTCTTCACTGTCGTTGACTTTTTCAGCCATAGAAATAAAAGGCCACTTAGCAGGCTTTCCATGTATCGTCCAGACAAACACACCACTCTCAAATGTAAGCAAAGGGAATGTGGTGGGTGGCCAAGAGAAGCGGCCAAGGGAAGCGGCCAAGGGAAGCGGCCAAGGGAAGCGGCCAAAGGAAGCAGCCAAAGGAAGCAGCCAGCCAGATGAAACCATAGACATCACAAACTATTCACGGCTCTCTACTTTTATACACTGAATAGCGAGTGCACAAAGTTGCATCCTTAACCCATTAAAAAGGACTTACCAGGGTATAATGAATCTCTTAAAATTCATGTAACAGTCGCAATAATGGTTCCGTCCGTCTTGATTGTAAAAATGAGTCTTAGCCTCAGCAACAAAAATGCTAAGAATTTAACTATATTTTTTCAAGTTTCTTGAATATCATTATTATAATTATTTTCTTTTGTTATCTCATCCTGTTTTATTTATTTCTTGTTTTGTTAAATATTTTAACTTGGCTTTTTAAGCATAACTCAGAACAACAAACTGTAAATTTTGTTGTAGAAGCTATGTTTTCTTCTATTTGTAGATATTTTGTATATTTTTGGCTTGTTTGCACACACTCGAATGCATTGGTTCATTCACGGTATCTCCTAGTCGACTACTCCCGACCAAGTCAGTGTGACTTGTTTCTGCCTAATTCAGTGGCAGTAAACGTATATGTATTTGTTTAGTCGACAAGAAACTGATCCTATAGCGTTGAAGTGCAACGGAGCTTTGTAGCAAAAGAAAATCTTTCAAAATCTTAACTTTTAGTTATATGTATCATGTTTAGCTATATACATATATATATTGCACTCCCTATTAAGTATGATTTGATGACTTGCTGGAGAAATGCGGTCAAGTCAATTGAATGCCTAAACTATGTAAGCATGCCTAGAACTTATTACTCTCTTATTTACCGAAGAGAACTTCTTATCTACTTTTGATTGTTAGGACCACAGCCAAAGAACATAAGTTGTCAGCTGCTTGAGGCGAAAGTTTCTCTTCTCTGAAAGTCCTTTGACAAGGAAGCTTAAGTATTTGTATAGAATGAAAATATGAAAAAGTATTACTTTCAACTTGATGCTACTCTGTGCACTTTACCTAATGATTCTTGAAGCAAAGAAGGAATACTTTGAATGTATTGGACGTATGGAGAATGCATACAACAAAATGTTCTTCTTGACTTGACTTGATGACTTGATTTCAATGATAATTTTGTATGTATGTCTTTCAAATCAAAGAAACTCTTTATGCTCTATTTTTCCATTATATTCTAGTTACTCTAGTAGGTTAAACTTAAAAGAAAAAGTATTTCAGACTAATTTTGGACTACGAAAGGAATACCGCACGTGAATGATATCCTCGATTCCAATAGAAAACTTAGCCTGTGTAATACTAGCCGGAAGCAAGCCTTGCCTTATTATCTGAATGCGGATGTACGAGAGCCCTAACTGAATTTGATCAAATCTCTACCTGTCAAATTACAAACATATGATGATCTTGCCTTACTCGACCTAGGTCTTTTAATTTATAATTTATGACCTTAATTTTGAGATTTTGTTATCTTGTTTTAATTGAAGAGTTATTTCACCCTGGTCTCTCAGTTAGCTAGAAGAGCATCAAGTTTGTGAACTGTAACTTTAGTTAATGATTCCAAGGAACTCGGTTACTGCGAAAGTTGGGATGGTGGCAACGAAATCATGAAATTTACATGCCTTGTACTGTAGCTTCATTGCTGTGGGCTGCTCTTTTAATGTCTTATTGGGGATTTTAAGGAGGGTATATTAGTTTGGTGAAATGTGTTAAGCAGACAGGTGTGTTGGTTTAATATGATGCATGAAGTCGAGCCATATCTGACTGTCTAAGCGAACCACAAATTAATAAAGGTACAACATTTGTCAGTTTGGTGTCATGTTCATATCTTCAAATTTCAAAAAGTTCAGACGCTCAACACCCTGGCTTATGAATAAATACCTTCCCACAGTGTGAGCCCCGTATGTATAGAAGTACATTAATACTGAAAATGGGTATTGGGTGACGGTATTTTTTAGCCGTACATTTCCAATTAAAGTACTCATACTTGTGTACATATATACATAGTTGCATTTATTTAAAATCATAGTTGTAAAATTCCCTCTCTATCTATCTCTATCTCTCTCTCCCTCTCTCCCCCTAAGAGCGTAACAAACATTCAGCAACATGTGTAAATAAAATAAACTTCGTATAAACTGTTTGCATAATTAATTAATGTCAAAATTGCTGCAATACACATTCTACATTCCTGTGTGTGTGCGTGAGTGTGTATGTGAGTGTGTGTGAGTATTGTTCGGCTAGGGGCGTGGTTCACGCACAATTACAATCCGCTCACATACAGGCATAAAGTAATCCGACAGACTGCCAGATAAACAAACAATTGCAACAGTTGCACGGCACGAATGGCATTTCAAAGGATTTAGTACGTGTGCATATGCGTATGTGTGTGTGTGTGTGTGTGTGTGTATGAGTGTGTGCGTATAGCTTAACCAGCATGTTTCTATCAAATTTAGCATGCATAGTACATGCATATGTAAGTATAGCGCCGGGCAGCAGACAGCCAGATGGAAACACAAGCAGATGAGAGCTCACCAAGCTGCATATTATTTTTTGCTGCATACTTCCAGGCATTGGCTTTTGCTTTGTGCGAGCGAATATTACATACATACATACACACATAAGCACACAATATGAATACTTATATTTTGTGAAATTTATTCTGCATTATGTTAAACTGTAAAATGTGAGTTGTTGCTGCTCTGGAAATCATTGTTTATGCAAATTTTGCATAAATAAGTCAGCTTAATACAAAAAGCAAGCTGAAAAGCTGCTAAAGTGAACTTCAGATTTGAAGAGGAGTCGAACAAACAACATACATACATATATATGGAATATGGTATATATATATATACACAAGAAAATTTAAGCTGTGGGTGTGTTTTATGCAGATTAAGATAATATTCTTTTGCTAATATTTTTTTTAATTCCTTAAAACTGTGAATGTTTTGCGGAACAAAAGCTGCATCTCGGACTAAGCTGCAATTTATGAGCAGCTCTTCAACAGTTTGCGTGATTTTTGACTTGTGGCAAATGGCAAACGACAGCTGAAAAACGAATTGCATGCGTTTTGCATTGCACAGATTTTTGTTTTTGTATTTTTTTGCTGCTATTGCTGCTGCTGCTCCAGATGCGTCTGTCGTTTGGTTAGCAAAGCAAATTGAAAGATCTCCAAACTGAATTTATATGCCAAGCTGAAATTGAATCAAGCCGGCTCAGTAAGAAACAAAATCCAAACATGCATCTGACAGGCTTTTAAAGCAAATTGCTGTAGCCATTGTTCAGTTTGGGGCAGAGTACATCGATTGGTTTTGAATCTAATGAAAAGTTCATATAACTTAATAAAATCGAATTGTCTTGAAATGAATAACTAAAAGTGAAATATGTTCTAGTTAAATTATAAAAAAAACTTAGCAATTACACTC
The DNA here is from genome assembly GCA_035045345.1 of Drosophila hamatofila. Taxonomy (NCBI): domain Eukaryota; kingdom Metazoa; phylum Arthropoda; class Insecta; order Diptera; family Drosophilidae; genus Drosophila; species Drosophila hamatofila. The sequence goes on along the minus strand of JAWNPA010000020.1, from coordinate 30,681,078 downwards.
TTAAATTGGATTGTTTTTCTTTTATTTCCAAAAAACCTAGACTCTATAGTGCTCTCCAATAATATATAGATATTATATTATTAATATTTACGTAGCATGTAGGCTTTTTCTGTACCCTATATCCTAAGACGCTCCTAAGTCCATGTTACATTTGACATAATCATTGCTTGAGTTCAGATACATTCTGTTCTTAAAACAACCCCTTTACTAGATAGCTGTATTATCAAGGGTTTCATTCTACAAATAACTTTAAAGCCTTTTGACAAACGATAGGAAATTATTATACGGAAACTTTAAATATATATACATACATTCACATATACATATATGTATATAATATGATCTGTATGATCTATAACAATTGTTACTTCTACTTGCTTCTCTTGCATTGGGGCTGCAATTTACGTCGACAGCTTTTCCACATATATTTAATTTTTAATTTTTTGCTTGTTTTGACATTCCGCTGGCTGGGAAATATATGTTTTCAAAAATAAACTCAGAATTTGCTGCTGCTTTTGTCAGGGCACAATTATCAAATGCAACAACGAGCGCCAGACGAAGTTATTTAGAGAGGGCCAGTGGAGGCTGTGTTAGGTGCAATGCGAGTTTATTGAACCCACGGGGCGGCTGCCTGGTCGCTATATAGTAATAAAGTTCGAGTGAACTGTGTGTAGGTGCACAGCACAAATACATAACCCACACACACACACATATATGTACACATACATGCACATCATGTGGCCGCGATGAATGTTTTCTCGCCGCATTTCAATTTGTGAAGCTGAGCACCAAATATTTTGCACTCAATGGCAAAGTTTTCTAAAAATGATGCCAGCCAAAATGTTTTTACTGAGAAAAAAATAAAGAAAACACACGCAAATTCATATTTCACTTATCTCTTTTGTTTTCATTTTTGTGTGCACTCAGCTATGGAATATACTCTCTGTATTTGTGGTAGGTGCAAAGTGGCCAGCTCTGTCAGTGGCGCGGCTGAACGGCCCACAGTTGTCCATCATAAATCTGTTTGGCCAACGCAAAAATTGGCCAGATTGTGTGTGCACTGCAGTTGAATCTATGATTCTCCGTCACTCACATGGCAACTTGGAACAGCAATAGAGGTTTTTGAAACGAACAGACAACGGCACTTTGAAAGGCCTCTAACTGACATGTAAATGCTCGATGGTTTTCAGCGCTTCAATTTAATGTTTCAATTTAAGTTTTGAAGAGTCAAAATGAATTATGGTTTATAAGTAATCATATGAAATTCGCTCAACATATTAAACTCTGCTTTAATTTAAAGGGTTTCAGCGCAATTTCCATTCAAAACATTCAATTTAGTCCGACCATAAAAATTGTTATTTATAAAAACTGTTTTCTATTATGTAAACAGAAGGTACAAAAAAAAGTAAAAATTATATAGTGAGAACTCCCCGACTAAGAGATACCCTGAACCCTGTGAAGCGCAAATATTCCAAGCAAACCTTAATTAAATTTGTATATACATATGTATGTTGTTGATGAAATTTTCAGTGCATAATGATGACATTCAGATTTGTGTTTTCGTAACAGAATCCGAAATATATACACTTTCTACAATCATTAGAGGGACCTACAAATTAAATATGTATACACTGACTTCAGCTTTAAGGGTATTCAAGCTATAATTAGAAAATCAAAAAAACTATCGATTTTACCCGATAAGGAAATGTTATCGAAAAAAAAATGATAAGCTCATACAGCATATACATCTAAAATTTCAAGTTTCTAGTTTTTTTTGTGACGGGTAGTCTTATGGACAGGAGAATTGATGAACGGACTGATTCAGAATATATATATTCTTTATGGAGTCTGCCACGGCTTACGTACATTTTAACATAACCATTATACCCCGTTTCTCTATATCTGATTCTCCACTTTGAATGGCTTCAGCGCATAAAAAGAATATAAAACGCTAACTTGTTTATTTGTGAAGAGCTCAACTCAAATTTAGCTCAAAAAGTTTTCAAAATTGGTTCATATTACGTGTATTTGTGTAGTATTTTGAATTGTTTTATGAAACATGAATAAAAGTTGGAGTTGCATAGAGTAAAAAGCGCTTGCGCGAGGTCTGTTTGATAATATATTGAAAGAAATGTTTAACATCTAGTGTACTTTAGGCCAATGAACAAAATCTTGCTGAAACTCTTTATCCATCTATTATTTAGATTTCCGTTTGTTATCGAAAAGACGTTACTAGTCAGTCAGTAGCTAAATAAAAAAGAGAAAAGATGAGGAAACGTCTGTATTATTCAAGTAAGTGGCTTTAGTTGCACGACTTCTGAATAGAGGCATATGCATAGTTGCTTTCATTTCGTTTTTAGAGTTGCACAAACATTGGCTCGCTACATGTTTTCATCTATTTGTTTGCTGGCCGCCCATTAAAACATAATTTAGGTCTGATAATTTGTGTGTCTGGCCAATCGGAAAGGCCGCTAGCCATGCGCTGCAAATGCAACTCTATTGTTATAGCCCGATGGACATATACAGTGGATGCAAATGCATTTCCGCACTTTATGATATTTATATATATATGTGTGTCTGCATACATAACTTTTGGCAAAATGACATTCGTGTTGTGAATACCGGTTGGCAAGTGCAAGGATCGAATAGTCATCCACAAATCACTTGGTCGAGCAGTTAAATTTTGTTGGCTTGTGCAACCGTTTGGAATTTATGTGAACATATCTATGTATTATAGTACTTGAATTATTTTCCCTTATGACAGCTTATTGGCAGCAATATCAAACTGACAATCATTTGGGGGAGAGTTCGATAAGCTCTTTCATTATTTAATTTTGACCCACAAAAGGTTCGACGAGGCTGTCCTGTTCCTGTTGCTTGATGGGTAAAAGAGGCCGAGCGCTGATGCTGCGATACAGCATATTGTTTTTGTTATACATATATTACATATATATATTTTGTTGTTGTGTAAGTGTGCGTATATCACATTATCGACAGCGCAGCAATTGGAGGGAGTGGATAGTTTATTTTTAATTAAATTCTGTTCTGAACGCGTGAAAAGCTCATAAACTGGCCGGCCGCTGCGAAACATTGGTCCAAAAACTGCAACTTGGCAAATGTGTTAACATGTTTGTGGTGGCCATAAAAAAGGGGTTCCACTCGACGTCTGGACTCAGCATCCACTAAAAGGCAGCCTCAGAGCGCCATGCGGCACGTTTCTGCGTCAGTTCGTTAGTGCGAACGATGCTCGGAAGCGCAGGCGATGGCGGAGGCGGAGGTGGGGGCGTGGCTCAAAAATTTAATTACTTTCACTTGTGCGAACTGTTTGTCTGCCGGACGCACCAGCCAGCCAGCCAGCCAGCCAGGCGTCCAAACTGAACGCACAAAGGCACCAGCTAAAGGCATTTAACTTAAATGTAATGAAATTGTACACGGACTGTAAGCCACGCACGTTTGCTCTCTTGTTTTTTCTGTGTGCGTCGCCCGGCGCTAGATTTCTTTTTTGTTCCTTTGAATGGCCGTTGGCTTGCGCTCACAGAGGCTTCAGAGGCTATTACTCGAAGACTGCCAGTGCCATCTGTGGGATTTGTGACGCATTATGTGCAAGTTTTCTCGCCTGCTGTGCTTCAAAGTGCATTGGCTTTTCACTGTGTTTCCGTCGCAGCTTTTTGCTATCCTTTTCTATGGCAACTGACTTAAACAACAGCCAACAGGAGCATTTTCTCATTTGACCCTCTGGTTGATTTTTGTTTTATTTTCAAGCTTTATTCTGCACAAATTCATCAGAATTGCTTATCAATCATACGTCATGTTGTATGCTGTGCTTTTCAATTGTACCTGCCATGTAAAAATATTTTTTACTTCAAAACTATATTCAACGAATTTTTTCCAGCTACATAAAAATTGTATCCTATACAAAATGGCATTGCATTGGGCTGCTGAACAATTGTAATAAAAACAGAAATTATACAAAATATCTTTGGCAGACTAGCAACTCAACTATTCTCAACTATCAAATATTCATTGCTAATATAAAATATCAGTTGACCACAGTCTATCCTAATATCACTAACATTTACAGGGTATACTTTTTGGATTTCTCAGCTGCATATCATTAAATATTTGTATGCAGATAACTAAATTTTTGCATTGCATTCACTCGTATGAACGTGTTAGGAATTTATATGTATATATATATGTATGTATTTGCTTGGCCTTTATATCAATTGCGTCCGTAATTGAATTTCTCGCTCGAAAACAGAAAATGTCAAATATAACTCAATTAATTCAAATACAAGTCGATAAAAATAACATGAATAACTTGACTTTTAGAGATTTTCAATCTAAATTTGTTTGCCTTAGCCTCTGGCCATCGCAATTCAATTAAAGTTCACATCAAGTATTCAGCCTTGGCCCTTACTGCTCATTTAGGCCCGAATTCATACTATGAGTGGCATGTGTTTGCATCGGAGAGCATTTAATTGACATTGATTATTTAATATCGCCGCCATTTTGTAATAGACATTGCTTCGTATTAATTAATACATAATGGCGTTTTATTGGACAAGTTGGCATGCCTAATGCGATAAACAGATGATTAACAACGATGACAAACTATCTGCCTACTGCAGACATTCCTTGTTAATCAGTATTGCTCACTCAATTCAAATCTGTATTTATGATTTATGTTGGACACGTTTTAGATACCTCACAAGTGTGGGTACTTTACATACAAATATGACAAACATATAGTACAAAAAACAAATACTAATAGAAGACAAATTTAGTTGCAAAGAACATAACACGAACAATGAAGGGAAAAATGTATACCAATTTAATTTAATTTACTTAATAACTAAGCTAATGTTTACTGTGGTTTTATTTAATATCTTGCATGTGTGAATAAATTAAATGTTTACATTTGTATATAAAGTTTGTATGAAGCTTAGCTACTCTCGCTGAGACTAGTTGAGCTTTGGCTTTGCTGTGTAACTCAGAATGGAGTAATATAATGTCAAGGTATATTAAAAATCATTTATACTATTATTTTTTGAATTCTTTGAATATGGTCATTAAAGCTTCAGCCTAAGCCAATACCACTTTAAATATTCTTTCCTGAAGTATTGCTTGCAATAAACAAATTTTATTTTCTAAGCAGGAGTGAGAATTTCTATTTATATATGTTTTGAAATATATACTATTTATTTATTAATATATATATATTTGGTGTGATCAGATCAGATCAAAATATAGTGCTATGTCTAAAATTACTGCTAAATATCTTACATTGCACGTGGTTGAACTTACTAGAATTGAATGGAATATTAAATTTGTATTTTCCTTGCAAAAAATATTGCTTATGTTTTCTGTCTGTATTAACAAAAATTAAAAATTTATTAAAGTATGAAATGAGAGTGTTAAAGTAAAGCATTGCAGTATATGTAAATGCAATTAGATTTAATTCAATTTATAATTCAACTATCATATACTAAGTAAGTCTAGGAAGAATAAATACTTAAAAGCACATATTGGAGTAAGCGTGTATCTGACACCGACATTAGAACAGATATAATGTTAGTTCTAGAACTCGTATCTAGAAAGAAATGGCCATCCCAATAGACTGAACCTTAAAATAGTATATGTAGTATCAGAAAGTAAACTTAGTTACATCTTCCATATATTGGAAGAAGAATCATTGAGTTTTAGCGATTAACGATTAACGCTGACTGAATGCATGCCAAATCGCTCAATTCAATGCTTCAATCGATTTCTCGAGTACTACACAGTCAGTGCCCACCGATTACCACAGTCTAATTTGTACTGATATAGGTATTAATAACCCACTTAATTAATACAACGTGCAGCTGTGTTCATGCTAAAACTATGCAACATTCTCCCAACGTGGGCCATGAGCCTATGTGTTGTATTTGTGCTGTAAGCTCGGCCGCAAAGTTGAGAAAAGTGTAAAACAACTCTTATAGGCATTGGCAGTGCGTATCTGGCGTGGAAGCACAAGTATTTGATGTGCTCTGCTCCGCAAGTGTTGACCCAGTTGTCAGAGCGGTGGCATTCCCCTTTGGCTTAAAGCTTATTGAATTTGCGGCAGCATTTGCAGTAATCATATTGCCCTCAGCTGCTGCATCTGAGATAGGAGATTCTATGCGACTGCACCAACATTTCGCAGAATGTGGGTCACGCTAAGCGGTCTACAGAAGTCAAATACCGTTAACAAATATCCGCCTTCCTTGGATTGCATCAATACAAGATTTATTTATGATTTAATCCACATCGACTACAATATTTGATATATGTATGTAGCTGCACTCTCTAGAGGACAATATATACTTACTTCACATTAAACTACTAGGCTCAAATGTTTCAAGCTTAATTCTTATGAATAGTAAATACACTGATAAACTGACACAGTTGTGTATTGGAAAATATGATTATTATTATGAAACGGCAAGCTTTTAAAGTTGAGTTGATTATGTTTAATACTTCGGGGAAGGCTTTAACAAAATCTACTTATCAGGCCGTTGGGGTGAATAATCTGCCGTCAGACCCAATTGGCTTTCCTTTATGTTTTATAACAAACACACTTAATTAATTTTATTTAACATGCCCCAGACTGATATGTGGCAACAAATTCATATTTTCCGTATTAAATGATATTTTTTTGTTGCTGGATACTGAAAAGTTTTGCTCGATATAATGGCAACAGTCGCCTCGGACCATGGGTGTTGTCTGTTGTCTGCTGTCTGTTAGCTGTTGGCTGTTGTATGTTGTTGTTGGCCACATGTGTGTCCACAATATGCATGCGACGCGTATCGCTGTGACGGCGAAAGTAAACAAAGTGTCCGTCCGGTCTGGACAGCTGGCCACGGCTACACTGATGTGCTGATTAAATGGATATACAATGTCTATCCAACCGCTAGGCAAACAAAAGTCTGTCTGTCTGTTATGCTGCAACTCCAGCTCCAGCTCCAGCTCCAGCTCCAGCTTCTGCTTCAGCTATTGGTCCTGGCAACCGCACAGTACGCAGCATCGTTGTTTGTATAAATTATAAATTACGAGCAGGATGCATTATCCCAGGTTTTATTGAGCCTAGCCAGACGAGCTTTACCACATGAAATTTCAATTAAAATAAAAATTTATGTCTTCTGTGTCGGCTGTCTTGTTGTGAACATGCTATAATTAAAGCCATATGTTAGTTATGATACGAGCAGCTCGCTGGCGTATTCTCTAATTCTGTTAAAATGAAACATCATTTATCTTGCAGGCGGCTTCATGGGTGATATTGCATTGCCTGATGGAGGCCCTGTGGTGGCTCACACACCAATCGACGATGAGGAGTTGGAGATGGAGTCGGTGGAACAACTTCTGCCGAATGGGCCGACTGAGCACATGTCAGCGGATGCGCCGGAGCCCACCAAATACAATGCGACCTTTCAACTGGACCTAGAAAAACTAAAGCAGGAAGTCTACAACGAGGGCCTGCAGGTCGAGGAGGAGGGTCTGACGGACATCATACGCAAAAAAACGAAACTGCCCAGCGTGGGTGCAGTTAGCCACACAACAGGACAGCCACTGGCCAAAGCCAGCGGCATTAGCAACAATGATGTCAGCCTGGTAAGTTGGCCGAAGGCCTGAGCGGATTTCCGACCATCACTACTTTTATCTTGCATTGCAGGGCGCCAACGAACCATTAAAGCCCAGCGCAGAGACCCCATCGGACATTGCGCATCCGCCCAGCTACAAGAATGAGGTGTTGACCCAGCCAGAGCGCCAGGTAGTCCAGCGGCATCGGACTGCATCTAATGTTGAGTGGAGTCTCGCACCCGCATTGCTGCAGCTCAACAAATCACAAGCGCTGCACCGCAATGTGGATACACGGAAAATACAATCGAACAATAAGGACATTGAGGACGATTCGGGCAATAACTTTGTCGCAGAACGACGTCAACATATTGTGCCGACATCGCTGCCCACGCAGAGATCCACAATGCCCAATGTGTACAGCAATGCCGGAGGCAATGGCATGCACTTGGACGAAGATGTGGACTTCTTGCATGCCCAGGGCATAGTGCGCAGGAGGCACAGGCGCGGCCCCAAGCATCGGTGAGTTATCTAGAGTCCAGTGTCTAGGACTTCTTATCATAACTATATCCACACACAGGACTAATAGTCAAAGGGCGGATTATGTAAGCAAAGTGCAGCGACTGCGGGAGGAATTGAATCTTCCGCAGGGTCATCATTCGCACCAGCGCCAGCATCACCACCAGCACCATCTTCACAAGAAACAGAAGCATCGCCAGCATCGTCGAGGTCGAGGCCGCAGCACACCGTCGCCTCTAAGTGTTTCCTCGACGCAGGCGCAGGCTGATAATGGGCAGCGAACTGGGAATATAAATGGCCATAATATTGAACTGGCAGAGACTCAAGTGTCAGATACAGAGTAAGTTTACAGTTACCATTCCACAGCAGCAGCCGCAAGCACCACATCCGTTTCCGGTACCATTTCCTGCCTGCTGTAAATTACTGGCCATTCAATTCAGAGGTTTGGTCCATAAACTTTACACATACAGCAGTCATTTCATATTCACGCACACCCAACCACAGCACACACATACACACACTCGCTTCATCAAAATAAAAGTGGATGGCGTCGAGAGTTATGAATTTTAATAGAAATCCGCGTGCCAAAAAGTTTCAGCCAACATTTTTGGATAACTGTCGGCAATTAAAATTTCACATTCGCCATGCATAACCAACTTTGGTTTGAATCGTCCTCAACTGCTGCGCAAATATGTTAATATGACCACAACTCATTCTCTCTTGCCCCTCGCCCCCTTTCCCCTCTCCCCTTACCCCTCTCTCCACTTCCCCCTTTCGCCTTGCACAGCAGCCTGAAGCGGTCGCAGCATCGTAATCGCGTGGCGCGTGCTGTAACCGCCAAAAAGGAGCGCATTTGGGATTATGGTGTCATCCCCTACGAGATCGACGGCAACTTCAGCGGCCTGCACAAAGCCCTCTTCAAGCAGGCCATGCGCCACTGGGAGAACTCTACGTGCATCAAGTTTGTGGAGCGCGATCCGGAAATCCATCCCAATTACATTGTGTTCACCATACGCAGCTGCGGGTAAGATTACTAATCCGTTTATCTATGAGCCTATACATACATATACATATATGATTACGATTACATTATTGTTAGCTCATGAGAATTAGAACCTTTTACTTCACAAGAGTAAAGTTAAAATTTCCATACTTAATTTAAGCCGAATAAAAATAATTGATTTTATGGAAATTCAGACAGCTGGCTGAACATGAACGAAATTTATTATTTTATTTATAAATTAATTAATTAAATAAATTATTAGATTAATTATTTTACTGTTGATCATTCAGAAAAAATTGGGTTGTCCAAATATGTATTCCTTCTATCTACAGCTTTGCAGTACGGCCATGAGAAGTCCGTTTTGTAGTGGAACGAATGCAAACAGAGCACTTCTAGTAAAATTTGTCTAGTTTTGCTTAAACTTTATGTGCCACATAAATACATATATTTATGTACATATATGTATTTTGACAAATATTGATAATTTTCTTACTGACTGAGTAATACAGCTCTAAATATTATTTTACATTTCTTAAATTAAATGTTAAATATTACTTTACATATCTTAAATTAATCACTTAATAAACAATAAAATAAAAGGACACGTTTTATAAAAGTTGTTCGTTTACTTACAATTGAAGTGAAGAAAATTATCAAAATATAATTTACAAATTCAATTAATATGTGCTTTACGCTTATTGGTAAATTGTAACAAGTAAAATGGTCAAAAGAAAAAAACATTTAAATATTTGTTAGTAAATCACAACAAAAAGACTGCAGTAAATAAACTACGTATCTGTAGAGCTTTACCAAAATTTTAAAATAGTATATAATTTTGCCACGCCCTCAAAAGGCATGTGTATATGTATATACTTATTGGTAATCCAATATAATCGGCATATTTTTTCGTTAAGCTTTAGGTTGCTAACTGTACAACTATAGAAAATACACTTTTCCAATTTGCCAAGGAGTCTACAGTAACATAGCTATAAAGTTTTATTGTGTGTGCTGAAATTCGATTTTCCAAGCACCAAAAGGTCGTAAATTTTATATGCTAAAGTTGGTTAACCGTCTTCAATAATCTAAGATTCAAGTTTTTAATTATAAAACTTTTACGCTCCCCTGGGCGTTGATAAATATTTTGGCCTTGTCAACGCAAGTATTCCAAATTTAAAGCATCTCACGTTTTATTATACTAGATATAGTATTTCTTGATTAGCTACAACCTCCATGGGCATATCGTGAAAATGTTAATTATTAAAAGACGATTGCTATTTATAAATCTACGGTATCTACGAGTATATAACATATTACAAATTTCATGTATTTGGGCTCAAATAAGCAGTTTGCGTTAATAAAACCAGCTGGACGAATTGTAAACTATGTAAACGAATATAATAGTACACTTAGACTATAGTTTTCAAAGATTTAATAGAGGAAACTTACTGTTCGTTTTAGACTTGTAGTAATTTTTAAAAGATCTTACTCATGTCCACCGTTTATGCATATTTTAAAAAAATAGTATACAAAAGTATTCTAAGGTATTAAGTCTTTGTTAGACCAATGCACGTTTAGCTTCTGAACTACTTAAATGTGTAATTGCATTCAATTGCTGTTTTGTCCCAACAGATGCTGTTCGTTTGTTGGTAAGCGAGGCAACGGACCACAGGCAATTTCAATTGGCCGTAACTGCGACAAGTTTGGCATTGTGGTGCATGAATTGGGTCACGTGGTGGGCTTCTGGCATGAGCACACGCGTCCGGATCGCGAGAAGCACGTGGTAATAGAGCACAACAACATAATGAAGGGGCAGGACTACAATTTTAATATGCTGTCTGTGGATGAGGTTAATTCGCTGGGCATGGCCTACGATTATGATTCGATTATGCACTATGCACGCAACACCTTCTCCAAGGGGACCTATCTGGATACAATACTGCCAATCGAAGTCAAGGGTCGCAAGAGGCCAGAGATTGGTCAGCGCTTGCGGCTCAGCCAGGGTGACATTGCCCAAGCTAATCTGCTGTACAAGTGTCCCAAGTGCGGTCGCACATTCCAGGAGAGCACGGGCCTCTTTGCCAGCCCCGTCTTCTACACGGCGGGAGCCGTCAGCAACGAGACCGAACACTGCGAATGGCGCATAACGGCAACGCACGGAGAGCGCGTGGTCCTGCGACTCGAGGATATGGTAGGAGGAGAGAGGAAAAAAGTTGTGACAATGATTTATTATTTATATACTTCCATCATTCCATTAGAATATATTCAAATCGAACAACTGCGAGACTGACTATCTGGAAATACGCGATGGCTACTACTTCAAGTCGCCGCTAATTGGACGCTTCTGCGGCAAGGTGGCCAACGATGTGATCACCACGCAATCCAGCCGCATGCTCCTAACCTATGTGAATGCCCATCGAGCCGACGGCTATCGCGGCTTCAAAGCAGAGTTCGACGGTAAGTAACAAAAGGGAGAGACAGAGAGTGAGAGAGAGAGAGAGATAAAGAAAACAAACGACAAATTTGTGACATTGCTCTTGCCTAGTTGTATGCGGAGGCGAACTGTCTGTGGATGACTCGGAGGGTCGCTTGGAGTCGCCCAACTATCCACTCGACTATTTGCCGAACAAGGAGTGCGTGTGGAAAATTTCGGTGCCAAAGGGCTTTCAAGTAGCGCTGAAATTCCAGTCGTTTGAGGTCGAAAACCATGATAGCTGTGTCTACGACTATGTCGAAGTGCGAGACGGACCCGCTCAGGATGCGCCGCTAATTGGCGTTTTCTGTGGCTACAAGCCGCCACCGAACATGAAGTGAGTGCCGACAAGTGCCCCTGCCCCATCCATGGCATCCATGGCGTCCATGGCTGGTCACATCCACATCCCCAACCACATTCCCATCGTCGCACATCCACTCAAACCAACTCTGCTTTGTTCATCGTCACTCATTCAGGTCAAGTGGCAATTCGATGTACGTGAAATTTGTGTCGGACACATCGGTGCAGAAGGCGGGCTTCTCGGCCGTATTCATGAAGGAGGTTGACGAGTGCGAGACGCAAAATCATGGCTGCGAGCACGAGTGCATCAACACGCTTGGCGGCTACGAGTGCAGCTGCCACATTGGCTACGAACTGCACAGCGATAAGAAGCATTGCGAGGGTAAGTAGTTGTTGTTGTTGTTGTTTTGGTCATTGTGGTTGTTAGTCTTGTTGGTGTGGGTGGTGTGGGTGGTGCGCCCGCATCCGACACATTAGACGCGTTAATCAATTGTTGTGCTAATGACCTTATCGACGTGTGCGCTATCAATTTAGATGCCTGCGGCGGTGTCATCGAGTATCCGAACGGGACAATTACCTCGCCCTCGTACCCGGAAACCTATCCCATGCTAAAGGAGTGCATTTGGGAGATAATTGCGCCGGCCAAACATAAAATTTCACTGAACTTTACGCATTTCGATCTGGAGGGCACCGCACATCAGCAATCCGATTGCGGCTATGATTCGGTGACCATTTATTCCAAACTCACGGAGAATCGCCTAAAGCGCATTGGCACCTACTGCGGCAGTGCGATTCCGCCCACCGCCACCTCGGACAGCAATGCGCTGCGCGTTGAATTCCATTCGGACAAGTCCATTCAGCGCACGGGCTTTGCAGCCGTATTCTTTACGGACATCGATGAGTGTGCCGTGAACAATGGGGGCTGCCAGCACGAGTGCCGGAATACCATTGGATCATACCTCTGCTTCTGCCATAATGGCTATTCGTTACATGAAAACGGGCACGACTGCAAGGAGGGCGAGTGCAAGAACGAGATATCGGGCTCATTTGGTACCATCTACAGTCCCAACTATCCGGACAACTATCCGCCTAATGCCGACTGTGTTTGGCACTTCTCCACAACTCCGGGCCACCGCATCAAGCTTATATTTAACGAGTTCAATGTTGAATCGCATCAGGTGAATTATTGATTCGTGCTTTTTTAACTCGAGTGAAGCGCTTTATTGCAGAATATCTACAATATTCCCTAACATTTCCAGGAATGCGCCTATGATAATGTGGCCATCTATGATGGCGAATCGGAACTGAGCTCCCTGCTAGGACGATTCTGTGGCGAGAAAATACCCTATCCCATATCCTCCACAACCAACCAGCTGTATATGGTGCTGAAGACGGATAAAAACAAGCAGATGAATGGATTTATGGCAATGCATTCGACGTGTAAGCATTCTATTGAGCATTGCAGCATTAGCAAAGCAAACCAATTTCTTTGTTTTTGTTGCAGCCTGCGGTGGTTATCTGCGCGCCACAAATCAGATCCAGCAGTTCTATTCACACGCGCGCTTCAGCAACCAGGATTACGACGATAATATGGACTGCGAGTGGACCATTCAGGCACCACCCAACCGAAATGTGCAGCTGATCTTCCTCACGTTCGACATTGAGAGCAGCGAGAATTGCACCTATGACTACGTGCAGGTATTCTCCGGCATGGAGGACACCAGCGGACCCATGTATGGCCAATACTGTGGCAATTCGGTAAGCTGAATCTCACCTGCCGGACAATAGCTCATTGCCTTACCTCTGTTATCTCCCTCTGTGCATTGCAGTTGCCACAAGACATCATCTCGATGACTGACTCGTTGCTGGTGCGTTTCAAAACTGACAGCTCGGTGCCCATGAAGGGATTCTCGGCATCGTACGTGGCCGTTGATCCGTTCAAGAACAGCGATGAGGATATGGAGAGTTCGTATAGCTCCGAGATGGTCACACCCTTTCCAGGCTCCCTCAAAAGCATATACAAGGAGGATACCGAAGAGACGGATGACTACAGTGACTTCAGTGAGAACCAGCTGGTGAATGCTCAATATCGTGGACGCCATATCTTACCCATTAGCTATTCATCGTGGACGAATTAGGAAGATTGGACTCACGGGACACGCTGTAAACGCACGAAAATCATGACAATATATTAAAACGGAATTTATTTAACTATTTAGGCATATCGTCGCGTACATATAGCAACATTTTGCTCTCTTAACATATAATTAAACATAGACTTCATTTTGACCATAATCAAATATTAAGTATACATAGATATTCAGAAACAAATCTTTAGGGTATAGCACGTCGAGCATATCGCGAAAAATGGGAGAGAAGCACTCGTTAGCTTTACGAAATAATTCGATCGGTTCTCAAATGGACCTACAACCAATTAATGTTTATCAATATAGAAGGATTTATGTGACGTTCATAAACAGTAATCAGTTGCCATATAATACTATTTATTCATGTCTTCTATAGAACACTTCCTTAACGTTACTCTAACTGCGGTGCATCCATCTATATATGTATGTAAACTGTCTGTATATGGTATCTATTCTAGTGTAAAACAACTCTAAGCTCAATGTGCAATTTTTGTAATCTTTTTATCTTTTTTTATTTTCTTGATTTTTGTTACTTGGAAGTTCCTGTTATACTTACTATGAGATTCTTCGAGTAATACTACGACAAAGCATTTTCTGGGCAATTCTTTCTATTCCTAGTGCATTTTCGATACTTCAATTTAGCCTAAGCGCAACATTTTATACGTAAAAGAGCGGAATATGTGTATGTATAGTATGTTTCATTTATGAATCTTTGCATCAACTTAATACGTAATTAAATATATTACCTAATAATTAGAATGTTTAAAACAGTAAAACCGAACCAACAACTGTATTTTATACTTAGTACTTAGTTAATTAGGGGCACGCATCGAATGGAAGTAGAATGCTTAAAGGTGACCCTTGCGAATCCGGGGCTGGGTCATATTCAAAGATTCGTTCATTTGCTGGATTTATGATGTGTTATTAATGACCTGCCCTAAAAAGCCGAAGACAACACCTGATCCCGATGTCAGCGGTGAGAGCTGAGAAAACAGCTCAAACAGCTCGCGCGTTCAGCTCAATCCCCAGGTAGACAGGTAAAAGACAATGTCAAGGGACAGGAATACCCAAATCAAGTCCATTGAATGCAAACAATCAACAGGCCGAACAGACAATGGGCGACTTTGAAATGCCAATGAGGATGGCCCGAGCTCTGTACCGGTCGCGTTCCAAAATTAAATGCTCTTCGTGTGCCTTGTTCTTGTTCTTGTCGATGACGACAGATCAGGTTGCGTTGCGTGTTGCTATACCGACTCCTGCCTGATATCTCGATCTCTTTGGCCGCGCCCTCGCGCTCCCTCTCTAACAGTTGCTGTCCCTCTTTCCCTTTCCTTGATCTCGCATACCTGTGCCATGCGAACCCTTACGAATTTCAGCACCCGATATAATTCGGCAATCGCTGCATTCGGGAATTCAGTTATAACTCTCAACTGGAACGGCACGGTCGTGTCACTCGCTTCAAGAACAAAGAAACCTACGCGAAGCATGCTATTGAAAGTGAAATTGCTGTATTTGTTTGCGGGATCATTGGCATTCGCATTCCACTTCGACAAGGCGCATGGCAAGGGATGGCAACGCTCACCATTGGAGGAAGATTACGATTTTGATTTCAAGGAGCAACCAGAGGACTTTTTCAGCATGGTAAGAGCATCAGCGTAATAAGTACTTTTAAAGACTCTAATATTGATGTGCTGCAGGCAACTGTGACGTATGAAGAACAAGAAAATTCTCATTCGGAAGCTGGAGTGCTAGAGCTTAAGTCAAGAGCATCAGAGCCCAGACCTCAGGCGCAAAATATCAAAAGAGAATATGCAAAGAGGATTTCATTTCGGTAAGTTTCAAGCGCAGTGAATTCGAGCTGAGGCACGTACTTCCACAATATGCGAAAAATAGTCAACAATTTCAATTGTGCTCTTCAAGTGGCTATTCCCCACTTGACGAACAAAATGAGGAAAGGCGCTCGAAACAATGGAAATAAATGAAGACAAAATACATGAATTTAACATTCCCATTCTATGCATTGCAGGAAACACACTCAGCAACATAGCCATTTACAGGATTCGAACGGAGAGCCTCCTCTACTCTGGACTGATGAATCGAAAGATTTTCTTCAACCCAGCCCACGGACTCGACGGGGCGTCACCGTGCGCAAGGATCGTACATGGGACTATGGGGTAATTCCCTATGAGATAGACTCCATATTCAGCGGCGCTCACAAGGCGTTGTTTAAGCAGGCGATGCGCTACTGGGAGAACTTCACGTGCATCAAGTTTGTGGAGCGCGATCCAAAGCTGCACACCAACTACATTTACTTCACCATAAAGAGTTGCGGGTGAGTCTAATGCGCCATGAAGTCAAATAAGCCGCATTACTTAACAAGGGACTTCCAATTTAGTTGCTGCTCCTTTCTGGGCAAGAATGGCAGTGGACGACAGCCCATCTCTATTGGGCGCAACTGTGAGAAGTTCGGCATCATCATCCATGAGCTGGGCCACACGATCGGGTTTCATCATGAGCACGCTCGCGGGGATCGGGACAAGCACATCATCATTAACAAGGCAAACATAATGCGTGGTCAGGCCTACAATTTTGACGTATTGTCGCCGGAGGAGTTCGATGAGCCGCTCTTGCCGTACGACTACAATTCCATTATGCACTATGCAAAGAACTCCTTCTCGAGGAGTCCGTATCTAGACACGATCACACCCATTGGTTTACCGAAAGGCGCCCAAATTGAGCTGGGCCAACGACGTCGCCTCAGCCGTGGCGACATTCTGCAGGCCAATCTGCTCTATAAGTGTGTCGCCTGTGGACGCACTTTTCAGCAGAACAGCGGACAGATTGTGTCTCCTCAATATGTTTACACGGAGAATGGTCTGGTCAATGAGTACGAGGGCAGCGGCGATGATGGAGGTAAGGAGTCCGCTGATGACGCCCACAGCAGCTGCGAGTGGCGGATAACGGCCACCAATGGCGAAAGGATCATTTTGTATCTGCAGGATCTGCAGCTTATGTCCTCGGAGAACTGTACGAAAGACTACTTGGAAATCCGTGATGGCTATTGGCATCGATCCCCGCTCGTTCGTCGCCTCTGTGGCAATTCCAGCGGCGAAATAATCACGACCGATACGAGTCGCATGCTGATCAATTATGTCAATCGCAATGCTGCTCTGGGTTATAGGGGATTCAAGGCTCGCTTTGAAGGTGAGTACGAAACACCAATTGAATGACAATATAGCTCACAACTTAACCTGCAGTGGTCTGCGGTGGAGACATTCACTTGAGCAAGGGTCAGTCCATAGACTCGCCCAACTATCCGCTGGAGTATATGCCTGGCAAGGAATGCATTTGGCGGATTACGGCCCCAACCAACCATCAGGTGGCGCTCAAGTTTCAGTCCTTTGAACTAGAGAAGCACGACAGCTGCATCTATGATTACATTGAAATACGTGACGGCAGTCGAAGCGAGTCGAAGCTGATCGGACGCTTCTGCGGCGACAAGTTGCCGCCCAACATCAAGTGAGTAAATCACATATAGTCTTTAGAGTCGACATGGATACGTTAATTAAATCTTACTTAGGACCCACAGTAATCAGATGTACATCAAGTTCGTGTCGGATGGGTCTGTCCAAAAGCTGGGCTTCTCCGCGGCACTGATGCTGGACGTGGACGAGTGCAAGTTTATGCAGCACGGATGCCAGCACATATGCATTAATACCTTGGGCAGCTACCAGTGCGGCTGTCATGCTGGCTATGAGCTCCAGGCCAATGGCAAATCATGTGAAGGTATTTGAAATACTTTCTTTTCTGCCCACTTTTTACCTGAGAGCTCTCTTGTTGTCGCTTCATCACTTCATATCTCTTCTCGACTATTCTTTTATTTACTTACTAATTTTCTCGTATATTCTCATCGCTTTATAAGTATTCTTGTTTTTTCATCTATTTCCTTTTTCCTATTATTATATTATCTCTTCTCATATATTCTTGATATTTCGCTTCATTGTAGATGCCTGCGGTGGCGTTATAAATGCTACAGTATCCAATGGAACAATTTACTCTCCATCCTATCCTGATTTGTATCCCAATGCAAAGAAGTGTGTGTGGGAGGTGGTGACTTCGTTGCATCACTCAGTGTTCCTTAACTTTACACATTTTGATCTGGAGGGCACGAAGTTCCAGTATACCAAGTGCAGCTATGACTATCTCATCATCTACTCAAAGATGCGTGACAATCGGCTGAAAAAGATCGGCATATTCTGCGGCAACGAACTTCCCCCTATTGTGAACTCGGAGCAGAATATACTGCGGGTCGAGTTCCACTCGGATCGATCTATACAACGAAGCGGGTTTGTGGCCCAATTCATACTAGGTGAGTGGAATAAACGAGTTTATATGAGCTGTGATACCATGTCTCCTCCTCATGCCTCATGCTCCACAGATGCGGACGAGTGTGCGGTGAACAACGGCGGTTGCCAGCACAGATGCCGGAACACCTTTGGCGGATATCAATGCAGTTGCAGGAATGGCTACACCCTGCACAAGGACGGCCACAACTGCACGGAGACCAAGTGCAAGTTCGAAATCACCTCATCCTATGGAGTGTTGCACAGTCCCAACTATCCGAACGACTATGCGCGGAACATTTACTGCTATTGGCACTTCCAGACGGTGCTCGGGCATCGCATCCAGCTGACGTTCCACGACTTCGATGTGGAGAGTCATCAGGAATGCATATATGACTATGTGGCCATCTATGACGGTCGCTCCGAGAATAGTTCCACGCTGGGCATCTACTGTGGCGGGCGGGAGCCCTATGCTGTGATTGCCTCCAGCAATGAGTTGTTCATGGTCCTCAAGACGGATGCTGGCCTGCAGCGCAAGGGCTTCAAGGCAACGTTCGTATCCGAGTGCGGCGGCTACTTGCGGGCCACGAATCACACGCAGATTTTTTACTCGCATCCACGATATGGCAGCCGCTCATACAAGCACAATATGTACTGTGACTGGCGCATCGAGGCGGATCCGGATAGTAGCGTGAAGATTAAGTTCCTTCACTTCGAAGTTGAGTTCTCTGAACGATGTGACTACGATTTCCTAGAAGTCACCGAGGAAGGCAACGCGATGAACACCATACATGGTCGCTTCTGCGGCAAACGCAGGCCACCAATAATCATTTCCAACTCAGACACGCTCTTATTAAAATTTCAAACGGACGAGAGCAACGCACTGCGTGGATTCGCCATATCCTTTGTGGCAGTCGAGCCACCAGACGAAGATGGAGGCGAAGACTTTGATGCGGTAACGCCATTCCCCGGTTACCTTAAAAATATGTATGCTGAAACGGCACTGGGCGAAGAGCAACCACTTCAAAGTGGACACATCTTGCCGCCCAGCAGACTAATGTAAATTATATTTTATTGTGTTGTAAATAAAGTTGTAAATAAATTTGAAAAACAAAAACGAGACAAAAACAAAATCATGTGTTTTGAATTCGCCGCTAACTTTAAAATTTGCCATTCACCTGAATTTAACATAGCTGTTACTTTTCAGCAACATGTACTAAATAATACCAAAAACGCCTCTGTTGCACAGCAACTCTAGCAAGCTGTTTTCAAAATGGCAACGGCGTCGACGGCGCTTCATTTCGACTCGACATTTTGATAGTTGATTTTTGTTCTGTTAATGTTTCAACTACTATTTTGCTGTTACGTTTTGTTTATCACTTCAAGTGTATAAAGTGTGTTTATTAAGTCCTCATTGTTAGTGATCGTCGTTGAAAAGTTGTTAGTAGTATCAGGATGAGTGCGTTCGAGGTAAGTTCAAGTGCAACACAAAGGAGGACTCATATAATTTGTGTCTATATTTGAATATATAGGTAACTGTGACCCCGTCCCGTCTGAAACAAAAGAAATGCGCCGAGATTCGCCAGCCGGTGGATGTGGTTATGGCGCCATTTTCGGCAAAGGCAATTGTGCAATTCGAGGATGTGCCCATTACCAAGACCGCAAAGCGCATTCTGCGCGTCATTAATCCTAGCGATGATGACATTGAGGTTAGTTAGAAACAAACATAGAGACAGAAGCCAGATATAGATCAGCTGCCCGCCAGTCGTCGGCTTGGCAACTTGGCTCGCCCCGTTTATTTGATCAATGGCTGCTAACCCAATTCGTTTATAGGTCAAAGTAACCAAGGCCATCAAAGACGAGCACAATGTCAAGCTTGAATGGACAGAAACGAATGTGCCCGCACAAGATGAGGTGTCCATGGAACTGGTTTGGATTCCACAGATGGAAATTGCATGCAAGGAAACGCTGCAATTGATAGATAACCGAAATTTTCGCAAGGATGTCATGATTATACTCAAGTCCAGAAGCCTTCAGCCAGCAAGGGTAAGTAGCAGTTGCAGTCGTTCTGAAATCTCAATTCATCCCCTATAATATAATGTTCTAATAATGTTCTTTTCTACCTGAAGACGACACGCAAATTCCCGACAGTTGGTAAAACGCTGCAGCTAAAGTCGCCGACTGGCAACAGCAAATCTCACAAATCCCTCAATGCATCAGTACATCAGAAAAAACGCTTCTCCAGTGCGCCAGCGAACGCAACAACAACAACAACTGTGAAGAAACATTGGGTTAACGTGCCAGCGGCACGCGTGAATCGAGTTGTGTCTGAAACCAAGGCGCCGCTAAGCGATCGCAATATGATTGGGGCGGCGCCTCTTAACTACAACAGAACAGAAATGAAGGCGTACATGTCACCACAGGCTGGCAGCTGCAAGGAAAACGTTAGTCCTCTGACACCGGGGAATGTATTCAGTTTAATTGATGACATGCAATTCACTCCGCTGACCGGCAAGGCAAATGGAGCATCATCGGCTGCGCCCATGCCAGATAATTTGGCTGCCTGGCCAACTCCAAAACTGAATATAAACGGATCTCATATGCACAATCCCGCCAACGAGCTGCGGCCCCGCCGACTTGGGTCAGTGCTAGACGAGGACCATCACAATGCTATCGAAGCAGGCCAAGTTATTGTGAACAAAACATTCGATATCAAGCTCTCAGATACGATGAATATTTCCGTGGACACTTTGGATTGCTCGCCCAGAAATCAACTATTGCAAACGCCAACGCTTGTTCTGAACAAGACGACAGTTATAGGGCAAGCAACACAGCCGCGTGCCTTGGCCTGCATACGCGAGGAGGGCTCCAGTCCACCGAAGCTGGAGACACAATCTCCACCGCCAAAGAGCAAAGTGCATGATCTGAAGCGAGATGTGAACCTGATTGGCTCGCCGTTGCGAAAGTACTCAGAGTCCATGAGTAACCTCTCGTTGTTGTCGCCGCAATCGAAGTTTGCTATACAGGGCTCCATGCCAAACTTGAATGAAATACAGAAGATTTCCTCCATAGACCAGAATCGGTACTATCAACAGCAGCAGCCGCTGCCGCCGCCGCCATCACAGCAGGCACTGAAACAGTTCGTAAATCCGTCTCTCGATAGCTCCTGCAGCAGTGAAACGAGCGCAGTGTCGCAGCCGGATGTGCTCTTTAATCACTGCGAGATTCTAGCCCAATCCAGTCGCTTCAATTTGCACGAAGTGGGTCGCCCAACGCGCCGGGGAAGTCCTATTAGGGTGAACGATAAAGAGGGCAAGCAGGTCAACGGAGCCGTCATTGGGTACAAGCGGCGGTGCCATGAGCTGAGCTTCTCAGATGCACCCAGCAACGAGTCACTGCATCGCAACGAGACGCTGGCCATCTCTCCGCCCAAACGGCAGCGATTTGAGAGCAGCAGCTTGACGCCCGCCAACGCTTCAGCGAGGGGCAATAAGCTGTGGTCCCAGGCGCAGCCGAAGAAGCTGAAACTGGCACAGACCATGTCGCTGATGAAGAAACCCACCACGCCGGGCAAGAAGCGAGATCAAGCTACAGTTAAGCTCTATAACTCCGACCTCTATATGCAAACGTACATCAATCCAGATCCGTTTGCGGCAACCACGACTATAGATCCATTTCTGGCCTCTACCATGTACCTGGACGCTCAGGCTGTGGAGCGGCACCAGGCGGACTTTATAAAGTGGCTAAATGCATTAGTGAGCATTCCGGCTGATCTGGATGCGGATAGCAACCACAAAATTGATATAGGCAAGCTATTCAATGAGGTGCGCAACAAGGACTTGTCGCTGGCCCCCACGAAGGAGGAGCAATCGATGAACTATTTGACCACGTCTCGTCTAGAGTCGCTGCGTCGCGCGGCTGTGGAGTTGTTCTTCAGCGAGGAGATGCGCCTGCCCTGCTCCAAGGTCGCCGTCTACGTGCAGAAGCAGGCGCTGCGCATCCGAAGCGATCGAAATCTACATCTGGACATGGTTATGCAGCGCACCATTTTGGAGTTGCTTCTATGCTTCAATCCCCTCTGGCTGCGTCTCGGCCTTGAAGTGGTGTTTGGCGAGAAGCTGCATCTGCAATCGAACCGCGACATTGTGGGGCTAACTACCTTCATCTTGAATCGCCTATTCCGCAACAAATGCGAGGAGCAAAAGTACAGCAAGGCGTATACACTAACCGAGGAGTACGCGGAGACCATCAAGAAGCACACGCTACAGAAAATTCTATTTCTGCTGCTGTTCCTCGACCTGGCCAAGCAGCGGCGCATTATCAAGCACAATCCTTGCCTGTTCGTCAAGAAATCGCCGCACAAGGAGACCAAGGACATTCTGCTTCGGTTCTCCTCCGAGTTGCTGGCCAACATTGGCGACATTACGCGCGAGCTGCGCCGCCTGGGCTACGTACTCAAGCACAAGCAGACCTTCCTCGATGAGTTCAACTATGCCTTCAGTAATCTAGCCGTGGATCTGCGTGACGGTGTCCGGCTTACGCGTGTCATGGAAGTCATTCTGCTGCGTGACGATCTTACCCAGCAACTGCGTGTTCCAGCCATTTCAAGGCTGCAGCGCATTTTCAATGTAAAGCTTGCCCTAGGCGCCTTGCGCGATGCAGACTTCCAGCTGAGCGGCGACATCACTGCCGCCGACATTGTGGATGGATATCGGGAGAAGACGCTCTCCCTGCTCTGGCAGCTCTGCTACAAGTTTCGTTCGCCCAAGTTCCATGCAGCTGCCCGAGTCGTACAGGCCTGGTGGCGTCGTCGCTGGCTGCGCGTTGTTATTCGGCGTCGTATTCGCGAACGCGCCGTCATTCGTATACAGACCGCCTTCCGGAGCTACCAGGCTCGCAAGTATGCCAAATCCTACAGAGAGGAACGCCTGCGAGCCGTCATCGTCCTGCAGAAGTATACGCGTCGATATCTCGCCCAGAAGCATTTCGCTCAAGTGCATCAAAGCATTGTCCTCATTCAGGTCTGGTGGCGTGCCAATCGCCAGGCCCTTCAATGCCGCCAGCAGTTCCTCCGGCTGCGCAAGTCGACGATATTCCTGCAACGCATATGGCGTCGTCGCATGTTCTGCAAGAAACTGCTGGCTGCTGCGTCTGCTGCGCGTCGGCAACTGGAGCAAAAGCGCTACGCAGCTGCATCCTGCATAGAAATGCGTTGGCGCTCCTATCGACTGGCCAAGGAGCAGCGAAAGATCTATGTTCGTCAGCGCGAACTCATCATCTTTGTGCAGCGAACCGTGCGGAGCAAGTGGCTAATGCAGGATACTCGCAAGCATTTCCTGCTACTGCGAAGCTCTGCGCTGGTGCTACAAAGACGCTATCGTGCCCGCTTACAGATGCTTGAGGCGCGACGCTGCTTCCTAGATAAACGAAAGAGCGTTATAGTCTTGCAGCGTTGTTGGAGAGCAAAGCTGGAGATGCGATGTCAGGTTGCCGAATATCAAAAGCTTAAGGCGGCCGCCATATTGATACAGAGGAGATATCGCGACCTTCTCCAGATGCGTCAGCAACGCAATGCTTTTGTACAGATGCAAAGTGCGGCTATTGTGCTGCAGAGATGTTGGCGCACTCGGCAATCGACCCGGACACAAAGAGAGCAATATCAGCGTCTGCGCCAGGTGACCATAATGATGCAGCGTCGCTTTCATGCCAACAAAGCAATGCGAATTCAACGTGGCAGATATCGTGGCACCCAGGCAGCTGTCACCTGCCTGCAGATGCATTGGCGCAACTATTTGCTTGGAAAGAGTTACCGTCAAGCCTTCTTAGATCAGCGCAAAGCGGCCATAAGGATCCAGAGCTGGTTCAGAGGTTGCCTGGCCATGAAGTCGGCACGCAGGATTTACCACCGACAACTGGCTGCAGCCAGTCGCATTCAGCTCTGGTGGCGAAGTGTGCAAGCCATGCGCATCGAAAAGATGCAATATCAGAAGCTGCGCTCGGTTACAATTTCGATTCAGCTCAAATTCCGCGCCACGCTGACCATGCGCCAACAACGCTCAGAATTTGTCAAGCTTCGACAAATCGCAATCCATCTGCAGCAAAAGTTCCGCGGAAAGCGTGTAATGATGGAGCAACTGGCGCATTTGCAGCTACTCAGGCGCTCCACTCTTGACTTCCAGTCACATGCTCGTGGCTACTTGGCGCGTAAGCGTTTCCAGGCCCTAATGACTCCCGAAATGATGGAGTACCTCAGTCAGAAACGGGCTGCCAAGGTGATACAGCGCTACTGGCGTGGATATCGTACGCGCAAACACCAAAGGCACGCCAAGATTCTGGCCATACGTCGGCGTCTGCTGCAGCTTCGCCAGGAGGCGACAGCATTCAATTCGGTGCGCGCCAAGGTACAGGACTCTGTACGTATACTGCGTGGTCGTTTCATCGCCTCGGATGCTCTAGCCGTACTCAATCAGCTAGGTTAGTAAATGAAATTAGGCTTTTGGCTAGCTACTAATATTCTATTTGATTTGATTACAGATCGTCTCTCCCGCACCGTGCCTCATCTGCTTATGTGGTGCTCCGAGTTCATGTCCACCTTCTGTTATGGCATCATGGCGCAGGCTATTCGCTCGGAGGTGGACAAGCAGTTGATTGAGCGATGCAGTCGCATCATTCTCAATCTAGCGCGCTACAACAGCACCACGGTTAACACGTTCCAGGAGGGTGGCCTCGTAACCGTTGCCCAAATGTTACTGCGCTGGTGCGACAAAGACAGCGAAATCTTTAACACGCTTTGCACGCTGATATGGGTATTTGCCCACTGCCCCAAGAAGCGAAGGGTTAGTTTCCTTCTCCTGTCTAGTCGTTTACTCCTGACTAATATCATATTTCAATTTTAGATAATACACAACTTCATGAGCAACACGGAGGCGATTTACATGGTGCGCGAGACAAAGAAACTCGTCGCCCGCAAGGAGAAGATGAAACAGAATGTGCGGAAATCAACGGCTCCTGCCAGTGGCTCCGGTCGTCATGGACAGCAGATGCCCAATTTCTCGCCGCGGTCCTTGCCCAGTCTGGAGCCAGATTTCGGCATAATACGGGGTAGGCCCTATACGTTCATATCATCAGTGTTTGCCTTTGACACGATTCTTAGTAAGCTTCACATTGAATTATTTTAAGAGATGGATACTTTTTGAGTAGGCGTCAGAGCTCGTCTTAAATCAATAGTTCAATGTTCAATGTTATATAGACTACTTGTCCTTTTTGTATTGTACGTATTAAGTTATGTTGTGTAAATTTTATAATAAACTAATAAACGATACGTTTTTTATACAATAAACTGTTTCGCATAATTGCAATGACTTCTTATTTTTTGGCACGATTTTGCAGTGCTAAGTTTGATGTTTATTTGAATAAAGTTCACAAAACATTTAAGTATATTTAAATTTAAATAATAACTTTGTGTCAATAATTTATTAATTACATCGATTTGCCATATACACATATTTAATATACATATATATACTTGGTAAATATATTTGGTGTACGCGATTCGGTTACAACGAAACGAATGATCCTGTTCGGTGCGGGAGACAAGTGCCCCAGATACATATACATATAAATATATATTTATTATATATAATAATGCCCCATTAAAATGTACATATATATAATATTTATTTAAATTTGATTAAATCGAATAAATATGTATAATCGAATATATATATTCTTTGTATGTCTGTTCATATTTCAATTGCACACGCCATTTGGTTTACTTTTGTTTTTGTTTTCTTTTGTATTTTGTTTAGAAATATATTTATTTAATTTTTTTTAATATTTTTGTTGCATTTTTGTATCGTAAAATTAAGGTTAAAATGTTGCTGTAGCTTAACGCATCAATTGGAAAAAACAAAAGTTTAAATTTAAGCATTTTATATTTATTTAAAAGGAGCGAAATCTACGCAAAGTTCTCAGTGTTAGATTAGTTTTTGAATGTTAATTAAGTGCGCCACCTGTTCAAGTCTCAGCCCTTTGATAGCCATATAATAATTAAAATTGCATATTAGTGGCTCACAATTGACATCCGATTAAAGTGGAGTTGACCTCCTAACGCCTGCCCAGGCCAAAATTAAACGGCTGTGGGCGCGTCGTCCGCTTGTTTTGCCGACTGCCTCCTCTGCCTGCGAATGATAAAATCAAATACAGTCCTCCCTCAAGTCACTCTCCCTCTCTCTCTCTCTCTCTCTCTCTCTCTCTCTCTCTCTCTCTCTTCTCTCTTTCTCTCCGCAGATAAGACTCACCCAAAGCTGCCATGAAGCCAGGCGGCAGTGCCCTGTAATCAATCTCGTTGTCCTGCTCGTCCTCATAGTCACTGCGCTTGCCCAATCCGAACGAATAGGGACGCGATCGCTTGCCCAGTCCAAAGTTATAAACCGGCAGACGCTTCATGCCGGGTCCTCCATTGTTGTACATATAGGCGCGTCGACCCAGCCCAAAGGCGTAACGCTCCATTCGCTTGTCGATGTCGCCTCCATTCTCCTGCGCATCCTCACCAGCATTCAGTAGCATGTCGTTGTCGCCATCGTTGACACTGGAGACATGGTTCCGTGCCTCCTCCTGGCCAATCATCGGAGTGCAGCAGACATAGCCCAGGCAGCAGAGCGCCAGGAAGAGCAGTTGGGTGTGCAGCATGTTCATCTCACAGATATGAACGAACGTGTCGTCTATCTATCAATCCGTATCTGCAAGGTGTACATAAGTCGATGTAGGCAACAATTCATTCCAGTTGTCAAACAATTGTGGAACGAACTTAAAAGAGTATATTGGTTTTATGCATACAAAATTGGAATTTAGGTAATACCTAAAAACGCTGACAAGTAGCTGATCTCCTCTACGGATTAAACAAAATATAATATTGAGAATAGGGATGAATTTTTTAAAAAGCTTCAAATGTTATGTCTCATTGACGAACGCTACAATTTGAATGAAATCAATTTTTTGTATATAATAAGCCTATCAGTTATGACAAGGAAAAGTTTCAGGTCTGCAAAACATTAATGTAATATAATTTGCATTAATTATTCGAAAAAATTTATATACTCTAAATTAAAATTTAAAGCGCTAAATTCCAAATTTTAATACGTTTTACGTATTTTTAAGGACGTTACTGTTGATCTTTTGTTTAAAATAAAACTTTTATATCCAGGCCGATAGCCTTAGAGCTAGAATAACCGCAGTTTACAATTTCCTTTGTTTATATGTAGACTTTACCGCTCTATCCGGCAGAACCATCTAAAAGAGATTAACGTAAATCGTTCTTATCCGATATATTCAAAATTAGTAAATTAGTTAATTATGACTTTTTCTGCATTTCTAACTTTTAATATTGTTTATTTATTTTTTCACCATTTTATAAGTTCTATTAAACATTAAATAAAATTAGAGTTTTTGTCCTTTTCTGTTTTGATTCGTAAATATGTATTTTGCAGTCGTTTGGTCTCTAAATGATAATTTTAATTCTCTTTTATTTCTTTTTATTAAAAAATAATTTTTATATTTTTTATGTTCTTTTAATATTTATTTACTTAATGTAAATCTTTTCTAAAAAAATGTAACGTCCACTAACTTCACTATTCAAATTAATGCAACTTATAATATTCAGCATTCCTGACGCTTGTACATCTAATATACCCCACCATACTTGGGCGGTCGATGAAACAGGAATTTCGCTGGCATGAAAAACAAATACATTCTCGAACATATGTCAAACGGCAACAAATTTTAGCACGCTGACAGCCAAGCGACAAGCTAGAAATACAAAGAGTGAAAAAAAAACAAAACATATATACAGAAATTCGCAATGGAACGCTGAAAAATGCGGTCTGGCTTTTCAAGAGGCGGCAGCAACTGCTAAAGAGGACTTAAAGACTGTTTTTAAAATGCAGTAGACAATATATTTTTGCTGTCCTTGCAAGCTGTACGCCGAAGTTAGTGTCTTGAGTCTTGAAGCTCATCAGAATTAGGTTCGCTGCTCGCCTCAGCCACTGGCGCTGCGAAGCCAATGTCCTTGTCACTGAAGTTTGCTGAGTGCGTGGTATGCATAGCTTAATCCTTGGGCGGGTGCGACAATTAAGTTTGCGAGCATCGCAACTATTAAACTTGAGCAAATTTTTAGTGGTAGCTGGCAGCTGTCAACGCCTCTTAGCAGGCGATAAACGGGTTGCCTGAGCGTCACTGCGCTCATGTCCATTCAGCTCTGTGTGGCACTGTCAGCGCCATCAGTGGAGCGCATTGTCATTGGCGTTAATGTGACGCCTTAAAGACTTCGTAATTGAAAGTACATAACAGTAAACAGAATGGAATATGCCGCCATTTCATTGTGTGGCCCCTGCACTGGCTGCCTGCACTTCCGCTTCCTGGCTGCGCGGCTCGAGTGCTCAAGCACTCCGAGCACGTACCAGCTGAAGGGCTGAACGGACTGAGCGGGAATTGCCAAGTGTTATTGTAGTTCTTCTGCTCTTCTTTTTTTATTATTTTAGTGTGTGCGATACTCCACTTGCTGTGCTTGCTCAAGACAATTTTCAATTAGTCCGCGACTTGCCGACTTTTGGGCCTCCTCATGCCTGTTGTTGCCTTTTCTCAGCATAATTTAATGCGTTAAAGCGCCGCGAGGCTTAGGACTCAATAGCAATTGATGGCGCTGCGCAAATCCCCAATACGCGCTGGAACACTTAATGATGGGACAACAAAATGCGTTCAATGTTAATTTGTAGTAGACGCCGCAACAGCTTTTGAAATCTACATCTGTGAAATTGCACATACGCCGCGTTGACAGCCATAAATTGCAGCTACGCGTGTGTGCGAGTGTGCGAATGTGTGTGTGTGTGTGTGGGACAGCAACAAATCATGCAACAGGTTACACACACACTGGCCACAGCCACAGCGGCAGAGCCAAGGGCGTAAAAGCGACCCGGCCATGATTTACAATCATGGCAGCTGAAAAGCAGCAGCAGCTGCGCCCATTTCCACGCCGCACCATAAAAGCAACGAGCAACACGAGCTGCGCTGCCGTTGGTAATAGGCGGAAAATCGTCACATTCACCGGACTTTATCAGGCGACATCAGGCGACATAGACATGGACTAGTGTTGACATTCATACCGCAATCGTAAATCTGCAGAGCAAAACGTTCTGCAAAACTTCCCATCTCTTAGCCAACAACTTGCTTGTTCCTGCATTATTGCGAACCATAAACCTTTCGTTGCCGTTGCCGTTGCCGTTGCCGTTGGCTGTGTCGGTGCCGCTGCCATTGTCGGTGCAAACAACACCTTAGCCGCATTATCTGTTTATGAATTTATGGCCATAACTTTCGGTTGAGCTTGCCCTGTGGCTTTCTCATATCCGGTAGCGAAAATGCAGCGGAAATTCAAAATGGTCTTTGCTGTCTTCTAATTAAGTTGTGAAAACTTTGCAGGCCACAAAAATTGCAATACCTGTGCCAAATTGGCCAACGCAATTATTTAAGAAGCCAGCTAGGCCAAAGGATATGAGCAGCTTACCATCTTCAAAGCAAACGCCAACAGCAATTTCAACTCACACACACACAAATACACACACATAGCTGAGCAAATGAGGCAAAAATGAGCTTTGCCACAATTGAAAACGCACGCAAATTGTGCATACATTTCTTTTAGAATACCATCAATTCTCATTTTTAAGGGGTATATTGGCTTTCTGCTAATGTAGTATATAATAAATATTAGATATCAGATTTGCCAGCTGAGTAGATTTATCTCTATTTATTTATCTAACAGTTTGTCTATTTAGTTTTTCCGTCTATTTGTCTGCCTGCTTGGCTGTCTAGCTAGACTTGTAATTTTAAACTTATATTCTTATACACCATACGTAGTATTAGTTAATCTCCAGTTATAATTCTTTGCATTCTCAAATTATCATCATTGATAATCATTTTGACTTGCTTTTAAACAATGCTTGTAGAATATAAACTAGAATAGTAAGATTCTTTAACCACTCATAACTTTCATCCTTGCAACTCATATTTCATAATTGAGGACAACACCTCAGATCTTTACATAATCATCGAAGAGAACTCTTCAAACAGTAATGATACTACCAGTAACATTAATCAGCTAACTATCTTGACTGCTTATAAAGCGTTGTCAACATACTCAACTCAAACCTTTCTAATTTACTAAATAATAGATTCGTAAAACTATCTATTCTAAAAAAATGCATTATATACATTCGTGACAACATTAACCTAGGATATTGTCTGGAATATGTGTTGAAGTTCTTTTGAAGAATCAAACTTAGTATATTAAATATAATATAATATTATATTAAAATTAGAATTAGAATTATATTAAATAATATAAATATAAGTTTGATCAAACTTTCTATAAGCGTTGAAACCAAATTGAATCGTTAACAACACAAGTACGATAAAGTATAAAAAACCAAACCTATCGCTATATGAATAGTTCCTCATTCATATAATTCATTTAAAATTAACTTTTGGCTTTAATATGTACAAGCATTCATAAGCTATAAATAGCATCTGGCGTTTGTCTTAAACCGTACATCTACAAGTGGAGCCATTTGTAAAGTTCTCTGAAGCGTCGCGCCTGTATGTGTACGTGTGCACAAATAGCAGAGAATCGGGATACAGTGTACCTGCTGGTCAGGTACTGCCGATTGGAGCACTTGTACTTGCTTCAATTGAAAGAAAGCTTCGCTGGCTCTACCTTTAGTTAACCCGCTTAATTAAGTTATGCTCAGGTAATGAAGTGGCTAACTTCTTTACGGCAAGCTACGGCGGTTAAACCGCTAATGAAAAGGCGCTGAGAAGGAAAGACAACGAGAGAGAGAAAGAACAGTTAATTCGCTCGACATGGCCAGCAGATTGGGACAGCCTTTCTCTGGAGCACTTTAATATGCCGTTTTCTTTTCATTTATCAATAAATCAAAATAAACGGCCTACACATATGCCTTTGGCATATGAGTCATGTGAGATCTCTGTTTTGGCATCCATCAGCAACTGTCCTTTGATTTGTTTATTTAATATTTTTGGGGCGAAGATTGTGGGGCTCTGTGATATTTATTTAATTGCAATTTGATTGAGGCTTGTCCTTTGTCTTTATCGTCCTTTGTCGTATGTCTTAGGGCTCTTTTCTCTGACTTCAATTGACATATTCTGCCATCTACTGGACCCATTCGACGAAAGTCGACGCGTTAGCGCGTTTCGCTGCGAGCGCTTCACATAATCAAATTGGTTTCCATATTCGATTTGGGTTTGCTTTTCTTTCACATATTTTCACAATCAAAATGACAACAAAATAAAATTGCATACTTCTGAGGGTTTTTCTTCTTACGATAAAATAAAACTTACATTCAATTTATCTACGCTTCCTTAGCATTCACATGGATAAGACAAATATAATAATAAGGAAAACATTTTCTACCACCTTAGAAAAGAATTCCGATAGAATTCATATTTAATTGAAATAGAAAATAGTGTAAATATAATGTTGTCAACAGAGTAACGAAATGGAATTTGATATAATCCAATAGCCCCGATTCAAATAATCAGAATCTGAATGTGAGACATATTTTTTCAACATCTAATGAGGAATTTACGGAGTAGTTTTGCGTGAAGTTTTAACATTTTTTATCAGTCAGTGATTAAAATTTTAAACGACTATTCGAAACAAAAATAGTATGTATATTCTTTGTTTTCCATCAGTTAACTCAAAATATGTTTTTACAAATTTCTGATGAAAATCGCCATCATATAATTTGTTTCATTTTATTCTCTGAATACATTAAAAATAAGGTATAATATTGTCGTTCAATTTAAAAATTTGTCACGTCGTCTTTAAAACTAACTTTTCTATTCATTTATGTTAGAAATAATTGATGGAAACCAAGCAATACGAAAGTTTTTATTGTTGCAGTTATTATTATTTCAAATATTAAACCATTTTAAAATAAACAATGTGAAAAAGTATTTACTACTAAAAATAATGGAATCAGTGAAATCATTGTAAATTAGTTAATAGTGAGATACAGTATATAAAAACGACTCTCTTCCGACTCTCTTTTCAATACATTTTTTTAATTATTCAAGAACTCAATAGATTGTTAGAGAACATTTCATATTTAAAATTTTTCCAAACAAAATTGTAAAAATTATGCAAGAAAAAAGTTAGTAAAAAGAAAAGAAAAGTTTGTAAAATCATTCTAGAACTCAAAAAAGAATCACCTAGTGTTTTATTGGGAAAAATTATAATTGCATATCAAACAAAAATAAAATTAAAGTCAAAAAAAATATACACTACAATTTAACGAATATAAAATTCTGAACTCGTTGAAAATATAATAATTTGATCATTTAAAAAAAGTCTCTTTAGATATCTCATTTATTGTATGATTAATTCACTATTGAAATATAGTTTCCATTTTTTATAAATATATATATATTTTTTATTTTGATTAAAATTTATTTTTTAATAACTTACGTTTGCAACAGAGAAAACTCCTTTTTGGCTTATTCGTAATACTTTGTGAACCACGTTTTCAATTTTTATTTTTGTTTTAATTTGTGCTCAACGCAAATACGAATTTACACAAGCGCGTTTCAAAACCAAACCTTTCCCAAATTAGGGGCAAGCTCTTCGTTTGCCGTCACTGCAGCACGTTGACAGATCAAATGTCGGTTAACTTTTGAATGCACGGCCGCTGAGGCGTTCGTTCTTATATGAGCAGCCCGACGGACTTTCGCGCGCAGTTATCAGCGCAAAACCCACGGGAAAAGCAACAGTCGCTGCCAATGACGACAATGTGGTGAACTCACGATGTAGCGCTGTGCACCGTGGTGAGTTACAGAGTGTGAATCTCAACACGCAGCGTCCTTGCTGCTCGAGCGTACCGTGGTTGCCATGGCTGCGCCACTGTTGGCAGCACGTAACAAGTGGCCGTGACTTTGCTTAGCAGCAATTCGGTGATTTCTTAACCTTAGCCTTTTTCCTTTTTTTTTGTTTTACTCATTCCTTCATTCCCAATTTATTTATAGGTCAATTTATTCTACTTGTACAAGCGATAGTTAGCCGACAGTTAGTCAACATCGTAGAGATGTGAAAGATGTATATCGATAAATTGAAATAAAATGGAGGATCGAGCTCAAGTCGTGACACTCGTGCTTTTCATTCACAATAACATCACGTTTAAGTTCTTATGCTTTGCACACCTTGTCTAGTTAGGAGCTGCCTTCGCTGCAATGCAACAAAATCTGTTTATGTCGGAAACTTGAGCGTTCTTAATTTAGTCAGGTGAGGCCAGCCATGTCGTGCATGTTGTGCAAACCTCATTAGCACTAAACGCGCAATATATGCACATAAAGCAGAGCCCACGCATATGTATCTGCATAAAGGGGGAGTAAATATGTGACCAACTATTTCTCAATTTCATTGAAATATTGTCAAGCAGCTGAGTGGCGTATTAGTCAAATGCAGGGCAGCCTTTCTAGTCCTTTTGCTTTGCTTTCGCTTTGCTTTGCTTTCACAGAAGCAGTCAGCTGACAGTTTAAATGACATGCATGTTATTTGTTTGTCTGCTAGCATGTAACTAGACTCCCTCTTTCTGCGTGTGTATGTATGTATGTATGTATGTGTGTGTGGCTGTTTCTCCTCTAAGTGAAACTGTAACATTTCAAAAGCGAAACGATATGGAATTCATTCAGCATGCCTTTATCCGCCTATTTCACAATCTTCAGCTTAGGACATCTAATCCTGCGGCTGCTTTTGGCGACCTCCAGATTTTCATTTTCTTCTTTTTTCTTTTAGTTTACTATTTTGGACATATAAACGACATAAAACATCGAAATCCGCTTTCAGCTCGCGTGACTCCAAAACCAAATCAAATTGTTGTTATGCCTGTTATTATATTTGCCCCTACATTTATTTAAATTTAGTAGCATCAACTTCTTTGAAGCATTTAATACAGTAGCTTAAACTTATACAATAAAATTTGTTATAATAAGAACGTGTATTCATTTAAGAATATCAGCTGAAACTTTATTTTATATTAAATATAATAATAATTAAACATGATGAATAACTTAAGGTATCATCAAATCATTAAGCAATAGAGAGAGTAATTAAAAATTGATGCTCAGTATTAATCCGGACCCGGAGTAAATTTAATATACAGTACCGTGCACTTAAATAGGTTTGACTTTTTTGAAAGTTTTAAAAGTTATATCTCACCAAAAATACTCCAATTTGAATAAATACAATTTTTGTTATATTAAAAAATTAATCAGTTTTGACGAGTTTTAGGTTAATAAACTTTCAATTAATAAAATGTTTATTAATTTATCTAAAACATGTCAAACAATTTGTAGTTTTCTTTTTTTGCCCCTTTGAATAAGTTTAAGAAGTTGAACTTTTATTTTTGTAGTATATAATAATTCTGTGGATACATGACTCCTATTTAAAAATTTTAAAGCCAAATTAGAAAATATATGTGTAAAGAATACAGCAGAGACAGATATTTTTCCTTTGATATGACTTAAGTCACTTCTTCAAAATTAAAATAAAAATAATTAACAGATTTTGTTTCGTATGCACGATGGCTAACTTCTTTGGCAATATAATATGAAATATAAATTTATATGAACGAAATATCATGAAATAAAAAATCATTGCAAAGCATTACAAATCAGATGGTCGAGCAATTAAGATATCATCTAATAGATGATCAAACTGGGTTCAAGTATCTTAAATATCTTTTATGCTAGCGACTAATGTTCTCAAGTTCAGGTAAAGTTGTTAAGGTGATATTGGCTAACATTTATTTAGTTTTTTAGCTACACAAAAATTACAAACTCAATGTTTATTCTCTATTTAGACTGAACATTTTCACCTAACAGATATTTACAAATTGTTTTAGTCATTTTATTCATTCAATATTATAAGGGCTGGATTTGTAATCCATTGATCAGGGATCGATATAAATCTTTCAGCCTATCTGCCAAAATAAACATTTATAAAGATGCAAATAGACTTACGTATATTACGGTTAAATTAACAGTAAACATAGATAAAAACTTAGTTAAATTGAAACTGCAAACCAAAATTGAAGTTTTTAACCAAGTGAACACAAATTCAGTTTATCTCAATAAAATTAATGAAAATGTTATTAAGCGTAAATTTTGTTGATGTAACTTTCAATGGAAGTGAATATAGGGTGTAAAGCAGCGAGCACTAAACGCAGTCAACAGCTAAAAGGACACACGTTAAAAGCATCCTGGTAAGTCCTAATGGCAATTCAGCTATGGCCAATTGCCAACTAGCAGAAGCCATCAACAATTGTCGCCCGCTGTGCGCTTAATAGTAAATTGTTAAACTACGTAATACGGAAATCGCTGGCTAATTGCAAAATACTGCGATAAATACGTGTATATATATTGGGGCAAGTTTTTGGAATTGGTGGGGCACGGCTAGGACACAAGTCCTGATGCGGTCGTCGCTAATTGCCACTCGGGCGTATACGTAACGCTCTTTTGATATGGTCGAGAGCTCAGCGTGGCATCATAATTATCCCAAATCATGATGAACTCTGAAATTGCATTGAGATTTGCGTGGCACAATATGCTGTGCTTATTACTATTCAATGAACTTCAGTCGTAACCACAACAATGACGTCAACTGATTATTGCCATGAGTCGCTCGAATATCTGTAAAAAAGACTATCTATCTGTGCCGGAGTATTCACCACAGCATAGCGATCATAAATCTTAGCATTGATAACTGACGGCTCATGACGAACATGGCATGACATCTCCGTATATGCATATCCATATCCATATCCATGTCCATGTCCATGTCCATATAGCATGGCGTGGTAGGCTAATCTCAAAGGTCGCTGCGTTACACACCGGAACAGGTTAATAAATTTCCCAGTGGTCCAAGTGTGCGGCGTAAGTCATTAGCCGCGTTCCATGGCATATGTTTGCTTTGTACTGTTCGCATTGCTGTTGCGCCAGCTTCAGCTTCAGTTTCAGCCTCTGGCCAAGTCTGTCGAGGATATCGAGTGCCGCAATGCCAAATAAAATAAAAAACAGCTGCAAGCCGAAACTCAAGTAATTTCAATTTAGTGCTCCAGTAGACAAGTTCAGCAATAAATCATCATTTGGAGCACTGGCTGTGGATCCGGCTGTGGCTCTGACTGTGGCTACGGGGCCAACAAACCCGCACCAACCAGCCAACCAGCCAGCGAGCCAAGCATCCAACTACCATTCAACCAGTTTAGCCCACACCTACTCCAACAAACACACACAGCTGCATTGTAAACTTCCCACCGAAAATGCATAAGCAGAAAAATAAACGTCACAGAAAACATTTTTAGTACTTGTAAGATGACAAAAATA
The DNA here is from genome assembly GCA_035045345.1 of Drosophila hamatofila. Classification (NCBI taxonomy): domain Eukaryota; kingdom Metazoa; phylum Arthropoda; class Insecta; order Diptera; family Drosophilidae; genus Drosophila; species Drosophila hamatofila. The sequence goes on along the minus strand of JAWNPA010000020.1, from coordinate 30,644,253 downwards.
AAAAGAAAAAGATGAATAAAAATCACGATTTTATGCAGGTTTTCGGCGATTTTTCCCACAACAAGTTTTTTGTTGGTTTTTAATTGATTTGGCGCATGAGAAAAAAGAACTGAGTGCTGCGCCAAATGCACTTGAGATCCAGATGAACTTATGTGGCGTTAGATATCAACAGCAACAACAACAACAACAGCGATAGCAGCAACAGCTATAGCATAAGCTAAAAGTCAGCACAGACACACACACGCAAGCACACTCTGTACACGTATTGGAGCATATGTATGGGTGTGTAAGTGTGATCGTAACTATAATTAGAACAAAGAAGATATATGCATGTATGTATGTGTGTGGGTGTGTGTGTATCTGCCTGCTCTTGCATTTCCATATGTATGCGTGTGCCTGCACATTTTTGTGGTTGTGGTTGTGTGTGTGTGTGTGTGTGTGTGGAAGGCAGAAAGTCAGCAAAGAATGTTGCTGCCGGCCTCTCTTCAATGCGGCGCAGCGTCTGCCGCAGCTGACTCTGCTGCCGGTTTCTTCTGAGTGACACACTTTTTTTCGGACAGCCGCCTGTGCCGCTGGCAGGGCCAGAAGTAGGTAAGCAGCGGACGTCGGCGTTAAGTTTGCACGAATGTGTGTATGCGTATGCATATATACATACATATAGTTTTACCCGTATGCATATATATACATGTGTGTATGTGTGCGTTATCCATTTTACGCTTCGCTGCATTGAAATTTCTTTTTCGCTTTCTTTTCGAACTCTTCAAAACGCCAGCAGTTGCGCTCTTCCTCTCTCTATCTCTGTCACTGTCTGCTATTCTCTTTAAACTTCTACTCTTTTCATGTACAAATACATATCTCTTCATCTCTCTGTGCCTCTCGCCTGCTCTTTCTTGCGGCATTCTGGCTGCCACCCACTGGAACCGCAGCAGCGTCGCGACGTCACTGCGACGCCATCTTTGTATGTGTGTGTATTCAAGTATATGGGTCAACTTGAAGTTCTTGGAGAAAACTGGTAGTTCCACTCTATGGCTTGCGAATGGAGGAAAGTGATATGGTCACTTGATCGAAAGCGAATGCGCTGTTGCTGTTGTCGACGTCGGCGTAAACTTCGCCGTCGCCATTGGTGTCTGCGTCAGCTGCGACGTCGACGTCGCGATCGTTGTTTATGTCATTCTAAATACGCCTGGCAACCGCTCATAGAATTGTTGCTAGCTAAAAATGGGGTCAGGTTCAACGCTGGATACGTTTGCTGACATTTCCGTTTTAGGGCCCGGCCCGGCCCGGCTGCTTCACGTTGCGTATGCGCAATCGCAGTGCGCAATGTGCAAGGTGCAGCTGTCCAAACAAGAACAACAAAACCAACAAGACTCGACTACAGGGCACTCAGAGTGATTCAAGCCTATTTGCATTCCAATTATGCAAACTAAACGATTCGGCCACATAGACAAAAGTTTTGTATCTTCAAATATATATTGCGACTGGAGCTGCTGCTGCTGCTGTTGCTGCGGCTGTGACTGCTGCTGCTGCTGCTGCCGAAAGGTGAATGAAACCTGATGAATGCCAACAAAAACAACAATCATAAAGACAACAGCCATGCATGCATACGTATGTGTGTGTGTGTGTGAAAGGCAACAGGTGAGCCAGCCGCTGCTGCAGCGCTTACTGATTTTCACCTGGCGGCGCTCACCGTCTGAAACTCAGGCGCGTGCACTTATAATTTACTATAGCATTGTCGTAATTGTTGCTTTTGTTGTTGTTTGGAGCGTGCGCTTGGAATTCGCAAAATGTTATGAGCAAAAACGAGCAACAAATAAGTAACAAAAATACAACACAATTTGCTACCACTCAAAAACAAAAAAAAAAAACAAAAACTAAAAAGCAGAAAACAAAAACCAAAACAAGCAAGCGGAGACGACGACGCAAATATTACACAAGCGCAGCGTCGACGCAGGCAACACAAATTACATGCTGAGCTGCAAGGGAAAGGCAACTCGAGAAGGGGAGGGGCGAGGCCATTAGAAACTAAGCTGCAATCAAGAAAGCTCTCGCGCGCAGCTTAACAAGCCGTCGTCGCTGTCGCCGTCGTCGTCGTCGTCTTCGTCGTCTTCGTCGTCGTAGTAGTGAGCATGAACGTCATCATCGCAGCAGCAGCAACATCCCAATGCTAGTCTGCACAGTGAATCAATAATTTTGTTCTACTGCGAAATGCAAACAAAAAAAAAAATTATTTATATTCAATTAATTGGCGAAAATATTTTTCTTTTCGCAAAATAGTTAATTTTTATTTATTATTATCATTATTCTACTAAGTAGTCGATCGATCATATAACTGACAGATATTAAAAATATTTAAATCGGGTTTTTGCCTGAGCGCTCACCAGTGTAGATCGACTGCAAAGTGTAGAGAAATTTATCATTTCACTGCAGCGCCCACTAGCAGCAACAGCAACAGCAGAAACAATAACAACAACAACGACAGAGACGACGATCGCAGCAGCAGCAGCAGAGAGTTTTTATTTATTTTATTTTGGCACTCAGTTGGCTCCCATGCGGCTCACGCGCGCTCAGCTGACGCTTGTGTTGACGTTCGCGCTCTGCACACGCTCTCGTCCGCTCTCTTTGATACTCGACGCTCATCGTCGCCGTCGCTGTCGCCGTTGCCGTCGCTGTCGCTGCTGCTGCTGCCGAGACTCTGGCTGGTAACGCCACAAAAACAACACCACAGCTTTTCGAAATTAGTTCTAGTGAGTCTGTGAAAGTGTGAGCGACTATCGGACGACGGCGACGACCACAACAACGACGAGGAGCAGAAACAACTTTACTTTGAGTTTTGTTTCGTGCACACGCGCGTTCGCCAAGCAACCCACACACACAGCGAGCGGATCAACTGCTGCAAGACTTTGAATCCAACTGGGCAAAGATATAGCCAATATATATATATATATATATATAAAATATTTGTATATAGACAGCAGCTTCGACAACAAGTGGGCAACTAGCTAGCCAATATATCAAATCTACATCGCAGTTCCGCCGTCGCCCCTCCGTCCGTCGTCGATCGATAAGCCGATTCTTAGCTCCAACTAGAACACGTGCAACATGTCGCATCAGTGCAGCTGCGGTCGCGATCTGAACAACAATTACGTGTCCTATACGAACGCCTACGCCAATGCGAACACAGGCCTGGATCGGGAGGCCAACGCAAATGCCAGCAGCAAAGCCAACGCCTCGCACCACACACAGCTGACAGCCAAGGTGATGTTCGGCACAGTGGGCGCCATCAAGGAGCTGCGCGACAAGGAGCAGCAGCAACAGTCCAGGCATGCGGCCACCCGTGCTGGCGATCGGCGTCAATAATAGTGGTTGGGAGGTTGGTTGGGCGGTTGGCTGATTGGCTGATTGGCTGATGGGTTGGCGATTGGTTGGTTGGGCACGGCTTACAGGCAGAGGATGTCGTAGTCGACGAGTGCTGGGCGCAAAGAAATTTGAAATTTAGCCAAGTCGGAGCCAGATTCGGTTAGGCTGCCAAGGATTTTGATAGCCCAAGGTCCGGGGGGTCAAGTTAGAGGCTTAAAAGTGTTTAAGGAACAATGAAATTGTTAAGAAAATCGTGCGAAGAGAGTTGGACTCACATTCCGTTTGGTCAAATCTGATCTACTACTTAACCAATCATATCATCAAAACTTTATATAGAACATCACAAGCAGTCCATTCCTTTCTCTCTCTATCTATATCTGTCTATCTCTCTCTTTTTCATTTGCAACACTTCCTTCAAAAAGTTTTCTTTATTGCTTTGGGGTTTTCTACGTTTAAGCTTTACATCATTTTCCGTTGTTATTCATGCGAAATTTTTACTAAGGCTTTTGGGTGTAACTCGTATACGACCTATGTATATGAGTATAAATATATTTTTGAAATAAACATATGTAAATTGGTTACCATAATAATACTATATAGTGCAATACTTTAGCTATATACACGCATACTCTCAACACACACACATATATATATATACCTTTATATATATATATATTATACCTACTTTGTAAGCTTATGTTATATGTTTAAGTACACGACACACCTGAAATGTAAATTTTTGGAGCTCGCTTCTGGTAGTTTCCAGACCGAATCAGAGGTAAAAACTGATATGTTGATCAATTGAGAAATATGAATACGAAACGAAAAAGCAATAAAACAATTCAAATAAAACTCATTTGTTAGACTATATTCGATGGAATGCAAATTATTGATGTGTCTGCATATAAACATATGTATATTGTATTTATTATACCTATTATTAATTTTATTTTATACAAATGTGTGAAAACCTAAATTAACATACAATAAATGCAAATAAACTCTAAGATTTTTAATCAACAAAACTTACGCTCAACTTCTTGAGACACTTCTAAATTCAATTAAACTTCTGCAACAAAACGGGCAAAGGAATTATAAGAAGAAGAAGAAAAAAGCTAAGTTATCCGCAATAAATTGAGGGGGCTGGTTAACGTGTGGGCGTTGCCATTGTCATTATAAATGCTGCGAACCTTTTTGCCTGCGTGTGAAAGTAAAACAGCAGCAGGAAAGAAGAAATGTATAAAAAAAAACATAAATTTTAAATTACAATAGAGCGGTTAAGAAAAAGAACGAAATGAAAGCGAAGTCTGAATCTGTCAAATGCAAACGATTCTTTGTTCAATGCTGTACCCGCTCTGTCGCTGCTTCGCCATTGCTCTCCTGCTGTCCCGCTCTCGCTCTCTCCTTCTCTCTTCTAACTTAAACTCAATTTCGATTCTAACCGCAAAAAACTGAATGTTCATCGATAGCAGCAGTATGTGCGTTCGCTCTCTATCCCACTCTCTTTTCTCTCTCTGTCTTCTCTTGGTGGCCGATTCACTCGTGTATTCTTGCGCTTGTAACAGTGACCCAGTCTCAGTTTTACAAACCGCCACTGTTCCCGTATCCTCTCTCCCTCGCACACTCACAATCGTCATCAGCCACATTCCATTTCATTTCGATTTGACGCCTACGTCGCGCGCTCTCGCTTCTTGCTCCTCACACTCTCTTCGTGCGCTGCTTTTGATGGATCAAAGCTTGTCGTTTGGCTGTTCCCCGTTTTCTTTACGAGCGCACTCAGTTCAATTGAATTCAATTACCCAAGTGCGTGGCTACGACCAGCAAATTAATTTGCTTACGTACATTTCATTTAAGAGATCCATACGTAACACGTATACGTTGCTAGAACGGTCTGTAGTGCCATTCGCCACCAGATGGCATTGATATACATACATATGTATTATGTATGTATGTACAGACTTATATAGTATTCAGACTTCGTTCAACTAAGTTGCAATCAGAATTGATCGATGGCTTATCTAATGCTTTGAAATCATATAAATATAATGACTTTTTTTTCAATTATTCTGCCTTATCGTCAACACAAATGAAAATTAGTCATAGCGAGACAATCAATGTTTACAGCATTGTTTACAACAATACATAAACCCACATTCTTAACATTAATTAGGAACTCATATTTTACATGTTTTTTGCTTTTAATGCACTTGCAGTTCACTGTAGATAATGCTATATGATGATGTGTGCAACAGTAAAGTAATTTCAACATACATCATATAAAGGAATATTTGGTGGCTGTGAAAAGCTTCTATCTTAACTCGATTTTCGTCTATGAAACGTATTTTTAGAAAATCAGCTATGCTCATTTAAATACACAATTTACACTGCATAGAAATTATACAAATTTTAGTACCTTCTGGAAATGTTTTAACGTTCGCACAATAAACAAATATTGGCCTAAAATACCTTTTTAATAGCTTGGAGGGAATTTCCCATTCTTTTAAAGTGATTTGATTCCAATCTTTGAACATATCTATATATATGAATATATAAATCTACAGTCAGTCAGACTGGATTCAACTTGCTTTAAAAAGAATGTGAATGTGGCTATGGTTTGAACAATTTCCTTTATGATTTCAAAAGTCTTTGTCTTCAATATATCTATCTATATATATATCAAACTATCCTAAATAAATTTTATAAAACTATTTTGTAAAATGTAAAATACGCACAAAAAAAAAAAAAAAAAAAAAAAAAAAAAAAAACCCTTCCGAAAAGTTTGAAACTAGACAAATAACATTTATTTTAAATACAAATATATTTAATGTGTTGAAAAGAAAATCTGCATTGTTCCATTCAATTGTATATAATATCATATTGGAGCATTTCATATTTAGGTAACAATATTTTAGGTAAATCTATTTAAAACTTAGATGGAAGGATCTCTACCCCTATAAAAGGATATGAAATGGAAAAAAAGTCTATATATCCATTGCTAGCTATGTGAGTTTCAATAAGGTATTTACCATAATGTCGGAAGAAGAAGAAAAATAATCTAATATATGTCTATAAAAATATATTGGTATACAAATAAAGTAATTGAATGAAAGGCTTACTAATAAAAAGTTCTATAAAAACAAGTTGCAGTCGGGCGTTACCGATTATAGAATACTTATTAAGGATATGCCACGTCCCCAATATATATGTATGTATATATAAATTTGTCACGCCTCAGTGGCGTCCTCACACGGACGGACGGACATTGCACAAAACCAATATACTCATTTTACTTTTGCGAATGAGTATAATATGAAGAAAATGTAATTTAAGGCACTTACTTATAATACAAATCTTGAATTTAATTATTTCTTCAATCAAGTTAATTGTTTGCCTGTTTATTTTACGTTTGTTTTTCTGATGCATTTGCATTTTTGTATTACAATTACAATTCATATATAAGGATTTGTTTAACTCTTATTTACCTTTTGTTGTCATTACTTTCTAACAATTTCGTTTCGAAAAACTTGTCTCTTCTTGACCTTTTGGGGTAGTTTAGTTTCGCTTGCCCAAGGTATATTTTTGGACTCTCGCTCGATCGCTAAGTGATCAGTGAGTCACCTTTTTGGCAACTGTGATATATCAACTGTGTAATTTATGAGGTGCAATTTTTAAAATCTTTCCGCTGTTGGGTGAGGCGCCGCGACGATGGCAGAGAGTAAAAGCATCTTTGGCCCCCAGGTGAAACAACGTTTGAGTGTGTTGCTTTTTCACTTTTTTGGATTTTTTGTTTGTGTAGCAAGAACTTTCTCTTCTAATTGAAAGCAGTTCGATGAGACGCGAGATAAGCGGACAAGTCGGGTTTGCCCCGGGGCCTAGAAGCTAGTAGTACCCCAGCTATGAATCGACGATCAATGAACGAAGTTGCCCAGACATTTTCGCAGCCTCCGGCTATTTTATATCTCTCAATGTGTATACTGAAAATAAATAATAAACATGTAGAAGAGTAAAAAAAAAAAAAACTAAATAAAACTGCTACTATGAGATGCCCGCAGCAGCAGCAGCAGCAGAAGCAGCAACAGCAGCAAAAGCAGCAAAAGCAGCAAAAGCAGCAAAAGCAGCCGCAGCATCAGCAGAAGCAGCGAGAACTGGTCGCTCGCCAGGCGTTGATCTTTTTCTTCTTTTGGTGAGCAACGTTGTGGAGGTTTTGTGTGGCATCGGTACTCTGGCTCCAACCATGGCTCTGGCTCTGGCTCTGGCTTTGGCTTTGGCATCTCTGTCTTTTTGGCTTCTAATGGCAGCTGTATGGTGAGAATCGATTTAGTTCGGTTTACGGCGATCAAAGATACAAACGCGAAAAAGTTTCTATTTTGTGTGCGGCGCATGGTATTCAAAAGTGAAACAGCAATCTGAGGAAGAGGAACAGGAAGAAAAGCAACAACAACAGCTAGCCATAACAAACAACAGTCACATCTCGCATTGAGCAAGTGAATATCTGTCGTCGTCCGTTCATGACACAGAAGCAGAAGCAGAAGCAGCAGCTAGCAAAAGTGATTAAGGCACATTTACCGCTACTTAATTGCAGCAGGTGTTAATCAATTTGGCTGCAAATTGAATTTAAGGTATTCAATATCAATTTCCGTTTCTTTTTTCTCTCTCTGTCTCTCTCTCTCTCTTACTCTATTGCACAAATATCATGAAAATTGATTACGCCGGCTAATGGCCAACTTGCCACAGTTGGCTAAGTGAGCGTGTCCCAAGCCATTCGAACAAAACGTTTCGACTCTCGCCAGCAAACGCCGCTCTAAGCCAACCAATTTCCTGGCTGATTCAACTGCTGCAAGGCCGCTGCCGTAGACAAAGAAGCGCCTTATGCAAAATCTTGGCCACTTCGCTTAAAGCCAAAAAATTATATTAATATTTAAATTGCATAATTTGCTAGTGCAAAAATATCAGTTTTTAATGGGGCGAAAAAAAATATTAATTAAAATGATGAATACTTACCTTTCAAGCTTTAGATCATCCAAACTTTGCTTATAATTATACCCTGAACCCATTGAAAATGGGAAATCAGGGTATAATGGTTTTGTTTTATTAATTATGTTTTTGTGCACATATATATAATTCTTCCTATCTAATATAATTGTTATATATATTATAATGCGTATGGTTCTTTGTAAACGTGAACTAATTTTTATTTACCTTGACACATGAACAGGGGATGTGGATAAATAAAATACATTTTATTGATGCTTTCATACATACCACATATAATTTATGCACTTATATCAATGTTTCTCAGGGACAAAGATGCCATTTCAGACTTTAATTGACAATTTACTGTTCTAGTGCTTGAGCGAGTCAGAATGTTGCAGTTGGGCGCAACGACTACTTAATACTCGTTTAAGCTCCACTAACTGATCAATGTATGTCTTACATAATAAAAACCTTTCGAGTTGTTCTAATTTAATAGTTAGTAGTTACCATATCAATATAGGTCAACAGTGATATACTATAAAAATAATAATAATATACAATAATTTATATAATATATGTATATAGTAATAATCAATATAGTATATTAGATTTTAATATACATATGTGTCTAACCTAGGTTAGATATATAGATATATATATAGTGTCATTGAATAATATACTATATATTCTATATATACCAATATATATGTCACTTGAGATGTTAATGTTCTATCTGGCTGTCTGCCTTTCTTTCATATTGATTACTAACTTAGTTGTGCTGTCCGTCCATCTGTTGTCTATAAATATTTTCGGTATTGAAGCATTAACAAAGTGTTAAAATCTGAAATGAAAATATTTCTATATACATGCATACATACATACATACATACAAATATATGTATGTATGTGTACGCCCATTGAGAGCATGACGCATCGGAAAAAACTGTATATAATACAGTATTAACAATAGATACGTTGAACGGGTCCAATAATTGACTTGTTGAATTTCAAAATTTACCTGTGGACGCTGATCAATATGCAAAAAACTTAACTATTTCGAGCTAAAATAACTTTAGATAGACAGATTAACTTAGTAAAAATATTGATTTTTGAAAAACTTAGATGGATTTGGACCGTAAACTTGCTATATCCTGAATACATTAAAAATGTATCTTCTAGCCGAGCATTCCCGACTAGAGCACTGTTACTTGATTTTTTGTTACATATGATTGGCTTGTAATCAGATGCATATACTATAAATGTGTGTTCATATGCATCATATACATCAGTATAAAAGTCTAGTTTGAACAGAGGGAAATTTCTCTAAGAATTAACAGTTGCCTCGCATTTACAATATTACAACATTAACAGTTGCCCCCATATCAATATATTCAATATTGACTATATATGTACTTATATTACACATATTATTTACTCCATATATGTATACATATGTAATTACATATATATAGAGAGGTATTAAAGCGCATTCCAGGAAAATTGATCGTTTAAAGCCAAATTTTGACTGTAAAATGATGAAGAATATAAATAGTTAACAAACTCAGTTATATATATCATATAACATTCAAAGAAATCATTTATGATTATAAAATAAATAAATATGTATTATTACATACATATATGTATACATATGTAAGTTGCCCACATCAATAAAAACACCGGCATTTCCACACAATGACACATTTTGTTACGGGCTGATGTAATCTGTCACAATATCAGCGACATCTATGACTATAACAACAATAATAACAACAACTATCGGCATTACATTGATGATCTGCAACGCAACTCTGATAACTCCCTAATTATAGTTAATTTGTGCATTTATTGATACAAAGTGGGGTTTCCTCTCTTCATCAATTTTGCACAGAGCTAATTTCAATAAATTATGACGGTACACAAGAAATTGACCAACTAAAAAATACCCTTTACTTAGTTGCATTAAGCCAAACAAACGAGCATCATAAATACATCTGTTTCTAGTAATTTCCTCTCTTTCATACCAAAAAGCAACTGAAGTCGTAATATTACATATGTACATCTGGAACAATCTTTTTGTACACAAAAAATATGTGAGCCAGCTTTTTTTCCCAGCTTAACTTCGTATTTGCTCGGTTTCTTTCTTCTCTTACGCTCTCAGCGAGCAACGAACAACGAGCAACGGGATATCGCAGCCATTTTCCGAATGCGTTTAGTCGGCATGGTATCTTTCTCTCTCTCCCTCTCTCGCTCAAACGTTACAATCGTTACTTACTCTTTCTCTCTGATGCTTTAAATATATGGATCTATATATACATACATATATGTATGTATGTATGTTATGCGTAGCTGTATATCCTATTTACCCTTGTAACAGTGGAGCTTTGAAAATGTAATGTAAATGCAAAAAAAACAATTTAATTTATTTAATTTAATTATTGATATAAAAAAATGTAATTGTTTTTTGCAACAACAACAACAACAGCTCTTAGAAGGGTAAGATTTTATATAGGATATACAGCTACACAGCTAGCTATATATATAAATGGTTAAAATAACGTATATATATATATATATATATATATATATATATATATATATATATATATATATATATATATATATATATATATAGCTATATTGGTAAAGCGTAAAGCTTTAATTTTAATTTATTTACTGTAATTGATATTATATTCATAATTTAGTTGATATTAAATATTTCTATTTCTATTTCTATTGCTTACTAGTAAAGCCTACAGACTTCATAGCATATTCTGTTTATGTACATTTATTAATATGGATTGATATTTTTATATATGTATTTCAAGAAACATGTGTGCTGATAAGACAAATTATATTCTCTCATAATATTTTGGGCTTACGAACTACGTAAAATCATACGAAATAAAAGTAATTCTAGGTGAATTTATATTCAAAGAAATCTCAATATTTAGATCAAATACAAAATATAGTTTAAAAGATATATATGTATGTTAAGAAGCAACAATCAAATAATAAATATTTTTCTTCGCTTGTGCGCAAGTAACAAGTTCGAAGAAATCTTAAATTCATTGGACCATTTGACTTGGCATTGATGTAATTTTACAGATTTAGCAGCTTCTGGGCATTGCATTCATTGCCACTTGCCACGTGAGGCACAAAGTTGTCATGCTGCGGTTGGCGCTGCTGTTGACGCTGCTGCTGCTGATGGCAGAGGCGCAAGCGGAGGCAAAGGCGAAGGCGAGTGCAGGCCAGGAGCAGACGCCTGTGGGATATACTGACAACAAGCCGCCCACTCATGAGTTACCTCGACCATTAACCATACCGGCAGAGCTGACATACGGCCAAGGCCAACGGAAACCACGCTCCCGTCGGCCCACTCTGATGGATGTGGCGCTGCAGCAGAGCGTGCAGCAAGGACTCAATGCCATGGCCGACCTCTACGGCAGAATCCAGCCACAAATGCTGCTTAATGGTGTGCGATATGCTACTTTTATTGCTACAACTACATCTGCAACTATTCCTCATTTCTGTCTTCTGCCCTTTTCTGTTGTTTTCAAGGTCAAACGCTGCAGGACAATCATCCAGCTGCCCTGCTTTCCCGTTTCAATGCGCCCAATGCGGAGTCGGAGCAGCGCGAGATGGCCGCCTATGCAACCATCGAAGCCACAAAAGCCTTTCGTCAAAAGTAAGTTCTCCCGACCTCCCAACTATACGGGTCTTGGGTGAGTAAGTGGTGGAGTGGTTGAGTGGGTGAGTGGTGTCATCAGCCACAAATACATCATATTGCTTTACCAAAGCTATTGACAATAACACGTCAATACAAAATATATATGCATATATCCAAATGTTTTCTGGGCAGCACGAGAAAGCTTCATTGGAAAGTACAAATAAATAGAAAAGACATAAAATCATTGCAAAGAATGGATATGAAATCATCGTCATTTCGAACTATATATAATCTTATATTAGGAAGAGTATATGGGCTGTGTGTAAAGTCCATCTTACTGTTTATCCATCCATCAGTCTATCTGTCCGTATAAACAACGATATTGCAGCCAGCTTGAAATCAGGATAATCGTTGATTGGTTAAAGATAAAAAAAAAGCACATATATATATACTCCTCTTAAGGTAATACTGATTCATATATCTATACATTTTTAGATGTTGAATTTTTCAAACTTCTTAAATAACTGTTGTCCTCCTCTATTAATCCAACAAAAATTTACTTCTCTTTGGAGGCATGATATATAAAATACTCTGTAATTTCTATAGCTTTAAAGTTTAAGCTCTAAACACCCTCTAAGCATTAGTCCATTGTGGGCGTGGCAAATCGAGAAAAACTGTGTATTTAGAAACTTAACATTGAATGAATAAGTTACTATTGACCGACTCTATTGATTTAATAATAGCTATACATAAATGTACTTGTTAGCAGCTTCTTTCTTACTTCTTCCTAACTTTTTTAGAAGTCATGCTCATAATATTAAGTCGCGTGTGCCTATGCCAGATAAAGTGTTTAGAACTAGAATATTGAAAATCGTAGCTTTATTTTTATTATTATTGCTTGAAAAGAATGTGAGCTATGCATATAATATATGTGCCATGTAGACCAAAAGCCTATGCAATTAAATGTTAAATTAAAATTAAATGTTAAAGCTAGGATTTCTTCAAATTTTGCAATTAAATCCTGTTGACTTCCGCGACTTAGAAAAAGATTGGGTATATTTAGTCTTGAATGAGTATTATGCAGCTTGTAGTACTTTAATTTAACCATCAGCAGAATGGATTTCTATGGCTAAAATTCAGCTTAAAACTTTTTAGCTTATGGTTTACAGAGTTCTTTTACTGCGAAATATTAAGGAAAGTCTTACTATACTATATATAATGATAACTATCTACTGACAATATAGTAGTAGTATCAGTAGATGACAATTATTTGCATAATTTGATAATTATACTGCCTCAAATGCAGCAACAGAAAATCCGTTCAGGTTCAATAATATTTTATTTGTTTATATTCGTTTCTTATGAATTCCCCAAGACACTTGACAAGTCTCTCAGTTGGCAAAAGTTGTCGCGCCTGGAGCGAATCTAATGCAAAAGAAGAAAAAGAAAAAAACAATAAATCAATAATCTGAGCATTTTAGATGTGGGTGGTGCCCCACCCTGTGGCCATAAGAGCGGTAACTTTCTCGCTTGATTAACGAGTTCTACGACTCCATGGCACCCATGGCTAATGAGTTGAAGTTGAAGTGCGCTGACAAAAGTGCTCCGAAATGTGACCAGTAGCTGAGCAGAGGCAGGGGCAGAAGGAGGCGGGGAGGGGGGCAGAGACACCCGTTAAATTGTATCTAAATCGAAATTCAACGACAACGACAACGACTGTTGCCGTGACTGCTGCTGAGAGTCAACTTTCACTTTGACATTGAAATGCCACATAATTGCCAAGCCAGCAGCATCGCCGTCGTCACGGTCTGGACCTGGCCTGGCCATTTTGGAGCTAAGCCAAATTGTATGATAGCAAAAGGTAAATTAAAGGCGGGCTGGGCTGGGCCGAGCTGGTGGCTAAGCTGAGCTGAGCTGCAAAAGTAAATGACCTCTTTGGTCAGGCAACGGAAATGGCGGTCGCTGCTGTAGTTTTTCCAGTTTGTACGTTTTCACTTTTCACAACGGGTTCAGGTGCGAGTCAGCCTGTCTTGGCCTGACTCTGACTCTGTGCAGCAACAACAATAACAACAACGAAAATAAAATAAAATCCGTACAATTTTCCACACATAAGCAGCATTCAAGTGAAGCTACAACAGAACTTTCACTCAAAGACAGATACAATTACAAAATACAAATACTTACACACACACACACACCCACACACACACACCCACACGCACACACACACACAAACACACACACACACAGTCACACAGTCAGGCAGTAGCAGGTGCAATGGGCCAAAGCTGCCCAAATACTTTTATGTAATTGTAAATCACCTGCGCTGCTTAATGAGCTGGCAACAATAACAATCCAAGTCGAAGACCATAAAAGCAAAGATGCCCCAACTCTACCTCGTTTGCTAACTTTTTTTATGACTGAACGCATAGAGGGTATCTACTCTTCGATCATTTGCCCCAAACCAAATTACGAAATATTCGATACGTTTGCTTCAATTAAATATCAGCTACCTTCATTGCTGATGATGTGACCAAGCGTTGGCGCGCTCATTAATATTGCCAAAAGCAGATATTTAACCAAATTAGAAGAAAGCGAGTGAATGTGAGCGACGGTAATTATAAAGGTGCATATGTATTGGGTAGATTGTTATATGGACAAACGTTAGAAATAATATGGAGAAAAACGCATGACGCTTTCCTATTTTACTCTGTCTCTCCGTCCCAGCGTCATTTAATAAGTCTCAGTTTCAGTCGCAGTCGCTGTCGCAGTCGCAGTCGCAGTCGCAGTCGCAGTATCCGTCTCAGCATTCGCAATTTGATTACATCAAATGGCGACGACGTCAACAGCAGCAGCAATAACAACAAAAGGTTCGCCGGCAACTTTTGTGCCAAAGAAAGATACAAACACAAATAAATAAAAAAATAAAATGAAAAAAACACAAATACAAACTACAGACGCGACTTTCGATTTCTACAAGCCTCACGAATTCGGCCTCAAGCACCAAAGGCGTATGAAAGCATAAATATACACATATAAAGGCATATACATACATTCATACATACACACATATCAACATACTTTATATGTATATAAAATATATATTCGTTTGTGTTTGTTTTGTTGCGAAGCTGCTGAGGTCATTGAACGCGGCTTCGACTGCGGCTGCGACTGCGCTTTACATTTCTGTTTATTTATATACATATTAATATACATATACAAATATATATGTATATATTTATGTATATCTATACAGAGATTGCGTATACGCCTCGTTGTCTAAGGTAAAGGGCGATGAGCGCTGTTTTTTGGGCAATCAAATAAATGCAGTTAAATGAAAACCAGAAAATTGTGATACGCTGAGCATTAGAGCAGGTATTTTTCACTTTCACCTGAAAGACTGTAGCGTAGTCTAACGACTTTCTGATACACTTTAATGTTTCGCTTGGCGGTAAATGCTTTAAGTTTCTTAAATGCACTTTGAATGAGGCAATTTTAAATGAATAAATAAAAAACTTTAAGAAGTTATAAAGTTATAATTGCTTTTAGTTATGACAATTGATTTTATAAAAATTTTAAGATATTAATGTAAATTTTTTTTAAATATTTTTTTATTTTTTTTTATTTTATTTGTTTGTATTGAGAAATTCTAATTTCTAATATAAATTTGAAATATCTAACAGGAAAAAATATTCCGATTTCTGTTAGTTTCTGATTTTAATATAAATATTTATATAGGTTAATTATAAAAAATTGAAAATATATCAATAATATCTAACATTTAGTTGTATTTCAAAGAACCGTTTATCAGGAATGCAAATATGGACATAAATAGAAAAATATATAAAATATTTTCACAAAGATTATTATATGGCGAAGAAACCTAAAATTCTTTTTCACATTAATTTTTCTGAGATATTAAAAAAAAATAATATGTATATATTGCACAAATTTTAAATTTAAATTTTTTGTAAAACATTTTAAACATTTTTCTAATTACAATAATTTTGTAAAAAAGGAGCTGAAAAGACAGACAATAGACTTAAATAAATTGTGAAACCTTTAAACATTTAAAAAGTATTTTTTAGCAATTTTTTGTACTATTGTCTAACGCTCAACTAAATTAATTTAGAAAATATTTAAAAATTATTTAGGAATTTAAAGTGCATACAAAAATTATATACATAAACGAATTAAATTAAATTAAGTCAGATGTACAATTACTTTATTTCATTTAAATTGTCTTATGCAGTACTTAAATTATTTAACGTTTGAAAGTTGATCTGAATTATACGAGTATATTCAAATATTTTTTCTTAATAAGAACTACATGAACTATTAGGAGTCTTTTGCTAAGCATCACAGTGTTCATGATTAATTAATTATACCCCAGAGAAAGAGTAGAAACCTTGCTGTAAATGGAAAGCCAGTGCGACTAAATTAAACTCAGCTGCTGGCATTTTGATTTCTCATGCGTTTTCCCACAAACCATACACTCACTAACAGACACACAAACTCACACACACTCACTCACACTCACACTCACACACACACACTCATACACTCATTCAGAGTACACCAATGAAAACGCAACTGGGTTTAATTTGTTGGTGGATCCCTCATCTTGCGACGAACTCGTTTGGGTCGCTGTTGGCTTCCAACTTCGTGCAACTTGAACGTTTTATAAATAGATGCCGCTAAAGCTTGTAGTGAGCACTTGAAAATATAGTTTGAACGTAGCCATGTCGGAGACATCCACACGGCAAGGATTAGGATGAGCTAACCAAAAGTATTGTCTCCTCCTCTTAGCTTCCAGCACATCGATGAGCTAGCACGCCAATCGCATGCACACAAGATCTCATTGCGTCGCACTGCCCTGGAGGGCCTCTGCCCGGTTCGAGACCCTCCGCCATGCATGCCGGCAGCGGAACGCTATCGGACGCACGATGGCACGTGCAACAACAAGCGCAGGCCGCGCTGGGGCGCCGCACAGATGCCCTTCAATCGATTCTTGCCGCCCGAATATGGCGATGGAGTGGACAGCGTTCGCAGCTCAACAGATGGCAGCACTTTGTCCTCATCCCGGTTCGTCAGCCTGCTGGTGCATGGAGCTCGCGAAGGCGAAGCACCTCTGACTCTCATGATAGCGCAGTGGGGCCAGATGCTGGATCACGATATGACGTCCACAGCACAGCCGCGGTAAGGAAAGTGTATGTATGCTAAAATTATAAATAAAACTTAGCTTTCGATTCTTCATATAGTTCGATCAATGGCTCCATACCCAGCTGCTGTGGCGGCAAGGACTTTCATCCCTCGTGCTTTCCTATCAAGGTGCCACTGGATGATCCCTGGCTGTCGCCGCTCAAAGTTCGCTGTCTGGAGTTTCTGCGCTCCGCACCGGCTCAACGTCGCGACTGTGTTTTGTCCTGGCGAGAGCAAACCAATCAGGCCACATCCTACATCGACGCCTCACCGATATACTCAAACAGTGCCAAGTCCTCGGACAATGCGCGCATTTTCCGCAACGGCCTGCTGATATACGGCCGCGGCAATCCGGCGGAAGATGTGTGCCAACGCGGCGCCATTGCCACGCAGTGCATCAGAGCGGGCGACGGCCGGAGTGGCGAGCAGCCCGGTCTTTTGGCCATGCACCATGTGTGGGTGGGCGAGCACAATCGCATTGCCATGGAGCTGAGTGAACTGAATCCGCACTGGAGCGACGAGAAGGTCTACCAGGAGACGCGTCGTATTATCGGCGCTATGTTTCAGCACATCACATATCGAGAGTTTTTGCCGGTTGTACTTGGCCAAGAGGTGTGCAAGCTGTTCGACCTGCAGCTCATGAGCACCGGTTACTACGAGGGCTACGATCCAAAGGTCAATCCGACTGTGGCCAATGCATTCTCTTCAGCTGCATTTCGATTTGGCCACTCCCTGGTCCAGAACTCCTACATGCGATGCGATCGCCATCACAACATGATCAACAACAGTGAGTCTTAAAGATGCATAAATATAACTATTGCTAATCAATTCAACAATCAACAGATGTAAGTTTGCACGAGGAGTTCCAGAATGGTGACATTGGAACTGCTGGCTCACTGCATCGTCTGCTACGCGGACTGGCATCCCAACGAGCGCTCAAGCGAGACGAGTTCATTACGCCCGAGCTGACCAATCATCTGTTCCAAACGCCAGGATTTCCCTTTGGCCTTGACCTGGCCGCCATCAATATCCAGCGTGGGCGTGACCACGGCCTAGCTCCATACACATCGTGGCGTGTGCCTTGTGGTCTCAGTCCGATTCAGAGCTGGGATGAATTCGGTAATGTTGTTGCCCACCTTCCCGTTCAGCATATTTACGCCAGACTTCTCTCTACCTATCTCTGTCATAGCCAATGTGGTGGGTCCAGAGTCAGCGAAGCGAATTGGACACGCTTATCGCAGCGTTCATGACATCGATCTATTTGTCGGCGGCATTGCGGAAAGACCAGTGGTAGGCGGACTGGTGGGTCCCACTTTTGCATGCATCATAGCCCAGCAGTTTAGCAACTCGCGACGTGGCGATCGTTTCTGGTACGAAAATGGCGGGTTCGAGAGCTCATTCACGCCAGCACAGCTGCACTCGCTCAGAAGAGTCTCTCTGGCACAAGTTCTATGCCGAGCAGTGGGCGGCGGCACTTTTCAGCCACATATTTTCATACCCGCTGAGTTTGCAGACAACGAGCGCCAGAACTGCGGCTCTGGCATACTAGGATTCATTGATCTAAGTCCTTGGCTAGAGCAGGATCCATTCTTGCCGGCCAAGCAACAGCCCGAACACGTTTTTAACATCTTACAATCGGAATTGCCTCAAAATGAAATAGCGGTCATGCCAATTGTCAAAGAAGAAAAGGCAGGTTTTTCTAACCGCGTAAAGCCTATGCAACCTCATGTTGACTTTAGCCCCAACTCGGCGACAGGCTTCCTCCGACCGACGAACGCAAACATAAGCAAGATAAACGACAAGCTCGACCTTAAACGTAAGACGTTGACCGTGACCAAGACTAAGGTGGGCAACACTAACAACAGAAATACGACCCCAACTCGAGGCGTTAACAATAAGCTAGACAAATCCCCTAAAATAACTATTAATATAAAGAACGTCAGCATTAGAAAGCCTGGAGTAACAGGTCCGAAACGCACAGTGGTTATAAACAATGTTCCTCTTGAACTACGTAGCGCCGCCGATGCCAATATAACTTCATCGGCAAAGACAGACCACGACATAGAGAACACAAATACAGACACAGAACTGCAACTTCATAATACAGAACTACCAGAATTCCGAGATTTCGACAGTGTACAGGAAACGAACCTAGAATCCGACTCGACTGAGACTACTGGCAGATCGGAAACTACTACTGAAAATACAATACAATCACATCTACAAGACAATAACACAGATGACGCACTTGACCCACTGAGACAAAACTCTTCAGACCTGGACAGTGTCAAACGCGTGCCGCGTCAAGTGACAAAACCGAACAAAGCGAACGCAGTACCCGACACTAAGCTCTTGCACGGACAACGGAATCGTACGACAACTCACTCGACAACGACAAAGACAATATCGAAGAAAACCACTCCAAGCATTTCCCGAAGTCGTACTACTAAGTCCTCCAAAATATCTAAGACAACAAAACGAGGCGTGGAACTGCGTAGCCATTTCCAAAGTAGACCTGTCTACCCTCAGAAAGTAGTTGTAAACGGACCCAGCGCAAACGACCAATACGAAATTGAGATTAATATACGACAGACAAACAAAAGTCCAGTAACCAGACCGCTTGCAGCAGAGTATACCGACTATACGACATCGACTGTTTACAGACCCTACAATAACTACGAAAATAGCTACGCTCCACAGTTTATGGAGTATGCCAGCACAACTCCCAGCTACGGCTATTATTCAACGCATAGGGACACCATCCCACAGTTACAGAAAACGAAGCCACCGACTATCATCTACCTTAACGACAACGATGACAGACATACCACAACACGTGCACCGAATATTTTTCAAAACTTTTTAACTTTTGCCACCAATACCTTTAATCCGAATGCCAACAGACGACCAACACAAGCACCACAGCCGCCTAGTCCGATTTCATCGATCCATCAAGAGCGACCCTATCAAGAGACTCATGTAATAAATAGTCCCATCAGCAACTCTCACAGTATAACCAGCCCGGCACATTATGCTCCACGCCCACCACCATCGCAAACCCATTCAATTTCGAGCAGTTCCCAAATCGGGGTAAACCCACAAAATAATTATTTGCATGCATCCAGCGCGGCAGTCAGTGCTGGAAACTATGGAAGTATTTCTGGTGTGGCCAGTGCGAATGGTGCCGACAGCATATTTAGCTTTAATATCCGTCCTCGTCCGGATAATAATCCCGTTTTTAGTTCCTATCCACGTCCGCAAAGCTTGGGAGGCAGCTACGGGCTCGTCTCACAATCGCCGTACAAACCCGACTATCAACAGGGCCACAGCGAACTTTATTACGATCGCGAGCTAACACAAAATCAGAGTCCTTTCTCTACTGGCTCTGTGGTGGGCCATCGACCACTGACACAGACGCAAACGTACTATGCCCGCACACCGGAACTGAAGGACTTAGGGAGTAACATTAACGAGATTTCGAGTACGGATCACAAACTGGACATGATTAAGGACTACGATTTCTTGAGTCGCACGTTAAGCAATATTACGACAGATGACATTACACCGGACAGCATAGACGATTACACTTACGACGACGACGAACCAAGCAAAAACATTGACTTTACTAAAGGAAGCAGGCCCATAGATAACCCAACAGCATCCAATGACAATACACATCAAAACATCGGAGATAACGAGACACCGAAAAACTCACCTACGAACACGACTTACCTGGACGATAACTTCGTGTTGCCCATGCTAGAGAACAAAACACAGACAGCGTACGTGACAGAAATGCCCAAACCAATGTTGAGCACCTCCAGTCGTAGCACAGCCAATAGCAAAATTACAGTTTTTTCGGAAAGTGTTGGTAAGCAGTTGGGCAGCAGCATCTTGGCCGATGTCGAGGACTATGACGAACGATCTGCAGCTGCAGCTAGTGCAGTGGCAAAACAGTTGACCAATGTGGCCTTTGCTCCGATTAACGTGCTGACAAAACCGGACAGGTAAGTCCAACCTGGTTTGTACAACTAACGCAGATCAAATTCAAATATTTACAGGCCGGACAACTGGGTAATATTCAACAAGACAAATGAGGAGCCGCCCCTTCCACAGCCGCCAGCAGTGAGTTCGGGCATGGGCGTTGAGCCCGCTGCAGAGATCCCAATGCCATTTCATATTGTACGAGAAAAGCAGAATATGCGCGAGGCAGAAGCACCAGATGCAAAACTAAAACCACAAAATGATACAATTAAAATGAGCACTAGAAATTAGAAATGCCAAATTAGACCTAGTTTATTTATTGTATTTAATTAAACATCAATTGATACAGCTCATTTAAGTTTGTGTTAATCATCATGATATTTACAATATTTAAATTTTGGCGGCTAACTTTCGTTGCCAGATAGCAAAACTCAAATGCACCAAATGTTGGTAAAATTATCGATAAATGAAAAAACGACTGGCACACACTTATCGGCTGGCCGCCACTACTACTATCCACAAACTGCATAAACTGAATAAACGAAAAAATTTTCGCTTCCAATGGAAAAGTTTATTTAAAAAAGACTGTGCAAGAAAAGCAAACGGGACTCTATGCGAGTGGCGGCGCGTCACAGCCGTCGCTAAAGACTGTGCTTAAACTGCTTTTTGATTTTTATGTTGTCAGCCCGTTGTTGCCGTAGTCGGTAAAAAAAATATAAAGTCTGATTTTCGAGTCTGTGAGGCAATGGAGACTGATTACCAAAATTACGTGGAGTCATTGTCGGGAGTATCCTCAGATGACGACGACATATCCACGGTGGATAGTTCTGATGAGGCCGAGGAGCCGACCAACTCGCCCAACCATCCAATGCAGCCGCAATCGCGAACGCGAAACTTGGTGCAAATGTTGTACGACAGAGAGGTATGTGATTGGTAGCTTTATAAATATACATACATACGTATGTATGCAGGCCAAGAAATTGCATTCGTACTGATTAAAATATTATTGTACAGCGCACAGGCTTTTTCTCAGGTCGATCGAGAGCTGGCCAAAAACAGAAACTTCCATATGACCAGGTGCCAAATAGGTTAAAACTATATCTCAAGGACGTATTGGCCAGCAATGCGTTGGAGGGGTAAGCACATTCCAGGAGGGAGGAAGGCAGTTCCAGTCTCAATCTCAAAACCCGCTCTATGATAATTTCTTCCAGGCACATATTCATGGGCCTGACTGCCTGCGGGCAGTACATGATCAGTCATCGAGTTGTCTGCAACGACAACACTTCGCTCAACCATTACTCCTTTAATGTAGGCTACAAATACACGTAAGCGATGCGAATTGTATGTAAACAGCAGCACACAGCCATTTTCTACCTTTTTGTTCTTCTACTGTAGTCTTTACTTTTGGCTCTTCCAACCGTACAAGAAACTGCGATATTGTTTCTCGCGCCGCCTATTCGACGATCATGTGGTGGATAATGTCAAATCGGTCACAATGACGCAGTGGAAGAATGCGGACAAGCAAATCCTGGTTGTGCATGGCGCGGCAACGGAAGAGAGTGAGGAAAGCTATATAACATATGTCAAAGTTCCTAAACTCGGTTGTTTGGAGTGCAAAAAGCTTTGCGATGACGGTCCATGTGATTATCAAGCATCAATAATCTTTGAACTAGCCAAATAATCAGTTTTATATATTTTTAGATTCCTTTTACAACGCACACTGTCTCAGTTGTCATTTGACTGTGCACACAAAGTATTCCTCGACCGAAACGGATCCCCGTTTCGATCCCACAATAAATCTACTGTGCCCCGAACGTATTCTCATCATCTCAAATGGATTCATGCACATGCTGCGCATCGATGTGGACACGCCGGTCGTACCCAATAGCAGTAGCTTGCCACAGCAAAACTTTAACCTGCCCAGCACCCAGCATACCTTGTTTCTGCCACGAACTCCACTACCCAATGAAGAGGATCGCTGCTCCGTTCCATTTACTGGCTCCGAAGCGGACAGCGAGCACAGTGTTGTGGCACGCATTATTGCGGACTTCAGTGATATTGAAACTGATCATACTCAGCGCAGCAATAACAATATTGGCAATAACAACAACAACGAAACTCCACAGCGCACCAGCACAGAGCACAGTAGTAGTGTCTGCTATGAAAAGCTAATTTTCTCCTCGAACTGCGGCAACGCGCTGGCCACGTCCAGCATGACCTTGTTGGAGACCAGTTTGCCAGTGGTGATGCAAAATGCAGTTGGCACCAATGATTCGAGCCAATCGAAAAGACGCAACCAGCGCATTGTCACTAAATCTTACCGTAACGGTATAACAACCATTGATATGCAAGTGAGAATTTAATCCGATCGACGAAATTTCAATATCATAAATTATTATATTCCCCACAGCACACATCGACCTCTAGCTCAATGACCGATAAGTCGAACGCATATGAGTTCTCCGAAGATAACGAAAAGTGTGAAAAGATTTCCACATTTCGCAAACGCCGGCTGGCTGATAAAAAGTACGAGTTCTCCGAGGACAACTCTGAAAATATCATACCTTTCACCAAGATACGTTCGGCAGGACGAACAACGTTTAGTCCATCGACTGCCAGCTCAACCGCTCAACGTAGCTTGCATCGATTCTCTCCAACGGCACATTATTTTCACAACTCTCCCTGTGCTTCGCCCTCATCCTCTCCACACCCAGCACAGCCTTCACATACCCCGCCCCCGCCTTTGCACTTGGGGTTTCGTTCGCCGCCTTCAAGCTCGAATTTAATGCGGTCGCCCAGCCGCAATGCAAATGCAGCCACAGTAGCTGCTCAACTTTACAATCAAAAGTCGCCACCTTTGTCTCAGGCGACCCAGCAGATGCTCAGCTATAAGCCGGTTGGACCTTTGGGTGCATTATCGCCATTGCAGGTATCTATGGCCAAACGCTTCGAAATTGGTGGATCAATGTCACCAAACGCAGGCTTGTCGTTTTTATCGCCACGACGTGATGAGCAGCGCATTGTTGAGATGCCAGTTCAAGGTGGAGTTATGCCGGAGAAGCCGGTGTGCACCAAAAAGTTGCGACGTCGCTATGTGGATGAAGACGATGCCACCTCGGTGATTACTAGTGAAGAAGGTAAGGCTATTATAAAATGTATAGTTATATTGCAATAAATTAAATATTTATCCTGATTCATACACAGATGACTGCATCTCACCGGGCTATCACACCTCGCTTCCCATGGAGGTGCATGGATCTTGCTACTCAGAAATGCAAATGATTTCGCAAGCATCGTATCAACGCTTACGATGCAGCAGCGTGGTTATCACGCAACACTCCTTTGATCTGGAAACATTCACATATTATGTTATAAGCATGATCTGTCAGAAGCATCAGAAGATCTACAATGTATTTTACGACTGGGCATACGAGTTCATCAATGTGTGCCCACTTAGCCAGACTATTAGCTGCATGCTAATGGCACAATTCTCGGCGCGAGATCAAATGCCAACCACTCCAACCAACTGCATGTACTGCACAGGTCGCATGGGATGTGTTTTCCACAATCGACAGTACGAGTGTCGTATTCTTTTCACATGGAATATGGAGAGTGGACAATGGCAGGTATTAGACTATGGCGAGCTCAAAGAGATGCACGAGTTGTTCAGCCCACTAAGACGACTGGGAAAATCTCGTTTAACCTTTGCTCAGGTGGCCCGACAGATAGCTCAGGAAATGGCTGCCAGCTTGAGCCGACTGCCTGATTATACCTCGAATTTGCGAATTCTCAATGCAGACATAAAGAAGTCCAAGTCATCTATTTGCGATTTGGACAACATGGTGGAGTTTTATCTGAAGCGTACGAATACCGAAGTGCTCTGATCAGCTAAAACCTGTTGATGACGGCGACGGACGTATATACGAACAGGAGTTCAGTTTAGCCGCAATCCTCGCCACGTGCAAGTGCATCTAGTTCAGTTTTAAAAACTCTATAATTGTGCTGTATTTAATTTTAAAATAGTTTTACTTTAATTAGTGCAACGAAACGCTTTTACAAAATGTTATAACGCGTCCTAGTTTTGACTGAAGTCGTTTAATTTAACTACAAATAGTAGTTAGTTATATGGCATACATACGACAACGCCTATGTATATATTAATATACTTTTGATATTTCAAATAATACTACATTCTACATAAAAATTAGTTAGGAACACATGAAGAACGGTTCTAGTTAGTTGCGCATCTCCCAAAGGTTTGCGTCAATATATAAATTGAATAATCTTAAATTAATTCAGACTTGAGTGAGTAATATTTTGTGAAGGCTATAAGGCCAATACATTGCTAAGTTCATGACAACCAATATTAAAAAATAAACTATATTTCCTCTAAAAATAAATGTAGCTTGTTTTATTGAATTATGTATATTGTTTAATTGAAATTAGAATCCATAATTAATTGAAGCACAATCAATTATAGTTCATATTGCCTCACTCTAAAATTTCTTTGATGATTTTTATAAGCCATTTATTTGGTTCCATTTAATAATGTTTGCGACCTTTTTGGCCCCAATGATACTTCACTTGTTGGAAGTTGGTAAGAATCTGACCGTGTTTGGACATCAGATTGATTCCTTTTCTGTCTAAATCTGGTGAAAGTGTATGAAATTTAGTTACATAAATAAAATATGAAGCATTCATAACTAAAATACTTACGGATAAACTAGAGCGCCTAACACATCCTTTTTCAAAATAGTTACCAAAAACAAAATAACACCTTGACCTGAAGTAAGTGTATCAAGAGCTCTAATCCAAATTGGATTGACGGTCGTGAATTGAAGAAAATAAGATGAGATTTCAAGAATCCAGATCACACCCACAATTACAAATAGCCGAAAGAACATTTTAAAACTAAAAATAAAAAGAAAACCGATTGCATTTCTTGATTCAAGATAATACAGTCAACAGTAAAGGAACTTACTTAGTAAGATTTTTTAAGTTACGTTGGCACTCCGATAATTTAAGTTGGCGTCTGTTCTTCCTGTTTTGCACAAATATTCGCTTTATCGTCTTAATAAAAAGTATAATATTGGATAGAAGCAGAAGGAGTCTCGGTCCATAGTAATAAATCATAGCTGACCAGTCATATACTGGCAGATGTAATTAGGGTAAATGAATTTATAGAGAAATTAATTGTATCCTTACTATTAATCCAACAATTGTATATACCAATGCCAGGTATCAAATGAATCGGAATACCCAAAATATTATCAAGATAATCGATGAGGAATATAACCAGCAATAAGACGGCAGCAACACTCCAAACGATGATGTTGTACCTCACGAATCGGACCTTGTGACCGACGCCAATGTGGTTGAACGTCCTCCACAGATTATAATTTATTACCGAAAGCCAACAGAATGTTACCATGACGGCATAATATCCAGCATAGCCTGAGACACACATTTATTATGATATACCAATTGAGCAAAGCGCAAAATGCAAAGTTTAAATAAACATACCAAACAATTTACAAGCGATGCCATCACTGGTATCTATCCAGTTAAAGACTAAAATAATTACCATCGTGAAGGTCCCAGTGAGGCAGGTGAAGTAACAGGTGCAGCATTTTACATGGACAGACTTGAAATTGGGCAGCAACAGGTAGACAATGATTAACATAATCATGAAGAATATCGACACTATTTGAACTGTAAGTAAAATCCATAAAAATATTGTTAAAAAATTGTAAAGTAAAAAAATTAAATGAATAAGTAGCAACGTTGCAGCCGGGCGCTATCGACTGCATAATACTCACTCACACTCAAAAAACAGAAAAATCATTTTTGGTAAAATACTGAGCAAGCAATCTTCAGTAACTTTACCATCCCATTATAAAGTCCTATTTCCGAAACATTGCTATATATAGTTGTTTTATTGGTATACATATTATATATTAGAAATTTTTAGCTAATCAATAGGAGGTTAACGCGAAATAAAGTGCTAGAGTAATGTAACTATGAATAATACTCTCCAAAAACTTTGAAATGACTGGTTATTTTCCGATATGCCACTCCCGCAAAGACATGTAAAAATTTGTTTTGAATCGTATGTACATAGAGGTCACCAGTAACTTAGGCTTCGATAAAATTTTATTTTTTTAAATCTCGGATCTACGAAAATATATTCAATTTACTTCATGAATGAGTATAAAAATGAAAACAAAGATACTTTACGAAACATGTATAAATATCTATAAATGATAATTAATATATATAAATAATATATATATTTATTTTAAGTATTATAAATCAGTGTGCTCAGTCCTGCTTTGGATACATTATTCATATGAACTTTATTGCAAGTTTTACTAATTCGAAGAATCTTACTGTAGGCGTTGGTTCTATCAATTGGTTCCAAGCAATGATAAGGCAGTAGGATGAGTTGATTATTCGATTGCTGGATTGGTTGAAGGCAATAATCCCTCTTCGATAAGCTCACGCCATCATAGTGTCGGAATAACGTACCGTTCTAATCAATCAAATAGATGTAGTCTTTGAAAGAAGAATTTAAATAAAAACTTCACAAATGCTCCCACCTCAAATAAAGTCCATCCGTGATTTTCATTGGTCGGGTCCAAGAACAATGGGTCCTTGCAAGGCACAGGCAAATGTCGTTGTACTACAAATTGCATAACATCTTTCTCCATCTTCACTCCATCGTCCGTTGTTATATTCAAAATAGAGCTATAGCTTGAGTTTATAATAGCATCGCCACAACGTCCGTCTTTATCGAGGATCTTTTGGGGATGACAACAGAAGCGAACACATGACCGAATTTGACAGGCACAGCCCCTCGTATGCTCGGACACTGGCTCCTCTTCGCCACCAAATAAGATCTGATAGTTGTATTGGCCGACTTTCTCTTTTGGTATTAACATATCCTCGTATTGATATGATCCATTGTCAAATTTCAGGCTATTCGATAGATCAACAGTATCGAAATAATCGCAATCGGGAATATCTCCGGCTATTTCAGAAATGATGGAACATAGTATGCCGACACCAAGCACTATAATCCTCATTTTAATTAATTAATTAATTAAATTATAGAGTCCACGCAATGCAGCACTACTTATACCAATTTAAAAATTAAAATGCCAACAGTAATAAAAATAATAATCCGCTTTAGTGTTTAAGCTCTGATCCACGGACTTCAACTGAAATAAAATTTTCCATTTTGCATATACTTGACATTTTAAGACGGATTAATCATAACTATAGTTTATTAACTTTTTATCGGACCCAGTCCCAAGTGGAACATAAATCGTGAAAGCCTTTATACATTTCTTTTTCGATTGAGGGCAGATAAAAATTGTATAAGTTATAAATATATCCAAGTGCGTACAAATTTATATTATATTTTATTAAAAATTTGTGGTTACTTATTCCCAGTTCGAATTCTGTTTTGAACTCGAAACCGAAGTTATTTCTATTGTGTTTATTCGTATAAATTCTTATGCGGTATACATACAATTTTATTTATTATCTTTAATACAATTTCTGCAGGAAAAGTTTTGAAAGTTACTGGCATAGTAAATGATACCAGTTCAAGAATATATTATTCACATATGTAGGTATTTGATATCTGTATAGAATTTAATCTAATTAGGTATTCTATCCTATGAACTATTTCTATTGGCAATACTAACTTATGAACGCATCAGTTACTCATCGTTGGTCCGTACAGATTTTTCAGTAATAACAATAGCAGTATTTTTCCGTCTAGCTTGGGCAATTCTGTTGAATAGAAATAAATTAATATCGATAAATAATAATTTCGAATATTAGTTAAATTACCTTTCATAAATGGATTTGAGCTCGTCCCTTTTCAGGACAGTCACAACGAAGATTAGGATGCCCTGAGCTGAAGTTGGTGTTTCGATCCACGTCATATTCAATTGCGAATCAAATAGAGACGAAAGATACGAAATCACTTCAAGTAACCAAACGACGCCGGAAATGATGAAAAGACGAAAAAACACTTTAAAGCTATAAAAATAATAATATTCAATACAATACTTTAAAAGAAGTTTTGTGTCACTTACTTAGCACGATTCTTTAATTTTTGTATGCTTTCGCATCGCTTCCACATAGCTCGGGTCGTCTTGTTCTCCTTATATATTGTCCAAGCAGTTCGAACAAAAAGGCCTATATTAACAAGCAGGATAACCAGCATAGGTCCATGATAAAATATCATTGCAGACCAATCTACCGCTAAACAAAATAAGAATAAAGTAACCAACTACTAGAAATACTTTTCCAGTGGATGACTAAAGGAACAAATAAACAAGTAAGATCGTAGCAAACCGGCGCTGCAGACTGCATAATACGAATGGATTCACGATCCAAAAACAGTTTTATCTTGTAAGGGACTCATGAATCAGTCTCATCATATATGTATAGATTAGTATATATAACCGCTGAAGAGTCTTTAAAAGAAAATGCAACAGTAAATGATTCGTTTAATTTTGAGTTTCTAACAGTAAAACTGTAAAATATAGAGCTTTACTCGATTTCTCAAGTCTATATTCCAAATTTCAAATATCTATCAGTTATTTTTCGATTGCATGTCTCGAAAATCTTAACACATTATCAGATGAGAATATATATTCAAAATTCGAGGTCTAGACGATCGGACAGACGGTAGGACAAACTGACAGACCGACAGACAGCAGTAAGCACTGTGCACAAACCAAATATAATCTTCCATGACGTGGACGAGTATACAAGTATTAAATGATTAAAAGTCATACTGTTCATCCAACAAGAGTAAAGAGCAAATCCAGGTCTCCATTCAGCGAATCTATCCTCGTCCACGTTCTTCATAATAAAGTCGATCGAGATCGTAATCAGAAGTAACAAAGCAGCAGTCCCCCACACGAAGAGATGGCGTTTCTTGACGCTCACCTCCAGGCTGCCATATTTCTTGATCACTTGGCACGAATTATAGTTGATAATTAAGAGCCAGAGGAATGTACACATGACCGCGTAGTAGCTAATGCAGGCTGAAAGGTTTGCATTTTAAATTTGTACGTAGTACAATAATTTGAGAGTTTAATACATACCAAATAGGTAGCAGACCTCAAGATGCATTTGCTTTCGAAGAAAAGTCTCAATGCGAAGCAAGGAGAAGCTCAGTGTTAGACTGATGAAGAAACAGATGCTGAATTGCTTGTGGGGAGAGCGAAAGTCCGGCATGCAAAAGTGTGCTGCAATAGTAAGGATCATAAAGACTACGGATACTGCCTGAACTGCAATGAGTTACAACCAGATAAATATTATGAATTGAAGTCAAGGTTTTTTCTTACCATACGCATCGGTGTTGTCCTTTTGTTTATTGCATTGATGGGGCAGTATTTTATACCGACCATCCTTCAATTTATATGGCTGCATGCAATAGTGTTGTTTCCAAAAATCTCTACTATCATATTTTCGATACAACTGTCCATTCTGATGAGTAAACAGAAATATTAACAAGTAAGAAAGCTCTAGTCGAGACTGCTCGACTACGAGATCCCCTGAACCCTTCCAGGAACTAATATTTCAATAATTCGTCACTTCATTTCTACTTACACATGCACACACATATACACACATACGCACGCACGTATAAACAGGCATGGGCTGCTGTGTAGGCTTACTGTGGGAACTTATTTGTTTAATAACTTTTTTTGTAGACGGACAATTTTGATAAAACTTTCAGACCGTGATAATAACATTAAAATGTGTGTATGTACTAGCTCACAAGTCTCTAGTATTTGAAATACGGTTTTTGCAAACTTGTAGGGAAGGGGGTGTTATGAAGGGTGGGGGGTGAAATATGACAAAAACCGAAATACTTAAAAATACATATAATTCTACATTTTAAATTTCGAGACTCTATCTTCAAAGGTGCAGAAGATATAATTTTATAACTGATTTTCGATAAGGTTTTTTATCGATAACAAAAAACCAGAAGCAGTTATCGATTTAAAAAAATAAACTTGATCTGCGCGTGCAATATACGGACCTACAGTTTCAAATTTCAAGTCTCTAGCTCCTATATCTTCTGAAATCGACGCGTTCAAACATACGGACAGACGGACAGACAGACAGACAGACGGACAGGGCTAGATCAACTTTTTTTGTCGCCCTGATCAAGAATATATATACTTTATGGGGTCTGCCACGCCTCCTTCTGCCTGTTACATACTTTTAACAAAACCATTATACCCTGATTTCCCATTTTTAATGGGTTCAGGGTATAAAAAATATATATTTATCTAGTGATATATCAAACCTCATACAATATCCATTCTTCATTGGGATTAGTGTCCGGATTGAGACTAAAATGGTTTTCACAGGGTATGCCGAATAGTTGTACTGCAAACTCGTTTACAATATCTATCGCTGCCTCAGTGCCGTTGTGTAATCTGACTTTCACCAGAGGATCGTAGCTCGGAATATTACCAATGCATTCTCGCTTTCCTTTAACCAGCTCTTGTTGGGGATGACAGCAAAATCGAACACACGACATCATCTGGCATATGCATCCCCGAACGTGCTTGGGGACTTGTTCATTTGTACCGTCAAACGTGATCTGATAGCTATATTCTCCTGTTTTTTCCCTTGGTATTATAATGTCCTTAAACACGTACGAGCCATTGGGTAGTTGTGTGCTATTCGTCAGATCGATTGTATCGAAATAATCGCAACCGGGAATATCGCCTGATATCTCAACGATAATAACGCAAAGCATGAGAAAAACAAATCTCATTCTCTAAAATAATCAATTAAACGAAAAACTTTACCTCCTGGGAAACAACGAATATCAAATATAAAATATAGATTTCGAATGTTCGAATGAAAAGGATATATATTGATTGCGCTCATACTGGACGGCGAACGCTCATACTCATTAACGAAGCGAAGGAGTATATTGGTTTTGTCCAACTTACGTTTTTCTGTCCGTCCGCCTGTCTGTATCTTTTCACGACTATTGACTATTGACGCTCAGTGTATGTATATGCGTATACTAAAATAAGGTGACACTGAATCGATTTAATATAATATTATATGAACATTAATTATACAACAAATTTACTACGACTTAAGATAAACTGAACTATTCAGGCTGGAGCACCTCTACTTATAAAGCTAAGGCAAAAAGTAAGTACTTTGTAAAATAAGAAATATTAATAGCCTTATCGAGGCTGTATGAATAAGATTTCTAAATAAGTGATCGAAACATAATATATTATAAAAGAAGCCTTCAACGTAGAAAGTAAAAGCCACAATAAAGAGTGACTAACAAAGTGAGCCATATACTGTTAAAACTATGAAGAAATTAGATTCAAAATAAACTTGTCCTTTAATTTGGAAAACCTAAGAACGGACTCTATCTATCTGGTCACGATTGTAAGAAACTGTTGGGCACTTTTATATATTTTTTTTTTATATGTTTTATATATTTTTTAAGTTTTCTCAAAGTATGTTGTACAGTCGAATATAATATCTTTGAACTGCGACTAATGCTTAAGCAAACTCAGCAATGAGTGTTATCCAAATAAATATTTATCTACTTATCTAATAAATATTTAACTTACTTATCTAGTATGTACGACTTTTGTTTTATCAGATTTAAACGTGACTTTTTCTTGAAGAAGGTTCATATTATTATTTTCATTCGTAATCAGCATTAGTTGCAGCTGTTTAATTACTAAATAATATAATAATAATATTCTGTCCGAGGTCAGCATCGAGTCCCACATTTATCATGCGCATCCCCATTGTAACGTCTGAACATCCTACCATTTTTATGTTACCAATTATTTCGAAACACTGAAAAACATCATCACAATGTTTATGGTAATTTTATATGAAAGGAATCAAAAGTGTCCGTTTATTGAGTTTTTTTCTGATTATTGATGTGTTGTTAATGCCTTAGAAATAACCTTCGATACATTCTTCGTCTCATTCCAAATGATGGAATCCACTAACATTGCTATTTTAATAGCCATTTTCAGTGAATATCTCTTCATCTTTCTGGCTTTTATATAACCTTTAGCAGATTTCTATTGTATAAATTTGAAATTAGATTATAAATATATCAAATGAGAGCTCATTGAAATTAGTGCAACCTTTTAATTAATAACAATTAACTGCTATTACTATATACAAACTTACCTATATATAACCAGGATATTTACCTAATTACTAATACAATTTAAATCACAAATTTAAAATCATTGATATTAGTAGACTTTCAATATAATAATGCAATATGCCACTAATCAATTAATTTAGTATTAGCTTTTGCATTAATTAAAGCTAACTGAAACTGAAGTCAAGTGCGAGGTGCAGATACGAGCATGTATTATTTAAAATAATATAACTAAATTGTAATAATTTCCGAATGTAATATTTGTTTGTTTATAGAAAATTACACTAATATTCTTAATAAATCATATTAATAAAGAACTTAACAGATCCGTGATTGATTCTTATATCGATGAATTCTTTTACTTTAAAATTTATTACTTTTTAAAATCAAATTATTTGTATGATTTTTTTTTGTAGACAAATCGCTTCGGTCAGTGTAAAAGAAAAGGCCAGCATAGATATAAATTGTTTCAACTTTATTACATAGGTATAGATACATATATAAAATATATTAAACGGTAACGTAGTTATATTATATTAATTGTACTGTAGTAAACGTAATAATCATATTATTAAAATCCCTAAAACATGAATATATATTGTGCATAAACTTTAAGTTTATAAGCAGCAAACATTTTTCGAAAATAATTTGATTTTAATTTGATTGGTTTTTTTATTCTTTTTTTTTTTTTTGTATTTTGTTATTTCATTTTATGGATGTTAGAATTTGAAGGTCATTTAACATGTCACAACGTTGGAAACTTAAATTTTATTAAAACTAATGACGACAACAGCGATGAACCAGAACTTTACACGTTCATCGAAATAAACCCCATTTCGAAAATGAAATTTGGTATAAACTTTAACAAATTTTAACTGCTTTCTAGCTTTGCCCAAGAGTTTTGGAAAAAAAAACACTTAAATACAATTTTTAAGCTAGCTCATCAAACTTAAGAGAAGTTTTATATAATTTGTAAGAAGATATCAATATGTACACATCAATTTTTCCATTGTTTTTTTTTTATTTATTTTTTTTACTTTTATGTTGATTTGACTAGTGCTTTACGAATTTTATTTTTATTTATATTTAAAAAACGCACTTGGAGCCCGATTTGAAACCACAACGCTTATTATAGTTGCAAAAAGTGTTACACATCTAAAAATACATTTAATTCACAATTAACTATAGTTTGAATCAATTAGATTTTATAACGTGGGCTGGTTCTTGGCATCAAACATGCACATCTCAATTTATGTGCATGTCTGTCTGTGTGTGTATGTATTTCTCTTAGACATTTACAGAGTTCTTTCCAGATCTTTTCAGTTTGCATTTTGCATTGGCTGACAACAGTAGCATTTGAATGTGGATAGGCTATGCGATCAATCAACAGCGCCCAGTTTCGAACTGGGTCGCCTAATGTCCTCGAGTTGCATTGTTTTATATGTACAGAAAAATAATTGTGTATAATATGTGTATGTGTGTGTGTATGAGTGTGTATTTATGTAATGTGTGTTTATACTGTTGTTTCCAAGTCGACTCCCAACAGCTTGAATTTCGCACAAAATTAGGAATCAATCATTTGATGATTATTCACAGAAGTAGTGAGGTAGACTTGTTCTCTTCCATCGACGCAGCTTACCAGCTGTTGCTCATGGCCTGCTCCAGCTTGGCCTTGGCCACAGCTGCAGCAGCTGCTGCCGAGCTGGCGCTCAGCGGCCCAGCGCCTGTGGCAGCCACGCCCTGTTGCTTGCCAGCAGCAACGGCTGCAGCAGCAGCAGCGGCCGCTGCCGCCGCCAACAGCGATGTCGACGACGAGCTGGGCATAAAGTTGACATTGATGTTGATGGGATGCACCACGGGCATGCTTGTGTAGCTCTTCTCGAGCAGATCGACGCCATTGAGGTACGGCACCAGAGCATTGTAGTCCACATTCAGTGGCACATAGTAATTGCCCTGGCCGTGCAGCGCGAAGATGGGCACAGTGAACGAATGCCGGGACGGCAGCGGAGCTGTTGTGCTGCTCGGCGTGCTCAGTTGGGCGCCAGCAGCAGCGCTGAGCTTGGCCAGCAGCGGACTAGAATTGGAATTTGTATTGTGCAGCTCCGACTTGATGTCCTTAATATCACTGAAGCTGAAGGAGGGCTTGTCCTCACGCACCAGGCCCATTGGCCGTGACGGATTGATGCTGCTGGTCTCATTGTGCACGTCCAGCGGTAGATCCCCATTGCAGGCAGCTGCTGCGGCTGCCGCCGCCTCGGCCATTTTGCGCTTCTTGGCCATGATGGGCGCTATCTCTGGCTCGGTGCCATCCTTGGAGTGCTCGGACAGCGCATGCAAATGCGAATGATCGTTCTGCAGGTGCGGCGCGTGTTCGCTGCTCGTCTCCTCGTCGTGCAGCTCGTGAACGAAGCGCTCCTTGATGTGATTCTTATACTTGTAGTTGTTGTTGTGCTCAATTTCGTGCGAGGACTCCGAGTAGTTGCGCATCCTCGCCGACAGCTGACTGTCCGTGGTATGATGATTGTGCCCGAGGTGCGCGTGCTGCTGCAGCAGTGCATCCCGCGGCGGTGGCGAATGCATGTTAGAGGTGTCCGTGTGCAGCATCGGCTCGTGCGAGGACTCAAAGTCGTGCTGGCTGCTGTCTGTATGATGGTGAGGTGCCGTCGACGTAATCACTGCCGCCTGATGCGGCTGCTGGTGCGCAGAAATCGCTGCCGCCCCCACAGGCATCTTGGTCAGCGTGTGGCATGTGGATGTAGACGTAGTCGAACTGGCCGCATTGCTGCTGGCAGTATTGGAGCCCGTTGAGTTGGTGGGTATATTATCGGCAGAGATGCCGTTGACACTGCCATTGCCCGCAGCCAGCTTAGTCCCGCTCGGACCCTCCATGCTGGCGCTCGACGACGTGCTGGCATTGGTCACCGCGGCAGCAGCAGCGGCCGCAGCGGTCGCCTGCTGATTGCGGTGCAGCTGATTGAGATGGTTGCGAAAGCTTAGATCCTTGACATCATTGTGGTCGTTGCTATGCTCCACATCCGAGGCGCCCAGCATATCGCGCAGATGGCACAGAGGCGGATGATAGGCTTGGTGGGGGCTGCCGCTGGAGGCGCTCACATTATCCGGCATATGGCAGCTGCGACTGGACTTGTAGCAGTCAGCTGACAAAGAGAAAGAGAAATGAATATATATTTAGGATTGAGAGAGAGAAAGAGCTTTGCCCTTAAGCTTACCTTTGAACACCTCGTCGATGTGCTCCTGCAGGCGGGCCAACAGGCGATAGCAAAAGTCCTGCATTTGACTATCGTAGAGGAACTTGGCCGCCTCCTTCATGCAGTCCATGTAGCCGCTGCGGTACTCGCTCTCCTTTTGCAGGATCTCGCTCTGCAGATGCTTCAGGTGTCTGATGGCCATCTCGATGATCTCGGTCTTCTCTATGCGGCCACGTCCCTTGCGTTGATACTGTGGCGGTATGAGGCGCGACAGGTCGGCCAGGCAGGAGTTCATGCGGTCGCGGCGACGCTTCTCAATGATGCGATGCGACAAAGGATCTTGCTGTTGGGGCAGACAAGTTGGAAATCAATTAGAAGGAGTTTGACGAGTGCCTAAGCGACGAGTGAGTAAAAGATCATGAAGTTTCTGGACCATTATGCTAAATAATGAGTCTTTCCACTGTTTTGTTCTATTTTAATGTTTCTTTTTTTTTCTTTGTCATGTTTATTCAAATTCGCTTTATTTTCATCAAATTCACTAATTTGGAAATGGTTTTTTAATTTTTATTATCTTTAAACTCTTGAGTACAATAAAAAAGGGTCAAAAGCGGCGGCCAACTTCTCGGGATGATGTGCGTGTGCGTTCTGTGTGAGTTGTAGGCGTGTGAAAGTGGGCGTTGTCATCGACATCGACATCACGGCCATTGCCATAACCAACCAATCATCAGTCATCGGTCATCAGTCACCAGTAATCAGTAATCATAATGAGTACGAGCAATGAACTTGTTACTCGGGCGCTTTTTCTTTTGATCCTTTGATCTTGTTTTCGAATTTGATTAGTGTCGCGATTTGTCGCTCTGAAATTGTAATATTTACCCTCGATGTTTTGTTACGGCGTCCAGTGGCATATTCAGCATCATCCTCGCTGTATGCTGTTGCCGATGTTGAAAAATTTAAGCTAGATTCTGTGCAATAAGGAAAACTGGAGACTGCTGCTTCGCTATAATTCGTATGCGTTTTGTATCATATGCAAAAAGAAGTGGGAAGGATAAGAAACACAAATAAGTCCAAATCTTTTTCAAAAGTTTGTCAAATTTTTGTTGTTGATTTTTTTTTTTTTTCATTTGTTTTCATTGTTTTAGTAATGCATTTATTAGGCGCATAACTTAAACTGACTTAGGAATATAAAGCGTAAGACTAATTAATCTAAATATTATTATGTAGTTAAATTATGTGTTGTGCATTTTTTTGTGGTCAATTCTTTATTCGTTTCAAAAAAGAAGTAAAACTAAAAAATAAACTAAGGCTGCAATTTGAAAGAAATAAGGAAAATTTGTTTATTAATCGAA
Organism: Drosophila hamatofila; assembly: GCA_035045345.1. Classification (NCBI taxonomy): domain Eukaryota; kingdom Metazoa; phylum Arthropoda; class Insecta; order Diptera; family Drosophilidae; genus Drosophila; species Drosophila hamatofila. Next base: position 30,606,303 of record JAWNPA010000020.1, on the reverse strand, counting down.
ATGTGAATACTCTCAGTCTGTCGCGCGTCGTCCCTCTCCCACTGTCTCTCATACTCTCCCTCTCTTACAGATATCTCAATATCTCATTTTGTCTTATTACGTTCCACAGTTGGTAGTCAACCAGCAGCTAATCCGAGAGTCCCCGATTCTGCACCCCAAGTAGTCGCTTGGCTAAAATCAAACGAGGCGATTTGTTTTGTTGTGTGTTGTAGTAAAAGAGGATAAAAGTTCTTTAAAATACAATTAGCATTCTATGTATATGTATATGCATTAAAAAACATACCCAGCTATATATCGAATTCGGCACACACACACACACGCACACACAGAAACACAGCAATACTTACACTTACACAATATCAATTAATCAAATCAAAACTTTTGCAACACTTTATGGGCGGATCTATTGTAAGCTATGTCGTGATAGTTGAGCATATTTTCCAATCTGAATTTTCTTAAATAATTCAGCTAGATTTACTAAACATATAATTGGCATATTTGTCTTAGACTATCTATTCTTTTAATCTAAATATAGAATCTACACGTTTTAATCGCATGTATCAGGAATTAAAAACAAAAATAAATCAAAACAAAATACATTTCAAATAAACAAAAACAAAAGAAAAACAAATTTTATAGTATTAAAATCAGATGTCACTGCTAAAAGAATTCTCTTTAAAATAAAAAAAAATTAAACAGTTGCCAAGTGCGGCAAAAACTAAATAAATGAGCGTTTCAAAAGAAAGAAAAATTGCAAACATTTCATTATTAACAACGACTCAAGTAAATAAAGCTATAGGAAATATAAAAGCAAAAAGAAAACAAGAAACAGAATCAGACAAACAAACAAAAAATGTATATATTACGAATATAAAATACTCTTATCGAAATTTTACACATAAATGTCAATTGACGATATAAGGTGTTCTAAAGTTGACAGCTAAATATCAGTGGATCAGATATATAGTTTTATTATATTTTCCTATGCTTGAAGAAAAGAGAAGTCCGAATAATATAAAGAAAATAAAAAAATAAAATACTTCACATATAAACTCATTATTTTTTAGGTAATATGTTTCTATTTCTGTCTTAGATGATAACAAAGATTAAGTTCATAAGAAATGTCAAATTGGCTAAGCATATTCCCGATTACAAGCGATCCAAGTAGCTATAAACAATATCTTCTGCTAGGGCATACAAACATACACGGAATAAACCGAATCAGAAAACACTAGAAGACTTGCGACGACTGCGATAAGCAGCAACACGCAACGATTCGTCGAATATGTAAACAATATTTAAACACACATACATAAACATGTGTGTGTGTGTGTATATATATGTATGCATGCTGAAATACAGACGCAGGGAATACCAGTTTTCGCCAGTGTATGGCGCTTCAAGCTTGTTTGTTTATCCCCCGCGCAGTAAACTCTTGTGAAATCTAGAAATTGAGACATCAGCGACTACTTAACTTAGGAGAACTTCGACACTCTGACTACTCTGGATCAAATTTGCAAGCTGGACAACGCTGTAAATGTCACGCACACTGCCTGGTGCACGTGACGTATGAGTAATGCGAGCTCAGAGTTCAATTAAAAGCTTTTAGCAATCTCTATATATTTGAATATTGACAAGCACTTAGGAAAAGGGTCAGCTAGACGATGGCAAGCCGCCCACTGAGCATCCCGTGTGCAGGACGTGTTGGTATTTTCGATGCATTCTCAAGTAACAATCGACCCTTGGACCATGGACCTGGGAGACGGCGTCATTGCCAAATCACTCGCTTGATTCATGAAATAAAGACGCGATGCCCTGAACGTTGAACAGTGAACATTGATCCCGACGGACACGCCCCCATGAAACCGCCCCAACTGGCAGCCATTCGTGTTGGCGTTTTCGAACCTGGGGGCCATTGGGCCAAAAACATTGTCGACGACGCTTTCGTAGCCGTCGTCGCACTTTTGAGCTATTAAGTAATTGGCAAGCATCGGCGCTCGTTTAATTTTAGGGATGAGCCAGCCAGCCACCCAAAGAAGCAGAAGTGCAATCAAAAATTCGTCTATGCGACAGGTAGTTCGCAAGCCGAATGACGCCAACTGTTGATCAGGCACACGTTGTTTGCCAAAAGCATGGACGGACATCGGACGCATGCTTCAAAAACGCATTAGTTGAAATATAGAGAAAGACACAGAAGCCTAAATACTCTTACAGGTAGACATGGGTAAGAGAATTGAATCGTGACAAATTAATTTGATTGCGAAGCACCTGTATGCTCTAATTAGAATGTTTTGCACACGCACGCCCTCAAAAGTTGTTTTCGCGATATCGTGCGTTAACCTAAAAATAAGGGAATTATATTCCATTGATGGTTAGCTTTACGGTTTCCAGTTGTTGCGTCCATAGATAAGATATCTTTACAGCTACACGTGATATGAAAGCGCTTTAAACAGGTGCACATTTATGTACATATTCACGTATGTTCAATATTGATTCACATGACTTTCAGACTTTCAGATAGTATTTTATGTTATGTACGCTTCGAAATTACCCAAGCACCACTCAATAGATTGTCCATATATGTAGTTAGCTAGTTTTGTAAATAAACAACAAAGATAATGCGGCTACTCGGAAATATAGCAATACATATGAATATATAAATAAATATATATACTCTTGTGATCAACATCACAGATTAAATTGTGTGTGAATATTTTCTTCTCAGCAGATGACTCATAACCTGACTAAGTGGAAAATTTTCGTCATATAAACAAGTCTGAACTAATTCCTGTCAATTTTTATCAATGACAGTATAAACAATTATGTAAACGAGACCCAAGAACTCAATGTCAAGCACTTCCGATACGAAATGTATGTCAAATGAGGGAGACCTTCGCATCACATTAGAGAATTTTCATATTTCCACACTTCAGTTGTCTTGTTGTCAATGGCAATGTCTGCCGCCAATTGTGAAATAGCACAACAAAAAATATAATGAAATAAAAAAGTGAAAGACACTAAAGAAGATGACGCGCTTGGTAGGGGGAAAACAACAAAAAGTAAACACAAATATAAATATAATAAATTAATTTCTTTGCTTTAGTAAATTAGCGTCAGCAAACACACAAAAATATTAATGAAAAACAAAAGTTGTTCGCACTGAGAACCTGCACGACATGGAGACTAGCTTCAGGCCGATCATTGGCCCGCTATAACCTTGATTGCACCTGCAGCAGTCTGCGACATTGCTGATAAGATAAATAGACCATATAAACACATGCTCGTGCAGGGCAGCCGCCGGGCAACAGTCGACAGCAATTCAGCAATTGCCAAACTATTATTAGAACCGCATACAAGAGCCATAAAAACTAGTTACCTTGTTGACTTTAGCTACGATCACGTGAGATTGTTTTGATATGCTTGAGAAAACTGGAAATCACACGCAAACCGGTTGCAGTTGCCCAGTTGAAACTTTTTAATTAGCATTATGTATAGATATAGCCATGGCTGACTGTACACGTGATATAATAACCAAAGCACTCGCTCAATGGAGTGCCTAGTGCCAAGTGCCAATTGCTTATTCAACAAAAGAGAGCGAGCTGCAGCACAGCAAAACGTGTCCACGTGTCGAGACTACTGCATAGCAACAGCAACAACAATAGCAACGACGAATGAGAAACACAACTGCCTCAAGTCATCTATTTTTATTCCTATTCTTCATGCTCAGTACACATTATGCTGGCGTGCTGCTGCAATTCAATAAACATAAACAACAATAATTTACAAAGCAACTAGCTCAATTGAGCACAGGCGCTGAGTGCTATTCGCCTCACACAGCTGCATTACTTATACGCCACATGTTACGCCCCACACATACATATATCTATATCAATATATATAAATATAAATATATACATATCTATATGTAGTTGTAGCGTTGGCAAAATGACGATGCAGCGGAAATGAACATTGCTTGACCCAAACAAAAATCAACCGCTAAGAGCCAACTATTCCAGAGAATGTCATTTGGTATGCCTTAGGATAGGATAAACAAAATTTGCTATACGATAAATATTATTTTAAAAAAATTCTTAAAGCATACGCTACAATGTTACTTTAAAGTAAATTTAAATAGAAAAACTATTATTATCATCTACTGTTGCTGCACTTGAATAGTTTTTAATATAAATAACTGTTTATATTAAAACCTATCCAGTAGGTAATAATAATAGTTTTTTCTTTTCAAATTTACTTTCAACTATTCTAATTTCGAGATTTTACTATTTGATGTAAACACAACAAACCGACTTATATAAACTAATTATTCCAGAGAATTTGCCTTAAGATTTGATAACTGAAAAATTCCTATAAAATAAAAAAAAAACTTGTAAAAGAGCATTCAAGTATTCGGATCGAACAATCAACGATAATAATAGTTTTCATCTTTTTAAACGAACTTTCAAGTAACATTGCTGAGTTAAGTTTCCACATTTTACTATTTAGTATAAGCACAATATTTTGAAATTCGACCAACATACAACATATACATATATATATCGAGACACTCACACAAATTCTTTGTTAGGGCACACTCACGCATCAAATACTTTTGATAACTAGGTCAAAAGAAAAATATATCCATTTGAATCATTTAGAGGCAATCAAATGCAATGCGGGCCCAGCTCATGTGTCGCCGCTGACTCACCTGCCCCGCCACAGGCCCCAGTCAATGCAGAGTGCATTAATCACAGCGCGGAAAACTAAAAGATACATTCACACACAGACCCACACACACACACACACACACATGATTGTTTTGTAAATTTCTCAATATTTGCGGCACGTTTGTCAAACGGCACGAGGAATCTCGCGAGCTCAAATATAAACATCCACTGTGGAACGTACATGTATGTGGAGCACATATGTATGCATGTATATGGAAGTGCCTATGTATGTGCATGTGTCTATGTATGCGTGCATGTGTGTGTTTGCATGAAAAGAACTGCATGGAAATGATCGTGTGTACGTGCCTGTGTCGGGGATGGCAATGGCCGAACGCTGACGATAAGCCGACGCGATTCCGAATAGCGTTTGGAATCCAATTCGAAATTGGAATCAGTGTGCGCTCTATTCTAATTTGAAAATTTTGCCCGTACTTAATAATGTATGTTTGAGTGTGCGTGTGCGTGTGTATATGAAATTTTATTTGTTATTTATAGAGCACAAGCATGCGTTTGTTGTTATTTTACTTCGCTATATTGATATATTCGAAATAGATCACTAAAGTGTATGTACATACATATATATGTATAGGTATATATATATAGGTATATATAAATTCGATTATTTGCGGCTAGCTTTGACGTGTTGTCTTGCTGAACATTTGTGCGTTGCTTAATCTACATGACGAAACTGCAACAGCTTACAGGATTTCGTCATGTAACACAAACGTGGCCAGCAAACAAACACACTTTCTTAGTTCAATTGTCTCGTTGCAGTCTTATCGATGGATACTAAAATCCAGATCACAAATCATAAATCACAAATCACGAATCACTAATCACTAATCACTAATCACTTGTTGCTTATCACTTATCAATGGCTGGGGTCACGTTGTCGCAAAGATCCCGAAATCGAAAACAACGAGAGACAGCTGCATATTTGAGTTTGGTATGTGGAGCAGCTGCCTCGTCGTGCAACAAACCCGAGATCTCACATATTTTCGCACAACCCACACTCCTTATTCAGGAACATTATCTACAGATATATATATATCTATATATACATATATACTATATATGAGCAGACATACATATGTATATTGCTCAGTTATCCGTTAAGTACATACAACTATGTGCGTCACCAGAAATTCGCTTTTATCGCGTGCTTGTTTATCTCTTTTATGGATGACATGATTGTACTAGTTGAGTTGTTGTTTGTTGATTAAAGAATCGCTAGAGTAAATTATATACGTTGTAAATATATGACGGCTACGCAGACGTGTGTTAACTTCAAGTGCCAAGTGACGACTTGAATAAATTGGCAAACAATATAATGATAATGATATCGAGCACGACAAAGATAGCGATAACCGTCACGATGATAATGCTGGCGATAAGATGGCCAAAAGTGGAAACTCCTTCAATTTCGATACTCTTCTGCTAAGGCTCTATTTCTAATTTCCTAATAGAGAAACATTCATCTACTTATAGAAAACAAAAAACAAAAGATAAAATATAATAGTTTCTCAGTCCAAGTTCTCATTCTAATTAAAATTTGTGTAGACATAATTATATCATATTATATATTATATATAAATATATTCCTATGTGTACACAAACGAATAGGTAAAGCCGCAGATAAATCCTCGAGCTGCCAAATAGTTTGGCTAATTGCCTTAACGTGTCATGTCTGGACTTAATTTATTGCTCACGTGAGCCTTGAGTGTCTCAATAATTGATCTTAAATAAAAGAAGATGAGCAATACAGCATCTGTCTTTAGTTATTGGTAAATGGATTTGTCAATATCTTAATTAAATCGTTCATTTAAGCAAATGAGTCTTGCATACTTGATGAATGTCCAATTGGAATGGGTGCATTTAATAGAACTGAATATACAGAACATATTTATAGAAAATCACTTAAAGGCGTCATTCCACTGGACACAAAAATAGACAACAAAAAAAGAAGAAAACAATCAACAACAGTTGCTGACCTTCAAAAGGACACCGACTAGTAAACACACACATACACATACACGCACATGTGCGTGAGTGTTTGTTTGTGTGAGAGCAACACGCCCACAAAAACCACTCAAACGAGCGCTCCAATTGGCTATTTATAGCCCTAAAGCATTTTGGCCGTTGACATTTAGTGGGAATATAAGCGGGGGCTTTATAAAAACCAATCAGTCCGGTCGGCCAAGCTCTTACTGATTCATTGAAACTTGCTATATGTACGGCAGTATGAATATGCATACACATATATATAAATTATCTATATTATATGCACACACGTTGTTTTGACCACTGCCAAGAATAAAAACAAAATTCCAAACAAATTCAAGTTCAGAATACATATTGAAAAGGAGAGACAGAAAGAAGAGGTAAGCCCCCAAAAGTGAGCGTCACGTTTGCCCAATCGTGTGTGTTGTATTTTGCCAGTGTTTTGGCAAAATGTTTGCATAAATAAATACATCAACTAAAATCCATTTTAAAAATAGAGTCAAAGGCGTCAAGCGAACGCGAGTCAGTCTGCCCACGTTTTCATTCGCTTTTCACTTAATTCGTGATTCTTTTTCTTTCTTCATTTTGCTCAACTGCCAAAAATAGCCTCACGATCCACGCCCAATCGCAAACTGACACACACACATACACACATGCATATTACTATGTGTACCGTTACAATGCCGTCTGCAAACTTAGCCTACAGCTTAGATATGATTTAAAATTAAACTAACTGTAATTTATGCATAAACTTAGGCGCGGGCAGGTGAAAGTGAGTGTGTTTAATGTTATTGTTTATTGTTGTTGTCCTAGTTGTTGTTCTTGTGGTGGGGTGGTGGAGTGCTCTGGCAAAATACCTTTCGTATATATGTATGTATATACCTACCTCTCATACTTAACCGGATGTGCCGCATGTCCGTTTGCTTCGCTCCAGTAGGGCTCCATGCTGCTGTTGCTGCTGTGAATCCGCCGGCTGCTGCTAGAGGTGACGATCCTGGACAAATTTCCAACTGCTGATATCCTCTGCTGCTGCTGCTGCTCCTGCTGCGTCGACGTTACTTGCTGCTGTGGTGGAATGGTGGAAGCTATTCGCTCTCTACGTCAATGCAGGAAAGACAAGATAAAATGCCGGCGAGTGAGCGCACGAGTTCGTATGACAGCAAACAGGTTGTCGGCCACGGCGAATTTATTGCGGCGAATTACGAATTGTTGCTGCTCTGTTCAATTGTGTGGTGGGTTCATACAGCCCAACTTGCTTAGCAACTTATTTGAATATTTTAACAATGTGAATTTTTAGAGTTTAACTCTGGACTGTAAATATCTACTGCAATTTATATCACACTTGAATATCCAATACTCTTTGCACACTTCTGACAGGCTAGCCCGTTTCAAATGTAGCATAACATTTCAAATTTTTGTAGCTTCTCTGTTTATTTTAGAATCTCTTAAGGAGTGAACGACTTTTGATATGCGGCGTCAACTATCTGCCGACTGTTAAGGGATGACTGTTCTCCTTATCACCAGTGATGGCCTTTTGTTTTTGTTTCTGTTACTGTGCCGATAACAAAGACAGCAATGGGTGAGATAAGGCTTATTTATATACACAAAATGCTCACACTTATGTACACACTAGGTACATACACACACATAGACACATTTGCGGCTTAACTTTTATTGAGAGACGTTTATCTAGGTGGAAATTTAACCGCACTTGTTGGACCAATGTAAGCCTTGGTCTCGATATGTAATTGTATTAGACCAGCCTCTGCTTCTGGCTCTGCCGCGCCCGTGCTTGCTTGAGGCCCACGCGTTTTCTGCAGCTGATGCTTTTACGTTGGAAACCTTGAAATTTCTTTGCACTCACGTCTCGTTTTCGGTCGCGGGACTTGCTCTCTGCCACACACGCACACACAGCCACACAGCCACCTGCTCCGCACCGCACAGCTCGAAACGCGAACAATTGTCGAAAAACGTGATTCTTTTTTTTTTTTTTTTTTTTTTTTGTCACACGGCACCGATATACACGTTTTGTACTTTGAGTTATTTCTTATTTATTTTATTAATACACAACTTCCTTCGTTTCACAGTGGAATTTTACCAGCAGCCGCGAATCGTGTGCGCACCGTTTGCGTGTATTTGTATATTTTACTACACAGCACTTTATATATACATATATATTTGCTTGTGTATGTATGCGTATAATTTGTTGTTGCTGCTGCTGCTATAACTTTGTATTTCTTTTCTTCTTTTTTTAGTGTTGAAGCACTTGCGCTGTCCGAAACGCTGCCAACATCAACTGCTCACTACGAACGGTCGAATTGAAATGAATGAAAAATACGCGGCGAACGGGCTAAAATTAAAACCAAGCGGTAAAAGCAAATGTCGCACATCGAAACCTGAATACCCTATACAAGCAACAATCTGTGCTGATTTTAAAATCAACGAGCATATTTACAATGCATAGAAACTTTTAATAGATATCAGTTATAATATAATATTCTGATATTTTACAAACAAAATATTAGACTTTAAAGCTTATTTAATTGTCAACGCTGAATCTCTGTTACAAACTGAATAGCATTGAAACTAAGCTTTGTGTAAAGAGTGCATATATACACAACACGAGACCAAATACTGTGAGCAGTTCGAGAGCGAAGATGACGTGCCTCGGGTATCCGAGAAGTAAAATGGCAAAAGAGCTAGGAAACGTGAGAGAAACGAGAGAGAACCCGCCCCGCTGACAGTGAGAGAAGCACTTTGTCAAGTCATGTTGTACTGCGGCTGACTTTGGTATGTGTGTGAATGCGATTGTATGTGCATACATATGTGAGTGCTGGTATGCGTTGGCTTTCAGATCTATTTGAATGTGTACGTGCGTGCGTTGATGTTATCGCATTTCGTGCGCGGCGAACGTGATTGTCACAGTGGGTTTAAGCTATACATATTCTTTCAAATTTAAAATGTATATGTTACACTAACCAATTGGTGCTTAAAGCTGTATATTAAAACCTCAATAATTGTAAATATAATTCTTAAAATGACAATCGTCTGTTGAATTAATGCAATACAATATTGACTAATTTTGAGGTAAAAAGGCTCTATAGTGCATGTTAAGATGACCAGGCAGCACAATTTACAGGCTGCATGTGCCAGCCATAAGCCCAGAAGCGCAGTTCATAGCCCTATTCGAACAATACGAAAGAATATGCATTTCAAATATGTACATACATACATACATATGTTTCTATACTAGTGTGTACACATATGTATACATATGTATTCATATATCTGCTAAAATATTATGCTAATGTTTATTATGGGCACAATGAAAAGCACAACCATAGTTAGTTGTGTGTGAATTACTTGCATACACATACACATGTACACATGCATTTAAATATGTATGGGTATGTACTGATGTTATTAATAAGCATTTACTAGATCGTCTATAATACTTATTGTTGACTGAGTGATTGTTAAAAATAAATATGTACAAACATAGTGCAGACATTCAGGCAGGAAAAAAGTTTTTCGATTATTTTATTGATAATAAACGTTCACCCACACGTATGCATATAAAGATTACCGTTATAGAGCTCAATGGTCATTGGGGCGTGTGCTGCGTGCTTTTTTGCCTTTACAGTTGTTGTTTCTGTTTGTTTGTCTGACAGCTTTCAAGTTGAAAGGCAGACGCAAACAACAACAAAGAAATAAAGAAAAAACAACGTAGAAGCCCAAGGCAAATTAAGCAAAACAACAACAGTTTCAACGCTCAACGCTCAACGGCAGCAGCAGCAGCGGCACATAATAAAACACGTGAACGTGACAAATTCCAAAGCGACTCGCAGCTGTTACATTGGGCGGAGACAACAACGACGGCCACATTTGACGGCGAATTGCGACGGAGCGAGGATTGCCTGGCAACAAAGCGATTGTCTGACAGACACACATTCATGCAAAGCGCAAGCTCTCGCAGTCGGCTGACATTTTGTTTTTATAATATTTAAGCACTCGACGCTTTTATATACATACATACATATATATATATATATATAAATATATATATACATATATATATATATATACATATAGATATAATTGTGCATAAGTATTATTATTAATCGAAATAATAATCATACGCTGAGTTGGCCGCTCATGAACAACACGACGAGCGAAGCGGCGGAGCAGCGCATATTTCTGTCTCACTTAAACCCACATTATTTCATTGTCGCTCTCGCTCTCTCCCTCTCCCTCTCTCTCTCCCTCACTCTCTCTTTCTCCCGCTGTTTCTCTTTTCACAACGCGCTCCCTCTTTACTGTACGCGTGAGCAGCTTTTTAATCAAGACACGTTGAAAGCGGCCACAGCCAACGAAAAAAATTCATAGCGCATGACGTAATATCTCACGCGAGGCGAGCGTGTCAGCCATTTTACATACACATCGACGTTTGGAAATACATATATGTACATCTAAATATATACATATGTGTATAAATATATATGCATGTGTGCACACACACTCACAACACACACACCGCAACACACATGCCAGTTTGTTGTTGGTCACGTGTTGTGCAAATGTTTTAGCTGCTTGTGAGTGTGTTTAATATCAGCAGACCACTTTGTTTATACATCGCATACATACATATATATAGGTGGACGTACATATAATATTGTTTATTTCGTTTTATTTTCCAGCACTTTAATTAAATTTAAATGCCAGCGGTCGCCAGTCACAAAGGCATGCAATCTATTTATAGCTCTGGCAAAGGTCACACCAAATCAAAGCAACAAGTCACTGCCCAGCACGATCAACAAATGTCACAAACGTGTCCAAGTCCAATGCGCAATGAATATGGGCGCTGGCTGAAATGGCTTGCATAAGTTGCATTCCTTGCCATTGCTGTAGCTGTTTGCTGATCTCACAGTCTGAGCTGGACAATAACAGCTGTGTGTGTATGTGTGTGTGTATAGTCATGTACACTTATTGATATGCACATACATATAAGGCAGGCATGCACCTACATAAATACATATACATATGTATGTATTCTGTGGCACGTGCAACGCCCCTTAGCGAATGGCTCATCACATGCTATTACGTATACGAAGCCTATTCACACATTACACATACGCCCCGTAAGGCACGTGCGCATTTATGAAACTTTTGGAACTGCCTCGAACTATTTACGCGCTGGGCCCCACACCGCGATCCGCAGCAGCGGCCTTATCTGAAACTTCAAATTGTTTCAATTGCTGTGGAAAAACAAATATTTTTCTTCCCATTCCAGTGTATAAATAGTTAATTTTTGTTATGGTCACGTGTCGCTAATCCAAATGCGTTACGTGGCCTGTGAATTTCCATAGAAATAAAATGCAATCGAGCGACACAAAGCTAAGCAACTAAAACGAAAATGAACAAGGTTGTTGTTGCTACTGTTGTTGCTGTTGTTGCTGTTGTTGCTGTTGTTGCTGTTGTTGCTGTTGTTGCTGTTGTCACTGTTGCTGTTGTTTTTTCTTATAAACACGGCAAGCGGCGTGATAAAAAACAAACACTTGTGGATTGTTTGTGTGGGCATAGTTCCAAGCGCTGGCTGAGCCAACTTATATATACACACATACATAGACACGACTATGTGTGTGCATGTGTGAGTATGCATGCGATTATCTGACTGTATCTGTTTCTGTAACTGTGTCGTCTGTATCTTTATTAGCCGGTCTGTGTGTGTCAGCTTACATTTATAGTATAGAGGTGTTTACAATTAACCCATAAGCTGTTTGTTATTTGAAAATGTTGTGAAGCCGCTGCTGAGCACATGTACAATTTGACAAATTGACAACAACAACATTAAAGCCGTCTCCACAGCTTCACAACTACGGCAATAAAATATTGATCAATAAGTAAAATAGCTTGTTTTTTTTCATTTTTTATATGTGTGTGATGTGCTCATAAATTCAAAATTAATTAGTTTTATTCTTTCTGTTTATTATTGTTTATATGTTAATACTTACAACTACAGTTTTAGTACTATAGTTTAAATAATCTGGGTTAGTACTGCCCTGTTTGTTTTGCATCCGGATCTAAAAGCAAACTCCTTAACAGATGATAAATCGGTTATTGATTTTTCTCATACTATAAATGGACGTTAGAGCACAGATATTGAATGCCGCTTTCGCTGATATAATAGTATTCATGTTAAAATACATAATATACTATATATTACATTTTAAGGCTAGAATAGCTTAAAGACCTATCATGCTTTCGATTCAAGCTCAAACATATTTAGTAACTAAATGGAAAATAAATTGTGTTGCCTTTTATTAAGTTGAATTTAAGGAGAAAATTAAATCAAAGCCATTATACCCTTATTTCCCATTTTCTATGCGTTCAGGGTATAAAAACAGTTGTCTTTGAGTTTTGTGAGATTTCATAGACTTGTAGACTTACAGTTCAACTACAGTGTTTATAAAAGGCTTATGGCAATTTATACACAGTGCCATTCGAAGAATAAGTTGCCTTTCCCACTTTTCCGGAATTTTCTTCATTGAACTTCCTAAAGCATTTTTACTACTATAACTTGGTCAAAATTATTGCAAGGAACATAATACTGAATGGGAAAGTACATATAAAAACTCGAAACATTATCAAATAACTTATATGATCTATTTTTTTCTATGCAATTTGAATAGAATTTCATCAACAATTTTGAATTCTAAAGAAAACTTATTCTTCAGTTTAAACCAAATAATCTGTGATATAAGAGTATAACTCTTATTTTTAAAAGTAACGTCTTTAATATTTAATGTTCGAGTAAAAACGAAAGGTTGACAGCTACTATATGGTATAATACTGGTAAAGTAAATAATAATATGCTTTGTAAAATATTGAATTATTGAGCTAGAGTGAATCACTTCCCCATCGCCCGCAGTGAAACTGTTTAGCATATGCTGCAAGTTGAAATATAGTATATGTATATTGACTATATGTATATTGACAATATGCATCATTTGTACAATTTACACTTGAAATTAGCATAAGCTAATCAAATTGAGTTGAGGGGCGGGGCAGTAGCTTTGACGCAGGCCAGGCCTGGCCAGGCCCCGCAAGAGTCGCTCGAATGAAAGGCCCCGAAACGGAATGCGGGACAAATAAAATGGGTGTGTGTGCTAAACAACTTGTTTCATAAATTTACTACATTCGATTAGCATCACATTTCGTATGGATGATTTGTATGTACACTCAAATTTAATTTGAAATATATAACACACAGTCGTGCACGCTTCTGGATTCTATAAATGAACTGAGATAAGGAAAAGCAAATTTTTAAAATTCACATTCTCTTATCACTTTGCCAAACTTTTAATTTCAAAGTCGAGGTAAATCTAATTAAAATGTATATGCGTATGAACATAGTACACTGATATTGGTAAACTGATAAGAATAAAAGCGACATACATACCTACATATAAACGTGTGCATATTTATAGTGTGTGATTGTATTTAGTCATGCCTATACCTATTGCATAAAACTGCGAGCCCTGAAGGAGCTGTAGCGAAGCGAAAGCTCAATTTTATACTGACTTTATGCGTTGTAATCGAGTTCTGAGAAAATATTAGTGGCTTCCGTGGAATTTGTATTTCATTATTTATAATTTGAGCTGAAATTGGTTCTGAAGTTCCTTTCAATATTTCAATTTTTGTACATTTTAAGTACATTAAGTACAACATTACGTATTTATTGATTATTATTATTAATTAACCATGAAGATTAGACAGATAGACAAAATGCACACTTCTATCTATCTTTTTGTAAACTTTCTTATATATATATTATGTTTATATATACATACATATGTATAGAATGATTGATAGCCATATATATACATACAAGAATACAAATCACTAAAGAAATTTAGTATTCTTCTTATATATGACTGACTCTTTTTACCTTATATTTAAAAATTAAAATTAAAAAAAAATTAATTTTCTTTCAATAAGCAAAACATTTTTCCCTAACAATTATTTTATACATATTTAAATATAAATCCGTATAACCTTAATAATTCGAGAGATGGGTGTGACCTGGACATAATGTGGAGACTAAGCCCCAAGTTTTGATAATCGCTGAGAATACCATTCGTTAAAATAGTTTAATGACCATAGATCACAATTTGATTATTTGTCTAAAATTCTAGAAAATTTTCATTTCATACTTATTTCATTTCATAGTAAAAATTCCAAAGATTATAGCTTAACGTGACTGTTTAATTGTAATTTTATTAAAGTTATTATTTTAAAATAATGTTATTTAAACAGTTTGAACCTCAGAATGTAAAACTGCTCACAGCTGAAGGAAGTCAAGAAAAATATTTAAACCTAAAAAAAAAATAATAAATAAATAAATAGCTAGCCACGACACGTGTTACCGCAGCTGAACAAATAGAAAGCACATACAAACACATACATACACACACAAACAAACACTCACACACGCACACACACAGACACACAGTAGCGACAATCTGTAAGTGGACGATGTGTGGCAAAAACAAAATTGCAGCATTCATTAAACGTAGATAAAAAGTAGTACATGCACTACATGACATACTCGAATAGCTGTGTGTTTATATATATGTATACATATATATATATATATATATATATATATATATATATATATATATATATATATATATATATATATATATATATATATATATATATATATTATATATTGACACGTTTGCCTCGTGCGGCTCGTGCAGTGAGTGGGGACAGTTGCAGTGGGGTATATTAGTTGGGCAGTTGACAAGTGGGAAAATCATGAGAACGATGCTGCAAAAAGGGTATCAGTTTACCTTGGAAAATAAAATTTAATTATTCCTCCTACTTTCATATTTTCTTTTGTAAAAGAACAACAACTTTCTTTTGTACTTATCTTTCTCTCTCTCTTTCTCTCTGTATTTCTTTCTCTCTCTCTCTTTCTCACTCTCTCTCTCCCTCTTTTTATTCTCTGCCTAATTGAATTTGTTTGAATTTCAACCTTTGAAAGAAGAAGGCATTTTAGATAGTGTCAAAATTTTACATATATTTTAAATTAAAAAAAAAATAAAAATATATATATATATATATATATATATATACATTTGTTTAATATTTTAAAAAGATTTTAAATATTTAATAAAATATATGTATATTTATAATATATATTTATATTTTTATATATATATTTGTTGTATTTATAGGTACCTACTAGTCGATCAACCTTAGTTGTTTATCATTTTTATTTTAATTTTTTGTTATTGTATTATTTGAATTTCATTTGATGTCGAAGAATTTTGTATTTGTTTACGGTCTCAAGTTCTATTTTCGCTGCGCTCTCAGCTTATGTAAAAGTTACAAGCTGAGTTACACGTTTTGCATTCAAATGCTGTGCCGTTTGATAAATCAGATAAAGCGGGTTTTGAATTTCCTATTAGGCTTGCTACTCTGGCGACAAGGTGACGCCGCAGCTTTGGACTTTTGTTTTGATGTTGACTGTAATAAATGTATAAACACATATGTATACACACACATACACACACACACACACACAAGCACTGGTACCAAATAGTAGCTTGAAATGCACACATGTAATAGTAATGGCATCTGGTTTAATTGAATTTGCATGCGGATCTTAGGGCCCAGCTACCCTGACCATGGCCGGTATTGCCTTCAAGGAATGACAGCAGTCTTGCTGTTGCTCTATCTATATCCACGTGTAAAGATTCCCTAATGTAGTCGCCTCTTCCTATTACACATACGCCGTGGGTGCCCAGGGCGTAATCCAAAAGACGTTGTTATGTCAATCCAAAGCCGCGAGCAAGAACAGAGCCATTAACAATGTGCCAATACTGGCGCTGCCAATATTTGTCATGATAGTTACATCGGCCCCGTTACGTATGAATCGTATCTTAGTACATATATATATATATATATATATATATATATATGTATATATACCTTAATAAATATATACGTACATACATATATACTGTGACGCACTTTTCGTATGGTAACGGAAATTCATTGAGGCAAACGTGCTGTGCAACTGGCACCAGTTGTGAGGGTGTGCCCCTGCGGTTGCCAACAACAGAACTCAGCGAAATACCAGAAAATGCGTCATACAAAATGCAGAGCTGTAAGAAAAAAAGAAAAACAAAACAAAAAATATTATCCAAAAATATGTAACAAAGCAACAAAACTCATAAAAATTCGGCTTACAAACAAACCGAAAATTGAAAACAATTGTTATTAATAATGAAATTTTGCATGTAGAATACAAATTTCCATATTCTCCCACACAGAAACACAAAGATATATATAAATACGACTAAAGTTCAGTTGTACTTGCGGACGCGGACGCGAACTAGCGAACTCGCATGCTAATGTGCAACACGTGTGCAGAGTACTCAGAGACTTGCCGGCTGGCTAATTGAGCGAAACTAGACGAACAGCGTTGAACAAGAATGCGTATATATAAATATACATGCGTATATAATACATAAATAACAAATTTCTATATACATATTCAATAGTTGCAGCATATGTGTTTGTGTGTGCAATGCAGCAATGCAATGGGAAGACATTGCCTTATTTGAGCGTTAATTGGTTTTGCTGTTATGCCAGTCAAGTGTTAAAATTGCAAATCGCAACCAATTAATTAACAGGTATGTAATGTGCATCAATTTAAGCACGTTTCCTGCGCGTTAGCAGAAAAACAAATAACACATAATATATCAATTTTGCACTAATAATATTGCTTGCCAAACTTATACAAAAAAATCCTTGATTGAAATCTATTTAAATAAAGTTATTTTCTTATTAAAACACATTCATTTCATTAAAGTTTTGCGCCAAATTCAAACGAATTAGCCATGACATGCGAATGGCAAAAGCAACACATACTCAGCTATGGCGTTGCCAGACAGTTGAAACACTATTCAGTTTGCAGCTGCGACTTGGCTGCTTACCAACACTGCAGAATGCCGAGTCAGCTGCTCACAATTTAGTCAAGCAATTTTACCGAAATTTTTATAAATCTTTTTAAATATGTGCAATAGTCTTAGAATATTAATTTAAAATCGTACGTGCAATACTTACAATTTTCCAACAACATGTATTAAGCCGATAATCGTTTTCGTTTGAAATGCAACGCGGCATTTTGGCCAATAAAATGCCATCACTTTGTTTGTTGTTGTCCCCTGTTGTTGCCAAGGAAACGAAAAACGCAAACACAACAAGTTACGTCGCAGCACGGTCGATCGTGTGTATGTGTGTGTGGATATGTGTGTATGAGCTCCACACTTCCTTCCGGTCTAATTTTTATACCAAATGAAGGATATCGCACAAAGAAGCAGCGCTAACTTATATATATTTATAATTTCAACAAAAATTTAACTAAAATAAAATGACCAAAAAAGTGCAAATATTTTGATTTGAAAATGCAATCTATTGTCCAGGATACCGACAAGTGTGCAGGATGATATTACGCATTTGATATGGTGAGTACTAGAAAAATCCATTGGGCTAATTTAAGTGACCGCCGCCGTCCCGCCCCCCCACTACCGTGCCACAGGAAGGCAAATGTCACAATTATGTGGAAATGAAAAAACTTTCCGAGAATCAAAGATCAAAAAGCATATAACTTTTTCCATTTTTCCAAGCATTACGAGGATTTTCAAATGAGTTTTCATTGAACGGGAAAATGAGAAAATTACGCTTCCCACACTTTGTGCTCGCTCGAGTTTTCCGACTTTAAACTTTTGCAGCACAAGCCATTTTTGTAGGGCTTAATGTTTAGAAGCAATTAAGACGAGTCCTGGCCACGGCCACACAAACCAACGAACCAACCAAGCCAGCCAAGCGACCAACCCCCAAAATATACATATCCAGGTAACATTTTGTGGCAGGATATGTCTGTGCTATGCGTGGCACAGCCACCCGCGTGCACCTTCGCATCCGAGTGGCGTGTGCGATACTCTTACGGCTGCCATGGCCGGTTGCACAGTCGACCGACCACACCAGGTGTAGAACAAGTATCTTGCTGCATATTTCCGCTTTGCTGCCTCGCCCCGCTTGCGTGGACAAGGGCAGCGAAGGGGACGGAGGACGGGAAGCGGGGTCAGCACATGCCAGGCGAACGCTCGCATAATAACTGTCAGAGCATCTGATGATTTGATGCCTTTTCTGACGACTGTCAATAACTCGCATAATGCTCATCATTCTCATCATTGGCGACATTCGACCCGAAGTGCTCTGAACTGGTATAATTGCAACCCGCAAGTATCGCCGCTCAGGTGAACAACTTGCTTTTTGCTATTTCAATTAATGCGCAACATATTTGATTAAACACTCATTGAAACAATGGCAAACAGTTTCACAGCTCGGCCACAGCTCGATTGCTGATTGCATTTCAATTTTCTCACTTGACCGCATTTTCAGCTCGTTTTGCTTTTAAATTACAATTAATTTGCTCAAGTGACGAGATAAGAAAACATAAAGACGTTCCTTCTCTAAGCCATGTCACATTGACTTTCATTTGAGACGAAATTATATTTTTAGAGTGTGTTAAATGAAGTTTCAATTCAAATGTAGCTTGAAATTGAATTGTCATTTTGTTCCATTTATTCTAAAATACTTGATAATATTATATTGATATCATGGAAACATCGTACATACATACCTTTTGTGCAAAAATTATAAAAAAATAATAATGAAATGTAGCTTGAAATATAAGCTATATATTATAAATATCCAGTTACCATTTTGTTAAAGTCTTTTCACAAAGAAATGAGTTTAGAGCTTAGATATTTGCCACGACTCTTCTGTTCTCCCTTTTAATTTATATATTTTTATTTAATTTTTTTTTTATTGATTTTGGCTTCTCTCTTCATTTATTCATAAAATTTGTGTATCAATTAAATCTGCTTTTCGTTATCTTCAAATGAGCATAAACTGTCTTCCCATAACCTCTGCTGAATGCCAATCTGTCAGATCTATCTAAACAGAGATCCATTTTAATTCATGGCCTGGGGTGGAACCTTTGGCATCTTTTTATATCCTGAACCCATTGAATATGGAAATTAAGAGTATAAAGGTTTTGTGAAAATGTGTGTAACAGGCAGCAGAAGGCGAAGGAGTCTCCATAAAATAATATATATACTTGACCAGGTAAACGTAGCTGAGTCCGTCTAACCATGTCCATCTGTCCGCTCGTCCATCTGAACGCAAGCCGACTCATAAGATACAAAAGCTAGAGACTTGAAATGTTAAAAATATATTCCTGTATGTGTGCATATGTTGCTTTAAATGTATATATACAGCATATCAAGTAAAGCACATAATGATTAGAATATCACCTCTTCGCAGGATTCAGGATATCTGCTAGTCAAGCAGTCTCCTTGTATACAGTGAAAGTTGGATAAGTTAAAGTCAGCAGCAGAATAGAATACTTCTCTAACAAATACAATGGTAAAGTCGATATAGAAGTTCTTTTATAGAATGAACAGCAAGTAAATAAATTATCTAGTCAAAAATATGTTTTAAGATCTGATTTAAAAGACATAAAAGGGCTTAAATCAAAAATATAATTGATATTTGTACAATGCTATGGACTTATACATGTATATATGACTTATCTAAAGGTAAATGTCTTTTAATCCCAACGTAAACTTTTTAAATATATTTAAAATAAATATTTTTATAAATATTTATAAATATGGTCTTAAGTTAAGTCTTGACTAAATTAAATCTTAAATATGCAGGAACGAGTCTCTTACGTATTATTAGCATCTCATGTTAGCTATTTTGCTCTTGAACTAAACGGAAACTGATTTTGCTGCTGTTCAATTATTCTACTTGCTTCAAGTGGCATCTGCTGAAGGATAAATATTGTTGTATGTTCTACACACACATATGCACACACATACACACATATGCATATGCATTTAAGCTTGTCTTGTGCCGTGCATTCGCCGTGCAGCCCGTTCGAAAACCTTAACTGAAATAAACAAATGTTAGTCTTGTTGGTAAAAGCGTCACGGTGACTGCGTCAGCAACTGCCCGCACAGCTGCCAATATGTACCGGCTATATGGAATCTAGATGCAAATGCATTGCCGAGAGGGTGTTAGAGGCTACGGGGCAGAAAGTGTCCTGCCACTGCCACTGCAACAGCAGTCCTCGTTTGGGCCAATGCCTAAAATGCATTTCTATCTCGCTTGTGCAGCCGATTGAGTCAGTGTGCCAGACACCACCGGCAGCAATGGCAAACAGAGAAGTGTATTGTCCAACTCTATTACCAATTAACTACCCCTACGCCCCGTCGGCGGCACTTGAGCACTCGAGCCAGCGGGCAGGCGGCAGGTGGCAGGTGGCCGACAACAATAGCAGCCTGAACAAGTTCCGTGTTGTAGTTGCACATTCACGCTCGCACAGCAAGCACAGTAAGCGGCGCCAGCAACAACATCACTGGAGGAGCAACATCATTGAACGGTGGCAGATCCCACGTATGGGTCTTTAATCAAACTGAACCAAAGCGTTTTATGGTCTTGCAAGTAAGCGAAATAATCCAAACAGCAGCGAAAGCCAAACAACAACAGAACAAAATCCCTAACTTATTTGATCAATAATTTGCCGTGGCGCGTCCTTAGTGATTCCTGCGAGTGTTAGTGTCTGTGTGTGTTTGTGTTTGTGTTTATGTATTTTCAAGTTGCATTTTTCACACGTCAAATTTATGAAGTTGTCCGCGTGGTTTTACCATTTGATTTGTGAACTAATGCAAAAGCACCTTGCACTTCCGCTGGGGGCGAAGCATTAACCCTCTAACCAAAGCCGCCCCTGCACATTAAGCGACGCGCAATCGCCGCTGGCTTCGTTTATTGTTTATAAACAACAACCTGGACGGCTTGAAGCTCGACTCTATGACGTATGCCGGGTCGTCGTGTTGCCTCAACTACATCTCATTTGCCTAACTACGCAGTCCCAGTGCCAGTTCCAGTTCTTGCTCCAATCCTAACTGCCATCTGCTGTCTGGATACTTTCTAGGGACTGGGTTGGGTTGGGTTGGGCTGAGCCGGCTGGGTCGGTTGCCAGCGGCCTTTCGGCAAATATTATTTACATTGAACCGGTTGCCCAGTGAACAGTTGCGGGCCAAAGGGAAAGCATTAAGATATCCCGAAGAGTTCGATTCAGTGTGAGAAATTCATAAGTGCAGTTTGCAGAGTTTGTGCAATAATAGAGATGGAAATGTTCAAATTCAATAAAATGAAAACAGCTTAAGGTACTTAAAATGAATAAGATTGCAGTGAATGTAAATAAATGATTATAAATCTTTGATTAATTTTTGATTTACAAAAGACGAATAAAAGGTTTGTGGCATAAGTAATAATAGTTGTTTAATGCTGGACATAAACGAAGGGAAACTTTTAGACTATAAATGGATTTGGATATTAATATTAAATTGAATCAAATAAATTCAATAAAATTATAAACTCTGATATTGGTTAAAATTTAAATAATTAAATTGATTTGATAAATCTTCGATGAATACTTGATATCTAAAGGCGCATAAAGTGTTTATTGCATAAGTAATAATAATAATTTAATAATCAGCATAATTCAAGTGCAGCTTGGCTTTCAAATTGATTTTAATATCAATATTAAATCGAATCAAATAAAATTAAATGAATAAATACAGAGAAGAGTGTTATGTCTGATTTGATTTTAAAAGTGCAGCTGCATTTAGAAATGCGTACATCATTATAATAAAAATAAGGAATATATGACTTTTACATTTAGCTACTTTTTAAACTTTTTCAAAATTATGTTGTAAGCATACTAAATTTTCATAAAGATTTAATGGTTAAAAATCCGAAAAAAATCATATAAATGCTTAAAGTGTATGTTTCATATGCGTTAGTTTACAAAACCAATCCCTTGTTAAGTTTTATTCTAAATGTGCTACAGAGTCGAAGACAATAATGACAAAATATATTAAAATAATAAATAAAATACAAGATTCAATGCCTACATTTTCTCTACCTTTAATTTGATTGCTACAAACCATTTCAATGAAAAGCTTAAAAGATATCGTGGCACTTTTTAATTAGTTCATGCCGCACACCCACCCACACACACACACACACATACATACACATCTCCTTCATATATACATTCAAATGTATGCTACATAAATTATATTTAGCGCCTAAATGATGCCACAAAAAATAGCTGAAAAAGAAAACAAAATGGCGTCGTTCTAGAGTACAACAAAAGCTAAAGGAAAATTGGTGCTCCATGCGGGCTGCTGCCGCTGCCGCAAAGAACAAAGCAACGAGCAGCGAATCAAAGTATGAAGAAAATACCTGTGAAATGTTTAATTTCATAGCAACGCCCCATCGGAAGCAGTCAACCCCCAAAAAGCGTGTAGGCTAGCAACAAAGACATCAAGTGGGAATATCACAAACAACAACAACAATAGCAAATCGAAATGCATGTAGCACTCATATTTCATAAAGTAGGAGGCATTTCTATGGCTCTCGACTGTGGATGGAGCCTGAGATTGAATTTCTAAATTTAGCGAATTTATTTTTAGTTTTAGCAGCCTTACATACAATACAATAAACTTCTAAACTTCTACTTTCATTGCAGCTGTTAGAAACTTAAGCAACTAAATACATTTAAACACCGCGATTGCCTTAAACCGATTGAGAGAAGGAGAGACAGAAAGAGAGAGTGAGAGTGAGAGAGATCAACAACTAACTAGTCAACGAATTTCGCATCGAAAGTGCAACAATCTGGCCTTTTAACTTAACAAAGCGACTTGTAGGGCGCGTACACCTAAGCTAAACGTAAGCGCAACAATTAAAGATTAGATTGTAGAGCAATTAGCAAATGAGATGAGCACACGCCTGGCCACCCAGCGTCAATTCATCATCACGACGAGCGCTGCCGTTGAGGGTGCCACAGTTGATGCCAGCCAAACAGATCCCAAGGAACACCAACAGCAGCAGCAGCAGCACCAACAGCAGCTTGTGGCCAAAGCCGCAGGCGATGTCCTAACAATAGAGCCAAGCACACCCGTAACACCCACAACTCATGCCGAGGAGTTTGAGTTCTGCACCGAGGATGGTGTTGTTGTGGCTGCCACATTGGAGGATGTCATGACACAGGTTGCCGTCAATTTCACTTTGCAACTGCAATTTGGCATGGCTTTCATTGATTCTGTTCTTATTGCAGAATTGCCAGCTCCTGCAAAAGAAACTGAGAGACGGCATTGAGGATGACGCCACAACGGCCGCTGATCAACTGGAGGTCATACGCGTGGTGCTGCCCATGGATACGAGCGACTCGAGCCAGGAGGCGCACCTGCATGCCCACGTCCATGCCGTAAATAGCGTGAACAGCGTGAGCAGTAGCGATGCCAACGCAACGGGCCCAACCAACAGCACGACGACCATACACACTCTGCCTGGTCTCAGCACCATCAAGAGCGGCGTCGACCTGGCCCAACAAGTTGCCAACGGCCAGTTGACCGTGGTGCAGGCCACCGAGGACGACGAGGGCACACCATTCATTACGGTGACTGGTGAGTTCAAGTCAAATTTTATTACATTTTCTATTCAGTAACATCATTTCATTATAATACACAAGAGGAACGGGACTATAAGCTAAACATTCAAGATTTGCATTGCAAAATTTAATATTCTAGAGCAACATTTTTGTCATTTTAAGTAGTTTTTTTTTATTTTACATTGAATTAAATATACATTATTGTTTGTCTTAATATTCTCTACAATTGGAGTTCAGACTTTGTTGTATTTTCTACTATGTTAAGTTCAATTTGTATGATTTGTGCTGCATTTTCAAACAAGTATAAAACAGCTCGTAAATTTGCCAGCATAATTTATTTTTTTGTTTACTCATGTATTTTTATTCCACTTCAATATTCAAAACAATTTTAACAAGTAAGAAGACTGCTCGACTAGAAGATTTCCTGAACCTTGTAAAGAACGGGTATTCCAGTAATTCTACGCTTCTTTTCTGCACACATACAAAATCACATGCACACATACATACAGCCGTACGGACGGACAGACGGACATGGCTAGATCAACTCAGCTCGTAATCCTGATCAAGAATATACTGTTACATACATTTTTCCAATTTTTAAAGGGTTCAGGGTATAATAACGAAACTTTATGGTTACACAGTATATGTATATCTTAGAAATACATATGTTAATAAGCATGCATATCATTAATAAGACTGTATAGCTTTACAATTTCAGCATCGGTTTTAAATATTGGAATGTATATTCTCACAGACCGAAGAAATTTATGATTTTCCCATATCGTTTAATTTTTGTAGACGCTTTTGATGTATGTATGGGTTTCCATAAGAGGGTTTCCATAAGAGGGGACTTCCAGTAACTCAACAATGCAATTTTTTAGTTTCTGGCTCTAATACTTTAGGAGATAAACTTTTTTGCGGTTTGCCGGGCTTCAAATGGACGTAGATTTATACGCAATTTCTTGTTGATCTCGTGTTACCATCGTATAAACTCCAAATTTCAACTCTCTAGCTCTTGAACTACCTACGTTTTTGAGATACCAAAAAATTATTTTTCTGATTTGCCACGACCCTAGTGGACGGATAGGAACACGACTATATGTTCCAAATTTCCAGCTCTCTAACGGCGAAATATTTTGCATTTATACGGACAGACGGATAAGCGGACGCATAGACGGACGCACAGCAAGACGGACACGGCACAAAGCCAATATACTAAATTCATGATGAGTATAAGAATAATTTTTATAAAATGTTTAGTGAAATAATAGTTAAAGGAGCTAATAATAAAAAAAATATTAGTAACAGCGATAAGGCTGAGTGAGAAATAAGGAGAAAATAATTGAAAAGTGACTATCGTCATTCATATACCACTACGAGTATATTTATAGCGCAAATCTATCTAAAGCACAATTCTGGGTGCTTTAAAACGTTAATAAATAGTAACGAAGTAAAACAATTTGTTATGAGTCTTTTTATGAGAGGTAGTTTAGTACGTATTATAATTATTAATTTACATAATCAACAAAACACTCAATCGTATTAGCTATAATAATCATAGTTAAAATTTGGTAAAATTTGGGTACCGACTAAAGTGTGCTGTGGTTCGATAAAGTTTCAAAATAGAAATGTTGCGATCATCGTCGTCAACATATATCAAGTCAACTTATACTGCACCCATTCGCAGTAATCAATGAAATATCCTATCGTTAATTCGATAAAAAGATATTTTTGTATTTAACTCTCGTTATTCGTCTATTGAATCTTTTTGCCAGCGAATGCAGAGGTAAATAAATAATAATAATAAATATCGCATTATGGAAAGTTTTCGTGAAAAAATGTATGCAAAGAGGTGCTCTGTTTTTGTTTTAATTACTGCATTTGGCACAGGGAAAAAATGCGCCAATTGCTGGGCTTACTGAGGAGGGGGGCAAAAAACGCGTTGCAATCGCTGGCGGCTTTCACGCGTTCGCTCGCACTTGCCGAGTTGCGGGAAATCAAAGCGAAAACCAGCGAACAAACAGCAAACGGCAAAAGTCGCGCCTTTGTAAACAAACATAATCACAGGATCAGCATGTCGTCCCCGGGGAGCGGGGCGGGGCGGGGCGGGGCGGAACGGGACAGAGCAAAACAGTGAACCAGCTAAGTCCCTGTGCATTTTAAACGTTTGCCTGATATCACAATTAAAGCGACTTAATTTGAAAACTGAAACGCGCAGAGATGAGCGGGTAATAAGAGGCAAACAGATACTAGAACAGACACACACCGGCGGGCGGATAGAAAGACAGACGGACGGATTCACCCCGTTGCGGATGATGATGTCCTACCTGTGCAGGAGCAGTCCTAGCAACAGGGCTCACAGCACCAGTTGCGGCACGTGCAGCACAGAATGTAACAAAAAGTGTGGCAAAGTGCAGCTGTGTGCTTTACAAAGGGAGTGGATTGGCAGTGATACCCTATACACAGAGACACGGGCAGACGGACACACGTACACACATAATTATTATATTCCACTTCAGCGCTACACAATGAATTAATCGAGATTACACTTGGTGAGCATTATCTATAGAGCAGGATCAGCGCGAGAGATTGACGGAAGGGGGAGCGAAGGACAAACTACAAACTATAACTGTTTGCCCATGATACTTGATTTTATTAGCACAAATTACCACCACCAGTGGACCTGACAACAAACACGGCAAGTAATCACAACAAATTGAGGTGGGATGAAAATCGGAAATGGAATGGGTGACCGGGAGGACAGCATGACAGGAGGACAGAAGCAAAGGGAACCCTCACTCGTCAAATCATTAATAACCGCCCGCTGTGTATTAAGGCTAGCCCACTACTTATGCCCTCTAAATGGGTACGTTGACTGTGTAATCATTGACGATTGTCAAAATATATCTACATATGATTGATAGTAATATTCAGATATGTCTAATGTCATATATATAGCTTAGCTAATTAATATGCCTACTGAAACTATACACGATGTATATCTATACCTGATGCGCATCTATCTGTATTATATTTATTTATATGATGTGTATCTATCTATACATGATACACATCTATTTATATATGATATAGACATACACGTCCATGCGTGATATACATGTATCTATATATGATGTATGATGTATATCTATTTATATTATGTATATACACATTATGCACATCTATCTATATCTCATGTATATCCTTTATGTCAATCAGATGTAAATGAAAATGGACTTAAAGTTCTCGAAATTAGCTTACACATCTGTATATGTATATACGTAATAATCGGATATTTATTGACTAAAATTATAAAGAGTATTCAGAATTCACGCTTTAAGTCGGTATATAAATATTTATATAATATAGTTTCGATATATATGACATATGCCGTCTTTAGTTATATCTATCTAGAGTAAACAGAAGTCGACTCTACTGAAATGCACTCTGTGCAATGCTTGACAAATTAAGGTGTACTTAGCTCTAGGACTCAAAACACAATACTGAAAGGCTTTATGGAAGGCGCCTGCCTCTGCTTGCCGCCCCCGCTCGTTTCAGCTGTGCTTTATAATGTGAATGTTTCAATTGATTCGGTTTAGTGTAGTGCTCATCAAGTCGACGATGCAGAAAAGCTTCAAATTTAATAAAAGCAACAACTAATAAAAATGAAATCCTGCAAAATTCAATCCTTACCAGCCGACCAACCACATAGAGCAGCTCAGTCAAGTAGCTGGGCATTTGGCTAACAGTGAGGGAAAATCAGCATATGCTGGGCTTCTTTTAATTGGGTAAACAGGCAAGTTTTCTAGATCGCAATCAATCGCTAAGGCAAGAGTCTATCTAACATCGTTTGCTATCTCGGAAGCCAGATCATTTATTTGAAGTGCTCCAGATTCAAAGTATTTGGACCCTTGGCCTGTCAAGGTGCAGTCTGTTTACAAAAGGTTAATTGATGCTTGTCTATGTTGCTGTTGTTGTTGCTGTTATCGTTGTTGTTGCTTTGGCTGCTGCAGATGCACGGATAAGCTGGGAGCATAAACACACATCCTGCACTTGTCGGTTATCCAGGCAATTTACTTTCATTTGCAAGCATAACAAAACTTTTTTGATTTTGATAAAATCTAAGCACAAAGCAGTTCGAAGTTTGCAGTATGTTTGTTATCAAACTCTTGGACGTGGGACGTTGGACATTGGACATAAATGCCATTGTCGAGTCTATTGTAAATGAGAAAGATAATCAAATTATTTTTTTATTTTATTTGGAATTTTGTATTGGTTTACATCAACTAATATGAATGCGATTTTTAAAAAAAATTTTCCATAATAAAATTCATATTGTGAAGCTATTCAGCAAAATTTCAATTGTATTAGCATACGAATGTTTGTTGTTGTTGTATGGCAGGAGTTTTATGAATTGCTCAGAGAAATTGTTAAATCAAAAATTTGTAAATTTGCAAAAGCTCAGAATTAAAAAAAAATTACAGAAATCAAATTGCGAATACTAATAATAAAGCTAACTAAAGTTGGCTGTTTTCCCTAAACTGTGAATTCTATTGTGTTTAGTAATTGTGATGATTAAGTTACCTTCATATTTTGATGTATAAAAAAATATAAATATAAAAATATAAAAAAAACCATTTAAGTTATTTTAACCTTTTTTAGATAGATAGATATATATCCGTCCGTATGAACGCAGAGAACTCCTAAACTACAAGTGCTAGAAACTTGATAACTCATCCCATTTTCGATAACTCATCCCATTTCTTTTTTATCGATAACAATCGAAAATCTGTCTTTGTTTTTAAAGCCTAGTTTGAATACTGTTAGACCTAGAGACTTCATTTATTATCACGTTCTGAAAATTTGATGAAGATAGTCTTACTACAAAAAGATTTATTCAACAAACAAATTTTCATAATATAGCCCACACGGCAGCCCAAGCGCAGTAACTGAGCAGTTAGCAACGCAATTGTTTATGCGTTCGTATGTATGCATGCGTACGGGTGTGTGTATGTGTTTTTGTATATGTGCATGAAAGAAGTGTAGAATGATTGGAATCAGTACTTTGCAGAGTTCAGGGTATCTCCTAGTCGAGCAGTCTCGACTAGAGCACTCTTACTTGTTTATAGTATTCTTAGTCGATAACACTAAAACGGGAATAGATATCGATTTTTAGAAATATATCTACAGAAAAAATAAGTATCCAGCTCTTATAAATTGTGAGATCGACGCGTTCAAGCATACTCACAGACTGGGGGACGAACGGACAGACGGACAAGAATATATATACCATACATTTTAACAAACCCATTATACTCTGATTTCCCATTTTAAATGGGTTCAGGGAAGAAAAACAATCAGAAAGCATAATCCAAAAATATGTAAGAGATACTTATATCAAAGCAAAAGGTTTAATTATCATATGTATTTTGACTTAAAAGCCCCTTGTAGTTCTATGAATATAAGTTTCCCGCTAGATCCCGCTAGATATTTACTGACTACCCTCCACGCACGCATTGTTTAAAAACATTTCTCAACTTTATTTAAAGTTGAATACTCAAAATTGATGCGCCCCAAAACCACAGTAATTTTGTGTGTGCCAAGCCGAAGAATATTTAATAAGCTTGCTAGACTCAAAGCCGAAAACGGCATCAAATCATCTTAGCGCTCACACATAGGGCTTTGGGAGTATGTGCGTGGGCACAGGCTGTGGCTCACGGAGCCACAGACACAGGCCAATGTAATGGACACCCACAATGTGGACGACTGGACGCATGTGCATTTCATTCAGCAGCAATATTAATATCTGAAATATTTTCTAATACGGGAAAAACTGTATGAATGGAGCGTTGCGGATACGAAAATTGATGGGGAAAATTCCGCGTGTGCACGCGGTGGCAAAGTGGCAGGCATATGTGTCATCTATAGCAGCCCAACAGCCCTCCCACTGCCCCAACCAGGGATAAGAAAAGCGCGTGCCGGCAGCAACTGTTTTGGTTGGCTAGCAGCATCCGCTGGGGGTTGCTGAGAAAGTGTGCTGCTCTGAGCGCCTGTGTGTGTGCAAATGAGATAGAGAGAGTGGAAAAAGACAGAGAGAGTGAGAGAGAGAGAGATTGAGTGAGAGTGAGAGTAAGAGAGAGAGCGAGTGGTTGATGTCCTAGCAACCACCAGGCTGTGCGGCTGCTATAGGGTAGGCGTACGGTGGCTACAGTGCGTCTGAATGATTGGCTGCGTTGCCTTGACGCCGACTGCCTGTCTGCATCTGCCATCTCGCTCGCACCAGGCACATCTTCGGGCTGCTGTCGACACTTGTTCAGATCCCAGAAAATACGACTTTGAGCCCGGAATTAGCTGGCGCCGCTTGAAAAATAAAACGCTGCTGCGACCATCTCCAACTCCAATCCCGATGATGACTGAGGGTTTGGGTTGGATTATTTGCTACGCGACTACGGCGAGGATATGCTGCTCTGTAGGTTGCCAACTGCCAGGGGTGGTTGGGCGCAAATCATAACAACAACACAGCATCCAGCCCAGCACCCATCCGCCCACATTGCCTACAACAACAACAGTAGCAGCCGCAGCAACAACAGCAACACCAACACCACTGCCAATACCACCACCAGGACCACCGCTGCCACCACCACCGCTGTAATTTAATTCGTTGCTGCGCCGCCGCCGTCATCGCCATCGCATCATTATTTTTCGGAGGCATATTGGTAGGATAACATTTGATTTTGAGTTCAGTTGTAATTCTACCGTGCATACGTTCTGGTTGCTCTTGCTCCGTTGCTACGTCACAGCGTTGCCACGTCCTATTACCGCCATTACATCGCCAGGGGCCACCCACCGCCACCATTGTTAATAGCAGCACCCACAGCAGCAGCACCAGCAGCAGCAGCAGCAGCAAGTTGTGCGGACCTCTTCCGAATTTCACTTTCAGTTTTCGTTGTCTCTGTGGAACAGTTGCCCAAAGCAACCGGTCGACATCATCTCGGCTTACAGTCAGCGGTCTGCTTACGCTTCCGGACATGTGACTGCTGGTGCAGCAGCTGTTTCGGGCACCCTGACCACACGTCCCACTTTTGGCACCACAGTTTACTCATTTGCGGGCTGCCCACTCGAATTAAAACTAAACGAATGCATTCGCGATTCGGCTTCGACTGCCAGACGCGTCACCAACAGCAGCAGCAACACCTGCCCCATCAGCACCAACTCCAACACCAGCAGCAGCAGCAACACCACCACCAGCAGCAGCAGCTCCACCATCAGCATCATCTTCTGCCCGAATTGGATATCACGACACCACCGCCGATCAGCGCCGCCGCCTACACGAATCTATTGGAGAAGTGTCGCTGCAAACTGCAATCCCAGTCCCAGCACCACCACCACCACACCCAATATCAGCAACAACAGCAACAGCAGCAGACGCTAGCGCAACATCACCACCAGTTGCTGCCGCAGCACCAGCAACAGTTGCCAGTGGCGGCACCGCTGCCAGCCGCCCAGCTGCAGCTGCAACTGCACCACCATCACCATCATCATCACCACCAGACGTTCGTTGCCACCGCCAGCGCCGTTAACTACAGCAGCTGCACGGCAATAGGTGCCGCCGCCGCCGTCGCTGCCGCCTCCTCCTCCTCCTCCGCGTCATCCAGCTCAACAGCAGCATCTACTGCCATGTATCACCATCACCATCATCGGCGCCACAACAACTTGTCCTATTGCGGTGGTAAATATTTTGCATGGCCAACAATTTCAGCTCGAATCCTATCAATGGCTTTTAATTGAAGTTCTGTTTACACTCTCATCGGTGTGTGCGCGTGTGTGTGTGGGTGTATCTGTGTGTATGCTTGTGCATTTGTGTGCCAAGGAGCTCGGGCCATCGAACAAAGGTGTCAAGTGTCTTGCTCACGCATCATTGTCCATGTTGTAAACTTAAAAGTAAATGAAAAGCTGCATCTGCTGTCAGACATGTTCGAACAGTGAGCAAAGCAAACATTTAGTGGAGAAGACAAACTATCCAAAATCTCATTCGTGTTAAAGTGTGAAAATGTTGAAGACATTTGGAAGAATGAGTTCCATTTCAGAGTTGAGTTAATCAAATGTATTATTAAAAATATTATGTCAAGAAGAAAAAAGTAATAGCCCATTATTTTTCAACTCTTGAAAACCAGACAGAAATTTTAGCTACCTTATATTTATCTTAGACTGTCAAAAATTGAATTTAATTAAACGTTATTTGAAGCTATTCACGATTGATATCAACTGCTGAACATCAAGGCTACTTAGTCTGCTTAGTCAAATTAAATGAGTGTGCTAGCTCTAGTTGACAGTGATCGACTAAGATATACCCTGAACACCGCCCAATCTACGTTTTTAAGCAAAATGCATAACTTGTAACTATGCAAGCATAAAAGGATAAATTAAAATAATTTTTATCGAAGAAACAAGCGCTTTTATGCATTTTATGCTTTTATGCAGTGTTGCCAACATTTGTTAAAAAAAAGCTGAAATTTTGTAAAAAAAAAATCTGACAAAAAAGCTGATGGTTTTGGGTTTTTTTTAAGGGCTTTATTTTTATAAATGGCTCAGTATTTCATCCAATTTCTGACGATTTTTATGTTGATCGTAGCTTCTATAGTCCCAATCATATTTACATCCTCCCTCATCATTTTGATGTTTTGTAGTACCGGCATGGGTACGCAAATCACTTAACTTGGCAGATATACTGCATTTGCAATAACTGCAATATACTCTCGTGTTATCATTCAAGTCTTTCCATAGTCAGCATTTGAATTCTGAGCTGTTAAGCCACACTTCCCGGCATTTTTGCTTATATTCTTTTAGTATTATTACGTTTTGTTTCCACAGAATCACAAAGTTCGATAATATTGTTCCCAATAAGATCGATTGAAAATTTGAACGAACTAAATTCGTAATTATAGTTTAGCAAATCAAATAACAAATCATATTCTACTTCAGTTAGTTCCACTCTATTATCGATCATATTATTCGTTAACTAAAAATTGAACTACTAAACTAATTGGCTTTGATTCAACTGCAATGAACAACACTTGCATTGTACATACGATTAATCGCTAAAATAATGATGAAGTGCTCAATAAATAATAAAGCGTAAAAAACAAATTATTTTTTTAAAAAGCCGCAATTGGATTTTTAAAATTGCCTGTTTTGACGGGAAAAAAGCTGATTTGGCAACACTGCATCACAGTCACATAGCATGCATATCACTGAAAAACCCTTGCCATTGACAATGACAATTAAAACACAATTTAATGACAATTGCGATGCTTTTAATAAAAACAAATGCTCGGATTTCAATATGTGCACAGGTATTGAGATAATGCGATGCATTCCGTTCGGTCTTGCCAATCGACTAATCATTTTATATAATAACATCTGTGTTACTTAACGGATTCCTACGCAATTTTTAGCAAATTATCTATATATTCTATAGAATACGATTCAATTTAGTAAGAATGCAAACTCTCTTACATATTGGTTATATAAATAACTTCAGGAACTTGTTGATATAATTTATAAATTTCTAAATAAAAAAATTAAATACAAATTCTTTACAATATTTCGAAACTAAGTGCCAAGTTGCAAAAGTTTAAATTCGTAAAAGATATAATAAAATAACTGAATCCTTAATCTATTGCAAAAAAACGTAAACAGCTATTGATTATATAAAAAATGCAACATTGTTATATCTAATTCTTATAGGCTCTAAGATCGACGCGTTCATATATATAGACAGGCAGACAGAGTCGATTCAGCTCATCCTCGTGATCATATATATATAGTTTAAAGGATTAAACACGCTTCCTTGTTACATATGTAATTTAGCAAAACTTTTATAATCACAATTCCAATTTTCAATTCAAGTTTTTTACTCCTTTTTAAATGTAATTTGAATTTCACATACGATAAAAACATTCCTTCAATGAATACATATGTTTCCAACTTTGGATACTAAAAAAAAATTATTTTTTTTTAAATACTAAAGACTTGTCATTTGGCAAATACACGTATCTGGATGCGTTTATTATGCCCAGAAAATTTCATATAACAAAAAAATAAAAAAGTTAATCCGCCGTCAATTTTCTATTATAGAAGACTAACCGTAGTCCAAGCGCAGCGTCTGAATAAACGCGTATTTGTGTATGTGACGTTTTCTCTATATATATATACATAAAGAAGATGCGTAGATTTGGATATCTTCTAATCAAATACTACCAACAAAAGTTCACATACTATTTATTGAAAATTAAGTGTAAAAATCGCTCAACAAAACTGTTCCTGCTATTATGCATATTCAAAAATTGGGTTTTTCGTTTAAAATGGTAGCTTTTGAAATTTAAGATATAACCAGTGATTCAGCGATATGTAAAATACTAATTAGTTGTGTTCACATATGTATACAAAGGTATCAATTTCTTTCAGAGGGACTTGATTAAAGACGCCTATACAAAAAATGGATACAAATTATATTTAGTGCTCCCATTAATGCATATTTAAGCTTTAAACAATACCTTGTGCGTACCGGCGGATTTTTTCGTCCTTTTTTTCAGTTTTCAAATCCATCGCATTGTTAGTCATATTTGCCGAAAGTAAATCTCCATCGTATTAAGAGTAAATGGTTATACTAACCCGCTCACCTTTTAATTCATTAAATTTGTGTTGTCTTTAATGCTTAAATTATTTATAATTATAATTTTCAGTTTCCGGACAGGAACAAAATTACCAAGTGCAATATGTGGACTCGGAACTGTACCACAGCAACTCCAGCCAGACCCAAATGTAAGTTCATCCTCCCAACTCAGCGTGTTGCTCGACCTACAAGTATAACGTTTCGCCTGCACACAGGACATATCCGTTCTGCCCGGTGGGCGATTACCAGAGCAATGGCCAGACGTATTACTCCACCACGGCAGCGACGGGCAATTATACGACCACGACTGCGGGCAGCACTGGCAATGCTCACTCGACGACGCTGCCGTATCTGGTGCCAGTAGATGATAGCCTCCTGTTGAATGGGTCCTCGCAGTCACACAGCCGGGACTCGCCGCACAGCCTGACGGTGAGTGAAGTGAAAATGAAAATGAAAATGAAAAACCCGAAACAATTGAAGCATTGTGTGACATTGACTAACGATTGCAGCATGAGGTTGCCTACATACAGGAGGCGCAGAGCACACCACAGACGCCCACCTCGACAACAACCACAAATTCGGCCAGCGGCAGCATCGGCAACGGCGCCGATGGGGCGTCGCCTGACAGTGACCAGAGCGCAATGGGCACCAGCAATAAAATTGCCTCGGCAACGGTGAGTATGGGTCCGTTTATGCTCCGCCTGTCGCCACCAGCAACAACAATAGCAACAACAACAGCAGCAGCAGCAGCAGCACCAGTGGCAGCGTTGCTAACATCTCTCTCGCACAATTGCAGATTAAGTGGCTGTCGCGCAACTACGAGACGGCCGACGGAGTCAGTCTGCCACGGTCCACGCTGTACAACCACTACATGCAGCACTGCAACGAGCAGAAGCTGGAGCCAGTGAATGCAGCCAGCTTCGGTAAGCTAATACGCTCCGTGTTCTCCGGCCTGCGCACACGTCGCTTGGGCACTCGCGGCAACTCAAAGTACCACTATTATGGTATTCGCATCAAGCCCGGCTCGCTACTAATCCATCAATCCATGGAGGACAAGTCTATGCAGGGATATGGCGCATCGCCGGGCAACGGCGCCATCGCCAACGTCAGCAGCAGCAATGCCAACCAGCTGGGCAGCTCCAATGGCAGCAATGGCATGTCCACATCTTCAGGCCAGCGCACAGCCGGGGCTAAGAAGCACAATTTCAAGCCGGAAACCTACGAGGCTTGCATACAGGTATGTACTCTCAAAATTCACTAATTGAATGGATTATTCATTTTGCATGCTAATTTCTGTTTCAGTATATTGGCGACGGTGCCGGCGCGATGCCCGTATTTCCGCCCATCGAACTGAGCCACAGCTTTCACAGTGAGCTCACCCTGGACGATGTGGACACATTCCGTGCGCTGTATCGAGAGCACTGCGAATCATTTTTGGATGCTGTACTTAATCTCGAGTTTGGCACTGTCGAATTTTTGCTACGCGATTTCTGGCGCACCTCGGACAACAACAATCTGGACGAGTGCGAGGAGGAAAAGTACTTGAGCAAGACGAAGCTGTATCTGTTGTGCCACTGCGCAGAAGTGCAAAAGTTTGTTCGCGAGGTGAGTACAATGGATGACCAGAAAATAGAATGTTTGTGTTATGGTAACATAGAAATTGTACAATGTAAATCAGATAGATAGGAGCCTAAAAACATATGTGCTGATATATAAACTGCATACCATAAGTGGTAGTACCTTGTGTAATATGTAGCTTAAGTGCTTGAACTTAGTATAAACTGGGCATAGTCAAAGAAATAATATTATTGTTTATACTTGTCTTATACTGTAACAAGAGTTCTTATGCTTTATTGAGTGTCAGGTCAAGTGCACCATGAGCGAGTGCAAATAAGTTAAATTGTACCATCAGCGTACATGGTACATGGTCTAAAATAGCATATATAAACGTGGGGACATGATAAATGATCTAAAGTATTTCTTAAGCAAGCAAATATGGGTATAGAGCTAAAGTACATCGGAGTACATGACCAAAGTATACCATATGCATGTGAAGATTATCTAAAATATACCATATACTGAGGTATTACATATGTAATAAAAGTGGGAAAACATGCACTTAAAACATTTTTTAGATCATTTCGCCACGATTATTATATATCGGATACCTCTGAAGTCTACCATAAGCAAGCTATGTGACCAGAAGAGTCCCATATATAGACGATCTGGGCTACATGATCTAAGGTACACCATGAGTACGAAATTTTACCATAAGCTAGCTGGTTTGAAATACACCATGTACACCAGACCTGAAGATTACCATACGCTGAGGTACTTGATCTATAGAATATCATATACCAAAGTACATGATCGAAAATATAACAAGCAGGTGAACATAGTCTAAAGTACAGCAAATAGTAACTTCTATAAATATTATTACACTACTCAAACAACTTGGTCTCAAGTACATCATATGCTGAGCAAAACGATCTAAAGTATATCATATGCCAAAGCACATGATCTAAAGTATCTACGTGAACCACAATTTATATAAATATTATTAAACCAATCAAACTAATTACTCGCCCTATCCAACCAGGTGGACTATCAATTCTATCAGAATACAGTGGATGTTATAATACCGGATGTTTTGCGCTCGATACCCAACGCGCTGACTCAGGCCATTCGCAACTTTGCCAAGAATCTGGAGTTGTGGCTGTGTGAAAGCATGATGGGCGTTCCGGAACAGCTGTCCCAGATCAAAACTAGCGCCGTTTCCGCATTTTGCCAGACGCTACGTCGCTACACTTCGCTGAATCATCTGGCTCAGGCGGCACGCGCCGTGCTTCAGAACGGTGCCCAGATATCCCAAATGCTCAATGATCTGAATCGCGTGGACTTTCACAATGTGCAGGTATGTTACCTGACCTGAACCTATACTAGATTAAAAAATAATTTCAAATTTGTACAGGAACAAGCCGCTTGGGTGAGTCAGTGTGCACCATCTGTGGTGCAGCGTCTGGAGAACGACTTCAAGGCAGCGCTGCAGCAGCAGAGCTCATTGGAGCAGTGGGCCAGCTGGCTGCAGCTGGTCGTCGAGTCCGCGATGGAGGAGTATACAGGGAAGCCGAGTTATGCCCGTGCCGCTCGTCAGTTTCTGCTTAAGTGGAGCTTTTACAGCTCGATGATCATACGAGACTTGACGCTGCGGTCCGCGTCGAGCTTCGGCAGCTTTCACCTGATACGACTGTTGTTCGACGAGTACATGTTCTATCTGGTGGAGCACAAGATAGCCGAGGCGCAGCAGAAGACAGCCATTGCGGTTATTTGTGAGCGCATGGTAAGCACCTAAGCACCCACTAACGAGAGTGCCATCTATTAACTGTCCACCTTTGATCAGAAGAAGGAAATGGACTTTGAGTTCGAGTGCCAGTTCGCCTACATAACTAGCGATGGGGAGCAGCAGACAACGGCTAGCTCGGTCAGCGGTCCGGCAGTGGTGGCAGCAGTGGCAGCAGCAGCAGCCGCTGCAGGTGCCCCAAGTGCGGGCAACGAGGCCAAGCGCCTTAAGCAGGAATGAGAAATGAATCATCGCCCGACGCGACAGAGTATTTGTATTTGTAGAATTTGTGTTAACTTAAATTATTCGGCTATACCTATTCGATGTGCACGACTCCCAAAGCAAAGTTCACTTCACCTGTGCATTTAATAGTCAACGGGATGTTTGTATGTATGTATTTGTGTATTGTTAGGTTGTAGCTTAAGTTCTTCTCAGCTGTTAACATAATCAGTTAAAGTATACATATGTGTATATACAGTCAGATATGTAGGCAAATGCATAAATGATGAAGATCAATTGCCCCCGCATTCAAGTGAAGAACCGTCCAAGCAGCAAGCTAGTCATGCCCCTGCAGCGCTGACCTTGTCTGATGATCTGTTTATGTAATCGCACGAGATACATTTTAGTTTAGTAAGTACATGTGCATTAGTATTTGTGAACGTAGCGTCTAACTGAACTATTATACTTGTGTTTAGCTCTTAAGGAAAGGCTATTGTCACAACAGTTTTGTCTGGTTTCAATGATAAATTATTGTACAGCATAGCGCTCGGCGCATACACGCAGAAAGCACATACAGTCACTCTCTCACACACACATATACACATAAATATTTATGTATACAGACGTAGGTACGCACACGTAAAGATCCACCAAATGCACTAATTGCAAAACTGTATAGCTTAGTTAAGGAAAAGTTAAACTCATGCTGAAACGGCTTGCTCAATGCTAAATATAAAACCTAATTTAATCTAAGTGAACAACAGGCCTTAAATGTGCAAATATCAACACACTCAATTTTTAAACAAACTTTGGAAAAACCGAAATACTGAAACATTTTACTACATACCTATGTGCGTGCATATGTATGTGAGCCCGAATAACAACACATATTTATTCATATACATATATAAATAGATGTTTATATATATATTGAAAGTGCAACTAAACATTTGTATTGTAATTCCTGAAGCATATACAAAGAGACAACAACATATATATATATATGATATAAATTGATATATTTTAACAGAGGCACCCAACAAAGTATTTTATGCCATTTTAGGCATTTATTGTAGCAACAAAACCTTTTGTAAGCCATTCAACTAGATTAGTTCAAAGTAAGAAGAATGCAAAGAAACTCTAGTCTTAAACTGAAAGAATTGAATTGATCACAAAAATATTTTATGTTACTTTCAACAAGTTCCGAGCTGTAGTCTATATCGAAAATCATAACCAACTCATGCGATAGCATATAATACTCTCGGTACACATGGCTCGAAAGCCATTCATGAATATTCATATTATTCCTTTTGTGCTAATGCCCTCTAAATTTTAAAATCTATATGTTTCCCAATATTGTGTTGTGTGACCTATCTTTAAGGATTGACATTTAAGATATCCCTGCGCAATGCGAAGCTCAATGTCCTTCAGTTTACCCACAAGCTGTTACTCGGTCCGATTTGGCTTGTCTCAGTTTTTATAAAAACCAAATATCGGACCAGAAACCTTTTCGATTGCTCCAGTCGATTGCTCAAAATTTATAACGAAATATTGTATTACAAAATTCATTGCTCAATTTGCAAATACTAAGCTGAACTCTTGAGCTTTATTGGTTGTAAAACAGGAAACAAAAAATAACGATAATAATTGAAATATCAATTCAAATCGAATCTACCTATTTATAAATGTGAAATAAAGATGTCTAAAAAACAAAACGAAAAAAACAACGAATGACTTTGTATTTATTTTAAAGCAGCTGAGTTAACGGTTGTTAATGAACACTATTATTGTTTCATCATAGGATTTTAGCTCTAAAAATTTGATTTGCAGGAAAGACCTCAACTCTGCGAAATTCTTTGGCTTCATACAGACTGACGAACAAATGGAGTAACAGACAGTAAGACACAGTCATAAAACCAATATACTCTATTCACTTGGTAAACTAGTATAAAATACATTTTAATATCTTAAGTTGACTAAAGGAAACATTTGAAAGGGAAAAGATCTAAATAAAATGCTAATCCAGATTGAAGTAATTATCTACTAGATAATAAATTAATAATATAAATATAATATAATATAAATATGGTGGATAATATCTACATGTGGTCATTTCTCCCGAAAAGTCTACTTATTGTAGCGCTCGAACCCCTTGGTTTTTTGCAATTATCTTAAAAACGCACAAATTAAAGAGATTCATTCATTCCGTCCGTCCGTCCGCCTGTCCGTCCGTAGGAACGCAGAGATCTCCTAAACTACAAGACTTTGTTTTTAAAGCCTAGTTTGAAT
This sequence comes from Drosophila hamatofila, assembly GCA_035045345.1. NCBI lineage: Eukaryota > Metazoa > Arthropoda > Insecta > Diptera > Drosophilidae > Drosophila > Drosophila hamatofila. The sequence continues at coordinate 30,565,444 of JAWNPA010000020.1, read as the reverse complement.
TATGTAAGACCTAGAGACTTTAGATTTACTGTGTAGATTTATGTGATGAATACAAAGATTTTGTTATCTACAGATTTTGGATGCCACGCCCCCTTCGCCCCAAATTTGAAAAAAACGTATATCAAGTACTACAGACTTGTGCTTTGGCATATACACACATTTAAATGTTATTCTCACGTTCTAAAAATTTGATGAAGATAGTCCTACTACAAAAAGATTTATTCAACAAACAAATTTTCATAATATAGCCCACACGGCAGCCCAAGCGCAGTAACTGCGCAGTTAGCAGAGCAATTGTTTATGCGTTCGAATGGATGCATGCGTACGGGTGTGTATATGTGTTTTTGTATATGTGCATGAAAGAAGTGTAGAATTGTTGGAATCAGTACTTTGCAGGGTTCAGGGTATCTCCTAGTCGAGCAGTCTCGACTAGAGCCCTCCTACTTGTTTCAATTTCATTTATAATAACTGTAGTATGTTGTATAATAAACAAGCATATGCCCACCGTATTATAGTGTATACAATATGTATACAATATATATAGTGGTCATATGCTCAGCCAAAGGCTTAGGTAAATTACTAATCAATACAGTGACACTTTGTCACTGTAATTACATAAAAGAACCACACACAAGTGCATGTAATATGATCAGCTATATATATGTAGACTGGCCTGCAGCGTGAGAACTGCAGCGTAAGCACTGTGTCCGAGTGGCTAATGCCCAATGCGCATTTAAATGTATATGCCTTCTGCATATACATACAAACATTTTTACAACATACCATATACTCCAGTTCTGCCGCTGCCTGTAGCGACAGAACTCTTTATATACTTTTATATATGTAGAGTAAGAACTTATGTTTAAAGAAATGAATAAAGCAGAATGATTCGAACTACGAACATAAAAAGACGTCTTCTTATTCATACTACATGGCGACCGTGACATAGTCACGAACATGTATTATGTGAAAAACAGTTAAAAGAAAAAAAGCCTAAATATGTTGCAAAAGTGTGTGAAACGAACATGTGTTGTACGCAGCGTGAGAATATAAATATATAAATATATTACAAATTTGTAATAAACATTTTTTTCAACCAAAAACATAACGCAACGCACCCTGCAAACCCGTTACTAGCAACAACAACTACAATGCCAGCAACAATAAAACAACAACAGCAGCCGCAACAGCAACAACTCAACAAATTGACAAGCCTGTGCTAGAGGACCAGCACCGGCACCGCCTAGCGTGCCAAGCTAGGCCAACGGATCTTCAACAACAAGAACAGCAACAACTACAACATCAGCAACAACTCAATAAATTGACAAGCCTGTGCTAGAGGACCAGCACCGGCACCGCCTAGCGTGCCAAGCTAGGCCAACGGATCTTCAAGGACCGACAGCGCTACAAAGAGCGCGCAACTTAACCTTAAAAAAAAAAAATATGTTTATATTAAGAAAAAAAAATAATAATAATTAAAATATAGTAATTAAGAAAAATTGTAAATTCAATTGTACTACTGAGCGACAATTGCGTTGCTCGGTATAGCGTATGGCCCGTAAAGCCATACACAAATTAGCCAGGAAGACCACTGCGTTGGTCGAATAGGGACGACACAAAGAAAAAAAAAAATATATATATATATATATGTATGTAAAAAGAGAATAACAGAATTATAAAAAAAAAAAAAAAAATTTCATTTGTAAACTACATAGCTATCCTTACCATGTTAGACCTTCACGGTAATAGGGAATATGAGAAAAAAAACTAGACGCAGCGGAATCTTACGTCGATTGAAAGATCGTAAGTCCGAACTGCATAAGAAACTGTACGTATCCAATCAATTAAGTTGGGATACGTCAGTAAAGATACAAGCAGAGCTCGAGTTCCTCGACTGCGAAATAAAAAAATATAACGAAAGAAAATCTGTTAGCTTAAGAAATAATGTTAATAATAAAAAAAATTAAGAGCATAACAGATAAAAATATAAGCAAACCTGTACCTAAAAAGGTAATAAAGGCACTAAAAAAGAAATGCCCCGCGGATTGCGAAGGCCCACTTTATAGTCCTTATTGCATGTACACATGCACAGAAATTAGAAATTAAAAAAAAAATAAATAAATAAAGTAAAATAAAAAAAAAAAAAACACAAAGAAAAATACAATTAATTATTTTATTATAATACAATAAGACAAAAATGGGAGGCAAAACCTCAAAAGCTGCTGATAATACAGCAAATGTAGTCGATGTCGTAGAGGTCGTGGATACAACTCCACATTTAGAAACGCAGACATTGCTAGTATCCATACTAGTGGCCTTAACAGCCTTAAATCTTCTATTAAAAATATATCTGTTGTACAAACGTACACTAAAGAAACGTTACCTAAGTCGTGCAAACGACTTAGATAAAGTTTAAGTATGGATATTCGGGCAAAGTTGGATGAAGTTTACAGTGAAAACACAAACTTTATCCAAAACTCTTTGCAAATCTTGAGTCATTTCAAAGAATTCATTACAATTCACGAATTCGAAAATGACTACATAGACACATTTGGCGCTGCAACAAGCCCACTGATAAACTGCGACAAAATAGAAAAAGGAGCAGTACTAAGAACGTTACCATACGTTCAAGTAAAAACCAGAAATGAGAATCACCCAATATTAGGGATGACAATCATTGTTCTTGTGCGGTTGCACAGAGGAAACTAAAAAAAAAAAATAAATAAAAAACACATAAAACCGAGCAATAATTGATGGAATGGTCAGACATTGTGACCACTATCAAACAACAACGTGTAGAGTTTGACAAATCGTTTAAGTGCCTCAATAAGAGCGCCCCGATAACAAATCAAACGAAAATAAAACACGTCCAAAATCTGATCGAAATTTACAATAATATTCGTCAGCTTGTGTGCAACAACATCTCCAGACTAACGCAACTACACCACACTCAGGCAACGGATGTAATCAAAAGGCTAAGAGAAAACCTTTTATACATATCCGAAAGGCACAAATTAGATATATTCGTACCGAATATTCTAAATACGCCAGCCACATTCCATGTATCAGAACTCTTGCAGTCTGAATCGGAAGATATAAAGATATCGCAGAACACAATGGCTCAAACAGTCATAGAGTTCTTAAAGCTAGCCTCATCACTCGTACCAGAGTTCGATGGAAAGGCTGAAAATCTCCGTAGCTTCGTGGATGCTTTAGAATTAATAGATTCTCTAAAAGGCAGTCACGAAGCTGTGGCAATAAACATAATAAAGACAAAACTCAAGGGTCATGCACGTAATTTGGTAAGTAATGAGCAGACAATTCCTGCCATTATTACACAATTATCGAAGGCAGTCAAAGGAGAATCAGTAGAAGTAATATCTGCTAAGCTTCTTAATCTGCAGCAAAAAAATAAAACGGCCAATCAATACACCCATGAGGTGGAAAAATTGGCAACGGCCCTTGAAGGTGCCTATATCAGTGAAGGCCTATCCCAAACACTTGCAAATAAGTACACAACTAATACAGCTGTAAAAGCAATGACACAAAATTGTACCATTGATAGGGTAAAACTTATCATGCAAGCAGGCACATTCACTAATATGAATGATGCCGTGTCCAAATTCGTAAACAGTTGCACAGAAATAACAGGTCAGAGTAACACTGTCTTGTATTATCAAAGAGGTGCAAACAACAATAATAGAGGAGGCCGAGGTTATAATCGTGGCAGAAATTACTACCAAAACAATTATAACCGAGGCAATAACAACAATAATAACAACAATTACAATAACCATGGAGGAAGACGAGGCCAGAATCGAGGAAGAGGCCGCGGTAACTCCAACCAAGGTTATAATAGTAACAATGTGAGAGTTGCCCAAAATACTTCGGGAAACTCCCAGACACCTCCAGATACTCAAAGTTAAATCATAAAATATATACTGTTAACTTAAGTCTCAACAATTTCGTATCATTCACAAATGTTGCAACAAATAAAAATATAACATTTTTGATCGATACAGGTGCAGATATTTCAATTTTAAAAGAAAATTCAGATGTCTTTCATGATATCCAAATCAATAGAATTATAGACATTCAAGGCATAGGAGAAGGAGTAATAAACTCCAAAGGATTAGCCTCTATTGAGCTTCAAACAGACAAATACATTATTCCATACAAATTTCATCTGCTTCAATCAGATTTCGCAATCCCCTGCGATGGAATAATAGGATTAGATTTCATAAAAAAGTTTAATTGCCAATTAGATTATAATAATTCCGAGGATTGGTTTATAATTAGACCGCAAAACCTAACGTATCCTATTTATGTTCCAATAACATTTAGTTCTGGTACCAATTCAACGCTTCTACCAGCAAGATCCCAAGTGATACGCAAAATAGAATTGTCTTCTGCAGAAGAAATAGCGCCTAATTCATTTCAGAGAATGATGACAATAGCATTCTCAGGCCTAGAGCCTACACAAGCATTCCTTTACATGGATGACTTAATCGTTATTGGTTGTTCTGAACAACATATGATTAAAAATTTAACAGATGTTTTCAAACTTTGTAGAAAACACAATCTGAAATTACATCCAGAAAAATGTTCATTTTTCATGCACGAAGTGACGTTCTTAGGTCATAGATGCACAGATAAAGGAATCTTACCAGATGACAAAAAATTTGACGTCATCAATAATTATCCAGTCCCTACGGACGCAGACAGCGCTAGAAGATTCGTTGCATTTTGCAATTATTATAGACGTTTTATAAAAAACTTCGCCGAATATTCACGGCACATAACAAGATTATGTAAAAAGAATGTCCCATTTGAATGGACAACAGAGTGTGAAAAAGCATTCCTGTACCTCAAAAATGAGCTTGTTCAACCAAATTTACTACAATACCCAGATTTTAGCAAAGAATTTTGCATAATCACAGATGCAAGCAAGCAAGCATGTGGAGCAGTTTTAACTCAAAACTATAATGGACTCCAACTCCCAGTTGCATATGCATCAAGAGCATTCACTAAAGGTGAAAGCAATAAGAGTACAACAGAACAAGAACTAGCAGCAATACATTGGGCAATAACACATTTTCGACCATATATATATGGCAAACATTTTACAGTTAGAACGGATCACAGACCTGTAACTTATTTATTTTCTATGGTAAACCCAAGTTCGAAATTAACACGCATGCGACTCGAATTAGAAGAATACGATTTTACAGTAGAGTATCTGAGAGGAAAAGATAACTTCGTGGCAGACGCCTTGTCAAGGATAACAATATCCGACTTAATTGACATACATAGAAAAGTCCTGAAAGTCACTACCAGGCAACAAAGTAGACAAAACAATTTCTGCGCAGAAAATAAACAAGAACTATTGCCAAGGCAAAGTCTTGAAAAAGCTTCTAAGCCCAACGTATACGAAGTCATCACAAATGACGAGGTACGAAAAGTAGTGACCTTGCGAATAACAGATTCCACATGTTTACTAAAACATGGAAAAAAAGTTGTAGCAAGAATTGATGTTAGCGATTTGTATACCAATGGAATTCTAGACTTAGGTCAGTTCTTCCAAAGGCTTGAAAGGCAAGCCGGTATACATAAAATCAGCCAACTCAAAGTGGCACCGTGCGAAAAGATATTTGAATTAATTTCAATAAAATCTTTTAAAAATATGGGCAATCAGATATTAAAGAATTTAAGAGTAGCGCTACTCAAGCCGGTGACCCTCATCCGAAATGATGAAGAAATAGAAGCAATAATGTCTACATTCCATGACGATCCAATTCAAGGAGGTCATACAGGCATAAATAAAACGCTAGCAAAAATAAAGAGACTATATTATTGGAAAAACATGACTAAACATGTAAAAGAGTACATAAATAAATGTCCAAAATGCCTGACGTCGAAAACGACGAAACATAACAGATCACCTATGGTACTAACTGAGACACCACAATATGCTTTTGACAGAGTGATAGTAGACACAATTGGTCCACTACCACGTTCAGAAAATGGAAATGAATACGCAATCACTTTAATATGTGATTTGACAAAGTATTTAGTAGCAATTCCAGTTGCAAACAAAAGTGCAACAACTGTCGCAAAAGCCATATTCGAATCTTTTATTCTGAAGTACGGTCCTATGAAGACGTTCATTACGGACATGGGAACAGAATACAAAAATTCTATTATAACTGATCTGTGCAAATATTTAAAAATAGACAACATAACGTCTACAGCACACCACCATCAGACATTAGGTACCGTTGAAAGAAGTCATAGGACATTCAATGAGTACATCCGTTCATATATATCAGTAGATAAAACTGATTGGGACATATGGTTACAGTATTTCGTGTATTGTTTTAACACAACACCATCAGTAACTCATAATTATTGTCCATATGAATTAGTATTTGGTAGACAAAACAACCTACCAATTCAATTTAATAGCGTAAACAGTATAGAACCTATATATAATATAGAAGATTATTCTAAGGAAGTTAAGTTTAGACTAGAACACGCGTATAAGAGAGCTCGAATACTTTTAGAAAAAAATAAAATTAGGCAAAAAGAAATTAATGATAAAAAAGTATTAGATTTTAAAATAGAAATAGGAGACCAAGTTTATTTAAAGAATGAAACAGGTCATAAATTAGAATCTTCATATATAGGACCATTTGAGGTCATTAGTATAGAAAAAAATAATAATATAATTATCAAAAATAAGAAAAATAAGGAACAAAGAGTTCATAAGGATAGACTAAAAATGTTTACAAATTGAAAACCAAAAAAAAAAAAAAACAAATAAAAAAAATAAAAAAAAAAAAAACATCGTTTTTATTGTTTTTATCTATATACATATATATATATATATATCAACATAATAAAAATAAAAAATAAAATATAAAAAAAAATTACAAAAATCTTTTAATAAAATAAATTTAAAAAAAAAAATTTTTTTTTTATTAAATAAGAATCATAAAAGTTTTAAAAATAAAAAAAAAAAATTTTAAATACACAAAAAATTTTAATACAAACAAATAAAATAAATTAACAAAAATCAAAAATTTTATTAAATAAGAATCATAAAACTTAAAAAAAAAAAAAAAATTTAAAAAAAAAATTTATTACTAATAACATTTTATACTTATATTAAAATTTAAAATAACTACATATTAATATTACGTTATTTCTAAAAAAATGGAGGTGTAGTATGTTGTATAATAAACAAGCATATGCCCACCGTATTATAGTGTATACAATATGTATACAATATATATAGTGGTCATATGCTCAGCCAAAGGCTTAGGTAAATTACTAATCAATACAGTGACACTTTGTCACTGTAATTACATAAAAGAACCACACACAAGTGCATGTAATATGATCAGCTATATATATGTAGACTGGCCTGCAGCGTGAGAACTGCAGCGTAAGCACTGTGTCCGAGTGGCTAATGCCCAATGCGCATTTAAATGTATATGCCTTCTGCATATACATACAAACATATATACAACATACCATATACTCCAGTTCTGCCGCTGCCTGTAGCGACAGAACTCTTTATATACTTTTATATATGTAGAGTAAGAACTTATGTTTAAAGAAATGAATAAAGCAGAATGATTCGAACTACGAACATAAAAAGACGTCTTCTTATTCATACTACATAACATAACCATTGCCATGGCTTCCCATAAACTTGGACGGTTTTGACGTTAGAGATAGTAGTGAATTCCACAATGTTCTTCCCCAGTCCACTTGAAGACGTCAGTAGGTCGCCGTCAATACCATGTTCATGCTTGATAAGATATACCCTATACATTGTTCTTTTTCAAAGCTTTTTAAACAAGACAATAACAATAATATATAGGTTGTCAAAAAAGTCTTGCGGTATTTCCGCAAGCTTGTCTTTGCAAGCGCGTAGTTCTAGTTGTATTCGTCGCATCGGTTCATGCTTGAGCTTTTTGCTCTTTTCACGTGCTAACCCGGGTTTGATTAATTGTTGTTTGTTTTTAGCAGTTCGTGAGTTATAGCGTCGCAAACATAGAGCAAAATAAAGAGAAAATACGGCATATTTTACAGTACTACTACGACAAAGGCGAAAATGCATCTCATGCTGCTAATAAGATTTGTGCAGTTTATGGACCCGATACAGTTTCCATTTCCACCGCACAACGATGGTTTCAACGTTTTCGTTCTGGTACAGAGGTGATCAAAGATGTGCCACGGTCCGGAAGGTCTGTCGTCGAAAATCGAAAGATTCCGGCATAGTAGCAGCCGTAGCATCGGTCCAGAGCTGGGCCCGTATGGATGCATGCGAATCGCTTCTGAATCGCAACAAAATCGACCCGTTTTTGAAGCGGATGGTGACTGGCGATGAAAAGTGGGTCACTTACGACAACGTGAAGTGCAAACGGTCGTGCTCGAAAAGCGGTGAAGCTGCCCAGACGGTGGCCAAGCCTGGATTGACGGCCAGGAAGGTTCTTCTGTGTGTTTGGTGGGATTGGCAGGGAATCATCCACTATAAGTTGCTGCCCTATGGCCAAACGCTCAATTCGGACCTGTACTGCCAACAACTGGACCGCTTGAATGCAGCACTCATGCAGAAGAGGCCATCTTTGATCAACAGAGGCCGAATAGTCTTCCACCAGGATAACACCAGGCCACACAGCTCGGATGGGAGATTCTTTTGCATCCACCGTATAGTCCGGATCTCCGAGTTTTTTGACAATAAAATACCGCAAGACTTTTTTGACTGCAAAATACCTTCGCCTATATACGAACCTTAAAAATAACAATAAAATACTTTAAAATTATTTTTTTTTTTTTTCTTCTTTTTTTTTGGTTTCAATTGTGTTTTACATAATGATTTTCTAACAACTCTATACAAAAATTGTTTATTTTTCTTACAAAGATTTGATATATAATACATATATTATTTATAACTCTAATACAAAATATCCTAAGTCCTAATAAATCATGAATATTACAACAAAAATGTATGCATGAATATTGTATTTGTATTTGTGAAGTGGCTATAAAAGGAAAGAAAAATTAAGTGGAATCGAGCGCATTAACTGCTGCTGTTGACTGTGAGTGTGTGTGTGTGATAATCGATTATATCTTTTAGTTAATTGACATACTTGTATTTTATATTATTTCAGGTAGCTTAAAACTGTTTGTACTTTATATTTAAAATCTGAGGTCCTGTTTACGCTTATGTAAACTGAGTCCTGAATATTCGGCTGTTGATTTACGTTCAAGTGATTTCAAGTCTTTTCGTTTAAAGAATTTTGACAATTCGTTTGGAATTTTTTACAATGTTGCGCGGTCGTTTTGGTTGCTATATTATTGATTATATTATAATTAACATACATTTTATTTACATCTAAAATAGTATACATTTCTTTCGTAAGAAAAAAGTATTTACATACACATACCTATGTAATATGATGAAATATTTTTAAAATTTAATTGACTCTACATTCTTGTATAATTAGAGAATTTAAATTCTAATAACCTTGTATTGTATATAGTATATATAACATTTATACTTGGCAGCATGTTCTACCAACGTCTGTCACACGAATACTGGACCGGCAAGTTTTGGATGGTTGTTTTCAACATTACCTACACAAATGTTTTTATAGAAATTTCGCTGAAAAATGCTTATAAATACCACTTTTATGTACAGTTAACAAATGTGGAAATAACTATAAGCGATATTTCGTTGTCTGAATTTTAGTTTAGTCGCACTTAAATATAAATTCAATTCGTTATTTTTTCCCCGTTTTTCTCTCAAAATTTTGTTTACAATATCTGTAGCCAAAGGGCTTCAATTTATGGAAAACAATCGTCAAATTAAACATATATTATTAGAAAAGTTTCGTTTTCTTTTTTTTTTTTTTTGTTGGAGATCAATTTCAAAGACGTTCATTACAGTCAAGATTTTGTAAAACAATCAACACTATTAATGTTTTGTCATTGTTGGATTTCGGAAATTGAAACAATTACAAATATTATCAAAGATTTCTTGAGTTTTTCGCCCAAGCGTCAAATTTAGCTTAACAAAACTTTCTAATTATGTGTCAGATATAATGTGAAGTCGGAAATCTTATTAATTAATGCTTGCAACATAGACATTTATTTGAAAGCCCCCTTCAATATACATAGAAATGATTCATTGCGACACAGTTGCTAGAAGCGACTACAAAGCGCGCGACCAAATTGAATATATATGTATAGAAGTTCATATATAGATATATATATACACATTTCGGTCGAAACTGCACAGTGCACATACAAAAACTAACTTAGAATTAATGTTTTAAGCGTAGCTGATGGATATTTCTAAAACGTAAACCTAACACATAGTGTGTATGTTCTCTATATACATATTTGATATAAATATATATATATATATATATATATATATATATATATATCATATATATATATATATGCATGAATATAGAATGACTGCTTAAATTATGCGATTAACCAGCGGCATTTTCCGACGATTGTATGTGGGCGGCTGCTGCTGCTGCTGCAGGACTTGATGAACCTGCTGCACTTTGACTTTCTGGCCATACTGCTGCTCCAGCTCACCGGCCGGACCGATGGCGTAGTTGATGTCGAGGCGAGCACGCTTCGGCGACTGATAGCCATCGTTAGCATTCAGATCGGCCGGGTTGAGCTCAATGATGCTTGCTGTCTGCCCATTGACTATTCCGTGACGCACGGTCCGCTTTCCAGTGTCGATGTCGATGTCTTCGTACAGTTCGTCAACCTGTCGGAGGAATAAGTTACAAGTTTCAATGAATACAAAGTTTATTCACGCAAATATCTGTCAATCTTACCACAATATCGAATTCAGCGTTCTTCTGTGACACGATCAGCTGATGGTCAGTTGGCGGGTGATTGGCTGCTTGATTGCTTGGATCATACTCATGAAGTATATGCTCTTCTTCATCGTCGCTGTTCGCCCAGCTAGAAATGGAAATCGAAGTGTTATAAATTTGAAGATTCATATTTGTCTTGTTTCGACTCACTCAACGTTATCGTTGTCCTCCTCTTCGACGAGCATCGCATCGATCATGGTGTCATCAAAGTCGTGCTCCTCCAAGTCAGAGGACTCCTCGACCTCGGACTGTGAGTCCAACTCCACATCTGAATCAGCCGATCCGTGCTTCATTTCGCCCCGCTCTAGTGCCTCCAAATGCTCGGGATAGACCATAGCGCCTCGTATAGCACCTGGATCCTTGCGCGACCACTTCTGCACCTCCTCGTCCATCTTGCAGATCCGCTCGGGATTCATGGCCCAGCGGCAGCCCTTTCGCTGATTGCCATTCGTTGCCGGCCGCTCAATCTTCTCGAAGCACTTGTTCAGCGACAAGTTGTGGCGCACGCTGTTCTTCCAGCCACTGGGTGCATTCTCGAAATAGGGAAAATGCTGGCACAGGAAACTGTAAATCTCCGACACGGGCAGGGAGCCGGCACGCGAGTTTTTCAGAGCCAACGCAATCAGGCAGGAGTAGGAGTAGGCGGGCTTCGGGAATGCGCTGCTCATGGCTGCCGGCAGCTTCATCTTCTGCTGCAGCGGCTTGACGATGTTGCTGCTGTTTCCGTTGCTGTTGCCGTTGTTGAAGCTGGCGTTGCCCAGCGGGGCGAAAGACAGTGGCGAGGAGGTGGTGGGTCGTCCAGCTGTGGAGGAGCAAGTGGAAGATGGCGAGCCAATGCTGTTCTGCACATGTATCTGGTGATGCGGTGAATGGGCCGCTGAGGCAATGCTCTTTGGTGCATTGCCACGTCTCTGGACGCCATTTGCATGCAGCGTGGTTATATTGTGCAGTGGACTCGCCTCCCGATCACGCTTCAGAACAATGTTGCCATTGGAGGTGATGGGTGAGCCATTGGGCGACTTCGCCGAGGTCTGCTGCTTCAGCTTGTTGTAGGTGGCGCTGTTGGCAAAGGTCAAGCCACCGATGCCTGGACCCAGCTTAATGGTGTTAGTGCTGGCACCGCTGGTCGTCAGGAGACTGCTGCCTTTAGGCGTGCCCTTCGCCTCTTCCATGCCGGATGACTGCACCTTGCGCAGCTCCGTGCCCAGATCCTTGCGCACAGCATCCACTGCCGACGAGTTACGACGCTGCAATGCAGCACTCGTGGCCGTGGTTGGCGCTGCTGTGCCGCTTACGGCTGACGACGACGACGACGATGACGACGAAATGGGCAATGTAGAAATCTGCTTGGGTATGTGGGCCATCACCTGCTCCCGGCGCATCGAGCCGGCGCTGACCTTCATCTGCGCCGGGGAGAAAGTCAAATGCGACTTGTGCTGATCGCAGGGGGACGCGGGTGGCGCCTGTGCAGCTGTCGATCCCGACCTGCTCTGGGCTGTCGGCGCACCACCACGCGACTTATGCGGGGATCCCGAGCCAATCAATGAATTTGAGCCGGAATTCGAGTTGATCAGCGGCATCACGGATATGGGACTGACACAGGCGCCAATGTCCGCATAGTAATCGGCCGTCGACCAGAAATTGGCGCAAGATCCCATCCACTTGGCTGTGGGTGAGGCGTGCAGCGCGCTGCTGGCCAAGAGATTCGCATTTGCGTTGTGGGTTGAGAATGCGCTGCTGCTGCTGCTATTGTTGTTGTTGTTATTGTTGTTGTTAATGGCCGAAATGGCCTCCAGGGCATTGTCGAACGAGGAGGTCAGGTCACTGGAGCTGCCGACCACATTGGCTATCTCCGCCCGTATGTCCACATCCAGCATATCCTGCATGGAGTCGGACACATAGAAGTCCAGCGAGGGCCCCGTCGCATCCTGTGAACAAATATACATTAGATATGCGATGGAGTGATCTCGTCTTGTATTCATATATTATATTCATACATATAGTCATATATTAGGTGTTCTGTCAATTAGTTCACAAGCAAAAGATCGCAATTAATTTTGATTTATTTATGTAATGTAAAGGATACTTTTTTACTTCTATATTAGAGTTAAAAATAACAATATATATAATATGTAAATATATTAATGATAAAAATAAATATAATAATAATAATAATAATAAATAATTAATAATAACATGAATAATTAACTAATTCGTTCCTTAACATTTATTTTTTAATATAATCCCTTTGAATTAAGCAACAGATAAGGGACAACAAATTTCGTACATATATTTGGATATCTCGACTCGGAAAAATAACGTTAAATCAAATAAATTAAAGCAGCAAGGTGACCAAACTTTCTAATTGTTGCGCAACAGTGTTGAATAAGGCTGACCAAAACTACGATCAGCTGTTGCTCTAGATGTAATTTACTATAATATGCAGATATGTTTTTAAGCAACAAATTCATAAAATATTTTATTATAAACAATTGTATTACTATTTTCATACACATCTACTTTTCGCATTTCTGCACAGCTAGCAACTTAACGTTGCGTGAAGCAACAAGAAACTTGCATTCCTGTATATGTATGTATGTACATTGATCCATTCACTTATATTTGTATGTATGTATGCATATATAATCGTATACATACACATGTATGTAAATACATATTACACACATTAATATATCATACATACATATAATACATCAATATTATGCCATCAACGTTATCATTATAGGCCTTATATGTATGTACATATTTACATATACATACATACATATGTATGTTGTTGTCATCATACTCGATTTGTTATATATAAGTATGTATGTACGTATGCATGTCTGTATGTACATAGGAGTATATACTTTTCCTTTTTTTATGTGCACCAACAACAAGAACTGACATATTCATGGGAAAGAAGCAGGAGCAGTGTCCAAACCAGTTTTACGTTCCGTGGCAGGCAACGAAAGGCAGACACAGGCTGCATATGGCACACAGCATACCACTGTATTTACACTTACACACACTCGCATACATACATATGTATGTGTGTACATATCGGCGCCAATGTCCAGCAACAACAAAAATGAATTACAACACATGCATTTCAGTCCCATACACACGCATACACATGAATAACAAAGTCTGAGCCTGGAATATGTGCATATGTATGTACAAATGTATAGATCTGTATATGTAAGTATGTATACCATTGTATGAATGCAAGTATGAATCAAAGAAGGTTACAATATTAAACCGGATATCAATAAAATTGAAAGTTTTATGTAAACAGAGACTGCTTCTATGCACCGCACAAAATATAAACAGGACCAAATTTTATATTGTACATCATATTGATGTCTAAATGTTGCATATATTTACATATATTACCGTCCGTACTTACATATGTATGTACATATGTACATCCATCTGTACATTTACTCAAAGGTCTAGCTCAAAGATCAAACTACTTATTACAGCTGCAAGCTATGTAAGTGTATGCATATGCATAGATACATATATATGTATGTATATGTAAATATACACATATACACATACATATATACATATTATGCTACATAAACATATTTTTATATTGGCTACATGTATAGGAGCAGACAACGAGCCTGAGCTAAAAACAACCACCGCTGGAAATGTTGCCTATCTTAAAATGTTGCAGCAACATTTCACAGCGAATATTCGATAAAAGGGGAACATATATATGAATATGCATGTACATACATATCTACAGCGTATGTATGTAGGTACGCCTGTTTATATGTATGTATGACTGTAGGTCTGTCCATTGAAAAACAGAGAAAAATAAAGGAATAAAGCCGTACATAAACAACAAACTGCCAGAAGCAGCAGCAACAGTACGAACAACACAAGCATACAGCAGTTGCGTGCATGTGTGTGTGTTTGTGTATATGCACAACAGCAGGCAGCGCGACGTTGACGACTGTTTCATGTTAAAAGCGAGTGGAAGAGAAACCTCACAGAAAAACTCTGCTACTCTTTATGTTGAAAACATAGAACATCGACCGCACAACAACAGAGTTCTCTGTTGAGCGCACAAGCACACCACCACACAGTACAGTTGGGAACAAAACATTCTGCAAAACGAAACACCAACAGAGTAGTAGAAGAGCTAAAACTGAGCGCTTGTCTGGTCTGAGTACTTTTTGTGATGTTGCGATAACTTGAATTCTGCTACGAAAAAGGGTAGTAGGCGCCAGTTTAACAGCTTAGCAGTTCGAGCAGCTCGACATGTTAAGACATGCTCACCAGCAACATTTTGTTTTCATGTTTTTCATGCTTTCGAGTATTAGGCGCAACTTCATATTTAGACGACACTTGGCAAAAAGAGAGGCAAGCGCCCGCGCCTGTTACTTGCACTTTTGGGGGTGGCGGCTTTCATCTGTATGTCTGTTTGGCTTAGATGGCAATGAGAGCAGCGTGTCCTTGGACACATTCCGACTCATTGACCCGGCCCGACCCTGACGTCTACTCCTGCTGAAAAAATCGATAGATTAAGTATATACACACACATACACACAGCGCCGCATGCTCCACGAATGATGATAAGTTGCATAATTTAGCAGGATTTCATAAATTTGTACAGGCCTTTAAAATTTTGGTGGCGCGCGTTCTTTTATCAGCTCCCAAATGTGCTGGGATGTACACACATACACACACCCGCAAATCTTGTGTCTGCCTGGTGTCTGGGCAGCTTGAACGCAAAATGAAAAGAACTTTTGTATGGAAAATACTGTGCAACACTTTCAAGAGCTGCGAACTGCAAAATTGAGTTTGCTTCCCGCTTTCTCAGTGGTGTCCACGGCACCACAAACAGGGCATGCAACAACAATTGGGGCACAGCAGGTGTTGCACATTGAAAAGCGACAGCAGCTGCCTCATCAGCAACAGTCATTTGGCTGTTTGACTTGTAATGCAACATGCTGCACGAACAGAACGATGAAATTTTCATATGTAGATGTAAGTACATACATATTTATTTACATACATGTATGTATGTATGAGGTAGACTATTAAAGTCAAAAATAATTAAAAACTATTTAAAACAAAATTAACAAAAATGAAGCTAAATTGCTTACCTTACATATAAACTAATCCTAATTAATTGATTATCATATCATTCAAGGAGTATTTTTATAAAAAAAAAGTTTACGTATTTTTATTTAAAAATGTACACATAATAATAGAAAATTTACATTGAATAAATTTGTAATTCAATTACGAACTTAAAATTTAATTCTTAAATCCAAGCAAACTTTTTAATTGTTAAATTGTTAAATAAAAATAATTTCATTTAATTACCAATTTCACTATTATAAAGTTCGATTACAAAATTATATAATGTAACTTTGCTATTATTCTATGTCAGAAAGTTTGTTTGCATTAATAAAATTCCATTGCGCAAAAACTATGTAGTTCAATAACGAATAAATAAAAGAATTTTCTCTGTTCTTCCATTCAAACAAACTTCATTCTATTATCAATGTGCATGTGAAGTGTGTGTGTGTGTATGAGTGAGTGTGTTTGCGTGTGCGTATATTGGTGATCCGATAACCTTTTGCCAAGCAGGCTGACAGACTGAGCAGGCAGGCAGACAGAAGAGCAGACGGCAGGCAGCTGCAATTTGAGCACTCAGGGGTTGTCCCTGTATTCGTACACATTTGTCTGTATGTATGTGTTGGTAAATAGCTGTTACTCTGTAAGTTGTGAACTGCACATTTCCAAACGGAAAGGAAACTTCCTGCTTCTAATTGCCTTTACATTTTATTTGTCTTGGCTGGTAATTCATATCACCTGCATAGATGCATTACATATATGTACGCTCTCTCTCTCTCTTTCTCTTTTGTACAAATAAAAGTGTTTTCGAAAAAATGAGTCGAAATAAAAATGCATTGAACAGGCGATCAAAATTGGCAGCAGGCAAACACGAAAAGCAAAAAGGGAAAACTTTATAACTTTAGTTTGCAGATTGAAGCTTGAAGTTGCCGCCTTCTGCTGACCTTTCAAGATGCCCAACATTGGCATGGTACACATACACACACACTTTTTTTACATTATATGTATGCATGCGTGTATGTGTGTATAAATGATTGTGCAGACGGCAGCAAGCAAGCGGAGCGCTCAGTGTCGCACCCTTGGCTCAATTCGTGGCCTAGACAACGCAACGCGCCTGGGGTGCAGTATTTCATACATACATATGTATGTGTGTGTGTGTCTGTGTTATCGGTAATTCCTTTTCGGTACCTTCGCCATCCTTTGCATCTGCTGTGCATCTTTTGTATTTGCTGTTACCTCTGATATTTTTCTTTTTACACCGCTTTCACCTTAAAATTGTAATGGCTTGACGTCTCCGGCTCTGGCTCTGGCACACAAATCCAAATCCGAACTGGAATCCAGGACCAGGTAAACGAACAAAATCAACAACAAATGTCTTCGCCGTAATTATGAGCGCCTATTTGTAAATTACTTTATGGCCCGGGAAAAGCGACGTTGTAAATCAGTTTATAATCCGTATTTACGATATACATATGTATTTTTCGGTTTATATGCAAAAATATGCAATAAATATGCAGCGCCAAAGGGTTGCCTCCTTGGGGTGGGTGTGTCCACATGTATGTGTATGTGTATGTGTGTGTGAGCCGTGAGAAAATCTATGCGGCATACAGCTGGGCGCTCATATTCCAGCAACAAACGAACGAACAGTTGGCGACATGTTGCCTCACATGAGTTTGAGTCTGAGTTTTTCTTTGGGGGGCATATTTCACTCAAACTCAATTTAGCCGGCCGGCCGGCCGGCACGTTGAACCTTGAAGTTTATGTACATATTACTTTTTCAAATTTGTATTTCTTTTGCGAGCGAAAGCTTTTGATGTCACCGTTGAGCGCGCTTTGACTGGGCTTCTCCTTCTCTTCTCCTCCAGCACTTGTGGCGTTTGAAAACGGCATGCTAAGATAAAAGCTTTTTGTTGTGTTTGCTTCTCTTTGTTTCTCCACGAACAGACGGACAGACATACACAAGAACACTCATATATATCACACTTGTAGCTCTCATGCGAGTTTTCGGTGTGTGTGTGTGTGTGTATGTATGTATTTGCGAATTGCTTCATTTTGCATTTAACTTTAAGAGTCTCACATATTAAAAAAAAAATTAGTAGCGCTTCAGAAAACCTTGTAGGAGGTCAGGACTAATATAAATATTTCCTAACTAAAACAAATCTTTAAAGTTACATATATACATATATATGTATACATATTATATTTATGCATGTATTCCTTAATTTAATTTAAACATGCCAAATTTTTTTTGGATACATACATAAGACAAAAGCAACCGCCAGCAAACGAGGTGAACGTTTGGCCTTCAAAAAGTTTAAAACGCAAAAAACAAAAGATAGAGCTTGAAGCAGCGCGCAGAACACCGACAAACATATTTATATGTTCATATGTATATACATATGTACACACATACATATGTATGTACATATATAAAGAAGATAGATACATACTTATGTTTGCACATGTATTGTTTAGCAATAAATAAAGTTATATAAATTACGCATGATTCTTTGTATAGCTCCCAGCGAGAGAAACAACTTATAATTATTTGTCGCTTTAAATAAATGAAGGTCATCCAACCGATTCCCCATCTCAAACTCAAACTTCATCAGAACGAACAACAGCAATAGCAACAGCAGAAAAGTTTTCGCCGCCTTTTTTGCTGCATACAATTTTAGTACACACAACACAACACAACAGAGCGCTGTTGAGTCAGCATTAACATTGGCGCTGGCTTTTTACATCGAATTGGTCTCCACATACGATAATACCCAAGTTAATAACCAGGCAACCATTAAGCAGTAACAGCCTTATAGCTCCACAGTCGAGGAAGTATATTTGTTTCAAAAAACTTCTACACAATTTAATGGTCACATTATCGGCCGCTCTGTTCCGGTTGTGACCGCTCTTTGGTCCCTCACTTACCACCATTAATCAGCACTTCCAGTGAGTGCGACTTAAGAGTAATTTTATAAGACGATCGCGAACACACACACATACACTCACACGAGTGTGCATTAGTGTGCGTAGTGCGCACTACTCGCTGCGAAAAGCTGGCGAATGACAATTTGAAAAAAACGAACGTTGATTCCGAAGCGAATATGTCGACGAGCAAGAAGCAAACGAAACAAACCCCAACAACAATTCTTCGCCGTGCAATGGCTAACAGTGTGAGGGGGACAAGCTGCTTTTTTTTTTTGGCGAGTGCGCAACAGACTGGGACTGTTAAAGAGTGGAAGGGGAAACGAAGGTTCCACAATACTAGGAAAAGTCTTTGTAGACTTCGACGAATTCACAGTGAAACGAACGTTACAAATTTGAAAACAAACGATAAAGCTTTTGTCAGTGTATTGGTTAATGTGATTGTGTGTGTGTTACCGGCCGGCCGGCAAATTGGAATCAGCTAATTTTTATTTATCGCTGATGCTTTGTTGACTTTTGCTGAGCAAATACACATACACACATGTGTGCTTCGATGTTCATGCGATTGTGAGGGAGTTAATTATGTGTGTATGAATTTACTTACTGCATATTTACTGAAGAAACCCTCGTGAATACTGCTTGAATAATCCTCTAATTCGAACATGTTTTATTTGCAAATTTACTGTTGCATATGCGCTTTGTTTTGATCAATTTGCGTTTCCTCCTTCTCCTTTCTAAATCCGCTTATTACAAAAACCGTTACACGAATGGTATAAGAGAACTACCGTTTCTTGGTATTTTACAATTTATTTCACACTTGCACATTTATTTTGGAAATTTTAAAATTTTTGGGGATATCAATTTTCATGTTGGTATAATTTCATTTTTGAGCCGGTACATTTTGTAATTATTTTTAATTATCTTCTCTTTTCAATCAAAAACAATATTTATAACCACTAATAGAACTTCGAACCGCCACACGTCCGCTCTGTTCGGCCTTGTTGTTGCTTTTGAGAAGACATGCTCTTTGGACAGTCTATCGATATGATTATAGCAAAAGGTGAGTACACGATATTTTCACCTCAGTATGAATGGAAAAATCGGCATTTTTACTGACCGTTTGGAGTTCAAATATCTTAGCAATTAGTCCTGATAACATTAACTGAGCTTTATAACTATATATTTTGAATCTACAATAAGCATTAAATTGGCTAGATATACTGATATTATTAGTAATTGTTTGGAATTTATATATTTTTGGAGTCAATAACTTATCCTAACTATAACAAATAAAAATATTTAACAAAACAACTACGGGTAGATTTGTACAAATATTGATCAAGCGACAAATTTTTAAAATTTGCTTACGGAGAATCGACTTCTAATTTTAGATTTCAAATGTATATCATATGAATTATAGAAATATATTTTAAAAAGTTGAGGACTATCGATATTATATTGTAAGCATATGAAATGCGTAAACTATCGATAGAAATTTCTATCGTGTAATTAATTCACCACACACAAATCGTTCGATTAAAATATCCGTTTAATTTAAAATATGCAGGCTTGGAAAATCCTGTACACAATAAAATCTCACATACACGTATTAAATGGATTAACACTATGCCTATGCTAATGTTAATGATTTGTGAACAATTCACAAATAGTATATTCATAATATAATTAATTATGAACATTCAAATTTGTAAATTTAACAGGCATTTGTAGACGAACTATCGAGCTGTCGATATAATATCGACTCATTTGAGACTGTTAGTCTTAAGTAATTATTTGCTAACATACATCATAATGATCTTCCGACAATGTAAAAGTTCATTTGCAAAAATATGCGGTAAACATTAGTATCCTTTTTTGAAATAGTTATCTAAATTTACATAACTCTGAAAGTAAAAAAAAAACGAAGGAAATAAAACAAAATATAAAATTAAATTCTAAAAAAAAAATGGCAAGCATTTATGTATTAATTTCAATTTATGTAGATATTTTGGTATAATTCTAGGATAGCATTTCAAATATTAGTTCACAGTATTTAGAAAAAAAAATTATACAGTACAAATTTGAACGTTTTTAAATTTTCAAGCTGTGTTTAAGAGATTTAAATCTATAACAAATAAAAAAACAAAACTTCAAGTCGCTTACTCTAAACGTTACACTGAAACAACAATTCAAATGCAAACATAATTGTTGAACAATGAACAGAACTTAGAAGAAATATATATATATGTAAATTGAATTGAATTCTGCGAGCCAGCCAAAGAAAAAATACTAAACATATAGAGTACTATTTGGGACGTCTACCAAATATTTCACGTTTAAAGCGCAAAGCCGCTTCCGTAGCCGGGTTACGGGCCGACGACGATGCCGATGAATACAAAGACGACAACTCTTTTCCACTTATTTTCACCTCTTTGAAACCGTAGCGGGGCTTGGGTGATTGGGGAAGCTCTCTGAAATACTTTGGACGCGGCGTGCACGGCTCGACCTTAACAACGCCGGACGATGTCTTGACTGTTTCAATACGCTTCGACTCTTTGTTGCTTCTAACTGTGACGTAGCCCGCAGTGGTCTTTATACGCCTGGGAGATTGCTTATTCTCTTCGTCTGAGCTCTTAACTGGAGAAGCTTGAATCAATGCGATCTTCTTCTGCTTGTTCTTCGTGGCTCGCTGCTTGGCCTTTGCGGGCTTGGTGTTGTCCGGCGGCTGAGGAGATAGTTTCCGAGCCAGCGACTGGGGCTGCAAATGCCAGAGACAGTAATTAAAAAATGCTAGTGCACAATTGAAAACCCACAACTTACCTCTTTGATTGCTGCCTCAGGGAGGAGCATATGCATGGCATGCTTGATAGCCTGTCTGGTGGCCTGCAGCCGTTTCAAATCCTTTTTAATTTTACTCTTAGCGGGCTCTGACCTAGACGCGCCTGTTCCTAACTTATCGGCGTTCTCAGAGTTGTCGGCACAGACGGATAAAGTCTTTGAGATCGTACGATCTCTTGGCTTTCTGCCCGCTGCAACGCGCTGCAAAATATAAAAAGTTTATTTCAATATTTCAATTCACATTCACAATAATTCACAAGCTTACCTGTTTCTTTTCCTCCAGCTTAGCTTGGTTCGCCGCCAGAATCAGGGTGTCACAGTACTCCAGATATTCGTCGCGACTCTTTACCAGACGCTTTGGTAGCGTCTTCTTAATATCTCCAACAGTTTCATCTTCTTTGTTACCAGTTTCCTTGAGGTTTTCAACCGACTCCCCCGACACGGGCTCCTCCTCTTTGATAACTGTGGCGGGTTCTGGTTCACCCACTTCGATATCACTTTGTGGTAACTTATCACAAGCTGCTTCATGGGCTTCCCTTGACATTTCAGCTGATTCGGTAGCGTGCGATCCGTCGACAGTGCCACAGAAGCTCTTCGATAAACGCTTCCGCTTTGTGCGCTGGCGGCTTTCCTCGGCCAGGGTCTCGATAAAGGATTGCGATGGATTGACATCGCTGTCCAATTGTTCGCTTCGACGTTTTAACTTTGGCTTTGGCTCCTTAACGGAGCTGCCCTGCAGGCCCTGTACGTACAACGTTTGGCGACGCGATTTCTGGAGAGGATTGAACATCTGGCGTAGGTGTGATAGGTCACACGAATCCAATTCAGATAGAAGAGCTGCCTCTTCCTCACGCTTCTGGTTGGCATGGAATGTGGAGGATTTGCTATTAGATGCAGCAGGCGCAGCTTGTTCCTCATGAATGAAATCTAAATTCGGCTTGGACTCTTCAGCCTTAACAATGGAGGACTCGGTTAAGTCAACCTCCTCACAGGATTCAGCTTCTGATAGTTCATTACCCGACTTGGGCTGATCATCCCCATTATCCATTTCGCCAGATTCCTCATCAGAATCAAACACTTCATAAATACTCTTGTTAATACTCTTTTTAGTACTTGGTTTATCCTTTTGATTCTCCTCTGCATTAGAACTGGCAACATCATCCTTACCCACTTCATCTGCATCCTTGTCAACCACATTAAACTTAATTGGCGGAGTTGTCTTGTTCATCCGATCGGATTTCTTTGCAATTAAATGCGACCTCTCGCATGCCGACAAATGCAAACGTTTCTCACGCTTTTTAGTTGGCTTTAGCGGCTGCAACTGCTCAGATGCTTCCTCATTTGCTTCGATGTCTTTATTATCATCCTTATGATCTGATGCTTCGTGTGTTTCTTTCGATTCTTTGATATCATTCGCCTTATTTTCTTCAACTATATTTAGTTTCTTTTGTTGTTCTTCAAGGTTCTCTTGCTCACTATCATCATTGCTGCTCCATTTTGCTTCTATTTCTTCATTTTCTGATTGCTCGATATCATCCTTATTTTCTTCAACAATATCTTGCTCATCAGCATCATCGCTGCTATCATGAACAACGATACGACGTCGTTTTTTGGGTACTTCCAATTCAACATCGTCTTCTTCCGAAAAATGCAAAGGTGAAAATATATCATCATCCTCTTCATGGTCTATCATATACTCCTCCGCGTCATTGTCCGATACAATAAACGACAGTTTCTCATCGGCACTATCTTCAGACTGATCATCAGTTGTGTCCTTACTGCCAACAGATTCACCATCGTGCGGAATTTCATTTGCCGCAATCTCATCGCGAAGAGAACTATCCATGGAGTCACCAGATTGATAATTATTAACGACCTCCACTTCATTGTCAAAATATTCAGCCACAGATGGATCTTGAAATTGGTTTTCCTCGCCATCCTCATCCATATCCTCATGCTCTTCCTCGTCGTCAACGACCTCATCGTCACTGTCATGGCGTTGGATTGACATCTCCTTAGGTATCTTAACATTTGGCGCTTTATCCTCCACTTCTGATAGAGGTTTTATCATATCAATTTGTGGCGGTGGCTGATTCGACTCTTTGGATGCAGTGGGTGCAGTCTCGCTCTTTGGCATCTCTAACTTGGCTAGAGGTGTTGAGCCGTTGCGTCCCTTTACGGCGATGGGCCTCAAAGGCGTTTCGCTCTTGCGCTCTGTGAGATTCAAGATTTCTGCTACTGGCGCTCTAGTGCGTGCTGGTGTTTTCGGAAAGGCGGGCTTGACAGTGTCCTCATCTGGTCCACAGTTATTGAAGACTACCGTTTTCGCAGGCACTGCCTGTTTGGCTCTCATTAAACGCTTTGTTATGCCTGGTGTTAGATTGGGCAAACGAACGTCATCGATGACTTCGGCATCACCAGCTGCTGCTTCATCATTAGCTGGAGGCACATCAGCCATGTCTATGGCCTTTGGCGGCGCATCAGCAGTGTTATTAGTAGAATTTTTTGTCTCGGCTTTTTCCTCGACAATCTCTGCTTTTGGGGCGTCAGGCTTTTCATCCTTGACAATGGGCGTATTTGCAATAGACTGTGGCTGTTCTTGCTTGCCACTAATCAAAATGTCTTTGACTTTCACCATAACTTTGGGAGTGCCCAAAGCAAGAGTCTTAGTCTCCTCCGTGGCAGTGGCCAAAGCAGGAGTCATTGGCTCCTTTGTGGATGTGCCTAAATCAGAAGTCATAGGCTCTTTCGTGGAAGTGCCCAAAGCAGGAGTCTTAGGCTCTTTCGTGGCAGTGGCCAAAGCAGGAGTCATTGGCTCCTTTGTGGAAGTGCCTATAGCTGGAGTCATAGGCTCCTTTGTGGAAGTGCCCAAAGAAAGAGTCTTAGGCTCCTTCGTGGCTGTGGCCAAATCATGAGTCATAGGCTCCTTCAGGGCAGTTGAATTGCTCGATTCTTCAGTCTTGCCTATATCAAACTGCAAAGATTGCTTTGCTACGATTGGCGCATCTACAATTTCAGAACCGTTTTCAATTGACTCTTTTGTTTGCTTTTCCTTTTCTGATGAATTTTGTGCATCAAATTGCAGCTCCTTCTTAGGAGGAGTCTTGGACATGGATCGCGTCACACGCCGTTCCTCTGACGATGTATTAAGCCGTTTACTTACATCAGTACCAGTTGGAGTGCGCGTGGAGTCTGCAACAGCAGCAGCTTTATCCTTTTCGTTGCTCCCATTGATCTTTTTATTATCTGACTTGGGCTGAGTCTGCGCTGTCACCGTTTGACTAGCTTCCTCTTCAATGACTTCTTCTGGCAATGGCAACTTTCTGACCACCGACTTGGCAGGGGTGCGCAACGACAGTTTAGTCGCTGACAAGCTTAGAGGGGTTGGGGTAGCTGGCTCTGGCGTAAATCCGCGTGCTAGCGAAGCACGGGTGGTCCGAGTCGGAGTCCTTAAATCGGCAGTTGCCGAGTTTAGGCGTGTTCGGCGAACTGGACGCGGCGATGCTGCAACAACGATGCTAAGTATTGAATATGCGAAATTATAATTACATGCACTTACCACGCTCGACAGTCGAGTCTATAACTGGGGTCATGGGACGACCGCCGGAATCTGGCAGAACGGAAAGTCGCCGACTGCGTAAGCGAGTTACTGTAAATGCACACAATTCCTTGTTAGTTGACTTTTATTTATACACATAGCTTCCATAGAAACAATGGAGCAATGCGCTTTCTCTTCGCGTGTCTTTTGAAATTCAAACGGTTTTCCTATCGAAATATCCCGAGAAGCAACAAGCTCAAAGCGAAGCATTTTTATTGCAACTTACCACGCGGAGTGCCGCTGTTATCTTCGTCCATTTTAATGTTGTTCCTTGCTTTCTAATCTTCTTTTATAGTTAAATTAACAGTTAGGGATTTTAAGGCGAATTTCTAATTGTGAAATCCAATTGACGATCTGGACGACGCTAATCTTAGAAATGAAATAACCATGCATTAAAAATCGAGCACCGCCAAAATGACATGTGCCTGTGTGCGTGACTTCTTGGCGCTTTACAGCACTGCTCACAACGTTGCACAAAACATCGATTAAAAGTTTGGCGCCAATTATTGGTGTGCACTTTGATTTAAATGAACTTACGCTATGGGATCTCTACTATGAATAAAACAGGAACTGAGTGGCCTACTTAAATTTATAAATATTAGCTAGTGTTCAGAAGCCTATATTAAATAAAAAATAATTGGTATAGGTCCTGCTTGCTTTAAATTATTGCGTATATTTTGCATATTTTATTTTAAAAAAAACTTTTTTCCAAAGATCAAGTTTTTATAATAATATAAAAATATAATTAATTCGAGATGCGTTGTGATATTTATGATTAATCTGTTATATAAACAGATATTTTTTTACATTTAAGCAACCTGTAAGGGCTAATTAATATTTGTAATAAAATACTTTTTATATAAGCTATCGTTATGTACATAGTTCTTAACTGTTAGAATAATGCAATTTTGCTATGAGGGCACATAAAATTTAAATTATACAATGTTTCATTCAGTGTCTTATCCAACAAATTGTAATGCTATTCATACACCTTGACAGTTGTCAAGCGTTTACAGTTAAAATACAACAAATTATCAGTAAGAATACCAATGCTTACGACTCCGATTTTTATACTGATTTACAAAGTAAAAAGAGTATATTGGTTTTATACAATTCCCGTCTAGCTGTTCGTCCAAAAATAATTGAACTATTTTTGAGCCGGGACAGATTATTTAGCAGTCGGAGGTGCCGGAGAGCAACATTCTAATTTGCTATAATTGTTTTTATTAAAATTAGCTCACAATTAGATCACAATTTGAAAATTATATTTTGCTAACAAATCTGTTATGTAACTTTAAAAATAATAAATAGAAGTTTGGATGGTACAGCTCACGTAAAGAGTTATTATCTAAGGTCATGGTATTAAGGAGACTATAGCAAACGCTTTTCTAATTTTTAAATTAAACAGATTAATAGATTTCGATTGCAAAATTTTTCGATGCATACATATTTAAGTATGTATATGAGACCTTAAGTGAAAATGTAAAATATAAATGAAATTAATAAATAATTTGAACAATATTAATAGCTATGTAACCTGAAATTAATATGCGAAATAAAACACTAATATATATGTACATAAATTAAATATTTTAATCATATTAAATCATATTCTGCTTAGCAAACTCTGGGTTAAATTGGCTATTATATTTTTGTACTATTCGCGGCGTAGGAGCTGGTGTGATGGCTGCTTTGGCTGGCATGGCCGCTTCCTTGGGTGCGAATAACTGTTCCTGACGCAGGCGTTCCCTCTCCTCACGCAGAAGCCTCTCTTTGCGCAACCTGTTTAATTTATCGCGCTTGGCGTTTTCTGCCAACTCATAGGTTTTCTCAGATTTGCTCCGCTTATGCTTGTGTTTCTTATGCTTTTTGTCGTGCTTCTTTCTCTTTCTGTCTTTCTCATTTGCTCTTTGTCGCTTGGATTCAGGAGAACGCTCTGAAGCAGCCATTGACAAAGTTGGTGTGGGTGACCGATTGCGTCGCTTGGCCGCTGCCTGGACAGGAGGTGCCTTTTCTTTCGGAATTAGCGCATTTATCAAGGTGAGTGGATCTTGTGATATCTTTGTTTTCAGTTGGACTTCAGTGTGATTTTCAGTCCGATTTGGAGCCAATTCATACCAACTGCGAACTTTAAGAGCTTCATTTGTGTCCTGACCCAAGTAGGTTAGGTACCCGATTTGCTTTTCATACTTTTCTTGTTCTTCTTTCTTCTCCTTTTCCAAGTCCTTATTCGTTTTCTTTACATGACTCTTGTAGTCTGCAAATAAATCTACTGCGGATGTAGCACTCGACGATTGTGTTGCAGTTCCTTCCACTGGAATTTCACTACTTTCTTCAGTAGCAGCCCCTTTTATCGCATTTTCAGGCAAGCCTGATTGACGTCTCAGATAGTTAATACGCGCTTCGCTTTCCTTAATGGGTTTGATAACTAGTTAGGTTGTGTTTTGTCCGGTTTATTAATACTTATTAATACACTTACGGCCAATTTCAATTTGTCCAGTCGTTTGTTTTCGATTTCCTGGGCGGCTGCTTCATCGCGACGTACCCGCGCAATATTATCTTTAGTGCGTACATGCCAGCTAAAAAATAGATAATAATAAGAATTAGTAATAAGCTTATCCAATAAAATTAAATTCCATTTACCGTTTCTTGGGTAAGATATTCATCTTGCTGTTGCTGAAAACTATGTGCGAATGTAAACAAAACGCGTTATGTTGTGAATGGCAAAAATAGTGCTGTGAAACGAATGTGTCGAACACAAAAATATATTATTTTTAAATATACTTATCAATATATATATATATATTTGTTGTTTGCATTGCATCAAAGCGGCTGATATTTATCTATCACTTTTATTTTAACACTTAATTTTGAATCTACCCCTACATGCTTACACAACTCTGAATTGCAGTTCTTGACAATTGGCAAACGCTAATGCGAATGGCAAATCAAATATTCATCTGTCAGAAGGAAGAAAAGGGGACACATATAGGAAAAACTGCAGCGCAGCAGCAAGAGTCCCGACGAAAGTAATTTTAATCGTGAAAAAAAAAAAAAATTGAATCAATTGTGAAATCAATAATTTAAAGAATAGGCAAAGTTCGCGTTGTCATCGAACCGAAACGCGCGTACGACGCCCGCATGTAGCTCAAGCATGGAACAGCGTATTCTAAAGCAAGACGGCTACTTGGATGTGGGCGATGATAGCAGCAACGACGGTGTCTTGCCTGTCGGAGCCCCAGTGTTTGAAATTCGCAACATCGTGTATCATCCGCATCTAAATGTGCTGCTTGCGTTCGGCGTCAACAACGTAGTGAAAGTTCTAGATGTCAATTCCGGCGTTATATTGCAAACGTATAAATTAAGTACAAATGGTAAGTAGCACTAGCAGCAGCAGCAATTTTTTTACATGCATACACATACATACATACACATATATACATGCATGTATGTACGTAAAAAAAATTACTACACAGACTCACTAATACATATGCGCGAGCAAATGTCAATTTATTGCATTGTGTTTTGTAAATTTGTCTGTATTCGTCAGGTTCAATATGCATACATACATTTGTATATATGTCTGTACATGCTTGAATGTACATACATATGTATGTCTGCATGTTTGTGCATGTTTGATAGGAAACGTTAAATGGGTGCAAGGATATTATAAAATTAATTTTATTTTACGTTTATGTTGGTGATACATATACATGCATAATAATATAATATATGTATGTATATATAATATATGTATACATATGTATATACATAACAGACTTTGGTGATTTCTATTGTTATTGTTTTTACTTATTACGCAGTTTACGCATATGTTGCTTGCTCTAACATGACATACACATGAGTATGTATGTATGCGTGTGTATGTATGTATGTATGTGCCTGCTAGATTAAACAAACCAATTAATTGCAAACCTTGATGAAATTGATGGCGAACTGTGAAGTGTGATCATCTATGAAGCTGTGTTTAATATGTGTATATATATTTTTAAAATCAATTGCAGCAGAAAACTTAATCCATGGACGCTACATGCCATTGCAAGATAAAATCTTGTTCTGGGATGGCCACAACTTGGGCCTGCGCGGCGACTACAACGGAGTTTTGCTCTTGGATACCATACTGCAGGCGCCAATCGGTCAGAATGATGATTACATTAAGCTGGAGCTTATATTGTCTGAAGCGATCATCTTTCAAAATTGCATAAACGAACTGGAGAGCGAAGGTCTCGAGTGTCCGTGTGATATTAGCAACGAGCTTACACAGAAGATAAACGAGGCTCAGCGGCACATCAAGAAGGGCATCAAAGCACAACGTGTAAGTTTTCCGCTTATTGCTTATCGCTTATTTTTTTAATATTGAATATATTTCGAGAAAAGCGCTTAAGGAATAGATAATTTACTTTAACATTATTAATGAATTTAAAATTATTCTGTCTAAACAAATCGAGAGTAAACTTTTGAATTAAATGTTTTCTTTTTATTGAGGTATTTTTGCATTTATTTATATTTATGTTTTTTAAATTTACATTATTATTTCAGTGGAACACAATTTGCTTGGAAGTGCCCTATTCCAGTCTTAAATTGGTTGCAAACAATGTGGTCATATTGCTGAAGCGCTTGGAGCGACACATTCCGGTTCTGGCCATAGCATCGGCCATCAACGAACGTTTAACGGACATGCTAATGGGCTCTCGTTTGCCCGACTACGGCTGGAATTTTAGCAACTTCCAGCGCGTACTCATGCACTCGGAAGCTGTGCGTCGCCAGACATTCGAGAAATGGCCGCACATGGACTATAAATGGGCGCTGCCAGATCAAATGGCACAAGCCGGCTTTTATCATCAGCCCTCGTCATCAGGCGAAGATCGAGCTATGTGTTTTACATGCAACGTGTGCTTGGTATGCTGGGAAAAAACGGATGAACCTTGGAGTGAGCACGAGCGCCACTCTCCTCTCTGCCCGTTTGTCAAGGGGGAATACACACAGAATGTACCTCTATCCATCAGCTACGCCACCAATCCGGCAATAACTTCGCCGGGCTTAGGATTTGATGTAATATCTAACAGCGACTACGCCAATGTTCTCTGCACCAGCTGTACTCAGACTGGCGAGCTAAGCGTGTGGAGTATTGAGCGTCACCTGAAGCTCATGCACAGCTTTCATGTGCCCACACTGCTCAAGGAGCTGTTCGAGGAGAACTTTGAGTGGGCGCGCGTTACTGCCATCTGCGTGCTGCCGAATGCGCGCGCCCGGGCCAAAGTCAACTATGTGTACTCGGAGAACTACAGTGGAACCGGCAGCAGCAGTGGCGCTGCTCACGCTAGCAGCATGCACGGCGGCAAGTTTGGTGGCGTTAATGCACAGCACATAACATCCACATCGACGCTGCGAGCCGGAGTTGTGGGCTCAAAGATAGTCCTCGGTGTAACGGTGCGCCAAAGCAGCGGCGAGATGGCATTGCGCATGGTGGTGCTTAACATTGTGGAGTTGGATAGACACGGCGAGAACTCAGCCGTCATAAGCAATGACAGCGGCAGCGTCTCTAGCATGGGAGGTCAGCTCAAAAAGACATCTTCGCAACTAGGGACCAGTAAGTTCTCTCTTCATTATGCTTCAATATTAATGCTTATTTTAATAAAAGCGATTATGAATTGATTAACGCTTTTGATGTCTAATATTTTATATTTCTTGGTATAATGTATATTTCCATGTTTATTTGAATCTTTCTATTCACAGCTTCCAGTGACTCAAATGTTGTTGCTAGCCAAGTGAGTCTTGAATCTTCTAAGGATGATGACAACAAATCGTTGACGCCATATGAAAAATTCGCTGATGGCTTTGACAGCAACGGCTTTGTATCCGCTTTAATGACTTACAACAAAAACAATGATGTTAACCAGAGCGGCAACAATTCATCTGTGTTGTACGACTTTGATTTGTCGACGCTGTCGCAAATACTAGACAGCAATCTAGATGATTCTTCCTCGGGCCTAATGGTCTCTTCGAATACTGTGAATGTGAACAACAGCTTGCTAGGCATGAGCAATGACATGGACAAGCTGTTGGACCAGGCCGATGTTTCACATCAAAACAACAACAACAACAATGACAACACTATGGGTGTAGTCTCCTCCAATAACAACAATAACAACATAATCATCAATGGCAGCAACAACACGAGCGACAAATTGAGCGCCAGCGAGGAAATTGACTGTGTAGTGGAAAGCTGGACGAGCGTTAAGCGCATGAATGCTTTGGATGGGGCACATAGTACGAGTGGAGGACAATTAGATGTGCAGGAGATAGTGGAAATTGACGAAATTATGCCCACCAGTCCGAAGTGCAATCAGTTGCTGGTCAAACTGATGCGTACCAAAGCCCCAGATTCGGAAGACACTAAGATCATAATGGCTACGGTCGCCAAAGAAGAAGAACAACAAAACATACCTACGGATGTTGGTAAGTAAAAAATTTAATTAATTTGTATTTTATTTGCATATTGTATTTTATATGCATATATAATATAAAAATTGTACAACCCAAACAACAACAAAAAACTATTTAATTTGAATTTACTAATTTAAGACGAGAACAATGCCGAATGCAATGTGGCAGCACAGTTGCTTCTCTTTGATTACGATGACGTCCAAATCTCCAATGATTATACTCTTGCCATGACCTTTAGCCGAGCTAAATGTCCCAAGCAGCTGTGCATCCTGCCACCCTTTGCGTCGACGGCTTCGGCTGAACTCAAAGAGACCGGCTCCATTTGTGTTGTGTGTGCTGATGGATGCATTGAAATTTACTCCTTAGCCGATTTTCAAGCAACGTCGGTTATTGAGGAAGAAGGTGAGCACTTTGAGGCCGTGGTATATTGCCGAAACCTGGACAGACTCTGCTGCTGTTCGCGCCAGGGAGGAATGCTGTTTTATTCGCTTAACGACGGCGAGAACGACTCTGGTGATGAGCTGCTGGAAATGGAGGATGACTGCAGTACTACGTTGACACATGCTATGGATTTAAGCGTAACTGATGGTGTGCGCAATATAGCCGGGGCCGACTCTGCCATGGGCGATACAATGGTATGCGGGGATGCGGCCAACGATGCGGTGGCCGGAACATCAAGTCAAAATATACATGTGCAGACGTCACCATCGGCTGCTTCCCTGATGGGCAACAACGCAAATTTGTTAGCATACAAGACTGCTGACTTGACTCTCGAAGACTTGCGTGTGTTGTATGCACTGACTCAGTTCGATGACAAGCTAACAGTGTACTCTGCTGAAGTGCCCAGCTGCTGGAACGATCTGGGCCAGGTGCAAAAACAGCGCAAGCAGTCGCAAAATATGCGTCATGGCGGCGATGAGCGTGATTTTACCCGAACTTGGAGATTGCACAATGATGCGTAAGTCCTAAATTTATAATATTTTGTTTATATTTTAATTATTTTATTTTTATTTTATAAGAACCACATGGGACGAACACATAATTGAGCTTAATCTGGCTCAGCCAGTGTCATTGGGTCACATCGACCTAAAGTTTACTGTGTACCAGCAGTGCTCCAATCCGGCAGCCATTCAAGTCACCCTACTCAAGCAGAACACCAATGGCTTTGGATACAGAATGAAAGGACCGCATGCCAGCTACAAACCCAACGTCATCGATGATAACATTGACTTCTCTTATAGTGAGATAAAAAATAGTAATCTTTTCATATTCTTGGCTTTATGCATCTCTATATTCATCCATAACTTACAGTTGCCAGTGAGAATCCTGTGCTCAATGAGGAATATCTGTTGGCCCACAATGCCGAAGTCCTGGCTGGCCCTATTGAGCTGTCTTCATGCATTGATCTGTGTGATCAGGGCGGCACCGCCACCCTCACTTCGCCGAAACTATTCAAGACACGCACACGCAATTTCCTTCTGCATATCAAAACTGTATCGGATCCATCCAAGGAGGGACAGAGTAAAACTAGAGGTTTGTAAAACCCAAATGAGAAAAGTTGTATAAATTACCCTTGCATACCTATTATGCAAACTTTATATCTCTTATCTACGCAAACTAATATTTCTTGGCAGATTTTAATCATGTTTTCTGATTGCTTCTCATGGTTTAATATTTGTAAAACAATCCGTGAAAGAAACCAATTGAATAGGATTTTGGTAATGTCAGAGCAAACATAAGCTTCTTCCAGTTTAGTTTGAACTGATTTAAATACATGTAGGGGTATATGATCCTCGGTGTACCGAAGATATTTTGCAGTTTATTGTCTTTTGGATTTGGCTACGCTCATAACTCATCCAACAATTACAGTTTTTTCTGCGCGACACAAGAGTCCGCATCAAGTTGAAGATTGTGTTAATCGTACGCGAACCAGTAAATTAAATGACGCGCTGTCGAATGCAAATCAAGCCCATATGAAATCTGGAAAAATGAAATTGATTGCAGCTTTCAGCACTCCGCTATACAATATGAATCACAATTTAGAATTACCGAAAGTTCAAACAATCATCGTTCCCAAGCATTCGCTGAGAACTCGGCCAATCACAGCTGCTCCTTTTTTTCGGCGCAATCCCGGGCACCCAATAGGTAGTGCCCACCGTAGATGCACCTAGTACTGCTTCCCTTTTAATAATCCATTCGAATCATAACACTTACTTACATTTGATGCAGGTTGCGATTGGCTACACGAGATTTCGATAAGTGTACGCGCCGTTAAGTCACAAAGTCGCATAAGCAATGGGCGCATTCAGCGCATTGCAATGCTTGATAGCAATGGACTGCTGGAGCAGCTTTTCCGTATAGTTAACGATTCAGAATCAACGCCGTTGACTAGGAATCTAGCGCTGGATGTGCTCAACTGGATTTGCTTCATCCGCCTAAATCGCTTCCGTTCGCCAAAATCTGAGCGTCTCAAGGACCAGATTAATAAGCAAACTGCCGGCAATATGAACGATTTGCTGGCTCAGCAGTTTGAATGCATTAATTTGTCCGAAAAGTACATCGAGAAAATGATGCGTAACTGTATTCTCTATAGTGAGCGCACCACGGCACACAAGTGTGTCAAACTTCTGATCATGCTAACAGAGTAAGTAAAGCAGAATCGATTTATAATTATATAACATACAATAACCTTTTTTTAAAATTAATTTTAGGGGCATGGCTAATCTTCCTCGCGAACTACAGAAACATGCATCATTAGATGTCAGCATTAAGACGGCAATATCAAATACGTTCTATGAGCTGCCGCAGGCACAGTGCGCTAGTGTTGTGCGCTGGTATGCGATGCTTACCTGCGCGACATCGACTACTGAGTCCCATAACAGCATTTCGGAGTACGCTATCAATCTGCTCAAAGACATAACGGCGGAAATTGATAAACGATGGGATCCGCATTGCGCTTTGCTTAGCACGCGCTTTGGTCTCTATGGTTATCCTTTTGAGCCAGAAATTTTCGACTTTGATTTTCCCAATATAAATAGGCATGGATCTAGCTCATCTGCGGCACTTACAAGTGTGATACGCAGCAGTGCGACCATTTTGCCGGTGACAGGACTCGACATCAAGCGTTTGAGCTCGATAGGTGGGTGTATGGCTTACATTTGGGGTAGGGCTAGGTAAATTTATTAATAAACGGCTAATTATAGATGGTGTTGACTTTCGCACCTTTCCGCATCTGATACGTGGAAAGAGTATTAGCAATCAGCTGCGGGGATTGCTGGAAGTAGTGCAGCTGCATTTTAGTTGTGTGCAAACCTCCGAAGCCACGCGCATTGATAACATTGACAGCGTAGTCAACGGTGCTGCCAGTGTAGTCATTGAGGATGTCATGATGATGCCAAAGATGGTAGCAACCAAAGGAAAGGATGAAGAATTGGTAAATAACAGAGCTCAGTAACAAAATTTAAACTGTTTGTATAGGGAAGACGTAAGATTAAAATGTGTTGTCCGATGCTTTAAAATCCTATTTTTAGCTAAATGATCTGGTCAATGATGTGGAGTGTCTAGTAGAAGAGATGAAAGACAAGGATGTTAAAACCGCTTTTGGATCCTTTGGCATGGTGAATGGGTTCAAGGACAAAGCTAGTAAGTGTTTTTTGAAAGATATCATTTAATTTGTGTATTAATTTGCACCTTTTTTATTTTTAGCCGTTTCATCGTTCACTGATTTGGAACATGCTCTAAAACAGGAGGTAAAGATCGAGAAGGCAATTGATAAGCTGAAGATATCTAAGTTTTTGCCACAGCTCACACTTTGGAACAGCTATATTCAAAAGAAGTTTGGAATAAACGAAGAAAACTCGTATGATGCCTTTGGGGAGCTGGAGAACTGGGAAAAGCCGGCAATGAAGTCTTGCCTCGATTCCCTGCCTGAAGAGGTCTCGCTATCGCAGTCGTCTGAGCAGTCGCAGCCGACAACCCAATCGTGCGCTAATGAGAACCCACAGAATATGCCGGATGATACCGTGGAGAGAGAGAAGATATTGGAAAATTTGAGTGCCAATCCTTGTCCGCCGATTGCTTGGCACAAGCTGCTTACTCCGCCCCCCAAGCTTATGATTGTTGTTGACCGCATGCATTCGGGCGCCCGCCGCTTCGTCGTACTTGATTTTGGCCAGCACGTATTACTGACCGATGTGGTGATACCCGCCTGCGATGAGCTTACCTCCCTAAATATTGATATTTGGTGCTTCGACGAGGAAACGGATTCCACGCGCCTTGCACAGGTCTCTGACATACAGACCAAAACATTGGTCCTAAGCGATATGCAGCCGCCACCAATTTGTCGCTACTTGAAGCTGACTATTGTTGGACGTATTGGAATGTCATCCACCAAGTGTAAGGTGCCGCTGGGTAGTTTCTTTGGTCATCCTGTTGTACTGGAGCATGATGGTTACGGGGATCAGCTGGTTCGTTTCGTTAAACAGCCGGTCCAATCCCTGCAGGCACATCTGAAGTCTCTTAATGCACTTTACGAGGATGTCCACTGCCGTTACAGCTTAGCCAGTTGCAAATTAATGGAACTTCTGTCGCCTATGCGCAACAGCGAGTTATCCAATGTAGCTCACTTACAGGCTTTTATCAACAAGCAACGTGATGAAGAACTCAGCTGCGGCATGGATAATAACAACAAAGTTGTTTCCCTATACGAGGAATGCATGCTGCTGCAATACCAAATCAATGTTATACGCAACGTGGTGCTACGCTTGGAGCGAGCAATATCCCCCAAGTCGGTACGTGCACCTCCACCATCGAATCCAGTACTCGTCGCAGAGGCATTGCGCACCGCATCGCGGGATAAACTGCGCGTATTGAGTCTTAGTCTGGTCGAGGTGCTTTTGCATTTTTCTATTGAGTATGGTATTAAAAACATACTACCTGTGCATCAGCGGTTCAATGTTGTCACTGCTAAGGCCCTGTTCAATTCCTTGGTCGTGTACGGCGAAGCACAATTGCAACTGACAACGTGTTCTCTATTGGTCCGCATGTGTTGCTTCCAGCCTTGGTGGGGCGACTTTTTGGCCGACACATTTTGTAGTTTGTTCTCAGCTCAGAATTGCAAAGCATTTCCACAGGATCGGTATGTAAAATTAATTTTTCTTTTAGTCATATTCTAGTACTTATTTATTCGAATATTTGCAGAATATTCTTTTTGCTCACCTATTTGGGACGTCGCAGCATTGCAATGGGCGCTTGTCGCTCCATTGTCATAGATGCTGTGCTTAAGACACTCGTCAAGTTGCTGGCGCCTATTTCGCCGCACTATAAGTTCCAATCAGAGCAGCCCAGCACTTCAGCAAGTGCAGCGGAGCGCAACGCAGCTATGGGAAGCACGTCTGACCTTCAGTTGATTACGTGGCTTTTATTGTTCCTTTCGGTTTGTTTGGATGATAACAATGAACGCAAGGATAAATGTGAGTAAAAGTGACACTTTTAACAATTTTTTTTTTATTATATGTTTTTTTTTTATTCTAGCGTCAGCACGTTGGGATTTCATGAGTTGCGAAAGCGACTTTACTAAAACCAGACCCAACAATACAACCAACAGCAAGCAATTACGTTGCTTCAAAAAACGAATCATTCAGCAGAATAAATACTCTGTACAGCCCTACACTGACTGGGGCAAGAAAATCTACATGATTCAAAATGAGGTAAAGAGCACAATACTGACAACAGAATTACATTATTAAATAAATTACAAATTGTTTAACCCTTAGCACCCCGGCATATTTATGGAGCTGTCGACTAAGTCTAAGGCTAGCGGTTCAGGCAAATCAACTTCAACAACAGGAAAAATTAATATGGTATCCAGTAGCATTTGTCCGACCAGCTCAAGTGCCAGTGGCAGCTCCGTTAAGGCAACTAGCACTTCTACAGCTTCTCCTAAGCATCTGGACGGCTTGGGAGCTAGTATTGAAGGAGACAGTAATTTTGACAAGGGCCTGAAGACGCTAAGCATGTCCAATATCAAGGTTGTCATCCGTGGACTATTCGCTCTATTGCTCGAGATGGATTTCGATTGCAATATGGATCAGTTTCTGCTAACGTGTAAAGTTATAGCGCGTCTTGTGGCTGCGTGTCGGCCATCGGTGCGACTCTGCAAAATTGTGACCACAGCACAGCTGGAGCAGCTCATTCGCCTAGCTGTGTGGAACGATCAGCAACAGCCCTGGGCTGTACATGCAATTACTTGTTTGCTTCAGGTATTATTATTTTATATATAACTTCAAAGTTTAAAATTGTTTACTAATATTCATATTTAA
Source organism: Drosophila hamatofila (assembly GCA_035045345.1). Lineage (NCBI taxonomy): Eukaryota > Metazoa > Arthropoda > Insecta > Diptera > Drosophilidae > Drosophila > Drosophila hamatofila. The sequence goes on along the minus strand of JAWNPA010000020.1, from coordinate 30,527,279 downwards.
ACTAGGACCTATTGGATGCAGACAAGCAGTATAGGGATAATGACGCCACGCCTACCAACGATGGAGCTCGTTCCATTGTGACAACAGCGGTGCAGGAGACTCGCGATCTTTTCAACGATTATACTTGTGAGTATCTATTCAATTTAGACAAAGTTCCCAAATAGCTGTCGACCGTTTTCGATGTCTGCAAATGTGTCTTTTTATTGACAAAGTGAAAAAAAAAAAACAAGTAAAAAGCTCTAGTCGAGACTGCTCGACTACGAGATCCCCTGAACCCTTCCAGAAACTAATATTTCAATAATTCGTCGCTTCATTTCTACATGCACACACACATACACACATACGCACGCACGTATAACAGGCATGGGCTGCCATGTGGGCTTACTTTGGAACTTATTTGTTTAATAACTTTTTTTTGTAGACGGACAATCTTAATAATGTGTGTATGTGCCAACTTACAAGTCTCTAGTATTTGAAATACGGTTTTTGCAAACTTGTTGGGAAGGGGGTGTTTTTAAGTGAATATGACAAAAATCAAAATTCTTAAAAATTCATATGAATCTACATTTGAATTTTGGAGATTCAAGCTCTAAAGATATAGGAAATATAATTTTTTAAATGCTTTTCGATAAGGTTTTTATTTCGATAACAAAATAAAGGGAGCCGTTATCGATTTTTGAAAAAAAAAATGATATGAAATGATATATACTGACCTACGAAAAAAAATTCAAGTCTCTAGCTCTTATATCTTCTGAGATCGACGCGTTCATACATACGGACAGACGGACAGGGCTAAATCGACTCAGCTCGTCGCCCTGATCAAGAATATATATACTTTATGGGGTCTGCCACGCCTCCTTCTGCCTGTTACATACTTTTAACAATACCATTATACCCTGATTTCCCATTTTCAATGGGTTCAAGGTATAAAAAAAATTTAAAGAACAATCGATTGTGTGTGTTTCAGTCGGACAAAATTTTTTTTTGTAATTTACGCTCTGATTTTTCCCCGACCGTTTAGTTGAGTTAAATGAAGCAAAAGGGATTTCCTATATGTATTGGTATGTATGCGTTCGGTTGTGTTCGCTAAAAAAAAACAATGGCGTACGTCAATTAAGTGAAGAGTAAAGAATGAGCTAATTGCTCACTTACTTATTCTCATTGCTCATTCTCACGTCAATCGTGTCTCTCCCCAAACGATGTTCGTTAAAAGAGCGTCACACGAATAGTTGAACGCAACGTGATCAGCCGAAATCTAAAACGAAAAGAACCGAAGTGTCCTGCTCTGAGCGTAAGCGAGACAGTATAAGTTTTTCGCTAAACAGAGCGTAATGAGAGTGCATGACTATGTTATGAGCTTTTATAAGTTATTGTGTATCAGCTTTTGTTTTTGTTTTCTATTCATTGCTTGTAAATAACTGTTAGCCGTTTTATTTCTTACGCTCTGCAGACAGGATTAACCGAAAAAATCATATTCAATCGCTCTCGCTCTGAGCAGGAGCCTTCGGTTCGTTCCGTTTTGTTTTTCGGTTGAGCGCCTTGCGTTGAGCACCGTTTGGGGAGAGACACGATTGATGTTCGCCCTATGAAAATCAGTAAGTGAGCAATTAGCTCATTTTTATTCTCTATATTCACATACACATGCACACTATTCTCGTACGCTATCGATGTTTTTAGCAAACATCCATACCAATACCCCTACAAAAGATATTTTTTAACTAAGAGGTCGGGAAAAAATCTAGAACGGAAAATAAAGTTTTTGTCCGAACGGAAACGAACTCCTTGCAGAGCCGACGCAATCGGTTGCAGTCTAGTTTTTTTTTGAGTCAGTAAAATACCCTCATTTGCAGATGTCGAGAAGCGGTCGACAGGTATTTGCGACCTATGATTCTATATGATTTTTACATACATTTCTTCATTAATTGGTTAAATATTGCTGATACTTAACAGCTGTCAAATACAATTACCTACCTTCGCTGATCGAGTGCGAGGACACTGAGTTTGACGAAATGCTTAATGACATCGACATGATAGAGCGTACAAAGCCGATTACTAAGAAAGAAAGCAATGCGCTCTGCAAGAACACTTTTAGTTTCTTTTGCAAGTCGATATCAATTGCGATGGATAGCCGGTTGGATGCTGGATTGGAATTGCATGTGGAAACCCAGTTGCGTCGCCTAACCAACCGCACATCGCTAGATCTGTACTCCTCACTGCCGCAGGTGCTGACCAATGAATTTGTTTCCGCACCGCCAGATGCTGCGCCCTGGCCCGAATATCTTACGCAGCTGTGGTCTGGGCCGGACTACAGCGGTCGCAATACATACATTATGCTGAAGAATGTTTTTGATTCTATACTGGCCGATTTGCATTATGAAGATACGTGGGTGCATCTTGAACAAGTGCTGCAAATGTGGCTAACACTGAATTGTGAGCTAGCTGACAAACCTTACACCTCGGGTATCACCCAATCAGATATACCAAAAATTCCATTTGGCGCCAATGCTGTGCAAGGACTGCTGCTGGCTCTGGCCTGGCACAATGATATTAAGCTACGGACTTGGTGCTTGGGCTTCCAATGCCTATTCCTCGCTTGTAATTCGTTGCCCATTGGCGATGATGTTACGGATTGCACGCGCATAAATGAGGTTATTGTGAATGATGAGAACTTTGAAAAGATGCTGCTGCGCTTCTTTTCCGGATACGGAATGAGTTCGTCAATCATTACCAATCGCTGTGTAAGCTTTCATATGACAACTTAATATAGATCCATTATCAATATGTTTTAAAATTGATTTTATTTTATCAGGCCGGTCCAACCATCTGCAAGCATTTGCACGAGCTGCTGCTATGGCTTCATAGTAAGAATGAAAGCAGCGGCGGTCTCATTCCATGTAAGCGCCGGCTTAAAGACATTTTGTTGCATGTCGTGTTGCAACTGGTGCAACCCGGCGGCGCTATTAGCAACCAGCAGGGCCCCATCGATGCTCAAAATCAGCTAGTGCGCGATTTGCTTTTAATGCCGAATGATAAAGGCGATTTGAATATTGCGCTTAAGATTATCGAGAGTGTTTGTAAGTAGGAAAACTGACAACAAGAGTACACTAGAGTTTAATCTCTGTTTTTTTTTTTAGCCTTCCTAGTCTACAACAACATTTCCAATGGTGAAAAGCTACAATGCCAACGTGGCAACGAGAACAGTAATGCTGGCAATAACTTCAGCAATTTGTTTGCTAATGTTCTGGGTTCCGAGAATCCGAGTAAACAAAATGCGAACATCTGCGACAACTCGTTGATTATAAACCTACTGAAATTGTCCTCGCATATGGCTCTCACAGAGATGCCCAGGCAGCCCAGCGTATGTTAATCTAGCAAGAAGTAAAAAAACATTGTAATGAGTTTATGTACTATAGGAGGTAACTATACCTGAAGAAGAGGAGCTGTCCAATCAAAGCCAAACGGATGAAACCAAAGCAGAGCAGTTGAACACAGAGGGTCATCGCAGCAAGGTGCCCTGCATAGCCGATTGGGGTGCGTAATAAACTTGATTGCATTAGTAAATATTATATTAATAATATTTTATTCCAGTGTTACGCCAGTTCCCAACGATGAAGCGCCTGTTTGGCGCACTCTCTCAGTGCTCAACAAATACATTTACAATGATGTCTTCGAGTTGTCTCTTTTCGCTCAAAACAAACATGGTCCTGGATGAGCCACAAACTATTGCCGATGCTGTGTTTAGTTTGATGATCACTTTAAGTGAGAGGGCCTCTAATCCACGCCTGGTTGTAGCTCCCATATGTCAATATCTCGAAGAGAGTAAGTTTACATTTGTATTTCCTTCAGAGAGGTTATATTGAGTTTTATTTATTTCTTTTCGCAGCCACCATACAACGCAATGCCACATTGCCGCGTCTGCAGCTATCGGAGCCTTTCCTTTGGTATATATCGAAGGTGTTGGAAGTAACAGCAGCTGTGCAAATTTTCACACAGCTTGGCGGTATACAAATAATTTGCCATAATTTGGTCCGGCTTAATAAGACTATTATAAATATGCAACCGGGACTGGTAAGTGACTTAATATCGTTGTGTAACTATAATAAACTTGACAGTAGTCTTACAAAATGCACATTATACATAGATAATCATTGACTGGAATGTTTTTAATAGCTTTGTTTTTTAATTTTATAATTAGATCTCAATGATTATGCAACATATGACACGTAATACTCGGCTCAAGCTCAATAGTCACGTAAGCAATGCTAACGCCTGTAAGAAAACCCCCTCAAGCGCAGGCGCGCAAACTACGACAACAGCAACACAGTCTACTAGGAGCGGCAGCGCCCAGTACGATGGACTGATCAACTTTGCACCTTTCTCACACATAGTGTCGGAAAATGATGCGGCTCAAAGCGCTGAAATGCTTATATCAAATCCAAATGCAACACATAGACGACCACGTTCGCCTGCCTGGAGCTATATGTTCTATCCAAATGAGACGCATGTTGATTTGACGATAACTCTACCCACGGCCATTTTGCTCAAGGAGGTGCAATTGGTGCCGCATACCTCTAGTCTAGCTTCGTGTCCTTCAGCCGTAGCCTTGGAGCTGTCTCGTGATTATGGCGTTGGTTCTATACCCGTGGGCGCTCCCATGGCCACAACTGGTCTTACCTGCATACGTCTTAAGCTTGCCAAAGCCGAAGTGGCTACCAGTATCGTACTAAGGCTTTATAAGTACGCAAAATATCTTAATATTTATTTTACAGTAACTAATAACAAATTTGAATTTTAGGCCCAAAGATTGCGGCAATGTCGGGCTTGTGCAAATAGCCGTACTCGGTCAGACGATCTTTGGCAATCGAATGCAAGGATTACGCAGTCAAGGTGCATTTGGAGAATCATTTATTGCCTCCTCTGCATCAATGGGCTCGGTCGCACTGTCAGCAATGGACGTAGATTCAATGCCGGAGGATGATGCGTTTGCTAAGACAAGCATCGGTTGGGTGCGAATTTTATCTCGATGTTTTCATGTGGCTGCCTTGCAACCAGATAGCAAGCTGTCAGACTTAATTGCCTCGTATCCGGCTGCATATCCCGGATTTTTGGAGGCCTGCTGCTCTCTTTTAAATATCATGCCGATGATACCAAGCTTTGCGCAACAGCATCTGGAAACCATTTTGATCAAACTGGGCGCCTACAACAATGAGCTTAGTTTGCAGCTACTACGGACATTGCTTTGGCACACAACACCACAGGGTAATTTATAAAACAATTGTTTCATATAGTACTGTAATAATTTATTGAAATTTGTTTCTGCAGTGTTCAAGCTCTCTAGCGATGCTGTGTGTGATCTCATTTTCCAAGTGGTCACAGGCTCTACTGTGCATATGCTGGATAAGTTGCGGGTGCTTCTTGATTGGATTATGCAACTGCGCGACACTTACAGCAAGCAGGCACGTTGTAATAATCCGCAAAGCGGATTTGTCAAGGTAATTGCCTCAATTTTGTGGCAAGTGCATCGCCAGCAACTGGTGCCCGATCTGTCTCAACTTATTACACCGCCATTGTTTGAGACGTGCTACCAGTGGATTGCTGAACTGGAGCATGATGAGCCACTAAAGAGCAGCTTTGATGCACTCATATGTGCGCTGTGCTACATTAAGCCCGAGCTATTTAACCAGTTGCTGGTTAAGTTGGGTGTGAAGCTGGAGCAACAGACGCGTGGCAAAACAGACGATAGCAAGGTGCAAAGCGGATGTGCTTGGTTCCGTCGCGAGGGAGGTGAAAATCTTACAATGCTGCTGGAATATCCAGCTTTTCTGAAGACCCTCGCATTGGCTTGCCAGTCTCCTGTGGCCGTTTACCAAATGCTAGACTCGGGTCTGCCCAAGCTACTTGCGCATGCCATTTACGAGTACTGCACTTACAAGTTGCCAACAACAGAAGTGCAACCTGTGGAGCTAACGACCAAAGCCTCTTGCAGCAATCAAGCTGCTGCCTGTGGAGATTCCTTGCTCACGGATTTCGATAAAGCGGAAGCGAATTTCGGGATTGGCACAGCACCGCTACTGAGCTGTGCTAATGTCCCTAAGGTGCTGGACTTCTTTTCGGAGTGCTGTGCAGAGGGCCCGATGCGTGACTGGCTGGGAACTATGCAGGGCTCCTTGTTTTGGAAGCCGTTGCTACAGCTGCTGTGCAACACTCATTTGGCGCAATTCAGCAAAACGCTGCCCATGCAGCAGACGTTCATTCGGCTTGAACGGGCAACGATCAATTTCTTTACACGTGTGAGTGCATGTCATCCAGCTAATCAGGAAGTGCTCACTTCTTTGCTCATTGGCGCAATCATCTGCAAGCCACTACGCTCTGCTGGTGGCAATCGTCCAACTATTTCTGGATTTACGCGCCAACTGGTACTGCAGCTGTTACTGGAGAACGAGCACATTACCGTATCTGTGCGCAGCCAGCAGCCATTACAGCGCAGGGACACTTTGTCAGCCATAATGGGCGGCAGTTGTGCCGGAGGTCCCAGCAACAGTTTACCTATTGCGGCAGTCAATCATCATCCGGCTAAGCGAAGCAGCGCCCATCAAATGCTGTTCAATGTGACCACAAACACCACCTGCCAGGAAATCATGCAGAATTGTGTTAGTGGTGAGTAGTTTCATCTACGTTTCGAGTCGGTAGTGTTATTAAATTTGATGACCGTTAATTACATCGTAATTACAATCCATTATTTTGAATTCTTCATAATAGTTAAGAAATATTCCCACTATTAATATTAATAATAACGAGCACTAAAAGTAACAATTCATTAAATTTATGCGCTTGCAAATTAATTTTTTTTTTTTAATTCATGTTAATTTTCCTGAATATGAATATGAAGGAAAGCTTTAATTTAAATACATCGATTTTATCAGTAGTTTTATTTGTTTTTCATTAAATTAATTTTCTATTTTTGTTTCTTAATTTCATTTTTGATGCCGTAGTTTATAGTAACTTAGTGTATCAACAACCAACAGATCAGCGAACTGGAGGTGATGCTTCTGGTGGTATGCCAAACGCTGCCAAGTCAATCGATACAAAGCTCGACAAATCGTGCTTCATTAACTTCAACAATATGGAGGCAGGCAGCATGGAATTTTTAACAGTTGGCGCTGCGGTGGCTGCCAAGGACAAGCGCATTAAAGATGCCAAGAACCAGGCAGCAGTAAATAAAGACAAGGAGACACAGACAACAGCTATGCAACTGCTACCAATAAGTAAGTGACATTTTTAATACTCACATTTACCATGGCTAATGAACCATCAATTTTGCGCAGATACCTTCAATATTGAGGAATTTCTATTGCAAGCTGCACATGCCGGCTCTGGCAGCCAGTTGGTCGTACCGGAGTACCCGGACATAGTGCTGGCTGGTGATGCCACTATTTCACAGGTGTTAGCCACATTGCAGGATGCTGGGCACTCGTTGTCTGCACCTTGCCTCTCTCTGGATTTGGTACTGCAGCGCTCTATGGGCGATGAGGCTGCCGAATCAAAGAAAATTAAGGCTGTTTGCACCGAACCGTTGCCATCTCCGTTGCAGCGCTTCTCTAGCAGTGGTGGTCTGTCGCTGTTAGCCCACTATTTGCCTACTGTGTATCCTGAGCACATGGGCCGCAAAGCTACTGCCGTAGCGGCCGAGAAGGAAAAGAGTCCACCACTATCTGATTGGGTTAAGCTTGAACCCAATGATGAGATCTACGAAGATCTGGAAGATACCATATGTGAGCCGACTACTAAACAGATTACCGTTAGCTCTGTGCCCCAGCATTCGCTAGCCGCTTTTGGCTTGTTTCTGCGGTTGCCTGCCTACTCTGATGTTTTGCTCAGGGACAAACAGCGTGCGCAGTGTCTGCTGAGACTCGTGCTAGGTGTCACCGGTGACGGCGATGGCAGTAAGTGGATCTCCATGTACAAAATATATATTTACTAAAATATTTAATTTCATTTACAGACGACATCTATAGCCTTTCGTTGGCACCTTCTTTACCAACATTGCCGTTTGAGGTATTCCGCCAGCTGCTTGATAGTGTGTCACTATCCACGGATGACGGCGTACTCTTGCGGCGTGTTGTTATCGAAGTGGGGGCTATGCATCTTGTGCTTAATTGTCTAGGCATCTTCTCACACCAGTCTCATAACAACAAAATTGGTGCATTGATAAACGAACCGTGCTCAAGCGGAAGTAGCAATGGCAACGGCAATGGTGCAGCAGCTAAAAGCAGTACAGCAGAAGAGGCCATTCCTAGTGCGGCAACATCGGACGATAAAAGTCACATTTACTGGGCTAAAGGCACTGGCTTCGGCACCGGTTCTACGACACAGTCATGGAACGTCGAACAGGCGCTGATGCGCCAGAAAAGTGAGGAGGAGCACGTGACGGTGCTCTTGTTGGTATTAGCTAGTTATATCAACCCCGGTGACTGTATACCTAGCGAAATGCGCGGCGAGGACATACTTGCTTATCATGATGTGCGCGATGTAACCGGGGAACTGCCACCCATATTCCAGACTCTCCTGCAGCAGTCGTGTCTCATACCAGCGCTTAGCTCTTACCTGCGAAACGACTCAGTTTTAGACATAACACGTCACATTCCCCTTTATCGTGCCATTTTAAAGCTGTTGCGTGCACTTTCTCTGTCTAAGAACTTAGTTTCGTTACTACAGCCGAATGTTAGCGGAGATTGTACCCCACCAATTGCGGAGCTTCTAAAGAACATGAAGACCTGTGTTGATACGTATGCCAAACGGCTCAAGTGAGAATAGCATAGGTACAATAACATTACAGTCAAATATATATATTTCCATCTTCACAGAGTCAACAAAAAGTCAAACATCAAAGGCCAAACGCATCAGCTGACTTTCAATATTGATGATGGTGACGACGAGGGCCTCGCGCTGCTCATACCGGATATACATGAGACTTGTGTGCTGGTGCAGAAGACGACTGATGCAGATGCACTGATCAACATGTTGCATACACATGAGGATGGCATGGGCCCAATGGACCGGCCGATCAGCAAATCAGTTGAGCAGCGCTATCTGGAGTTGATGAAAAAACGCCAATTCGATACGTACGATATGATTGTGGAATCGGACAACAACAGCTTTCGATTTGTGGTATCGCATCATTTTGAAAAAATGGTGCGTCTCGCCGGAGATCGATATCATCCCTCACGCGTCAAGCGTTTGGCACAAGAAGCTGTCACGCTCTCCACCAGTCTGCCACTAAGTTTTAGTAGTTCTGTATTTGTGCGCTGTGATACGGACAGATTGGATATAATGAAGGTGGGCTATTTATATACATAATCTTATTGTAAGTTATAAATTCATCAAATTATTGTGTTGTAGGTGCTTATAACTGGCCCAGCGGACACGCCATATGCCAATGGCTGTTTCGAGTTTGATGTATTCTTTCCACCGGACTATCCCAACTTGCCCATGCTCATCAATCTTGAGACCACGGGTCGTCACTCGGTACGCTTCAATCCCAATCTATACAATGATGGGAAAGTGTGTCTGTCAGTGCTAAACACCTGGCACGGAAGGCCTGAGGAGAAATGGAATGCGCAAACCTCTAGTTTTCTGCAGGTTCTCGTTTCCATACAATCCCTGATACTTGTTCCTGAGCCATACTTTAATGAGCCGGGCTTTGAACGCAGCCGGGGCACACCCAGCGGCACGAACTCATCGCGCGAGTATAATAGCAACATCTATCAGGCGTGCGTGCGTTGGGCAATGTTGGAGCAAATACGCAACCCGAGTCCATGCTTCACAGATGTAAGGTTTATTTGGTTTGACTATCATCTGATCACATTTAAACCATGTAAATTTTTGCAGGTGATTCACAAACATTTTTGGCTCAAGCGCGAAGAGATTTGCACACAAATCGAGGGTTGGATTGAGGAGCTAAGTAAGCCACAGTATACCGAGCGAGCTAGTCGCACCATATCGTTTAACTCGATGGTGTTGCGCCGGCATTATCGGCATCTACGGGAAGAACTCGCCAAGTTGAAGCCTCCGCGTGGTCTGGAAGATTTAGATGCACCCTTTAATCCGGTAGCCACGTTGCCACCTATGGATGTGTCCACAACAACGTCAGCTACCACAACGACAAGTGCACAGGTGGGCACCGAAGACACACTGGTGCCAGAGCTGAATCTAATGGTTGACAATGGGGATAGCGATATGTCTATGCCAGCTGATTTCTTCAAGGATATGAAGGAAGAAGGGTTGCTGACAGGCGAAGAGGAGGTGGTCGAAATTCTAAGTGATACGGAGAATGAGAGCAGCGTGTGGCAAGATAAAGAGGAGGACACACCATGAATTGCTCCTTAATGCCGCTTGCTAGTGCGCACTAGACAGTTTTATTTATCGTTTTAAGTTTTGTTTAATGCTCTTTTGTTTTTTTAATTTTTGTAAGAGAGACTGCAACTGCAACAGAACTTGGTGTGCTTTACATGAAGAAAACATAATATTTAATGTTATCGATGGAGATCCCTTTGAAAAATTAGTTAAAAATATATAAATACATATTAATCAAAGTTCCATATAAAAATCACCTTCACAAATGCATATTAACAAATAAATCTTTTCACTAAACATTGCCTAACACCGTCTATAAACTCTATCGCGAATAATATAAATGTTTCATCAAATGGATCTATCGGTATATATATATATATAATGAAAATAACCATATGTGTATAGCATAAAATATCACAACTATAACAACACCACCAAAACTAAATTAATGTGTATTAAACTATGAATGTAGTGATTTAGTTAAATATTTACAAACAAAATATGCAGAGTTACTTTTACAATTAAAATGCAACGCAAAATACATTTTGTTTCTCCAAGAATAAATTTGTTTGATTATATTCGAAGTTAGCGTAGTCATCAATTATGGTTAATCAAGGAAATGTACGGGTTAGTCACACCTCATTTGCATTTACCATCATAGATGAAATAAGAAAGTTAACTCGACTTTGACTGGAGTCGGACTCACAACTTTTTGGCTTTCTACTAGCACCGCCTTTTTACGGCTCGAACCCTAAGTAGCAACTAAAGGCTCAACTAGCAGCTTGCAGTTCAACATACAATTCAATCGCAATTGCGATCGCTCGAATAGAAAAGAATGCACGCATTTAAATGTATGTGTGCATGTGTTCATATGCACATACATATAGAGAACACGCGTACGCTTGGCGCTGCTTAGCAAGTGCTCTTGCTAATTGGCTAAACGTTTTGTTTAACAACTTCTGTGTTTTTTAACGAATTTCAATTACATTTTTAGCAAATAATGTTCATATAGTATTGATAATTTTTAAATTGAGCAAAAATGCTTACTAAGTGCTCTTTCAAATATTGGCCATAGTTTTATTTGAACTCAAATAAAAGAATTTACAAAATTTTGTGCCATTAACTAAATTTAAAAAAATAAATCCAAATTTTTCCAAATAAACACAATATTGAAACTAAACGTAAAAGCTATAACCTAATAACTGTATTTCGATGACGTTTTATTTGATACCATTAAAACAGGAATAATATCGATCATTTGAAACAAACTAAAATCTGCTGTATTGCGACATACAATAAATTTCAAGTCTTTATCTCTAACAGGTTCTGAGATCAACGTCCCTATACATACGGACAGACGGACATGGCTAAATCGGCTCACCTCGTAGTCCTGATCAAGAATATTTATAATTTATGAGATCTGTCGCGTCTCTTTCTGCCTGTTACATACATTTTACCAGAATCGTGATACCCTGATTTCCCATTTGCAATGTGTTTAGAGTTTAGAGTATACAAAGGAATTTTTGTATTTTTAGCAAATTTCCCCCTTTATATTTTATTAGTGTAGTTTTGGTAGTTGAGTTGATAGTTGACTTAACTAAAAGTAAATATACTTAATAAACAGACCCGAGCTTAACTGACTAATCTAATACTAATTCAACTACTTAGACTACATCAATTAAATATAAAGTTAAGTAAGATCAAAACTAACCGCGTAGCCATAATATTATTATAAAAAAGGTTTTGTTTTCTAAATTGAATGAACTTGGAACTTTTCTCAAATGCTGTCGTATACCTGATAGGCTTATAGACCTTAACATATGCATACATATTTGAGACTTATGATTGTTTGCTTTGCCCAACAAAGTTGTTAGCCAAGCGAAAGATATAATATTGTTTATCAAGACCGTTGGGCCATATCTATATGGTGATTTTTTCGACACTTTTACAGGATAGCAACGATTTTATCTTTTACCTACGCAAACAATAAATAACTTGGATAAGAGTAAAAATAAAGAGTATGAAAAAAATATGAACAAAAAACGACTTCATTGTCAATACAATTAATTTATTATTTATTGAATCGATCAGAACAGATCAGCTCAGAGACGTATGGATCACATTCTCTCTTTTGTCGTAGCTTTTGCTCTTCTACTGAGAGAGTGCTGCAAGTGCCCACTGTCTCTCTCACTGTAACTTTTACAGTTAGATTGTACTACAATCAATTGAGCGATTTTCGACAACCTTTTGCTAAGATCTTTCCCAGCCCTGCCTTCTGTCGCTATTCGCTGTTGTTTGCTTCTTTTTTCTTTCTTTCTTCAGTCTCTTCCGATCTGTCGACTGCAGCAGTTCACACCAATTGCGGCAGTGAGGATCACTTTGTGCACAATTGTAATAATTCGATCGATGCTGAGTACAGAACAAACCAATCTCGAATAATGGAGCTGAATAATGTTGCAATCGGGGATGGAGTTGGAGTATGTAATTTAGTACGGAAGTTCGGCTTAAGCTCCATTTGTTTTTATATACATGTGCAAAATTGTCGGGTTGCTTGTTTATATAAGAAGTGAATTTTCAAAGCTAATTCGAATCTCTATTGCTCTTATATCTCATATGTGTGTCAATTCTGTTGTGATTCTTATCAGTTGAATGATTCCTGTTTATAGGCTAAATCGATTTTTAATTGAATATAAAGGATCGGGTGAATAATAATATATATTTAATTTGTAGCAGAGCGAAGCTCAGTGCAATTGTCGATAAAATATTATTTGTCGTGGGGCTATTTGCTGGCCTGTAATTTGTCACATTTTTTCAACAAACAATTTATGCTGTTGATTTATTAACTCAACACAGGTTTATTCGTTTATTGAAATGAAATGCAGCCTAACAAGCTGACATCCATCTATTTATTCAGTAGTTACTGGTCTTCAACTCACGCTCAATTAATCAGAATTCCAACACGAATGCTAATATTATCTATCTGTTTGCAAGACGGCGGGGATTGGGCGTTACCTATAAAACCCACGATCTAGCTAATTCATAATGCTAATCAATTCAATTTATATAAGCTTTTTTTTTTAAATTAAACAAAAATGTATCCCCCTTGCGGATAGACTGGGGCTGCCGGTAACGACGGAGATTATATACGACTATTTCTCATCCATTTCTAATTACCATAAGTCAATAGAATTTTGATTTAATATACTGTAATTTAAGAGTGTAATTTAATAGCTGGATACAACAGCAGCAAAATCTGATGTGTATTTGCCTTAGGCGGAATCAACCAAGTCAACTGATTTTAACGGTAGGCCAATGCCTGTGGGCGGGGCACCCACTGAAAGCCCACCGGCGCCACATGCTGAGAGATCCAAGCCACAGTTGCTGTATGCCATCAATGAGAACCCAGGTAGGTCCCGACAACTGTAAAAAGTCACGAGATCCATTTTAAATCATCACCAATCCATTTCAGTTTGGTACCTGAGCATATTTCTCGCTTTCCAACATTATTTGACTATGATTGGAGCGATTGTGTCGATACCATTTATCTTAACGCCGGCACTCTGTATGTCCGATGAGGATCCCAATCGTGGCATCATTATATCCACAATGATCTTTGTGACCGGTATTGTGACGTATTTTCAAGCCACATGGGGCGTGCGTTTGCCCATAGTCCAGGGTGGAACTATATCCTTTCTAGTGCCGACATTGGCCATTCTCGCATTGCCTCAATGGAAATGCCCGCCTGCCGCTGAGCTGGATGCCATGAATGAGGAGCAGCGCAATGAACTGTGGCAGATACGAATGCGCGAGCTGTCCGGGGCGATTGCAGTGTCGGCCATGGTGCAGGTCATCTTAGGCTATACGGGACTAGTTGGCAAGATCTTAAAGTATGTAACGCCGCTGACCATTGTGCCAACGGTCTCCTTGGTCGGTCTAACGCTTTTCGAGCATGCTGCGGAAACGGCCTCCAAGCACTGGGGTATTGCTGTGGGGTGAGTGTCAGTAGGCGCCCTATTCCACAAACTTCATTTAGAGCTACCCATTTGCTTCCAGAACCACAGGAATGCTGACGCTTTTCTCGCAAATAATGTGCGATGTTTCGATTCCAATAGTTGCCTACCGAAAGGGCCATGGGCTGGAGGTGCGTAAGTTTCAGCTCTTCCGTCTGTTCCCTGTGCTGCTGACCATCATAATTATGTGGGGCCTTTGCGGCATTCTCACGGCCACAGATGTCTTTCCGCCGTCGCATCCATCACGCACGGATGTGCGTCTAAATGTGCTCACCAGTGCCAAGTGGTTCTATGTGCCGTATCCGGGCCAGTTCGGATGGCCTTCGGTCACGTTGTCTGGTGTCCTTGGTATGCTGGCAGGCGTGCTTGCTTGCACGGTGGAATCGTTAAGCTACTATCCCACAGTTTCCCAAATGGCAGGCGCGCAATCCCCACCACTGCACGCCATTAATCGAGGCATCGGCACCGAGGGTCTGGGCACAGTTCTGGCCGGCCTCTGGGGCGCTGGCAATGGCACAAACACCTTCGGCGAAAATGTGGGCGCTATAGGTGTGACCAAGGTGAGCAGCAAGCAATACGTATATATAATATAATATATAGAGGAAGACATTGAAGGGCTTCCACTTCTTTTCAGATAGGTTCTCGGCGTGTCATTCAGTGGGCCGCTTTTATAATGGTGCTGCAGGGCATTATAGGCAAATTTGGCGCCATATTCATTCTTATTCCCGACTCGGTGGTGGGAGGAATCTTTTGTGTCATGTTTGGCATGATCATAGCATTCGGTCTATCTACACTGCAGTATGTGGACTTGCGCTCCGCGAGAAACCTGTATATTCTCGGCCTATCGATATTTTTCCCCATGGTGTTGTGTCCCTGGATGCAGCAGCATCCGGGTGCCATCAATACGGGCAATGAGACTGTCGACTCCACGCTGTCCGTACTGCTGGGCACTACTATTCTGGTGGGTGGCTTACTGGGCTGCTTTCTGGACAATATAATTCCAGGTAAGCTAAAGTCAATTTATACCAGAGCTAGATGACAATGAGTTACATTCTCCCAGGCACACCAGCTGAACGCGGACTCATTGACTGGGCCAATGAGATGCCTCTGGGAGACGACAACATCAATGATGGCACTGCCACAGATTACGATTTCCCCTATGGCATGGATACCATAAGGAAATGGAAGTGGACCTACTACGTACCATTCATGCCCACCTACAAGCTGAGGAAACAGAACTAAGTGATATTTTTCTCATTATCGGCGTAAATACTTAATGAAGAGCGGATAGATTATAGAATATGTTCTGCGTTAACGATTGTATTCATACGTGATGTTTATTGATTTCTGTTTAAAATGTTTGCATTCATTCTCATGCTTTATTACATATTCGTATGTTCAATTTTCTAACCACTAGTATTTTTTGTTTAAATTCGCTCTTGGTTTTCGCTACACTCGAATCTTTTGCTCTCGTTAATTCTACACGTATCTTCTATTATTTCGCAATAACATCAATAGTTCTAGTTAACGAAAGATGGCTCCAATATAATATCAATACCATCGCAAGCTATCAATTTCTCAAATCATCATTCAGTACTGTTTTGCAAAAAAATGTAGTTAAAATTATTGATACAATTTTAACGCATTTTTCGGCGCGGGGCTCTTAATAATATCATATAAAATATCTCTAAAATATTCGTTAAAAAATTAACATTCTTCAACCGTCTTTCCCGTACCGTTAACTGCTTACAAATTAATCATTTTTATGTCTAGGGCTAAATCTAAAAACGTCGAAGGAACCAAGGCACAATTATTTGAAAATCCTAGTCGACAACAATGATCATAGGTTACAAGGACGCCACGAAATATCATTTTGTCTCATTCTACTACGGCTTCTTTTACTGTCTATTTGTTATCTGAAACGTTACTATGTGTATATCTGACTAGTTAATGGGACAACTACAAGCAGAGCTCCAGGGCAACCTGCACTAAATTTTAACTTTGGCTATATAAAACATATAAAAAATCAGTTATGCTTAAATTGGTGCACGCAACGTGGGCTCCATTCCGAATTCGTAATATCTAAGTTGTCGTGAATTGTGGCAGCATCCAGTGAGTGGCTTCCTAGAACCTATGCTGGTTGTGATGAGCTTGTGCGGATTGCATTAACTTTTTGATGCCGCCGCTGCTGGCGCGCGAGGATGAGGCCGAGGCTGACGAGGAGGCAGTATTGGGCGGCGTGGCCATGGCTGTGCCATGGGCTGCCTTTTTCCGTTTTGAGTAGTAGCAGAAGATGCAGAAGCCATTCTGCGGTGTGGAACATCAAATATTTGTAGGGCTGCGCGTAGCCGACGAGGTACGATAACGCGATCCAGAACTGTAAAACCAGAGTACATGTGATTAGTTGCAAAAGCTACATACATATTACCCAATTCACTACTCACCGCGAAATGCTCGACGTGTAGTCCCGTACTGGAGTGCGGGCTTCTCGCCTGTGGTAAGTGCCCGCTGTACTGCTGCCGCTGGTTGGTGGCTCCAGGAGCGACATGGTGCGATGATCATAAGGTCGTATCGAGCGACGTCCCAGGGTGGCATAGCCATCCAAATGGCTGCTCGTGCCGGCGCTGCTGCTGGTGCCCGAGGGCAGAGTGCCGTTCAGCGTGTACGAGGAGCGACGTTTGGGGTTATATGTGTTGTAGTAACCATTGATGCCGCCAACGGCAGTATTGCTGGGACTGGAGCTGGAGGAGCTCTTGTAGCGCATGGGCACGGAGCTGTAGTCGTGTGACTCGTAGCGTTTACTTAGGAACGATGGCGATGTGTTGCGAATGTCGTTAAGACTCTTGCGAGGTTTGCTTGTTGCGCCCGCCGACGCAGATGTCGAATAGTCCAGCGGAGAGCGATAGACAGGGGGCTTGAGCTCAGTGCCAACAGGACTTAGCTTTAATGGCCTGAAAAACTGTTGAGTAATGTCCGGGGAGTGGGCGCGCGTCTCCATCTCTGCTGCATGCAACTTTTGGCTGGAGCGCGCCTTCACTGCCGCCTGTTGCTCGCGGTAATAGTCTCGCACCGCCGAGGGACCAACAATGCTGCTGGTGCGTCGAGGCTTCTGCTCATTGAAGCGGCTGTAGAAGCTGCGACGCTTAATGCGATCGATCACACTCTCATTTGGATCAGAACTCTCTGAGCAGCGAGTGGGCGACGACAGCTGTGAGGTGCGCGAGAGCCGGGACACCGTGGGTGAAGGTGTTGCATGCAGCATGTAATTGTCCTCGGAGCAAATGGACCAGTTGTCAAAGTACAATTCTGGCTCCTCGGTGGGCGACATAAAAGTGGAGGTCGAGGCGCAGTCATCCTGGTAACTTCTCGAGTCCGATGAGTAGTTGGCAATGTTCTCAAACGAGGGCGTCAACAGGTTATTCCGATTAATCTCATGAGCCGAGGAGGTGCGATAGCCCGATGTCTGCGAGCTACAGTTGTTGTTGGTATTGACAGAGTTGTTGTTGGTGGCATTATCCATTGACTGCTGACTCGAACTGTTGTTGGAGGAGGCGCTTTTCATGGCACCCGGATACGGCGGCAAATTGGAGTACAGACCGTTGCCATTGATCAGTGCCGGATTCGTCTTCGCACCACGGTAGCTACCACTGGTATTGGTTGTGGTTGTTGCAGCGCTTGTAGTCGGTCCCGATGTGCTTGCACTAGTCGCAGTGCTCAGATCCAGCATTAGCCCCTTGCGCTTCTCCTTGTTGCTTTGGATGGTGCTGCCAGTCAGCGCAGTTGTTGCCGTTGCTGCAGCCGATGGCGCCTCTGTTGCACCCTGGTTCTGTATGCATTCTGGGCATATCGTCTCGCAGTTACAATTCTCCTCCGGAGCCACAGTTTTGGTTTTGGTCACATTCTGGTAGATGGGGGACGTTGGAAGCGATATATCCTGCTCTTCGCGCACCTGCCTCTCAATATTGCTGGACGAGCGCGTGCTACGGACGCGTCGCTGCTCGCTGCTCTCGCGATCGAAGCGTCGCAAGAGTCCACCCAGCATTTTGTTCACTGCACCGCTCTGCTTTCCACTGCTGTTGCTGTCGACGTGCAGCTCCTCAACGCTGGCGGATCGCTTGGGACTGGCACAGGTTGTCGGCTGCGTGCGGGGGACAGAGCGTTCTCGGAACGAGCGGAGCATGGTGTCAAAGCGGGATCTCTTATCGACACGTTTGTCGTCAGTGGCTGCTTCGTGGGACTTCTCCGCATCCACTGATTTCTTTTTTCGTTGTAACGTAGACGTAGACTTCTCAGGAGAGCTGCGCTCCTCTGACCAGCCTTGTTTCTGTGCACAATTCAGGCCTGTGCTGGGCATGCTCGCTTTCTTCTCTTTGCTCATTGCTGAGTCACGGAGCTTCTCGAACTTTTGTCCAATGGCATAGAGCAGGCCTTTGCTCGGTTTCTTTTCAGGTGATTTCTCCTTAGATTTAATTACCGGACTCGACTCTTTGGAGCTGTTCGCTGAAGTCGTCGTTGTTGTGGTTGTGGGTGTGGATGGAGTTATTGGGGTCGGTGGCACCAGCTTGGATTTCTTTGAAACTTTGATTGTTTTCTTAGTAATAGTCAAACGTGGTTCGACAGATGAGGATCCAGTGTCTTTTTCCGTCATTGTGCTTATTAGCACTGTATTTGATAGCGACTTCTCTTCCGACGTTGACTTAGAGCTAGATGCTGTGGTCGGTGCAATAGAAGTCTCGGCTATGCTAGGAATTGCCGCGCCGCTGCGAGTCACCTTTCTGATATCCTTGGGCATGGTTAGCTTTGTGGCTGGGTAGCTTTTCGGTCG
Organism: Drosophila hamatofila; assembly: GCA_035045345.1. Classification (NCBI taxonomy): domain Eukaryota; kingdom Metazoa; phylum Arthropoda; class Insecta; order Diptera; family Drosophilidae; genus Drosophila; species Drosophila hamatofila. The sequence continues at coordinate 30,508,091 of JAWNPA010000020.1, read as the reverse complement.
CATCAGTCGACTCTCTCTGGGTGCTGCATCGCCAGACGTATCCGCTGTTGTCGTGGTTATCTTATTGGGCAGTTTACTTTGCAGCGTACCAGCTGACTGGGGCAATGGCAATTCCGAGTTTCCTTTGACACTTAGACCCAGATCCTTCATGGGATACGATTTAGGTCGCTTTAGCTTTGTGTCCATTGGTGCGGGCTGCTCATTGAGCTGTGTTTCCGCACTGAGCTGCGATACTGTAGATTCATCCGTTGACTTCTTGGTTACCCGCTTGACTTTCCTCACAAGCTGGCTTGTTGTTGCTGTTGTTGTTGTGATTGATTTGCCAGCATCGGCATCATTGCTAAGTTCAGTGTCCTTCTCCTTTGATTTGATTTTCTTTACCTTCTTGATGGTGGAAGTTTCTTCGGATATGTTAGCTCTAGACGTCTCGACAGTTGTCTGCTCTGTGGTCAAGCGCTGATCGTTCTCCTTTTGAGTTCGTACCGCGGACAGTAGCTGAAGCTCCTGCAGTATTTTGTTGGCCAGGTCATGCTTATCTAGTTCAGTTTCTATTTCACGTGAACGTGATTGACTTCGTCTCTTCTCAGATTGTTGTGGAACGCTCCGTTGTTCCGCAACTGCGTCGGAAAACTGTTCCATGCTCTTGTTGCGGGCATGCCGTTTAGTTGTTGGGGTTGGCTCCACCTCTGACTCCACATTGGGCAAGCTGTGCTTGCGTTGGCGCAGATCCGCCGCTGCTGCTTCGAAACGATCACAAGACTTTTTCCGTATCTCACGCAGCACGCTTTGTGAGTCGCGTTCGCGTGGCTCGTCGAAGAAGTCGGGCCGCAGAAAGCGTGAGATTCGACGCTGCGAGGAGCGTCTACGCAAGGAGCTGCTGCCGTCAGTCACGGCCACAGCCACACTCGCAGTTTGTGGTGGTGGCGACAGGTAGCCGCTCGGTGGACGCCCCACAGCAGCGCTATAACGCTTTTCCGGTACCTCCTTTGTCAACGCTGAAGCATTGCCGGACTTGTTCAGATATGGCGAGTAGTACTTGTACTTGTCATTGATGTCGCTTGTGTAGCTACTGCTGCACAGCGAGGACTTGCCATAATCATCGCGGCAGACGCTGCTGCTGCGACTTTTCGTGGTCACTGCAGCTGTGCTTGTTTCTTGGGCGGGTCCCTGACTGGGCGCCCGACTTAGGCTGCGTCGGTAGATGGCTGTGCTGGCCGACGTGGTCTTTGGTGCATCCGTTAAGGGTTTGGTCTTGCCATCCTCCTCGGGCTGTTCCGCTATGTAGCCACGACCACTGCTCTGGCTACGTTTGTACACCTTAATAGCTGGCGTGGTTGCAGCGCCACTCTGGACACTCAGAGTGCGAGAAAGCTTGCGAGCCTGCGTTGGCGGCAGCTTGGCCAGCAACTGCTCCTGGAAGCATTTCGGCAGCCCTGGCGTAATGCTCGAGAGCGTTTCGAGATCCTTTTTGCTCAATCGCAGGCGCGACAGATCCAAGTCGGCCAAATCCAGTGGTTCCTCGCCACTGGCATCCGTAGTCGTATTCAAAGTCTGCTTTCCATTGTCCACATTTCCTGGGCCTGATTTGGGTTTGCTGGAACTGCTCTTGGAGTGATGCCCTGTGAATGGTAGAGGTGAAGGAATGGATTAAGTCTCGAGCATGGTCCGTAGACTCACGGGCGTACAGGAAGCGGGACCTAGATGCCAGAGCTAGGGCCAGTTCGAAAGCTCACTTACCTGTTGTCAATGCACACAATTGAAGCATCTTACATAACTTAGTACCTGTTCTCCGAGTCGCTGTCCCGGCGCACCTGTAAACGTTTTGTATGTTTGCAACCAAAAGAACTTTGCACACTGGATCGATCTAGAGTAACATAGCGGGGTTAGCTTGTTAAAGCAATTGGAATTAAAGAACTGATCAAAAACGGTAACAACAATAAAGAACATACATTAATTCGTTCTCACGTGCAGGAGGACATCAAAAATAACAATGTTTTGGGTTTTATTTTGTTTTCGTCTTGGATTTATGTATTTAGCAATTCAACAAGTTTAATGACTTTTGTTTCATTTGCAAATCAGTATATAAAACTTGATTTTAGTAATTAAATGTATTTATGTACGATAATTTAGGAATGTTTAAGTTTATATGTGTGTACGTGTGTTTGTGTGTGTGCATATAAAAATATTGCTTATTTGTAGTGCTCGAGGCAGTATTTGCGCTAGAGAAATACCCTGCTTGAATTCAATAAATGACTTGAATTTATATAATAATCGATTATTGTTTTAGTTTTTAGATTTTAGATTTTGTGAACTATCTTAGATCAAACTCAAATTGAGCAATTACATAAATAATTAAAGCTGTTTAAAAATAATTAAAAATCACAATTTGTGTCAGAATCTATAACAACATATTCTCTTCTCAGAATTTCAAATGTTTTTCAATCTTGTTTTTTTACGTTTTACTTTAACAAAACAAATAAAAAATAGTCTGCTTTTAGCATTTAGTTAACAGCATTTGATACGTTTATTGCAATATGCTTTCGGGCGCATACTGAACGCTAAATGTGCGAGTTGTTAGATGCACTGCCAAAACTAATTACAGGTCAATGGAAATCAACAATAAACAACTGTGTAACATCCAATTGGAAAATAAAATGATTATTTCATTGTGCCAACCAAACAGCTTCCAGCAACAGCATCAGCATTAGCACCCGCATCAGCGATTGCAACAGATTTAATGTTATGGCTTCTTGAGGTTTCTTGTGGTTGTGATTGTGGCAGTGGTGGTGGTGCTGATGGTTTTTGCTGTCTTGGGTGATTGTTCAGCTGTTGTCGTTAGCTTGTTCTGCTGCTCCTGGCTGATGGTTGAATGCGGCGCTGTGGCGATGGCGACTTTTCTTGACGTTCTCGTGGCCGTTGCAACAATGGCCGGCTGCAGTTGCAGTTGCGTGTTGGCTTTGCTTTTGCTGCTGGCTGTTGTTGTTGTTGTTGCTGATGTTGATGTTGTGGATTTTGTATTGAACGGGCTGTTGTTAATAGTTATGACATGCTTTGTGGGCGTGGTAGTAGTTAAAGATAAACCAACTGTAAACGAAATAAGCACGAATTGTGTAAAACGGCCAACGAATTGCGAATAATCAAATAATTAGTTAACTAACCAAATATATATTAATATTATATATTAAGTAAGCCAAAGTGGGGCCTAGTAAGGTATGAGTATGATGGAAATAACGGTGCAGTGCATTAAGACTCGAAATATATAGAAATAAAATAGTATAAAAGAGAGCGAGAGATAGATAGATAGAGAGAGAGAGAGAGAGAGAGAGAGAGAGAGAGAGCAGCTCAAGGTTTGTGTTGTTTGCTGATGATATAAAAAATATGTTTGCGCTTCAGAGAATGACAACAATTAGTAGCTGAACATTATTATTGTACATTATCGTATTCAAAGTTTTGGACATTTTTTGTTTTAGTTTTGCTTAACTTTGCTAAAATTGTTTGAATAAAATGCACAAATATTTTTATTTTTATTTTGGTTGCTATTGTTTACATTATTAATACTGCTATAAACAAATTCGTATTAAGTAACAATTTTATTTCTCGATTAAAAATAGCCCAGAACTCAGAAAGTTGTTTTTGGTTTCGATTTGAATTTGAAACAGAATTTGTTTCGTTTGGTATTTGTGCCAAGTTAGTTATTGTTGTTGTTGCGGTTGAGGTAGTGGTTGTGGCTTGGTTGTGGTTGTGGGTTGGTTGTGGTTGATCAGCTTTTACACAGCATTAAACAGCGTGGACAAAATTAACTACATCGATAAGCTTCAATTGCATGTGTGTGCTTGTGTGTATGTATGCATGTGTGTGTGCTTAGTGGTGTTATAAATTAATATGTCGTACAACACAAAATTTGGTTTAATTATTATTCAACTAAAAACATAAACAAGAACTTTGAAACTCAAACAACTTGCTTGGTTAGCGAATTTCCATTTTAATTGAATTTCTTTTGTGATTCTTCTTTATGGTAAAAAAAAGAGAGAGAGTTTTATATTTATATATATATGGATATGTAAAACTAAAACAAATTTAAGGTAGCGGGGCCATTTGCAAACTGTACAACAATAATTAAAGTATTATGTATGTATATGTGGATATTTATTAAACAAAATTCTTTTGGTTGTCAAACAATTTGTAATTGGAAATAAAAGAGCCATGGTTTATATTTTTTTATTTTCTTTTCATCTGTATTTTTTTCATTTTTCATTGTTTCTAGATTTCTAAAACAAAAGTGGATCGCTTTATTGTCATCAAAATTGTTCTCACTGTAAAATGTAATAAAATTAATTGTGGGTTAAATTTGTTCATTTTTGGATGGTTGTTAAGATTAAGTACACCCTTCATTTCTTTTGTTTGTTTTCAACAATATAATAATATTATTATTTTTTGTTTATTTTTTAACAATTTTTAATAACATACGAGTCAAAGTAAATTTATAGAAATTATAGAAATTTCGTGTTTTTCGCTCCTAATTAATTTGTGCATAATTTGTTGTAGCTGTTGTAACATATTACTATACACACAAATACATATCTAGATATGCACATGTATGTATATGTGTGTGTGCATACTTATTCTTTGTTGAGCATTTTGTTTTGTTGGCCAAGCTATAATCGTTCTATACGAATAACTAAATTGTTGCGCAGATATTCAAAACTTTGAATACGATTTTATATTTCACAATTCATATTTCATATTTCATTTCTCATTTGACCTTTGACATTTTTTCTATCATCATTGCATAACATTTTAATACTTAATAAAATAATAAAAAAAAACCTTGTTAAGCAAATAATGGAAAGAAAAACTCAAATTAAATAAATAAGTAGATAAATAAATAAATAATTAACTGTGCAAACATTACGAAGAGAACAATAAGAGGCACATTTAATTGAGTCGGTTGGTTTCGTTGGGCTACGAGAGCTTAAACATGTCTCTGATGAGAGGTATATAGCAATATATATATATATATATATATATATATACAGATCAATGTATGTATATATATATATATAGTTTATGTATGTATTCTTGTAAATTGTAAAGCGGCAGCAGCATTAAAGGTTAATAACAAACGTTATTGTGCTCTAGGACAGGTAGCAATAGATCGATATATAGATATATGTATTTATAGATAGATAGAGTAGATAAACATAGACAGATAGATTGATAGAGTACTACTTTTGATATAGTTTCACATCTTATTTTGATGGTAGATATGCTAGTAAATGGATGTGCGCACACACAAAATATAATAATAATAAAGTAATAAATAAAAAATGTCAATCAGAATAGAACAGAAAAGGATTTGTCAAAGTAGTAATTGGCATTTTCATTTGATAATTACAGTAGACACTTAATTAATTGCTTAATTTGTTTGTTTGTTTTTTTGTTGATTTTTAGGGTTGCTTTTGTTTTTTTTGTCAGGCTGCACAAACTTGTTTAGACTAAATAAGTAGATATAGTAGTAGTACTTGATTTGTTTTGTTTTGTATCTGGTTTTGTTTTTGTTTTGGGTTTTTGTAGTTTCTATTTATGTTTTGATTTGATTTGTTTTGTTTTGTTTTTTTTTTTAGCATACATCAACAACTACTAGAATGGTGTATACAAGTATATATCGAAATTGAAATTTCTTATTTACGTAGCATACTTTTGCAGCTGATATTTTAACGATTTACGTTCTGTTCGGTTCGTTGCAGTTGTAGTTGCTTCGCTTGGCATCTTCTGCCTGTTGTCTGCCTACTGATCTAAATATTTACTCTTTAATCTGTGATATTCACCTCTTGGCAGCGTGGCGCCCGTGCGCGAGAACATCGACTCCATATCGCTGCCCAGGTCCCGGGACATGCTGTGACGCCATGGAGCGCCCAGACCGCTGCTGTTGCTGGCGCTGTTCAGACGACTGTTAGAGAGAGAGAGTGGGAGAGAAAGAGAGAGAGCCAGTGGTGTTTAATTTCAGTTCACATATATAAATGTTGTTGTGGCATGCGCATGTTTAACATATCTGATTGTGAGGCATGGCGGACAACGTTTAGCTAAAGGACTTGCACATTGAATGGGCCAACTTACAGGCAGCACTTGGAGCCAGAACAATCGAACAACCAATCGAGTAAGCGTTTCTTAATGCCCAAGCCCCTTACCAAACGTTGTCCGCATCTACGAAACACAGGCGCATATGCCAGAAGTTAATAGTTCTATCATAATAGTAAATAGATTGTGGTGATTTGAAGGAAGTTTAGTTTCTGTGCGGCTTAATATCTCAGGTAGCTCTTGTTACATTTCATACTTACACTTGCTTCTTTTCAACCGTTTGAGTATAGCTATAACTGACTTGTGATCTATGCTCGCTATGTGGTTAGTTAGTTGAGCAGATTAGCAAATGAATTAAGGTTTAGTATACGATAGCAGCATGTAAAGAATGTATAACAAAATCATGGTAATTAACGTTAACGTTATTTATGAACTCGCATCGATTGCTATTGTGAATGACCTATTTGCTAGGAGCTGCCTCATGGGACCAGCCACTCACCTGCCGAAGGGGCCGCCCTGACTCCAGAAGGGCCTGTGGCCCTGTGCCTGCCGCGATATATCTGTTAGCAGGCGACTAGAATGACTGGGAAAACCGGCTGTCAGGTCGCTGTTGACATTCATGCGATTCGTAAGCGTACGCACCTGAAATTAGAATAAGAAATGAGTGTGTCAAATGTGTTGGTATTTCGAATATGTTGTAATTCCCACTTACACGTTGCAACAAGGTCGAGAATAGGTTCTCTGCGGTAAGTATCTCAAAGCCATCTTCGTCATCCTCCTCGCCGGAACTCTGTGAATCGTTGTCCTGGCTAATTTTCTTGACGGGCCTCGAACTCCTACGTAACAAGAGCGTAACATTTAATTAGGTATACCGAGAGGGGATTGGACATTTGCTTACCTTAATCTGTGCGGGGTAAAGAGCGAATCTTCGTCAGCGCCATCACGAGTAATCGATGCTGTGCGCATCTTCTGGAATGGCGAACTCTCATCGAAGCCGGTCTCGCTGAGCAGCGATCTGCAAACAGAGTTTCAAAGGATCAATAAAATGAAAGGAATATTTGCTGCCTGCCGTGGCTTACCCAATCCGATGTGCTGGACGCAGTCGGCTGAATGTCGACCGACTGGAGGCGGTCGTCTGACCAGACTCGGATGGCTCAATGCTGCGCTCACGTGGTGTGATAATGCCACCGCCCTCCACGGCAATGGGTATAATAAATTCGCGTGGACTCTTTTTAATGGGCTGCGAAATGCCCGGCCCGCCAGTAACAGTTGACTGAGACATGGTGGCGGTTGATTCCGCTTCGGATTCAGCAGTGGATTGACGGGACAATGAGCCAGAGCTGCAAAGATTTATTGTTCTTAGCGACATCAATAACAAAGCTCTCTCTCTGCTGGCTTTACTCACCGTGTTGTGGTGTTGGAGTTGGTGCGTCCATAAGACTGTTGCGTCGGTGGCCGCTGTATGGTGATGATGTGCTCCTTGGGCTCCAGGCTTGTGGCGCGCGACTGCAGCGAGGTCTTAATGGGGCTGTACGGTATGGGGCCTTCGCGTGGCGGCGCACTGCGCAGGTCGGCAACGGGATGCTGCATCTCGGTGCTGAAGCGCATCGCCGGCTGCGGATGCTCTGGCACGCGCGGCTTTATGTCCAGCTGCACCTCGGATTTGGCATTGATTTTGCGACGCGGCAACGTCGCCGACTTGAGCGTAATGGAGGCGGTCGATGTTTTCACGGCGCCTCCCGCTGAGCCGTCTCCGCCCGGTGAAGCTGTGCATATGCAATTATAAAGATATTCAGCATTTAGTCAAGCGCTTTTATTGAGCATAAGATGGGAACATGAACGGTTAAGTAAATAAGCATAGAAGTAGCAAATTGGGCAGCGGAAGTATTTTAGGGCCAAACAAATTTGGGGGTAAGTAAGTGTCTGTGTGTGTGTTTGTGTGTTCGCAAGCAAAGTGTTGGGAGTTAAGTTGCAGCAGGAGCAACAGCAGCAGCAGCGGCTAAGCAGCTACAGATACGAATATGCACTAACAACAACGAGCAACAAAGAACAACAACAATATCAGTAGGCAATACGAGCAGTAACAACAGCAACAGCAACAATAGGAACAGCAATGAACAAAATTTCTACAAACAGAGCAAAGACAAGTACATAGCTTTGGATTTGTTGTGAGTTCCATTTATGGGCGAAAGGAAAGCAGAGTAACAACATAGAGAACAACACTGACTACGGCAACAAGTAAGTCCATGTTAATTGAGAGAAACTACAACAACAGAGAAACAACACACACAACAGAGCGTTTTGTGGCTGGTTGAGATCAGGCATCAATTGCTGATCAGCCTCAATGCATCTGCTAAAGGAACGCAACGGATTTGGTTGACGGCAGGGCAGGCGGGCGGACAGGCGGACAGGAGGCAGGTGGGCAGTTGGGCGTCGCGTGGCACAGTGGAGCCGCTGCCAAGACTTACATTTCAGCCACACAGCCGCAGGCAAGGCAGATGTATTGAGAGTGTCTTGAGCTTGATTATGAAATGGTCTCGTACGCGAGCTGACATTGTAATTGATAATTGGCATCGGATTGTTGGGGCTGTTGTTATTGTTGTTGCCGCTGTTGTTGCTGCCGACTTGAACGTGGCCATGGCTGGGGGCGTACAGCGGCGAGGGCGGTGGCGTGAACAAAGCGCTGCTTGCCGATCGTAGATGTGGCTGCTGCTGCTGCTGCACAGCTTCCTGGCACTTCTGCTGGTACTGCTGCTGCATTTGCCGAAAGGGACTGCTCGTGGGCGGCGGCTGGAATATGCTCGCCGTGCTGTACGCAGTCTGTGGCTGCCATATGGCCGCTCGCTGTGGCGCCGCCGTGGGTCCAGGCACGCCGCCAGAGAAGAGACGTTGCTGCAATGTTTGCTTGGCAGCTGCCAAAGCGTTGGCTGGACTGTTGCTGTTGCTGCTGCTGCTGCTGTTGGTACTGCTCGTATTGCCTATGAAATTGATGGCACTCTCAGTGCGCATCGGTAACATTGCTCCGCCCCCAACACCGCCGCTGCCGAAGCCATTGCCCATGCCAAATAATGCTGTTGGCCGGCGTATCACTAAAATTAAGATGATTCAATGATTATGATGAGAATGTGTGTGCATGTATGTGTGTTTGTGTTGTGTTGTGTTGGTGTTGTGTGACGCGCACCACAGAGCAAAAGATATAGAGTGTAAGAGAGAGATATATATATATAAAGAGAGAAAGAGAGGGAGAAAGAGAGAGAGTGCAAGTGCAAGTGAGTCCCAGACAATGGTCAAGAGTGGCATGTGCTCTGTATACTTTGGGTCCATGAACTGTTCGGCATGAGTAAGCGAGATGCATTCGGAATCGGTTCAACTTATAATTATGAGTGTGTCAGAGTATATTCCAAAAGCCAAATGTAATCCATGCAGCACTCTGCTGGCAAAACGTTTTACATACACAACAACAGGGGAGAAAGTTATGTAAATATTGGAAATACAAGACGCATAAAACTGAAAGCTGTGCACAAGTCTCAATCAGTTGGCAGATAAGAATAGACGAAATCATTTAAAAGCTATTGTTTCTTTTTTCTATTAATTACTATCAGATTGAATAACATTAGTTTTCGATAGATCATGACTACTATTTATTAAAAATCTATTTAAAAAAAATATGTTCTCTAATTAGATACACATTTAAATTAAACTCGACTTGAACTGATGCTTTTTATTAGAATATACATATAATATATCTACAGCTGTGGTCATCAAAATAGTAGTGCGACTGAGCACTAAATTTTCATAAAAATAATAGTTCGACTGAGTACTAAATGTTTATAAAAATAGTAGTGCGACTGAACACTAAATATTAGACAACAAATTTTTGTGATAAGATTTCATTAAAACATTTATAGTGAATTTAAATCACAGCAAAATGGTTCAGTACTAAGCTAAAATATAATCCGACAATACTTTAAGAAGCTAATATTTCTGTATAATCAATAATGAACCCTATTTATGATTATTTTAATTAAATTTTAAAAAGCTTTTTTCGAACAAAAACCAGAAATAGTAAAATTCAATGCTTTTAGTTTGATGAATCCACTTTGAGTAAGACTTCGTATTGAAAAACCAAAAATAAAATATTTGAACTTATCACAATCTAATTGAATTTGATCGATTTTATAAGGCCTATACTATACTAGACTTAACGATTAAAAAGTAAGATTCAATAATAATAATAATAATATAACTTCAGAACATACTTATATATAAACTGAAATTCTATAAAAGAAAGCATAAAAATATTTTTTGTATCGATCTGCTACATCTATGAAAATCTGAAATCCCTTTCGCTTAACTGCCTTGCCGCTAGACTTGTGCCAGATGCTATTGCTTGGTAATAGATATATGTATATAGATAGAAGTGCTGGTAGTCAACTCGAAAGCGCTGCGGGCTTAGCTTCAATTATCATTATTAGATAGTATCGTATAAGGGCATGCAGTTGCATTGGACACTCACCCGGCTGTATGGCGTTTCCGATTATGGCGCGCGCATTCTTCAACTTACGTTCGCGCTCCTCGGCCGTTGGCTCGCTGACGCCAATTGTCTCGGTTTGGGCGCAGAGCTGGTCCAGTTCCTTGTTGGACTCGTTTTGCGCCTGTCGCAGCAGCGCAATCGAGTTTTCCATGGACCGGCGAGCATCTTCCAGAGATATTGAGGCCACGGAATTCTTGGAATCGCTGGCCTCCAAAGCGCCACTCACCACTGGCGAAGCTGGGGGCGTGCCCAAGGCCTCCTGCGCCTCGGCCTCTTGGGCCGCGGCCGCTGCGGCGGCCACCTGCTCTTGAGCTCGACGCTCGCCTGGAGTGGGCCCGGTCACAGGCGTCGGGTTTGTGGCCTTACGTTCGAATTCCTTCTTAAAGCTGCCTACACTCACGCCGGGTATGCTGAGCTTCTTAGGCTTTTCCGGCGCCACAGCTGCTGGCGGCGGTTGAAACTTTTCAGCCGTTTCCAGAATGCGCGACTTGCGACGCTCTGCATTGAACTTGTTGAGAGTAGACTCGTCCTGAAGGCTGCACTTGCGCACAAATGGTGCTGCCGGTGGTGGCTGCGGAGCAGCATTGACGCTGGGCGTGGTCTTGCCGGTGGCGCTCTCATTGATCGCATTCACCAAGTCGGCGGTCTTGTGCTTATTCACGAATTTCTTAATCACTTTGGTGGCGTCCTTTTCCTCGGGTGCTTCAACAACAGCATCCAGTTTGGCACGTGTTGGCTGTCGTGGGACTGCATTGGCGGGTGGTGCAGCAGGTTCACCGATGAGCTGCTCGCACAGATTGCCAACTTTCTGCATGTCCTGTGGGGAGTAATTGGGCGCCGTTATCGACGTTGGCTGCTCTTCGGCAGGGGCAACGCTCTCAGTCTCCATGGCCTGGGGCGCCGTCAAGGGTGCTGCTGTTGCGAGTGGTGCTGTGGGTGTTGGTGGTGCGAGAGATGGCACTGTTGCTTCGCTGATGACAAACGAACTGTTGGCGGGCTTCTCCTTCTTCTTGGCTGTGGTGCCAGCGGCGTTCTCCGTAGATACCGTCGGCTGCAGCTTGCGCTTGGCCTGCACCGGACTCTGGGCGGGTGTTATGGTGCGTGTTGGTGATGGCATAAGGGCAGCCTCGCCGCCAGCTAGGAAAGCGTGGAAAGAGGAGAAATCGAGAGAGAGAGAGAGAGAGAGAGTGAAAGGGAGGCGTGGTTTAATGAGCGTGGTTAAATGGATTTGATTTCAAGTTGTTTAGTGCACTTGAGTGTTTGATCCGTTTGATCGTTAGGCAGGCGGAGGAGTTGGAGCAGGGAGACCGCATGAGCAGCAGTTAGTTGGGTGGTGGGCAGGACACATTGTTGTGTATGCCAAGTTAGTTCACAGCACTTTACAATATATATATACAAAATTGTGTGCGGAGGAGCTCTAGGGTCTTATGGTCTTTACAAGCATGACTCGTATTTCACATTCGATATGCGTCAACTCACCAGCAACCATGTCCAGAATGCGACGCTCTGCCTCCGTGCTGGGCGCCCCCATATCACGTATGGAACCCACTGAATGCGAGCGTTGAACGCGCTCATTTGCGGCTGCCTTGGCGGCGGCTGCTGCGGCCGCTGAGCTCTCTGCCGATGGCACAACCAGTTGATCTGCTGTTATGGCAGCCGGTGTCAGCGATAGCAGAACGTCGAGACGCACTGGCGTTTGATTCGCCAAGTCCTCGGCCAAGTCCAGACATGAGACATTGTCGTTCTCGTTCACCCACCAATGCGAACAAATCTGCTCGATGGTGGCTCGCTTCTGCGGGCTAACCGTCAGCATGTCCCGAATGAGCGTGGATGCACGCACCGGTTGTCGCGGCTCATAGTAGTCGCCCTGGCTGATCTGTTTCACTAGTTTCTTGAAATTTGAGCCATCGAACGGCATGGAGCCGTAGACTAGAGTATAGAGCAGTACGCCCAACGACCAGCAGTCCACCTCAGGTCCCTGATACGGTGTGCCCTCCACGATTTCTGGAGAGGCATACAACGGTGAGCCGCAGAAGGTGCCCAGCAGCCGCTGATCGTCGAAGACATTAGACAGACCAAAGTCCGCAATCTGTTGAAGAAAATTAAGATGGAGAGAGATAGAGAGAAAAAAAATCTATTAGCTATCTTAATATTTACAGAAATAGGTCTGATAGATCTAATTTACTGATGGAGCTTTGAAATAGAGTTGCTCGATATTAGAAAAAATTATCAGAAGCCCAACATCGATGACCGATATTTATCGAAAGCCGCTCATCGATAATGATATTTGCATTACAAATTGTGTTTCGTGTTATAAAAACTTCAATATTGGCATGATCGAAAGCCCAACATCGATGTTACGATATTTATCCTACAGCAACATCGATGCTTTTGCTTTCAATATCGATAATCATCGAGCATCAATGTTCACTGAGCATCCCCACTTTGAAATCATTATTATCAATTATTCATATACAGCTTTTAGTCTTAATAAATCTTTTTAAATAATCATCAGGTATATCATGATATTTCAAATTTGCAGATGTTCTATAAATTATTAATTTACAATGATAGTTTTTTTTCGAATACAATCATCAAATATGTAATGATGAATAAAATTTGTAAATATTTTATGACGCTGAATTTACATCTTAATCTTAATCCTAGTTACATTTTTCTTTTGCTTTGTAATCTAATCTAGTTTAGAGACTTTGACTCTACCTTTGCATTGCCTTGCTCGTCGAGCAATATATTTTCCAGCTTTAAATCCCGATGGCAAATCTTGTGTTTGTGACAATAGTAGACGGCCGTAGCCACCTGACGAAAGATGCGGCGCGCCTCCTCCTCGCTAAGCACCTTACGTTCGGACAGGTAGTCGTATAGCTCACCGCCAGCGGCGAACTCCATGACTAGCACCATTTTCTCGCGGTTCTCGAATACTGAAAAGAGTAATTACAAAATCAGTTGAGCATTTCATTCTTAACAAAGAAAGGAGCGTACCTTCGTATATGTGTATTATGTTGGGATGCTGCACTGAGCTCATGATTTGCACCTCCCGTCGGATGCGCACCAGGTCCGCCTCCGCTTCAATTTTACATTTCTTTATAGTTTTAATTGCCACCTCCTGGCCCGTTTCCTTATTAATACCAAGCTGTACCTTGCCGTAAGTGCCTTGACCTAATTTCTTAATAATATCAAATCTGCAAGGGCCGTTATTCGAGAGTAGTTCAAGTTGGGAACGGCCACAGAACTTACCTTTGTCGCAGCTTTTTGCGATGATTGTTCATTTTGACATTCCCCGTATGAGCGATGCCGCTCATAATATTGTCTATTTGATCCTGTGGTATGCCCGACCGATGTGCCATGCTGTTCGCGGCAGCATCCAGACCAGCCGCTGAGGCATCAGCAGCGCTCGCCGCCGTCCCATTGGGCGTCGAGTCGGGTTTGCTTATCACCATGGCTATGGCTGTGGCTGTGGCTGTGTCTGTGTTTGTGAATGTAGCTGTGTCTGTTGTCGAGGCCAATTACTGCAAAGAGGGTACAGGGAAAGGATGGATGGCACCACGTTAGTAAATAGTTCACTGGCACCAAAAGCAAATATGCACACATACACCACGGCACTCATCCATCAAACGTTCAATCAAATGGGCAATCAATTAATTATCCACGATGCGCGACAGGCACTCGTCGGAATGCTGACGACCCAGCCCAAGATGAAACTAGCGCACTGCATCTGAAGCGATGCAAAGCTTTTCAGGGCCGCACAAAATCCACACTCGACCTACATAGTTCGTAATTATGCTCGCAGCAGGCAACAAAATGCGCTGAGCCACCAGCACAGTTCTAATATGCTTTAAGTTCCGTTTCGAGTATTAGGGATTATTACAATCAGATTTAATATACATATATAAAATGAAGTACGAGAAATTGAAAAAAGATTGGAATGGTTAGGAGAGAAAAAGTGAAAATTCTCATAATTTATAGAAGTTTCTTTGTTATAGATTTAAGAAAAACTATATATAAGTAATGCATTTGTTGAATTAAAAATAGTAATAGTAAGAGTAACTTTTGTTATAATAAATCTATTCATTTTCAATTCCATATTTACAATGTATATAATATGATATAGACTTAAGAAAAATATAATAAAGTATTAAAAAAAAACCCTTTTTATTGGTCACAAAACGACTAAAATTTGGCACTATTCATGTTAGCTGAGAAATTGAATGCGCTCTAAATTTTAGCTTAATATCCCATATACAAAAAAAAAAAAAAAAAAAAAAAAAAAACATTTTTATATTTTTAATTTAATGAAAAAATTTGTATGTAATTATGAAAATATTATTCTTATTAAAATGTGCTTATTATTTATAGACATATAGAAATTGACAAAAAACAAATTAAATTTATGAAAATATTATTATTATTATTTTGTATGCGCATTTGTTTACTTTTCATTACAGCTAATAAATTCAACGAATTATTTTTATTGTCTTCCGTTCTCCCACTTTCGACTGGATTAACATTTCGTTGCCTAAGCACACATCTACGGTGGTGTTTTAGTTAAATGCTTTACAAATTGCCCAGCCTTTGGGTAAATACAAATTTAAATTATGAATTTAACAGTCGCTTGAGGCCATATTTCGAACAAATAGCTGCGAGATTTAAATAAAGTTGTAGACTTGACTTCTGTTACTTGGAAATGTCACTTGAGAACATTAGCTCAATTCGGATAAGATTACGCTCTAGATAAGCTTTGGCTTTAGCAGCGACACCCCGAAAAGTCTGAGCATCGCTTAAGGAACATTTATACAGCTTTAGTGTCATGACCAGAAGAACAACGCCCACGCTCACTAAACTATGCTGCGTGCCAGTTTGTCTGGCCTTTGTCCTCTGTCATGCAGTAGTCTTGCAGCGAGGGGGCGTGGCAGGGCCATGTCAGACTACAAGTCAAGTGTCTGACTTGTAGTGGACGCTAGAATCGGTTTCGTCCTGATTGCCCCTATTGTCTGTTGTCACAGATTTTAGCTAACTTATCTATCAGCATTGTGCATGAGCGCAGCTATTAGATACAAGTACGATACGCTACAGATATACATAGCTTGATTGTGACAGTTATGACTTGAGCCACAGTGGCTGCCAGCAAGAGATCGACATGCACGCTCGTTGGCAATGCTCCAATTATAAATGTGCATTTGATGGCCACTAAATTAGAGTGTAACCACAGAAAACGAATACGAAACAAAAAATAATAAACTCGTTAGTCTTAGGAGCTCGTTAGTGTCTGACTAGGAACTACCCTAGCTGCGCTGAACGGCCTCCTTTAGATATATGATATATATGAAACGAATTTCCTTGAGAGTTTTTTTTTCTAAAAAATATTGCACTTTAAATTTCCGTACATAGAAAAATTGTCTCTTATCATAGTAGAAAAGACAATAAAGTCGGAATTGAACAAAAATATTAGGACACACAAAATGTATATTTGATTCAAAATATAAATCAATAAATAAAGTAAATAAAAACAATATATCAGCTATGCTTAAGATATCACTTTTTATCAATATCAGACACAAATTGTAATGCGACAGATTAAAAGCCTTTTGCTAATGTCTGAGTAAGGAAATGCGATTAAAGTAATCTTTTTAAGTATGTCACATGCGTTTGCACAAATCAATTATACCCCTTTTGTTTATAAGGAAGAGTAACAAACTGTACAGTGAAACATAAGCCGTACAAACAAGGGGCACGCCAGGCAGTCGTAAAGACATCCGAAACACTTTGCAGTTCCCTCAGAAGCCATGTGCATTGCCTGGCACGAGGCACACTCACACACACGCACACACACACTCACACACACTGACACTAACAAATGCACTGATATATCGTATAATACGGGGTTTATCTTTGAGAT
Source organism: Drosophila hamatofila (assembly GCA_035045345.1). NCBI lineage: Eukaryota > Metazoa > Arthropoda > Insecta > Diptera > Drosophilidae > Drosophila > Drosophila hamatofila. The sequence continues at coordinate 30,491,565 of JAWNPA010000020.1, read as the reverse complement.
AGTGGCACATGCATTACAAATGCGTTGGGGGCGCGTGCTCGACGGGAATAAATAAATTAATCTTGGCACGCAATTGTATTAACGTCCATCTATCTTCGGTCATCTGGGGCTCTTTAAGCGGTTGTGCGGTGCAACGAACAGTTTTTAAAGTGCGCTGAACTCGGTTCGTTCATTTTCACTTCAGGCAATTCAATTTGTGTATCTGCAAGATACAATAACAATGCAGTGGCGTCCAGTGTGCTGCTGCTGCCGCTGGTGCTTCGCCTTTTATTTTTTTTGGCACACAGAACTCAGCACATGTCATTGAGCAGATAGCGAAACAACTAACTACGTGCCAAGCAGCGGGCGCACCGACAAGAGGCCGGACGGACGGATGGACGGATGGACTGACAGACAGACAGCCAACCAGCCAGCCAGTCAGCAGAGATAAACACGAGCAAGCAGCAGCCCCAACCCCAACCCCAGCCCCAGGCCGAGTCCCATCTGATCTCTTCGCAAAGTTGCTTAAATATCTGCGCTTGCTTTTCCGTCAGTTTGGAATTTCTTGCATCGTTGCCGTTTACGTCAAGGGAAAATATTTTCCTTGTTTTCTTTTTTTGGTCGACGCTGCCGGTATGCTTGACTCACAGCAGGAGCAACGACAGCAGCAGCAGCAGCAGCAACAATAAGAACTATGACGACAATACGAATTATTACAGGCGTCCAAATAAATATGCAAATGAAATGTTATATCTGGGTCAAGTGAAGCGCAACATTTCCCAATGTACAAGTTTACTTTTTTGTTGAGCTAGTGTACGAAATTCCTCCTATTCTTACTCTTATTTTTGCCTCTGTTCAATCCTCCGCCCACTCAATTGCCATTGCCACATGCAGATACTGAGATACAGCCAGACATTTCCTTTTTGCGCTGATGAGCACATCAATCCAAGCGAGAAATGTCCCCATATATAATCGCATAAATTAATCAAGGACCATAAGCTGTCGTTAAAAAGTTTGTGGTCGCTCTCAATGGTCTGCACAGATAAATCAATTCCATCATATAATTGAATTGAAGCTCTCTCGAATTATTTATTTGCGTTTATGTATGCATGCACGAATTTAGTTAGCAATTTGAAACGAATCCTTCACCAATTATTCGACTTTGACTGTCTAATTTAACTAAAATTTGCAGAATCATGGCCAAATCATATTTAAGCTAACCTAATCAAACTGGCTAAACTAATTGTGATAAGCATGTGATTCTCCGCTGTAAACAGGGTATCTCAGTGTCAGCAACTGCAACTGTTCTACGTGCTTCTTGTGAAATCATTTACAATATATAAACAGACGTTTTAGAATCATTTTTATATATATCAGCTTATGTATATATGCAAATACACAGTTTTTTTCTTTTTTTTTTGCTTTTCGATTAATAAATGAAATGTCTCTTGCGACAATTAAACCAAACAACTGGCAATTTTATATGTCAATAAGTCAAAATATCTTGGCCTCGACTGGACGTTCAATGTACGCATAATAAACCAAATAAACATAGACATTAATTGTGTTAAATAAATCTAGCAATTTATTGTTATTATTATTTTGGCACTGTTCAAGCGTGTTGCAAAACATGCTGAAAATTTCTATTTTCACTGAGATGAAAGCAGAAGCGAAGGATTTGTCTGGAACTGAATTAAAAATACCTCAAGAACAATCGAAACAAGAATTCAGATGCCTAACGAAATTAAAGTGAGGAAAAAACATATGTATATACATATGTATATAAATATGAGGTATATTATTAAAATGCTGTGCACAAAGAGAAAATAATAAAATAAAATATAAAATATGTTTGCCCACTGGCAAAAAAGAAAAGAAAAATAAGTGAAAAGACCAAAAACAAATCAAATAACGAAAAGAGGAAGCAGAACGGGCAAGATATGTCAAGCATTTCCTTTCCTTGCACTAAAGTCGGTACACCACCACTCACAAACACACACGCACACATACACCCACAATTGACGTGAAATAAGCGGCTGCTATATGCTGAAAAGTTTTTCTAGCCCTGAGTAAAACAGCAACAACAACAACGCCGTCTCTCTTTGTGTGTGTTTGCGTTGGTGTGTTCGGAAAACAAGAATTTTACGCTCCGCTCTTTATGCCGGTGCAAAAAACCGCTCTGAGCAAAATTTTCATTTTGAGTGCATTGTATTGCTCTTGTCGGTATTGTGTATACCCTGTAAATGGCTAAAAATATACCCTATTGTTTTTATTTTTACTTGCATATGCAACAGAGATAAGAAGACTACCTTCATATTAAGTTCAATGAGTATTATTTCAGAACTCGAGGCTAATTAGATAGACATCTTGTTGAAAGCACTATAGATTTGATATTATAAATAATCAACAATTTATGTTTTATATTAGTATAATATATATTTACATATATTACTTAGCTCTGTTCTGCTGCACACAATCAAGTATAAAAGCAGAAGTCAAAAGGCTTTAAAGTGTGACCAGACTATTTATGTTGCATGGAAATACTTAATATAGTGTTTTGCAATGATATTTTAGTATGTTGTCTAGGGATATTCCCATACACTTTTGCTATGATAGCAGTTAACTTTTGTAATGCATTCCTCTTAGTATTTAGAATGTTAGCGATATAATTTTGAGACTCGCTTGGGAATGATCAATTCTCATTATATGTCACATTACTATATTCTTATATTAATATATTTTAGTTAAAAAAAAAAAAACAATTCCTATAAATTGTATATATAATTATATAAATATACCCATATTCACAATGTTGAATCATTTGAATATACCTTCGCTTCAAGAATAAGGATAAAGTAAAAATAAGGCAAAGAATAAAGGATTATTAAATTGAAACCAAAAGCGAGCAGTTGTACTTTTGTTACTTGATTCCGCAAATAAAAAGAAGCCGCAAGTTGCAAAAGTAAATATTTTAGTAAAGTAAAGTAAATATTTTAGACCTGAGCACAGAACACACATGTCCTTAAACATATTCTTAAATTTATTTGCTTAAGCCCGCTGGGGAAATGGAAATCTGAAACTTTCGACACCAGATGTTAAGTTGTTTCACTGAATTACAACTGAAAAAAACTGGCTTTTCAGCCGTGAGAGATTATCACATACTAAGCCATCGGATTTATTCCAAATAATCTCAATCAAGCTAAAAAATGTCACGAATGCTTAAAATGAGTCCAAATGTAATTCTTGTAACTATGAGCTACTATATTTAAGCAAATAACAGTATCTATATATGCACTCAATATATAGGATATCTTGCAGTTTGCCATCAATTCAATGAAGTACTGTTGCTTGTTTTTGCTTGATGTTTTTCGTGCCTTTGTTGTTGTTTGCAATTTGAATTTTTAATGTGTGCGTTTTATAGTTTCGCGTTGGATTTTCACTTCAGTTATGAGCTGTTTAGTGAGAAGTTGCAAATGAGGCTAGCTGGCATATGAGGCGGGAGCAGTTGCGGTGTTGGATAATAATCACATTGTGTTTGATTTTGGTTATAATAGTTGGTCGCCCTTGTTGAGAATTTCATGCGCTCTCCATCTCTTTACTATGCATCCATCTCGCTCTCTGTTGCATTGTTTTTGTAGCCGCAGCCATAGACGTAGCCGTAGCCGTAGCTGTCTATGCCATTGCCATCGTCGCCTTTTGTTTGACACTTGAGTTGTGACATTGTTGCCATTGCCATTATTGTTGTTATTGCACTTGCTACTGTTGTTGTTGTTGTTGCTCATGTTGCAGTTGTTATTCGTCTTGCTGTCCACTTTCCACGGATATTGCATTTGGCAGTCGGTTGACAAATAAATGTTGGGCCTAATTGCCATTTTGAGATTGCTTGAACAGCAGAGGAGGTTTCAACTCTGCCTACATTGCCAGCAACGGCTAAAAGGCAGTTCATAATGTACATATATAGAAGACAAACAATGCAGCGCATCCAATTAGTTCAAGATTAATTTGATGATGGGCAAAGGAAGCGGACTTAAGGACAAAGTTAATATTCAGAAAATATCTATAAACATTGTTTGATTCATTGATCAAATTATAATTAGACTTGGATGATTTTGCAACAAAAGAACAAAGCAAATCAATTACAAAACTCAGCACTTCCTACTGACTTTGAGGGCGAGCATTGCATATACGTAATGTGCACAATGACGTCTGGATTTACTGCTTATACTAATTGAACAAAGAAATATCGACTGATCAGACAGTTTGTCTATTAGTTTATTCAATCTATCGTGCCCAAATTCTCAACTTGAAGCGTTACAGATTTTTGGTAATTTGCACATTTTCTAAACAAGATACGGAAATGTTAGTTTCAATGCAGCCAAAGGCGAAAAAATGTGTGTGTGCACAGTATTTGTGTAGAAGACCATCGACAGCGACGTCGTCTGTATTTAAAATCTCGTATCTCGTAAATGAGAAAAAATTAAAAGAAATTTTTAAAAATAACTTTCAGCTAACACGCAAGAGGAATTTTCATTCGAGCAGCAGACCCGACCAGCTACGAAAAGTAAAAGCGCCAGCGACAAAAACATACCCAACTAAATAGCACACGAACGAGGAAGCAACTTCGCTCATCTCTCGAAGAATCAGGCTGGGGAGATGATGCTCGGGATAATGCCACGTTACATAGATACACACACACACAGCACACAGAGAAGATCCCTGTTGTCTGCGAAGTTCATTAGATACACACATACACACACACATACATAATTAGATATGCTGTGCACTTTTCATGTGTATGTAAATATTTACCTCGAAGGTGTATTTCTTTGCAGTTTGATTTCTTTTCTCGTTGTATGTTGTATGGTGTTGCCTGCAATTTTCATGACCAACACACCCACACACACACACGGTCACACACAGATTTGGTTTGATTTTGCGAATCACACAACGTCAATTTTCACATTTCTCCTTTTTGTCAAACATTTCAGAGAATTCTTCACTTAAATATTGCTCCATATATAGTATAAGACTTATGTGTATGCGCTTATATATACCATGGGCTATATTCCGAATAGTATATGTATCTCATTAGTTATATATATATAATATATATAAATATATGTATATATATGTATATATTTGTATATATTTCGCGCACTGTTCTTTGGGCCGCCGTTGTCGTTTTGCCACCTTGTTCGCGTTGCTCTATCCGGTCGACTGGTTGCAGCTCTGAAAATTTTCCTCAATTTTCCCCAAATACTGAAAATTGTTGAATTTCGCTCCTGCTACCCAATGCTGTTGCGGCATTGTTATCCTAAAAATAAACCCCTACATACATCTCTCACTGTCTGTTTCTCTCTCTCTCTCTCTCTCTCTCTCTCTCTGTTTCTTTGGTACGATCGTACCATTTGCATTAATCTCTCTCGCATTTTTGCTCGTAATCTTTCGTTCACTCTCTCAGTTTCTCCTTCTATCACACACGATCTCTCATTTGTGTGGTGCGTTCTGCTCACGTGCCTCAGGGAGACTTGAAGCTTGGAGCGAGGCGCGTGCCATAGCGCTATGTGTGAAACGATCGCATCGAGATCATGATCGTGCATATAGATTGGATGTGGTGTGTCTATAAGCGAGTGCGTTCTATGCATACGTAGTACATACACATGAGCAAGTACATATAGGCATACATATATACATATATGTAAGTATATAGTGCACTGTATAAACATTAAGGGTGGCTAGAATATACAGAAAGAAAGAGAGAGAGAGAGAGAGAGAGAGAGAGAGAGAGAGAGAATAGAGAGACTGACTATAAGCAGTAGTTGAGCACCAAATGGGTAATTGATTTATTTTGATATAATTTGCTTAATGCCGCACACAGATCAGTATTACGACTATATATATTTATATATACATACGTATTGATATACATGTGTATGTATATGTTGGTAAATATTTCCGCCGGCAGTGTGTTAAACATACTCAAGGCTCATGTGTGTGAGTGAGAGAAAATCGTGTATGTATATGAGAAGATTCTTTAATATGCAGCCATGAAAATATTTCTTAGAAAATGCAGAATAGGCAAATCGACTGCCGGTTAATTAACTTAAAGTTAAGTATGATGATTTATTTTAATTAGTTTTAGAAGATCTATTGGACCGGATCTTGACATGAAATATATCATATATCCCCCTAAGCTTTATCTATACACTCTATAGGTTTTTCTTTTGCTAATTTATGTATTCCGTCTTTTAGCCAAATATATTTAATTAATTTCTATTAAGATTAAGTTGTTACCTAACAGAATGCAGGACACTAATCTGTAAATATTAAAAATAAATTAAAGAGCAAAAAATGAAAGCTTTAAGCAGTCTACCTAGATAAAAAATATATTTTTTAGATAATGGAGTATTATTTATGATTTTGTCTTTCTTATATGCATTTTATTTATATTGAAAATAAATAAATCAAAGCTTTTTATAATCAAAACCCGTACGTTTATTTTTGGATGTCTGACATGCGATCAATGATTATGTTTTAGAACATATAAAAACCTAGAATTAATTGTTTTCTGCAACTTTTCAATGATTTTTTTCCCGGGGATTAAACGGTGCAGTGCCCTTGTGGTTATTGGTAAGTGAGAACAAGAAAGTTCGTACATGAGTATAAATTTATATTTGTATGTTTATACAGGGATTTGTGAATTACGTTATGTTAAATTGATTTTTATACAATATTCAAACTTATTCTTCATGCTCACTACAAACCAATGCATTGCGTATGGAATACTGAATATTGTATAAAAATGAGTATCCCAGCGCGTTTACACTTAGTCACAATTTGACGAATAACTGAGAATAAAGCCAATGACACCGGAGTGCACACTCTGTGTGTATAATGTATGCATACATATGTATGTACGTAATCATATATGCATGAATGATTTACAAACTCATAAACGTATTATTGGAGAGTGACTTAAAAGGTTATTCATAACGGAGCTGTAGGCCATAAATAATTTCTTGAATCACTTTTATCAAACCCGCTATCAAATGAAACGTATTTGAATGTGTATTTAGTAAATGTTATTAGTTTGCACAGGTTTTTTCAATAATAGATTGCTGAATGAATACGGAATTCAAGCTTACGTTGGCTAGTAAGCCATGAATACAAATAAATAAATAAAAGAAATTTATATCAAATAAATATAAATAAGAAAATAATCTTGTTTTAAGACAAATTTAATTTTTAATAAATTTTTTTTTTTTATACTGGTGTAATTACTGTGGCGGTGACTTAAATAACTTTAAATACAACTATGTAACTGAGCATTAAATTCAAGCATTCTAGTATATACCAGGTATACATTGACACACATGCCACGAACTATTAAATGAAGCCAAATTTTCAGGGCATTAATATCGCACATTTGTTACATCCAATTAAAAGCCCTTGTCAAAGAAAGGCAAATGTCATCTTCATAAATTGATCCATTAAAGACATACATATACATATATATAACCATATGCATGATAACGGCTTACCAATAGATTCTAGGCGTAATCAACTACTTACGGACATCAACTAAATCGGATTATTCATGATTTCACGCAGTGACAATTGAAATAACTGCAAGTCGTACAAATGCCAGTTGCTGCACAAAGTGAATCTGAGCTAAGCAAATGAACAGGGCACAGCATAACGCACGTAATACCATTCTTTAGTGTCTGCTGGCAGGCAGACATCCAAATTCCATCTACTATTTATCAGGCAGACAACTGGGCATTACTCAATGCTTCATATATCCAGCTGTGTGACCTCGGGCCAGTCTACGAAAGGAGCTCAGAGCCAGGCAACATTAATCAACAAAGTCAATCTTGTAAGCGCATACCAGAGACCCCTGGCATGCGTGTGTGTGTGTTGCATGTGTATTTTCTCTATCTGTGAGCACAGCTGAAATGCTCTCAAGTAGTTCGCAGTGCTTGAATACTTATTTTGTGTGGCTCACATTTGCATATGCAAAGCAAAAGTGTGCAAAATATTTCAAAGCTTATCAACGCTGGGCAAACACTGGATGATGATCATCATAATCATGGCAATAATGTTGATTATATATGTGGTGGCAGCAGCAAGGCCAATAGCATAGCAGAAATGCATTATAGGTATGCATAGCATGTTAAATGCCTCCTCAAGCATTAAATATTACATTATGCCAAGTTTATCACCTTTTAGTGGAAGCCAGCGCAAATATTTGCCAGGCAGCCTGCCAAGAATCAGCCGTCGACTATTTATCAAGTGCCAGGCAGACACCGACGACGACGACGACGCCTGGGCTGTCTCTGGTTGTGGCCCACTTCCGCTTCAGAGCGGTGAGCCTGGCAGGAAGCACTGCAGAAATGGAGCACGGAATCGAATCGCTGCTTAGACGACGTATGTATGTGACCGTAATTGGGGCCAGGGCACTAAGTCAACCTTAACGGCATAAAGTGAGCTTATATAATTTCCGCACGCCTTTTGCCTTTGCCTGTCAGCGTGCCTGACTCTATATCAAACTCAAGCACACGCACGCCCACAAGTTCACACACACACACACACACACATACATACACACTTATAGTTACATGTGTAATGTATTTTTAAGAATGACCCACAGAACGATCGACCTACTTCAAGCCACGCCCACATATTCGCCTGTGCACCAGCGAAAAGCCCGTTAGGCTGAAACAAAAGAAAGCGCACAATTGCATGACAACAACAACAACAACAACATGCACCCATTGTGACGTGCACGTCAGCGAATGGCCCCAAAAATAAACGCGACTTTGCTGGAATTTTGCGCCAGCGACAACCGGAAATGTCAATTTTGGGCGTGCTGCTCAGCTCTATAAGTTTTATACTCGAAACTGTCATGCGTGTGTGAGTGTGTGTTTGGATAAGTATGTATGCGTGTGTGCCTGCCCATAAATCAGCAACTTTCGCTTGCCTCTTAGCATACATTAATAGGTGCCGTAGAAGTGCCCAAGTCTTTTCAATGGTCGGCACACGTTTATTAAAAGCCTCGCTTAAGCAAATTTGAAAAGTTTTGCCCACAGATATAGCTCAGGTAGTGCCCGGCGACAGTCGCCTCCCTTATTACCAGCCTTTACACCTTTACATTTCAATTCATTTCGTTTCTTTTCATTTTGCTTCAATGCATGTGGCAAATTTGCCACAACTTTCTGAATGGCGGCAGACAGGCTACAAAATGGCGCTTCGTCGCGTGCGTGGGTGGTTGCTTGTGTGTGTGGATGTTTGCATGTATAGGTGTTGGCATGCATGCATGCATTTACGTGTGCTGGCCATTTTCTCTGCCTGTTAATTGACTTTGCATGCTGCACAGAGAGAGTGTTAGTTATGTTGTCGCCTGTCGCTGGAGTGACTCGAATCTCGTCTTTTTTTCTTGCGAGCCGGCTAATGGCTGGCCCCACGTTGGGTGATAATTGAATTTTACTCTTACAATAACACAGTGAGTGCAACGAGAAACTTAAAGGAGGAAAAGCACAATTTAAATGTGAATATGTAGCGTAATCGCAAATCATTACATGATTGGATATTGCTGATTACATTATATCAACTAGTTAGATTATACATGTCCTGATTCATATTTAATTGCATTAACACCATGATTACATAGATGTTAATATTAATTACTTAGGCATATATTGAACGATTTTAATTCGAGCTATCTATAGTCCTATAATTTACATTATTTCTGTTTTATTCTTTTTAAATTCAAATATAGTTTCAACAAATATTCGAGTAAAAGCTTATAAAAAAGTTTGATAAAAATGGGTCATTACGATATCCAAATTTAATGAAATGTAAAAATTTCATTTGTTTTGTAGGTTAAAAAATGTATGTTAACAAATAAATTTATCATAGGAAGTTACATACCTAGTTCAATCATTGGAAGAAAAATGAAATATGACATCTAACTTTGAAAAATTCATTCAATTTCTTGAAAAGGATTTCTGCTGAAAATAGTTTAATTGCAGTAACAGAAAGGAAATACACACTAAGAAACACATTTGATTAAGATCTTAATTTGTTTGAAAATATTTGCTGAATGATGCAGAATCCAGTTAATCTTAGGAAACATAAAACAGAGCCCAATTGAACAAAGTTATAGATTTGTATAGAATATATTCAACATTAATGGAGAACATGAAAGATGCGCACAGTGCATGTTAATATAAATAGTAAATTTATGATCACAGTAAATTCTCAATAAAAGTCAATTTTGTATTTGAGTGCATTATGAATTTGTTATAGCGGCCATGTTAGCCTACTCTCAGTTCTCATCATGCGCTTCATTTATGTTAACAGAATAACAACATTTTTAAATCAAAGCCGCAAGTTGCGAATTCAACTACAATAGGTTCGATTGAACCGCTATGCACGTTTATTCAATGTAAACAAATTAAATTCACTTTTTATTGTCAGTGATAGGATGAAATTTAATTCAACAACTTATTTATTCAATTTAAATGTGAAACATGTTTGCATGTTTTTATTTTATTTGTATATAAAAGTCAATTTGGATTCGCAGACGCGCTTCTATAAAAAGCATAAGCAGAGTAAAAATATTGATTTTGTGAATACTTTTATCATTTCTCACTTAATAGATTCTGTTGCTATTAAAGGCTATAAGTTAAGCTAATTTAAGTTTTAAAAATAAAGTTGCTTAAGAATATGTTTTATCCACCATAAAACAAAGATAATAAATTGTTCAGTTATGTTAAGGCGAGAGCTGGGTACATGCTACCTCTAGCTTGTTAATATTAATCTGATTAACAAAAGCGTTAAAGCTCAAGAAAAACAAAAAGACTTTAAACGACTTTCATTGGGAACGTAATTATTAGTTCTCTGCGCATCTCTTAATTATAACCACTATAAAGACAACGAGTGTATAAAAAAGAGTAAACTACAACAAAAAACTGCCCACAATAATAACACAGGCAGGAGCATTGTCAGCATCAACAGCCACATCAGCATCAGCATCAGCATCAACGCCTGCTTTTCACTCATTTACTTAATTGAGTTGTCGTTGTCGTTGTCGCGCTCCATTTTGTTGCAGTTGCTTTTCTTCATTTGTGGCTGCAAGTTGCGGCGTCCAACTTGTGGGCAGCCAACCGAAGGGGCAATGCAGTCCAGCAGCAGAATAACGGGAGGAGGTGTGGTCGGGGTTGGGGAGGTGGGCACGAGGACAATATTATAGTGGCTGGCAGAGGCTCCGCTGCGGCCAGCCTCTTGCTGGCATAATTTACGGTTGTAATTGTCGCACGTTGTTGGCTTTCGGTGTTCCGCTTTATTCGCTGCTGTTGCTGCTGCCTGCTGTTGCACACGGCTATGCACAACACTGTGACACATGCTGAGAGTCGTGTGCCTCACTTGACGCAAATTGCTTGCGGCAACAACTTAATCAGCCACATTTATGTGCCCCGCCCGCCAACGCGAATGCGAACACGAAATTACGTGCCAAATAAGGCAAAAGAGGGTCCGAAGGATATACACTTGATATAAGTGCCTAAACTTCCTGAACTCCACTCTTTCATAATTACAACTTACAACATTTATAATTTACTCAACATTCCCCTTATTTATCCAATTTTGAACACTCTTATCCCATACTGAAATAATAATTAAAGATAATCATATACTTTTTGACTGTTAAATTGGTGTTTTTTTAAATTAGTTTAAGTCAGTTAATCAAGAGCAGTTCGATTAAGTATTTTTATATGTAATTATATGCAGTATGATAACAGTATATATACTAAATATGTGGAAGAGTACATTTAAGTATATAGTTTAGTCAGACTCGATATAGATTTGGCAAATATTTAAGCTCAGGCTAGAGCTGCAAAACCATCTATAGTGGCTTGACTTTATTGTTTCTCCTATATATTGTCCCACCATTGAGATAAAACTATGTAAATCCGATTTTCATTAATACTAAATTAGTTATTAAAACAAAATGACTGTATTTTTACAGGTAATTAGGCACAACAAAGATAATCATTCTTTTTAATTTTTAATAAATTCACATGATAGCATAGTCGTCACTTTTTACCTTCAGCGACTGATTTTGATATAAGAAAATCAATATATTAAAATTTTAGATTTTTAAAGAATTTCTAAGCTTCACTATAGTTGCGTGTTTCCGATTCAACGAAGCTTGCTAGGACGCACAAATACTTATTTGCATAATGAGCGATATAATTAAATTCTTTTTATACCCTAAACCCATCGAAAATGGGAAATCAAGGTAAAATGTTTTTGTGAAAATGTATGTAACAGGCAGAAGGAGGCGTGGCAGACCCCATAAAGTATATATTCTTGATCAGAATGACGAGCTGAGTTGATCTAGCCATGTTCATCTGTCCGTCCGTCCGTCCGTATGAATGCAGAAATATCCTAAGCTACCATACGCAGTTCGAGTTTATCATATTTTTAGATAACTCATCCCATTTCTTTTTTATCGACAATAATCGATAATATTATTTCGTTTTTTGGCCTTATTTGAATACTGTGATAACTAGAGACATAAGATTTTCTGTGTTGATCTATGTGATGAATACAAAGATTTTGTAATTTGTAATTGTAATTTTGGATACCACGCCCCCTTCTTCCTAAATTTAAAACGTATTTCAAATACTAGAGACTTGTGTTTTAGCAGATACACACATTTGAGTGTTATTATCATGTTCTGAAAGTTTGATGAAGATAGTCCGAGTGGGACAAGAGAATTTATTCAACAAATAAGTTCTCATAGTAAATCCCTTATTGCAACTTAACCGCAGTCGCTGCTAACTGCGCAGTTAGCAGAGCGCGTGTTTATGCGTTCGTATGAATGCATGCGTATGGGTGTGTGCATGTGTTTTTGTATATGTGCATAAAAGAAGCGTAGAATGAGTGGAATATCATTACTTTGCAGGGTTCGGGGTATCTCCTAGGCGAACAGTATTGACTAGAGCACTCTTACTTGCTGAATTATCTTTAAAAAATTTCTGTGCAGATCGGTAATTTATATATAGACGATATATCGAACAATATAGAATAAAGTAATGTCCATCAATACTATGATTTTTGTAACAGTTCAGGCTCACAGGCGTTTTCTTCCACTAGCAATATAACTTTTTCGATTTATCTTATCCCCATATATCTTCGATAGTTCAATCTCTGGAGTCAACAGTTATCCAACTTGGAAATTCTGGCTCAAGAACTAACGAAGTTATAGTTTTCTTAGTTTAGTAGTAAAAAATATACAATGTATATAAATTCATCAAAATATATTTGATATTTTCATTTCAAGTCGCATTTCGCACAACCCCTAACTAATAGACTAATTTAACTTCGTAATCGAGGGTAACAATTTGATATTTGTTTTCGAAACTTTTTAATTATTCTGTAAAATGATGAGCGAATGAGCAAAGCGATTTGTTAAATAACTGTTGGGGAACTTGTTGATGAGTTTTTCTCAACTTTTCAATCTGTGGTGCTTATAATTACTTTTCATACCTTTTAGATCCGCTAACAGGAGGTCGCCGCATAAAGGATTCTATGGTTGTTAGCATATTTCTGAATGTTCTTTGTACTATTTGTGTGGCCTTTAGTACGATGTCAGATGTGTTTATTTACGGAAATAAATACAACTCCATCTGATGTCATTGCTGGCGAGCAAACGCATCAAACTTTTATATAAAACTCGCCACAAAAAGTGCAAATGTGGCAATGGTCGTAGTCGTATATTGCGTTTTTCTCTTTTTGTAGAGAAATTCGTTTCATTTTATGATGCAATACAAATGTTGCTCAATTCGATGCTTTGCCATTTGCCAATCTATACTATATATATTAGCAGAGTGAGAGAAAGAGAGCGAGAGAATTAGAGATGTAGACTGAGAGAGGTACAGCAGCAAATTTCTCGTTAATTGAAAAACTTTGATTGGATTTTTATGCATCATTAATGAACCAAATTGTTAATCTTGAGGCAACATCTTGAGAGATTTCAAATGTGAAATTTAGTTAAAAATTAATTGGACAATCTAAGACAATCCTTTGACATTCATGCACAAAATTTCCACATTTAAATAGAAATAATCAAATGACTGACAGACTGTCTGTCTGTCTATCTGTCTCACAGCTCGGACTGGCGGCTGTCTGTCCGGGAAGGTCATCACTTGAGGGCTCTTGGCTGGGTCTGGCACACTTTAGAGGCGTTCACCAAAGTGGGTTGACTATTTAATTGCGAATTTTTTGTTAGCTGCTTAAATCACATTAAATTAAAGAGTACAAGTGCGAGGATGGCCTGGGAGCAGGGGCGGCCAAGAGCGTGTATTGCCACTGAGACGCATGTAATTAAAATTCATTTTCAAGTTGTTTTTGCTGCGCTTTTGCTGCAACTCATTGTTGAAGAGCCAAACACTGAGCACGGGGCACGTGCTACAAGGGGGGAGGCGTGGGGCGTGGGGCGTGGGGCACGGGCCATTGCGGCATGAGAGCGCAGAGCAATTTCTAAAAGAGCGCACACAGTTTTGCAACTGTTGTTGCTATTTAGTTTAGTTTAGTTTAGTTTTTATTTTGTTTTCTTATATTTTTTTCGTCAAAGTGCCTTTTAAACATAACAAAATATAATGAAAGCATAGAACGACAAGTGCTGAGTGCTTTTTCCCCTCTTTTTTTTTTTTGCATTGCATGAGTTGCATGTGCGCAGATCATGTGCATGCCATTAGACGATTTTATTTCTAAAATATTAAGATAAATGTAAATACAATTTGTTAGCATTTGCTTTCAGGCATATTTTGAGGATTAGAATTTCAAAAGAAAAAAGACTTAGATAAAAGCAAATTTAAGTGGAATTAAGAATATTATACACCACTAAGGGTGTGGCACACATCAGCGTATTAAAGACAAACATTTAATTCTTTATATTATAAATATATATACAAATATATTATATTATAATATACAATTATAAATATTCCACAGTTTTACAGCTAGAATGCAAATATGTAATATTTCTGGATATCATATGAATTTAGAAAAGGCTTTAACCTCAAGAATTTAAAGTAAAATTACATATATTCAATTTAATAGCTTTAGCGCTAGATTCAGTAAATCTAAAAGATCAACACTTGCGACTTCCATTAAAGATTATATATAGTTTTTTAATATGATATGATAGATATATTAATATATGTATAATAATATGTATATTTATTTTAGTTTTTCATAGGTGTATATATAAATATATATTTTATATTTATAACAACTATAAAAACAGAAAACACCTAAATTAAAAACAAATAGCAGTAAAAATTCAGTTAAATAAACAATGAACTGTATTGAATTATTGGTCAAGTTAACATAAAATTCTTATCTTATCAGTTAGTTTCTGTTTCTTATAATTGATAGACTTTTATATTGCAAATGACAAATATAATAATAATAAGTCAATAACGTTAGCGACGCCATTACTATTGACTAATCTTTAGAAGTCCAATTATTTACTATCTCTGCACTTCAATAAATACATATATATAAATTTAGTATTTTATGTTTGTTAATGTTGCGTTGATAAGCACTGCGAAAAATGACTGTGTTGAAGTTGAGTTCTGACGGCTATTGGATGCAAGCGACGAGGTGGCCGAGAGGTTAAGGCGTTGGACTGCTAATCCAATGTGCTCTGCACGCGTGGGTTCGAATCCCATCCTCGTCGGAGATTTTTATTTTCATTAAAACTTCTTTTTAATATGCAAAACGTTTTTTGTTTAAAATTAAGTATAAGATTATCAAGGATATAATTTATTTGATATGATGTTGAAGCCAGAGCTGAGAAACAACAGAAATTATGTTTAATTGTAATTATCCAAAAACGTATATAATTACTTTAATTTAAAACAATGCATGCATTTGAAAACATTGTTTCCTTTATGTTGCTAATTAATATTCATTAATAGCATGAAATCAATCGATGTGCATATTCTGAATTAATAATTAATTTCGCCATGCATAAAATATATGTATAAAATTTCGCATATTAATTCAAATTTGGGTCGATTGTGGTTATTTTGTATTTCGTGGTTATAAAGATTAAAGTAAATTATGAGCCCATATTAAAGAGTCTCATTAAATGAATTTTAAAACACACACTGCATTAATGCACATACATACATTTATATATATGTATAAATATGTTTTAAAAACTTGTGCGTGAAGTGATTTTTAATATTTTTAAGTAGATGGACAAAGGAATACCCTGTACAGATGAATCTAATCAAAAGTTAATTTTTTTTTTAGTATGCTAATGAAAGTTTGTAATATACACTATACATTTTTGAATGATAATATAAAATATTTTTTTGAGAAAAAATATTTTGTTCTACTTATTACTCTGCAATATATCTTGTCATAAAATAAAATCGGATTAAAAGAAATTTGTATGTGTTCTACGCTGGCGAGACTTGTGCTTTAGTAAATTCAGTTATTATAGGCAAGCGGTTGGTTCATTAATAAAATGGTTAAATTATTTATTGGATTGTTGGCATAAAAGCTCTGCTATCATATGCTACAATTATTCTATTAATTTAAAACTTGGCATTTGTGTTAGGGGAATTGTCTTGGCAGCTCCTTAGCCTGGCTTGAACATGATATTATCTTACGGCTGAGCTTGTTGGCTAAAATGAATGGCAAATTACAACATACACACGCACACACATATTGATGCTGACAAACAAAAATATTTATGTTAATTACCAAGAGAAGCAAGTAGATCGCAGAGTGTCGCAGCTCGTACCAACTAGTCGAATCAAAGGAAAGACAATGCCATAAAACTATTTTGAAAGCCATAAAAACGAACACAACAACCTAATGTACGACACTAAGCGCACAAAGCAGACAAAAACTGAGTTGTTGTTGTTGTTGCTGCTGTTGGGGTTAGCTTTACGAAAAATGGTTTCAATGGGAATCGGGAGAGATGGCAGAGCACAAAACAGCTAGCAATTTTCATATTTTCATCGCAACGGCTCACAGAAAGCTGAGTACAGGGGAAGGAAAGGGCGAGCGGCATCAGAGATACAAAGCAGCAGCAGCAGCAGCAGAGAACAAAAGACCAACAAAAACTATTGGCAAGGCGGAAAAGAGTGACATTAGTGGGAGTAGACTCTACACATACATATACATATATAACATATATATATGTATATATACATTCTATCTGCGAGTCAAATTGCGAACTTGTGTCGCCCCATATGCGATATTTGACAGTTTTCAGCTATTCCGCTATTCAGCCATGCACTCTTTCATTTTCAGCTGTCAAACATTTCGAATCATTTCACTTTGTCTTTGCGCTGACGACAAGCGGCGCTAAGCAATCTCCCAGCTCTGCTCTGACAGCCAGTCTCTCACCCAGACGCAGCTGCTGTGACTGTGTCGAGTCATTGACGTTATAATCAAAAATCATAAGACGTTCCACGTTCCACGCGTTCCGCATTCCGCCCACAGCAGGCAGCAGTCAGCAAGCAGCATCAATAGCAAAGTTCTTAAGGCTTGAAAGCAAGCACCATCAATGTAGGTCAGTCCAAAAATAAATTCATTTCAACAACATATCCAAGTATCTAACTAAATGTGCATTAAAAACAAGCTAATATCTGAATACACTCGCTAATTTAAATCTATTTAAACTTTTAAATATTTCCCCAAAATTATTTTACAATTTTAGGGAAACTTTTGAATTGCATCGTTAAATAAAATGACTTTAATATACTTTAATTTGATTAGGAGAATTTTTTAAAAATATTTTGTAGGGTGGGGTCATGTAATCTAATTTTATATGTTTTTGTTTTCGAATACTTAAACAAATTATTGCTTTTTTTTAAGGAAGAGCTCTATTGAATTTTTTGGTAAAACATCAAGAAAAAGCCTAACAAGTTATTAAATATTTGAAGAGATTAAAAATAAAAAATACTTCCTTATTTTTCGTCATAACTAATTAATTTTTTAATATAATCAAATCTATTCCATTAAAATTGGAGTATTCCTATATGAGATATAAATTTTTCAGCTTTCAAAAAAGTCAAACCTATTCAAGTGCATGGCACTGTATATTCGATATATAAGAAATGATATAATTTGCTGGGTATCTGATATAATATTAACTGAATTAATAATTTCGTTCGTGTTTTTATGTTCCTCATTCTTCTTACATTAATAATAAACAGATTTGGAAGCCAAAGAGTAACAAAAGAGTAAAAATCTTGCTGCAGTTGATGCCAACGTCGATGTCCTCGCAGAGGAAACCAGGAAAAAGCTTTGTCAAGATGCAGCAGCAGCAGCTGAAGGAAAAACACCAAAAACAACAATAACAAGAAAAATAATAATAAAAAAGAAAAAAACAATTGCAACTACTCTGCTTCTTGCTTGAGTAAAGGGGCTAAAGTAAAAGTTTTATTGGCAGGGCGTGACGCCAAGTGGGCGTGGCTGGCAGCGCCTGGCAGAAGCAAATGGATTAAGAAAACGTCGTTGTCGTCCTTTTCGCTTTTGTTATTGTTGTTGCCGTTGCTCAGCTAAGACGACAAATGCGTAAGCTTCAGATTCGCATTATTTGCTGCCTTTGCTTAACGCAGCTGTGGGCGGGCATGGGAGGCAGCTTGGTCTCGTTGCAGCGACGCTTTATAAACAAGTGCTGATGGCAGATTTGAACGCACGTCTCATGGCCGAGAGCTGCATCCTAGCTACAGCTCAGCAGCGGCATACTTATATGGGATTACACAAAATTCTGCGGCGGCTGGAGAGCGACGGGGAAGTGAGAAGTGAGAACTGAGAAGTGCATTGAATGCTTTTCAATAGCGCAATGAGAGTTGCTAAACTTGTTGTAGTTGTTGCTGTTGCAGTGGCTGTTGATGTGGCTGTGGCTGCTGCTGCTGGCTGGATGGGCGTGGCGGGTGGTCGCATAGTTGGGGTAGAACTTCTTGCGGTGCTGCTGATTGCTATTTGTTTGCTTGCTTGCTGGCAGCATCTAAGTGAATTTCATGGCATCTGCGTGTCCAAACAAATTCAAAAAGTTTTTTTTTCTTTACCTCTTCACTCTCGCTCACTGCTATGCACTTTTATTAAAGCTAATTACAGTTGAGGGCGAAGCTTTAAAGTTTCGTCAAAGGCAGCGTATGCGTAATTTGCTTAGAAAGTGAACACACTGAACTTTTTGAACGTAGCTTTATTTAGACTGCTTGTTTTACTCTATAACTTTGGCATAGTTAATTGCAACTAGAACCTATGCCAGGACTAATCTAATTTAACAATATTTTATGATTGTGGATTCAAGACTTTTGTGATAGACATCTAAGGAAGGTAGATACATAAATTTATAGTACATTCAAGCTTAGTACTGGACTTTTTCAAATAATACCATTAGCAATCAAACAGCTATGGCTGTATGAAAGTCATTTTGAATGTAAGATATATCATTTAGAATCCAAAAATAGTTCTCTTGAGATTACATATTACTATATTGCTATTATTATATATGGACCAACCATATATAATATATATATATATATATATATATATATATATATATATATATATATATATATATATATATATATATATATATATATATATATATATATATATATATATATATATATATATATAATAAAATAAATGTAAAGATAGTTGCTTAGCCGTGTTTATAGTTTAAGTTTCAATTTAACTGAATTACAAAATTAATTCATAATGTATTCCTTTAAAAATCTATTGAATGCATTTCTCTATCACATTGCTGACCATATTTTTGTATAAATTGGCGATGGGCGGGCATTCGCTGTCCCGCCCAACGCTAACTGTCTAATTGTAGCATTCAAACTTCCGGCTCGTAACACTCCCGCCCAAATGCAACAAAAAACGAACAAATAAACAAGTAAGAGGGCTCTAGTCGAGATTGCTCGACTAGGAGATACCCTGAACCCTGCAAAGTACTGGTTCCAATCATTCTACACATCTTTCATGCACATATACAAAAACACATACACACACCCGTACGCACGCATTCATACGAACGCATAAACAATTGCTCTGCTAACTGCGCAGTTACTGCGCTTGGGCTGCCGTGTGGGCTATATTACGAAAATTTGTTTGTTGAATAAATCTTTTTGTAGTGGGACTACCTTCATCAAATTTTCAGAACGTGATAATAACATTCAAATGTGTGTATATGCCAAAGCACAAGTCTCTAGTACTTGATATACGTTTTTTTCAAATTTGGGGCGAAGGGGGCGTGGCATCCAAAATCTGTAAATGACAAAATCTTTGTATTCATCACATTAATCTACACAGTAAATCTGAAGTCTCTAGGTCTAACAGTATTCAAACTAGGCTTTAAAAACAAAGTCAGATTTTCGATTGTTATCGATAAAAAAGAAATGGGATGAGTTATCGAAAAAATATGATAAACTCGTACTGCGTATGGTATACACGAGTATACATGTAAAATTTCAAGTCTCTAGCACTTGTAGTTTAGGAGATCTCTGCGTTAGTACGGACGGACGGACAGACGGACATGGCTAGATCAACTCAGCTCGTCATCCTGATCAAGAATATATATACTTTATGGGGTCTGCCACGCCTTCTTCTGCCTGTTACATACATTTTCACAAAAACATTATACCCTGAAATCCCATTTTCAATGGGTTCAGGGTATAAAAAGCACGCAAACTTTGCTCTGACCATCCCCACAGGATCAGTATTCGAGCCATTCACTTAGATATGTATGCATGTATATATTCATGGGTATCTCGGAGTCTCGCGTGTGTGTGGACCGCGCAAACCATATCCTTGACCTTATTTTGGGGTTACCCCAAGCACTCGAGCATTGTCATGCCAAAGGCAGGGAGGGGCAGAGTGATTGGAGACGAAAAGGGGCGCATGCAACGTGGAAATGTCATTAACGATGGCAACGGTATTTGGGCCGGCTGTGGATATCGTCAAACGTGTTGATTTAGTGGCGCAGTTGTCTTGGAATCGGCGATGGCAGTTCCTAAAGCGTCGTTTAAGTGCGAGCTAGCTGCTGCTGGCTGGCAGCCTTGACCGATATTTCAGCGGCAAGCACAAACACAAACACAAACACAGGCAACACTTTGGCCACCCACACACATACACGAATGACGAAAAAGTGACAGCAAAAGTAAATGCTGCATGTGGCAATGTTGACGGCGCCGTAAGTGTCGCTGCCTCTGCTGGTGCACTTCAGCAAACTTTTCCAAAAATGCGCCGTCATATTTTATGCACACTCAAAGTCACACACACTCATACACACACACACACACACACACACACACACACACACACACACATGCACGCCTTAGCCCGCACACGTACACAATGCATTTTAACAAATGGCATCAAATTGATTTTGCACGCTAAGCATTTTAGGATTTTAAGAAGTACACCGTTGGCCTTCATCCATCCCACTCTCTCAATCTCCCTCTCTCTTTGTATGTGTGTGTGAAGCTGCAAGCTTTGCATATTTACAATACCTACACTACACTGCACTACAGAGCACAGTATTATTCATCTGCCACCCCACGCTCTGGCATTGCTTTTTATTTGCATACATTCTGGCTGGCTCGAATTTGTATATAAATTCACTATGTGAAAATACCCTCAAATATGCTCAAACTAATTTATCGTTCTGTTTGTAAAAGCATTTGAACAGCATTCCTACCATAGTATAGACATGTTTGCATATCTAAATAGCAAATTTTATACGAGATATATTATTATTATTTAAACAATATGTACTTAATTCTCACCATTCAAATACTGTTTTTTTAGTATCAAAAAAATTGTTGTGCTTGAATTTTATCACTTGTATTTATCAAACGATTTTCAAAATGATTTAGTCAGAAAAAATATAGCAAAATTAATGTTTGTAATGGAAGCAAGAATTTTAAATGCTATTTTTCTTTTTAAGGATCTCTCAGTCAACCATAATTATATAATATAATATATATGTGTATATATGTTTAAGTGTGTTTCTTTTAATTATAATTTATATTTATATATATAGTAGTGCTGCATGACACAAAACTTAAGCCGACTGAAACGATATATGTACATATGTATATGTGTATAATTATAATATATATTAAAATTTTATATATATATATATATATATATATATATATAAATATATTCCGTTGCTATCGGTTTAAGTTTTGTGTCTGCTGAACTGTTATTTTCATGAACACAGCTGTTCATATACAAATATAAATTATAATAAAAAGTAATCTTCGTCAACTTATAAATATATTAAATTATAATATATTTAAAATATTTCTAATAAAAAAGAATTTTGTTTGTTATTTATTTTTTCCACTTTTTTTAAAGATCGACTCTGAACACAAATGAGTTCGAGAATGTGTAAACATCTATGATATGAAAATTAAGCGCCCTAAAACGGTTCATTAATTCTTGTTTAATTTATTTTATTTTTTGTATGCAACTGCTTACAGTCTCGAATCGCAATATATATTTTATATAAATGTATGTATGTGTGCTTATTTATGTGGCACACATAAATTCATGTATATATCTATATATATTCATATATATGTATACGAGTTTTCGCAACTGTTTTCATGATGAATGCACGCGGGGTGGCAAAGTGGCTGCATTTTTTCCACAGATTTAAAATGATTGCATGCATGCAGGGGGTGGTTTTGGGGTGGTGGATGAGGTGCGGGGGCTGATGGAGGAGCACCAACACTGACGCCACATTTGCATATTTTTTGGCTTGCCATTGCGCATTTCGTTAGCCGACTGCAGTGCAGATGTTGTTCTTGTTCTTGTTACCTGACTATCATTTACCAACATTCGAATGCCATCATGTGTCAGATTTTAAAATTTTTTCGCTTGCATGCTTGGCGCTTTTTTTTGTATTTTTTTTAATCGTAAAATGAGAAACGGCGTAAAGTGACAGTTATCGCTTTAGCTGGAAGTTTCTATTAATAGAGAAACCAATTAAAACATAGAATGCTGTTGGCTGAGTCTTATAAAGCGCGTAGGCTTTAAAAATTGAGATCAAGTTGAGTGCAGATGGAGACTAACCAGACTATCGCCCATATCAGTAAACAGATGAAATTAGTTATCAACTTGCAACAGATAGTTATTGCAAAGGCAAAGTTATCTCTTTTATCAAGCTCCAAAGTAGCTCCATCGAAAGTTAGATGTGAAAAAAGCAAACTTTTAATTAGTTTCCACTGCATGATTCAGCTTTGAGATGAATTCGTAGGGGAACATCGAAACGGTTGAGTATGTGAATACTGACTATATAATATATATATTATCTAAATTTTATACACTGCCAAATGCATTTATCTTCAAATATTTACAGAGAATTGGGACTACCAAACTTATGGCAGTTGCAATTTAATAATTCAGAATAAATGTTTTCTAGAGCTTTTGTGAAGTCTCCGAACTATTCTCAAATGTAAGGAAAGCAATTTCCCCTTCTACTTGGTAATACGCTCAGAGGTTCAATAAATGCTGCCAGATCCTTGACCTTTATGGCTGAGCAATAAAAGCAACTGCAGCTGTAACTGCAACTGCAACTGCATCAACAGCAAGAACAAAAACAAGAGAGATAGTGAAAGAGAGGGAGAAAAAAAAAAGAGGAAAAGCTTGTCGAAGGCGTTTGCCTGGACTTTCCCCATTTTCCACATCTGCCACATCGTGCGCATCCTTCAGCTTGAATGAGTGACGTGCAGCGGGTAGCGCATCAAAAATGTGGTTGAGTTTTATTTAACTTACGGATTTCATTAAGCCCAGCTCTGTGGCAGTTGCAGCTACTCTAGATGCTCCGCCCGAGTGCTTCAGGGAGCTACCACAGTACATTCAGGTGGGGCATCTCTGGAGAGCTGGCAAAGCACTTACGTGTGTGTGTGTGTGTGCATCTGTGTGAGTGATTTAAGAGTAGCGTGCTTCAGTGCATTTCTGTTGCATTGTTAAAATAGAATATTTACTCGGCAGCATTGTCTAGTTGCAGGCGCTCGTCGAAGTGGAAGTGGTTGAGGAAGTGGGTCAGATCCCGCTTGCTTAGACTATTGCAATAGCAAAGCCAACTCAATTTTTCTCTTTCCTATTCCTTATTGGGCCGGCAGCGACAGACAGCAGATGGCAGAGACAGAGAGAGAGAGAGAGAGAGAGAGAGAGAGAGAGACGTTCTCAGCTATGATGAGGGGCTAACAAAATTCACTTGCTCGAAAAGCAAATCAAATTAAAATCAATTAAAATTAACAAGCGAAGCAGCCGGCAATACCAGAGGCCAGACCACCCCACAGCTCTAGCAGCGTCTTCGCTGACGCCGACGTCGACACTAACGCTGACAGCGAAATGCCAAGCGTATGAATCATGCAATTCGCCGTGCTGCTCTTCATTTACCTTTGTTGCTGTTAATAAAGGTGCGGCAATATGTATATATGTATGATATAAATACATACATACAAACAAGCATACATATGTACATTCATATGCAAGTAAATTGAATTGCCGGCACGGCTGATAATCGAGGTGTTAGGCCCTACGCTGGCGTCACAGTTATAAGAATGCGCCTACTCAGTCTAAATGAACGAGAGAGAGTACGAGAGAGAGGGAAAGAGTCATCGCCAGGTGCTCATCGATATCATTGTGTGCAAATATTTTGCTCTTTTTCTTTACAGCTTATCGGCACGTACAAAAATACTTAAATACAGTTGTACCTCATGCATACGCATACATATGCATCTAAGAGCCATTTGCCGCTCAATGCCTCTGTGTGTGTGTGTGCGCGTCTTGGTGTGAGTGAATTGAGTCAGCGCGCTGTGAACGACCCACTCATCAACAGCCGACTAAATCAAAAGCCGCCCACACAACCACATTCACACACCACAATAGCAAAGGTGAGATAAATGAGAAGAGAGCTGTGAATCAATTGAAATCACGTTGCACGCTACGCCTGGCAGTGGCGCCATCTCTCGCCATTGAGATCGAATCTCAGCTCATGCGTAACCGTTTTGTCTAGCCAGAAATTAAGCAACACTCAGTTTATTGGCCCGTTTAGCACACTGGCCGCGTTTTATGCATTTCTTCCTCTCACTTGACAATTGCTACACAAAGTGCACGAAGCAGGAGGGAAAAGAGAGCAAAACAATAACAAGGCAGCAAGTCGAATGTAGTGTTAAATCACACTCACCTCCACACCCACACTTGAATATGTATGTACATACATACATATGTACATACAAATGTATTTTCACGCAGAACACGATTTTCTGTTTTTACTGTCTCTCTGGCTGCATTTCAATTTTATTGGCACAAGGTTAGAAGAAGAGCAAACGCAAAAAAAAAAAAAACAACAAAATGATAGCCGCCCCACGCTGCATTCGACAAAGTTTATGCGGTTGTCTTAGCTGCTTCTTCGTATTCTTCTTTTTGTGACTCGAAGTGCAATGAAATTAAGACGAAATTGAATTTAAGGTTGGGTTTCATTTCACAGTTAGGCTCAGCGTGGGCTGTGAATGACTCAATGTGTGCGTTCTTAATATGGCGACGCAACAAAAGAACTTAAAAGCCCAAAGGGAGCAAAGAAGATGAACTCACACGTGCACAAAGCTCGGCGCAGCGAAGTGGCTTCCAAACGTCATAAAGCAGCGACTAGAGAGAACAAGACGCGGAGAGCGAGCAAGCGAGTAGAGCTCAGCTGAGCGTATGACGCTTTTGAAGCGCGACTTAAAAAGCGTTCGCGTAGGCATAAACAACTGTCGCTCACGTCATAGCGTGTGAGCGAGACAAACTAAAAGTATATAAGTACATATACATACATATGTATGTATATGTACATATGTATGTATTTAACTGCATACAATCAGTGAGCTAGTGTTGGTGTTGAGGTATCTAGCGGCTGCAGCTTTAGAAATGTTTGTGTGGAAGCTGTTGCTTTTATGTGGGTGGCGCTTACAAGGCTGCTGTGGCTGCTACTGCTAGTGGCTCATTCACAATGGACTGGTCGCAGTCGGCGCCGTCGCAGCTGTTGATTTGTTTGCTTCGTTGTAATACAACAAAAGTTTTCTACAAATTCCATGCACAATACACAACCCAAGAGCTGTATAACTTACCGCTGTGCTGTGGCCACAGCAAAGCAACCTTGCGAAGGGCACACAATTACACTTACTGTCCAAAAACATGTATACATACATATGTATATATGCATATGAATGTGAGTATGTATGTTAGATGATATTTATATGACCACTTGTGCGAAAAAGAAAGAAAGAATTCCTGACGCAGCAGAGACGAACAATAAATATCTGAGACAGTGACAGTAAGTAGCTTGGAGCCATAAACCACAACAATAACAACAACAGCAATTATGAACTGTGTGCAGCAACTACTCAAAACTAACAACTAATTGCAACTGAATAGCAGCGCACGTCTTGAGCAGCATAAATTCGTTTTGTTGCCAGACAATGCCAGGCGAAAACGGCGCCGACTAATAAATAAATACGGCGAAAAGCTGCCAGCAATTTGTTATTGTAGCAGTTGTTCAGCAACGTCAATGTACAAGCCGTTTACACATGCGTACATAAATACATCTTAAAGCATATACGGATTTACGTATCCATATTCGAAACACATACATACATACATCCGTATGTATTGGACATTTTGCTTTGGTACAAATGCTAAAAAAAAAATAAAACGGGCATAAAATTGGGCAACAAACGAAACAGACAGAGGAAGAGAGAGAGAGAGAGTGCTCAAAAGTGGGAGAGCGACAGCGGCGAGTGGGCGACTCAGTCGACGTCGCCGGCGGCACATAAAAATGTGTTGTTTAAATATTTCAGCCAAATTTTCGCCTTAAAATTATACATACAGACATACAGATGTAATGAATATGTCGAAAGCACAGCTGTGAGCACGAAAAAGTACATAAATATATACTTGTATATAGAAATATGTACAGACATATATATATCTATATATTTATACATATATAAATATATGTACTTTGTATATTTATATTTTTCGCAATGCTTGATTTGATTTACGGCGAAAAGCAGATACAAAGCCAGTTGCGCTTGCGTGCATACATACATACAGACATATGTACGTGTACAGGCGTATGCATGTGAGAGCGAGAGAGACTAATTAGCGAACGGTTCCCCAAACAGATAAGCTGTTACGCACAAATCAAATGAAAACGTATGATTGTAATTAATTTTACAAATCTCATTCATAAATAAACACAATCAGGCGCTTCACACAACGTTATTGTAAGCGAGGCGAACAAAGCAAGCGGCAAAACTAGCGTAGAATTCCAATAAGAATGAAGACGAGCCAACAACAAACAGCAAACAGCGTGGAAACAAAAACCAGTAGCTGCCCAGCGTAACTTTCGTTTTCGCTGGCAGCGACAAACGTACAAAAAATTATGTAATTTGCTAGCGTGCTGCTTAAATGATAATAACAGTTAATGCAAAAAATTATAACGAGCACCCACGCATATACACACACATACATAGTTATACACGTCTCACATTGCTGTGCGTAGACAGTCGGCGGGGCAATACTACCGCTAATTTGCTGCTTGGGAGGCAAGGCCCCTCACACACACACACATACAGAGAGAAAGAGAGAACAACACCCACAGGCATTCACACGCACACGTGCACACGCACTTACCGTCTGTTATTTGTTGTTGATATTCGCTGTTGTTCTTGTTACGCGCTCACTCACACACACACACACGGTATCTTCTAGCTGCCGTCGCTCTGTTGTAGTAGTGGTTGTCGTTGCAGCTGCTCGTAGACCCAAAGGCCGCCAAATGTTTCCATTTTATTAAAATGCAGCCATCGGAAAGGCTTAGACTGACACCAAAACACAATGTACCGTTTGATTGGCACCCAAATAATCATTAGCAATTATTATTGCAAAGGCGGCATACAAAATATAATGCGTTTACACTCATGCAGCTACGTACATATGTATGTGTATGTAGGTAAATATGTAACGTGTAAATAACTATAACGGCTAATTGCGTTTTTGGAGGCGGCGTTTTCTCTCACCGTGCAACTGCTATATTTTGGATTATTTTAAATGACAAGTGAACACATTAATATTTTAACCGTGTGTATGTGTGCTGCTACTGCGTGAGCGTAGACTAAGATTTTAAATTATTTAAAACACACAGCGTCAAGCGGTAGCCGAAAAGCACATAGCACGCACCGAAATATAAAATGTTACTGAAAAAAACTCTGTTAAATGTTTCTTATAAGAGAAGTTTGATAACAGAGAAGCGGTGCGCACGTGATAAAACCAGTCACGAGCACCACTCACGACTCTCAAATGTTAAATAAAACTAATCAGATTGAATTAGTAAGAAATAACAAATTTGTCATTTTGGCTAGTTATATCTATGAGAAATAAACAAATTTGATTTGGGAAACGCGATGCGGCTTGTTTCAAGACCTTTTGCAAGCTTAAGATCGACTTGTGTCCCCATGAGCATTTGTCAGCACTAGTTTGAGCATATTGTG
The DNA here is from genome assembly GCA_035045345.1 of Drosophila hamatofila. Classification (NCBI taxonomy): domain Eukaryota; kingdom Metazoa; phylum Arthropoda; class Insecta; order Diptera; family Drosophilidae; genus Drosophila; species Drosophila hamatofila. The sequence continues at coordinate 30,462,982 of JAWNPA010000020.1, read as the reverse complement.
TTACCCGTATCAATGTTAACAAGCAGGTCTCTCTCAGAGAGTAACATTGCAGCTGTTTTCCAATATCGATATATTATACTCGATAGTTCCGCAAATTTATTAAAATATCGGTGAGCATGGAATTGTGTTTTACATGATTTGAGTAAACTTACAACATAAACTTATTATTCTTCTCGGATAGATGCTTGGAGGAGCGCTTAGCGTCCAAGAACAGCGAATGCACATCTTCAATATCCTCCTTAGAAATCTGATTGCGTCCGTTAACCTTGCACATCTGGTGAGCCGGAGTCAGCAGCTGGACAGCATAGCGCAAAGTGGAACTTGTTCCAATCTCGCTGAGATGTGCGAAAGCATTCTCCTCCAGCTGGAGACCCTCAGTCTGGGCACGCAGTTTGATGATCTGCTCCATATCGGAGGTGGAGTACAGCAGTGTGCGAATGATGAGCAAGCGATCTAGCAGATCCAAGGGAATTCCATGAGGAGACACTATATCAGTGGTTCCACTACAGGAGACAAGTTGTTAAATGGGCAGAAGCGGGGAAACAAAGCGGAACTCACCGAATGACGCAGCGGCCTCTGTTGGTGGCAAATATGACAATGGGCGCAATGGGAGATTCCAGGGATTTGTGCAAATATGTGAAGGTCTCCAGGTCGAGCATGTGTATCTCGTCGATGAACAGCACGCCGGGCACCAGCTCCGCAATGCCCTGATCTATGTATTTGTTGACCACTTTGTTGATCTCCATGCGGAGTTTGTCTGCAAGAGATTCGTTAGTCAGTCCCGAAACAGAGTAGATAGAGCAATTCACCTGTAATTTCTGTTTTCTTGGGCTTCATCAGTTGTCCCATCATGGAGAGCACATCCTGGCCGCCCTGCGGTCGGGCATTGGCCACGTCCAGGTCGTGCAGCGTGACATCCTGGATGACTTCCTTCTTCTTATGCACATCCCCCTTGGGCAAGGGCACATACTCCTCCGTCTCCAGGTCGAACTCTGTGGCAAAGGTGTCGCTGCGTCCCTGGCGCTTCACGGCGCCGCTGTTGGCCTCGATGTAGATGACGTCGCCCACCTCGACCTTTTCCTTCTGTAGTGCATCGAAGATGCTCGGATCGAGTTTCAGCTGCTTGGTGCCCTTGGCGGTCTTCAGGCCAATCACAACGTTGCTGATGGTCTTGCCGTAGCCACCCATCGGGTTCTCGGTCTCCACTGGAGTCAGCTCGGTCACCTCGCCCTCGTAGACTTCTTTGGTCTCGCGTATGCGCAGCCCGATGGAGCGACGGAAGTTCTCCATGAGCACCTCGGTCTTCTTGATCTCATTGCTAAACACCTCGGAGCCGACCATCGGGCAAAAGGGCACCTTGTTGCCCAGCTCCTGTGCTATGGCCAAGGCGATGGCTGTCTTGCCAGTCCCAGGTGGGCCGGCCAGGAGCAGAGCGCGGCCAGCCATCTTCTTGGACTTAATTAGATCCACCACAATGCCGGCCGCCTCGCGGGCTGCCTTCTGTCCAACCAGTCCTGCGGCGCTCTGCAGGGCTGCTCCAGTCTCGTCCAGCCCGAGTCCCTTCACGTGGCTGTGGGCCGCAATGCGCTGGGTGCGCACGGTGCTTTTTACCTCCTCGATTTTCATGATTTCTGTTTAATTTCGAGCAGCTGCCGTATCGTTACTGTTGCCGAAGTCGAAATCTCAAATTACTGTTTATTGATCTAACAAATTTGTTAAACGAAATTTGTTTGCCGCTGTGCGCACGCTTTTTTTCTGTTTCTCTGTCACCAGCACAACAACATATGCTTTTGGCATCAAACAACTTAACAGTTGCGCAACTGTTAGTAACAGCAGTGCCTTTGAATTTGTTGTCAGAAATGCTGGTTCGTTTGGTTATTGTTTAATATGGTCATCGTATATATAGTAGGCTACAAATTATCTGGGTCTTTAAATAAGCTGAAAGGTTTATTTAGGAAATTAAAATGGATTGGCAAAAACTGGTTAAATTGAGTACTTTGTTTATTTTAAGCAAAAGTGCGACGTTTTGTGCTAACAGTGCCAAAACGAGTAATTTGTCTGTGCGATTTAGAGATGAGCAACTCAAAAAAGAACTAAGATGTAGTTCAATAGAACAATTGAAATTTCATTTGATCTCTGCCCATATAGCATAGATTTTATAATTTATTGTGTAAATAAAACACACTAAAAAGTCAATTAGTAACAAACAATCATTTAGATTATGTGATAGTTCAATTATATGTTATGTTATATGTTATTTATAACAATATATTGATCATATATGTTCAAAATTTAATTACGCCCAAAGCCAAAGCCCGACTCAATGTAACTTTCCAATGCTAGTAAACTAGTCATAGAATTGTTGTGGAACTTGTTATATCAGTACCGATATCATTATTTATATAATGCGAAGCGATTAGCATTTGCTATCGATTTATAATTTGTTGCCGTTCGCTGTGAATGGTACCGCGCAGAAGTATTTGAGTGAAATTTTCAAATTTATAGCGGGAAATTAAACGGAATGAAGAAAAAAGGCTTGACAAAAGTCAAATGGGGATCGGCTTATATAAGATTTTCATTAAATGATATATGCTATTTTAGGTGGAATGATACTGTGTAGCACCTATTAAGTGCAATTTGAAAATTTATGATATAAGTTAAATGGCAAAACACTAGTTGAGTTATTTATATAGTTTATTACTGGATACATTGTTTTTCTTATAGATAGATAGATAGTTATGGTACAAGTTTATTACAAGTCTGGCAGAATGGGCGGACACGTGCAAACCAAATGTTTATCGCCATAGGCATCATCGATCCTTCCAACCGTAGGCCAAATTTTCGCATCCGGTTTGACGAACAACTGTCAACGATAAATAATTATATTTGTAAATATGAAATGTATGTATAATATGGAATACTTACCGCTGGGAAGGCAGCCTGTTCGCGTGTGTAGGGACGGTTCCATTTGTCCGATATGACCTGGGCCTGTGTATGCGGTGCCATTTTCAGGGGATTGACTGCTTTGTCCATGTGTCCTTCCTCAATCTCTGAAATTTCCTCTCTTATGGATATCATGGCGTCACAGAAGCGATCCAGCTCCTCCTTGTCCTCGGACTCAGTGGGCTCTATCATCAGCGTGCCAGCCACGGGCCAGGACATGGTCGGTGCATGAAAGCCGTAATCCATTAGACGCTTCGCCACATCGACGGCTTCAATGTTGGCCGTCTTTTTAAGATCACGTATGTCCAGTATGAACTCATGGGCCACCAGCTGCGAGTTTTCCGCCTTGTACAGTGTTTTGTAGTGCTGCTCCAGACGCTTGGACATGTAGTTCGCATTCAGGATGGCCACTTGCGTGGCTCTCTTCAGTCCACGACTACCCATGAGCTTAATGTATGACCACGAGATCGGAAGGATTGCAGGACTGCCAAAGGGCGCAGCTGAGACGACACCAAAGCTGTGCTCTTCGCTGGCAAGCGGACTGACCACTGGATGTCCAGGCAAGAACGGTGCCAGATGTGCTTTGACTCCGATGGGTCCCATGCCGGGCCCGCCTCCGCCATGCGGTATGCAGAAGGTCTTGTGCAGATTCAGATGGGAGACGTCGCTGCCATAGTCTCCGGGTCGGCACAGACCCACCTGAGCGTTCATATTGGCACCGTCTAGATACACCTGGCCACCGTGCTGGTGCACCAGCGTGCAGATCTCCGCCACTGTCTCCTCAAAGACGCCCATGGTCGAGGGATACGTAATCATGAGACAGGACAGCTCGTTGGCATGCTCCGCTGCTTTGTCACGCAGATGGGCCATATCGATGGAGCCATTCGAGAGTATGCGTATGGGCTCTACCTGTAAGTTAATAAAATATGTATTGATATTGGTAACTTTTTAGATAGCTGATCTACCTTCATGCCAGCCATTTGAGCCGAGGCTGGGTTGGTGCCGTGCGCTGAAATGGGAATCAGGCAAATGTTGCGATGTCCCTCGTTGCGATGCTCGTGGTAGCTCCTGATGGCGCGCAGGCCGGCGTATTCGCCTTGAGCACCAGAGTTGGGCTGGAAGGAGATTTTGTCATAGCCCGTGATTTCGCACAGATCCCGCTCCAGTTCGTTGAACATTTGATGAAAGCCCTGAGCCTGCTCGACGGGCGCAAAGGGATGAAGCTCTGTGAAATGTCGGAACGAGCAAGGCATCATCTCGGTTGTCGCATTGAGTTTCATGGTGCAGGAGCCCAGTGGAATCATGGAGTGCACCAGCGAAATGTCCTTGTTCTCCAGCTTCTTCATGTAGCGCACCATGCGGGACTCGCTGGGAGAGAAAGATTTCTTTAGGTTCCACTTGGTTGACTGTCTAACAGACTGATTACCTGTGATAGCTGTTGAATATGGGATGCTGCAGGTAGGGCGAGGTGCGCAGGAACCTGGAGTTCTCAATGGAGTTCTTCAGCACATCCTTGCGGGCCAACAACTCCTCCAGTGTTAGGGGTGCTTTGAAGGACCACAACAGGTCGTTCACATCTGCCACGCTAACAGTCTCATCCAAGGCCACGCAGACGGTGTCATCTGGCAAGTAGCGCAAATTGATGTGTTTGTGCTCGGTGCGTTCCTTGAGCTCCTCCAGCGAGAGATCGCCTGAGAGTTTCACGTGCAGCGTGTCGAAGAAGTTCTTGTTGACCACCTCATGGCCAGCCTCGAGTAGACCCGTCTGCAGTGACAGCGTGAAGTGATGGATGCGATTGGCGATGGCCTTCAGACCCTCCGGGCCATGGTAGATGGCATACATGGCGGACATGTTGGCCAACAGGGCCTGGGCGGTGCAGATGTTGCTCGTCGCCCTGTCGCGTCGGATGTGCTGCTCGCGTGTCTGCAGCGCCAGGCGGTAGGCATCGTTGCCATCCATGTCGCGCGTCACCCCAATCATGCGGCCCGGCATCAGGCGCACCAGGCTCTGCTTGCAGGCAAAGAAGCCGGCATGCGGGCCGCCATAGCCCAGGGGCACGCCCAGGCGCTGCGAGGTGCCGATGGCAATGTCCGCGCCGAACTCGGCGGGCGGACGCAGCAGCGTGAGGGCCAGCAGATCGGTGGCCACCACAACCAGAGTCTAGGTGTATAAGAGAAAGATATAGCTAAGAGTCAAGTAACTTATTCAGAACTTAAATATCTGATAGATCTTACGCCATTTTTGCGTGCTAGAGCCGCGATGTCCTCAAAGTCTTTGACATCTCCGTATGTATCCGGATACTGCAGCAGAATACCGGACAGTTCACGGCTGCGCAGATCGGCCCGCTCAATGGGACCCACGATGATCTCCAGCTCCAGGGCATCGGCACGCGTCTGCACCACCGCCAAAGTCTGAGGATGCACCTTGTTGGAAAGGTAGAGCTTCCTGCGCTTATTGTGCCTGTTGGCCAGGCACATGGCCTCCGCAGCAGCTGTGCCCTCGTCCAGCAACGAGGCATTCGCCACATCCAGGCCCGTGAGCTCGGTAACGAGCGTCTGATAATTGAGCAGCGACTCAAGGCGACCTTGAGCGATCTCAGGCTGATAGGGTGTATACTGCGTGGTCCATCCGGGATTCTCGAAGATGTTACGCACTATCGTGTGGGGCACATGGCAATTGTGATACCCCATGCCGATGTACGAGCGCCACAGCTGATTCTTGAGCGAAATGTCACGGATACGTTGGATTAGCTCGTGCTCGTCTGTAATGCGATCGAGATTATATATATGTTTAATTGATGTGTTTTGAGACAAACGGCAGTCAACGACGCGCTAGCTGGCGGACCTATTGAACCGCGCTTATCTCTTATCACTGCTCGGGGGGGTCGCGCCAGGGGGTCGTCATAGTTGACTATTTTTGAAAAACATTTCCACTACTTACTCAGAGGCTTGTCGAGGCTCAGATCCCGCTTCAATTGTATTGTCTGCGGCACCGCCTTCTCGGTGAGCTCTGCCAAGGACTGTGTCAGAGAGAGATAGGGGCATTAGCCTGCTCGACTAGTCTATCTGGTAGCTTACCTTAAAGCCCAGCGTGTCCAGCATGGCAACCACATCCGTCTTGCGTGGTCCGATATGACGACTGGGAAAATCTGATTTGGTAGGAAAGAGCACATCGCCCACAGGTGTCGTAGCCAGACAGCGAGTGTTAAGCCTCAGCATTAGGCTGCAGCTGCGCATTGCCACAATTCGTTGCATCCTGATATTTCTATACGGTGCTCAAAGTTGTTGTAAGGCTCAACCTCCACTGTCACGTCCAGTCCAAGCGTCTGCCAAACAACGACTGATTCAAGTGTCTCTCCATCCAAGCTGATAGACCGCATCTTTGGGCTTATCAATAGAGATGCCGATGCTGAGATGACCTGAACTGCTCTGAGCTGCTCTTATACTCTACATCTTATACTGTATGCCCCATGGAAACAACACTCAGTGGATATTTTTGCATTAAATGCACTTTAACATATTTATTTGTTGCTCTAATGAAATCAAAACGTTTTTGTAACAAAAATATTTGTTTTTGTATATTCAATATTTTGACAAATTTTCAACATTAACAAAATGAATATTATAAAAAGTTTTAACAACACGGAATATGCGCATACAAAACCAAAAGATAACATTATAAATATAAACATTTTGTTGTTCCACGAATCGAACTGAAGCCTGTCAAATTTCTTGCCTACTTAATTATATATATATATATATATATATATATAGGGATCTTGCTTGATTTTTTAACAATTGCATTTAACATATAATATTTTGAGGGCATTCGGCATATATATATCTATCTAGCCAAATGAATTTTCGGGGTTTCATAAAATTTTTCTAATCGTTTTGATTAACTTTTTGTTTCTCAGCTTGATGTTGTAATAATTCTTGAAGCCATTTTTTGTCTTATCCGATTTTGAACTCGATTTTGCAAAATTGAAATTCTCGAACTGCAATTGGTATGCATGAATATATTATATATATAAACATATATATATATATATTATTAATCATTTGTATATGTCGTATATATATATATATATATCTATATTTCAACTAACGCCTTTTTGTCTGTCATTTCAGGTCATCTAACCCATCTCATAATTAGCTAAGTTTTTCTTTAGTTTCATAAATACGAAATTGAAATTGAAATGGAAATTCTTTTTTAAAGATATACATTATAATTGAGTTGATGTAGTGCTCGAATAGAGAATTCGTCTTAAAAGTTTTTTCTTTTTTTTTTTTTTAAAGATATATTGTTAGTATGTATATAGTAAGGTATATATTATATATATGTATATATGTATATATATATATATAAAATGGTTTTTGTTTGCTATTTCTATGATCAGTTACGTTGATTGGTGCCATGAATGCAGTTGAGGTAATTAGCTATTAGCAAGAAGCCAGAATATGTTTTTGGTTTTGGTGCAAAGAGTTCTTCATAAAATTCTGTTTTGTATATATAGTATAATATAGATTATATTTTTAGTTAAACGTGTTTAATGTTTCCTATTTATGATTATATCCCATATGTGTGAGGGGCTTTGAGAGTTTTCCTTTTCCTTGTTTATATAATTGCAACGAGTAATTTAGCTTAAAGTAAATATAGTTTGAGCATGTGCTGAAAATGTGGCATGGTTCAGAGATGACAACCTATTCTTATGCCCATAGCCTCATTGAATCTATGGCTTATCGGGCTCGCTCTTTGCCAGAGCCGAGCCGAACGCGCTCTTGAATTGATACTGACCCGGTGACGTGCTGGGCAAGCTGCCTATCTGAGGCTCGCGCAATGTGAATGACATCATGGGATTGTAAACGCCAGTGGAGTACGAGCTGAGAGTGGAGGTGCCAGAGGTGCTCACCGGATCGCTCAAGCGAGTGCTAAATGAGCTAGTGAAATTGTATGGAGCGAATGCAGATGTTGTGGAGGCGACCGAGCTCGAGCCGAGCACGCTTGCATATGGTATGGCTGTGCTGGTGCTTGTGGCTGTGGGAGTGGGATTGGGAATATTTTCCGAGCTGTTGCGCAAGCGCAGATCAGATGCACTGCCAGCTGGAGTGGAGCTGGTGGCAAGATCGCTTGCAGTGGTGTGTGGGGTGAGGTATGAGTAGTTGCTGCTGCTGCCCGCATAGCTGCGGGACATGGGTGAGTAGCTGCTCGCGCTTGTGGTGGTCACATCAAGCATGAGCTCGTGACTGTACTTGTGGGCCGTTAAGGTGCTGGGCAGATCGCTATAGCTCTTGGTCGCTGCCGATGGCGAGAGAACGGGTGAGCGGCTGGGTGGACGAGGCAGCGTTTGCTTCTCAATCTGCTTCTCGGTGAGAAAGCGATCGTAGAAGGTCGAGGTGACGGTCGTGTGGCGGATCTCCAGCTTGGCTGGCTGATAGACGGGCGTGTTGGAGCGTGTAGGCCTGCTTGGGTCATAGGGCTGTCGATAGGGCGACACGGGCCTGGGGAAACTGTCGACGGTTGGATTTACTGTTGTGTTGTATCGTGTGCCTGTTGTTCGGGACTCGTACGGCGAGCTCAACGGGGACTTGCAGGCTGAGCGTCTGTCGTCCGCGTACTTGGCGCAGGTTTCTTCTAGTTGTCTATCTACTTTGTGAGACTTAGTTAAACTACTGGAGCTACCTAGTTCGCTACGATTATCGGCTAAATAATTTGGCAACATATTATCACGTCTTACCCTACTACTCTCGCGCTCCTCTAGCTCTTCCGCCTCGCGACGGCGGCGCGGCGACAGCTCCCGGCTAACATCCCTGTGCGAACGATGGTGCGGCGGACTGGCAGCACGCAGCGGGCTGCTCGTGCGCAACGACTCCACGGAGCCTAGCGAACGATGCTCGGAGCTGATGCGGATTGTTGGCGTATAGTCGGAGCAGCGCTGCGTGCCACGTCCTCGACTTTCGCTTCGACTGTGCGTCAAGTCCTCGGCCGAGCTCTTCTTGTTTGAGAAGTGCAATGAGTCAGAGAACAGAGAATCGATATAGCGCTGGCATTTCTCCTTCTGATAGGACTTCTCCTCGCACAAGCTGTCGATGGACTTGATGCTGTTCTTGATGGAGCTCAGGCGATCATTAATGTTGTCTCCAGTGCGCAGCGGCACGCCCGTATGGGTTCCGGTTCGAGTTATGGGCGATGTTTCCTTAGAAAAATATCAGACTCAGCTAAATGTTTTGAGCTTTACAAAATCATGGATTACTTACCCTCATCAGGCGACTGCCTAGAGCGTCGACGCCCTCAGAGGTTGTTCCTGCAGCCGCTGCGCTGTTGATATAGCTGCGAGTGGGTGTTGCTGTTGCTGACGGCTGATCTGCAAGAGTCTTCTTAAGAATACGTTGAAGAATTTTAGAATTCTCCTCCATAAAGCTTAAAGCATCAGTTATGCCCACCATTCGTTCGCTGGCTGGGCCTTGTCCCTGACTCTGTCGTGACTTTGGCCGCCACGAGTCCTCGTAGTAGTCCTCTTCCTCATCACGGAATCGTATGACCTTTGGGCTGGTGGGACGATACGAAGTTGTCTCCTCACGGCGATAGTCACGGTAATCGTCATGTATCTCTTCGCGTCGCATAGCTGACTTGGGCGTTGTGGGGGCTTGTCGCCGGGGACTCTGTTCGCGAGACTTTGCCAGCTTGAACTCCTCATAGGACAGCGAGGGCGACACCACGTCCTTAAGTTTCTGGTTGAATTCTTTGTAGTTTTTTTGGGTCTTGAAATCGAAGCGTTGCTCCTTTTCCAGCGCAAGTATACGCTTGTCCAGTTCTTCGGCAGTGGGTGGTTCTGGCTTGCTGGGCGAGTAGACCAAGCGTTCTAGGCTGTGCACCGGGGTCTTGGGCAGCTGATCATCTAACATTTTCTTTCGCTTGATATCCTCGATGGTTGGTGAACGAGAACGAGACTTGTGCCGCACAGGGGACTTCAGTTTTTCGTCCAGCAGTCGTATGCGGTGCTCCAACTCACCCGTAGTCGGTATTTCACTATCATCCGGACTCGGATCGAGCAGCATTTCAAGCGGATGAATAGGTGGTTTTTTATTGGGGTCGGTTTTACGCTTAGAGAGATTTTCTTTGGACTTGGAGCGTACCAAATCCAGTACGCGATATTTGTATTCTAAATCGTCAGAGATGGGCAGATCGTCTTTGTGCAACTGACGGCGAGCCGGCGAAGTGTAGGGACTCTTCTTGCTGGTGGCGCGCGTTGGTGATGTTTGCTGCGTCTTCTTACTCTGGCGCGATGGTGACGTATAAGGTGATTTTGTGGTGCTCCTCTCCTTACGTGAAGGCGAGACATACGGTGACTTGCTCACTGACTTGGAAACTGGAGAAGTGTATGGTGATCTCGAGGAGCTATTTTGTTTGCGTGAGGGACTGCGTGAACGGTCATTGGCTGGAGAAGTAGCCTCTGCCACATGCACATCATCTTCATCATCTAAGCCTTTGCCTTCGCATAGCTCTATGTACTTGTTGAGGTCTTTTTCGTGCGACAACGAGTACTGCAGTTTGATCTTTCGCTCGATTTCACAGAGTCTTTGCTCCACGTCAATTTTCTCAACATCTTCGAGTAGTTTGATTTGACGTTCCAAGGAGCGAAAACGAGCCTCTAGCTCTTTGGTGGATGGCAAATAGACTGTTTTTCGTTTCAGGTGATGCTTAACAGGATTGGGTCCCCAATCATAGTTGGGATCCTCTTCAACTGCCTTTTCTTTCTCTGCTTTTTGCTCTGTTGCTTCTTGTTCTGGCTTGCCACTAGTGTAATCTTCAATTTCTTTGGTCAGGTCAGATATGGCTTGTGCCTGCTCGACTTGTTCAGCAGATGGCTTACTTTCTGCTCGAATCAATTTTCCATCTTTGGACTTGATGAGATTGCGATCGTTGAGTTGTTTTTCAAGTGCTTGGAATAGACCCTCAAGTTCTTCTGTATTGGCTCTGGTCAGACGGCGAACTTTCAATGCTTTAGGCTCATTATCCATTAGAAGTACGACAGTCTTATTATTAGGATCTACAGGACCAATATCACTTTGATTGATAACAAGATTTTCTTCGGATTGCTTAGTTGATTCCTCGCCTGAAGTAGATTTTTGTTCAATGATATCTGATTTCTCACTATTTGGCTTGAGCTCAGTTTTTGAAGGTTCATCTGGAACTTTCGCGTCTTCGATTGTGGGAGAAGATTTCTTTTCAATTGTGTTTTCATTTGCTTCGTCAATAGTTTTAGCTTCAGCCTTTTGTTCTTCTTTAGTGGCAACTGCTAAGTCTGATTCTTTATTACTAGACTGAGCCTTTTCTTCGTTTTGCAAGGTTTTGGTTTCCTTTACCGTTTCGGGCTCAGCACTATCCATCAAGGGCACTGCGGGCTCCTCCAACTTTTCAGCCTCGTCGCACTTGACACTCTCGTTGTGGCTATCTTTTTCCTGCTTTTTAGATGTCTCAGTTTCTTCGTTTTGTTCGGTTGATGGCAGTAGAACATCTTCGGAGCTTACTTCGGCATCAGGAACTATTGTTCCATTCCTGGCTCGCTCTTCACTTAGCTGCAGTTCCAGCTGCTCCAATCGCCTCCTCAAGTCATCTGTGCTCGGTTCGGCTGGGGGCTTTCTCTGTTCCATCTCTTTGTTGAGCAGCATTTTAATATTGATGCTTATGTTAATCGGTTTATCCGACTCCTCTACATCACTGATGTTTTGGGTGTAGCGCACCAGCTCCTTGCCAATTTCCATGTCAGTGCTAAGTCGCCGTGGAGAACAGAGATCTTCCGAGTTGTGGTTCACCTTTTCCTGTTGTTTTTCCTTTTCACGAATAGCTTCCAGCAATTTGAGACTGTTTTCACTCAGCTGCTTCTCCAGGGCTAGAACACGCTGTTCCAGTTGAGCTTCCGCTTGGTGCGAGGTGCTTGGCTTGTCATCATAGCTAAACATCCTCGATGCAACTTCGGAATCACTTGCACAGCGCTGCTTGTAGAATTTCTTGTACAATTTCTTTTCCAGGAATTGTAAACGATTTTCCAGATCGGCTCTTGATGGCAAATCGGAGAAACGACGAACCATTCGCTGCGATTGCCAGGGTTCGTAATTTCCCGATCTGTAGTAAGCGGTGGTTGCAGGTGCTTCCGATGTCTCATCGCCCATTGTTGTGGGTCGCTGTTGCAGCTGTCGTTGCTCTGGTCGGCGCTTTCGCTGAGGATTAATTTCGCTTGGCTTCAAGTTCTCCTCGCCCGGGGACTGCGCTTTCATTTTGCTCTGCAGCTCTTCAATGAGTGCGCGTTGCTGATGCTGCCCAGGAATGATGATTATTCTGTGCTCTGCTGGTGGGGGCGGGGGAGGTTCGGGTATGTGGGCCTCGATGGCCACGTCGACACGGCGAGGAGGTGACTTAAGCGCAGGCTTTGATTTACTTTCAGTTTCTTTTTTATCCTTGCTGTGTAACGCCTCGTATCGGCTCTCCAAGTCCTCAGTTGTAGGCGGTTGCTTTTTGATTGGTTTTGTGTCTTCCTCCGAGTCGCCTAGTTCTGCCATTACTTCCTGTTCAATGCGCTCCAATGCCTCGTTCACTGTTTCGTTTTGGGTGGTTAAATGATTTTTAGTGCTCATGCGACGCTTCAGGGTTTCATAGCGCTTATCCAAATCTTCCATAGATGGAGGTTCCGAGGCTCGCCTTTTAATATGCTCTGCTGGCTGTGTTTTCTCTGACTGTTCAGCTGCAGGATCAGATTTTGTATCTGAATGGACGGGCTTTGGAGTATTTTCATTAGGTTCAGTTGGCAAGGCCTTTTGCTCGGTTTCTAAGACTTTATTAGCTGTTTTGCATGTGGTCTCAAAAGCTTTCCGTTTCTCCAAAGTGGCTTCCGATACTTCAGTTGGCTTTTCATCGTTTGTCAACGATGCATTTATTGTTTTAACTTTATCATTAAAGGACTTAATAGATTTTTGAGCCTCATCCTCCGTATGTGGTTTAGTTTCCTTAAAAATCTCTGTTTGCTTAGGTTGATTTTCTTCTTGTGGCGCTGGTTCTATTTTATTAGAAGCCCTGTCATTGACAACTTCTCCATTCGAATCTCCTTTGGAGGTGCTGAGCTGCTTTTCCAAGGCATTGAAACGTTTCTCTAGTTCCTCTGTGGAGGGTGGGGACTTCCGCTTGAGCACCTCAACTTTCTTATCTTCTGTATTCAATGATTCTTTGCTCTTTACAAGTTCTTTCTTTTCGCTTTGGATTTTTTCATTTTTTGGAGCTGAAACTTTTTTGTGTTCCACTTCCTTATCCAATGTTTCTGACTTTATGTCCTCAGCATGTTTGGGAATGCTGTCTGCGGATGCCTCTTTTTTTGTTTGCTTAACTTCTTCAGTTGCTTCCTTGCTTTGGGGCTTACTTACTACCTTTGCTGGTGTCTCTGTAACTTTTTTAGGCGGAGTTTTTTTAGTTTCTATGCCTTCATCAGGTGGTTCTTTCTTTGCTTTGGTAGGACTGGCTTTCTGTACGCTTATCCTTCGCTCTAATGCATTAAAGCGATCTTCCAATTCGGCTGTTGAAGGCAATTTTTTAAGGCGCGGTGTCTCCGATTTCTGTTTACTTTCACTTTCTTTCTTGTCAGTTGTATCACTTTCGTTGGCCGGCTTAGTTTTATCTGTCTTCGAGTCATCTAATTTATGCAGTTTGCTGGTTTTCTCGCTATCGTTTCTTTCATTTGAACTACTGCCCGCTGGCTGCTCTTGACCCCTTAGTTCAATGGGAGCTTTTGAATTTGATTCAGTGGAACTCATTTGCTTGGCCAAGGCATTAAAACGTATCTCAAGGTCAGCTGTAGAGGGAATACGTTCTGGTTTCTCAAAACATTCGGACATAGGCTCTACAGTTTGCACACCTTGTTTCTCCGCACTGAGTTGTTTTTCCAGTGTATTGTAACGTTCTTCGAGAGCCGCAGTGCTCGGTATGTACTTAGTGCCCTCAATTTTATCACTTGTCGATTGTCGATTCGGTTTCTCTTGACTGAACCTTCGCTCCAGCGCCTGAAATCTTTCTTCTAGCTCAATCGTCGACGATCTGTTCAGAGTCTTGCGTCGTGGATCTCGCCGCTTACGGCTGGCACTACTGATGATCGCAGGTAACGAGTCCTTCTTCGTTTCTATCGTCATGCTCAGCACTTCCTTGTAGTCGTCCTTGTTTTCGCCTGGAATGTTGTCATCGCGTATTGGGGGTATATCCGCTTTTAGTTCTATAGCAGTTTTAGCTTGTAGATCGAAAGGCATGCTCTTGGCGACATGTCCAGCACTGTGGCCTTCGACCAGTGCCCGCTGCTCTTCTTTGGTCGAGGATATTTGCGCATCATCCTCGTTTAAGGAGAACGAGAGTTCTAGTCGCTTCGGACGATCCACGCTATTGACGCGCTCAAAATACTGATTGGTTACGCCATCATCACTAACATCGTAGCGTCTTGAGGTGGGTTCCTTCTCCACCGCTACGTTCTGTACAGCATCAGCAATTTCCACGGGATTAACTGATTCGGTATCAGACATCACATATACTGGGTTAGGTGAAGGTAGTTCACTAATACTGGCTGTGCCTAGGTGGCTGACAACATCTTGTAGTGGGGAGAGCATCGCTGGTAGAGTTTCTCCTGTCAGCGGTTCTATTTTGCTTGACGCCAGATCACCTGCTTCCTTTGACCAATTAAAGTTCCTTGAGTAGTCAAAGCGATCACATTCAGTGGCGCTGTCCTCTTCCTCTTTTGCTGGCGGCTCCTTCTCATCGCCGCTGTCTGTTCCCATCAGCATAAAGGGTATTTCATGGCTACTTGGCGCCCAGGACTTGGGTCTCCTGCGCTCAAGGCTGGGATCTCGAGATACAGCCAGCTTGGGTTTCTCTTTGAGCTTGCGCGCCAGCTTTGCCTTGCGCTTGGGACTCTGCTCGCTCGATTTGGGATCGTCGTCATCACACAGGCTGGTGTCGGAGCTGGAACCGTCTTTACCTTCAGCCTCCTGCTCACCATCGCTATCCTCACTGTACGATGAACTATCACTTTTGCCTAAGCGCGAACGCAGCTTCTGCGACTTGACCGTAGTGGCATCGCTTCCTTCCCGAAACATGGCAGCCCGATCGGCTTTGATCTCTTTCCACGTCAGGCTATCTCGTCGCTGCCGCGTGGCATCCGTGTCCCGCCAGAGCAGCGTTTCCCCGCGCCGCAGCTGTCTCTCTGGCGGCTTGGTATGCAGCACGGCTGGAAGCGAGGGCTTGCGTGCGGGCGGAATGGCGCCCAAAGGGGCTCCCACTCGCTTGCCCTTGTTGGTGATTATGGCTGGGCGGCCGAGGAGCAGCTGATTGACCGGCAACTGATTGGAGCTCGTTTGGCGCGTTGCAGTTGCTGTGGAGCAGGCGGAGGTCAGGATTACGTGGGCCTGCTTCTGTCGCTCTCGCAAACGATCGTACTGCTTCTTCAGCAACGATATGTCCAGCGCCAGGCGATCTTTCTGCTCAGCTTGCGGCTTGCCTGCACCCGTAGCTCCGGTGCCCCCAGAGCCGCGTCTGCCCCAGTTCAAGCCCCACACAGTGGCCACTGCCATGCGTGATTCATCGTCGGAATGTGTATCCTCCTCGTCATAGTAAAGCCTGCAAAATAAAGGAACTTGAACTAATTGCTATGCATTTACAATTTTCAGCTTACTGCAATCCTTGCTTGTTGCCCAGCGGATTAATGTTGTACAGATGCTTTTCCCTCAGCTGCTTGATATCGGCTATAGGTCCTAGCTGCACCACTTTTTCTATGAGACCATTCGAATCAATTAGATGGCCATTCAACAGCTCATTGGAGAAGGAACCCATTTTGCCATAGAAGTCATCAGCAGTGCGTGCATTTAGGACACGTCTAAGGAATAATTAAAAAAATAACAGTTTTATAACAAGGAAATTCTTGTTATATGTAGGTATTTATAGATATATAATTGAAATCAGAATTGCCGAAAAACAACTTATCAAATAGAATATTCTATAGAATCTGTTAAAATTGTAAAAAAGGATACATATAATAATTATATACAGTCTACTGTAAATAATGATATACTTATATTGATTTAACGCCTTATACTGTTCATCATATATACTAATATATTCATTTATTATTCGAATGGGCTCATTTAAAATATATGTGTATAGGAAATAGAGGTGCTTATTGATATAAGCGATGTAGATAATATATATAATATATTATTATACAAGTAGTTTAACATAGGTCTTCTTCTAAGAGCATTGCCATCGGTTTCTGCCTTCCTGTTTGGCAAGCAGCAATAGCGTGGTTAGTGTGCGGTTATTGTTAATCTCTAATTCTAACTTTGAAATTCTTGAATTACAATTGCCTTTTTACTTATATTTGCCATTCAAGAAAGTCTAGTTGTATATACTAAAATTTCCAATAGAAGCGGCAGTCAGACATGGATTGAAAGCCAGATGAGCATTGTGCATATATTGTTACAAATCTATTCCCTTTATGAGTGATTAAAGAAATAAAAAAAAAAACGGATATATATAAGCAAATGTGTGTATCTGATTCTATATGAATTAGTTTGTCTATTATGTGAATCATTAACTCCATTTCCCTCACACAAAAATGTACTGCCTATACAAAACTTTTGCTGTTGCCCTAACTTTTTTTTTGCTTCATATTTAAACCCATTATAACACACACACAAATTGCTTCGACAAACAGGAAAATTGCATTTGGCCAGCAGAAAACTTTTGGCAAATGACAGTAACCTTGCGTCTGTCATAAGCCTTGACACAGATTTTGGCCCGCAGGCCAATAGAAAACAGACACCGACAACGACGCCGACGCCAACGCCAACGCCGACGCCAAAATGGCCAAACACAAGCTCTGAGCTGTTGCATGACAAATTGAAACCACTACTCACTCTTCGAGCAGGCTCCAGAGGACGAGAGCGGTGCGGAGGAGCACATCGCTGCCCTCGATGAGCACCAGATCCCAGACACGAAGCACGCAGGACATCGGCAGGCAGGTGCAGAACATGGTGAGGAACCACTGCATGGTAAATACGTTGGTGAGCGGCGGCTCATAGGCATTCTCCACGGGTCCCTGCAGTCGCTGTAGATGCTTGGCCAGACGTGGGAGCTTTGTTTGCATAAGCTCTCGGAAGACGCCCATGTCCGCTTGTAGGCCGCCCATTGAGCCGTAGAAGTAGCCCGTGGGCAGCACGCCCTCTACCAAATAAATCATGACCTTCATGGACTCCTCCTCTTCCTTGTCCATCACCTGCAGTATTAAAGCGCCCAGCATGTTGAAGCCCTGGGGTGACATGAAAGCTGTTGTCTATAATTGAGAAACAACAAAAACAACAACGTTGGCCCTCACCTGGCAATAGCCTACTTCGGGGTTGTAGCGCGCATAGCCAAGCAGGATGCGTTTGAGCTTTGCCTGGTTGATGGAGCCTGCGGGGCCGGTGCATAAATTTGAGCCCGTGCGGTGCAGATCCTAAGAGAGAAAACAATTCATTAAGCTCAAGCTTGTCCGGTCAGATAAGAGTTATTTGCTTTTCACCTTAACGATCTGAATGCCCAGCTCCTCATCATCCTCTCGCCACTCCTCGCAAAAGCATTTCTCGCGCTGCTGGGCCCAATCAACATTCTTCGACTTCAGGTACTTGTCCGCCAAGGACAGCCACAGCTGAGATTAATTTAAAGATTATGGCTTAAATACCAAAAGCAAATACACAGCGCATACTCATTTACCTTGCGCCGGAACTCAGGTGGCGTGCCGCCTGGCAGACGAGCCACCAGCTTCATGGCATGTAGCCATTGGTTGTAGTCCGAGAGAGCCTCATCCGCACCAGCATCGGAGCTGGCGCTGGCCGGCCCCGTTCCCAGCATGTTGTTATTGCGGCTGCGGCTGAAAGCCTTGCGATGGCCGCCGCTAATGTTGTTGTTGCTACCGGCGGTGGTGGTTGAGCTGCTGCCAGTGGTGCTGGTGGCGCTTGTGGTGCTAGTGGGTGGGGTTAGGCTGACTTTTGGTGGCGGTGGTGTGAGACTAAAGCGCATTTTAGGCTGTGCATCGTCTGCAAAAGTTGTCAATTTCAAATGTTCAGTAGATGCATGCAAATGAAGAAGAATTATAACTTTATGCAAACAGTTAAGAGCTAACAACTAGTTGGCTTTGGCTACTTCCGTGTGAGTTGACTTACAATATCCGTGCAGTATGCAAACTTTACCCAAGTATATATTTATAGATTAGGTTAATAAGATTTTAGACGGAATATGAATACGGTTTAGTATCGAGTTATTAAAGAGCACGCGCGAAAGAGAAGAAGAAAAAAAACAAAAGAGATAAGTATATTTATAGAATAATTATTTTATACGATATGTTGAACACTTGTTCAGCTTTAACACTGAACCACTGAGGCAATGAGAACGAAATGTCAACAATGAGCGAAAGCTTGAAAGCAATTGATAAAAGAGGACTTGCCGCATTCAACGAACAACATGCGATGGCAAATGCAATTTGCAGTTGTACAGAGCTGCCTCTGTGCCACAATGTGATAAAATATGCTACAATGAATACGCCAAACATCACAAGCCACATTCTAACTCTGAGATGTGTGTGGGTGTGGGTGTGGTTGTGGGTGTGGGTGGGAGCGTGTGGTTGGTTGTGGGTGGGTGGCCATTGACCATGATATGTATATACATATGTATGCGTGTGTGTGTGGGTGGCTATCTATGTGAGTATTGATGAGCGTGTGCACTGACTGCTGACAGTTTAACATGTCGCATGTCCTGGCCAAAGTACTTAGGTTATTCGCTCTTCGTCCTGGCTATTTGATATGCTCACACTCTGATATGAAAACTTAATTCACTTGAGCTGGCTTTATCTGCGCCTTCAAGCGCATAAATCTTTACTTTCTTATTATAGTCGTTGCTGTTGCTTGTTTTTCTGTCCCTAAAAAAAAACTGCTCGCAATCTGAGCAGGCGCCAAACGCCAAAATGTGAAAATGTGAAAAGCAACTGGGGCAATCTGACTGCATGAATTGGGTTTGATTTAGCTTCTGCTGCTGCTTGTTTTCTCAGCAATTGAAGCAACAAAAATTGCTTTAATGCTTTTATAAAAATTCGATATTTTGTACGTTGATTGGAAATTTGAATTGAACGTTATTTGATGTTTGTTAACAGCATGTTATTTTCTTATGGCAACAAAATTTGACATTGTTGCTCAATAAGGTTTATGGGAAACTCATTAAACGGTAACTAAGGCTCCAGCTATAATCCAACAAAAATTAAATTTATATTTATATCATAATATAAATATACATTTAATTTTTGACTTACAAATATGTTGTGTGGGATTATATCTGCATCTCTACCTTAGTTACCGTTTAATGAGTTCTAACTTCCTTCTTGACATACATATACCAAAATAGACCCAAGCATAAATATATTTATTACATATTCTGTCTGCTTCCTACTCTTCCCACAAATCTGCATTATTAAAAGTTAAATTTGGAAATAACAATAAAAAAGTTACCAATTTTTATACGTATGATATACTTGAAAATATGTGCTCAACGTACATTTCATGTTAGATATAAATGAAAAATAATTCTTATCAAGAATTTTATATATTATTATACGCGTTCCCAAGGCAAAATGAGTTTTGTACACCAGTCTTAAAGTTAAAGATTTGACATTTTAAATAATCTATCCTTGGTACACTTAGTTTAGATTGTCCCGATATGCATACTGGGGCTATAGGGAAAATGCTATGATTTTGGGAGCTTTAGACTTGAAATTAGGTTTAGATATAGTCGTATAGACAATCCAAGAGAAAAAGTAAAGTATATCGAATTTAAGAGCTAGAGCTTTAAGCTTGGACAGTTAAGATACTGCACTCTGCCTATAGGGGTATAGTACACCACAAATTCGATAGTTAAATTACTGTTCAACTCCTATTTATTCCCTGTAAACCCTATAACCCTTATCTTTTACAGCTTTACATGTTTACAGTTTTCTACAGTTTTAATAAAGTTATTGACTAAGTTACTGTTGTTTTACCAAAACTGATATAATTTAAATGTGTTCTGTTGATATATACAGGTGTGTTTACTTAGATATATGCCTCTTAGAATTAAGTATAATTCCAATGCTTACGAGCTGAAGCTCCAAAATGGAACAGTTAAGTATATGTAGACTGTTTCTTGACTTTTCTACCAAAATATATTCAACTGCTTTTAAAGTGTGAGCGAGTATTATGCAGTCGGTGACGACCGATTCCAGCAAGTTTACTTGTTTAACACATTAAGTATGCTTAGCTGCTGCACAAGTGAAAGGATTTTAATTAATGATTATTTCTTTCCTCTATATTTCCGAAAAAAGGGGTTTTCTCTAAACTAAGGCTTAAGACTTAAGACTTATAAGAAATTCACGTTAAGAATTTTCTTTTAGAATTCATAACTCGTCGAATAGACTCAGACGAGTATTTCAAATGAAAATACAATTTTAATTAATTTCCTACGGCAGCTAATTGGAATTAAAAATGGAAAAAAAAAGAAAAATGTGGTCCACGCCATGATAAATAATTAAATGTGCAGCTCAAGCACGCTGAAGAGAATTGTGAAAAGGTAATTGAAAAATATAAAAGTTGCCAACAATAAAGGCAAATGCCCACCTTGCTCGCATCAGCAACTCGTCTCCTTGGGCAGCATATTTATGTACTTCCTTCTTCGTACATAAATACATTTAAATATATGTAAATGGGATGTCTTATATAAGCAGCTTACAGCTGATGCCCGCCCGAGCAAAGAAAACATTTCCAATTTCATCTCTGTTTGCATAAATGAGTGCGAAACTAATGAAAACAACGAAATAAAGACAACGAAATGTTGTTCACAAGAAGTCTCTTAGAAATGCTATTCATGTTGGCCTCTAATGACAAGCAAACAACCGGCAAATGACTAATGAATTACTAATTGCACAAACACTTATGTAATAGGCGTCACACAAATTAAGTGCGGGCCATAAAACATTTTTATGCCCGACTCTCCATAGCCCTTAGCAACTCTACTCTCGCATATGCCAGCTGCTAAGTATGATTTATATAACAATGACTAAAAAATAGCTGCGCGTAATTATTTTAAATGCACTACAAAGCGAAAAGGATGCAAAAAAGGATTCACATGTGTGTGTGTGTGTATCTATGTGTATGTGTGTGTGTTTGTGTCAAGGCTGTGCCAGACAGTTTGAACTAGCGCTTGACTAGGCCTTGACCAGAAACTGAACTTTAGCTGCATCACGTGCGTATTCTTAGATATATACATATATATATATATATATATATATATATATATATATATATATATATATATATATATATATATATATATATATTATGTGTATGTGTATGTATATGTATATATATATATATATATCTATATATATATATATATGTGTATGCTATTGTCTGTTTTATATTTGGCAAGTGAAGTGAAAGAAAAAAGCAAGCCAAGAGTTTTGTCTTAATGAGCCAAGCGCACATTTGGCTTATGCACTTGGCTATAAAAAAAACAACTCGCTCGCAGCTAGCCCTCATCGCAATCGCAATCGCAGCAGTTGCCGTTGCCGTTGCCGTTGCTGTGGCGCACACACAAGCATTTATCCTTGGGGAATGCCACGATGCTTGGCCAGCGTCAGTTAGTCTGCAGCAATGGCACTTAACTCTGTAATTCCCATTCCTGTTGCGCCAACAGCGTCTGAGAATGTTGTATTCCGTTTTCGTCAATGCGCCAGCACGTGCTATGCAATTGCCGTCAATTAAGGCTGCTTCAATCAGTTGACCAGGCAGGCAGACAGACAGACAGAAAGGGAATGGGTTAAGCGCAGAGGTTACATAATAAATAAAACGCTATTTGGTTCATTAACCCTTTGAACCTCTGTGCTTATATCGTTTGCCAATGTGATTTGACTCGCAGAGACAAAAGCTTGAAATGTCGATTAAGCTAGCAGCATACACACACAAACACACACACACATAATATATGTGTCACGTTGCATTTGTGTTCTGCAGCATTCAAGTGGCTGCCATTGTTGTCCTGGTTTCGAGTGTTTGTGCAACGGACTCCATTTTATAATGGCACCACGGCGTGCGTTGGCTTTTTGGTTTTCCGCTGATATTTGAAAAACTCTCTATCACATGCACTCGCCTATCTCTATTGCATAACTTTGATTATATGAAACTCAAATTCGTAGAGCATTTACCATTCGATGGTTCAGTTAATCAGCGGCAACACTTAAGCTGCAGGCATTTCCATCGAGTTGCTGCCTGTCAATTTCAATAAGCTTCACAATTTGCTCAAGCGTTTTCCCGACCAGTTTTCACCGTTTTCCTTCCTTTGACCCTCTTCTGGTCTTCTGGGCTTTCACAATCAGGTTTGTGTTTGCGCGTTTTGCATATAAAAATGCGAGAAATTGCACAAAATTCATTCCGTATTTTTTGTACTTTTACTTTTATTTTTTTATTGTTGGCGTTTTGTGTGCGAAGCACGCAACAATTCGTAAAAAAGGAAGAACAAACTAAGGCAGACCCAGGAGGTAATAACGCGTACATGTGATAAAGCCTGTATCTGGCAGATTGAGCCTTTTATAGATTTCATTTTGATTAGATTTTAAAAAAATTGATGGCCAAAGCCCCCTTCTCCACTACACGCCTGCACTTGACAGGCCACTGGCAGATTCATAAGAAGGAACAGCTTTATTTTAAATAATAACAACAAAACAGTCCCAATATAAATAAGTAGAATTGAATATCTTCAGAGAGTATAAGATTAACCACAAAATATTGATATTGAAAGTAAATTCTAATAAGAACTTTATTTACAACTAATACATATTGGTTTGTAGAGGAAGAGAATAAGAATGGAGAGCATAGACATTAATAGATTTATATATAATAGAGATATTAGTTGAGTTACTTATAAGGAGCATCGAAACATTTGAGAGAGGGCGAAAACAGAAATGAGGTTAATTAGACCTATACTAAGTTTTAGGGCAAGAGTCTTAAGGCTAAGCAACTAGTTAAATATTATATATACATATGTTAAATATATATACAGAGAGACTGCAGGGACTGTAACGTGATAACTCTCTAAAAGAATGTGCACAAATAAGCTACACGCACATATAACCTGGACTACAAATTATCACTGACATTTCCAGCGCAAATGAATTAAAGAAAATCAGTTTAATATCTATAATGAACTTGTTTAAATGAAATCAAGATTCTGATTATTTTTCTACTGTACAATTTTAAGTAATAAATCATTTTTTCGAATATGTTGCTAAAAATCTAGAAAATCCAGGTTGTATAATAAATGCTGATAGAAACAGTGTAAGAGTATAAAACGATCTTGTCCTTACAACTGTACAACTGTCAAAGCAGCAACATATAAAGGGACGTGGGCAAGGTCAAATGAAGTCGTAAATAATACATCTGAGAGGTCTTTGGCAAATCTCTACAGTTGTTAGGGAGCCAAAGAAATACGACTAAATTGTTATTATACAATACATACATAATTATACATATACAATTGTATATTTGTATATATAAAATAAATAAATATATGTTCTGAATGCGATGTTGTTGATTTTGTATTTGTTGGCCCGAAAATGCAAAAGTAGCAACGTCGTATTCAAAACAAATATATATGTTTATTTATTATTTGATATATATGTATAAATATATATAATTATAAATACAAATATTATATGTTATTCTTGCTGCTTTAGTCACCCTAACAATTGTAGAGATTCGACAAAGAGGTCTCCGTCTCTCTGGACATCTATAAAATTCATACTTGCCTAAGGACAGACTACTTGGATTTCGAATTGGTTCAAATCTTAAAGAAAATTTATTTTGCAATTTCTGTTGATCAATGTAAATAATGTTTCTAGCTATGAAATCATCACTTTTGATGTATGCATGTTATAACATGACAATTAATAAATTACTATAGATTAGCATATTTAAACCATTTATCTAAAATAAAATCAACTTTAAATTACAAAATGCTTCTTTTTAACTGGGCTATGAGCTAACTTCCCTCCCCAACTACTGCTGCAATAATCTTTCTCACACCTGTTTTGAAGAGACTCGTGGGTGTTGTAAAGTAAAGCGCTTGAGCGAAGGGTTGAAAATTGGCAGCTGAGACGCAATTACAATTTAATGGCGTTAAAAGTGTGAAAATTTAATACACAAACAAAAGCACAGCTCAAATGAAGCTATAGTTAGATTAAATTTAGATAAGTCAACAAATTCAAAGTTAATAAAAACAGTTAACAGTAACAGCAACAGAAACAACAGAGCAGCATGCAACAGTTGTGTGCCTGAGTGTGAGTGTGAGTGTGTGTGTGTTTGTATGTATTTGTGTATATAGGCATGCGTGTGCGTGGGTGTTTGACTTATATTTGAAGTCTGCCAATGACAGGAGACGTCATGAGAAATTATCTAAAAACAGAATCAAATGGCGACTGCACAAACATGAGAGTGTGAGCACAAATTCTAATTAAACGGTTAGCTTGAGGGGATTAAAATGGCGAAAGAGGTATTTGCGAACGTCCATAACAATAATGAAATATCATGTAAATGAATGTGAAAAACAGATCCGAGGGGGGCAGAACGGAGTGGGAAGGGGCGTGGCGTGGCTTCTCTCTCGCTTTGGCATATTCATGTGAAAAATGCAAATGTTAATTACAAGCGGCCCCAAAATTAGAACTGTTCGCGTTATGCGTGACTAATGCCAGGCTATGTGTAGATGTGTATTTATATATGTATTAGTGTGTGTGTGTGTGTGTGTATGTGTATGTATGGGTGTTGGATTAGCCCTGTGTATGTAGTTGATGAGCGCCAGTTGAAATTCGGAATGAAATGTATGCAAGGTTGATGGTGTTGCATAAATATTTCATAGAAGAATTTACCTTTTTGTTGGTAATTGTTAAATACGCAAATGTTGTTTGAGAGAGTTTGGAGAGTCAAAGAAATAGAGAGAGAAAAAGAGAGAGAGAGAGAGATTTCAAAAAAATACATAAACAGAGAGCAAAAGAGAAAGAGAGAGAGAGAGAGCAATAAATGTACAATTATAACAATTAGATCAATTCTGAACACACATAGAGTGAACGCAGCTAAGCTCTGATTGCTGCAAGGCGCGCTAAAAAGGTGGGGAGCACATTAATTAGCAAATACGTCACATAAATGTCATAAATGTATATTAGTATATATGGCATATATAGAGAGAGCATTAAAGTATTACGATTGACAGTCTGTTTTGCACAGTTGGCATATTTACCCATGTTAAGTAAACGTGCGCTGCTTGTTATGCTACGATTTCTACGACGGCTTTCAGCGGCGCCTCATTAAAATCGAAGCTGCTGCTGCTGTTGTTGTTGTTGTTGTTGTTGATGTTTATAGCTGTTGTTTAGTAGTACTAGTTGTTGTTGTTGTTGCTGTTGTTGTGATGGGTTCGCAGTTTACTTAGTTTTATTTTTACATTTTTGCGTTGTACGTATCTGCTGTATGTTGTTGTTGTAGCTGTTGTTGATGTAGTCGTGGCCTATTATTAGTATTGTTTACTTAATATACATATACATATATATGATTACTTATTCATATAGATGTATATATATATACACTTGATATAAATACAAAAGTTTACTACATTCTCTTACTATAGATGACATGCTCTTATTAATGTTATGTAACATCACACATACACACACTCACGCATAAAAAATGTTTTCATGTATTTTTGTGTTTTGTTTCGAAAAGCTGTCGGCATTCATAGCACTGTCAGCACGCACTGAGCGAACCAAGTCAAAGCCTTGACAGCACCTAAAGCTGAACTAGTTTTTTTATTTTTATTTTTGTTGGCCCATGGATTTGGATTAGGTAAGAAGACGCCGTCGCAGTTGCAGCGCCATTGTACTATGACTTTTGCTCGGTCGTTCATCGATCCTTTTTTTTTTTTGTTTGCCAGTTGCTAACTGGCGTCTTGACCCAGTTTTGAGTGCTGGCCAAGCCGAATAGCCAGCACTAGCAACAAGAACTAACCATAATCTACAAAACTTTAACTGACATCTCAGCTTACCTTCACAAATTGTCTTTGATACACCAGAAAAGTTGAAGCTCAGAGTAAATTGTGCTTTGGCGTTTGTGGGTAAGCAAAGCTTATTATGTTCGATTGCAATTGCAATTTTATGTCTGATGCTTCAAGGTGAAATTGGATTTGATTTTGTAAATAATTTATAGTAATTTTTTAAGTTTTACTCAAACTTTTTTAGTTACATTTTGTAAGTGAATATTCACTGTTATGCAATGGCCAAATAAATTTATTCTGCTTTTGCCATATTATAACAAAACTTTATTCATCGAATTCATCACGAATTTGGCTATGAGCACGTGTATGTGTGTGCACTTGTGTCTGTGTGTGTGAGTGTGAGTGTGTGTATGAGGTGAATCACAAGAAATCGGATATGCTTTAAAAGCGACAGTCAAAGCATATCAATACGCCACACTCACTATGGATTTATGTGTGTGTGTGTGTGTGTGTGTGTGTGTGTGTGAGTGTGAATAACAAACAATATCAATAGTCAGCAAATACAATTTCACTAGCGCTTTAGGAAATGGGCCGCGCTGAAAAGGCGCGCGTTGCCCTCGACCGCAAAACGGAAGTCGGTTCGATAAGGCGAACTTTTTTCTGTGGCATACTTTTAGGAGCTGCATAAAATGCCTCCAGCAATTGCATTTAATTGCAATATTCCGGTCGATCGATATTATTATGGCCTCATTCAATTAAGAATTAATACGCAGGCACACACATAGCTAATGACATTGAAGTCTATGCA
Source organism: Drosophila hamatofila (assembly GCA_035045345.1). NCBI lineage: Eukaryota > Metazoa > Arthropoda > Insecta > Diptera > Drosophilidae > Drosophila > Drosophila hamatofila. The sequence goes on along the minus strand of JAWNPA010000020.1, from coordinate 30,436,116 downwards.
TTTCTCTTTGTATGCAATTAATTGTGCTTTTACACAATTGAAAAAAAAGATTGCACAATTAAATTATGAATAAAACAAGAAAACTACTTTTGCACGTGTGCGTGCTTTCATTCGTTGCTGCCGCTGTGGCTGTGCTGCCGTCGACGTCGGTCGATGTAACCAAGCTCTACGTGGTGGACGAATATCAAGGGTACACTGTTCAGCGGCCACACACAGAACGAGCCCACACAATGACGACGCCAACCATAACTGACAGGCGACCGAGCCAGCGCACAGATATAAAAACAAAGATAAAAGTGGCAAAATACTTGCGGAGGCCAAGCAGCAGCAGCAGCAGCAGCAGCAGCAGCAGCAGCACCGACATCTACACGTGCCAACACATTCACATATATATTTACATAAAGAAACGCATTGGAAGCTACACGTAGTAAGTATGTTTGTGTGCGTGTGTGCGTGTATGTGTGTGTGTCTTCTGCACGTCAGACAGTCTCTAAGCGCCCGCCACTGAGTTGTTTTCATGTTCACTCGCTTGACATTGTGTCGTCATCAACCCCCAACGTGGACACATACATACACGCACCCACACACATGTGTGTATGTGTGTACATGCGTAGGCTTACCTGCCCACTACACAGACACACACACACACGCAGACACACACATACACAACATTCATTCAATGAACTGAACTGAATACACACATAGACAAGTCTACATATATGTACACACATACACACACACATATATATATATATCTGATTGTAACACATACATGCGCGTTGCGTGTAGTGAATTTCCTTCAGCTTTGCTTGCTGTTCTCCGCACTAACGACGCACACAGCTGAGAGTTCCGCACTTGACTAAGTTGGGTTTGCTTTGGAAGCAAACTGCTTACCCGGAGGCCAGAACACCAGCTGTCGGTCATGCGCACTGTCGGACATACCGCAGCCACAGTCGCAGTTGGACAGCTGATTATACACTGAGCGAAAGCGGGAGTTGCTACTTACGAGTCTCCACGACCAAAATGGCCGTCACGAATTCGCACAGCACTTCCTGATGTCGCTTTAGGCGATCGCGAGTGATCAGCACTCGCTCCAGCAGGTAGCTCATCATCAATAGCTCCACTTTGAGCATGGCACAGACATCGATCAGCTGGCGGACGCTCAGCGTCTGCAGAACTTTCTGATTGCCCGCCAGGCCGCTAGCCATTTTGGCTCCAGACTCCCTCTTCGCGGATCTGCGGCAGTGACGTTGCTCCTTGGAGCTGGGCTTCTCCTGACCTTTGTGGTGGCGACGGCAGCGACGCAGACGTCTTGCCTGCTGCTCCTGCTTGCCATAAATGTCGCATAGCAATGCACTCAACAGAGTTTTGGTGTCGCTGTGGTTATTAACAATTGGGTTAAAGCTTATCAGGGCCGAATGTTAAATGTTAATTAAAGCTCACCTCATTTTCGTAGACCTCACTGATAGGACACAGCGGTTGGTTAATGATTGTCGCATGGGTATTTTTTCAATCGCCCGCAATGGTTTTTTATGCAAAATATAAAACAGAGAAAAATACAAAATAAATTAACATAATAATCAAAGCGTTGTTTGATTTACTTAAAGTATTTTAAGTAAATGAAAAATGCTCATTGCCAAGAGCAATTTAAATATTCATTCCACTTGGTGAGTATATATACCTGGTATATAAAAAATATTATTATATCAGCCGCTATAAAAAATATATAGCGGATATATAAAGTATATATATTTTTGATCTGCATGTCGATCTAGCGATGTCCGACCATCCATTCGTATGAACGACTCGATCTTGGTAAAAGCTACACACTTGAAATTTGCGAAACTTTAATGTAATACCATACGCATATAAATGTTCTCCAAAAACTCATTCCTTTTCTTTACTATTGATAAAAGTCGATTAACTTTGATTGCTTTTAAGCATAGCTCCTTCTTTTGTTTCCTCAAAGCTGGAGACATCATATTTAATCACTGTAATGAATATTGAGATGTTGAATAATCGGCACAAATTTGCAAAAAACGTATTTCAAATACTACAGACTTGGCAAATTCATACATCTGGATCATCATCATCGTTATGCCCAGAGAGTATTATTACGACAAAATATTATAAAATAAAAGTTATTCAACGATTAAGTTCCCATAGTATAGAATGAGTTCCCATACAGGCCAACCCAACTGTAGCTGCTGCGTTAATCGCGTGCTTATGTGTGGGTATTTACTAATCGGGCAGTCCCGACTAGGGCACTCTTGTATTACTTATATTTATTATCATATAACAATATTCTCAATAATTAAGCTTTATTGAGGGTAAACACCCAACATATTGTGTACATTACGATGCCATTGTCATTGTCCCTGACAGCTTATTAATGAGCCATTATCTAGAGCTTTGCAGCGCTATAACGATTTACGACGAGAATTGCAATTTCATTTTGCCAAGCCTTAGGCATTTGTTTCTATAATACTATACTCAAGAATTATTTCTACTTTCTTTTCTTGTATTAGCTTTAACTAATATAAGTTTAACTCTTGACTAAATAAAATAAAACAAGTAAGAAAGCTCTAGTCGAGACTGCTCGACTACGAGATCCCCTGAACCCTTCCAGGAACCAATATTTCAATAATTCGTCGCTTCATTTCTACTTATACATACACACACACATACACACATACGCACGCACGTATAAACAGGCATGGGCTGCCATGTGGGCTTACTTTAGGCACTTAATTGCTTAATAACTTTTTTCGTAAACAGACAATTTTGATAAAACTTTCAGACCGTGATTATAACATAAAAATGTGTATATGTGCTCAAGCACAAGTCTCTAGTATTTGAAATACGCTTTTTGCAAACTTGTAGGGAAGGGGCTGTTTTGTGGGGTGGGGATGAAAAATGACAAAAACCGAAAATCTTAAAAATAAACATGATTCTACATTTTAAATTTGGAGACTCTATCTTTAAAGGTGTAGAAGATATAATTTTATAGCTGATTTTCGATAAGGTTTTTTATCGATAACAAAAAACAGATGCAGTTATCGATTTTAGAAATAATTTTGATCTGCGCATGCAATATACGGACCTACAGCTTCAAATTTCAAGTCAAGCTTCAAATTTCAAGTCTATCTTCTGAAATCGACGAGTTCAAACATACGGACAGACTTTACTTTATGGGGTCTGCCACGCCTCCTTCTGCCTGTTACATACTTTTAACAAAACCATTATACCCTGATTTCCCATTTTCAATGGGTTCAGGGTATAAAAATGAAATAAAAATAAATAAAGTAAAAAAAAATATATATATATATAAATAAATAAATAAGCATATAAGTAAGTATAACACGAACATTACAGTCAGGCGTAACCGACTGCAGAATACTTATTTTCGTTGTCGTTGTCCCAAACGTTGTCAGACTCATTTTCCTATTTGCCATTTCTGAGATACAGGAAAATGCATCTCTCGATTTGCCACGCCCCTATATTGCGCGGATCGGGAAATTGCAGGTCTCTAGTTTCACTAGCGGCTAAACGGTTTGACCGACATGGCATAAGATCAATATACTAATCTTATTTTCTTAAATGGGTATAAAAAAGAAAGTAAATACGCGATATATCGGCCATGTATAAGTTATATTATAAGTTCAATATTAACTGCAAAGTCTCTGTTCCATATCTCATTTCTCTATACTATTTGAGGGATAATATAAACTCCTGAATAAAACCAACTCTTCTTTTAACCATAAACAATTTTATTTGAATAATTTGCCTGTACATTTGTTAGGCTCTGCGCAACTGTGCAACTAAGGATGTGTATAACTTCTAAATATTGTAAATGTGGTCAGAGATAATTTTGTGGCAAGTATTTTATGCATTGTTATAAGATCGAGGACGTGGTATAAAATTTGAAAAGATGTCCAAGCAGACTTCATTCACTGTGCTTGCTGACTTGTTGCTCATCATTCATTTCCTGATTGATTATACAAATATAAAAACATTAACGCAGTTTCTGATTCGGGACTCAGCCCGAATCTCAATAGAATGTCCGATCCATATGTGTATTCAGCGAGAAATTTCGATACATTCCAAAGCGCACGACATCGTTGGAGAATTTCTGGGAGAGGGGAAAGAAACGCGTCGGTATGGTATAGGCATTCGGAGCATAGTAACCATATTCAGAGTTGCAAGTGCGGTACATGGTATTGGTGTCCTTCTCCACGCCATAGCCCTTGAAGTTATCTTTGGAGGAAAGAGTAAAGAGATCCAGAGAATCAAATCTTTGTAGTTCTAGAGGTTGATCACTTACAGGGACATTTGATATCCTCGCGCTTGTGCAGATTCTCATAGAGCTTGGCCGTCTGCACTACCGGCTTACGTTTTATAAATTTAAGAAATTCCGCTTCAGGATTGAAGCTCTCCAAATCATCACAGAAAGTTTCACACATTTTCACATAAATCAGTGCAACTTTTAATACGTAAATGTAAAATTTTTTTGTTCTGAGTTGTTTTTAGTTAAATGGTTAACTGTGCTACAATCCGAGCATATCGAACAAATACTTCACTCGCCCAAGGGTTGCTTGGTTACGACTGAACGGAGCTCCCATTTGAAACTGACAGAAGACGCGGCAATCACTGCCCAGACGAGAACAACGCATGCGTGCTGCGAACTGTCAGTTTGACAGCTTGGCAGATGGGGGGCAGACTCCAGCCCTGAATGGTGAACATATACACAAATTAGGCAGCAACTTGTTTGGTCTGACGGATGCACAAAATGTACAATTTGTCGAATGTCCTTAACTTCATCATATGCATGGCTAGCTTCAGCCAGTCATTCGATGGTACCTTGGCGGTCAAGCGAGGACCACATCATCCGCGCGGGGAAACCCGACGTGTAGACCAGCATCTCACCCATGAGGAGCAGTGAGTGTTGGTTGAGAGGAGTGTAAATAATTACAAGATAAATATTTTGATTTCTCAACAGTCGTATTGATGACGATCTGAAGGATATGGGCATTCAGGCGAGCCTGGAAGACATGAGCGAGGAGGAGAAAATATTCTACATGTTCAAGGTAAGTAACTCTTGTAACTCGATGCGCGGTCCATAACTTAGACACAAACTCACACTCTTAAACAGGCGCATGACAATGACAATAACAATGCTCTGGATGGTCTTGAGATGATTCAGTCGGCCATGCATCATAATTACGATTATTTGAAAAACGACGAACGCGACAGTTATTTGCCGAATGCCAGCGAAGAACTGGATCACTTTATAGGTAATTCAATTATATTTGTTATAAACAGTCATTAATTCTAAGACTTTTCAGATGCCATTGACAAGTTTCTGCTGATTGCGGATGACAACAACGACGGGCTGCTTCACTATCCGGAGTTCGTGAAGGCCGTTACCGGAGGCAAGGAGCAGCTAGCCTTGGAGCGGAACATGCTCCGCTAAACTGAATGTAGAACGACTTCTCTTGATACAATAATAGATATAGCTTAGTTAAATTGTAGCATTTAGTCATACACGTGTATTTCCATGCTGAACCGTTGAGACTGTACATAACACACACACACACACACACACACGCGTACACACGTGCACACAACCACAAAGCCGCAGCCGAAAGCAATACTACAATAGCACTATTTAAATACATATTTCCTTTGTACTACAATAATTGAACGAGAGTATTAGTATATTAGGTGGTAGAGGTGGTGGGCTATAAGAGTCCATCACAGGACTGGGTGGTGTTGCAGCTGGCCCCTCGAAAGCCGTCGTAGGCGGCACGCTCCATTAGCACGATGAGGTCGTTGTAGCGCGGCTTCTCCAATGGTGCGCTGTAAATAATTGACTCAATGTATAAATCAATTTCAATACAAATTGGCTCAAGCTCACCCCTGGAACACATCGATGGCGCCCAGCAGCGCTCGACCCGCCTTCGCGTACTCGTAGGCTGCGTTGGGGCAGGCGCAGGCCGCGGCATACAGACAGTCGTCTTGGCCGGCTCCCTGGGCGGCTAAAAAGCCCATTATGAGATAATCATCGCCGGAGCTGAGGCCCAGGCCATAGCTGCCGTCGATGCGTGCCGCGGATCGCGCATAGCCATGGCCATAGCCGCTCCAGTGTCCCGCTCCCAGCAGGCCGGCCGAGAAGATCAGCACTTTGAGCAGCACTATGATCAGCAGATTGGTGAGGTTCAAGCTGAGCACCTGCGAATAGCTGACACATGCAGTAATGATGTTTCGGTTGGTAAATATGCAAACTGTGCACGCACTTGACTATTGCCCGCTGAGCGATGAAGCAGCTCCTTGGCCACCTGCACGACCACATGCCCCGCCGGGCTGGCGAACATATCCTGGGCGCTCCTCAGCCACGTCAGCGGTCGCAGTTCAGTCTGAGTGTCATTCAGCTCATTCGTCGTGGGGCTCTGCAGCTGCACAGCTACGCTGGCTGCCCGACCACAGGCCAGGATTGCCAGCAATGCCAGCGAGACCCCAAGTATCCAGTGGGCTTGCATTTTATGTTTATTATGCTTGTTGAAGATCGCGTGCGAGTTGTTGTTGCTGCTGTTGTTGTCGTGTCAGTTGGCGCGTCGTAACTGGTCTGAGCTACGGCAAGTGCCTGGTTTTTATCTGTCGCACATCTGCTGGCCAAAACTGTTCCGCCTTAGCTGCAGGTAGCTGCAATGGCAAGGCCAGAAGCCCAGAGACGCTGCATGTTGTGGCTCGTTGCACCATAAAAGAGAGCGCAAAGAGATTTGCGGCAGCGAAAGATCGAGAGTGTTTTCCTGGTGTCATTAGCCTAAAATTGGCCACAAATTTTTCCACTTCAAGGATCACCACTTACCTGCCCAATGTCACAGATTTCCAGGTAAACGCACGCGAAATTGTGCGTGTCATCAAGTAAACTAACACAATTACCATTTTTTTGTTTTTGCCTTAGTTTTTTATTTTTATTTTTGTATCATCAACTCGTTTATTGTTAATTGTTGTTGTTTGGTAAGTATTTATGTATGTATGAATGGTTGTTTAATGTAGATTCGCAATAAACTTTGTTTTGTTATTCAAATGTTGTTGTCGTTTTAGAAGAACGTTTAATTTCATATATAAATATGAATATTTATAATTTCGATTTATGCAATTACAGACAACATACAAATACATAATATATATATATCTTTATGTATATATATAAGTATGCGTAGATACAATACTTTCACAATAATACGAGTATGAGTATTTATTTGGTATATTTTGCAACATATGCATGTAATATGTATGTATAAGAAGTATTTATTTATTTTAATATATGTATAAGTATGCGTGTATATTTTTAAATATTTTATTTGTTTTGTTTTGTTTTATGTTTCTTGTGTCTTAGATTTCAGCATTGATTTTCATTCATGATGCGCTCAATGATATTGTTTGATGTGATATACGAAAATGATTAAAGCCTGTTTATGTAGGTGTGTATGTAGATGTGTGTATGTGTGTGTATATGTATTGAAGGTATATAATCTTCTGTCATTGTAAATAGATGTTTGTAAAACAATTGTATATGATTTCATATGTGCCAGTTGAATATACTTATGTATATATGTAAATGTTGGATTCGATTGAAATGATGATGCTTGGGACAACGCAAGTAAGCGTAACCCATGATGTACATATGTATGTATGTATTTTTTAATGATATTAATTAATTAAAATGCATTATGTCATGAGAACAAATCAAGCTCAGGACTCAAATGAAAAATATAGAGCTCTTGGTAAACATTATTCATTAAATTCGTAATACATATTCCGAAAACTTTTCACTTTTGTAAAACACTACTAAATTTGAGTTAGTTATATATATATATTTGTAATTGAAATATTTCTGAATTGTAAAGGTTATATTAAAAGGGGGCTGGGATTAAAAATGATTCTATTGTTTGATTTGTATATTTTGTAACTAACTGAGATAACTGTCGTCACTTTTTAAATACATATTCTAAAAGTTTGTAATATACAACCCAAGCTTAAAGTTGGTTTAACTATTTCTCGCGATATGTAACAACAAAATCAATCTATATATATATTTAGCTATTGTTAAAAATAATGCTTCAACATGTGCGTAACAAAATCAATTTAATATTTACGGCTAAAGTTTTGCATTAACCTAGTCGCTCAATACAATATGTTTGTTTATTTCTGTTGGTTTGTTAGCTATCATATGTTCGTTGTTGCATCCAACATTTGTGAATAGTCCATATTGTATGGGTGTGCTTGCCTTTGGATAAGTGAATCCATCGAACCGCGATGCCTTTCAGCATCCTCTCAAATTTTCATTCATTTTCTACTTCATTTTGTTTCAGTTTCGTATTTACCTTAATATAACATTGCTTTGCTCGCAGTTGTTTGAATAGCTATGCGAGTATGTTTGTATGTGTGTATAAACATTAACTACTAATATATATATATATATATATATATATATATATGTATGTATATATATGTATGTGTTGTACAATAATATTTGTGGGCATATAATAAACATTTAATTTGTGTGTAAGTAGCTTTTGTGTATGCCTTGCTGTGTAACATTTGCTCATATAATATATATATTATGTATAGTTATTTTGAAATAAGTACACACATATATATGCATGTATTCTTTAATAACCATCGTTTGCATTGTAAACATTTAGTATATATTAGTTGAAGTTTTTCTTTTCATTCAATATTGTCTTTTATCTAAGCACTCGCGTTCAACGGAACTGTCGATCTGTGCCTTTTAGTAGTTTATTTATTTAATATTCATCGCGCTCGATAACAATTTTATTTGTATTTAGTATTATTCGAATAAATTCAATAGCAAGTTAAAACATTTAATATACGCTTGCGAATATAGTATTTATTTAGCAACATTGAATATGCCATAAAACTGTTCTCAATAATTATTAATTTTTCATTATTCAAACTTCTGCACAATAATGTTGATATATATATATAGCTTTCCAAACGTCTTTCGTCTCTATCCCTAACATCCATCTCAGTAGCAAAACCAGTCAAGTCATCGTCGAAGTTTCGCATATTTATGTGGTCTATTCTTCCATTATTATTGTTGTTACTTTGGTGGTTATAATTATACATTGTGAGTAGTTGAGAGTAGTTCTCCTTTTCTTCTACCATATCGCAAATGAGAAGTAATATATATATATAAAGTCATATATGTAATAACAGGAAATTGTACATATAGATATCGTAGCATATTCAAATAACTTGTATCGATAGTGAAAACTATAGTAACTCAATGTGTTTACAGATAATGCTAATGCTAATGCCGATGCTGATGCTGATGCTAATGCATGTGCTTTTGTTCATTCCCTTATGAAACCAGGAAACTTCGGAGGCAGAAAAAAGACAGATTCTCTAGAGTTTAAATGTGTTTGTGAATGAGATATGCTATGAATGCTGCATGTGAAGTATTCGAGTGGGTGTCTGTGTGTAAGTGTGTGTATGTGTGTGTTTGTGTTTGTATTAATTTCTGCATTTATGTGAGTGTGTGTATGGATTCTTATTTTAAATCCAGTTCATCCTCCTCCTCGGGCTTGGCGTTCCATCGTCTGCTAGTTGAGTTCACGCTGCTAACGCTGCCCGTATCGCTGAAGTCGCTGAAGGCCGCATTCTGTATGCCCTCGTATATCTTGTAGGAGTTGGAGCTGGCTCCAACGCCGCTGGAGCTCATGCTCATGCTCTTGGCGGCACCGAAGCGATCGGTCTTATAGTGGGAGGGTGGTCCGCCGAAAATCATGTCTGCATCCGAGATGGAGCCACCGGAGCGGGTGTATTTGCCATTGCCCGGGCTCGAGGTTGTTGTTGTCTTGCCTTCTCCGAATATAATGTCCAAGTCGGATTGCTTCGATGCTGTGAATGCAAATACACACAAGTTAATAGATGCATAAGAATAAATAAATGAATGCACAATAATTTTGCGTGGGTGCAATTGGGAGCCAATTCTAACGCGCTTAAAATTAGCACTACGTCTGCCAATTGTTTACACACGGATTAAACTGATTAACTGATTAAGGTGAGATGAAAGATGACTTGAAATGCGACCGCAATGTATGAGTATGACAGCGAGCATATGAGCAGTTTTACTCGCAACAAGAGTCGTCAACCAACTTGGTAATGAGTGTGCATGCGATACTCAAATGGATCTCGCCAATGGATCTTAAGTTTGAATTTCAGATATTACATAGACGCGTACATATGTTTATCTATAAATAGTGGGGTCAGTCTAGGTTTGCTTTCATTCCGCTTCAGTACACACTCACACATACACATAAACGCTTAGACATAGTTGAAGATAAACTTAAGATACGAAAAAAACTGAAACGGTTGCAAGAAAAACACATCTATCGAATTTTGTTCTACTTGAAGCTTCAGTTACATACTTGATTTTGCTGGTGTGTGTGTGTATGTGTGTGTGTGTGTGTCGGTGTGTGGTTCGTTTTGCGTGCCGAGAAAGCCGAGAAAATAACTGAGTTTGCGGTGCGCTCTATCGAGTAGTTACTGTACTGCAGAGAGTTGTTCCTGTTTGTGTGTGTTGAGTTCTGTGGCGGTGTCGTTGTGGAGATTCGTGCGTGCAGGCAAGCGAATAGCAGCACTGGCGAGTGGCGAACTTACAAACAGTTTTGCGGCGCACGCGTCGTATACGTTATATTTGGCTTACACTTTCAAAGTTGGCTATCAATGAAGAGAATCAATGTAGAATACACAGTGGCACCTAATTGGCTTTGGCTAACGTTCGGAATCGCTGTCTACTTGGCTAAAGGGGGGTTGGTTATCGATTACATCTTAACTTGGTCGCTGCTAAACTCGCATTAATATACAAATATACTCGTATCAATGTAAATATGTATATATGAATATGTGTAGTATGGCATGTAGTAGTAGAGAGAGCATGGGAGTATTTGTTAGTTGCGCTGATATTGCAGATGCTGATGCTGATATAGATGCTGATGTCGATATGATATTTGTAATGGTACAATGATGTGTAGTATAGTATAGTAGATGGCAGCCTATTCTAGGTCTTGCGCAACGTTAGGCTGACCAGCAGCACGCCCACGGCTAGATAATTACCATTGCTCTCGGAGCGGGAGTAAGAGGGCCGCGTGTACGAGGGCAGATCGCTGGGATTGTTGTAGCCGGCCTGGGAGGCCAGCGAGTTCGAGTCGTAGCCGGATGTGTCGCCCGGCAGAGCGGCTGTGGTCACAGCTGCTGGTGCACTGTAAACACTGGCCGAGCGCAGACCAATGGCCGAGCGCCAATCGTTGTTGGATGCCGAACTGGTGATGGCGTTGGCGGTGCCCACGGCCCCGGCTCCGGTGGTAATCGCCGTGATGCCGCTCGCCTCGCTTGCGCCTGTGCCTACACCCGTGTCTATGGCCGCTGTATTTGTGGTGTTTGTGTCCATGCGCGTTATGGTCTCAATGGAACTGTTGCTGTCGTAGTTGCCGTAGCTGGTCTTGTCCTTGCTCAGGGTGCTGCTGAAGCTGCTGCGATAGGCGCTGGCGCTGACGCTCGAGCTGTTCGTGTTTGTGTTCGTGTTGATGTTGGCATTGGTAGTCACATTGGGCGGTGGTGGTGGCGGCCCGGCCGGTGGTGGCGGCGACTTGATGCTGTTGCCATTGCGATTGATGCGCGACGAAATTGAGGATGACGAAATCGATGATGAGGATGAGGTTGTATTCGAGGCTGCACCGATGCTGGCGATGCTAACCGACTTGTGTGGCTCCTTATCGAAGGGATTGACCCGCTCCTGTGGCTCAAAGTTGGTGACGGGCCTGTATCCTCCAGATGTTGTTGTTATTGTTGTTATATCCGTAGTATTGTCGCTATCCGAAACGCTGGCAGCGGGCTTAACGGCTGAGCCGGCCGTTATTGCAGTTGGTGCTGCTGGCGCCTCCTGCGGTCGGCTGGGCTGTGTGGAGATCACATCCGAACCGCTGGATTTGCCGCCCGAGGCGAACGAGAACTGCTTACCCAGAAAGGAGCCGCTGAAGGCGCTGCCTCCGCTGCTAGTGGGTCCGGCGCTGCTGGGCACGCTGCCCAGGCCGCTGCTGTTGCTAGTCTCGCTTGCCGTTCTGCCGCGCTTCTTATTAGCGATTTCCTACATGTCGCCAAATATCCCCGCGAAGGTCTTCCTCAGGTTCTTCATGGTGTCCTCCGCATCCTCAACGACAGAGCTCTGAGTTTGCGGAGGACGCTGTCCGACCCTGGATGCAGTCGAGATGCTCGATGCCTGCGACGTCTGCGAGTCGCGACGCACACCACCCACCGTGCTGGGCACCGACGAGGACGGCTCCTCTGGCAGCTCTGAAATGCTGCTACGGCTGCTCAGACGCCCGATCGAGCCCACCGCTGGCGAGGTGCGTTCCGGTATGGGTGGTGGTCCGCCCATCGGGGCTGGCCTCGGTCCAGCGGGCAGAGGCGGAGTCGGTGCTGGATCATCAGTGGGACTCTCGGCACGCGAGGAGACCGAGGAGCGCGATGGCAGCTTGCCAGGACCCGTCTGCGCCATGCTGGGTCGGCACACGTTCTACGTAAAAGCCATGGATAAGTCATTATCTACTTCGAAGTCTGATTTGTGATCTAAAACTCACCTGCATGCGTCCAGACACCAGATCAGCTATCTGCCTGCGATCCTCCTCCTGGCTGTCGCCAATCAGAGCGAAAGTGCTATCACAGGCACTGATAATGTACTCGCGCCCATCTTTGCCCACCACCACGGAAACGCCGCACACCTCCATGCCGCCAAACAGTTCCGATATCTGTGAATAATACGCTTTATGAATATATGTAAATTTATACAGAAATTTGTATTTATATGCGCATAGCTCAATCGAATCTAGCAATCAAAATCGAAATCTAAATCTGTTTTCGATTTCATACGCAGCCACTGCTCTGTCTGTGTGTGGGTTGTTACTTATTTGCGGTTGATATACTCTGTTACTATAGTTAAGCGAGTATATTGATTCACAAACTTTTCAATGATTTAATTTCGCTTGTTTTAATTCTTATAATCATTTTCTTATTATTTGGGTTTAATCTATTTTATTTAAAGATATAAAACTATTAGTCATATTAAAAAAATTAAATAAAATTTTGAGTTAGCTTAAAGATTAATTTTATATTTTTTAAATTCCACTTGTTATGTTCTCTGGGGTAGCAATGGGGACTAGCAGTTCGGCTGTTATTAGAAAAATAATCTCAAATGGATTTAGATCACTTTTGCCATTCCAAATCTTCAACTTCCTCTAAGATTCAAGTGTCTACAGAGTATCTCCTGTTCATACGACTACAACCACAAAATATATACAACTTGTTGTTGTTGCAGTCGCTGTCGTCAGCTCTTGGTTTTAATTACAAACACAGTTTGTTTTGATTAGGGGCAACGTCGCGTTGCTTAGAATTGTGGGCATAAGAGAGAGGCCGGGCCTTTGGGCCACCCACCTAAAGCCTCGTCGCTGCATTGCCGCATTTCCCGACAGTTTATCTAAGTAATGCACAAATTGCAGTTGTTGAAATTCATTTGTACGCGTACGCGGAAATTCTGAGTCAGCACACTGGGCCTAGCTATTTCAGCACGCTGAGTTCTATTCCATTTATGGCCAATGATTAAATGCCTCAATTGATGGCATTCTCATGTTTCATAGTTATTATTGCGGTACTCAGGTCCGTTGCATCATAACAAATGCGCACAGTATCTATTTTAAGTGCGCTGCATATTCATGAATATTCGAATATTCGAATCAAAGTCGGCTCAATGTGGGGCCCACAACACAAGCCAAGGGGTAAAACCCACCAAATCCAAATTGTTAGCCCAAAAAATGTGCCGCGAATAATTCAAGTCGATTTTGTGGCAATTTTGATTGGCAACGTTTGATAAATGTGCTCGCCGCTTTGGGCTGCCTTTCAGTTGGCTGCTCATAAATGCGGCTTAAACGCTCGATCTCTGCTAGCCAGTTGGCTACATTAGCTCTCTCAGCAGGCCAGACTAAGGCATTGTAGTGTATAGAATAGGACAGAGCACAAATTATTTTTAGTTCGAAGTGGTAAAGTAACAAAAATGTATATATACATTAAGATTAAAATTAAGTTTATATATATTTTTAATTTATAAAATTTATTTTCTTTCATATATTGTATATCATCTGGCTTAACTTTAATAAGCGTATTTGAAATTCGATCATCTGGAGCAAGATGCATTTCTCTTCAAATTTGACTAACTGTTTTGAGTTTCAAGCAGGTCGACTTACCTCATCCACCCAGGTTTTGTACTTCTCGGTTAAAGTGATTTGCTCGAGCATGGCTGAGCCTTGATTGGTCTTCCAATTGCCAGTGATGGATTTGCGCCTGCAAGAGAGATCGGAGCATGCATGAAAACATAATAAATTAGTTGCAAGAGCGTAGATAATGCGTAGCAGTAGACGATTGTCTCGATTTGGGTACTTTGAACCCGCTCTTGCTGTCGCCTTCGCCGTCGTCGTTGAATTGCTGAACCCAAACAATGAACTGCACTTGGTAAGATGATTGCCAATTGGACGGCTTTTAGTTGGCTTTTGTGCGCCGACAGTGGCAGTTGAGCCCAAGGTCAATTGTCAGGCAGCGGCGAAGGCACTCGACCTTATGCCATCTGCATTGATATCGAGTCAAGTCGATCGGTGCCAGCTGTCTGCGGCTTGTGGCCTGCGGTCTGGACCTGTGGTCACTTACATAAAAGCCTTGTAGTTGTTGCCAATCTTTTGAATGTGCACGCTGAACTTGGCATCGATGTAGGGCTCGATGGTGCAATAACAATGCGAATCGTTGCCAGCGCCGCTAACAAGTCCCGCGGCATCTTGCAAGGCGCTCTGGTTCTCCAGACGGGCCGTGGCCACGCCGCCATGGCAATGTCCAGCCTTCAGCACGCTGGGGAACTTCGTGAATTGGAACTGCAATGATACAAAAATAAAGAAAATTCCAAAATTCAGACTGATTGAAAATATATAAATTAAATGTGTTCGCAATCGGCTTTGCCTTTATACGATAGCGAAAATAAATGTAAGTTTATTGTATATGTATGTTTATTAATTCATTGGAAAAATGCCAATGTTTTTTTTTTTGTTTTTATTCAGATTTGTTTTCTGCTAATTGAGTTAAATATATATATTATTTTTATATATATTACATGTGAAGCGTGGGTGGATTTCCGGTTGTTTGTTGCCGAAACTGAGCCAAATACAACTTTCCACGAACTGGCTTGATTTTGATTGTGTAAAATTACTAATTTGCTATTCAAGATCCAACCAAAAGAAAGAGGGAAAATGCATTTCCACAAAGAATTTTTTCTTTTACTTAGAAATAAATTATATTTATCCGAAATTAATTTTCTTATATTAGAATTAAAATATTTGTTTTATGAAGTCAATATATATTTCTAATGTCTGATAAATTTATAATTTCTTTGCAAGTAAGAGCAAAAATGTATATATTTCAATATTGTTATTATAAAAATGTGTTCCACATCTATTTACTATAAGCTTGTGTAGCTCGTTAAAAATTTACCGAGCCAATCAAATTTTGTTGAGTCTACAGTCAGCCCCAATATGTGGATACAGCGCATATCGCGCCAACAGCACATAAATCATTAATAAACATGTGGAAATCTTTAAATATTTATTGAAAGCCTCCAAAGAGAACAGATCAACAAACCATAACAAACGATGACGCAGACAGAAAAATTGTCGCAATTGGCGCGAGGCGCAAGAGAACTCTCAATGAATATCAATGACAATGTCGAGCGGCGAGTGGCGAGTGGCGAGCGCCAAACGCTGAGTGCTGAGCGGATGCCCTCCCCTATGAGTGGATGGATGGATAGGCAAGGGGTGCTTAGCAAATCATGGTCACACCCCCGCATTGTTGGCATTCCTGGAAGCTGGCACGTACTACGTTCATACTCTTCGTATGGCTACTTGTCTGGTTATATCAGCGCACTTAAAATATGCACAGTGACGCATCCGCTGAAAGATATATGTCTGGCATCTACCTAGCAGCTCCCACATAGTATTATCGTATATGCAGCTTGTACTTGTAGGCGTTGCATGAAGCATGCCCCCATGCCCATGCCCATGCCCTGCACGTGTGCGCGCCACATGGCTAGCCACTTGGACTGCCCATATGTGTTGTGTGTGTGTGTGTGTGTGTGTGTGTGTGCGTGTCTTGGAGTGGTTGTGAATGTAGACCTGGAAGTAAGTCATTGCTGTGGGGCTGGACTGTGGTGTAAAGTATAACTAAGTTATTGCTTGATATGCTGCCTGACAGATGCGCCTTTCGGTGTTCGTTCCATTGCATAGGCTGAGCCATAGGCAAAGGCATAGGCATCTGCATCTGCATCTACTGTGGCGCCAACAATGTTTGTGAGCATAAACTATATGCCCGCAATACTCGCAATTAATAAAGCTGCCAAGGTAAAATAATGCGCAGAAATATGCAATTGAAGCAGCCGCTGGCCGCCAAAATGCGAGAGTTTCCTCTTATGCCTCTTTCCTCTTGCCCGTCTTCTCTTACCATCTCGCGCTCACTTCTAATGAATTTACGACGCTTTTGATCGGCCAGCGACGGCGAGCGTAACTCAAATGTTGTGCGGGTGCACAAAAGACTCAGGCAGAGGAAAAAACTCAAACGGAATGAGCTTGTTGCTTATTGCTTGCTGCTCTTGAATTTATGAATGCTTTTGATCGACCGGCGAAAGCCTCTCCTCTCAGAAGCAAGCAGTAGCAACTTAAGGAGTACCATGTGCGGGTGCCTAAACGACTCAAGCAACCAAAGAAAAAAGCTCAATCTCAACGAGCCGAACGGTCGCTCTTTAACCAACTGTAATGATCGCTCTGACTCTCTCGCCGCGAGCCGAGTGACTGCGGCAGTCGGCTTCGGCTATGAAAAGACTTTAAACGGTTGAGTTCACGATTCAGTGCAGAACCGCAGGCGCAGCGAAGTAGAACGCACGAAGACGACGACGGCAACGACGCGGCGAAAATTATTGTGTGAAAAATTATTATTAAATGCAAATGCAACAAGTCTAAAACCTGACAGTGCGAGTGAACAAATTAAGCAGAGCCCCGCAGTGGTTAATAGTGCTAAATAAACAGTTTTTTGGTGCTTAACAATTAACGAGCTACAGATTAATTATACTGTAAAGCAAAAAAAAAAAAAACAAACATATTATTCGCAGTCGACTGCCGATTCAGGTATTTTAATTATTTATGTTTCATTTGCATGCACTTAGCATAAGGAATTTATGAATTTTTCGAAATGAATGCAGTTCGTAAACAAGCAAGAGTAGTGCGCGTTTCGCGCGCGACTAAAAACGCGCTTTGCTGGGGCAGACGTCAAACTCGCAGTTGCAGCATCGTTGACATAGCGACACAGTTTTCCATATTCACACACGCACACACTCACACACATACACACGTGGCTGCATTTCTTTCTATTTATTTGTGCTCGAACATATTTGCGTTTATTTTTAATTTGTTTTTATTTCTTTATTTCTTCTCTCGCTGCCCGTTTTGCTTTGCTTCGCCGCAACACATGCATACATATATACACACATACATATATGTATGTGTATGAATGCGTGTATATTTGTTTTTTTAATTTTCTGCTCAACTTTGATTTGCCTTAATAGTTTCTAATGTCGCCAATTTGTAAACAAAACGCAGCCATAAAAAAATAAATTCTGTATTGTGCAATCCAGCAACATAAATTCATTTAGCATACGGCGTCAAAAACGTGGGCAAGTGTATATTTGTACGCATTTATGTAAAGCTCATCCAACATTTAACATCCAACATATTTAAAAATGTCAAGGGAAGCTGTGTGTGTGTGTCTGGGTGCGTTTCCACATTACGTATACGCCATGTGTGTCGCTGTTGGCATTGGCCACTTAACGCCTAGGCCTAAACTATGAAACATTAAGTATTTAACAATTTTTCTTTAGAACTCCTGCTAATTTATGCAAATTTGAGTGCAACGCTTGTGTTTGGCATAAAATATTTTATACATTGCATTCAAAGTGCTCCTTCTGTAAGTGCTCTTAAGCATTTCCTTCACTTGACCTTACTTTTGCGTTACTCTGCCTTAGTCAGCATTTAAATATTTTGCTGTATTCCATCAATATATATCATACTTTATATTTGTATTTATTCTTGGAAATGTGAACATGAATATGTAGCTGACTTGATTTTCATATATATCGTACATATCTGTTTTGCATATACTATATATTCTTGAAAGACCAGATATTGTTGTTGTTGCTTTTTTGGTTCTTTTTGCCTTGAGTCTTGATAGTTAGACTAAATTGAATGTTTATTTTGTTAATTATTTAGTGCTGTTAGTCGAATTATAGAAGGTCTTAAAGTCTTCTCCACTTTAATGCAATTTTTTGAAGTGTAATATTTTTAATAGAATACTAAAAACAAATTTTTTTTTTACTTTTCATATTGATTATGACTAATGCGCTTAATTTGTATAAATGTCTGAAAATAATTGAGATTATTGCTTTTCGGAAATTTTGCTTTAAATAAAACATTGCTCATTTTTAGAAAACTATCATTATCTTCATTTGATTTCTAGCTAATTCTATATCTTTGATGTATTTGTATAGAAGAAACTTTCTTCAACAAAGATATACAAAAAATGAATAATTAAAAATATAATGAGAAATGCTAAATCTGACCTAAAAATACGCAGTCTAAGTAATATGTGTACGTGTACATAATGTTGGCTCTAACTATATATGTATTTAAATACAAAAATATATGTATTCATCTTAACAACAACAACAAACCATTATTGAATTTAGCTCAGTGATCATGTATGTATAGTAATTGTATTTCGAAGCAAAAATGGATTTAAGATTCGATTCAATTAATGAGTCTGTGCTTGACAGGCTTATCAAATTCGAACACAATTCTTTCGCACATCGTTGAGTGTAGTATATTTTTGGACTGTGCAGTCAGGAGTGCGAAGCGTCAGCGAATTGTTTAAAGTGTTTCGCCTTATATAGAGAATGATTGTTTGTTATTTTACACTTGCTTGACTTTTGGCACAAGTCTCCGACGATGGCGACACACCCACAGTCGAATTTGGGATTATCTGTTGGTCATTCGGGTGGGTGTTGTTTGATGCTGCGGCTGAGACCACCAGAAATCCATTAATAATTTTCTTGCGCCACATTGCAATTAAATATTATTGTACAATTAAAGAGAAATGCAAAAGACAGCGCGACAAAGAGCATTCGCTTCGTTCGCATCGTGTAAATTTCAGAATCGCAAATTTATTGACGACGATTTCTTTTCACTGCCCGCTCGCCCGCTCCCGCTACGCATCGAGCTGGCATCGGACTGGCATCGGACTGGCATCGGCCTGGCATTGGGCATGGATGGGGATGATAATAAGTTTGGCCTGGGGATGGGTCGACACGGTCTGCCTGGTTTCTGTGTGGGCTCAGTGCGCCCAAACTGACGTCGCCTGAGTTTGTCAATTTGTCAATTTGTCTGATTGTCTGTCAGTTTTGAAATTTATTAAACAAGATCTGTCAGAACGCATTATTGTGAATGAGTATGGAATTTTTATATTAAAAATTGCATATTTCTGAGCGAGTATAAAAACACTTCAATAAATCAAACAATAATTTGATGGAATTTACTAGCATTTCTTAAGGCTGAGTAATTGAGTCAAATGGGTAAAGAAACGCGAAAAACTTTTTTTTTTCATATCGGCGCCATTGAATGGCATGCAAGTGAGAAGATATATATATATAGAGATTATATTATAAATTATGCAACTTTAATTCTCTAAAGTTGCTGCATAACATAATTCGAGATTTTCTCACTAATTATTTTACTTGTTTTTATGAATTACTTACAAGATTAATTAGTACATAGATTTAAAGAACTTAAGTGATGCGTAAATACTACTGCGAGGCTTTGAAACTCATTAATAAAGATAATATACATATATGTATATGTCGAATTGCATAAATAATATAACGTAAGACTGTGTTTTATAAGTTTCCCTGTTCATGGCTGTTACTGTAGTGTTGGTATGAGGTCGAGAACTTGCATAGAGTGGTTGTGGAGGTATTATCTGAATGAGTTTGCGTCTTGCCTGCACGCATCTATGATCTGGTTTGTATCCTGAATTCCTCACTTCTGAAGATAGAGAATGAGGACTTAGACATTAGAGACATTAGTCTCGACTAAATAAGAGTAAGGTAGGAAAGTTAGGATTGTCACTGGATGGAAAAAACGAATGGCAATTGTCATGAAAGAGCACATTGTGAAAGACAGCACACCAGAAATTCAACATTGTAAAGATATACAATTAGAATGGAATGTGGCTAAACTGGCGTACTTAGATATACGTTTACACATTTTATTTCATTTATTTATATTGATTTCTTAAAAAGTATTTTAGAGAAAATGTACAATATTCGAACAAAATCCTCAAAAAAAGGAGCCTACTCTGACGAGAATATAAAACCTTGAAGCTCAGGCTGTGGGAATTACATGTTATTTTCTAAACACAGAGATGAAATTACTTTTAGTTCAGCGATCGAGGAGGTCAACAGTAACACAATTATCGAGTTTGTAAGTTTCTATCTCTAAAATTGTAAAGAATACCGTTTTACCTAATTTGACACACTCCCAATAGGCGTACATATAACCGTTATATCTATTTGATATAGGGCTATCAACGCGAGTATATATTCCAAACTTCAAACTTCTAGTACGTAGTACATCGGGAACAGTCAGTCATACGAGGGTACTCATGAGTATATATTCTAAAAGACGAACATTGCAAGAAACCAATATACTCATTTCACTACGTGAAGGAGTATTATAAGAATATATTTAAGGCCAAAGAACATTCTATTAAGCTGCAAAAACATATCTGTTTCTGAAATTTGATTGAACTTGTTAACTGTGTGTTCTGATGGAAGTCTACTGTCGATCTAGTAATCTAATTATTACAGCCTGAGCTAAATTACACAAAGCATTTATTATATTATATTATACTCACAGCTACCTGATTCTGGTTCTACATTATATTAGCTGCCTGCGTCGATTGTTAAGTGTTTCCTTTAAGTAATCAAAGTCTGCTCTATGAGATAATCAAATCACTCAGATCTCCCTCCAATTTATTTATTATCAAAGTATAAAGGGCAAACGACTTAGATTAAATACGAGGGGAGAGTTAAGGTTATATGATTGAAGTATAGAAGGAAAGCAAATAAAATGGATTTATTTTTAATTTGGTAGAATTTGGAGAATGTGTTGATAGCACAACACACTGCTGTCCTTTGTTGTCTGTATATAATTGAATACGAGTAGTAGCAAAACATTCAATTGAGCTGCATACATGCGCATGCACATGTGCAAATATGCACATACTACATGCAAAAGTTAAGAATCGATGGCATTCGATTCTCACATAACAACAAAATAATGTTTATTTTTATGACCTGCAAATGCAAAGTGGGGGAACATGATGAATGCCCTTGGCAGAGGGAACCCATTTCATTTGCCGTCGTCTCGCATTAGCATTCATAATTGAGTTCTTTGTTAGGCGTCCTGCGCCAGCCTTGCCAGGCGATCGAATTTTGTTTATTTTCTCTTGCCGCTGGCCAGCAATTATATTTTTGTGTCACACTCAGCAAGCGAGACTTTTTGACTTGTTTTTTTTTGAAACAACAACAGTCGAAATAAGTCGAAATAAGTGTGGAGCGTCGAGTGTCGAACGTGATGAAAGTCGACATTTCGAAAACTGTGGCAATTCGCAATCTGTTTATTTATCTACCCACAGACGGATGTATTGAGTGGCCAAATATGAGAAATGCGTAAGATTTATTTTCGGCATTATGATGCCAGCCTGCAAGTCACTGCAGATGCGAGTGCGTCTGTGTGTCTATACTATAAAGAGCATATGTTTACAAAATCACTCAAACTTAACGATCCATAAAGCATACAGCAGCCAAACAGCTAAGCACCAGGTTGTGTATGCCTCGAAATATTTCAAAAATTTACCAAATTACAAATTCATTTTGTATTTCAACTTTTCTTTATCTAATCAGATCAGCCAAACTCTAGGAGTCTTGACTTCTGCCTTTATTGATATTTATTGCAAAAAATGAACCTTTTGAGTTGTGTTGTGTTTGCCTCAAAATATTTCACAAGTTTACCAAAGAACAAATCTTTCTTTAACTTTTCACAAGAAGTCGCATTTATTTAATCAGATTAGCCAAACTCTTAATGGTCTTAGCTTGACTTTTTTTACATTTATTGCAACAGATGTTTGAGTGTAATCAATTTCGTAATATTGAGTTATTTTATACAGGCAAAACAATTTTATATATTTTGAGTTTAATACATTATATTTCACAAGACGACTCGTTTCGGTTCACAGCACTGTCAAGAACCATTTTTCACTTCTAAAACTTTTATTCGGTTTCGGCAAAGATTTTCAAACAAATGCCAGTTGCGAATGCTTTGAGCTGGCGCCGCCTTGTCAAGATCGCGTCACGCTCGAGTGGAGCCGTCAAACGCAGTTTCAGTTGCAGTTCCAGTTGCAGTTGCAGCTGCTGTTCATGTTGATGTTGATGTTGTCGTTAATGCATCAGTTGGAGTCGAAATTCAATTAGCGAACATCGATTGACGTTAACATGTCTTATCAGCCAGGCATTTATACTAACTAACAGGTGTCTATCTGTCTGCTTAACATGTCGTGTGTGGACAGCCAAGAGTTGATCGCGAGCAAAAAACGACTATAACGACTTTAATATATATATACATATATTCAGCAATGGCACGACTCGAAGCGCATTCAGATTTGCATGTCAAAGTTCAGCTGAGAAACGGCTTGGCTCTGGGCATTAATCAAGAAAACATTTTGTTTGGCCAGTCAGGGCCAGCATAGTTTCAGGTTGGGGCATCATTGATCATGCGGATTATGGCGTTGCCGATCGTGACTTTGATATTTTCCTTAATTTTCTCTCATTGTGCGGCGAATGGAAAAAACACGCTAGCCGCCAACCGCCAGCCACCACAAAGGTCGCCATTGGGCAAAGAAAGTTTCGTGCTCGTTATGGCCAACAAACCCAAAAAAGGCTAAAAAGTAAGCACAAAATCTTGGAAAATTTTGGTAGCTTAATGTTTTGGCATGGAAATTGCGTTGCACTCTGCTTATCAGTTTCAAAGTGGAAAGTAAACATTTTACTACGAAAACTCACAAAAATACTACAAATTGCATTTTGTGGAAAGATAAATTTGATGATAAGGCTTCGCTTCTACTGCACAGTCATGGACAGATAAATAAGACCGTGATGTAAGCTTGCATTGGCTATCACATTATAAATATATATATATCTTAATCGGACTCTTAAGCAACTACATCATGTGCAGAGCTCTGAGAAAAACTATTATTCAGCTAAGTTTAGTTTCACGGTTGAATAATCCGGAAATAGGGCAAAGCTGTATAAGTATGATGTAATATGATATAGCTCTAAGATTGACTTATATATTATATATAAAAGATCACATGAATTTCAAAGTTTGAATCATAATAAAACAGAAATAATGTTTTGATATCATGGGATGTAAAAAGAGCAATCTCGTTTATATCGACGTAAGCAACTGAATTTATATGCACAATGTCATTAAAGGCAAAACTGATAAGAAATAGATAAAAATAGATAAAAAATCGATGCATTGTTATAGCCGCTCTAAATGAAAATAGTAAAATATAAAGCCAGTAAAATATAAAGCAAGTATCTGCTATTAATTGGGTAGTCAAAAAAGCTGGGAAACTCGAAAAAACATCCATTATATTAGTTCAAATCGTTCATAAATTTCATTGAATGTGGAATGTACAAAGACAATGAATATTAATTCATATAGCACGTTTTCTACTATATTTTAATAGCTATATGAAATAAATAACTTAAGCAGCTGCTGAAGTACAATTATTGGAAATAGTATCACTTTTGTTAGGTCTCTCCTGTATGAAAAATAACTGTTCTATACAATTTAAGAATCAATTGTCTGTAATCCATTTATTATTTATTTATGGAACATCAGAGTCTTTGCATTCTATAAAATAAATTGTGACTCGCAACTGATTAATGAAGATTTTGCTTTGAGTTCTATGTGACACGAAGGGCATATGTAGGTTCCAGTGCTACTTAAACAAGTAAGACTCTTCCAGCTTTGACGGCCCGAATTGAAAATACTCTAAAACTTGAGATGATTTTTCTGCAATCATAAGGTAACAAAGTTAACCATTTTAACAAGGTTAACCTTTACAGGAGATAAACATACACGATATATGTACATATACATTCATGCATGCATTTTCTGATCTGAGTTGTTTTGAACATTTCCTACACATTAGTCCGCCATATTTAGGCCATATAAATATTGTTCGAGAATGCAATTTTGATGGAGGAAAAAGCAACGCAATGTGCGCATTTATCCAATTGCATTTATGACATGTAGATGTAAATTTCTGAAATGTGTTAAAAGGAAGGTCAGCTTCAAATTGAAGAACTTTAACTCATTCTCGATCAGACTCTGATGGCAATATATCTTGAGATTATATTATCTCTATGTATGTGCGCCTTTATGTATATTGCTTGCCGTTCCCCAAACAGCAAATTGTTTAGAAAGCCAATCAGCAATAAAAGTCAAGCACACACACAGAGAGAGAGAGAGAGAGAGAGAGAGAGAGAGAGAGAGAGAGAGAGATAGAGAGAATTGTGACAAAACGGCGAAGCTGAAAGCGAGAAGCCAAAAGTAAATGACCGCCGCCGCGTATAAAGTGAAACAGAAAACCAAACGAAACAAATTAAATTTTTGTGGCTTTTATTTCGAGTCGATTGTGGCTGAGTTTTATGTGCATTGATTTTTTTCGAGGCAGGCGCGAAAATTGTTGTTGTCAGCTTTATTTACATGCGGCGCGCTGCACCGCGGCCATCGGGCGGGAGAGGTCGAGCGATTGTGTGCCACAAGTGGCGCAACATGTCAATATTTTGTGTGCCATGCATTATGCAGGCATTAGCGGAGTTTTATGACTCAATTAAGCGGTCATAAAACAAACTTTTCCACAGTTCCATTTACGGGTTTTATGCCCTGCTACCGACCCAGCCCAACATCCAACCAAACAAGCAGCCAGCTCGCAGATAAGCAGAAGCGCATTAATTATGCGGCTTTGGTCTGTATGCCATTTGGGGCAGCATCCGAATCTAGCCAAAAGCCTAAAACCCAATCGCTTTAAGGCGGTTTGTGGCAAAGCCTTTCGACTTTTCGTCCTTTGCCATCCTTTTTTTTTTTGCTCTTTAACCTGTTCGGTTTTGGCCTTTTCAACGCTTCGTTAACCGACAAACCATTTACCTGGAAATAAGTTCGTCTGGGGCGCCAAGTGTTAATAATCTGTATGCATATTTACATAATTCAAATCTGTGGCGCCTCTTATACATAAGTATAAATATAAATTAGTCCCACAGGCAATTAGGTACTGCGTCACCCGACCACGTTGTTTGCGACTGTGTTTCCTTCCAAATAAATATGCATTTGCATTGGCTTAGAGCGAAGGCAAATGTCGGCCAGCCAGCCTCGTCGAATTAAATTATGACCTATGATAACTATTCCGAGTATTCCAGGTAACAGGCAAGTCGTGTAATAAGAACAACAAATAAATTGCACTCAAATCCGCTCACGTTCGCCTAACAGATGGTAGCCAGAATATTATCGCGAATGCAAATATAATAACTCAACAAAATTAACTATTATATAATATTTACAGTTACGTATTAAGATAAGAAGGCATTAACTGGACTATAGGAAAATTTATTCAAATCTTGAGATTACTTTTTAGCTATAAACCAAATCTTTTGACGAAATTGTCCACACAAAAAATATCTAAACTTAATCTAGCAAAACAGATTTATCAGCAAGTAAAATTATTACAATCAGCCTATACCAACAGCAAAATAATCAGTCACGTTTGAGCAACAGTTGAATCTTTTTTGGTTAACGAGTCAAGAAGGACTCTGCATTAGTTGAATTGTTCCATTTTGGATAGAGATATATGATGTAGTTTTTTCACTGAACTGACCTACTTTGGGTAGAGATACAGTTTGTTCCGATTTGCCACGCTGTTGTTATACACCAGTATACTATCTTCCAAATTTAAAGTCCCTCTCACTTAACATAACATAACATCGGATATTATATTTGTAGATTGACCACACCCTTAGAGGACGTTTCGGGAGAGTCTTAACGCGTTATGAGACGAGTATATCTTCAAAATTTCAAGGCTGTAGAATGATTTTACAGATTTTTTTTTCATTCTTAATATTTTGTAGTTTATTATCAGCTTGCGGAACGAGTTTTTCTATAAGTTCAAGTATTCCCTTGATGATTTAAATGAAGCTATGTATACATATGTAGGCATATAGATTAGATGGAAAATAATATAGATGTAGGATAGATATATACACATATATATATATATATATATATATATATATATATATATATATATATATATATATATATATATATATATAATAGTCTCGACAGTCTTTGCATATTAATAACTCAAATATAATATAGAAATTATCTACTTGCTTTCTGCACGAGTCAAAGCTAAGCACATTTCAATTCTTCTACCTTGATTGATAGACAAATATGATTAAGGCCATCTTCTTACTTCACATTCATTCTAATTGACTCACTTTACATACATATATACAAATGGATCAAATGAGTTTATTCAATATTGTCGCAGTTGTCAGTCAACAGCTAATTAAATAAGCCAACAAAACGTCACTCTTAATCATTCTTTGGTATTTGAAGATAATGTACATTCCCTTCAGATGAAATGTTTTAAACGGAGCAAATATGGTCGCAACCTGAGAATTATTGTGTATCTGCATTCTCAAGATGTCGGTATCTTATCTCATCTTTAATTGCGATCGTTTATCTTTGCCGTTACGCGAGAACAATTCGACATATATATATATATATATATATATATATATATGTATGTCAGATGCATATGTGTGTGTGTGTGTGTGTGTGTGGGGCACTTTCTTTGCTCTCATTGCTGTGGTCGATCTCGTTTAAATGGCCTGAGGGCAAAGTGGAAATCAATGCTAATTAAACTCATGTCGATATTTGACTCCATATATTTGTCGCTGTAAATGCGTATTTCGAAATTGTTGTTGGTGGCCCGCATAGCTAAGTGACACTCAGAGATGCCGACGACTGTCGACTGCCGACTGTTTCAGTGTCAAATGTCAACTTCCATGTGGATGACGACACAACAACAACAACAACAGCAACAGCAGCAATAACAAGTGTGGCAAACAACTATGTATGAGTGTGACGTCAAAGCAACAGCCCATAAGTGTTTATGCATACATGCTCATGTCAGACTCTGTGTGTGTGTGAGTGCCATGGTGCTATGATATACAACATTTAATTGACACATGTATAGCTTGTCAACAAAACACGGCTGCCTCTGGCATCTATAGCCGTTGGCCCCATCTACCCCCAGCTTCGACTGCAGGCACCCACACTCCCCATTCCCCTCACCACTCACACCTTCAAATATATGCCTGCGTGATATATGGCCATGCTAATTGTGGCTGCCACTGCTGATCGGCTGCTATCGTGGAAAACTGAAAGGAAATCGTGCGAATTTGCAGCGAGTGTAAAAAGTTTTTCTTGTTTTCATTGGTGTTTTTATTTTCATGAAGTTGATTTAGTTGCTAAACGTTGTGTGTGTGTGTGTGTGTGCCAGTTTTGTGTGCGCTTATTTGTTGTCTTGTTGGCTGTTTGTTAAACAAATCCAGGCCGTTAATTGCCAGCACAAGTGTCAAATGCAGACCGACAAGACACGAACAATGCCCAACACAAACAGTGACAAGTGAGAGAGAGAGGGGGAGAGAGGGCTTTACTTTCGTGAAGAACTTTCCAAGAATATCCCAAGTCATATTACGACACAGATCTGGATTTGACAAAGGCTTCGCAGCGCCCATTAGCCGCGGCGTCCGACTGTCTGGCTGCCACTTTGGGCTGCCACTTAATAAATAGTTTGATGCATTATTTCAGCTTGCATTCAATCAATAAGGCAATCGACTCTGCGCCCCTTTTTGTCTACTCTCAGCCGCTTCTAGTGGCTTTTCCGCAAAATGCTTTTAATTCAATTTTATTTCAATTTAATTGCCACATTGCCGAGTTGCCCGTTGCCTGTTGCCCGTTGCCCCAGCTACAGCCGCAGTCGCAGTCGCAGTCGCAGTCGCAGTCGCAGTCGCAGTCGGCAATATGTTCGTCTATATGGGCCTGCCTATCTCTGTCGATCAGTTCAACACGCTGACTGGGAACTGGGAACGGGAATGGGAATGGAAATGAGACTGCGACGGCGACTGTGAATGCGAGTGCAACTGACTGGACTGATTATTTCGCTCCGCTCTCGATATTATACAATATTTTCGCGTTGATATATGTGCACGGCATCGGCTTCGGCAGCGTTGCAATGGATTTCGAGTTATTCGCCTCAAGTTTTCTATGAATTTACCATAAACAATGCTAAATGGAATGCATTTGGCTGGCAATTGAACTACTTTTCGTACAGTCCGCTTCAGTGCGATGCGATTTATGCGTGCATCCAAATCGATTGCACATCATAGTGGAGGGCAGCAGCGACACTAAATTGAAATCAAATGGCCAATCAAATGAAAATGGAATCTCTTACAAATAGAAATAGAAATCTATTTCACACGCAACTTGAAGTGCATATGCGAATGCTCGCAGTGGCTGCCAGAGCAACTGTAACGCTCGGCAAATAAACAATGCGAGCAGCGATAATATTGCGTGCGGGACGAGAGAGAGAGAGAGAGACGGGAAAAGAGAGAGAGAGAGAGAGAGAAGTATTAATTGCTTGTACCATTGGGCGTATACGTAATATGTGACACTTGACAGCGCCTTGATGGATGTCTGATTGAGTTCGAGTCCGAGTCAGAGTCTCAGTCTTATGCGTGGCAGCACGCTTAACTGATAAGCTGATGGCATAAGCAAGGCACACTTAATGCCGAGTGACCTTCAGCAGGGGCTTTGGGTTACCGCAAACATTACATCTTCATCGTAATAAAATGCAATCACATTTCTCTGCAGCTTCACGACGATCCGATTCGCTGTTGACAGAGCGACAAATAGGGATTGGATTCGCACAGCTATAACGGCGCCATGGAGCTAACCAAACATTTGAGTTTATTGGCGCTCGCTCTGGTCGCGGTGCTGGCGTTTTATGGCCGCACCACAGATGCCTGCATGTGCATGCCCTCGCATCCACAGACGCATTACTGCACCGCTGATTATGGTGAGTGGAAGTGAAGTGTGAAGCAAGTCGAGTGAGCGAAGCTGCTCGCATGTCCTTGGCGAATTCAATCTAAATGCCAGCATTTCCTTGCAGTTGTGCAGCTGCGCGTTCACCGCAAATCGAACACCATCGAGCCGGGCAAGACCATCTACAAGGTGCAGATAAAGCGCATCTACAAGGTAAGCACTCGCCAGAGCT
The DNA here is from genome assembly GCA_035045345.1 of Drosophila hamatofila. Lineage (NCBI taxonomy): Eukaryota > Metazoa > Arthropoda > Insecta > Diptera > Drosophilidae > Drosophila > Drosophila hamatofila. The sequence goes on along the minus strand of JAWNPA010000020.1, from coordinate 30,406,428 downwards.
TGGGCACTGCCCGTATCAGAACTCATTATTATATTTCCCGGTAGGCCACACCTGAAGCTCGTCGCATGCTGCGCGACGGTCGCCTGTCCTCGCCGAACAGCGACTCCATGTGCGGCATACAGCTGGAGCTTGGCAAGATATACATCATAGCCGGACGGATGCCGCAGCTGAATCTGTGCAGCTACTACAAGGAGTACATCAACATGACAATCAGCGAGAGGCGCGGCTTCAGCGGCGCTTATGGAACGGCCTGCAACTGCACAGTAAGTGTGATTGAGTGAATCTCCGACATTCAGCTACAATCTTATCCCTTTCGACTCCCACCTTCCAGATCAACACGTGCTTTGGTATGCAGTGCCTGCGGCAGCGGGAGCACGCGGACAGCTGCAAGTGGTCGATGCATGGCAAGTGCGAGCGCGACTATTCCTCCTGCGTGCTGCACAAGAGGCAGACGCCCATGGGCGAGATACAGACCTGCCGCTGGAGGCGCACGCAGCTCTACAAAAAGTGTCTGAGCTATCCGTAGAGCGTCGACCAGGAGCTGGAGCTGGAGCTGGCCGTGGAATGGCTTTTGTTATGCAACAGTTTTTTTATTTTAATTTTATACTTGAGTTTTGTGTAGAGCTTTAATTCGTACGCTATGATTAATGTGTTATTTATTAATGGATGGCTTTTAGATGTGACCACAATTTGATGTAGCTACTTACCTTAATTAGTAATTAGCACGTAATCTTTAATACACTTACCAAATCACGCGGATTCGGGAAGAATGTCTGCTCGATCAGCGGAAAGCCGTCGCGTCCCAGGCGCCGCTGCAGCTGCAGCAGATGCGCGAACACCCATGGCTTATCCTATTCAAATGGAACAAAAAAAGAAACAAGCAAAGGATTTCAAGCCAACTCAATGCAGAGAAAAAGTCCTCTTCAAACTCACCTGGAACTGGTAGATGGAGTGCAGCGAGTTGATGCTGGGCACTCCGCCGTACTTGAGACCCAAAATGGTCGAGCGGAAGTCGCTGGAGCCATCGCGCGGCGGTTGGCGTATCAACACGAAATCCGGCCGAAAAGAACGGGCAACCTGTATTTGTTTTTTTTTTTTTTTTATTAATATTATTTTTATTATTAATTTGAGTTGTTTTGGTGTGTGATATTCCAAAGTTACATTAGAAACACATATGAAGAGCAGATTACAATATTTTAATTTTTAGCTGAGTCTTAACTAATTGTACGCAAAGTGACATAAATAAATACGAAATCAAAAGTTTAAGCCATTAGCAGCATACGTTAAAGTAACTTTAAACACTCTTTTACTTTAAATGTCCTACAAAGGCGTCACTTAATTGCAGCACAGAATTTGCAACGATGCATGCACATATAATACAGTTATATGCTCCGTAATTATATGTGACTGTCAATTCAGTCGTAAATTGCGCACACACACACATGCGCCAGAACGCATTATTACGTGATGTGCACATCCCGCTGTCACGTAAGCATCGGATAATTTTATCACGTTCCATATGCTGTGCATCAATTGAAAAGTTGTCGATTCATACGTTTTCGCTGCATACTTCCAAGCTGAGCAAACAAATACGTTTGGTGAAAATAAATAAACTGACTTGGATATATTCGATACGATATACACATTCGGATGTCTAAGTGCAAAACTTATATGATATTTAAGAATTCTCACGGATACTTTCTGACTTTGTAATAAGGTTCGGAGCTTGGGTTTGAATGAAAAGATTTTTGAAAAGGAACCAAAATGCATTGCAGCAGTTAAATATTTGTCTAACATACTTTTGGGCTGATATAATAAATAGCTTTGGTGAAAAATGATTAAGTAACTTGAACATGTTATTTACTGGATATAAATTCAGACAATTCAGTAAAAGCATAAAAAAAAGATTTAAGTAAAATCATCATATAAAATAATTATTAAATTTACTCCTTGCCTCATAGTTTTTGTAAATAGAAATTAACCTATTATCCTGGCAATAATACAATTAAATTATTGCATACTTTATAAGAGAAATAATTATCAAATATACTCAATGCTGTCACTTGTGGTGAATATAAATAAGTATTTATATATATATGTACATATATGTATTCCGTATATAAATTCTGATGAGTTTTTAACTGCAACAGTATAAGATTGTAAACTTGGATAAATCTAAATGAAATGTTAAATATTTTCTCTGCATACTTTTAGGATCACTCAACAAATATCTGTGGTGAAAATATACGAATTATCTTGAATATTACTTCTGATATGGTAATGACCCTCTCCAATTTAAAAAAAAATATGGTTTAGTGAAAATATACGAATTATCTTGAATATTAAGTCATATAACGTAATGACCTCTCCATTTCTATTTAAATATGGTTTAGTGAAAATATACGAATTATCTTGAATGTTAATTCGGATAATTTAATGACCAGCTGTAATTGTTTTAATATGGTTCAGAACTTGACTTTAGCAAAGATTTATCCAGTCTACATAGTTGTGTTTAGCTCCTTGTCAACTTTATCAGAAGAATTGAAATAGAGTTATAAAAACTAAGCAATAACTAAGAATTAAATTGCTTTTATGTAAATAAGTACTATGAAGCCTTTAAGCTTCTTTTTGAATTGAAAGAGATTTATTTTCTTTATAGCTGTCTACAAGTATCCGTTGCTTACGCATCAACTAACTTTACGGACAAATAAGTCGCAGTATAAACTATAAATGCAGTATGCAGTAAGTAGGTCATGGTTAAAGCACTTGCGCTTTGATTACTTGCTCAATGGTGGCCACAACAGAACTGCTGGAAGATAAATAAACACCTCTGAGTAGAAAAGTGTTGATAAGCGAAGCACTCGAGTGTCCTTTAGCTAGGAAATAAATTGAATGCGTGCCTGTTGGAATCTATCGTTGGTGACGTCAGCCAGACCCTTACTACTACTGAAATGTGAGGGCATTGAAAACATATATAACAAAGCTGCAAATAAACAGGCAGCTAACAACTGGGCGGAACAGACAGGGAAAGAGAGCACGGGCTGTCCTCTGTCATCTATCCTCGATAGCGCGTTGCGCTAATTAAGAGCGAGCACAATGGCTCCGAGGAGGGGGTGCAACTCACCCGGGTGCCACTGCGATAGGCGGCCATGGTGACGACCGGTCCGGTGTCGGCGCTGGAGACAACGGTAATGTCCTGCGGATGCACAGCAGATAATTGAGAGGGTTCAGAACGGTGTTAGTGTGACGCTAGCTTACTCGGAACTCCGCCTGCTCCACGCGTATGTCGAAGTCGCCATGCAAGCGCCGGCCGCGGAAGTACTTGGACCAGTCCGTGTTCTGATCATCCAGCACCAGCAGCGTGAAATATTTGTCCTTGTTAAAGGCGGGTGCTCGCTGGGTGGCACTCTGAACCGCAGCTCCTGTGGGTGTGGCAAGGATTGAAAGGGATTAGCGAATAATTTAATTTAAATTTGTTTTCCAAACAGGACGGCATTCAGTTGATTCTCGAATCCATTTCGTCTACCATTTCGCCAAGTTTCGAGAAGACCTCACTACTTCAATGATTATCTGAACTGAAATATTTCATACCATTAAAAAGATAACTATGGAGCTGAAAATTTAAGTATATTTGTTACATCATAAATCATTGTCACACATTCTACTGTAGCAGCGAGAAATTTCGTGTTATTAATGCGACTCTCATCAAAATTGATTTAACAAATTTTATGAAACATGACACGATTGACGTGGTAATGATTTATAAGACTCTTGTTAAGTGTATTGTAGTTTGGTCTTGAGTTTGTGTTTTGCATAAACGGAGACAGTTTCCGACCTTCAATCTTAATATTTGCCTCAGCAGCATCATTAATATTGTCATCAATCATTAACCTAATAGTATGGCTATAATGCAATTAAAAATTTCTGTTGCCGGCATTTTATACATAAGACTTTGTCTGATCGAGCTACTATAATTAAAAGCTGAATTTGTGTATGCAAACATATATAGTCCTTAGAGATCTTTCCTCCAGGGTGATCGCGAGGGATCGCTGAAGAAGAAATTAGGTGAATAACCTACATAAATTTATGCTGCGCTCAGATGTGTGAGTTATAGCATTTTATGCTGAACTGAACCAAATTGTTATAGTTAGTTGTTGATAGCGATACTGATGACTGATTAATAGCAACACAATTTATTAAACATTTTTATCTGGTGCATTGTGTTGAATGTCACTGTACTTGGTTTTGACGTTGGGGATAGTCATAAATTCCTCAATGCTGTCCCGTAGTCCACTTGGAGGCGTCAAGAGATGGCTTTCAATATGCAGACTCGATCATAGAGTATTTGCTTGCTGTTATCACACTACATAATAAAACAGATACATAATCTGACGGATTTCTAAGCATTTAGACTTTGCTATATGTATAGTATAATTTACTATTTAGCCTCCATATAAGAGTCGGCTGTCATTTAAAAAAATTCGATTGATCATTAACAATTAATAAGTACCAGAAATAATTATACTCCAAGTTTTGTTATTGCTGTACTTGGAAAGGAAATTGTAAGGTTAGAGAATTCATGTGATTAGAATTCTAAAACCACATCTAGCTGAGACGTGTTTTTTATTTATGACAGATTTTATTATATAAATATAAATAATAGTGTTACATTCTTACAGCTGACTGCAGAAACAATTAAAGTTACAAACAGAATATACCTAGCGTTCATGCTCATTGGACCACAATGGGTAGAGGATACTGATCCCTTAAGCTCTATACTACCGACTGAGAGTGCTTTCATTGAGCATTGAGCGTTGGCGTTGCCAACATGGGAGAGAAATTGCTCCATGCTGCGTCAAATACGAGAGGAAAAAAGCACTCTGATAGTGCACAAATTGGTAGTGACAAGCTGAAAGCCTCTGCTGACACTTTGAAGGTGCAATGGAGGGCGTATCGCACTTAGTCCGCTGTATTATATGCTGGCGTGGTAGTAATCTCCTACAGAGATTCGAGAGATTTTACTCTCTGTACCTCGGAAGGGATATAATAATAAATTATTAATATAATTGCATAAATTTATTTAATATTAAATTATTAGTAGTTTAAGACTACCCGAAAAATATACCTATACGTATTGCCTTCAAGAAATTATGATAATAATTTATAATTAATTCCTGTTCAACTACAAACAAAGACTCCCTATATATACATATATAGCCTTATATATAGCTAAAAATTATCAAACTGTCCCTTTACCATTTCAGATTCTCTCTCTTCAACTATCTAGCGAGCTTCTATATATGTATATCTAACGATAATATATCGTCGGCAGTCCGACGATAGCCGTTCCTGGTTTCACATTTCATCTATTGTCTAGCCATAGCATACCCAATATGGAAGCGCCCTGATCTCGTGCGGCGCCCGTTAAGCTCTGCACGCGCTGCAAGAGACTCTCACGCGACTTGGCCGGGCTGGTGGGCGCGCTCACGCCACGGGGCGGAGCTGGAGCCGCTGTAGGCGGTGCCTTGCCAGCGCCAAAGCTCAGCGACAGCTCCGGAGCAGCGCCGGCGGGCTGCGGCGGCAGTTGGCCCGGTGCCGGCGGAGGCGGCATGTTCGGTGGGCCGCCAGCCACAGGCGGCTTCGTTGGCTGGTCCTGAATAGGACGCGCAGCTGGCGGCAAGCTATTAGGATCGACATCGTCGACCTCGGAAGACAAGTCTCCCGAGCTGAATCTGCGCGCGTGTGGCGTGGATGTGGATTAGATGTTAGTGTTTGGGTGTGGTGTGGTGTGGAGGTGTTGTGGTTGGTGGTTGGTGGTTGTTGTTGTGATTATCGTAAAATCGTTTCAAATGCGAGCCGTTCGACAGGTAGACAAGTGAAAGGTGCAGCGCAGTTGAGTGAGAGAGCAAGATAGGGAGAAAGAGAAAGAAAGAGAGAGAGAGAGAGAGAGAGCGCACAATTGGCGTAGCGTGGCATGGGGGGAGAGAAAATAGACAAACATATGAAATCTCAAATTAGTCTCGTCCAACCGAAGCCGCCCTTCCCACTGAGGAAGGGGGCGTTTCCTTTTAAGGTCTTTACCTTCTCTTCAGGAAATTAACATTGGAAGTGAAGCTTGATTTAAACGACGAGAAATTCAGGGTGCTGCTTTTCGGTTCCTGTGCGGCACGCGAGCGAACAAAACGGAGGAGAAAACACAAAGTAGTTTAAAGTATTAAATTTAACTTATTAGTTAAGTGCTGCAAATTTTGGGCATTCAATAATCGAATTGTTGTTGCAGTGCATTGATTGACACATTTACTAACATATCGATCTATTATGTAAGCACTTTGGTAGTATGTTTGTGTTTTATTATTTATATATATGTATATATGTAGTATATTCAAGGCAAAACGTTTAAAGCGTTACATAAACTTAAAATGCAATTAAAGACTTAGGCACACGGCTCTGATCTGATCAGACTTTGAGTTGGCAATTAAGTTGCCCAATTTCACCCCTGAGCGAGTTGCTCTTTGCATTTTAATTGCCGGCCCACGGGGCGTATACTTGTTGGTCACTTCGAATGGAAATTCACACAGTGAAAGATGGTAAAAATCGTAAAACAGAGAGCAAACATGCGCTCGCAACACGATTCTCGCATTGAACGAGAACGCACTGTCGAATGGGGAGCCCCAATTTCAAATTTCATATGTCATCTCGTTGAGAACTCGATTAGTACATTTTTCATAAATCATTTAATTGCTAGATTCTAGATTCGATGCGGGTCACTTACAGACAGCCAACTGGTTTATGTGTGTTTATAGAGCATGAAATTGCAATGAGGATTTGCTAATAGAATATAGAATGTGGGGTTGATGGTCGAGCGGACGGAGTAAGAGTCGAAGAAAATGAAAACTAAAAGAAATTATTTTAAAATTGCGCTTGAAAGCAAGAGTGAATCTAGATGAATAAATATTTGCACATGTGCATAACGAACATAAAAAGTAATTGCGTGGAAAAGGATAAGGGCAGGATAGCACAATAAAATTTAATTACGCGCAGCTTGGCAACAGGTGCCAGGTGCTAGTTGCCAGTTGCCAGTTGCCGAGGTGTTATGCCATGGACAACTACGGACAATGGCTGCCGAATGCTAAACAGCCGCACTCATGGAGTGCTGCACTCTGTGTGCGTCTTTTATGGACTCGAGCTGGCTAAAAAAAATAAAAATAAAAAATCAATGACGAATTTTCGTGGCGCCTTGTTGTGCCGTCAAGCATGCCAAACACTTGTAGTCAAAGCGCTGCTCGGCCTTCTCATGCTGCTGGCCCTATTGTGCTTTATTTGCATTGCCTGCGCCCCTTGGGCTCAAGGCACTCGAAACTTTTCAAGCTGACATTATGGGCCAACACACGCACAATAAGCAAATAGCCCACTCGTGCCTATGTGGGCTATTTGCTTGACTAAGCCAAACTTTAAAGGCATTTAAGCCAAACGCAAAAGCTAAAAAACTGAAAGCCTGAAAAATGTGATGCAATTGCTGATGCAAGGCGTGGCATGATATATGTGTGTGCATGTGAGTGTGTGAGTGAGAATGTGAATGATATGAATGCATAGATATGAGGAATTTGAGGACTTGGCACTGCCTTACCGGTGGCGGGGCGCAGATTCGCCCACACCCAGCAGTTGCAATGGCGCTAATATTGACCGTGGACAACAATGGACCCGAACAGTTGGCCGGTGTTCAGTGGTTCAGTTCTCGATGGCGCTGCTGAAGGAGCTGCTGTTCACAGATGATATCTTCCAGCGGTCTGTTGAACCTCAAGAGTCTCTCTTTCACCGACTGCTGCAATTATAGAACAAAGAAATCGTATTTTAGTTTATCCACTCCGACTTTGCCTTTGCCAAAGCAAAAAACAAACATTCAATTGTCAGGCAAACTCCATAAAGAAACAGGGCAAACAGAACTCTCTGGCTGCCTTGCTCAGGACTGGCATAACAAACCAACTGTCTGACTGCCTGACTGTCTATCTGTCTGTCTTTTTGACTGTCTGTCTGCCTAACTGTCTGACTGTCTTACTGACTGTGGTCGCTGCTGCTGTTGCGACCAACTCGAACGATTATTATTGTTGGTTCAATGCACTCGCATGCCGCAAAATAGGCCAAAGTATACAGCAAAAACTGTAAAACTGTAGTCTGTACAAAACTGAGAGTACGAAATAATTGCAGAAAAAATATATTGTACTTTTCACAAGAGCAAAAACTTTTTTCCTCATGCTGAATGATTTATGACCCAACATTTTTTTTTCATCAAATCGTCGACCTCGCGCCTGTCAAGAAATTGAATTAGGAAAATGAAGAACATTTAAGATATACGAACTTTTTTGTTCTCCGCCTTCAATTAAAAGTATATAAATACTTGCTGTTGCTAAGCAAAACAAATTGTTAGTTTAATAAAGTCTTGATAAACAAAAGTTTGGACAGTCTTTGGCAACTGGACAGGAGCGATTGACTTGAAGCCCCTACTTCTTTTACTTGCATAAAGAAAAACTTATTTATAAGCATCTCCAACTTGCCCGCTATTAAAAACTTTATGATATTTTTTCTGGAATATGGAACTGAATAAATGTCTGGCATTGTGTTGTGCTCCTTTCAATATTTTCTTTTCTTCTTTTCTTTCCCATTTTTTCACACTTTGCTTTGGCCGCTCTTGCTAATCTCTTCATTCTCTTTTTCATTTTTATTTCAACATTTTTTATTACTTATAATCACTTATAATTACACTTAAGATTCTTTAAACAATTTTCTTTAAATAATAGACTACTACAACAATATAACAGACTACTCTGAATTGGAGCAACTCTGGCAGTTAGGGCAAATAAAAACTTTCCATCGGGTTTGTGATATCATGAAGACGCGATTTCTCTGTATTTATTATTCTAAATATTGTAGCTATGTTTTAGTTTTAACTTTTAGTTGACACTTGTTTCATTACATAGTTGAATGCCTTGTGAATGTTCTGAAAATATCATTGAAATCGGACTAAATATTTTACCTATTCATTAACCGGAGTATGAAGAGTCCAATTTTAATGCAATTATTATTATCAGATCATACACAACGCATTCAACTGTGTATATATGTGTATTAAAATTTTAATCTTTACTATTATTTAATAATATTTTATTAATTATATCAAATTTAAATCTCAAAATAAATTTTAAAAAATACTCTGCGTAAACTTCAGAAAATTTAGGGAAAACAAAGTTTTATGCAATTAATTTAAATTTTGTGAAATGGAAGATTACCTACACTGGACATATATATGTTTTTGTATGTGTATATATAACTAAAACTTTAATTACATGTTTAGCTTTCGTAATTTTGGAAAGCTTGGAAAGAAAGACTAAATTAATTCAATCAATGGATCCGCAATATATTAACTATTTCATTAGCCATGAGATGAGCTCATTAAAAATAATTGCATAAAAAGCAGAATATATTAGGTTAACAAATGCAATCTTATATACATGGCTTATATATGCTCAAGCATAAGCTGATGCCCGTAAAAATAAACAATCTGACATGCTTTATTATTATGCAGATATTCTGAATAAGAAATTTGCAAAAATGCAAAAGGAATTTCCCTTAAATTATTTGCTTCAGCAGCTCGAATTGCATACCTTAGCTCGAATTGGTTTATGCATTCTGCCAAAGGCTAGAAAATATGCGTAGAATGTAAAATATTTATTTATTATGAGTGTACGCTAGGGCAAAAGGCAGCACACATATTTATATTGTATTTATATTGTATGAGCTCTCATTAAAGCAGAGTTCAATATAAACATAATTTATATATTAACTATAAATACAATACATTAAAAGGCAAGCATTGAGAAACATAAATAAAGTAATTTGCCATATATAAATAATATAACTAAATTAATACAGTAAAGTTAGTTTGCTCCATAAACTAAAATTCTTATTTTCTTAAAGCTACAACATTGAAATAAATCCTGACAATTATTGTGCTGGCCCACTTTCTTGGGCCTTCACTCAAAAAGCTTGAGTGACTTAAGGTGTGCGTGTTACAAATTGACACAAAGGCCTTAGGCCTTAGGCGCTGCTTGGTCTCCTACGTATGTCCTTGGCAGGCTCTAATGATATGTACATAAATTGAAATTCGTTAGACAGCGGAATGGGAATGGAAACGGGAATGAAACTTGGAATTGCAAATACCAAATTTACAGGGTCATAAAATATGCATAAAGCTTGGATTCGGACAATGTAGAAGTTGCATTTATGGCATAAGCTCTCATGATGGGCTATTAGAAGCTGGCGACATTACGCATACGCCATGTAGTTCGGCAATGGCGTCACTGGGTCTGCTCTGACGCTTATTCTGTGCCACATTCGTGTGGGCGGCCAGCATATCCGCTGCGACTGACTCGACCGTGTATGTGTGTGTGTGTGTGTGTGTGTGTGTAGTGTATGTACATGTGTGTGAGTGAAGCTGTGCAAGTGTCGACGTTGCTCCTTTGCCGCTGTGTGGCATTTGCCATTTCAACAGCAAGTCAGACTCTCTCTCTCTCTCTCTCTCTCTCTCGTTTTCCTGCAAATGTCAAAGGTGACGGATGACTGTGCCAAATAAACTAAATCGGAAACGGAATGTTGTTGGTGGTGGCAAAGTAAACTGATATTGGTCGTAATGCAGCGTCTCAAATTTTTTGTTGCACGCAAATTGTGCCCATGTTAAATAATAATACACAGTCAGTGATGAATCAGTTTTTATATCTGCATACTTCGATTGCTTACATAACAGCTAAATCAAATAATTTTCATTATTTTCTTTAGGGAAATTCCCATTTGTTGCATAGCCGGAATTTCTTAGCTGTCGTAATATCTAAGCTGTTGCCTTCACGCACACACACACAGTAGAAATTTGATATCCTGACGCCAGCTCGTCTGGCCGTGGCTGTGGTATGCGCAATTTGTAAAATTTTTGAACTCATAACCCGAGCTTAACATTCCAGCAACTTTTTTGGTAGTCAGCTGAAATCTGTGCTTCAAACTCCATTACAGCGTTTAGCTACTTGATGGCTGTCGATTGCGGCTCACAATCCATCAACGTCGGCACGAGAGGGCAGTGCAGCTAAGCACAGAGCTATGGCTATGGCTATGCCTGTGGCTGTGCCTCTGGTTCATATGAAACTTTTTCTCGACTCGCTGCATACAGTGTAATAAATGAGAGGAGGCAGAAGGTGAGGCAGGAGCTGTGGGCTCATTATACTGTTGCCGCAAAAAAGGGGTGCAAAAGATTGCCGCAAACACCTGCAGCCACATCTAACCCATTTTCAGGTCGCATTTCCTTTCCTAACAGTTTAACTGGCATTTGCGTTCGGGTCAGGTGACGTTGGCTGGGAACGAAAACGAGCGCTTTAATGTGCTTTCAATGGTAATTAAAACGCAAAACTGACAAAAAGTGACACAAATGTGACACCGCTTGCGGCAGAGGTCAAAGACTCGCAACCAAAAAAAGCAACAGCAAATTGTGGTTTACGCAGGCAGACTATGGCTATGTGTTTGAGCGAGTGAGTGTGTGTGTGTGTATCTACTATTTTTTTATTTTTTATTAATAAGTATTGAGTCTACACAATTAGATATGTACAACATGGCATACCTTTTATTATAGAGAACTTATATAAATGTATCTTCCGATGAGCTCAATTTAATAAAATATATAATATTATATTGCATACTTTTGGGCTGTTTCTATAAATACTCTCTCTCTGTTTACTGCTCTAATTAATATTTGCTCACTTGGCAATTAGCAAAACATCTTATAAATGCACAAGCAACTCATGCCCCTATCTCGCTTCTTCAAGTGCCGCCCTATCCTCCCTTCCACGCCCATTATCCCTTAAGAGTGGGTTTGTGGGTTAGCAGGTTGCCAATCCGTGGAGACGCAATCCAAACGCTTTAATCGCTCAGCGCTTTTTGTTTTGCGTCTAATTCAATAAAACGCCTCGGCTTTGCCTCCGCCTCTGACTCTGCCTCTGTTTTCAGCCTTTGCCTGGGGTTTGTTGTTACGGCGTCTGTCTACACTTATCATACACACACACACACACAGACTTGGCTTAGTATAAAAGATACACGCACACGCTGTCCGTCTGACTGACTTAGTGATACAGAATTTTTTACCGTTTTTCGATTTTTGGCAGTTCCAAATTCCTTTGGGTTTGTGAGTCTCACCTTTTTCTTAGCCGAACAGAGCAGAGGAATTCACACTGATTTTTTGTTGGTCACGTAATGGAATGATTAATTTTTTGATGAAATAACCGAGTGAGCGCTGTGGGTAAATTTAGTGATCAAAAACACAAAAATGACTTTAATTTTTTTTTTCAATTTTGTTATAAAATTTCGAGCGCACAGTGCAAAAAATAGCTGAACTATCAACGACGGTGATGAAATTTTCACTGAGCGTCGAGTCGAGTTGTTATATATTAATTTCCCACCAAAATGCTATGTGTAACGGTGTAAGAGAGAGGAATCCCGAGAGAGAAACAGAGAAAGAGAGCGAGAGAGAGAGAGAGAGAGTTTCAAAATCTCTAGATGCTTGACAAACAAATTGTTAAGTGAATGAATTAAAACTTTAATCTGAATTTCAAACTTTGCACTTTTTGCTCAGCTGAAGCTTAGCAACTTATAGCCAAGTAATTATTAAAGCTTATCAGCATTATTAAACATTAAACAAAAGTTGTAAATTTCCGTTATTTCTATGGTATTTATCAACACTTCCCTCACTTATATACTCTCTGCGCTCTGTTACCCTCTGGGGGCTACGGCGCATGCGTCTGATAGTAAACTGACAGGAGTATCGATTCATTCAAGACTTCTTACTAGCAACCACCGTCACGCACACACAAACATACACACACACACACGTGCACACACATATACTCACTCACTCACACGTGCTTTATTTTTATCAGCAAAGAGCGTAACGGTAATACTATGAATGATTAAAGGCCAAATGGAGTGCCCATGGCTCAACCAATTTTCAACGATCTGGCAACACGCTGCCACCATGGCCAACAGCAGATACGGATGAGAAACCAAACGAACGAAAGATGTGGCCAAAAAGCGAGACATGAAAAAATGTCTGTAGGTAAACACAAAACAACAAAAATAATAAAAACTAAAGCTAAAGCAAAGAGCGCAGAGCGTAGAGCGTAGAGCGCACACAACGGCAACGGCAACGGCAACAACAACAATAATGAGAACTGACAGCAACGGAGCGGCAACTAAGCTCAATGCTAACTCAAGTTGGAGCCAGAGCATCCACCACAGCGAAGGCCCCACGCTCCCAGTTTCAGTCCCAACAAAACTCTCGAGCCGTAAAGTTGTTTCAATCGTGTCAGACGGAAACTTCAGATTTCGTTTCAGTTAAGCGCGTCGAACACTCTCGATATATACACAGTTAATAATTGTTATTGTGAGTGTAGCTAATGAAATTAACACACAAGTTTACAAAAATAAAAAATGAAGTCTTTTTTATTATATATTTAAAATAACAATAAAGTCGCCCAAAAACTTGTTGCATAAACTTGTTTTCACGTGCTGCGCGCCTACTATATTCGCTGAAGAGAGCAACAATACTGTGAATGCCTCGGCATTAGTTAAAACACTTTGCATAAATCAGCAAAAACAATAAATATTTATACGAAATATAATAATTTGGCAAATTTCATGTGCAAACAGTTAGCAAAAATAGCTTAAGGAAGTGATGAATGTTATGTTAACAGCAAAGCTGGAAAGTTGCGCGAGCAGCTCTTCGCACGCTCCGATCGGCGCTCTTAACTTGGCTTATGCTAAGCTGCATATTTCTCTCTCTTAGTTGCGTGTTTGTTGTAAGCCAAAAGTTAACAACTGTTGGCCAAATGTTTTTTTTTTAACGTCCTATTGCATAAATTGATAATTTATAAAAACTTTAGCTAAAGTCTTTAGATGTTTGCGCTAGCTATCTGCTGTTGCTACTACGGATCAGGAATTAAAAATATTATTAATTGTTTTCTATATATATATATATATATATATTAATTAAAACATTTTTGATACTCCATTATGGCATTGTATCACATTTTGTCACATACAAAGCGCATTTCAACTATTTGGCTCAGGTTTTTTGATGACAATGCGATCTCATGACGTAAGCCCGCTCTCAGTCAAGTTTTTGTTTTCTGCGAGTCTCTTTAAATGCGCGCCAATTTATTATTGGCATTTATTTGTTGTATTTTTTCCGTAGCTTCAATTGGTATGCCATAAATTCATATGTATATCGCTTGAAAAACTTGTTTCGCACACTAATTCTCATTGTTTCATTTGAAACGATTCGCGAGACTTTTTCCGTGAAAACAAACAGCTTCATTTTAAATTTTAATGCGCCGCTCCTACAGATCAATCAGGTCGGGGTCGCTTTTAGTTTGGTAGAAAAGCAAAAGAAAAACGCAACGTGAAATTGAAAATGAAATCGTGTACGTGAGAAGCAGATGCGTGGCTTGTGGCCCACATTGCAGCAGAAGTTTCAAAGATAAAAAAATCATATTAAAAGATTAGAAATTAATGTGGAAGGGGCTGGGGCTGGGGCTGGAGCCGGCAGGGCCGGGCCCTTTTACACTTGTGTCACGTTTGCGCACTTCAAATTTCCTAGAAAGTTATGGCTAGAAAACCACAAAAATCTCAAAACGATCTGAACTGCAGCTGCGCCGCTGAAAGCGAGGCAATAAACCGCAGGAAATCGGCTATGGTTGGCTATGGCGGCAGGGCAATTGTTAAAAGCTTGCATTGTTCTCATCGCACTGACTCATCGTCTGATGAGCATTTGAAAAATAACAACAGCCACAGCAACTACATCAATAGCAACAGCAACGGCAACATCAACAACAATAATAAGTCGAATGAGTAATTTGTTATGAACTGCAGCTGGGAGCAGCTTTTTAGTTGGCAGCTGCGTGAGGCGCATGAAATTTGCCATAGTTTGTAATAACAATTTGTAGCGTGCTTGATCAACGACTTTTTGCAGTTGCCAAAAGGATCAGACTCGGAAGGCGCCAGCAAACAAAAGACTTAGGCAACAAACGTGCCCAACAATGACAAACCACACAAAGGAGGCGAACGGCTCCCGTTCGAGCTGGGCGGCGTTCTGGCTGCTCTTCAGCGCTCTGCTAGTCACACAGGTAAGCTAATAAGCCAACAACTCTCTCACTCACACACACACACACACACACACACACACACATTCACTCCCAGGGGGGGCTGTGAGAGTAGAGACAATTATGACTAGTCAAATGGCGCGTAGTTTTCTTCCATTTCACTTTTCATTTGCATACAATACTGTTCTGGATGGGCCGGGCATAAAAACGAGGTTAACCGCGGGCTCCGACATTACCGCTGACCATTTTCATGGCGCACTCGTCGTTAACTCGTACAAACAACATTCGCTGCGGGCACGTGAATTTTCCACGGCAATTTTCCAGGCAAGACAAATTAATGAACTGTGCTGTGGTCGCAGCTGCGCCAGTTGCTCAGTTACTAAGTTACTCAGTTCTCCACTTCTCCAGTTCTCCAGTTCTCCATTTCTCCAGTTGTTCAGTTTGTCAGTTTATCAATAGAGAGGCGGCAATTCAAGCGACTTGCGCGCTTGTACTTATTTTTCACTTCCCAAATGTGCCACTGACCGAAATCTTAACTTTTACCAAATAGAGGTTCTGCTCGCTAGCCCTTCCGCCTTCCGCCTTCTGCCTTCTGCTCCACCCGGGGCCAATTTTCAATTGTTAGCGTTCGGCCGAGAAATGCTTTGATTTCGTTTTCGGCTTATGAAATGGCACAAATCTGTTAAAGCGACAGCTGCAAAGGCTTGGCATCAATTGAAATTGGTCCAAGCCGGTCTTTAAGCAGCTGCAACAACTACTACAACTACTACGACTGCAGCTAGTCAGAGAAATCTAGGAGGAAAACAAACGAAACATTTACTTTAGGCCGTTGGCCGTTGGCCATTGGCCATTATTGTGGGGCTTGGCCAGTCAGCTTGACTGACAGTTAAAGGTACAAAAACAAAAAACTTTCAGTTTCTGCATATGCAAAGACAGATTGAAGCAAGTATTTATCGATGTCAGCGGCCGACTAAAAATGACATCATAAAACACATGAAGCACATAACGCATAGCAGCGCCCACGTGGGGCGTCGGCATGGCGTTTGGGCTTGGCTAAAAGCGCTGCCTACAACTAAATGCAAAGCAACAACAGCTACAACAACAGAAACAGAATAAAAGCAACAACAATAACAGCTATTTACCTTTTAGTTAGCTCGGGCTAATGCAAAACTCACAGAACCTTGAAGCAGAAACAACGGCAAACAAACGCAGCGAAGCAGCTTTGATGAACACGATCAAGATGATGAAGATGAATATGAAGATAATGGGCTTGATAGAGATAATGATGATGCTGATGAAGGGCTTGATGGTCATTATGACAGCTTGTTTGCTAATGATGATTATAATATATGTTTACCGACTTTTGTCTGCAATAACTTTGAGACTGCGTATACAAGTTTCAAGACATCAAGACACACACACACACACGCATACTCACACACACACACTCATAAGCACATGAGTGGCTGCATGTTAAATATCTGTTAAAATTGAAAATGTTTATCTACCTTACGGTACTTTTGTTGTTGTGGTTGCTGTTGCTGCTTTGCCACTTTGCTTTTCACACTCATTAAGCAGCAGACGAACTTGCGTTTTCTGTTTTAAGCCACAAAAGGTTGTTCACACAACGGCCAAGAGACCAGCGACGTGTATCTCGATTTTTGGACATGGGCAAAAACGTATTTAAAATGCGCCACGCATTTGCGACAACTATCGACCATATTATTAAATATAATTGTCGCCCCAATGTAAATACACTACAATTATTGACTTGCACATTAGCGAAGAATATAGACATTGTTGTACTTGTTGCTATTGTCGTCGTTGTTATTGTTACGGGCCATTAAAATCCATTTCAATGTCATAGCTGAAAAAAATATGCTAATTTTCGTAGAGACTCTCGCACACACACGCATATATTATTATACTACATATATGTGTATATAATCACATATGAATAGCTATGCTATGCGTGTGTATTAAGCATGTCGTCATATTGTTCGAACTGCTGTTGTCCGCTAGAGTCGAAAAGGTAACAAAAATTCCAGACAAAAGCCATTTAAGATCTTGCGCATTTGGTCAGAAATGACGCGGTTTATGTGACCGCAAATAGCTGCAGCAGGTAGCAGCAGGTAAAACCATTGGGATTTTGCATTATATATGTATAGATATACATATATCTGTATTCAAATAATAAATACATACATACATATATATCTATATTCATATGACATATACACATATACATTGCCAACTATAGTTAAGCAAGCACGTGTCTTGCAAGTGTTAATTAAAGTGAAATATGTCTATATAAATAATAAAAATATATATATGTATATATAGCTTTTATGATTCCTATCTGTATATTAATATTATATTGTGTATATTCATTTAAGAATGTCGCACTTTTTTACCTGACATATGATTCATTGTCTGCTTCACAGAAATCTTTTCTGAGTTTTCAGCAGTTCCGCTAACAAAAGACTTAGGCAACAAACTTGTTGATTGTTTCAGATATGTTGATTGAAGTTCTTTCATCATAAGTTCTTTTTTATGCATGTCTTCTAGCTTAGCAAACGGTAAAACTCCAGAACAGCTAGGCATTCATAAAAATGCCGACCAGATCACAGTTGGGTCAGTTTTTAGTCTCATTTTATGTATTTTTTGGCATTTTCAGAATGCAAATAGAATATTTGTGATGCACGGCACTATGCTCCAATTAGCAGCCGGGCAGCCGACTAGCCGGGTAGTTTGGCCAGGTTTTCTTCGCATCCAATCATAACTCGACCGCAATATTGTGTGCAATGAAGTGAACTGCTCGAGGTGCAGCTCACCGGATTGTCATGTTGTCATACTCGTAGCGGAGCTAACCGCCGGCTGGACTGGGCCAATTAGAAGAGCAACCAGTTTCTATGCCGCACGCAACCGCCACTGGGTTAGTAGTGTGTCTGCGTCTGTAGACGCTGCGACTAACACTGCGGCTACTACAGGTTCAGCTACAGCTACAGCTACAGCTACAGGCCAGGAAGCGTTGTCCCATTAGATTGCCCAGCTGGGTGTGCTACGCAGTTAGATGCCAAATGCTAGCCATAATTGTCACAGTATAGAGCGAAAAAAGGCAAAAACTGAAACAAGAAAAAGCGTGTTTATGTCATGTACCAACAAACTGGCCACGAAATCTATTGGCCTGTAGCATTCTGAATTGACGCAATTTAACGCCGCGTTGATTTCGAGTGCAAATTATTTGTTTACTGGCCGCTCGCCAATTGCCAATTGCCAGTTGGCATTTGCCTGTTGCTGCCCGTTGTCAGTCTAGCGTAAAAAACATTGAAATTTATGCAAAAGCTTTTGGCATATTGGGTCATCAGCAGCAACAACAGCAGCAGCAGCAGCAGCAGTAGCAGTAGTAGTAGTTGGTTCTCAGCAGTGCGCCACTGGGAGAAAGTTCTTTCTTTTGTTTGGCTTTGGCTAGTCGACTTCATTATTTGATTAGCTTGCATTGTTAACGCTCAGTGCAGTGCGCACTGCTCTGCTTCAGCTGCGGCTTCTGCTTCTGCTTCTGCTTTTACGACTCTTTTCGGCCCTGTCACTCAACGCAGCAACCGCAATTTGGCCAATGATTTTTACTTTTTTTTTAGCTGTAGTTGTGGTAAAAGTGGGTTTTATTTGAACCAAATGGTAAAACCATTTGCCAGTTCTCATTTGGCTGCATTTTTGTGAAATTTTCATTGGCCCATGAGTCGAGCTTCTGCTCCAAAAGACATTTCTTTGACATTTCATGGCAGCGAACTGAGGCGCCTGAAAAGCGGCGTTTATGAAAATTGCCCACCGCTCGAGGGTATGTCGGAAAATGGAAAATGGAAAATGTTGTACAGCCTACAGGCCTAACAATGGGTTATTCGTGCATTAAATTGCTGAGTAAACAATTGCCATGCATTAAGGAAAGAAAAGTAAAGACTTTCATGAGTATATAATAATATTTGAAGACATTCCACATGAGCTGCAAATTGCTGTAATATCGTAAATAATTATGTCGAACACTGATTCGATCACTCAGATCTTGATTAATGACAATTAAAGGGTCCCAATAAATATGGAACAATTAAGTCAAGAATTTTCGGTTATTTCCCAGCTGTATTGTTATTGGGCTAAGAGGGTTATGGCCGAGATAAATTCAATTAAAGGCAGCTTTCAAAACATTTTAGTTCATTTCTACTAGCAGCATGATGCCCTCAGATAATCGCCTTGGCAAAGAAAGTGCTGGCCATACTCATAAGTGGCTGCATCTGATGGAAAAACCATTAAATGAACTTTCCTCCAGCTACTGTTAGAAGAGTTGGAACGCCGACTGGGCTGAGGCTCCGGGTACAAAGCCACTCGTAAAGCAACAATTAGTAAAACACATAAATAAGCAACAACTGTCCGAGGCACATGACATGTTCTATGGATTTTCTGTTGTTGTTGCTGTGTGTCTTCTTTTTTTGTCTTGTTGCTTTGTGCATCGGTTAACAGTAAGAAAAAGTTTGAAGACTTTTTCTTCATGGACAGCAGCAACAAAAGGCCATAGACAAGTGCTTATTATTATATTAGTGCTACGACAGCGTAAAAGCCATACAATTGACCCCAGCATGTGTTGAATGGGGCTATGCTTCGGGCACCAAGCAGCGACAGCGACAGCGACAGAGACGGCAATAGCGACAGCCTCCGTGCTCCAAGTTCGGGTCCAGGCCTAGGTCTAGGTCTGGGTCTGACGCTCAGAACGTGCATGATGGGTACGTGCCATGAAATTAGCGCGTCAGCGCCAAAACATCAATGGAAGAGTGCGCCAACAATTGAAATTTAATTGTAGCAAACGTCTCAATAATTGCAGCACAGCAGCAGAGCAGAGATAGATCGCAGTCAGCTCATATTATATAAGCTGAACGCAGTGGCTGCAGCCCGAGCACTGGCCTGTAGCTTCATTAGGCTTTCGGCCAGGCCCAAAATATTCGATGCTGCGCATAAATACGGCCAACTGCGCGACTGTGCAGCCGCAATGTAATGTGATCTGCGAGCGCTTAAACGGCAATTTATGCGCTGCCAGCTAAAATACCGTGACAATTTGCAATCAGCAGCCAGAGCACCGCAGCAACTTGGCTCCAAGTTGGTGACTGCGATATACGAGCGGCCTGGCTGGCCGGTCCGGGGCATTATGTTATAATTTACTTGGCTAGCTTTATTACTGCACGGCCGCATAGCGGAAATTCAAATGCACACAAAATATGTTAAGGCGCACAGCGCCTTGTGACTGTCTCCCCCCCCCTCTCTCTCTCCCCCCACTCCCTCCCTTCCTCTCGCCGTTCTGGAGGCCGTCTTTTGTTATGCACGAGTTTCGTTTTGCTTCTAACACAAGTTGTGGCTGTTGTTGTAGTTGTTGCTTTACCGACTTCAGCTTCAGCTTGAACATTAGCGAATTTATTTGGCAATCAGTCGAAAATATGCACAGCTGGCTGCAATCGCCTATTCGCAGTTCAGACTCTGGCGATTGTATCGCTTAACAACTATTGCGCAATATTAATGTTTTCCAAAAAGCCAGCACAAGGAAACACACCCAAACGCTATGGCCAAGTGTGTGTGTGTGTTTTTGTGAAGCCTGGCCACAATTTAATTTAAATTAGTTGAGCATATAAGTTTGCATGCATATTGCTAAGCTTGTAGACGCCAAAAGTTATTACGGATTTGTTGTGGATTTTGTCACACTATTCAAGCAGAATATTTAATAATAATAATAAAAATATTACAAGTATATTCATATACTTAGCATAACAGTCATATGACCTTTGTGTATGGCAGTTTTATTACCCTGTTGTTATTATTTATTCTTTTTATTTTTATTTAAAATCACATAGATTCAGTTGAGCTTAATGATAATTAAAATTGACTCTAGAGTACAGAAATATAATAAAAAATAATAAAAAAAAAATATAATACATATAAAATACATAATAATATTGACTCATAAATACTTACAGTAGATTTATAAACTTATTATTTTATTTTTTGTATTTTATCAAAATTTAATGTATGAAAAGACATTTTTTTAAACGTCAAAAATATTAGAGCTGCGGTAGTCCAAATTTTTAAATTCGATAATCGTTAATCAAATCTGCTAAGATTCAATATTATTCTTCGATCTGTATTTTAGTTGTTTAGTTTAGTTGTCTCTCTAAGCCCAAGTTTTTTTTATATCCAAAATCTTAGAGAACTTTTATGATTTTTTTGATTTTATGATTTTTTCTTAAAAACATTATCCATTGAAATAATAAAATTGAATAAGTGCTCGAAGTGATGCAAAGCGTCAAACAATTAAGTGCTGGACACTGTAAAGGTATTTTCCATTCGAATAATATAATACAGAAAACTTCTTTTGCATCGAAGTTCAGGATATAATGTGGAAGGTATGCTAACCCAATGAAGTATAGATAATCTATATCTTTATATATTCAAGCATTACCATGGAACTTACAAAACGATCGAGGGACATAAGAAAAACCCTTGTGCCCTTTGCGCCAATTACACTCAGAGGGAAGCCATGGCAATAGACTCAGGCTAATATAAAAAAGGATGTTTATTTGTAAAAAGAATCCTTCTATTTTATGCAAATTTTAAATAAAAGTCAATTGAATATAAAGTTTCAGTTAACTATATAAATAACTATCTTGTTTTATCTCGTTTCATTGGTCTGTATTTTTGATCGCGTTGACCTTATATGAGATCTCGTGCATATAATAACGAAATAGTTATACATTATGCATAGATCAGGTTTTATTCACTATATTGATTAAAATTAATAACAAACTATAGCCATTTGCTACATACACAAGTAATGAATATGTCGCACTGTCCGAATAAGCTCAGTTTTAAAGATCTGAAGTAATGGCTCGACTCATATAAACCTTTTGGCCTGCCCTTTATTAACATTTTACAGGACTTGAGTACTGCAATATGTTAATAAAGAACGAGCAATGGCAGTGGATTTAAAAGAATAATCATATTATGTGTATGTATATTTTAGGTCCAAGCTGTCTTATCTGATCTTTTAGTTTTAGGTCTTAATGATTCCACGCAGCTTTTAAAATTTAATAATAGCAAGCTGTTTGTCTGTTGTATTTCTGAATTCACTACAGATTTCCAACTATTGTAAAACTTCTTGCAGTTTTGTCATTCTTCTGCAGTTAATTGCCTTCAGTCTGGTAAAAACTTTCTATTACTAATTGCGCACATTTCTGTTGGTAATAGTAAAGAGTTAAAGCCGCGTCAGAAGATTTTTGGTTTATGGCAACAGCTTTTGACCCCTTGCAGCTAAATAAATTAGCTGTGGGCCGGGCTTAATGGGCAGCCAGCCAGCCAGGCAGCCAGGCAGTCAGGCAACCAACCCAGAGCCAGAGCAGCTCCAACTGGAGGTAGCTCCAGCTGTGCGTGGCTGGGGCCGGCGCTGATTTTGATACGATTTACATGCGCTGCGGCCAAGCAAGTTTGTGTTGCAAGTCTTTTGTTTCGCCCGTAATCGCAGGCCGAAAGGAATTTTATGAAAAATCACCCAAGTATCCTGCGGCTGCTGCTGCTGCTGCTGCTGCAACTCCAGCTGCAACTCGGCAATGGCTAATGACTGAGCACATGAGCCAGTCTAAATCCATCAAAATCAAAGCCTGGGCTCATTGGATTTAATGGTCGCCGCTGAGCTGGAGCTCTGGCTGTGGCGTGACTGACAGCGCAAGTGTCTAATTGTGTTTGAGATTTTCGCTTTTTTTCAGTGTTTGCGATTTAGTTTGAACTTTTTTCCTATTTCTGTTTTTTTCGAATTTGTTTGTATGGAAAGTCAGCAACAATCAGAGCGTGTTGCATAATACAAAGGCCAACAGCTGGCAACAATTTTTGTTTTGCGATTTTAACAAGCCCAACGATAGCGAAACGAGCATGCAAAAACAATTTTAATTGACTAGCTCCGGCTGAGGCGGCTCTACAGCTCTGCAATTCTGCGGTCTCCGTAACTGAATGTAAAATGCAAAATTCATACAAAACAATTGCATTTTGTCAAGCGACAAATTGTCATGGGAGTTGCAGTCGTAGTTGCAGTTGGAAGTTGGATATAAAATTGGAATTGCATTTTTGCTACGTGCTGTATGTGACCCTCGAGCGTTGGCAGCGCGCATTGAACTGCGCCGCCAAAAGAACTGCCTATATATATGTATATAAATATATGTATATGTAATTGCTGGCATGCAGACAAAAGGAAGCGAACAGCCTTTTGCTTGGCCTGTGAGTGCTGTCGGAGCCGCTGCAGCAGCTCTATAAATTCCTTTAGCGATGCAAAGTGGACGTTCTAGTTGGCATCAAGCGCCAAAGTAGCTTAGAAAGTGGCACACTGGCCAACATGTTTTTTGGCATACACACAAGCTGCAGCAGCAAGAAATTAGGTCGATTCGCTGCTGCATTTCACTTGACGCACAGTAGCCCGCGCACTCTGTTTCTGTCTGAGACTGAGAGGTTTTAATGACTGGGCAGTTGGCGTTGCCGAATTGGCTGCTGAATGAATGCATCTCGAGCGGATTTCTCTGGTCACCTTTCGAAAGTCAATACACATAAATCAATGGGGCATGTCAGGCGTAGGGAATTGTTTTCGGCTTGTCTTAGACAGGCGCTGCCTGAGGGCCGACTCCCAAGAACGTGATCAGAAGTGGCCGAAAAGCCAAAAGCTAAAGGCAACGGAATCAAGCGGACTCAGTGCGATTGTCATGACATGACTTACTTAACTTTTGTGCTGCTTATCTAGCGCCTACGGTCTGGAACTCTAGCTCCAGCTTAGCTCTGCCTTTTCAATTGGCTGGCGCTGGAACTGGAGTTGCAGTTGGAGCTGGAGCACAAATTCAATTATCACGACGACGGGATGGCAACCGAAGTCGAGAGCATGCCAATAAATTATCTTCAAGCCAAATGCCTTGACAGTGCGCGACTGGAGCTTGAGCTGGACCAGAAACTGGCCCAAAACGTGCAGGCCGCTGTGGCCGCCAAAGAACTCAAATTCAAACACACATAGACAAACGCGACTCGATGTGGCAGTAGGTCTAAGTTCCAAGCTTTCGAGTCGGTTGCCGTTGCCGCTGCCGCTGCCGCTGCCGCAGCTTCTGCCTCTTGCAATTAATTGCGACTTTTGCTGACTCTTTGGCTAACCATTAAAATTAATTAGAATTCTCGTGTTCTTATGGCTTCCCATGCTTACCCAATGAGTTGGCTAAAAACTTCTTACCGTCTTACCATCTTACCGTCTTACTGTCATGTGCGTTCCCAGGGTACCTAAAATGGGTCATAGTTATTAGCGAAACAAAGCCAAAAACCTAATAGCACTTTGTTCTCTCTCCTTTCACAGATAGCCGCCGCCCAGGACCCAGCGGCGGTGCCCGGCGAGTTTGCCCCCCATGTTACAGCCACTTGCAAGGCGGGCACCATGAACATCAAGGTGAAGTTCAGTTCCGGCTACACAGGCGCCGTCCATGCGCGGGATCATCGCACACAGCCCTGCATGGCCATGGGCGATGGCAGCGACTCAGTCGCATTCAGCCTCAACCTGTGGGCCAAGCAGGGCGCGCCCGACTACTGCGGCATCTTGGTCAGCAACGTGAGTGGAAGCAATGTAAGCATAACCAATCAGCGCTTCTCTAACAATATTAACCGAACTAAGATCTCTGGAAACTGCCAAGCATATTATTTATTTCAGAACAAGACTTAGGCTCAAATAATTTTTAATGACTTATCTCAGATCTCTTTGATTTTATTTTATGAATTTGTTTTTGTTTACATACTCAAATCGAGCCTAGTTATAATTTATATATTATTTATGCATTTAAAACGCTCGTTTGTGACTTAAAAGTTAATTTTATTATTTTCAAAGATAAATGACAGCCTTAATTGATTCAGTTTATACTCTTCAACCATGCCCAACTACAGGATACCCTGTCCACATATACTACTATTAGTTAAAAGAAGGCTCACGCATTACTTCTTCTGTTCTTAGTCCCAAACTGTGTGAAGCCAAATAAGAAATATTTTCAGAATGTTATTTATTGCTAGATACATATAGTAGATAGAGAGGTATTATATCTTTGATATCTCTGCCGTCCATTACATGAATACAGATAGAAACTAAGATATAACCCTGGGAGTTCTTCCGTCGTTGGCTTATACGCTGAGAAAGAAAAGACGGAAACTAAATAGATAGAAACTTATATTTGATTAACTTTGCTATGTGATACAGTCAACGCCCTTTCACGTACAGATACATCCTAATTTAAAACTCCATTCAGTTCATAAATCTACGCTATCATGAAGGCACAACTATAAAGTGAAATAGTAAGATATTGGGTATCTCATAGTCGGGACTGTCTTTGGCTTTGCATGTGCTTACCATAAAGACCTTGTCACGGGCAAGGGCTGGGGCACGCATGTCCATAAATTTAAGTGAGCCTCGTATCTGGTGTACTTGGGTCTTGGCCCCAAATCAAGGCAAATCAGCAACAGCTGCGATGCAAGCGACGTTGGCAACGTCGACTAGTCGTCAGTCTATATAGTAACGATGGCCATAAAAATCAAGTTTAATCCTACGTGCATCACGGGCGTTGACAGGCGGCGGCTGCGTGTGGGTAAGCAGCCCCCAAGTTGAACAATGGCAGACAAAGGCAGCCGGAGCCCAGGCAGAGCCATTAGCATTAGCCAGCGCCATATGTAAGTAGATATGGCGGATAGTATAAATATATATACACATGTATGTACATCTCTGTGTGTGTCTCTATGAAGCGCTCATAATACAACATGTTGAGCAGTGTCGAAATGCAAATTATCAGCTTACGCGTCATGTTCAAAGTTTTGAGCACATGCGAGCGAGTACAACATTATTAATTGCAATGTCAAATCGCCAGGCTGCGCCCAGCCCTGTTTCCCAATTTTATAAATAAACCTTGTCTGGTAGTCTCGGAATGTCTGGGCAGGCTTAGCAAGCAGTCTTGCCTGCATATGCATAGGTGTAGCTCTGCAGCTTAGAGCTCTTGGCCCACCTTCCGTTTGCGGGCCAAAAAAAAAAAAAGGGAGGTCCCCCATAAAATTAAATCACGCTTATCGCGACGGCAGCTTTAGTTTCATTTTAGCTGCGTCGTAGCAGTTGGACTGCGAATAGAATGCTGTGTGTGCCAGGGACAGGGCGAGGGTGGACAACTGAGCCACTGATCAACTGAGCAACTGAAGAACTGAAGAACTGAACAACTGCGTGAGTGAGGGACTGGGGCCTGGGAGTGTCGACTGCGCGCCGGCGTCTGGCTGCGGCCTAGGCCGACAACGCTTTACAGACAGTTCACATGCCCAGACAACGTTTTCCACGCTTCAGCTTTGACAGCATTCCGAGCTGATGTTGTTCGAGTTGTGTTGTTTGAGTTGTGTTGTTCTCGTTGTTCGGCGTGTGCGCGGTATTTGTGTCAAAAGAATTTTTTGTGTCTACTCAAAGCTCTCGAGCAATTTTGATTCTATTTCTTGGCAAATATTTTCGTACGGCTTTAATTGCTTTCGAAATGCCTCGACTTTGGCTGACCTTGGCCCTGCACTCCAGAGACTGAAGTAGATCCTTTCCTTTTGCCCAAGCCAAAGCCAAAGCCAGAGCCAAAGCCAGAGCTCGGCTCCAGCGCCGTAATCTCTTTGATTTGGTTTGTTATGGCAAAGCAAAGCCCTCGCATTGCCGTACTTGGCAAAGCATGAAATGGGCGCTGACAATGGCAAGACGCCCAAGCCGCGGCAAGCCAACAATTTAACTTAGAGTTCAAGTTGTTATTGCTGCCATTGTGGCTGAAGTTTGGCGTACTTGAACCCATTTCGCACCACTGCGAGTGGGCATGCGGCAGACTCGCAAATTGTTTGTCATTACTTTATTATGGGTGTTACAGTGAGTTCTCTGCTGTGTGCAGCATTATTATAATCATCCAAACGTTAATTGCACAACACAGGCAGCAAATCTGACGCCAATTTACCATTAAGTAATTTTTGAAATATTGCCTCAGAGCTGAGAACTGTGCGCCGAGCCGCACCGCCACAGCATATGGAAAATTCAGCGCAAGCAATTTTCTCAGCTCTAACTCGGTTTGATAATAACTTGATAATGAGCCCATCCGTTGCTGATGCTGGCTGTGCAGCCAGCTGTAAGCAGCTCGGCTGGTCTCGAGTCTGATGCACGAGCTGGCCAACTGATTGTGACACAAATGGCCACGCTCGATCTGCAGTTGAATTGATATTATTTTGCAGCTGTGCCCGAGGTATTTATCGAGTGTTTATTTGCTAACAGCTTCTACTAATGCTGCAATAACTACTCACACACACTACTACCAATATAGTTATCTAGTTTCTTGAGTCATCAACTAAAAAGCACTGAACCCAGTCGAACCGTAGAAGTAAGAAATTCATTCATAAGACAACATTCAACTGACAACATTTGATACACGCAGGCGTGGGACGTCAACCAGATAAATCAGAAATAAACAATAAAGAAATATAGATTTTTTTTCGATTATATATGTATTTGTATATCTATACGTAATACATAAAGGCACTAAGGTGCAACCGGTTTGGCAGCTGCGACAAGTAAAAATTGTGAATTAAACAGTCTGAGGATGCTGTGTTTACTCATATCCATATGTAATTTCTATATAAGCAGCGCGCTCAGTTGGTCAACTGTCTTTTTATAGTAAGTTGTTTGTATTACTTAATTGCTGTCAATTGCGTGTCAAGGTTACATCTGACTCATCAGCTGAGCGTTCGAATGATGGCAATAAATAGCGCCGTTATGCAGAAGCTAAATGCTGACAGTTCAACAATTTTAATAACTCAGCCAACAAGTTGCATAATCCATGAACAACATTAGAAGCTGAAAAAACCTGCACCAAGTTTCTCGCCTAAGTCTTTCGTTTTGTACTCGCTGGCTGGTTACATGTGGCTGCACAATTAAAACGCTAAATTACATCAAATGCCAGCTCAGCCGCATTCGAAATGAAATGCAAACATGTTATTACCGAAATGTCTGTTAGAGTCACTGAGAGGCAGCCAACTCATTAACTCGAAAGCGCAGCTATTAAAGTGGCTGCTGAGCATAAGATTCAATGAAGTTCAGACCAATGCTAAGCATGGCCAAGAAAATTGTTAAATAAGATAAACAAACAACTGGAAAATACGTGTGTACTTATATCTAGTGTGGGCCACCTGGCTGGCTGGCTGGCTGACTGCGTTGGCTGACAGCGTCACACTTGGCGGCATTTTGCATTTCCTTGTTGTTGCTGGGCTGCAATTACATCATAATGACAATTAACGTGCCACAAGTGCCACAGACTGCTGCAACCGTATGCTCAGCTGTGTTTAATAGTCAATAAGTCCCATCAAAGCCAATGGGTATTAAGAGGCCAAAGCTAAACATAAATATGATCACTAAAAAGGCGCTCCCAACGCCTGCAGCTCAGTTTATTAACGCGCCATTTTAAACCCAATCAACATAAATGCTTCATACGCTTTTAATAACCACAGCCTCTCTCACTCTCTCTCTCTCTCTCGCATTTGCTCTCTCTTTTAACTCTTTAGCGCACGGAGGAGCGATCCATTCAGCTGGCGGTGCGTGTGCATAAGACTCTTGAACTGGCGGATGATAAATTTTATGTGATTACCTGTGGCAAATCGGGCTACTCTCGGTAAGTTTGA
Organism: Drosophila hamatofila; assembly: GCA_035045345.1. Classification (NCBI taxonomy): domain Eukaryota; kingdom Metazoa; phylum Arthropoda; class Insecta; order Diptera; family Drosophilidae; genus Drosophila; species Drosophila hamatofila. The sequence continues at coordinate 30,377,482 of JAWNPA010000020.1, read as the reverse complement.
CTACCTAAGCTGTAGCTGTCTAGACAATTGCACTTACTACTACTGACTGCTCGTATGTAGATGGTTGTAATTTGGCTAAGCTTCCGTCAGGCCAAAGTGCTTCGAGTGTTTGTAGTTTTGCCAGCGTTCGCCAATTTCAGATTATTTCACGAAACTTGTTTTCGGCGTCGGCGCAGAATAAATGAAATCAAAGATCGAATTATGCTGACTAATACATAAACATATATATACATATATATATATATATATATATATATATATATATATATATATATATATATATATATATATATATATATATATATACATATATATATATATATATATATATATATATATATATATATATAACAAATAAATACATAGGTACTCGTAGGTGTTGCCTTTCTATAGCACTTTTTTATTGATCTTCTATATACGAGTCAGTGCTAAATAGAACTCAAGGCCATTAGCATTTGTTTCCATGGAATTCTATTCTTCTTTCCACCCAAATTATTTCACATGAACAACTGGCTCAAATGAACGGTAAATTATTTATGGTACCTCTTAAAGATTACAATCTGTAGTTGAAGAAACAATTTAATTTGCCAGCGCCTCATTTGCATAATGCCAATGACTTTGCCACAACTCTGAATTGCGCAAGTTCGTTGTCTAAGTCTTTCGTCCAGTGCAAATAGAAAAGCAATTTAGATAAATATTTGTTTTGGTAAAAAAGCAAACAAATTCTGCAAATTGTTGCGCTCTGTTAACGACACACAGGAAAACACAAGCTGAAAGCCCAAAGCAAATTAAATATAAAAAAATTGACATAAATGCACAAAACGGGAAACAAGGTAGTGAAAATTAAAACTATTCATATAATATGGTATATGCTGGTCGATGTCGATGTCGATGTCGATGTCGATGCCCGTCTATTTGGCATAAAACGCAACTGTCTATAACGTAATGGCCGGCAATTGCATAATGCATAATGAAACTGCAAGCGAGTCACAGTGGGCTGCAGCTTTCGGGTCTATTGGCTGCGTTTTTAATTAGCCGGTTCGCGCTTAACGACTGCGCAATTGTGGAAGTCCACGCAGATAGCCGTTAGCTAATGTGCCACGTCCATTTTCATTTCGATTCAAATTCACAGCGATGACAATGCCCATGTCGTTCTCAAGTTTCTGGAGAACGATCACCGAGTGCGTGAAACGGTCTACGGCCACAAGTACAAGATACGCGCCGAGTTCTCCAAGCCAAACGGTGGGTAATCAACACAGTTTGACGTCTGTCTCCAGTAATCACTAATCAAGACTCCCTTCAATAATTAGATACCTATGGTCTACGTGTGGGCAACTGCTTTGCCTTTGACAAGAAGAACATCACCCTTGAGCTGACAGACGATCGCGGGTAAGTGCAGCGCAGCCCTCTACTAGGCACTCCATCTAACGGTTTTTGTTTCATGCTTAGCTGCCCCTATGATCCCAACATTATGAGCCGCTTTGTGCCCACGTTCGATGGCCGTGCCGCTGAGGCAACACTGGACTCCATGTTCAAGTTTCCCGAGGGTAGGTGATTGCCACAAATCAAAGATCTTCATTATTATTTGTCATTTCCTGGCAGGATCTGAGGTGCATCTGCAGTGCGATGTCGTACAGTGCTATGGACGCTGCGTAGAGATCGACGATTGCAGTCAGGTGGCACTCGCAGGCTTCACAAAGGGCAGCGGCAATGGTCCACGCAAGTTTGGCCCCAACGAGGAAGGCTCCAGCATTGCGGGCACAACTGTCTTCGTTTTAGATCCCGCCGAGGCGCGACGTAAGAAGAAATAAAAATTCCTAATAATGATTTCAAATTGATATTAAATGATTATTAAACTTGCAGTTATTTCATCAAATTGCGAGGATGGCATTCGACCCAGCTGGCTGCTGTGGCTGGCCATAACACTCGGTGTTCTGTTTCTCATCATGTTGCTCATGAACATTTTCCTCTGCACTGCCATGAGCTGCAGCTGCGCTAATACAGAGGTAATTCTAAGCTCCACTGTTCACTCTCTTCTGATTATAATATGAATTCTCTTTTCTCGCAGATCATTGAGAAGGAGCCCTCGATCATTGAGGAATACGATCCTTATCGCAGCTGGCACGGCAGTCAGTATGGCTCCCGGTACTCGCTGCATGGCCGTGATGCGCACAAGGGCTATACTAGCGGTGGCTCGACGATACACTCAAATAGGTCTGATAGATATTAAGCTGATCTACAAACACACACCCACACAGACACAAAGCTCTATTCTACACTTGATATGCATCTGCTCTGCTCTTAAATATTTTTCTGGTAGCCAACACACACACACACACACACACACACACACACACACACAAACATATATATAAAGCATGTCTAAACAGCCTTGTACCGTATCTATGTATCTTATTTTGTTAAACTCATATCTATTGATAACTCTACTGAAGTGCCTGCCCTGCTGGACAACATCTACAACAAAACAAAACAAAAACACAACTTGTGTTCACAAACAAAAAGTTATATATGAATCGAAGAATGAATCTATTTCGTGCCTTGTATTGCAACTGTAATTAACCGTTGATAATTTGCATTTTCAAATTCAAATTATGACTAACTTTAACTTTAGAACTTTGAGTTTCCATTGGCCCACACCCGAAGACACTAACCGTCCTCCCCAATGATATTTGCTAACTAAACTGTTCAGATTCTCTACTGAAATATGCCACATACATATATATACAAACATATATATATACAAATTATAATTATTAACTATTGATTTTGTATTGAACTTATCAACGTACTACTTCGAAGGTCTATTCCAATTGATAACGATTATGCAATTGTACATTCCCGACCCGGCTCTAGACATTCATCCACGTTGCATGGACAGCGTGCACACCGCGGACCGCCCAGTAATATATGAAATCCTAATGCTTAAGTCAAAATGTGACAGTTTTTTTAATGTTTAACATAGTTTAGTTATTGCCCACTTCAAATAAGTCTCAAATGTACATAACTCAGAATATTACAGTCTGTCAACTCTTTTCTAAATTCTTCGATGAAACTGTTTTCGCTGTAAAATACTAAACGAAAAAACAAAAACTTTATATCATTAAAACTTTCCTAATATTTAAATAACATCTAAACATAAGTCATTAGTCTGTCATAAGTTCGATCGAATGTGTACAAGTTTAAGTGAAAAATTGTATTTTAATATGAAAAACTAGAAAAAAAAGCAATGAAAAATCACTAATTCGAAATGCAACAGCTTTTTACGAGTAGTCGAAAAAATTGATGCAAATTTTTTAAATTACGTTAAACGTAAAAATTATGAATTGTAATTAATTAATTTTAAAATAAAATATAAATTAAAATTACCAACAAAATAAAATACATTTATTAAATCGGATAATAAAGTAACAAACCATTAAAAATGCTATTTATTTTTGATTGATATTTCAACAGCTCAAATGTGTGCAAAATTACAGAAGAGTATAACAACCTTAAGATGTAATACAATTTTGATATTTAAAAAATAAATAAACTGACTACTTTGTAGAAAGAAAAATAAATAAAGACATTGCCGACTGCAGAACTCTCAATTACGCCCATAGTAGGCGGATCGGGAAAACCTTGACACTTTATAATTCGAGGCCGAGTATATGTTTCAAATTTCAACTCTCTACCTTAAATAGCGGCGAAATGGTTTGCATTCATACGGACATTGCACGAAACCAATATGCCCAATTTACTTTCGTGAATGAATCTATATTTATAGATTATAAGATTAGAGAAACAAGTTTAAAAACAGAACTTTAGGCCTATGCATGAATTCCAATGATTTTCAATGAATATGCAAAAACATTAATGATAAAATTTGTGAAATATGACATAAAATTTGACAAAGACATAAAATTTGGAATACGTTAATAATTATTAATTTTGAATGCATTAATAATTAAGCATCATCTATATTTAAAAAGGCAAACTCATTCATAGGTAAAGAATGGTTAGATGGTTAGGCCTTTTACTAGATTGTCTAGGAATAGTGAAAATACATACATGTAAATAGATGCATACTATAATGCATCGGAAGTGACTGAGTAGATGAAAAAGAGCTAAGCAGCTAATATTTTTGCATGTCTTCAAGGCAAGCAATACTAATCAAGTTGAGTCTCATCTATGTAAGTAATGTAAGTGAAGATAATTGTAATATCCCTAAAAGTATGCAGCATTTTGTACAGATAAATGCCATGTTATTTGTATGCCTGCTCGGTCATTTTGTTTTTTTTTTTACCTGTTACAATTGCTTTAAAACCCAAAAACAAAAAAAAAGGTTTTGCTCTTTTCCAAACTGCGCAAATGGAGATTTGCAAGTTATGTTGAATGTCGTATGGACTTATCATACCCTTGTAGAGTGTAGTACAAATGTGCTTCGAAACACATAACGCTATCAAATGTAAAATACAAATATAGATATTTATGTGCTACTTATCAGATTTTCTATATAATAAGTAAAGGTCATAATAATTAATAATTAATTAATTAATAACAACCAAAAATTCATTATTGTAAAAAATCGACAAAATATTTTGTTTTATTTTTTCATTTATGACAACAATTCGTCAGTAGCCAAAAGTTTATTTGCAGGGTATATTTCTATAAGTATAAGTATGTCAGCAGCTTGAAGATAATCAGCAGGTATTTTTATCTTATTATATAGCCGGCTGTTGTCACATCAACAATCAAAAGAAAACAAGAGATATTTGAGCGAATTTCGGCGCCCACCGCCAGCAGTGCTAAATCCCACCCTGTGCTTGGCTTATCGCCATTCTGCGCTCACAACCAGTAGCGCGCTCTCTATCGCTCTCTCTCTTTCTCTCTCGTTCCCAGCTGTATTGGCGTAGGTATGGTATGGGTTATGGTTTCGCCACAGCTGCCGGCAAAGTGTTCCCAGTTCTGTTGGTGTTTTTGCATTGTAGTTTCAGTCTGAATTGGTCGGTTGTTGAGCGCGGAAGTGCTCAGAGTGCGAGAGCTAACGGGCACAGAGCGCGATTTGTTTGAATGGCTGGTACGTTTACGTTCGCGTCTATTCGTATGTGATTGAGTGTGTGTGCGTGTGTATGTGTGTGTGGGTGAAGAATAACAACACCGACATCGAAATAGTGAAGCACAAAGGCCAAACAAAGAAAGGAACACCAAAACACAACAATAACAACGGTAGCCAACAGTCAGCGTCAGAGTCAGCGTCAGCGTCTTATATTTTTTTGTTCTTTTATTTTGGTGAGTTCGAGGTGGAGTTGGTGCTGCTATTGCTGTTGCTGTTGCTGTTGCTGTTCATACCGCGTGTACCTGGGTCAGTTTAGTTGGCATATTCACGTGACTAGCGCTGTAAATAAAAATTACAATTTGCATCTGTGTTAGTTGGCAGTAGTAAGTGCTCATGACGTGATTTAATAACTGTGTAAACAATCGGGCAAATCAAACAGCTAACCCATACTTAATCTATGTACGTAAGCGCCGCGTGACTCTCAAATTGCATCCGGTTGATGCTTGGCGTAGTGCGAAGCGAATCGAATCGATTTCAACTCACCTAAAGAAAAGTTGGCAATCTTAAGAGAACTGTGCATAATCTTACAAACTCCCCACAGTAATGCGTAATATTTTGGGCACTGCAGAAAAAATTACTTCTATTTGCGTAAATGCTGACTGCACTGTACGTGTGAAGGTGTCTCTGTGTGTGTGTGACTTAGTGGGTTTATGTGTGTGTAGGTCGACTGCACGCATTGTGAGTCATCCGCGTTGGTCAATATGCAATCTCAGCACAATTTACTCTAACACATAGAAGTTTATTTTTAACCCTTGGCCCTCTCAAAATTTGTGCCGCATGCGAATTTTGACTAAACGACGACAACGACGCTAGCGACGCTCGTAAAGAATTTTAAAAGTGAGCCGCGGCTATAAATACTAAATTTGTCAACAAAAAAAGAACTGAATGATTTAAATGCTGCTCGAGTGCGCTCTGTTGTCAGCAAGTTCATCAAAAGGCAAATGCCAATAAAATATCATTATGTAAAAACCTTTGCCTTCTACTAATGCCTGTACACAGATGTGCGTATGTGTGTGTGCATCAGTGCTTGTGAGCATACTATATATATTTAGACGCAGGCCGATCTGGCAGCAGTCGCTAACTTTTTGCATTAAGTGTCATTAACCTCGAGAAATCGGCGAATCGACAAATCGACGAATCGAGTTCGATATGACGTGAATACAAACTTCTCATTTATTCAAATGATAACAATTTTCACGTGACTGACTTGACGTGATAATTTGATTTTATGCGCCATTTGCTTTTCCAGTGCCACACAACACTTACTCTAAACGGGTTGTTATATAAGCCACGAAACACTTGTATACAACAGAAGAGTTCATATCATATATATATATATATATATATATATATATATATATCATATACATATGTATATATGCTTGTAGCTGATGACACAGTTCTCATTGGATTGGCTGTAGAATCTGAAAAAAATTGCAATGGAGTACTTTATTTTTGAGTGTCTCTTGCAGTTGCAGCAATCGAAATAAGTAAACAATAATTAATAAGGTCAGTTTTCTTATTATGTGTAAAAGTGATTAGTAATAATAAAAGGTCTTTGTTGCCATTCGATAAGCTGCATTCATTGAGCGCCAAGGAAAAGAATGCATGAATGCAGTTAGAAATATAAATAAAGAATGACAAACAGGAAGGTACCCTGTATTCAGAGATTGTATTTGAAAATAATAAATAATTCCAATTTTTCTTTTTTTCTACTGTTCATTAAGATACTCTATAAGTATAATTTGCACTAAAGTTCTTTAAAGTCTTTCAGTTTCTGCAATACTTTTCCTAAATAATATTTAGGCTTTATAACCTATAATGAAGTATAATAGAAATAAATTTTATATATGCCAAGCTATATCATTCAACTATGATTCATGCAATCATGGTATACTATATTATCGATGCTGTTGTTGTTCCCTTATATACCCTGTTATGCATAATATACCCATGTTTTAATGCCCTTCAATACGATGCATTCATTCTGAATTAATTAGCATATGCAGTCACTTCTTCACTTTTAAGCACTCAAATACCCTTTAAAAGTTCTTAAGCAACTGATAAGCCAGCTTTCTTAATTTTTATGGATATAATTGTGCTAAAATATATATGCACATATATACAAATGACCCAATTGACACAATCTTGATTTATTACCATTGTGTGTGAATCTTGTATCAGACTTTGTCTTCTCGGAACTCGTTCTTTGTTTCATTTGCAAGGAAACGCACAGTTATACAAGTGAGTCAAGTGAGTCATAAGCTTATCAAAAACATATTTATAATACGCTCGCGCTTAACATACATATGTTATGTATGTTCAAATTAATACTCTAAATATCCACTAACCACAGTTGATCACGCTGTCAAATCGAACGCACACGCATTTCGTGATCCAGTTAAGTATATCAGCATATCAGATACGCTGCCTCGTAATCAACAGCCAGCTTTAATATATATGATTAATAGTATTATGACTACGTCAATATTTTGATTTCGTTCTGATTTACGAGTTTCAAAACCAAATAAATAATAATAATAATGGAACGGCTGTATTTGTAGTCGTCGACAGTATGTATACAAAGTTCTACCAATTTAACCTGTGTGTGCCTCCGATTCCATTCGTAACACAAGTCAACAGATGATGTCATGATCCAGACCCAAAACCAAAAGCCCGGCTCACACTTACAGGCACACACACACACATTCACACACGCATACTGAATTTTTCGAAACGCTGAGCTCAGCTCGTGCTGTCTATGTCGATCATTAGCTCACCGGTTCGCGGAATGCCTCTATTTATTTGTTCTCTTCTATACGGAAATTCATCAACACGCTCTGCTCGCTGAATTCTGACTTTTCCCACTCGTAATCGGAGATATGAGCTCATCTTTGATCACCATTCGCGTTTTTTCTTGCAACATGCGTATATAATCAAATTTCCCTATATGTACAAAAAATACCATTAAACAGCAGTAATATTTGGGGTGACTTAAGCGGGCGTGCTCGACTGCTCAGCTACCGTATGTGATCATAGCTATAAAATCAATCTATATTTTGACTTAGTTCTTCTTTTGAGAAATAAGATTAACGTATCTAGTTGTTGAAATACCAACGAATTGGCAATATGGTTTTTACTTTACTTTACAGGGTATACATATTGTATCCTTATTTAACGAATATTTATCGAAATTGGTATTCTATTTAGTAACTGAAGACGAGATTTAAAAAACAATCAAATTTGTAATGCAATTCTTACTTTATCAATGAATACAGGGTATAAATACTATAATCTAGGCTCTCACTGCAAACTTCAAACTTTCAATTTGGCAATCGTTGAAAGTAGCTCTAAAATTTGTAGCCATTAAGATCGACTCAATCGAACAGGCAAATAAACAAACACTTCTATTGTTCTTTAACGTTTCATGCATGCCCTTGCATTTTTAGTGAATACAGGGTATCAGAACTATAGAATGACGGCAACATCTTACGATTCGAATTCCAACTCGTTTATTTGCACTGCCAGTAGAACTGGCAATGTAGCTGACCCTCGGTTGACGCCTTCAGCTGGAATTGTTGCAGCATCAATGGCATCGCCCACACGCGATCTGTCAGCGCGAAACTTGCGTCAACTCGCACCACATATTATATAGATATCTTATATATGTACATGCATATCGACACTTTGGATGAGCTTGGTGATACTCTATGGTTGCCTACAATTTGTTAAATTGCAGCAATTAATTTAATCAGCTTGTAACTGTTGCCTTTTCAAATGTTAAATAGAATGCAATGCATGCAGCTCAGTTGTATGTTCCGCGTTTTTAATGTCGCATGTTTAATTGACTTTTAGCTGGAAATATCGATTTGTTGAATTTCAAATGCATTATTATCGTGGCTGTTGCCATGGTTAGAGAAGGTCTAAAAACAACAGGTGCAGTTTGTATTTGCACGTTATATAAGAATTATAAATTTGGACCTGTTCTCTTTGATTTTATGAGTAACAATAGTATAGTTAACATAATGTATATTTTGTTTCGCTCAGAGACCCTTCTTGCTGGCAACGCCCCAATGAAACACCAGCAACATGTGCATCTATCAAAATCGCAAAGTATGATAAAGACAACTAAGTGACTTAAAGAACAAAAGCTGAAATCTCAACTGCAAATATATAATAAGCCAATTAGAGACAAGCTGCAAAAATGACAATAACGTATACAGGTGAAGTGGCCACATGCCGTGGCTTTGGCTGTTTTCTCAAACTGCTGCTCAGGTAAGTGATAAAAGTTATATACATAAGATATATATATATATATATATATATATATATATATATATATATATATATATATATATATATATATATATATATTTATATATATACGTAAGTGAGTGATTAGTATTCAATGAACAGAACAAGCAAAAGCTAAATAAAGCTTTTACGACATTTTTAGTTGATTACTTTTTGTTCTTTTATCAATTAAATTCGCAAGATCTTTGTTTACCAGAAGAAAAATAAAGTTTAAAATGATTTTATTAGTTAATGCTTACGGCAATGCTTTTTCGAATCATTAAACTTATTTTGAAAATTTTCTAAAGTATATATAAAATTTAGTAATTTTGTGAGTTCCACTTTTAATAAGTAGTTCGACTATGCGTCAAAATTTGTTTAATTGGATTGATTTATTTATATATAAAAAGGCCAACAAAATTCTATAATCAGATAATTTAAATCCTAATTTAGAATAGCTCTATCTTTTAAATCTGCTTTATCACCTAACTCTATCACCTGTTTGCAGCTTAAACTTTGCCTTAATCTGCAGTAAAAGACCTTTGAACAGTAATATCCTTGATCCTACGGGCCTGATTTCACAAAGTTCCATCAGCTTTTAATTAAAAGGTTTCTAATATAGACGAAAGAATTGCTGTTCAAACAAATTCTTTATTGAGCCGATTTATTAGCCGATAAAACAATATAATCTTTAGATTACGGGAATACAATAATGAATATGATAATACGAAAACAAGTGAAGAGAAAAGGAATTAAATAAGAGAAGAAAGTAAAATTACCTTAGCTCGGGCAAGGCCTGGTAACATGTGTTCAAGTTGTCATATAATATTGCAATGTAGGTGTTTGAAAAAAAAGTTGTATATTTACGAATTACAGTGCTAAATGCGAAGCGTGTAAAAAATTGCAAGTCGAGTGCTAATTAAAGAACTGACACAGTTCGTTCGAGCTGGGCAATTGAGCTAGTGACAGTCGTCAAACGACAACACACAATTGCAACTAATGCAAATAATAGAATTTTCCATGCATACACAACGAGCACACAAACAGCGAGTATTAGATTGTAGTTCCGCTGATAGCAGCAACAACTCCACCCACACATGATACCTCTGCCTCTGCCACTGCCACTGCCACTGCCTCTGCCTCTGCCTCTGCCTCTGTCCTTGCCACTGATACTGATACTGATACTGATACTGGTAGACATCCACATTTACATAAACAGTGACTGCTGCAGTGTTATCTAAGCCGCATTTGACATCTGTCATGCGTGTAATTTGAATTATAATTTAATAATTGGTAGCAAGTGCTTCTAGCCATATCTATGAGCATGTCTGTGCACATACATATGTACAGATATGACACATACAAGCTAGTATGTGGTAGTTCATTTATTTGAATGATCCGCTGATAGTGTCAGCTGGTATTGATTGTTGCTGCTAATCAATGAACCGGCCATCCTAGATTGATGATAATCAAACCGTTTTGCTAATTTAATACATTACTGCACTTGATATATAAAAGCAAATAGTTAAACGAAATAAAATATGAGTAAAACTCTTTTCGATAACTTTTAGCAACCTGTAAACATATACCCTGTAAAGTTTTTTGAACTCGAGTAATCATGTCTGGGAATATGTGAAATTTTAATTAAATTTATCAGCGAGGACAGACCCTGAAATCTTTGTGGGCAACTGATAAAAGTCAAATTTTGTTTGTCATTTGCTTATGATAAATGATTACGTGTTTGTTTTTGTGTTTTTATCACACAAATGTTTGATAAGAATTTATTTTATAATTAGTTGGCTTTTCATTTCAAATGACGACTGGAACATTTTCAAATTTATATAGTATATATATAACATATGCCTATTTTTATGACGTTTAGACGGTGGCATGATTATTGCTCAATATCAGACCGATGACGTTGACAGCTCCAGGAAGATTGGTAAACACATGCCAGACTCTGTGCCGCAGAACCTTATTTTGATTAGTTGGAGTCAATAGGGCCCATAAATGATAAAATATTAGTAAGGTTACTAAGAATCTACAATTGTAGATCTATTTTTAAACATGATCTGATATGTCTTAAGCTATAAATTAATGCTCTGTTTTTTTGTAGGTGGCGCGGAAGTATTTACAAATTAGTCTGGCTGGATCTGTTAGCCTTTCTAACATTATATTATCTACTTAATCTGGTTTATCGTTTTACGCTCAATGAAGCCCAGAAGGAGTAAGTAAAGCTTGAATGTTTACATTAGTTCATGTATTTATTGTAGTCTATTTGCAATGTAGAACCTTTGAGGCGATCGTCGCCTATTGTAATAGTTATCGTGATCTCATACCGCTGTCTTTTGTGCTGGGTTTCTATGTATCCATTGTAATGACTCGCTGGTGGAATCAGTACACTTCCATCCCCTGGCCGGATCCCATCGCCGTCTTCGTCAGCTCCAATGTGCATGGCCAGGATGAGCGTGGTCGAGTCATGCGTCGCACGATCATGCGTTATGTGTGCCTGTGTCTGACCATGGTCCTGGCAAATGTGTCCCCTCGCGTCAAGAAACGATTTCCCGGCCTCAACAACCTGGTGGAGGCGGGCCTGCTCAACGAGAATGAACGCACCATCATTGAGACCATGAACAAGTCATTTCCTAGACCCTCCAAGCACTGGCTGCCCATTGTCTGGGCGGCGAGCATCATTACGCGAGCCAGGAAAGAGGTAATAATAGAGAGGATAACATTGTAAGATGTGTTAATTTATAAATATTATATATATATATGCATATATAGGGCCGTATTAGGGACGATTTTGCTGTGAAAACTATCATCGATGAGCTGAACAAATTTCGAGGACAGTGCGGATTACTGATTAGCTACGATACGATCAGTGTGCCCCTGGTTTACACCCAGGTAGTTACCCTGGCTGTGTACTCATATTTCCTTACCTGTTGCATGGGTCAGCAGTGGACAGATGGCAAAGTCGTCGGCGGCAGCAGCTACCTGAATAAGGTTGATTTGTATTTCCCAGTGTTCACCACGCTGCAGTTCTTCTTCTACATGGGTTGGCTAAAGGTGGCCGAGTCCCTGATCAATCCCTTTGGCGAGGACGACGATGACTTTGAGGTAGATCGATCTACTGAGCTGTTAAAACAAGTGATAACTGATCTAATCCTTAGGTTAATTGGATGGTGGATCGCAATTTGCAAGTTTCCTATTTAATTGTAGATGAAATGCATCATGATCACCCGGAGCTACTGAAGGATCAGTATTGGGACGAGGTGTTCCCCAATGAGCTGCCCTACACCATTGCTGCAGAACGCTTTCGGGAGAATCATCCGGAGCCCTCGACTGCCAAAATCGATGTGCCGAAGAACGCGGCCATGCCCTCGGGCATGTCATCTGTGCGAATTGATGAAATGGTTGGTAACAATAGCAACGTCGCCTCTGGGTCAAAGCCGACTGCCACTGAGCAGCCGCCGCAAGGGGCAACCATGCAGACAGTTACTTATGACCTTTCCAAGGCTGCGCCAGACGAGGAGGTTAGAATCAAAACGTTGGCAGCATTCACTAGCGATACGAAGTATTGGCACCAACTAATCGGCTATATTAACTAAATGTACATTCATGAACTTACCTCATGAACATGGCGTGGCGGAAAATCAAATTAAAACAAAACAAAACAAACAATAATCAAACCTAAACGTATTTTCTAACCTTCTTCTGTAATTAACTGAAAAATGTATTTCATATGGGATTCAAGTCGATCATTGGCATTTCAAATCACAGCGGTGTTTGGTAGTTATATCTAAGATTTATTTAAGACTTAAATGATAAACAATTGAATACTCGAATGAAATGAACAGTGGATTCTATGAATATCAAAATGCGTTGTTATATAGTTATCAAAGTTATGAAAACGAAACCTACTATAGAACAGAGTCAGATTCATATTGAATCCACTGAACATTATCACCAACCTAGTTGTAAATCTATTGTGGTGTTTGTGTTATTGTTCTAAGCTATAAGACTGCATAACTAACTTTTGATTCTAACAATAATCTGTTTGCCTACAGCCTCTAACTGCACTACGCTCTGCACGGCTTTCAGTTGCTTTAGTGCACCCCAGAAAGAAATCTGCACCAATTGGTTTCAAGTAACCTATGCTCACTTTAAATTCTCTCTCTCTCCCTCTTCCTCTCCCGCTCTCTCACTCTGATTACTTGCAACTAATCTACCCTTTTCTCATTTACTATGGTAAACGCAGGCTGACGATGCCAGCGGCATACACTTCTCAGCAGGCAATGGTAAATCGCGCCTGGGACTCGGCTCCTCGCCCAGTCTGGTTAGTATCTCGGGTACTATTTCGCGGGTGAACACTGTGGCATCGGCACTGAAGCGCCTGCTCAGTCGCGACGACAGCCGTCCGAACTCTGCTACTCCCAGCGACGATCCGGGCAAGTATCGTTTCCCGAACAGCGCCAGCTCTGCCAGCTTGACGGGCGCCAATGTCGGCTCATCGGCCGTTAAGCCGGCGGGCAGCATGCGCATTACCCAACAGGTGATCGAGGAGGTGGACGAACAGGCGACCATCACATCGACGCGCCCCTACGAGCCGCGTCCCAATGTCAAAGATATATTTTCGCCAACTACCGGTGAGCCACAGCAGCAGCCGGGCGGCCATCCACTGCAACCGCCACCGCCTGCAAGCAGAGCCGGGGAGCAGCCGGCGCGCTCCCAGCCAATGGATATACCCAGACGCTCGCCGCAGTATGAGCGCGCTCACTCGCAGTATGAGCCGACAGCATCGCTCTTTCCGCCCGGTGGTGTGGACGCATTGCTGAGCACCTCGGCGCCAGCTGGAGATGGGCCCTCGCTGTTGGCAGGAGACACGGCGCCCAGCTCGCCGCAGGGCGACAGCAGCAAATCCTTGTTCGAGCCGAACAGGGCTGTCAGCCGAGAGACAGGTAAGTGGTCGGCCCTGGTGCCATGGAATGATGCCTACGATGCCTTCATTCTCCTGCTTTTGATATTCACATTTAACATTGATCTTCATCTATACATATCCACAAACACACACACATCCGCACACTCTCGATCTTTCGACTGTTAATACTTAAAGCGCGTGAGAGACCCGATGCACCGCAGTACTTCCGGTGGTTCGTGACGCCCGGTAAAGTTGAAGCATTGGCCAAACTAAGTTTATTTCGTTCCTTAGCTTATTCTTCCGCATATATGTTGCTAGTCCACAAATCATTCTTGTTGGAGATGTGGTATCGTTTATTATTTTCTATTCTCTTAATCACTATTTATTCATATTATTATATTTTTGTTGTTTGATAAATCTGTTGACTTGTTTACCATAATTACTAACCAGAGCTTAGCAGTTATTTGCATCAGTAGTTTGTATTATGTTGCAGAAGACTCGATTTTGATTCTTCGGTTTTAGGTTGTCGATAAGGTAATACTCTCGTTACCGTCAAATTTATATTTAGATTTTGCCTAGCCGTAATCTCCCTCTAGCCTTTGCACGTCTTAATTAATCCTCATTAATCGTTGCTAACTTCTAGTCCAGTTGAAGCTAATACAACTCTCTGTCCTTACAGTCGAAAATATCGACATTAAAACATCGGCCGATGTTTTGGCCAACACAGCTGCCGAGCCTCCGCCAGACACTGGCGATGACTTCGAGAAGCTACGAGCTGCTCGCGAAAAGGAGAAGTTGGTGCGACAGCAAATGAACTTGGCGAGGACGATTAGCACCGCCCCGGGCGTGGATGCCTCTGGAGTGCCAGTTGTGGTGCCGGTGGCTCTAGTGGCACCGCCCGCGACTCAACCAAGTGCCCCAACCCCGCTGAGAACAGTGCCTTCCAATGCTGATTTGCTCGCCGGCGGTGATCCAGTAACCAGTTCTACCATCAAGTCCGAGGATGCCCCCACAGGAAGTTGAACTGACAATTAGAGTTTTGTATTTGGGCGTACTTCATGGAGTATGCCGCCTGTGCTGTACACTTTTTCAAACTACCTTTAAGCTAATTAGTTAGCGTTAGTTAATTTATCTAAGCTACTAAACTTAATACCTTAACAAGCAGAATGATACAAAAACAAACAAAAAAAAAACGCAGAAGCAGAAACAGATTAAGAATGCTCATAACGTTAAAACGATCTTGAGTGAAAGTGGACCCATTTAGCGCAGTTAACATACCTATTATTTATCAATTAAGTCAACAGTGATTTGAATCTATACAATAATATAAGTTTTTCTAAATGGCCAACTAATTGTGTTTTACTGATAATAAAAAGCGAACTGACTGCTCTAGGCGGGCCTGATGCCTGATGCATCGCTTCTTGAATGATTTATATATATATCATATATATGTATCATATATACATATGTATACTATGGGAAATCGAGTAAATAATGAAAATTGAATTGATTCGGTTCTAGATGCTTGTAAATAAATAAATAGAGTAAATATAGAAAATTGAATCGTTTCGGGTTTAGATGCTCTTTGTTGATGAGACTGTAAAGAACTATTTAGTTTCTCAAATGAGTCCTAAAGCATAAGTATCTACTATTTTTATACCCTGAACCCATTGAAAATGGGATTTCAGGGTATAATGTTTTTGTGAAAATGTATGTAACAGGCAGAAGGAGGCGTGGCAGACCCCATAAAGTATATATATTCTTGATCAGGATGACGAGCTGAGTTGATCTTGCCATGTCCGTCTGTCCGTCCGTCCGTCCGTCCGTCCGTCCGTCCGTCCGTCCGTCCGTCCGTCCGTCCGTCCGTACTAACGCAGAGATCTCCTAAACTACAAGTGCTAGAGACTTGAAATTTTACATGTATACTCGTGTATACCATACGCAGTACGAGCTTATCATATTTTTTCGATAACTCATCCCATTTCTTTTTTATCGATAACAAGCGAAAATCTGACTTTGTTTTTAAAGCCTAGTTGGATTACTGTTAGACCTAGAGACTTCAGATTTACTGTGTAGATTAATGTGATGAATACAAAGATTTTGTCATTTACAGATTTTGGATGCCACGCCCCCTTCGCCCCAAATTTGAAAAAAACGTATATGAAGTACTAGAGACTTGTGCTTTGGCATATACACACATTTGAATGTTATTATTACGTTCTGAAAATTTGATGAAGATAGTCCCACTACAAAAAGATTTATTCAACAAACAAATTTTCGTAATATAGCCCACACGGCAGCCCAAGCGCAGTAAGTGCGCAGTTAGCAGAGCAATTGTTTATGCGTTCGTATGGATGCATGCGTACGGGTGTGTGTATGTGTTTTTGTATATGTGCATGAAAGATGTGTAGAATGATTGGAACCAGTACTTTGCAGGGTTCAGGGTATCTCCTAGTCGAGCAGTCTCGACTAGAGCCCTCTTACTTGTTAATGTTTTAAGGAATGAGATTTTTAAAATTGGCAATATTCGTAATTTGTAGTGTAGATATTATACTTCAAAAACTACGTTAATAAATCGATTCTTATAGAAATTTTGCAAATGGGAAAGAGGGAATTTGCTAATTTTGTACTACGATATACATATATGCGTCGTACGGTATATAAGAATAAGATATATAAATATATATCTATCCGTGGTAAATAGGAAAATGCATTTCCCAGTATCTAAGAAACTCTGGTAGTAGTAACCCAAAAACAATTTGTGCGCTCGTTTGAGGGCGTAAAATACAAAAAATATCCTGCTATTTGGGCATTTTTTTAACGAAAGCTTCCAAGCTGTGAAAAATATATATATATCGATTGGGGGCGTGGCTAATCGGAAAGTGGATCTGTGGCAGCGTTTGGGCCGTGAATGAATATTCTGAGTCAGTAACGCCCGAACGCTGAAAAAAACTTGATATGCGCGTGCTATACAAAAGCGTTTAAACATACGGACAGGATTACATCGACTCAGCTCATCGCATTGATCAAGAATATATATACTTTATGGAGTCTGCCACGTCTGTTACATACATTTTAACAAAACCTTTATATCCTGATTTCCCCATTTTCAATTGGCTCATGGTATAAAAGTGAATTCTAGATATACTGCTCATACAAAATGAGCAATTACTGCCATAAAAGTGTTTGCATTGTTTATCGAACAGGTATACTATTTAGATATATAAGTATATAAAGGTCGCTCACTAACCTTTCGTATACTGTGAGTGGCCAACAAAATTTAAATTTTAAATTTACGATAATTTGTGGTTATACGGGAGGAGAATGATGCACGTGGAGTAATTTGACATTGCGTAAAACAAAAGTATTTCCAAGTTAGTTGTGGCCTTAGGAATTTCTAATATATGCGGGAACCAATATAACTCAAACTTTCAGGAGTTTTAATAATAGTATTTTAAGAAGATGAAAAAATGCGAATTTATTTGAGATATGCATTGCACTGTTAGTTAATCATATGCATGAAATGCACTAAATAAGACATTTGATCTTTACGATTTTTAAATTGTATTCATTTCCTAATTCTTACAAACCGTATAAAAAAAATAAATACAAGTGATCCACGCTCGAACTTAAGACTCAACTTATGAAAACGTACATACATATAAGAATTTCCAAATAGCATCGTCTCACATTAATTCATAGGATTACATACAACACTTGATATAAATTATATATCTAATGATATTTAATATAGCTTTAGATACTAAGTCAATACAACTAATAGAAATTAACATAAACGCCAAAAGCGTTAAAGGAAAAATCATCAAGTTTGTTGGGATAGTGCGTAGACAAGATTTTCAGTTGGCTCATTAAATGTGTGTGCTCGCAGATCAATCTAATAGCGTGTCACCTGGCCGCCATAGCGGTCCTGTGCCGGGCGACTTCCGCCGTACATCCCACCAGCTCCGCTGTTGCCTTGATAGCCACTGGAGCGTTCGTTGTAGCTGCGATCAAAACGGCTCTGTGTCTGCATTGGACGCCAGTTGTCGTCGATTGTGGCCGACTTTTGCCACGAATTATTGCCATGCATGTTTGATGACATTCCATTGTTGCTGTAAGATTTCAATGGGCCACCGCCACCGCCCAAATGAGCGCTGCCACTGCCGCCACTGGATGGTGCCCATATGTTAAC
Source organism: Drosophila hamatofila (assembly GCA_035045345.1). Classification (NCBI taxonomy): domain Eukaryota; kingdom Metazoa; phylum Arthropoda; class Insecta; order Diptera; family Drosophilidae; genus Drosophila; species Drosophila hamatofila. The sequence goes on along the minus strand of JAWNPA010000020.1, from coordinate 30,358,960 downwards.
GTTGTTCGAGTTGCTGCCATAACCACTGGTTGCTCCACCGCTGGTAGAGTTATCATAGCGCTTGTTGCTACTGAAATGATTGACAAAAATCGTGTTAGGGTGTCTTCAATTTAGAAAAGTTCATTGGTTCATTTACTCACTGTGACATGTCGTCGACGCCGCCACGTCTGTAGTTAGAGGTGTTGCTGCGGTCGGTATCATTATAGCGACCACTCCCACCACCAGTGCCACCACTTGTGTTGTTCTTGTGACCATAAGAGGCGGTTACGTTGCTAGTGTTGTTCTTGTGCACATATGAGCCGGCACCGCCGCCCGTGTTGCTCTTGTGAACATATGAACTACTCGAACCACCAGTGCTGACGCCACCTGATGACACCGGCAAATGACGCACCTCTACCTCGCGTTTGTAATCATCACGCTTGCTGGTGGTGGACGACGAGTACTCGTGCTTGGAGCTTGTGCCATAATCATTGCCAGAGCGCTTGCTAGGCACCGCAGCGTATTCATCAATAGCACCGCGCTTGGTCCCAGTGGAGCTGCCGTATTCGGTACGTTTATTTGAGGAGTATTCAATTCGCTTGGAGCTTGAATAGTCATCAAGTCCACGCTTGGAGGCCGATGAGGTGCCATAATCATCATGCTTCTTGTCATAAGTACTAGTGCTGTAAAAAATATGTTCGGATCAATATCAATTGATTTACAATGCGGATTTTTGAAACATACTTGCGTGAGCTAACCAAAGACGTATCAAAGCGTGGCGGTGGTGGAGCATCAAACACCGCGGAACGCTTGCGGTCAGAGACATCGGTGTAGCGATCATCAGTGCGCTTGCTTAGCGAACGCTTAACGGGATCATCACGTGATTCCATGATCCTGGAGTAGCAGGTGGGGAAAGATGAAAAGAGTAGAGTATAGCATATTAGAAATATTTTAAAGGAATGCAATTCAGATTGTCACATATATGTAAATAGAGTTTAGACTAGGATGCAGTTCGTTTGCAGTTGCATAAACATAAACATACATGAATGCAAAAGCATTTGCCTAGACTGCCCGGCAGTTTTGTTGAGGTTGAAGAAACAACGTGGCTGCTGCAACTTAACACACTTAACTTAATTTACTAGGCCAAATGCCTTTTGAGAATATGTAAAAATAAATATGGTGTTTGTTGTTTTTTTTTTTTTTTTTTTTTTTTTAACGCTGTTACGTTTATCATACTTCATCTGTTGACGCTTCAATTCAAGGCGCTCCAGCTCGATTTTCTCACGCTCCAGCTTCTGACGCTCCCGCTCCATGCGCAGCAGTTCAGCCTTCTCACGCTCAAGGCGCTCCCGCTCGATGGCCAGCTTGCGTCTTTCCTCAGCCAGGCGCTCCTCCTCAATGCGCTGGCGTTCACGTGCTTCGCGACGACGTCGCTCCTCCTCGCGTAGCTCACGCTCTCGTTCACGCAGGCGCTGGCGTTCCCGCTCCTCACGAATCTTCTGATAGGACAGCATCTCACGTTGGCGTCGCTCACGCTCACGCTGACGTTGTTGGATTTCACGATCGTCTCGTGGTTGGCGTGCCGAACGACGCTCGTGGGACTCATCGCGGTGCTGAGACTTGTGACCCGTTCCAGAGCGGTGATCACGATCATGGCGCCTCTCACTGGCCGTCAACGACTTATCCTTGTCATCACGCGATGGCTTGTTGTTGCGCTCCTTGTCTTTACCCTCGCGCTTGTTGCCAGATTCCCCACCTGCGTTTTTGCCATCCCCATTGGCGTCGCCACCCTTCTTGTCATCGCCCCCGTTGCCCTTGGCGCCTGACTTCTTATCTTCATCCTTCTTCTTCGACTCATTGCTGGACTTGCTGTTCGTCTTGTTATTAGCCTTGTTGCCAACTTCTTTGGATGAGCTTGCGCTGCCGCCGATTTCATTCTTGGTGCGTTCCACGGATATAATTCTGCCGTGCAGCTCCGTACGATGTAGATTATCAATGCAGCGCGAGGCATCTCCGGATGAGGACATAGTTACGTAGCCGTAACAGCGTGTGCCAGGAGTGCGTGTGTTGGTGACCACCTTTGCTCCAATCACCTTGCCGAACTTCGAGAAAATGGCCTTCAAGTCGCTGGCGCGTGTCAAAGTAGACAGACCGGATACCCAGAGATTTCGTGACAGCAAAGCCTGCTTGCCAGCAGCACTGGACGAAGCACCAGCTGCGCCTGCACCTCCGGCCGATCCCGACTTGCTGTTGGCAGCGGCACCCAATGATGCCGATGCTGCACCTGCTGCTGTTGTCGACGTTTTCTCTGCAAGTTCCATGTAAATAATAACAATATTGGAAGAGAGTTATGGTCAGAGCTGTGAGTGGCTGGAAAACTGTTTTGGTATTTGGTATTGTTTTTTATCATTGATCGTTAAGGGAAGCACTTTAAACGCACACTTTGTAGCTGCTGCTGCTTGCTGTTGTATTGTAAATTATTGACATAACGAACCTGAATCTGACTACTTTCAAAGTACATCGTAATCAACTGCGCACTACGAAAGCTAAGAGAGTGTGAATTTGATTGGGTTGCTGCTCATGCTGCTCCACTGTCGCTGTTGTCTCGCCCTCAAGAAGGATGTCGTGCAGAAGGGATGCCGAAGCAAGCGCGTTGCTGTGGCCCACGTGAAGATCTCTTCCAAGTGTGATTCGCGCTCCTCGGATCGACGCCACTACCCTCAAAATAATCGTTCTTAACATGCCGTAAGTCCACTAAACACTAATTCACCATCAAGATGTTGTAGATTGTGTGCAGAGAACGGCAGTCCACATTACAGGTTGATTTAAAAATGCAGTTTGAGGCTCGCTACGCAAATTGAAGTACATTGTCGAATTTACGAAAGATATACGTAATATCTCTTCTCCTAAGCAATGCACCTGCTTCTCTGCACCTGTTCACTTGCTTCCCTGGACACTTTCTTCATGCAATGAACCCAATACACATCGATGAACAGCTGAAAATCCAGAAACGCCTTCGGATGCCTTTCATCCAGCATGGTCAGATGTTCGTCAGGATGATCTCTACTTGTTACGTCTTACGTCATCTGTGTATACATCAGAAGTCCTTCAAGTTGATGTGCTCTGTCTTTCAGTTACGTCCATTCCACGCCCAACCAAATTCACACTCTCTTACACACTATCTTACAAGTGTGCCGCATATGGTGTTTTTTTTCGCAAGCTTTTACTTAACTCATGCGTGGCCTAACCAACTTATATGTATAACCTTTCAAGCACACTGATCTTCCTGGCGCAAAAGTAACATAAATTACCTTTATCGTCTTTTTGATTCGACGATTTGGAAACCGATTTTTGGTCGCTATGTAGTCCAAAATATACATTGAAAATAAAGTGAAAAGAAATTTAAAGCAATATTAGTAATTAGAATTGTAATAAATAATAGGCATGATTTAAACTAAGCCGGCAGTTTGTATAAACCAACCTAGAATCCTTTTTATCAGTAGATTTGTCATCCTTCTTTTTTGAACGAGCGCTCTCATCATCCTTGTGAATCTTTTTGTCTCCGTCCTTAGCGGCTGCAACCAATTTATCAGTTTTATTTGCCGGTTTTACTGAAAATCGTCATCAGTTAAATTGTTTGATCAATAACTCTCACAAGAATTCCCCTATATTCTTAAAATTAAGTCTATCCTATTTAGTTTATGATGTAATTTTACTAATGGCAATTATCTGTGTAGTTCAGCCCACAATTGCAAGAAATGTGCTCAGACACTACAAGATCTAAAAAGCGGCATTGACACACTTAAAACCTAATTTAGCTTAGTTCAGTTTAGTATAGACGCAGTGCTCATGACAGTGTGTATATATAAGTATATGTGTGCATGCATTTAAAATTGGGGCAGACAAAGTAGGTGTGCTTACCCGACTTAATAGACTTATCGTCCGGAGCCTGCAACGATAAATTTCATTTAAAGGGCGGTCAATGAAAATATGTGTATATCAATTACCTCATCGTGTAATAGTTTTTGTTCCTCTTCGCCAATTGTCAAATTAATGGACTCGTCATTGTCCATGTTTACAGTGTCGCCTGTATTCTCCTCCTGCATCTCCTCATCGCCTGCAGGCTCACCTTCGCCCTCTTCGGCTGCTTCTCCTTCATTGGCCTCTTCATTGCCATTCTTTGCCTGGTCGTACGCCTCAGCATCCTCTTCTTCTTCATCGTCATCTAATATAACGCATACATCATCGACATCACCAACTTGGTCTATTTCATGTCCGTCCTCGTCGGCGTGATGAGCACTGTCTTCCCCATCCCCACTCCCATCGTCATTAGCCGCTACTTGGGGCTCTTCCTCGGGATCAACTGGCTCTTCTTTAATTAGAACCTCGCTTGTGGGATCTTTCTCATTGATCATTGGTGCCGGAATGGGCTTCTTTGGCTTAGCAGCCGGTTCAATCAAATGTGTGTTGGGGTCGACGCCCTCCTCTTTTAGTGCCTAGAATTTTACACATTGTTCTAGCGATGCTGGCCACTTTTGTGAAAGTCTCGCGCATACGTACCCTTTCAAGACGTTCAATTAGCACAGCCTTTGGACCCACAGTCTCCAACTTGCGCTTTTCAAGCTCATCTTTTAAATCGCAGACTCGCAACTCGTTAATTTTCTTGCCGATCTCGGGCATTTTAATTAATTCTTATGCACAATTATAACACAATAACCGGAACGTATTCACAATTCCCTCAATGTAAAAAATAATTTAGAAAATTTTCTCGATTTTACAATGTGTGCTCGTCCGTATGCCAACTGAGAATCTTTCACAATTTTTCCTATAATCAAAATGGCGACATAAGAAAAATCTACCAGGAATCAAATATCGATAAGCGAGGGCTACACACTCATTGTCAGCCAGGGATGTGGCATTCAATCATTCAGTCCTAAAATTGTTTGCATTTTGGTTTGTAATAATAATTACTCAATTAATTTTTAAAGTTACATACTTATGTATATGGCAACAAAATATGAGAATCGAAACCTTTTATAGCAGCAGTTAACTTTACAAAATATTTTGCATATATTGTAAGATTATCATACAGCAAACTTATAAATATATATGTAAGTTCACTATTATAAATTAAACAATTTTTAAATACGAAATTGATATTGAAATTTTGTTGGTAAAGACACTTAAATATATTCATAATATTTTTGGATTAATTTATAATTCATTGCTGCTGAAATTTTAATTTTAGTATAATATTATTTTTGTATATTTTTGGATTGCAGCATACGGTCTCACTGTTTGGATAAAACACTTTCCTCCCGCTTGTTTCTTTAAATAGTTGTGGATTTTCGCATAGGCCTACTATGTCAGTGGTTATTGAGACCACACTGGGAGATTTAACAGTAGACCTGTTCACGGACGAGCGACCAGTTGCCTGCCTTAACTTCATAAAGCTATGCCAACTAAAATACTACAACTACAACCTGTTTCACACTGTGCAGCAAGGCTTCATAGCTCAAACCGGCGATCCCAGTGGCCTTGGAAATGGTGGCTCTTCAGTTTGGGGCGTCGTGGAGGGCATGCAAAAACGCTTTTTTGAGGCCGAATACATACCGAAAATACACCACTCAAGTGCGGGCATGCTCTCGCTGGTCAGTGCCGGCAAAAATCTAGTCGGCTCGCAGTTCTTCTTTACACTCGGCGAAAACCTAACTTCACTGGATGGCAATCATTGCGTTATTGGTGAAGTTGTGGAGGGACACGAAGTACTGCGAAAGTTGAACGATGCCATTGTAGACGACAATTTTCGTCCCTATCAGGATATCCGCATAACTCATACAGTCGTTCTCGAAGATCCATTTCCAAATCCGCGTGGCTTTCAAGTGCCCAGCCGTTCTCCATCTCCCAGTGCCGAAAGACTCCAAAATGGACGCATCGCGGCAGACGAGGATATTGATGAGGCCAACGGCAAAACCATGGAGGAGATGCAAGAGATGTTGGCAGAGCGTGAGGCCAAGGCACGTGCTACAATCCTGGAAATTGTCGGTGACCTGCCAGATGCCGAGATGGCGCCACCAGAAAACGTGCTCTTTGTGTGCAAGCTCAATCCCGTGACAACGGACGACGATTTGGAAATCATTTTTAGCCGCTTTGGCGTTGTGAAAGGCTGCGAAGTGATACGAGATCGCAAGACAGGTGATTCCTTGCAGTACGCCTTTGTAGAGTTCGAGGATCAGAAGTCATGCGAGGCGGCCTATTTCAAGATGGACAATGTGCTGATTGACGATCGCCGCATACACGTGGACTTCTCTCAATCGGTGTCGAAGGTGACTTGGCGGGGCAAAGGACGAGGCGTCATTGGTGATGATAGCCAATTGGACTTTAACAACTTGAGAGAAAGCAATGGCAAGAAACACGAGAGAAAACCAAAAAAGAGGGGACAAGAAGATCGGCGAGGGCAAGAAGAACGGCGACCACAAGGAGATCGACATGATCGGCGTCTAGATGGAAACCGAAACGACGAACAAAAAAGAGACATGACCTCGGAAGAACGCAGGAAGGCTCGTGAGCAACGACACAATGAGCAAAGAGAACGCGAGGATCGTAGTCGACGCAACAATTCACAGCGTTCAAGATCCAGGGAAACCAATGCTCGTCATATTGAGCGAAACGAAAGGCGACGATCGAAGTCGAACGACCGAAACGTAGATCGTAGGAGACCACCATCGCCATACAGAGGCTCTCGATACTCTCCAGAGCGCAGACGCTGGGAAAGTCAACGCAATGGAAGTGCGGACAGGCATCACAGGTAGCTTAAATATACTTTTATGTGAATGCTTTACTAACTTATCTATTTCAAGGTCTGCGCATAGAACCCACACGAACTTACAAAATGAGCGGCGGGAAGCGGAAAGAAAGTACAAGGAAAAAGAGTCAGAAAATGTCTCAAGAGATCGAAAGCGCATAGCTGTGGAGGAGCAGCGCACATCTAAGAAAAAATCAAAACGAGCTAAATCCAGCAGCTCGGAATCCAGCGACTCCTCCGATGATAGTGAATCATCTACTACTGAGAGCTCCGATGAAAGCTCCTCGGATGAGCGCAGCAAACGCAAAAAGCACAGCAAGTCGAAGCAGAAAAAGAGCACAACTAAAAGAAAGCACAAGTCGAAGAAAAAACATAAAAAATAATAACCGACTTGTTACCGACTTGCTATACGAAATATATGTGTATAATTTTAGTTAAACTAGCTTGCTAATAATCACAAAATGTATTTTCATTTATTGCGCGCGTCTACCTCGGCCTGTAGCGCTGCCATGGCTGCTCCACCTCCACAGCAGCCTGCTGATTTGTCGCCTCGCCGTCTACGCGGAGGCTCGATGACAGCATCGGGATTGAAGACCACATTGTCCAGGCGAGTTGTCTCTGGCGTGATGCGGAGCTCTGCAAGGATTGCGGGTTTGAGTAAATGGGAAACTATTTATGTAATATCTACTGACCGAAGACGTTGTCTTCCTTTTGTTTAGCCTGTATTACATTTGTGCGCAGCTCGTAGTCTACTTCCACTGCTAATTTAATCATCTATAATTATAGGTAAATTTATAGACATGATTATAATTACTCCAGAATGTGGATATGGACCTTTCTGATTTCCTCTTCATTGGTTTCGTTCCGGTTTTGCTGAAAGGACTCGTTTATTTTGTTCCGCCCAGCCACTAAAGCCCTGTCATCGCCCTTAAACACATACTGCCGCGTGCGATGCAACTTCTTAAACGCACTTAGCACCTGTGGGTGGTAAAATAATATAGATTACAATCATTAATCAAATAACAAAATCAGTAAGTTACCTGGCGCTTCAATGGTTGGGACATTTTTTTACGTCATTAACAGACAATCAGCTGGTATTTGAGTGGCATGGGCAACCCTGAAACACTGCAGAGTTGCAAACTAATAATTTATCGAATGTGTCTATCGTAAACTCAGTCGATAGTGTTTTGTTTTTGACCAGTTCAGTTGCAAGAATTTTTTACGTCGCATAGTTGTGTACGACGGTCGTTTCGGCGCGAAGGAATAGTGGGCATTGCTAAAATGCTATACAGCTAAAACTCAAAATTATTTTTTATTATAAAATTCTATAAAACGGCGATGAAAGCAAACACGAATTTAACCAATAAGCAATTACAATAAGCATATATAATCTATACGGACTCCGGTCGTGCGTGTTCGCGGGAGAAAAGTGAAATTATTTACTATTGGCCATTTAATTGTGTGCGTGCCTCACTCAAGAGCCGAATAAACTGCGTCCAGGGCGTGGGCGGGCCTTGCAAAATCAGCACAAAACTGGCTCAAAACGACAAATTAAGCTTCTTCCTCAGGAACATGGAGGAAGAGGAGGAAGAGGTGACAGATCTGAAGCTGCAATTATTCCACAATACAGTACGGGAGCACATTGTAAGTAGCATCAACTGCTGTGACGTCACATTACATCAGTGCCACCACCAGCACCACCCCTAACGGGATACAGCTGCCTACGAGATTTTTGTTGTTGCAGCTGCAACAATTATTGTTGGTACAGCAGCGTACACGTCGCGAAACACAGTTACAGCCGAACAAACACTTGCATGTGTGTGTGTGTGTGTGTGTTTCGTTTTGTTTATGGTTCTTATCAGCTGAGCGCTGCTCGATTTACGAGGCGAGAATATAGAAATTAAAGATAGCCGCCGCCATCGCTGAGTTACTATTTAAGTTGCCACTTAACTAATTTCCTGTTAGACAGTTAACTCCATGACCAAACGATTTCAGAGGCGCAGAGTAGTTTGTACAAATTTAACACCTGAGAAATAAAAAAATGAATAAAAACGGCACACGGCACACAGAAAGAGACTCGCAGCAACAAGTGAAAGTGTTTCGGTATATTAATAAATATTTTGTCTTGTAATGAAATCTATACGCATACATATATGTACATATGTATATGCATAAATGTTTACAAGGCATTGCGCAAACGAGACAAAACCAAAAAAAAAAAAAAAAACAATTGAAATAAATTCGAAAAATTGTTGCACTTGCTAACAGGTTCAAGTGCGGAGCAGATGGCCGCGATTCGTGCCCAATCTCTTAAGTTCAAGTGTGGCAGTTGTCTTTTGTTTAAACAATAGCAGCCGCGGCGGTCAATTCACGAATATATTTCAGCATTTTCAGCTTGACACAGTATACACAGAGAGTCAACACGAAATGTTGATGTCTGCCAGTGCGATGTTTGTGCAGCTAAAAATAAACATTTCGTTTGTTTAAATCATACAATTGCTTAGATATATTGTATATATTACGAATATATATGTATATATGTATATTTATCTATGTTTACTTATTATTTATTATTTAGTTTTGAGCAGGAAACCTGTAGCCGTTGGTTGGTGCAACTGTTCTTTGTTTACCGCATTGATTAACGAAAATTGAATAATGTCAGGCGGTATGTGGGTCAGCAGCAATTAGAGTGCGTGTGTCGCATTCAAAATGTTCTCCCCAAAAACCTGGTCAAAGCGCCCATAAATTATGCAGGAACCCCTCAAAAAAGAATCGAAAAAGAACGACATTCTGTGACATGCCGAAGCTTAAATACTCTTGCAGCGTTTGTATATAGAGATAAGTGGGAATACCATTTGAGTGTTGTTATAAGTAGGTGTCGCATCATACATGTTGAGGTTGGTCAAGATAAAATTTTACTTATAACTAGAGCATTTCGTAAAAATACCAACGATCTATGTCTATGAAACTGAATAGTGAAATAGCCTAGTTTAATTACATGACAACTACGCCACACTGAGAGAAAATAACTTTTAAATGTCCAGTTGAACATGTTCAATAGATTCGTACAATATTTTCTATACAATATTTTCAAAAAGTGCATAAAATGCAATGTAAACCAATCGTCACAATATTTTCGATGTATATTTTCTACAACACATATTCTATAATATTATATATAAAAAAATGTAATAAAAATCAGCTTGATTAAGATTGAAGTCCTTAGACCAAATTAAAACCAATTATTGAAATATTTTTTATGTATGTTTTCCTTAATACTTCCTATGTAATATTGTCAAAAATTGCAAAAAAAAAATCAACTCAATTATTTAAATAAAAAAATAGTGCTCCAAATCTCTAGACTTCAATCTTCCCAATAGTTTTCTACAGGTATGTTCTGTATAAAAAGGTGTCATAAATTGCATAAAAAACAGCTTTATTAAGATTGAGATGAAAATCTCTAGACTTATTATCTCAAATGAAAACCAATTATTCAAATATTTTCAATGTATATTTTCTAAATTATTTTCTTTATAATATCAAAAACTGCTTAAAAATCAGCTTGATTTACCTTAAAATTCCAATCCACAATTGATTTACCCTAAAATACCAATCCACAATCATCAGTAATCAATCGACAGCAATGCGAAATCAATCGGATATATTTACTTTGACAATGTCGCTTAAGCGCTTACTTCTCTCAAATTTAAACAAGCCTTCACAGTATCTGCCCATTATTTCTAATTGTTTGGCTGGAAAATAAATAATAGTTTATTTGGCCATTTGCAAAACATCTTTCACTTAATGGGAGTGCGCGAAACGTATTTGTGGATCCACCATTCACCGGTAAAGTTGTTGCACCACAACATCCTTGGCATGGCAACAGCAACAACAACATCAGCAGCATGCCGCCTAGACAACATTTATGATTGTTCCCCATCCCTCCTCTGCCATTCGGAATATATGCAGCGCTATTTATAGCCAAGTTTTGCGTCGTGGTTTTGGGCGTTTTTTCATCTCGAGTTCATGTCAAGTCATTGACTCGCTGCATTAACTTGGCCAATGCATTTGGCCGGGCAGCTCGCAGAACTTGTTGAGCCCATCAGCTCAAGTGGGCGACGAGCGAAGATATTCCAGGGAATCTCAATGAATACGTGACTCTTTAGAACTATTATTAATATATTATGTCTATATATCTATATGATAAAAATTTTTCTATTTATAGATATATAATATATCACTGTATTGCTAGTATTAGCATGTGAAACGTTTCTACATCTGGAATTTGAATTGAAAATTATATCATAATAGACCCCATATCTATTACTTGATACTCCAGAAATTAGTAGTTCGATCGAGTTACAAGTGTAATATTATTGTTTTATAATATAGATATATGCATATATAGTCGTATAGTCTGCATACGCGGCATTCGCTTGAAATAAACAGCTTATTATCCCTAAAACCCAGAAACATTACCATAATTAATGTATTCATTACACCCTGAACTCATTGGAAATGGGGATTGATGGGCTTATTGGTTTTCTAAAAATGTATGCAACTAGCAAAAAAAGGCGTGGCAGACACCATCAAGTACATATATTCTAGATCAAGGCGGGCGAGCTGAGTCGATAAAACCATGACCGTCTGTCCGTCCGTATAATTGAGATCTCGTAAATGTATACTCGAGTATACTATACGTAGAAGTTCGTTTTGGCTTATTATCAATTAAAATATTACTATTTATTAATCAAAAGTATTGCTTATAATAATAATTCAACATACATATATGAATTGAAAACAAACGTAGGATAATAGAGAAGTTAGCTCTTCGCAGAGTTTAGGGTCTAGCAGTTCCAATTGGAGCACTCTTACTTTCTTTTTGGTAAGGTCAATTTGACAATACAATACAATATCTAGAAATATTTTATATCTCAAGAATACTGCAAATCTGCTAATTTGTTGAAACTTTCTTTCTCTAAGCTAATTTGATTGACTCCACCAGCTCCATAGTAATTCGCTAATTGAATACCTGCCTCCCAAGCAATTAAGCATATCTATGAAAAGATTGTTGTTGTTCTTGTTGATCTCCAGTGTATCGTGGAGTCGTGTACGCTCGCTTGTGCGACAAGTGCGCTTGGGTAACAATCGTAATAGATTTCCGTGAGTATTGTATGGCAACTGGACACAGCTGTGCTGAGGTCTGTTCTTGTGAATTCCAAATGTGCTCGTATCGCCGTATTGAAGCATATTCATTCAGTATTCGTGCCAGAGCGAGACTTGGCATTTAATAGCGCTTATCTCTGTGTTTTATTTTAAAGCGGACTGTGGGACGTTCCACGCGTTCCAAGTTCAACAGCATTGAAATAAAAAGCCAAACGTCACACAATTTGCTCTTCACATTACATAAATACTTTTTGGTTGTTATAAATAAACTACGCACAGTAATAATGTAGAGAGAGAGAGAGAGAGAGCTTTATTCATATATAATTAACAATATATATTGTGCTATAAATAGCTAGAGTCAACTTAATTATTCTTTCAATCAAATCAATGGATCCCAATCAACGCTGTTGGTCTCAATGAAGCATTAAATTAATTGCAAGCTGTCATACTTCAGCGTTATGCATATACTATAACTTATATATGTATAGGTCTATATATATCCCATCTATTGTTTAAGTAGTGGTATTCATTATATGTCAAGAATCAGGGAACGTAATAGTAGATTCTAAGAAAAACAACAATCAGCCATTCGAGACATTATGTATTTATTGTTTTTTGTTTTGAAGATTTTTTTGTTGTTTTTTTTTCTGTTTGTCTTGAGAACATGAAAAAGTCTTTTATTAATGATACTTGCATATTTGCTAATGTTTGTACATATATTCTTTTGTATTTGTTTTTGCGTGTGTTTTTTTGTGTCTTGTTTTTAATTTTTCACAGCGTAAAAAGCAATGACGTGGGCTCTACGCGCTCGGCGTATGTTTTCCATTTGCTCATTTACTGTCGCTCGTTATTTTAAATTGGTGTCTGAGTGAAGATTGTAAGGAAATTGTCGCCAAAAGAAATTGATTAGCGATTGCACTAAAATAAACCAACTTGATATCAAATGAAAGAAAATTAAAATAATGATTACTGGAAGTTGAGTTGAAGTGCATTAGAATAACATTTAATAATTATTTGTATATATTTATATTCAGCTATCTTTGAAAAGTTTCAATCAATTGTTAGCTATTATATATGTATATGTATGTATGTATAAAAATGTATGAGTATTTTCTTCTATACTCAGAATTTACTTTTACTTTCGCTTAGCTGAAGAATATATTGTTTATACTCACTTATACATTAAACAAAGTATACTTGTTTCGGTTGCAAAGCAAATAATAATACTATGAAATAGGTAGATAGATTGATGTATATTTTTCTAGTTCTAATCTTATAGTCATTACCATTTGAGTGGGAATCGCGAAATATTTTACAACTACAAAACTTGGTACTTAAATGTTAAAAAAATTGACCTAAAATTTTATATATCATTTCAGTTTGAGCAAATTTAGTTTGATGAGCTACTTTATTGTTAGATAATTGATTAAATAATCATTAAATAGTATAAACCGTTTACCATGTTTTTTTTAATGTAATAAAATATAAGATACAAGAATATATTCCACACTACTCATACAACTTGCTAAGAAAGCTAATAATAATTAATAATTATTATTTATTATATTATACTAATTATCATTAAAGCTATTAAATTATTCTCGCATTTAATTAAAACTTTATCTATGTACATAATTCCAATACTATATTGACACTCTAAGTGTATTTAAATGGATTTATTTCATTTCATTCAATCTAATCCTTATCAATACAACGTCGTCTTGTCGTCAGCTGCCGATAAGAAATATCTATTTTGACCTTTGATTACAATTTTGCCTGTTGTACGATTAAATGTTTGTTTATATTGATAATTGGGGTAAAGACAAAAGCAATGAATATGTCTCCAAGGCCGGAATTCCTATTCGATAAATACAAATTCTTTTATGTAAACAAATTTAATATTGAGTATATCTTGCTAATTATTAAAGTATAATATTTTTGCAAATAAGGACAGAAATTTTATCAATTAAAATTTAACAATTTTAAAATAAAAACCTAATTGTTTATCTGAATTGTCGATCTGATATTTAGTTGCCCTGTTTGGTTTTTAATTTTAACAATTATATAATTTAGTATTTACGGCCTTGAAACAATCATTGATATCATCTAAATACAAGTGAGAAATATATATATATATATATATATATATATATATATATATATATATATATATATATATATATATGTGTGTGTGTGTGTGGGTACATATAAATATTTATTTATAATTGTTATGTATGTCATATTTAATTATGTTAACAAAAGTGTCAAAAATAAACAATTGAGTGCAGAACAAAAGCTAAATAAAACAAGAAAGAAAGCTCTAGTCGAGACTGCTCGACTACGAGATCCCCTGAACCCTCTTCCAGGAACCAATATTTCAATAATTCGTCGTTTCACTTCTACTTACACATGCACACACATACATGGGCTGCCATGTGGGCTTACTTTGGGCACTTAATTGTTTAATAACTTTATTTGTAGACAGACAATTTTAATAAAACTTTTAGACCGTGATTATAACATAAAAATGTGTATATGTGCCAAAGCACAAGTCTCTAGTATTTGAAATACGCTTTCTGCAAACTTGTAGGGAAGGGGGTGTTTTGGAGGGTGGGGGGTGGAATATGACAAAAACCGAAAATCTTAAAAATACACATGATTGTACATTTTAAATTTGGAGACTCTATCTCCAAAGGTGTAGAAGATATAATTTTATAACTGATTTTCGATAAGGTTTTTTATCGATAACAAAAAACAGAAGCAGTTATCGATTTTTAGAAATAAACTTGATCTGCGCGTACAATATACGGATTTACAGCTTCAAATTTCAAGCTCTTATATCTTCTGAAATCGACGCGTTTAAACATACGGACAGACGGACAGACAGACAGACAGACGGACAGACAGACAGACAGACAGACAGACGGACAGAGCTAAATCGAATCAGCTCGTCGCCCTGTTCAAGAATATATATACTTTATGGGGTCTGCCACGCCTCCTTCTGCCTGTTACATACTTTTAACAAAACCATTATACCCTGATTTCCCATTTTCAATGGGTTCAGGGTATAACAAGTAATTTCTATACCTGAATTTCTATACATGTGTATAAAAGTGTGGCATAATTTCCATATTCCATTATAATAGGAATTCGCATTATATTTTTAAAGTCGTACTGAATTACTGAAAACTGTGAAATTCAACTTCTCCAGGTGTTATTTCGTTTATTTATCTTTTATCTATTTATCTTTTATCTATTTATTTATCTTTTATCCATGATTTCACCTGTTATTGATCGCATAATTTTCTCTCTTTCAGATATTTTTGCTGCTCATCATTTTGCTTTACTTTAGCTCCTATGTGGTTGTCTCTCGCTTCCGACGACGCGATAACGACGATCTCTACTCAAATGACGAGGACGAGGTGCTGGTCTATCGCATAAGGTGAGTTATTGTTGTCTATACAGAAGCGGACAGGTGGTTGAGCGTGACGTGAGACGCGTGTCAACCACCTCTAAGGCTAATTGCAATGCAATCGATACGCATTCACCTGGCAATGTTCAAACTCTTTGCAGCTTTTGGTTGTGCACCTTCACGTTGGCCGTGGCTGAGGGTGCGGCTATGCTGCTGCCCGTTTCTATAGCAAGCAACGAGGTGCTGCTGCTGTATCCCAACAGCTACTACGTGAAATGGTTGAACAGCTCCCTAATACAGGGTAAGTAAAGCTATAGAAACTACGAGAACTAACTCTATTGAATATTAATTTGTTTGTGTTTTCATGGCAGGATTGTGGAATCATGTGTTTCTCTTCTCAAATCTGTCGCTCTTCATCTTTCTTCCCTTCGTCTATCTGTTCTCCGAGTCGACGGGCTTCGTAGGCCACAAGAAGGGCATCCTGGCCCGAGTTTACGAGACGTTCATAGTATTCGTTCTAATGGCCATCATTGTGCTCGTGCTGACCGCCGTACTGAGCGCAGTGTTTGGCATTGAAAAGTTTCAATTCTTTTGGTTTCTAAGTAAGTGTAAACGGAAACAGTTCCGCTTGATTGCTCAGCAGACTGCACCCACCACATGTAGATGGCATCTAAATGCATTGCTAATTTCCGCTTTTTACGCTTCACAGATTTGGGCAGTGTTCACCTGCCGTTCCTTTATTCTTGTGTCTCATTTCTGGGCGTAATGCTAATGCTGAGTAAGTACAATATATTTAAATGATATGGACTTTAACTGATCTCATTATATTTTGTCGTCAATCTGGCCGATGAATTTGTTGATATAGGCCAGCTGCTGGGGATTGTGCAAGCGTGCCTGATTCACGCTCTCCTCGAACAGCTCGGCATCGTTCTGTCGCTTGTGGGCGGTGGCCTTGTAGAGCCAAGCGCGTAGATTAGACTCCTGCAGCTTGTCCAGCACATACTGACAGTCGTCGATGGCACGCTTGTAATTGCGGAGCCTGCGAAGCTGATTTAGTTGAGAACTCTATTTACATTGCATTAAAGGGAATCACTCACCTGATGAAGCACAGGGCCCGATTGTTATAAGTGATTGCGCTATTCTTGACGCGTTCTATTGCCTTGCTGTAGTGCAGAATTGCCTTCTCAAAGTTGCCATTGCGAAACGCCTCGTTTCCTTGACTGCGAACAATATCACATATTGCATAGCTTTTATAACATACTTGTAATCGAATTATTTATACTTGCCTGCGCTGCACCTCGGCCTCATATTCGCGCTTGGCACGCGCCTGGGCACGCTCATTGGCATCGCGTTCCACCTCCTTCATGAAGCCCTGCTGGTCCGAGGTGTAGGGCGTGGTCTGCTCTACGCTTTTCTTATTGATCACAGTGCGATCCTCGCGTACCTTCAACTTCACTTTATCCACATCGATGTGTTCAAAGTCTTCAGCCGTCTTCGCTTTGGGCGGGTCGTCTCCGTCCGTTTCGGGCTCGCCCTTTAAGATTTGGTCGATCTTCTGCAGAGTCTGCTCGAAATCACTAAAGTCATCGTGGTCCTGTTGCTGTTCCATTTTGTGACTGTGACTATAGAAACTTGTATAGAGAATAAAATATTTCTCCTCGCTCAGCTCTTGCCGGCAGCTGAATTTTTGTTTGTTTGTTTGTTTTTTTTTTTTTTTTCTTGCGCTGCTTGCTTGTTTCGACGCCTTGGAAACGAACTAACGCTTTGTTATATTTCTCCCCGCCTACTACAATTTACAGTTTGCACGCCGTACGGGTTTGTCCGGCTCTTTGGCGTTGTCAACCAGGTGCTGGTGCGGCCCATGCTGCTGCGAGACGTGAACGAGGAGTTCAGCGCATTCTACATGGAGGAAGCGAGCGTAAAGCGCAAGCTCGCCCACATTGAACTGCACAATGTGAGCATTTTGGATGCGACGCACGGCAGTCGCTTGCCCAAGGCCAATGGCCTTGGTCTCCCACTGAGCTATCGGCAACATTCTCTGGCGCCTTTGTATCAGCGCAAAACGCTTGCCGGGAATGTCAACGAGCATCAGCTGCTGCTAAACGAGAGACTGAGAGAGCTGGACAGTGAGCGCAAGGAGTTGGACAAGATGCGCAAGTCGAGCACCTTTCAGCGCACCTTCGTCTATCCGCTCGCCATGCTGCTGCTGCTCTTCTGCACGGCCGTCACAATACTCCTGGTTGTGCAGAACACATTGGAGCTGCTCATAGGCATCAAGGCGCTGCCGCTGAGCACAAGGGTAAGGCTTCTACTTCCAATTTAACTGATACAAAATGATATACATTTAAATTTACTTTTAGCAATTCACGCTGGGCATTTCGTCACTTTCAAAACTGGGACCTGTTGGCGCCGGCATGGAGGTGTGCCTAATTTTCTACCTAGGTGCCACCTCAGTGGTCGGCTTCTACAGCATGCCCTTTATGAGCAATGTGCGACCGAAGCGCCGCCAGACTTCGCTGCCCCAGCTGATGTTAAATTGCGGCTTCATGCTAGTATTGTCCTCGGCACTGCCGCTGCTAAGCAGAATCATAGGTATTGATTGACCTCTGGTGGTGTACTTGACCTTTGTGCTTTCGTTAATGCATAATGTTTATTTTGTTTTAGGCATTACAAACTTCGATTTGCTGGGGGACTTTGGTGCCATCGAGTGGCTGGGCAACTTTCAAATTGTCTTGCTGTACAACCTCGTGTTTGGCACAACGACTGCACTCTGCCTGGCCAATAAGTTTACGGCGACGGTGCGACGCGAGCTACGTGCACGGTTAGTGGAGAACTATGTGCTCTTTACTAACTACATGAGCTTCATCAACTGATATTTAAGACGGCGACGCAACAAAGGGTCGCCCTGCCAGCGGCAGCGCTACGCTGACCAGCTGCTCAGGCGTTTTGTTGAGTCGCCCCTGAAGAGTCTAACTAGTTTATATGCCAATTACTACGATCTGAGTCGCAAGAGTAATCGCAATAATACCACCGCTAGTCGCCAGGCAAACCAGATGGACTGTTGAGAGAGAGACAGATGAGAGTAATGTGGAGGTGAACCTTCCAGCATGAATATAATACACTTTATACAGAACTGATATTGATATTTAAATGTGGCGCTGTTTATTGTTGTGCTTAATTGTTGTAGTTAATAGTGTCCCCAGAGGTGTACGTGCCGCATTTCAACTTTGTTTTCCCGTTAATGCGCGTACACACATACAGACTACACATCCACACATACTTATACACAGAATATTCACATATGTGAACATACATATAACAAATTTTATTTTATATACAATCTTCGTGTACAACATAAACTGCTGTCAACAGAATAGGTTTAGGCTAAATTGTAGGTGTTTTTTGAAAATTTTATTAGTCTGAGTCTATAGTCAACGTCGATGTGTTCATATCGATGCCCCATTTCATACATATTTATTCAGTAATTTTCGTACATGTACTAATTTAAAGCAAATTAATTTTACGCATGCGTCTCATTGTCATTCTAAATCATAAACGAATAATTTATATTAATATATATATATACATATGTATTTTAACAATAATGTTCCTTATATGGCGTACACTGGGATGCGTCTCTCATCATTTTTATTGCATACTAAAACCAATCAACAAAAGAAAACATCTATGCATCTAAAAATTATGTGATAAAATTTAAATAAAAATAGTTTAATGTTAAACTCAAATGGCTTATTTCATTTCGCATACTCAGCTTTTTGCCAACATTGATCTCTGAGAATAAAAATTAATGACAAGTTTTTATTTTCAGTTTGACGGCTCTATTTTTGCTAGTCTAACGCCTAACGCTCGGTTTGGACTGTTGTCAACTATTTAAATACTGTGATCTCAAAATAAATAGAATAAATAAATTTTTAAAACTTAATTTCTATTTTATTTGTATCGTTTAAATATAAATTATTATTTCCCACAAAAATTCTCGATATGGTTTGAATATTTAAATAACTGTAAACTATGGTAGCCGCAACGTTTTAAAAGCAAGTTGGCATGCCCCCGAATTGTTGAGTACACAGTGTTATCGATATATTCCAGGGCTACAAAAAACGTAGTGCGATAGTTGCATGTCTTTATGTAGTGAACATCACTAATTTTTCCGGTGGCGTCGTTGTCAAATAAATTTCTTATTTTTAAATTAGAACTGCAATATTTTCGTAAATATGCTAAGCCGCAAGCGTCGCGCTAGCTCAATATCAAGTCGACAAGACGAGGATCCCCTGTTGCTTGACGACTCGACGCCAGAGCAGTCACCGGTACAGCAGACACAAACGGCGCGAAAAAAGCGGCGATTAGACCCAACAGAGCTGTGCCAACAGCTGTACGACGCGATACGCAACATTAAGAAGGAAGATGGATCAATGCTGTGTGATACCTTCATAAGGGCTCCCAAGCGTCGTCAGGAGCCCTCCTATTATGACGTGGTGGTAAACCCCATCGATTTGCTAAAAGTACAACAGAAATTGAAAACAGATTCCTATGATGATCTGTACGACATGATGAATGACCTGGAATTGCTGATAAGCAATGCAAAGGCATTCTATAAGCCCGACTCGACCGAGTTTCAGGATGCAGTTGCTCTGTGGCAGCACATACAGACGCATCGACAGCGCATCATGGAAGCGAATGGCTTCGCAGAGGAGGAACCACGTGCTAAGCGTGCGCCTCGAAATGCCCGCCGGCTGACGAGCAGCACTGAGCCAGGCGCTGGGGACGTTGAAGAGGAATACAATCAGTATGAAGAGCTTTTTGCATCTATCATGACGGCCACGGATCCGATTGGCGACAGGGCTATGCATCGCATGTTCCAGCTACTGCCGTCCAAGAAAATTTATCCAGACTACTATGATGTCATCGAGCATCCCATTGACTTACGCCTGATTGCCACCAAGATACAAATGAACGCCTACTCGTCGTTGGTGGAAATGGAGCGTGATCTGCTGCAAATGACCAAAAATGCATGTCTCTTCAATGAGCCCGGATCGCAGATCTACAAGGACGCCAAAACCTTAAAGCGCATATTTACGCAGCGACGTCTAGAGCTGGAGATGGGCAAGGTCAAGCCAGTCCGACGACCGAAAAGCTTATCAAGTGCTGCTATATCAGGTATGTTGGACAAATCCATGGATTATTGAAAATAAAGTAAAATATCGCCAATATTTTAGCGCTCAAAGAAGAACTGGAAAGCTCTGACGATGAGGAGACAAGCAAGAAGGGCGAGGGCCCCATGTGGGCATTATTTGATCATCTGTACAATGCTCCAGGCACCTCGGAGCATCCGGGTGTCACCGGCCCGCCGCTAGGCAACTCTTTGTGGAAGTTGCCCGTGCGTCGCTTTCATCCGGAATATTTTGAGTTGATAAAACGTCCCATTTCCATGAGTCAAATTCACACCAAGCTGAAGAAGGGCGATTATGCGAATATAAGTGATCTCACCGGTGATCTGTACTTGATGCTGGACAATGCCAAGAAGGCATTTCCGGTCACGCATCGCACGCACAAGGATGCACTGAAAATGCTAAAACTGATGAATGCAAAGCTGGTCGAGGAGTCGCTAGAGGAAACCAGCGACATGGACGAAGATGAAACTGATGAAACATTCACGACCAGCGTGCAGCCAGAGAAACGAAAACCGGGCAGACCACGCGTCAATTCCAGTTCCAGTACGGCGCACACGTCCAATAACTCCAACTCGCCCAAGACGAATCGCATTGCTATAAACGCGGCCATCAAAAAGAAAATTCTCAGCATTCAAAAATACTTGGTGGACTACACAGTGGGCAACCGGCGGCCAATTGAGATGTTCATGGAGAAGCCGCCGCGCAAGGTATATCCGGATTACTATGACATAATACAGAATCCCATTGACATGAACACCATTGAGCACAATATACGTGCGGATCGCTATGCTACTGTTGAGGATGTGGTTTCAGACTATCGCCTCATGTTCTCCAACTGCCGACAGTACAACGAGGAGGGCTCCAATATATACGAGGATGCCAACGCGCTAGAACGTGCCCTGAATGAAAAACTCAAGGAGTTTCCTGGTCTGGTTGAGGTCAAGAGACCACTTCAAAAATACAAACTGGGACGCAAGCCGAAGGCAGCACTCCTAGCTGACCGCGAACGTCTCTGGCAGTTTTATGAAACGCTGCGCGACTATCAGGAACCAAAAGGCAAGCGGCAATTGTCGCTGATTTTTACAAAGCTGCCATCCAAGAGCGACTACCCGGAATACTATGACATCATCAAGGACCCCATGGACATGGAGCGGATTGCGCAAAAGCTGAAGCAAGCTGCGTACGAGAGCGTGGATGAGATAGCGGCTGATTTTCTGCTTATGCTTGAGAATGCCTGCAAATATAATGAGCCCGACTCGCAAATCTACAAGGACGCGTTGGTGTTGCAGCAGTTGACGTTGCAGCTGAAGCAGCAGCTGCGCACTGATCGCGATGCACTCCCTGATGTCCAGTTGGCTGTTCAGGAGCTGTTTCTAACTCTTTTCTCGACAGTCTACAATCATCAAGATGAGGAGGGGCGGTGTTACTCGGATTCTTTGGCAGAGCTGCCCGAGTACGATGAATTGGGTGAGGGTGCGAAGGTACGCGGAATCTCCCTGGATCTGATCAAGAGGCGCCTGGATAAGGGCGCGTATAAACGTTTGGATGTCTACCAAGAGGATGTATTTGCCTGCTTGGACAGAGCGCGTAAATTGTCGCGCACCGATTCGGACATCTTCCAGGACTCCATCGAGCTGCAAACGTATTTCATACGAAAGCGAGACGAGCTGTGCAAGGACACATTGAGTTCGCCAGCGCTCGCATTCACAGTGGACAAACTGCTTGCAGACGTTGAGGTCATGCGCCTACAAAAGGTGGTGCAAGAGGAACAGGACCAGGAGCAAGAGAAGGAGGACTTCAATGCAAGCGCCAAAGGTGAAAGCATGACAATCAATCAGCAGGTTTACTCGCCTGGTGACTACGTGTACGTACAATTGCCAGACAATAAGATTCCCAGCATTGCATGCATCGAACGGCTGTGGACCACCCCGACCAATGAGAAGCTGATGCAGGCCTCAATCTTTGTGCGCCCCCATGAGACCTATCACGTCACGACGCGCAAGTTTCTCGAGAAAGAGGTGTTCAAGAGCAGCATCTCACAGACCATATCCATGGACAAGGTGTTGGGCATGTGCTACGTCATGCATATCAGGGACTATATTAAGCTACGTCCGGATGGGTTGCCCGAAAAGGATGTGTTTGTCTGCGAGTCGCGCTACAACTTGCAGGGACGCTGCTTCAAGAAGCTCAAGAATTGGCCAACATCGCGCGAGAGCACCAACACTTCGGTGAGATTCGTTCCGCGCGAAACGCCCTTGGAGCTGAAGCGTGTGATGTCCGTGTTCAAGGAACGCATCGAGAAGCACAAAGGTGAACTGGAGGAGCTTAAGCTGCAAGAGGTACTCATCGAAAAGGAGAAGCCCAATGTAACCTGCGACGCACCACCCAATGCCCAGGACAACAGCGTGTACTATCAGCAGTACAACACCATTTGCAGCGGGGTCATCAAGACCGGGGACTACGTATATGTGGCCACGCAAAGCGGCAAGCAGTCCGTTGCCCAAGTCCAGCAAATCTGGGAGATAAATGGCAAGTCGTACTTTAAGGGACCATGGCTGCTGTCGCCTAGCGAAACAACACCGGCTTTGGGTAAGCAATTCTACCGCCAGGAGCTCCTTCTCAGCACTGTTGAGGACATGAGCCCAGTCATCAGCATCGTGGGCCGATGCGCTGTGCTGGAGTATGCCGAGTTCATTAGCTCTCGACCAACGGAAATCGCCGAGAGTGATGTGTACATATGCGAGTCTGTCTATGATGAACTGAAGAAGGCTCTGCGGAATCTGGTAGTAGGCAATCTGCGAAAGTTCCAGCACAGCGCAGAGGTTACAGAGGATGAGATCTTTTACTTTAAAACGCCCATAAAACCGGCGAAAGATGTTAAAAGTGAATTGAACGAGCTGGCCATGCTAGAAGATTCCATGGATGGCGACACACCGTCCCTGAGCTCAGATATCGTCGCAATATCGTCCCCAGCACCGTCGATCAACTCCACACCGCTGACCTCTAAAGCAAAAACCAAAACGACCAAGAAGAGCCTCACCGGCTACATTCTCTACTCCAGCGACGTGCGAAAGGGTAAGTACTGAATGGAGCTTTAGCTAGTTGTCTTTTATTAACATTTTTGTTCCCATCTACAGGCATAAGTCAGAGCAATCCGGATGCCACATTTGGTGATATTTCACGCTTGGTGGGCAACGAGTGGAAGAGTCTGCCAGCCAGCGTCAAGCAAAGCTGGGAGGATCGCGCCAACAAGCTGAACGAAGAGGCCGCCATACGTCGCGAGCTTGACGATAGCCAAAATTGCGGCAGTCCATTGCCCCAGAACTCTATGGGTGGCCAGGACGCCAGTCCACCTCTGACCTATGAGTGCCAATGGGACAAATGTGACTTTCAGTTCGAGGAAATGGCCGACTGCACCGAGCATTGCCTGTCGGATGGCACCGGGCACATCAACCGGCATCCGCAAGCGGGAGTCGAAATGGAATATGTTTGTCTGTGGCGCAACTGCCCCCGTATTCGCAAGTCAATACAAGCGTTTCCCAATGTACTGCGTCTCGTCAAGCATGTGCGCGAGGTGCATCTGAGCAAATGTGGCAAGCCGCTTAGCATCGCAGAACGAAGCAAGAATTTTATATCGCGCAAGCAGAAGAATCAACCTCAATTACCTGTAGCGATGCCATCCACCAATGTCATGTCACCGCGAGCTCCACTCAACGCGGAGATATTGCAGCAACAGCAGCACCAAATGCATCTGCAACAGCAGCAGCACCAGCACCAGCAGCAGCAACAACAACAACAACAACAACATCAGATGCAGACCATTGTTGCGGGACCGCCTCCAGAGCCAATGTTCGTTACTGTGCCACCCCGTGCCAATCGCGTCATCCACTCCGAGGCGTACATTAAGTACATTGAGAGCCTGCAGACGGGCAGCCATTTGAGCGTTAATGCCTGCAACAACAATTGGCGGCGATCACTAACCCATGTACATCCCAATCAGGTGGGCAACACGAAACTGCCAGAGCACTGGCTTGGCCCCGATGTACGTGATCGAGAAAATGTGGTGCAGGCCCTGTGCCATTTACGCAATTTCATGTTGGACGATGTGCTCGAAATTCGGCGTAGCTGCAACTAACTTTAATTCAGTTAAAATTTCAGCTTATATCTCTGTCAAAAAAAAAACTAAGAAAACCAAAACACTTGTATTTATATGCATGCATATATACTCAAATGCATTTGTTAAACTTGCATGTAAATGTCATACGATTTTTGCAATACAATATAATATATATCATATAATGCAAATGGTATAGAACAAAGAAAAACCCAATAAACAACTAGTTCTCATAACACTGGCTTCATTTTTTTCATAGATTGTCTGTGTTGAGGCTTTAAACCTATAGTATTATATGGCTTAAAAACACAAGAAAGAATTGTTATTATATACAAAACTGTCTATGATGCATACCACATTTTTCAAGACCATTTATAATAAATGTTCCATAATGACATATGTGGAACACTTTACTTTGTATAAAATTTAGGTATTACAAAAGTGTACAAAAATCGAAAATGAATTACAACATAAGTTTGAAATTTCCTTAAAAACGATATCCTAAAAACTATACTTTGTAATGTCGACTGAGTAGGTAAAATTACATTTATTAATAAATTTCGATATTCCCAAAAATATTGTGGACTGCAAAATATATCTTATTGATATATGTAATTAGAAAGCCTGTAGAATAGAGTTAGAGTCCATCAACTTCAATTTCAAATCAAAATTTTCTTTCAAATTTGTTTAAACGACATTCAAATTATGGTATTATGTGCGTGAAATAAGTATATGGGACTCTACGTTAACTAATATAAGAATTGAGTCGATGAATTCATTAAAAAAACTTTAACTTAAATCAAATATATTAATAAAAATGTTATCAAAATAATTTTTTTATATTATTTATTATTTTAACGAAATAAATAACTGGAACAAATTCATAATTTGCATCTTAAAACTATAGAAATAAAATCAAATCAATAGTACAATTTTTAAACCGTAAATCAATTTTAAATTGAGCCACCTTTATTTTTCAAAACTTTCATTATTCGCGCTGGCATTGAATTAATCAGGCTCTGAAGCGTTTGGATGTCAAATTTTTCCCATTCTTGAATAATGGCATTTTGTAACTCAATTAAGTTTCCAAATTGTCTCCCGTTGGCATAAACCCGTTGAGTCAAAGTGACCCAAAGATCTTCTATCGGATTCAAGTCCGCACTGCTTGCTGGCCACTCTAAAACACGAACTTCGGAGTCTTTAAAAAAAGCCGTAGTGAGCTTTGCTGTGTGGACGGGCGAATTATCCTGCTGGAAAATCCAATCGCCACCGTAATAATGCTCTCCAAATGGCACTAAAACAGACTCTAACAGTTTGACATAATTTTGGGCATTCATTCTATGCTTTATAAAAGAAATTGAAGTCTTTCCATTATATCCGAACGCAGCCCATATCATTAAAGACTCTCCGTGAACATTTCTGGACACGTGGACTTTTTTTGGTGCTCGCACATGATAGCCGTAGCTATCAGGACCATCTAAGTTAAACTTTTTCACATCACTAAAAATTATATTTTTCCACTCAGTATCCCAAAATTGGTATTGCTTGGCAAATTGTAATCGAGCAGCTTTATGCCTTGGAAGTAACACCGGTTTCAAGAATTTTTTTTCCTTTTCCGAGCTCTGTAAGATTTGCTGCACACGTCTTGTAGACACGGGCAAAGACAACTTACTCCGTATTTCAGACGCGCTAATATTTTCTTTAGCCGCTAGATTTTGTATTTGTCTTTTGGTTTTAGTTTTCCACAGTATTCTTATTTCTGCCAATATTCTGAGCAATTTTGCGAATCGACATTCCCATATCCCGCAGATTTATAATTCTGGCACGCTCTTCATCAGTTAAACGGGCGCAACTCGACATTCTATATACAAAATATATTAACTAGAATTACTTCAAATATTAATTGCAGTTAAAACTTACCTATTTTTATGTGTTTTAATAGTTTAAACAAGTTTATTTATAAAAAAGTTCAAATAGAACGACGTGTTGTCGTCTATCCACAAATTAAAGCAAAGTAATCTGCGCCATTGACTTATTTCGATCGCATAAACATAACGGGAAAGCCTTACGGTACTTTTTCGCATCTCTTTGCTTGGCGCTCAAGCACACTACAACCGAAATATAGGAAAGATTGTGGACAATGTGTTTAGTCTTCGTCCCATTTGCTTATTTCCCACAGCTTACATCGCTATTTCGATAAGTTGGCATGTCTGGTCGATAGATTGGTCACTCTAATTGCTAAATACAGCTGAGTTTGTTTATTTTGGTATTGTGTGTGTGGAAAAATTGAAATATGTCGAGCGAGGAAAAGAAAAAAAGAGGTAAAAATTTTACGGCGGAAGAGGAACTAGTTCTCATGGAACTCCTCGAGGAGAGGAAAAATATATTGGAAAATAAAAAGTCAGATGCGGCTACGTGGAAGCAGAAGGAGCAGGCCTGGGAGGAAATGGCAGACACCTTTTACACCAGGACAGGCATCCGCCGAGAATGGAAGGCGTTACGAGATAAGTTTATAAACATGAAACGAAGGTCCAAGCTCGAACTGGTGGACGACAAAAATCACAGCTTTCGCACTGGCGCAGGAAAGTATATTGCTTTAATGGGTGAATCAACTGCAGGCTTGGGCAACCAGTTCGACAGCGACGCGTGTAAGTATTATCTAAGTTGGGCAAAACTCCTTAATTATATAAATTTCTGCAATTCTATAGCCAATGTGCCAAATGACATCAATTTCGAAGGAGAGGACGATATGTTCGGAAGCTCCACTGACACACACGACGTAAGCGCAGATATTTTTATACGTGCGGGCATTGAGATATGTTGTGATTTTTAGATCCCTAATCTTATTGAACACAAAGATGTCAGAGCAAATATAAATTCCGACTGGCCTAGCATGAATCCACGAACCCTGCGCAGCTTGGACGAGGAGAAGATTAAGCTAGTGCTTCTTCAGCAAGAATTTTATAAAGGCGAGAACCAGCGAGCGCAGGAAAAGCATAATCACGAAATGCTCAAAGAGAAAATAAAGCTGGACCAAGAAGTACAAGAGGGAAAATTACGAATCGAAATGATGGAGCTGGAAATACTTGAGAAAAGAGCCAAACTAGATTTATAATGTAAGTGCAATATTTTTGATAGGTTGCAACCATATATTAACTTCTATCTATATTCTAGAGAGAGACTTTCATGTTTTGTAATTAAGACAAAACAGCTTCGGATTGCCGGAGATTGAATATCCTTGCAGATAACAAAACTGTGTTGGCTAAGCAATTCTATGTTGGCTAGCTATTTTTAGTATTAGCAGTACTTTATCTTTCGGCTCAAAGCATAAGATATTTGATTACCAATTTAATATTATATAAATTATTTTTCTTTAACTGTTCCTAAGACAATATCGCTTATCTACGACCGATCGTTTCTATAACAACTGTTTGCTATCGAAATCCGATTCGGCCGATTGCTACATAATAATCTACAGGTTAACAGATCTAAAGAATTAAAATAGATGGCGCCCTACTTGACTATATGGGGTCGTCTATGTAGCCCTTTATTTGTTTTAAATTTCGTAAAATCGAATTATCCTTGGCAAGAGTAAACAATCAACCAATCATTATTATTATTATTTTTTTAATGAACGTTGTAATCTCAAATTTTTATTGTTTTTTATTTTGTAAGCCCTACAAAAACAATGAATACTTCGAGCTTGTATTTCTGCAAGAATATCAATCTTCTTTGGTTGGCCTCATACATATATTTGTTTTGTATATTATTTTTATTCTTTCAAGCAATCACAACATTGCTTGGGTGACTATGTATAGCCTATAGTTAAGTCTAATTAATTATCGAATTATTCTGTAATGAAGATATAAAAGATTAGTTTTGTGTGTAAATATTTTTATAGAAATCATGTAAAGCAGATTTACTATAAGCTGGTATATTTGTTAGTAATAAAAAATATGACTTTTATTTTTATTTGTTGCCAGGCTATCACTCAAATTATATTTAATTTAGATATATATTTCTATTGAGAGCGTTTTGATATTATTAATTATTGTTACTAAAATATTCTGTTATTATTGGGATAAAGTCGAGTGAATCTGGTCACCCGAAAGCATCGAGAGCGAAACTATCGTGTAAACTTAAATACGACAATATGTTTATGTTTATGTGGAACAATCGGCATCTGGCAGTCATGACGTCATGGCGGGGTCTTTTCTCACTTTTGTTTTGCTACGGCAGTACGACAACAAACCGGTTTCCCTATTGAACACTGATAATGTCACTTGGTTATTTTGGCCACGGTTATCTAATTGGCTGTCCCAGATACTGCTCACCCAATCTCCGAGGTGCTCGCGTGCTCTCTTTCGATACTTTTCTGTTTATGCTTTGCCTTAAAGCTTTCATGCAGGCGAACAAATATCAGCGTTCAGTCGTAGCTCGTCGCTGGTGGATTGCAGACGCTAATTCTCTGTCGAAATTCAAATTGATCAAATCGAGTAGCAACAATGTCCGAGGGTGAATCGAAGTTTGGCTTCAAGGACATGGAGAAGGCGTTGGAGACGCTTAAGCTGCTGGAGAGCCATGACATGCAGTACCGCAAGCTGACCGTGCGTGGGTTGCTAGGACGCGCCAAACGCGTCTTAACGAGTAAGATTCAAACGAATCTCTTTCTATTTACTATTTTTATCAGCAACTATTCCCATCCATATCCATTTCCATGAATAGTGACAAAGGCTGCAGATAAGCTGAAGAACATAAACGATGCCATTGGTGTGTTTGAGCAATGGCTGGAGGAGAATGGGGGCGGTGCCTCTAACAAGAATGCAAAGACTGATGGCGATGATAAGGTGGAGACTGTGCCTGGCCTGGGCTTTAAGGACAAGGCGGCAGCTCTGGCAACCCTCAGGTAGGTGCGATTCACTATGCATACTAATAAGAATCAGCTGAAGGTCATCAACGCCAGCGGCACTTTGACTCTGCGGCCACTATGATGTCATGTCACAGTTTTAGTGTTTGATGTGAACGCTCCCTCTTTCGGAAGTCTAATAATTTGGTTGAGAGACCGCCTACCGACTTCCCTCTCTGACTGCCGCTCTCTCTGTGTGTATACATATGCAGGGCATTTGGCACGCTACGCGAGACGCATTCCACAGTTTGGCTATACAAATATTTATATTCGTATATGCGTGTTAAATTAATGTATCGATACATTTTAATTGTAGCATTTTGGAGGAGCGTGACCCAGATTACCAAAGACTGGCAATCAAGGGTCTGATTGGCAGTTCAAAGCGAGTGCTCTCTGGCACAAAGAATGAAGACAAAATAAATTCTATCAAGGAAGGCGTGCAAGTGCTTGAAGAGTTCCTTGAAAAATTCGAAACAGAGAACCGAATCAAGGACAATCGAGCGTATCTGGCTCACGCATTGATAGCCAAATTGCCTGAGCCGAAGGATAAACTGGCTTCCGAGTTCCTGGCTGCTTACGGGGGACCGAAGGCGAAAGGAAACTACAAGCATCTTCGTACGATGTATCCCAAAGACGAGACAACGAGTTGGGATATAGTACGCAATCGCAAAATAGCAAAACTGCTGGAGAAGATCAAGAGCGAAGATGCCAAGCTGTTCGACAAGGAGACAGGCGCTCCCACTGATCTACACTTAGAGCTGATTCACTGGGCCTACAGTCCGCAGCAAGACAAGCTAAAGAGCTATGTGGAAAAACATGCCAAGAAATCCCCAGAGAAACGGAAGCTCGACACCGACAGCAGTAGCGATGATAATAGTTCCAGCAGCGATTCGGAGTCGGAAGAAAAATCTGTACCCAAAAAGAAAAGGAAGGAAGAATAATGTAAACACATATTAAAAACGGGCTAACGAACAAAAACGGTATATATTTTATTTAAATTCGCCAACTGAACCTCAAATCGATTATATTTTGTGGCAGACACTTTGTTTTGTATATATGAATGTAATTTGATGTATGTGTGTATATACTGCTGATAAGGCCTCGCTTAGATGAGCTATGCATCTAACGCTAGCCATTTAATAACCAAATACAACAAAATAAATATTGTTTACTTCATGTTTGTCATTTCAATTTCAAGCTTAAGTGTAACCGGCTATCCGCTGTGTTGCTGGGATCGATAGGCGTCGATTGTTTGTGGTGGTCTAACGATTGTCATTTTCGAACATCCCTTGTTAGCCAACACTAGCTTTTATTTATTGCACCGTTACAAACTTTGTATTATCACTAACCATACCATGTTGTATGGTTAGTGGTATTATCCATCAAACCAAACAGTTGTACTCTGTAAAGCAGTGTGTTCCCCACCCACACACAAACACATATACACACACCTACACGAAAATAAATTACATAATGTACATGAGATATGGTTACACCCACACAATGGTGTTCCCACACTCCACCTACTGATACTTATGCAAGCCACTGTCATAGTAATCCACAGCCGTCGATTTTTGCACGCGAAGTGGTTGCGAATGCGAATGCGACTCCGGCGACGATTTGGCCAACGACAAGGCCAGCTGATGCTGCTGATCTGCCTGCTTGCTTGTGAGGTGGCCATAGGCCATATTGAAAAGTGCATCGGGATCACAGACGAAGCGATAGACATACCGTTCACCATTGACCTTCTGCATAATGCCCTTCTCATAGTAATAGCGCAGGCTACGCGACAGCTTATCATAGTTCATAGCCGGTCTATTCTTTTGTATGCCCCAGCGCCGTGCCACTTCCTCCGGTTCGATGAGCTTGAACTCCATGCCACGTCCTGTCCACGCAATACAACTAGAGCTGGAAGTGCAGTAAATGAGATGAAAGCACAGTGGAGGTCAATCTCTTCCCCACTTACCTAGTGGCGGGCTCATCCAGAAGGGCAACTAGAAACTGCCATAATTGAAGCGAGCCGCGACGCTGGCTAATGGACTGCCCGTTGCTGCTGGTGGATATTGAATTGCTGGCATAAAACTGATCCAGACGCAGCTCCGCATCGCTCGAGGTCGTGGAGTCAACCACAGCGGGGCGCAATGGTGGCGGATAGGTTGAAGATATAGTGGCATTATAGGGACCACTCTCGTACTTAAGATCCGCCTCGCTACCGGTGGCTAAGCTGGGTGAAATGTCGCGATACACTGCGGCATGTGAGTGGCTCTGTGGCTGCTGCTGGTGGGTATAGTGCGGTGTTGCCGCGTAAACAGCAGAGCTGGATATGACCGCCGTGTGGCTAAATTTGAAGGCGGAGGCAGCGTGCACCGGAGTCAGGTGTGCGTGTCCCTGCTGATGTGTATTCTGCGACTGTTGATGGCTCTGGCTATGTGGATGCAGTGAATCATGATGCTGCTGCTGCTGTTGTTGATGTTGCTGCTGTTGTTGTTGTTGTTGTTGTTGCTGCTGCTGCTGCTGCTGTTGCTGTTGCTGTTGCTGCTGTTGTTGTTGCTGCTGCTGCTGATGATGCTGTGCAGCAGTCGTTGTGGAGTCGGCATGCTCGATCTTGGTGTTGTGCTGATGAAAGTGCTGACCAACAGATACATCGTTGCAATATACGGCAGCTGCCGCAGCGGCGGCGGCAGCGGCAGCGGCGGCTGCGTCTAAAACGGGAGATGGGCAGAGGAGTTGAAAGAGCCAAATGAAAGCCGCTTTCACGCACGTTTAACCAAAGAGTTTAAGAGTGAGTACTAATTACGTTGTATATTTATACTCTCTTTGCAAAGAGTATCTAATATATTTTAATCATTTTGTCATATTATTATGTAACGCAAAAGTAAAGGATGCTTTTCATTTATTCAATAAATGTTTACTTTTTGGTCAACTCTTTTGAAGTAAATAAGGTTTAAGTTTTAGTAAAATACAAATTAAATCAAATTAAAGATAAATTGATAACTTGAGTCAAGCAAAGATTAGTGCAAAGAATCAGAGAAATCATGAACGGAAAGAATATTGATTTTCTGCAATGTCCGCTTTGATGTTCGTCTCTCTGTCCGTGCATCCGTGCATCCGTCTATACATTTGTCCGTATTAACGCAAACAATTTTGAATTTATACTCAATGGTAGTCTCGCCTGATAAAGTGTTAAGATTTGGCCGATACGCCCACTAGGCGCGGAATATCTGGGGAACACTATAATATAGGTTGGTCAAAAACGCTATTGCTTGAAATTATACTATATGTGGAGCTGGAACTCCAAAATGGGACAGTTAAGTTAATGTAGACTTCTTTCTGACTCCTTTACAAAAAATGTTTAATTATTAAGTATTATGCAGAGTAGCGTTCTCACTTTAGTTTATACGTATCGTTTTCTATAGATATCCGAAAAGTCCTACCTAATCAAGAAAGATATCTTTTGGACGTATTCAGACATAATATAAAATATGATATTTAAATAAGTAACGCATGGAATGTAGAGAGTATATGTAAATAGACTCTGGCTTCGGCGAGCACATTTGCTTGTTTCACTAAATGGCCAAGGTATTTAGCACACATTAATTATTTAGGCAACCCACTACAGGCCCTTGTAAATGGCCAATATGCTGCAATTTAAGGGCAAACAACAGAGTTACCCCAGCCCTGCGCCAGCGCCCAGCGCCCACGCTTAATGCCGTTTTCATTAGACGCTCCAGGTCGCTCCTTGGCCGTAGCTCAAAATCACATCCAACAGGCAACGCGACTCGACGCTGGGCGCATTAAAAATGCACGAGATACCTCTGCATAATCCATGAGAAAGTGTCGACAAGTAAAAACATCATTGTCGATAACACAACAAACGAGCAGTGGGACGAACTGGCAAACCTGTTGGCTGCCAAAACGTACTTGCAGAGCACGGATTTTCCAGCTCCCAGTTCCCAGTGGTGCAACGCCCACCCTCATGCTTACCCTCACGCCAAGCAGCAAGTATGTATGCTCAACTCAATCCACTCAACGGCTGGTGATTGAGTCGCTTGTTTGACTGCCGCCCACCCAATCCATTCGCCCAAGCAGCCAAAGCAGCCAAAGGAGCCGGAGGCCAACTAAGAGCATCGCATTGCTGAGTTGCTATCAAATTGAATTTCATGCCCGTGCCACCAATTGGATTAGCGGTTACTAACACCGCGGATACTGTTATTGTAAATTATGCGCGCGATTTCTTACGTTTCGTTCAGAAAAGAAAAAATTAAATACATATTCAAGTCATCTTGTAGAAAAACAAATTGAGTTATTGGCAGCACATTTGATAGCTATATCTGATTCTGTGTGACGCTCAGGCGCAGTCTGCACGTAGTTGAGCTTAATTTAAATAAATGATGAACGCATGCCTTAATAATTCTTTTCTGATTCTCAAATTCTCATTTGCTTACCTTCGTCGCTCTTTTTTAAGATCCCCGCAGGTGGCGATGGCGGAAACCTGGAGGCGGCATTAGAGAAAATATAAGAAAATATTGAAAAATATACAAAAAGTTGATTGACTTAAAGTCGCCTTCTCTGCCAGCTGCAATCTGCTGGCTTGTCTTGTCAGTCTCCACCTGCCAGCTCCACTTCCACTTACCTGTAGCAATAGGGATGCGGATGGGTGTGCGGATGCGGATGCGAGTGTGGGTGCGGGTGCGGGTGGGTCACAGCGGGTATGTCGAAGAAACTTGATGTTCTTTCATGGCGCACGCCTTTGACATTCACTGCAGATCCAGAGCGGCATTGGACAGGTGGGAGCACAAGCAAAAGAAACATTTTTAATGTGATTTTCTGTTGTAAATGTTAGGTAGCTTGACTTTTGTTAGATAATATTTCACATTACAGCTCGCACCGGGATATCTTTGAGTCTGCAAATCGAGCTTGTCACATGCACAAACCTAGAGTTTTCAAGTAGACAAAATAGTGGCAAAAATATAACACAAAATATCAGTAATACATTGACTACTAATTTAAGTCAAACTCAAAACATCGATTAATAGAAATATAGTTCAAATCACTCGTTTACTAGTCCGTAATCTCAACTGCGAATAAATGTAAATTAGGCTTTAATAACAATTAACCAATTTGTTTTGTTTTTGGCTTGAATTGCTATAATATTCATAATAGTCCCAGGTAAGATGTATGAAAATTGTGCTAAGGCTTTTTCATATTTTGATTAAAATAAAATTAAAATAAAAATTAGTCAAGTCTAGGTTTTTAAAAATAAGTTTTATATAAATTTATTTAATACAAGACAAAATGTAAAGATGAAATTTAAAATTAAATATACTTCAATCCACTTTTTTATGACAAAAACTTAGTTTAAATAGATTCATTCTATTTAGAAATTAAAAGCGAAGGCACCGAAAATAACTCTATTCTATAATAACTTTTTAAATATATTTCATACAATTCTAAAAATAATAATTGATAAAAAATCAAAATTCCTGAATTAAGTTAGATATAAAATGTATTTCTTATTATTTCTATTTATTACCCATTCACTATTATAAACACGTTATAATTGAACATTAAAACTAATTATATTAGCTTTACTGAGTCACTTAGCAAAAAGTGAGATCATAAAATTCCCAACTGCTTAGAGTACAGTAAGTGAACAGTGAATTATAGAGATGATGAACCAGTTGGCGGTAGTAAAGTGAGCTAATAATAGAGCCGCAAAGCTCTTGAAATAGGTATACAGGCAACAAGCTTACTTTCTGCCCACGCATCTGTCCGTCCACCTGTTAGTCCGCCTGTCCAAATTATTTCATCGCTATTGACGAGCCTTGAAATTTTGAATATATACTCGTGGGTACTCTCGTCTAATAATACGCCTATTAAAGGCGTTTGAAATCGGAAACATTAAATCTGGTATTTCAGAAACTTTTTTATTCAAACGGCTAGAAACTCAAACTGAAATATTGAAGTTATACCCAAGGTAAAAAATATATAGTAAATACATCAACTACATCTGCCAATATTTCGCAGCTAGACCTCATAAATTAGATTTACCCCTACTAAAAATGATTAAACTGTTTATGAGCCGTGAATGAGTATTATGCAGTAGATAGCGTCCGACAGCAATCTTCTTACTTGATTACGTGATATTATGAAATGAAAAAATAAGTAAGCGAAAATATATAAATATAAATATAAATATAATAACATCTAAATAATATAATAACATAGAACTGAACATTTTATTAAATTCTATCAAAATCTTGTGTAATCCTTACATTAAATCTATACATTAAATCCAATACCATTTAAAAACAAGTCAAATAAATCTTGTTAAAGAGTCAAATCTATTCCCTTCTGTAAAGTTGTTCTTTTTTTTAAATCCCTTCCGTTTATATATTTGGGAATTTTCAACCAACGCTCAAGCGAATGAAAATGTGTTCAGGTTAAATCAGTCCACCATATATTTTCTTAATAAAGTGAAAAGTTAAACAATATAAAACAAAAGCCTCCGGGCTGAAGTGAGCTGAAAGTCAGCAAAGCGAAGCTCATGCCACATCCCCGTTTTGATGGCTCTACCCAAGTGTATCAGAAAACTCATAATAGGAGTTAATAAACAAAACGTGTAAATAGCAAAGGCAAACAAGAAGTCGTCGATGCTCTGGCCATGGAGCTGCATCCGGGTGGTCGAGGGCGCTTACCATTGTACCTTGCGTTCAAGTAACCCTCTGTGGATGTGTCCAGGCCGAACTTGCCAATGGCGGCTGCCGCTGCCGCCGTCGGCGCTGGTGTTGTGTACATGACCAGCTCATCCGTCAACTGGTGGTGGTGATGGTGATGGTGGTGATGCGCATACCAGGACGATTCTCGCACAAGATCTGCTTGGAAAATGGACATTGATCAATAGAGAGTCTTACATGAGTCGCGCAATCCACGTTGTCACCATTGCATAAGGATGTGGCGCTTCCATTGGCGTTGCTGGCCAAGCCATTCATTAGAGCTCCAGCAGGTGGCGTTCCATTTCCGGCCATCGCCAGGCAGCAGGGCGGCGACCTTTGCCCATGCGTGGGCAAGGGAAGAGTGCAGATGGCTTCCATAAGTGTGTGACTCACGTCCATGTCGCTGTGAGTGTGACTGTGGCATTTCTTGCGTTCCGATTCAGAGTTCTCGCAACTGGAGGCAGAGGAGGACGAGGATGTGGCCTTCCCGACAGCCGGCAATGTCGAGGTGACACAGGAAACCACCGAATCTGTGGTTATAGTCGATGTATTTGGCACCGTGTGATACAGCCCATGGTGATGTGGATGCGAGTGGGAATGAGGATGGTGATGGTGATCCAAATTCGTCAGCGTCTGCTGTAGCTGCTCAAGATGCGACTTGGCCTCGCTGTAGTCGGCCTGTCGAAGAAGGAAATGAACCAAGACGCAGCAGGAAGTTATTATGAGTTTCTTCAATTTTGGCAAATGAATTGCCAAATTGTGATTTTGTTTTTGGGGTTGCTGGTCGGCCTTTAAGTGACTTTAAAACCACCTGCTGGGCCGCTGCCCGGGACGCTGGTCCGGCACACAACAGGTTACGGTTCGAGTTACGGTCACGGCGAACAGTTTCAATTACAGTTACAGATACCGGTACAAACAGAATGGAAACAAAGTGTTCGTCACATTGACATACTCAAGTGTGAAGAAGTTTGTGGCAATTAGCTTAACAGCTTCTAGCTCCGGCCTTGCTCGGGTGTCGATTGTCTTTTGTTGTGCTTATAGCCCTGTCATTAAGTAATGAGCTCCGCTAAAGTATACAACTAACTGGAACTGGAACTGGGATTGGAATAGGAATTGCCATTGGGAGTGATTGGGAGGTAGGGGCAGGGGCATTCATAGTGAGAATAGAATAGCACAACATATGAGAAACACAATGGAAACCTGCGGTTTATTGACACTTTTACACTTAATGAGCTGCTTGAACTGAACTGAGGGACTGAGGAGGTCAGCCGAGTTTATGGGGCGGTGGCATCTGCCACTCTCTCCGCTCATTACAGCTGGCAACAACATTTCACTTTCTAGCTGGTCGTCAGCAAGATCTAATGATGTTGCCGGCAAATAATTCGTTGATCTGACATTACTGTTGGCTCTTGGGGCAATTTGCAAATGGCAATTGGAAATTGACAATTGGATTTTGTTTGCTTTTTGGTTTTTGTGCTGCAAGCTGTATTGGCACTTGACACTTAGAAAACTGGAGCACAGCAATCGTTGCGCATCGTTGCATTTGAGAATCATTTGTAGCATGTGTCTTTGCACCAAATTACAAACACACATGCAAACCTAGCTGTATATACCCGTAGTTTAACTTGCCCAAGCTGCAGCGTCTTTGACTTCATGCGGAAACGCAGAAAGCGGCAAGTTTCTCAGCTAGAAGGCACAGAACGTGCAGTGTGCAGCTTTCTCCCTGGCTATTTTCGTAGAAAATAGAGCTAAAGGTTATGTAAATTTTGGTACATTAAACCCGAAATGTGGCATTACATTTTGCAATACGCAAATACGTACATAAATATAGGAAATGGTTAGCAATTTATAAATTGCAAAATATGTCTGCAGTCGGTAAAGACGTTGTGCTGAATTTAATAAGTGCACGCAGACAATTTGTTAAATCAAATTAGAGACATAATTTACCGTAACCGTCAAGTCGAGCCGCCGAAGCGTTGCCACCTGGCACGCAGATAGTGCAAATGCAAGAATTATCGAAACTAATCGTTGTCTTTGTTTTTGTCTCTGGAAGCAATAGGTGCTGTGAAATGTCGAAATTAAACGACGTTTCAAAGTTAATGTCAACCCATAAGCCATGTCATAAAACAAAACTTGTTGATAATGGTTCATTCAATTAGCTAAAAAGGCACTTGCGAACACTTAACTGACGTGCTTGCTGGATCGATCAACTTTGAACTTTACTCACACAATTTGAGTGCGGGTGGCTAATATTACGACGCATGCGCGCCCGCAACTAGCATTACGAAACGCAGCGTTGACGTCGTATTTGCTTTAAGTTTGTGAGCCACTTTGATCTACTTTGCAGCAGCAGCAGCGGCAGCAAAGACAGAAGACAATGCTTTTCTTTTTGGCTTTGTGTGCGGCGTTTTTTCCACGCTCGTGTGCGTTGCTGTGCCTGGCGCTTGTCGTGGAAAACACTTTCACTGCACATGATGAGGCAGTGACACGACTTCGGCGTTGTCTTGCTCGCTGTCGTCGTGAACTTCTTGTGGGTGCTGCTGCGTCTGCGGCTGTGTGTGTGTATGGAAGCGCGACCGAGCGAGTTTCTCGGTCTCGCATGCGTTGCCTCCAAAGCTGAGAGCGCATTTTCGATTGAGCTGTGGACCAGACCAGGTGGTGTCTCTTCCGCGTCTACTTAACATATTCATCCCATACACCACTTCAATGTGCTGCGAGAGATTAGCATCATGCCAATATCAGGATCAGACTGTTTGAGTAGAGAGAGTAGTTTCATACGCTTATTCTTACTTGGCGTACTCCTACAAGGTTAGTGCTGAGTGCCAACATCTATTCCATTGACCGCATAGCTGACTCTTAAATGTGATTACAGTTGCTGTCAGTCAGCCTTACCAAGCGCCGCATCGCTGTTCGAATCGTCTGGAAAACGCGCTCGAGCATATGCGCCGACGCAGCGCTCAAACCAAGGGCTCCTCTCGAGCTCGTTCGCGCTCCATGTGGGAGCAGTCGCAGTCTCCGTATCAGTTATACAACAGCTTCTACGGCCAGCAAGGCGAGCCCGAGGATGATTTCTACAATGTGGGCGGTAGCATGACCTATGGGCGTGGCTATTATGCCAAGCGTATTCGACGCACTGGACGTCCTTATCAATTTGGAGACACGTCTGAAGGTGGCATTAGCAACAGTGCTTTAGAACTTGAAGAGCTGCTTTCTTCCCACCAACAAAAACAACAGCAGCAGCAGCAACAACATTATCAGCATCGGCAACCACACAAATTGGCCATATCGCGTGTTGAGGTTGAGGATCTAAAGGTACGGGTGCCGCCGGCAAAGTCCTCTTCGCGCTGGGTAGAGATTGA
This sequence comes from Drosophila hamatofila, assembly GCA_035045345.1. Taxonomy (NCBI): domain Eukaryota; kingdom Metazoa; phylum Arthropoda; class Insecta; order Diptera; family Drosophilidae; genus Drosophila; species Drosophila hamatofila. Next base: position 30,319,311 of record JAWNPA010000020.1, on the reverse strand, counting down.
TAAGTGCAAGTTCAGCACCGAGAACTCCACTTTGGATACGCGTCTCATTTTTCCAGACTTGACACTCAGCGGGCGGATAGTTATGCAACCCACCGGCGGACGCTGTAATATGATATTGCGAATGAGGCATGCAGGAATCGAGTTCCGCACAGTTCCGTTGGGTCCCGCTGCATCGGGGCCCTCGTATGAGCAGTCGCGCAGGCTAGGCGCTGCCTCCGTACGCACAGATTCCCATTTTGCGGAACCTGGCTTCATTTCCGTATTTGCTCACGGCTGCCAAGGACCGACTGGCATTAGACTACGGCAAAATTCGAAGCGACGGTTTGGTTACGGCGAGGGCACTGCACCACAGGTCGAGCTGGGTGAACCACAAGTTATTTTGGGTAACGCTGGCAAGTATCACAAACCGGATTACGATATTCGGCTGGAGCAAACCACCCAGCGAGATCAGAGCCTGACCTTTGGAAGCAACGAAGAATTCGGTAATTCAAACGAGTTCTTTGATGTGAACGGCGACAACTTCTACCGACGGCGACAGTTGGGAAAACGTCGCCGACGGCGTCGCCGCAATGCCGATTTCCCGGATGAAATCCATTTCAATGAGGACGTACTGCATTTTGAGGATGAGCAGCTGCAGCAGATGGTTGAACCAGATGCCCGTGCATTTGCAGATATATTTAGTGGTAGCAGTGGCATCAACGCCAATGATGACTTCGTGGGCGACGCCATGTCCAGTGAGCTGGAGAAGCTCTTCTCGATGGGCGTGCGAGGTTTGCTTACAACTTACATGCAGCGAGCTCTTCAGCCGGCGATTAAGGAGACGCTCATGGAGAATATGGGTTATACACTTAGTTATGGGTAAAACTTGTTATATAAGTAAAAGTGTGAGCAATGTCTGAATGAAATAAAGCTTTAAGTACTTAAGATCGAATCATAGATCGTTTTTTAAATGTGAACGGATTATATGATATTATTTATATGATATTATTTCATGTTGTCCTTACCAGTTTAGCTGTATCCATGTAAGTGTTCTATATATATGTTTCTTAACTGAACTTAAACACACTGACGGATGCACTCTTGAACTTGGATGTTTTTTGTCATGTAAAATTTCACTAATAGGATTTCACCTTGTTTCCGCGCATCAATAATTTTGAATTATTAATCACTTCATGGCATTCACTTGTTACAGTCAGCGATCGGCGCATTCCGTTAATACCGTGTAACGGTCATGAAGTAACCGTGGCGACTGTGTGCAGAAATTCTTAGCACACTGCCAACGTTCAATGTGATTTATGTGATGGTCATTAAGGGTTGAATAGGTACGTAAGGATGCTGTGACATAATGCGCAGACGTAAAACGCCCACCAAGATAGTAATTGGTGTATTTTCACCAACCAATCAGGGCGCATTACTTTCATGAATTGGAAAGTTAAAATAAAAAAAAAATAAAATTAATAATTAATATGTCCAATTACTAGAATAGACTCAGGCAGAAATTACTATTTCTAATGATAAGTATATGCATTTTTACATCATATATAGAGTATAATCATATATGAAATAGAATGCTCTGAAATGGATTTATACTACACTTATACTTCTTTGATATGCTCCGAACAATAAAACAGGGGGTTAATTTTTGTTTAAAAAATGCCGCACATTTGGTCCAGTGTGTACACATAAACAAATAAACACCTGCGGTAATGCTGTCAAGATATCGATATATAGTTAAGTATCGATACATTGAATCATTAAAAATTTGTTGTTTAAAAATGTGTTTTAATCTTTTTGGTATGTAGTTGAAGAAATTTATAGATTTTTTATCTTCTCGACAAAAGTAAGTCAATATGACCAGTGTCGTCAAATAAACCAACCATGGCTGAAAAATAATGTTCCGTTTCAAGTATCGATTGGCCGATATGAAATCAACATCAACAAAAATAATTGAACAGGGTGGGTGCAAGTGTAGGTGCCTCAATCATCAACAAATATTAATATACTCAGGTAGAGTTGACATTGGACTACTGCGGAAGTAAGCGATATCTGTATTGAGAAAAAATCAAATTAGAAATCCGCCGACTACGCACTGGCTGGGGTCAACATTGATAACAGTGCTGATGACGCGGTCATTCAGTCAGGTGGTGATGTAGTTGGTTGTGTCTGTACGAATTATATAATTAAAAACAAATCTGTAAACATATGGATCCAGGTGATCCGAAAGACCTTAATGTCAAGTGAACAATAACAGTATTTAAAACAAGGAGCACAAAGTCAAAAAACAAGACAATGGATATATATTAATACGCATGCATCGGAACGTTCACCTTGGGAACAAAATGATTTCGTGCAGTCGCCTTTCAATTGCGTCAACGTAAACACATACATATTTATGTATATAACATAATGCTATATTTTCCATTTCAGATAGTCCCTCATCCACATCGCACATAGGAAAGCATACCATACTTAATGCGTGCCCGGTCGGTCGGAAATTGTCAACGACGGTTAATGATGCTGTAAACAAAGATTCAGAAACGGTTTAGCTGATTTCGACATACGAGTGTCTCGTTCGCTTCACTTGGTACTGGAAACGCATGCAACAAGCGCAGGTTGCCGAGCACACGGTCTCCGACAGCTGTTCCAAATACAGCTAACACAATGTCGGAAAGCACCGGCGTGAGTATGAAAGCCAGTAGCGATCTTGCCGGCCCGAGCAGGACGAGCGGGAAGGAGGGCGCCTACATACGCACCATCGAATGGGACATGATGAACAAGACCAAGTTCTTTCCACTTTCTATGCTAAGCTCCTTTTCGGTGCGATGCTGCCTATTCCCATTGACTGTGATCAAGACCCAGCTGCAGGTGCAGCACAAGAGCGATATATATAAGGGCATGATTGATTGTGCCATGAAAATTTATCGATCTGAGGGAGTGCCTGGCCTTTACCGTGGTTTCTGGATCTCATCAGTGCAAATCGTATCCGGCGTCTTTTACATCAGCACCTACGAGGGTGTACGACATATACTCACTGACTTGGGCGCTGGCCACCGTCTCAAGGCTTTAGCTGGTGGTGGATGTGCGTCGCTTGTTGGCCAGACCATTATAGTTCCTTTCGACGTAATATCACAACACGCCATGGTCCTGGGTATGTCGGCTCATGCCGGCGCAAAGGCCGATATTAACCCACTAGGTATTAAAACGTGGCCTGGACGCAGCCGCCTTAATATATCTATGGATATAGCGCGTGAAATATTGCGACGCGATGGTTTCCGGGGCTTTTACAGAGGATACACTGCCAGCCTTATGGCCTATGTGCCGAACTCGGCGATGTGGTGGGCGTTTTATCATTTATATCAGGGTATGTTGCATTGCTTTTGTACATCAATTATACATATATGTCCTATATCGATTTTTTAATCAAAAACGTAATTCTAGACGAACTGTGTCGTATATGCCCCGTTTGGGTGTCTCATCTTTTCATCCAATGTGTGGCTGGCAGCCTGGGTGGATTTACAACAACAATACTAACAAATCCATTGGACATAGTGCGAGCACGCCTTCAGGTAAGTCTTTAAGTCTTTAAATTATTAAGTATCGTTATACTATTACTATCGTTAATCTCATCTTGCAGGTTCATCGCCTAGACTCAATGAGTGTTGCCTTCCGCGAGCTGTGGCACGAGGAAAAACTCAACTGCTTCTTCAAGGGTCTGTCCGCACGCCTGGTGCAGTCGGCAGCTTTCTCATTCAGCATTATACTGGGATATGAGACCATCAAACGCATAGCAATAGACGAGCAATACAAGCATCAAATACGCTGGTAACAAACGGGACGCACAAATCAAAAGAGAAACCAAATCAAATCGCATCTGCATTTACGCAACGTACTGAAGAACCACCAGAGATTTGTTGCTAAGTCAGCTGGAGCGCAATGCTCAGTGCTCCACCTTTGTAAATATCTGACGAGATGAATAGTAAAAAGGGCAGGTTAATTAGTTAAATTCTTAACAATTATCATTATTGTTAGGGCGTTGAAATGTATCTTACAATTAGCTAAAAACAAATTTGTTACGCTCTGCAATGTTTACGTACATAACTAATGCAATTTAACTTAAAAATACCCAAAGTGTTGTAGCTTAAATTGTAGATTTTTGCTATAGTGATTTTTTACGTTATACATACTACCAGAGGCAAGAGAAGTTGATGAAGATGATAAACAAAAATGCATAGAGCACATGTATACATATATATATAGCAGTCTTGTACATTATTATTCTAAGATATGTAATTGATGATGATGTTGATAATAATGTTACAATAATACTTTTATAAAGCCAATCTGGACATACTTATACTAGTACTTACCTCATTGTGTCCTTTCACTCACAACGGGGCGCCATATTCAGGCACTTTTTCGATGTGTGTTTTTTTTTTAAGCCAAAAACAACAATATTAATGTAGTCTTAGCATGCATTGTAATAAAGTACAAATCAAGAATTTATACATTTTTGGCACTGTGAAACGAAAATTTCATATGTGTTCGACGATCAATGCGATCCCAACCTACAAAATGTGAACCTGAAATCTAGTTTTATTGATTAAGGTAAATTTTATATATTACGTAATATGATAGAAGATAGCATGAATTGCAATATTTGTTATGGTTATGGTTAGGATTGTTAAAACGTGGTTTTTATTTTATGCGTGATATCTTTAGACTCTTAGGCAATTTGTTCATTGCGCATAATCTGTTCGCATTTAATCAGCTTGATTCATTTTAGATATGTGCAATTAGGTATGATAGTATAACCATAATATCTATGCATTGAACTCTCTGTTCAGAATGCCCTTTGGATTCGGAAATTTATCAATAAAAATGCAAAATTGTTCCCACAGCCATATATATACCAATTAATGATTTTGATATCGAAACATTGTGGATAAATATTTAAATATGCGTCAACCGGATAGCTGTAGACGAATAAAACGGGTGGGTGTATAAAATGGTCATACTATATCGCGGTATTTTCTAGATCTTGTGCTGTACACATATTGCGCTTTAACGCCTATCTTAAAAATAGTTCTAGAATTTCATTGAAACAGTAACAGTTATTTAACAACTTCTTCGGCAAACAGTCGAAGTAGGAATTTTAATAATTCCATAATCATTCAAATTCCTTAAGTGAATGAACAATAAAACACGTATACACTTATAATCTACTATATGTTACTCAACATTATTGAGTAGGGGTTCAGTGATTACATACTAACTGATAAGAAATTTTGCTTCATATTTGTTATGATTCTATGAAGTAATAATTGCTGTAGACGATGACATTGCGGTAATGTTTACGGTCGCTAGATTAAAGCTGCTTATAGATGTTGTGCACTTGTCTATCTTATTTATCAATTATTCACCAATGTAGAGCAAAGAGCAAAAAGAATAGAATAAATCTGTTTATTTACCTTCAAAAGAGCCATATTAGTATTCGGAAATGAGTTGAATGAGAAGTAGGCTTAATTTAATTGGTTCGACCATTAATTAGGATAAGCACCAGCACACAATAAAAACTTAGGAGACTACAATGTACAATTTAAAAAATGCAAGTGGAATAAGCAAACAATAAGAGGGGTGATTTAAGAGAGCATCTTGCGAATCATGTAGTTGAGGATGCCGCCGTTCTGGTAATAGGTAATATCCACCTCCGTGTCGAATCGCAGTATAGTCTCAAACACATTTCCATCAGCCTGAAAAATTATGTGAATTAAATAAATGTTCTAAATCGATTAAATTCATTACATACTTCAACTTGAATCTTCTGGCCTGGCTTCAATCCGGTTTCGGGTAGTGCAATGTTGTAGACCTCACGACCGTTTAGCTGAAGTGTCTCAGCGCTTTGTCCGGGCAAAAACTGCAGGGGAATAATGCCCATTCCGACAAGGTTGGAGCGATGAATGCGCTCGTATGATTCTGCAATAACAGCCTTTACACCCAATAGGAAGGGACCCTTTGCGGCCCAATCGCGAGAGCTGCCACTGCCATAGTCCTTGCCAACGACCAGAACCAACGGAGTGCCTTCCTCGCGATAGCGTTCAGCTGCATCAAAGATGTCTAGCTCCTCTTGGCTGGGTATGTGCAGGGTGCGTGGACCGGTCTTTGTGACCAGTTTGTTCACCAGGCGAATATTGGCGAAGGTGCCACGTGCCATGATGGCATCATTACCTCGACGCGAGCCATACGAATTAAAATCTCTGGGAGTCAAATTGCGTCCGGCGAGGAAACGAGCTGCTGGTGAGTTTCTGGCGATGGAGCCAGCGGGCGAAATGTGATCTGTGGTCACAGAGTCACCCAAGAAAAGCAAGCAGCGCGCCTTTTGAATGCTCTGCAGCTTAGGCAGCTCGTTAGTCATACCCTCAAAGAAGGGCGGGCGCTTGATGTAGGTGGAATCAGCACTCCACGGGTAAAGCTTGCCATCGGACACCTTCAGTGTTTGCCAGTCCTCTGAGCCCAATTCAATCTTACCTATAGCAGACAAGAGTTATTTAAATATATTTCATAATTTGAACAGCCAATTGACTTACTGTAGACTTCCTGGAACATTGCTGGAATAACGTGCTTGTTCTCAACTTCCTGAATTTCAGTGCGCGTTGGCCAGATATCGCGAAGGAAAACGTTCTTTCCATTGCTATCAACGCCCAGCGGCTCCGTCTCAAAGTCAATATCCACGCGTCCAGCAATGGCATATGCAATCACCAACAAGGGACTGGCCAGGTAGTTAGCACGAGTGTTGGGATGAATGCGACCTTCAAAGTTACGGTTGCCCGACAAGACGCCAGCGCAGACCAACCCATTCTTTTCAATGGTGTTTACAACGTTCTCCTCAAGAGGACCGGAGTTTCCAATGCATGTCATGCAACCGTAGCCCACAATGTCGAAACCAAGCTTTTCCAAATATGGAATGACGCCCGATTCTTTCAAATAGTAGGTTACGACACCAGATCCAGGCGATAATGAAGTCTTGATATAGGGCAAAATGCTGAGCCCCTTCTCGACCGCTTTCTTCGCTAGCAATCCAGCACCCAACATCACCGATGGATTTGAGGTGTTCGTGCAAGACGTAATTGCTGCAATGACAACGGATCCGTGCTGGAGCTTGTAAGTCTTTCCATCGTCCCACTGGAATTCACCGCTTGCTGCAAGGGCTTCTGGCGCAATAGCAAATCCCTTGAAGCCGACCTAAAATGTGGCAACAATGGAAAACGCTGATTACTACGCTGTGTAGGAAGACAAGTCAATTGGGCGTTCAATGACCCCGCTCTGTCCGAGCTATTTGTAGGTCAGTTTGTTTGCGGAAGCGGCGCGTGAGGCCCCATCGGTGCAGGCCAAGCCGGGCCAGGCCCGGGTTCAGAACCCGTTAAAGTCCACTGAGGTGCATTAAAAACAATAGCACTTCACAATTTTAGAAATTCGGCATAAAAATATTGAGCGTGCCAGAAAGCAAAGCGCATTCTCAGCGAATTTTAGTAATAACCAAAACCGATCAGCTACTGCTGCTGCTGCTGCTGCCGCTGCCGCTGTTACTGGAAACCTGATGCGCTGGCAGAGGCCATTGAACGCAACGGTGCTTATAAGAGCAAGATGGCCAACAGCCAGGTTTCAGTTCTGAGTGTTACGTGCTGGTGTCTTGCCAATGCCTGTGGTCCGGCATTTCACAATTAACTGCATTGGTGTGCCCGCTTATGAGGGAATCGCAATCATAAAGCTAACACATCAATGCAATTCGCTGTGAGAGATTGATCCGAGTGATAGAAAATATTTTTAGCGTTGAAGCGATATCAATTTATATCGAGTTATCTAAGGAAATAGTAGCCGTGATTTTACATTTCAACCTATTACATATCACAGTTGCTGTTTCTTTTAGATAGCTCTTTTGTAAGCAGCCTAACAGTCGGTCGCGGTGCAGTTTTGAACTTGAGATTTGAAATGTGATTCAAGGATTTCAATTTATGGGATACACTAAGTTCAGTTTTGTCAGATGTCCAAACATCACTGGGCTTTGTTTATCTCATAAGAGCGAAATTTGTTCAACTTACGGGACTGGACAGGCACGACTTAAAGTCTTCGGGCATATTTGAGACAGAAACACGGTCGTGCGGCCGTTTGGGTCCAGACACAGAGGTCACTACAGTACCCAGATCCAGGGTGATGCTCTGCAAGTAAGTTCATACATAGATAAGAGTTTAGTTGAATTTCAGCAATTCAGCAATCAGCTAACCTGAGTGAAGATTGGATCTTGAGCTTCATTAGCGTAGTTGCGCAATTGCTGAGTGGCCTTCAGATACTCACGGATGATTTCAATTTTCTTCTCAGAGCGATCTAAAGTGGCAATAATTCAATGAGTCGAAAAATAAAGATCTAATTGCTTAAACTTACTTGTTTGCTTCATGTAGCCGAGCGTGTTTTCATCAATGGGGAAATAGCCCACGGTAGCACCATACTCGGGACACATGTTACTGATTGTGGCACGATCCGCAATGCTCAGCTCAGCCACGCCTGGTCCATAGAACTCAACGAATTTGCCGACGACTCCCAATTGACGCAGATGCTTAGTAATGGTCAGCACCAAGTCCGTGGAGGTGGCCAAGGGGCTCAGTTTGCCAGTCAGTTTGTAGCCGATGACTTCGGGCAACAGCATGGAGATGGATTGACCCAACATCACAGCCTCAGCCTCAATGCCACCCACACCCCAGCCCAGCACTCCCAAGCCATTGATCATAGTGGTGTGCGAATCGGTGCCGACAACGCTGTCAGGATAGAGAATTTTGCTGCCATCGCTAGAATCGCCTTCAAAAACGACACGCGCCAGATACTCCAAATTCACTTGATGTACAATGCCCGAGCCGGGTGGCACAATCAGCATATTATTAAAGGCACGGGCACCCCACTGAAAGTCACAGTAGATTGTAATGTAAGATAGTAGATTCATGTTTATGCAACTCAATATTCACCTTAAGGAAAGTGAAACGTTCCTTGTTTCGCTCGAACTCCAAGTTCTGGTTCTTAGCCAAAGCATCTGGGACGCGGGCAAAGTCGACTTGTACAGAGTGATCGATGACCAAATCGGCGGGGCAGATGGGATTGATTTTCTCGGGATTACCACCCAAATCTAGAACAGCATCACGCATCGCCGCAAAGTCCACTACGGCAGGGACGCCCGTAAAGTCCTAAGAACAGTCATAACATATTTATCAATATTAAAATTAAAAGGCAGAAAATGCAACGCACCTGCAGAATGACACGCGCTGGCTTGAATGAGACCTCCACATCATTGGAGCCCTGCTTCAGGGCGGGCGTCCAGCTCAGAATGCTCTGTACATCCTTCTCTAGAATATGGAAGTTGTCGCAGTTGCGTACTGCAGACTCCAAAAGTACACGAATCGAGTAGGGCAGCTGGTCTGTAAGCCAATTAGTTTTTTATTATTTTACGAGTTTGTGATTATATTTAAAGAAAGAGATAGCGTGCACTTATCAGTCAACAATATTTTTCTTTGAGGCGTTTGTTTTTCAGCTAGCCACTTGCCCTTTCTGATTGGGTAACAAATCTAGCTTCAACAGCACTCACCTCAGGCAACCAATATCACGCGTCGCACTTTAAAATATTCCGCCCCTATGGAGATGCACAGGGAGCTCACACACACACACACACACACGCATGCATACACAAATTATGCTTTTACACTCGCATGTCTAAAGCATCAGGCCACGAAATCGTCCGATATCAGCAGTTTGAATTTGTCTTGTTGCTACTGATAAGTGTCTACTACATAATACAAGAGCTTTATTAACGTACAATCTAGTGTAGTTGGGCCTTATCAGAGCACGCCGGACTCGTCGTGTGCCTGACATTCACAAATGAACCCTGCCGATCTCTGCTCTCAGCTCGTCTCGTCCTCTCTAACGTTGATAACTTTCGCTTTCAGCTAAGTGCTAGGTATGTATTGGAAAGCTGAGGTGGAAATAAAGCCGCCCAAGTCTCACCTATCGACTGCTACTATTTCGACTTGCAAATTAAAGCGGTCACTGTTGGGGGTCAAACTTCAAATTGTCGCTTTATGAATTAAATATGTGTTTCTACATACATACATACAAGCATATGTATGTAGGTATTTCGGTTTCTTTGGAAAATTTGTTACCACGTAGCCAGGTAAACGGCAGTTACATATGACTTACCATATTTGTTATCAATGGAAGCCAGATCAAAGTACTTGTACACGGTGCCATCCTTAGTGAAGGATTTCTCGAATTGCGCAAATGGATTATCACCTGTAATAGAGTATGTGCCCTTATAAGTAATTATGTAACACCCCAAACTAGCTTTATACTATAAGTACGACTTACCAGACATTGTTGTGCTTTCTAATTCAGAGAGATTTAACCTGAACAGCGGGCGTTTACTTTGTGGAATGAACAAGTTTTGGAGGCCTTACCACTAATATGTTGTGTATGTCGTGTGTATGTTTTAGTTACTATTCACAAATGTGAAAAAATACCAAGTATTAATTTTGGCGATAGTCAATTTCTGCCAGCTGATTAGAAATGAAGCACGAAACGAAATTTAAATGGCTGCTTAACACTAAATGAAACAAAGAATTTTTGAATACGTTTTTGTAATTAATGACAAATAATCTGCTAACAATTAATTTTGACTGTTGCTTCAGTTAATCAGCGTACATTCTTGGAACCTGTTGATTCGATATTTTTCAGGGAGAGAGTCTGACAGTACTTGCGATGATTAAGTGGTAAATAAAATTCGCTCCTCTCTAATTCGTTTTTGTTAATGCTCGCACGTTGTTTGTTCGGTTGGATTAATATTGATTATTACGATTAAAATGAGCAAAACAGATACTAAAAGTGATGCCAAAGTTAAACTACGTGAGATGCATTGCAAATTCAATCCGCTCTCCCGCTGCGATGGCTCCGTCATGTATAGCCAAGGTTTGATACTGTTGCTCGTGTTCTCTTAGAATGCCGGTTGAGACATTCACATTTTGTAGGTGCCACTGTTGTCATTGCCGCCGTGCTTGGTCCCATCGAGGTGAAGACACAGAATCTGAGCATTGAAGGCAGCTACCTGGAGTGCAACTATCGTCCAAAAGCTGGCTTGCCACAGGTAAAGGAGCGCATTCGCGAGGCAGCCATACGAGATGTGCTGGAACTGGCGCTGCTGGGTGAAGCTTATCCGCGGGCGAAAATGTCATTACAGGTGCAGGAGCTAGAGGATCGTGGCAGCGTAAGGAGTCCATATTGTATATAACAAATGGTGCTCTCAACAATTATATTGTAGATAGACGCGTGCGCCTTGAATGCAGCATGTCTGGCCATGCTTATTGGAGGTTTGCCCTTGAAGTATAGCTTTGCGGCCGTGCACTGTATAATCAACGAAAAAGGCAAGTTTATTCTAGATCCTGAAGAAATTGAGACGCAGCATCACCAAGCCAGCTTCACATTTGCCTTTGATTCTGTGGACGGAGACCTGCTGTTGGTGCAAACAAAAGGCGCCTTCAAGATTGCACAGTTCAATGACATCGAATGTATTTGCCGCCAGGCCAGTGCTGAGATATTTGAGTTTTATCGTAGTAATATAGCCAAATACCATAGCAGGAGAGAGGATCAGCTCGCGACGACTAACGAAAGCGCTCGCAGTGATCTGCCAATGGAAACGTGATGTACAATAATTAAGTTCAATTAAAACTCTCTAACCACTTTACTGGGAAAGCTCTTTATTCAACTCTTTTTGCTATCGTGGTACTGGCCAATGCTGCTCACGTGCAGAGGTATGCCCTTGAGGACTTGTGAATTGGACTCAACGATGCGTGCAACCACGAAATCACCCACGTTTATATCCTTCGTGGGCTCATTCGAATTGGCTGTGGGCAGAGTCGCTGCGGGCACAATTACTTTAATATTGGCGTCGTTGCGGCCAAACCAATGGCTGTCGGACCGTTTGCTCTTGCCCTCGATTAGGATGAGTTGTTCCTGCCCTTCGAAGCGTTTGTGCAATTTGGTGGCGCCATCTCGGAATGCCTGCACCATGCGTGTCAGTCGAGCGGTCTTAACTGCTGTCGGGACGTCGTCCACATAGCGTCTGTGTGCCGTGGTTTTCTCGCGCATGCTGTAGGCGAACAGAAACGCGACGTTATATTGTACGCTTTCGATGAGTGAAATGGTATCTTCGAACTCGGCATCTGTTTCGCCACAGAAGCCACATATGAAGTCACTGGACAAGCCCACATTGGGCAGGATTTGGCGAATGTGCGCTACCAGCTGGAGGTAGGCTTCGCGAGTGTAGCCACGGCGCATTCTGGCTAGCACAGCCGTGTTGCCCGACTGGGCGGGCAGGTGGAGCTGCTTGCAGACATTCGGATAGTCGCGAATGACGCGCAGTACCTCGTCCGAGAAGTCTTTGGGATGTGGCGATGTGAAGCGTATACGCATTTCAGGCACAGCCTCGGCCACACTTTGCAAAAGCACTGAGAATGGCAATCCGCCTGTTTTTGGCTTGTAAACCGTACTAAAACCGGGGGCCGTATTGCCAAGGGCTTTGGTCGAGTTCTCTGAAGTCCTATCTCTATAGGAATTGACATTTTGACCCAGCAGCGTCACCTCCTTAACACCCTGCTCCTGCAGTGTCCACACTTCATGCACGATTGATTCGAGTGGCCGCGAACGCTCGCGACCACGTGTGAAGGGAACAATGCAGTAGGTGCACATATTGTCACAGCCACGCATGATCGAGACGAAGGCAGTGGGCGAATCCGAGTTCAAGCGTACGGGCATGACATCTGCATACGTCTCGTCCAGAGAGAGCAATACGTTGATGGCCGAGTTGCCATAGTGGCGAGCAACGGCCAACAGTCTCGGTAGATCTTTGTAGCTGTCGGGACCGGCGATCACATCCACACATTGCTCCTGCTCCAGTAGTCGCTCCTTCAATCTCTCCGCCATGCAGCCAAGTACTGTCAATTGCAGCGGGGCTCGTTTTGAGCCGCGCTTCTCTTTTAAGGCTCGCAAGTGGCGCAAACGATTCCAAATCTTCTGTTCCGCACCTTCACGCACCGCGCAGGTCACAAGCATAACGACATCTGAATTGGCAGCATCGTCACTTCGCTGGTAGCCGTGCTCCTTCAGAATGCTCCACACGACCTCCGTATCGTTCGTGTTCATCTGGCAGCCATATACCTCAAAGTGCACCCGCCGTCCATGACCATTGTAGTCTATTGCATTTAGGTAAGGTATCTCATTGCTAGCCGCATCCGAGTTGTCCTCTTCCGTCAGCCTCCGCTTGGCTTTCACTGTGAAAAAGTCTCTTAGACCCGGTCCGCGCTCAATGCGCTCAACGAACGTTTCACGTGTGTTGCTGTTTGCAGGTTTATTAGTTGGTGTCTGTGTAGCTGAAACAGCTCCCGTAACTGTAGCAGCATTGCTTTGGTGACGCCAGTTCTGACGTAGACAGCTATTGACTATCTGCCATCGTACTTTCATGGCCGTTTTGTTTAAATCGAATCCTTTCCGTTTTAAAATTATGTCACAAATTTGTTAAGCAAAGTACTTTTATAAGGTATCGATAAGACACTGTTTTGAAATGAATCCAATGTTCGATATTGCTTATCGATATTTAACGGCGACTACTTCAAAATAAGTAGGCGATATTTCATATATTAGAATTGACTGCCCAATAGTATATGTTATGTTTAGCAATGTAATTAAAAGATGTGATTGACAATTTGGATATATGTCTGATACATTATGAATACTTTTAATAAAAATCACTGAAACTCTTAAATATATCGATGTAGCAATACACATACAGTTTGAGAGTCATAAGGAAATTCGGTGAGAAATTTGACCGCTAGATGCCGCTCAATGTAGTTCATATGAGCGCTATTAGCGATATTAAAGAATCATAGTACATAGTACACTGAATTTCCGATAGGTGGTGCTATTGAATAATACAAATATTTGCTTGAGAATCTTTATGAAGCTTTGGCAATCGTTGTCATGCACAAAGAAATTAATAATATTCACCTGATAGAATTCTAATTTATAGTTTTAATTATCAATAATGTCTATCAGAATCGGTGATTATGTTGTTATTAGTGCGCTTTACATATCAATAGATCGCGAAACGTGGTTAACTAATTACTTATTGTGACTGACTTCCGAGTCAAGAGGTGCAGTTACATAAAAAACACAAGAGGTGGAGCGCGTGCATATGTATTTGTGGAGACATCATGACACGCCATCTATGAGCAGTTTTATAACAAGGGCTGTTCAAATACCTTTGCGATCTCTTTGGAATATAATCCCTGTTTTAACTCAGCTGAGTTAAACTAATAAACAAATTAATATATATATAAATAATTGTATTAAAGTCATTTTTCAATAGTACTCATAAAGAATTACATATAATATATTAAATATTATACAATTAATTGCATATTTTAACACTCCAATGCATTCGCTTAGGAGTAAATGGACAAAACAGTTGAATAACTTGCCAAATTGTCGGCACTCAAAACATACATATGTACATATGTATGTAGATATAAGTATGTCTTTATTTATATGGCAAATGTCGGTCTACTCGTACATAATTCAAACTAATTTAATTGTAATGAAGTCAATATGTAGGTGATTAAATAAACGTATTGCTATAAATGTAATGCATTCGGGTTTGTTTTGCAAAGACAAACAGAAACGGAAGCAGAGACAGATGCAGAGAAAGAGACAGAGACAGAGACAGAGGCAGAGACAGATACAGAGATATTAACACGGATACAGATGCAGAAAAGACCACACATTTGGGGGCGGGCAGTTATCCGGCCTCATTATGAGCTTATCGTGGTCGAGTTAATAATGCACTGGCAAGAAGAGACAGAGCTGCGCTGCGAGAGCCCGGTGCAAACCAGGCCAAGTCCACAGCCAGGTCCACATTGATGCTTTGCGGCTTTGTGGGCCAATAACTGAATAATTGCGTCAGCAAGTCGTAAATAGCAGCGGGTTTGCTGGCCAAGTTGCTAAGTTGGCCAGTTGCTCAGTTGCCAAGTTGCCAACTCGGTTTGGACTTACAACGCTCATATATGTATATAGATAGATAGGTATGTATGTATATAAGGATATTGTGGATGAGCATGTGGATGCGGGTGCGGGTGGGCGTGGCTTGGCGTCTGGCATATTTGTAAACACTTACTGGCAAAATATTTTAATGAAAATGAAATGAAAATTCCGCTTTTGGCCAAAAGAATTTCGTAATTACAGCGAAAAAATTCGGTAATTAAATTCATGAAGTTTTTGGCACTGCGCAGCGAACCGTTTGCAATTTTCAGCTCCCAGGAGGACCCCAAGCATCTGTAAGTGGGATCCTTTGCGCGCATGTGTGTGTGTGTGTGTCTGTGTGTGTGTGTGCGTCTGACCGCCTTGTTGGTTAAGCATTTTCTTGTGTTTTGTCGGCACTTTTCCGCTAAAGTTATTTTCGCATGGGCTTCGCATCTGCTATAAATCTTGGCGCCGAAGTTTCACTGCTCCACTGCTCCACAGTTCTGGCTGGAGATGTAAGTGGGATGGGAGCCTGTGGTGTGGTGTGGTGTGGTGGGCAGGCGG
This sequence comes from Drosophila hamatofila, assembly GCA_035045345.1. NCBI lineage: Eukaryota > Metazoa > Arthropoda > Insecta > Diptera > Drosophilidae > Drosophila > Drosophila hamatofila. The sequence goes on along the minus strand of JAWNPA010000020.1, from coordinate 30,303,648 downwards.
ATAAAGCTGGAGCCACGCAGCCTAAGCTGACTTGGCTATTTCGCTCAGCGTATTCCGGATTGGTCGCAATTTTAAAAGTCTTGTCAATAATTCAGTTCCTCGACTTTTCCTGCTTATGATAATTGTTTATGTTCAGTTTAGTTTTTGCAATTAATCCGACAAGTTTGCTCTCAAACACGAACAGCTCGCCAGCGGGTTTCCAATCAAAGATTATAGAAATTCTTAGAATTTCATTTAAGGATGAAAGACTGCTTAAATGCTGCAATGCATTGCAAAGTTTCTAGGAATTTATCAGCTTTTTTATCTTGGAATAAATTGTAAGTATTGCAACAGAAGAGCTAGAATATCTTTACATCTGAGTAATCTTAAGGTCTTCAAAGTACACAAAAAGAAAATTATGTCTTCACTCGCGTTGTAATAACTGTAACTGCAGAATTCTCAACTGGTTTTGGAGAAGACTGCACTATGTGAACTTTGTGAGGTCTCTATGAAACCTGTAGCTGATTGAAATTACAATACAGACAATTTGCTCAATCTTTGCGTCTTCATTACTTGTTATTGTTGATTAATAAAAATCAGATAATATCAACGTAATATTGGGAATGTGTATAGCAGATAGAAATAAACTTTTAAATAAATTCTTTCCTACAATATCACTCAACTCTGCATTCTAAAGTCCAGCATTAGGTATTGGGACGACACTCTAGAAAATACTTGAACTTGTTGTCCAATTTAGGCTTTGCTGCCGTCCTAGGCTAAGTAAATTGAACAGATTTTCAGCAATATAATAAAAGCTCTCTCCTTTTCAAGTAATTGTCTAATTATTAGGACTATATAAATATTGTAGTAGAACTCAGAGTCCACTTACTTATAATCTGGGAATATGTTATGTTTAACAATTAATTTAATAATAGCTGAGCTCTGCTCGGCATTATTGGAACTTTGACCTCAACTAAAAAGCGTTTCATTGAAGTCTTGTCTTGAAGAGAGCATCATAATAAGATTTTGCTATATCCTTATGCAGAGTATTCCAATACAGCAGAACCCTATTCCTTGAATTCGAAAATTTAACTGATTTTACTTTTTTAAATCATAGTTGTTCAACTCAAAAAATTTGTGTATTCGCTCTCACTCAACTTCGTATTTGAGTCCGGGCCTCATATTTTTAGGCTCGATCCATAAAATGTTAGTGTATTTGAGCGCTCAACCGAAAAGTTCGATTACTCTATGAAATTGCACGTGCACCATTTAATATGCATACTGAGCGGAGAGTAGAGTTAGAGTAGAGAGTTGTCTCAAAAATATATCACAAAGATTACTGAATGTAAGAGAAGTGAAAGGAGCGGTCGAATAAGGAAGTTTTAAGAGTATGTACATGTATGTATGTTAGCCTACTCTCATCATGCTCTCATTTGATATTGCATTGAAATCACTTTGAATTTGAAACTTGAGGTGGTCAGTCGTTTTAGTTTTTGCTGCCAGATCAGAGGAAAGAAACTGTGAAGTATAGTTGCTTAAAAAATATTATTTAGTCTTTGCTCGTGCTTGAGTACACTGAAAGCAACTGATATACATTATTTATAAGTTGATAAGAAGAAAAGCAATCTTTTTTGGTTTAGTGTAATTATCTTTTGAATTTTATATTTTCATCTTAAAATAATGCAATATTTAAGTCAGCAACTGGAAATACCTAAGCACTCTTAAGTCCGCACAATCATCAGCAATTTATAACATATTCAATGCCTTTATCAAATATAGTTTATTTATGATTGTGCTAATTGAACTCATAGCAAATAGAATTTATCTATTTTAGCTTTGGGATGATATACGTATATAGCAATCATATAAATTGTAAATTTGAATTCACTTTAACGTTTACTTGGGCTCCTGATTGGCTTGGCCAAGTAACTCCCGCAGGCTACTTCACAGCTCCAGCTTCGTTCCTCCCCCCCTTTGCGCCGCCTATGGCCAACATCCGACCAAAAACGACACTTGAGGCGCCATAACGTGGCTGTACGCATAATGATCCCCTGAATGGCTCAATGCTTGGCACTGGCCGTAGCCGTGGCCTGAAAAGTACCATACTTTGCTTACAGATTTCCACTTTTTCGGAAAACGATTCGCTGCCTTTCCCCCCTTGGCCCGCCTCGATTGGGGGCGGCTGGGAGTGGCTGCACAGTGGTGTTAACGGCACTGCTGAGAGTAATTCGCTATTCAAAACAAAGCAACGGGGGCGACAAAAAGTAACCCAATGTTAATAGAAAATTGTGTGCTGCCGTCGTCGTCATTGTCGTTAAATTGAAATTGTCGCGCAAATAAAAATTTGCATATTTTAGCATTGATTTTGTAGCGCGCTGTGGTTCGCAGTTCGCTGTCCTCAGTCCGCTGTCTGCAGCCATTTGGTAGTCCCTTTTGCGAGGCCCTTGGGAGACGCGTCGTATGCGCAATGTTTGAGTGCAGTCAATAAATTTTGGTAAAATCGCAAAAATTGCTCAAATTAATTACAAAACAGTGCATAAAACAAACACACTCTGGCTTTGGCCAGACACTAAACTATGCTGCATGCCATGGCCACGGCGCACGGCCGGATGGGCGGATGGGCGGATGGGGCGTGGCATCGAGACCTCATTACTGCCTGCCAGTTCCAGTTGCTGTCTATACTAAATCCTGACGCTGTCACAATAAAATCCACTCAAGCTAAACATACGTCAGCAGTGACGAGCAGCAGGCCGAGGTCAACTCTGAGGCTGAGGCTGAGGCTGAGGCCAAGAACCAGGCGAATGGTGTGTCTGGGTCGAGCACTGTTCCAGCTGAGTGGCGTCCGTCTCCAAGGCGAGTTGCATAAATTTATGCGCTGGTCAGGCTGAGCATGAATAAAAAAGAGGGAAAAACTGTGCCCCTGTCGCTGACTCGAGCGAAGGCGCCGGGTGCAATACAAAACGACTCATTGATTTATTTACGAGCTCAGCTGATGCTGACCGCCCCGGTCCGGCCCACCCTGCCGCAGTGGGCGTGACCGACAAAACGCAAAGTATCCAGCTCAATATCTATGCGTGAATCTATACAATGGGACAGTCATTGAGGAAATTAATTATATATTTTTAATAACTGCAAAGATGCAGGATATTTCTATTCCCTAAGGAGACACAAAATATGTCAATAATTGTGTTTATATGTTTATAAACATATTAAATGAACACAAAGAATGGAGCTTTCGCTCTTTGTCAATCTTGCCTGGCCTTCTAATGAATCATTTGATCTGATTGAGTAATCCTTGAATACCATTTGAAACCAGAGTCCAATTGGAATTTAATGTACTATGCTGTCAACTGATTGCCTGCCAATATACATATTCTATATTGATAACAATAATAGTTAATATAAATAAGCAGCAAAATGAGGTTCAATGTAAGTTCAAGTAAGTGAGACGAGCAAAAGGATATACTAACTAATACTATATGCCCATACTAACTAATATTTCTATCAGTATGCCCACTGAATTTGTATTTGTAAAAATGGGGCAGAAGGAGGCGTGACACACCCCATAAGTATATAGTATATATATTAATGACAGGACGATGAAAGGAGTCTAAGTAACCATGTCTGGTTTTTAGCTGGTCCTTCTGAGGAATCTGCTCGTCCGTATAAATGCCGTAATCTCGTAAACTACAAAAGCTATCATTGTAGATATTAGAACAAACTTTTTTTTTTCAGGTAGACAATGAGCATGAATTTAAGAATCATAATTGAATAAAGCTTTCGCATTATTATTATTATTTTTACTCATATCAAAATATATATGCATCCTACATAGAGAATTTTCATAAAATAGCTTACTAACTATATGAAGCAATGTATGAGTTTGAGTGTATTCAATTAAGTTAAAGATTGAATTAATATTCTTGTCGAATATTTTCGGAAATTCTGGCTCAAATCATCACGGTTAAGGAAAAGCATTGTTTCTTTAGCTTCACTTACTATTTCTTTATTTTAAACTATAAAAAGAATATAAATTTTTAATATATATTATTGCAAACATTCATTGGTTTGCTTCTGCATTTGAGTGCAGCTAGAGTAACTGAATGCATCACATAAAAAAAGATGATCTTATTATAAGAGTGCATTTCATGTTCGCGCACTTGGCACCACTGTGCTTTAGGACTTGGCTCATAAAGAGATTGTCATGCTCGTCGTCTTTGCTGCTGTGCTCTGTGCACTTACATAAACTGTGCTCGGCCTCGACTTGTGCGTCTACTCATTTGGTTGCCCCCTTTCGGATCGTAGATCTTGAAGAGCAATGGCTTTTGACACTCAATATGTAGAATATGGGCTGCTGAAGCGGGGGCGTTTCAATATTTATGTTGCGATGCGCTGAGCAGCTTTAAAGGGTGTGTTTGCTGGTAATTTTCATTGTCACGTGGCGGTAATTACCGGTGTTGCAGACACACACACACACACACACACACACATAGACATAGTCGCACATACGTGCTCGCTAAAAACACAAACAGAGCGTGCGACATGGCTTTGAACTGCACGCCAGTCAACACTCAGGAGGAGGCTCAGCAGGCATCGCAGCTCCCTGGGCAGCAGTGTCGCGTCGCGACGCGCTTTACAATTTCAATTCATTGAATTTTAACGGCGCCTACAACAAAAACGCATGCCCGCTCTCTGGCCAGGTCTCCCGCGTGGCTGGCCTTAACCAAAGTTTGTAAAACGTTGTGTGCAACATTTGGCGAGTGTCCTTCTGCCTGCTGCCTGCTGCCTGCTGCTAGCTGACTGCCAATTGGCAACTGGCAGCCTCCGACTGCAGCCGGCCTTTGTCAATATCCATTATAGCCAGTGTGCCAGTGTGAGTGTGGCCCGTGAAGTTGGAGCTGGAGTTCGGATGTCGGAGTCGGAGTTGGAGTGAGTCCTGATATTAAAACGTGTTTTATCACGCGCCACCATTTCGCGGCCGGGTATTCATTCCAATTGCGGCCAGATTGCACTTTTCAAGTGCCTGTTAATGCATTTGGCCCGCACTGTGCCGCTGCTGCGCCGTTGGCCAAGTTAAAGCTGCGCCACTTTTGCTTAATTCCTAGTCGCAATTCAAATTACAAAAACGAGCTGAAAATGTCAACAAAAAACAAAAGCGAAATACAAAAAACGGAAAGGGTTGATGAGGAGCTTTGTGCACATTCCGGGCAGCAGCTGCCGCTGTTGTTTGTTGTCCTTTGCCGCCATTTTGTGCGTGCCAGCGTTGTGTCGTGTGTCCCCCGTCTCTATCTCTGTATCTCCCTCTCTCTCTCTCTCTCTCTCTCACACACTCTCTGTGTGCTTGTGCTTGTAACATTTTCGTTTTGCAATTTCATTAAATTCCAGCATCCGCCATAAATCTTCCACTCTTCAGCACGGCTTCTGTGCTTTGAAGCGATAAAGGTACGTCTGGCACTGTGATGGCTGGCCCCGAAATGCCAAAAGCAACAACAACAACAAAAACAACCAGCATTGGTTTTATATTGGGCCACACACACACACACACACACGCACACAACAAGAACACACAAAATGGCCGTTGAAGTGGTTGAAAGCGATTACGTTGAATACCAAAGGTTGATGTGTGTGCGTGTGTGTGTGTGTGTGTGTGTGTGTGTGTGTGCGTGTGTGATGGTGTGTGTCCCGTTACTGTTTAAATGTTGTATGAATGAGCTTTTTGGGGGACAGACTGAGCAGCAGAAGAGTAGAGCTGGACAAGCAGCGGGGTTACCGAGAGTTATGTGGGGTCTCCTTTTGGGGTTTTGCGCTCGAACTACTCAAAAGTTGTGTTGCTCAGTGTAAAACACAAACATGGGTTAGTTACACTAGCACATGGCCTATTAACTTGTACATTCTGGCTCGCAAGCTGCCATGTGTCAGCCACTTAAAGCTGTCCCATAAACATACTAAATACCTAATAGGCTGACATCATAACTGGAAAATGCCTTAACGACAGTTCTCCCACTATTCCCATTTCTGCTAAATCTCCTTGAGAGTCTGGACCGCAGTTAAAGCCCTTCTTCAATATTTGTAAGCGCCTGCTGTTTGCTTGGTCAACCAACGAGCCAACGTTCGCTTAATGCCATGCCAAAACTCTTGGCCGACTTTGTCCAGGGCTCAAGACTGAATGAACCACAGCTGTTCTGGCCGCTCTGCCACTTATTAAACTGAAATAGTCGCTTCAAGTCAGTCGTCGTTGCTCCTGCTCCTGCTGCTGCTGCTGCCACGACTACTGCTGCAGTTAAGCATTTCTGCAACCGCCGAGCGAGTTATTATTTTATTTTTACATTTCGCATTCTCTGACGTCTTTGGCCAAGTAAATATTTCCAGGCGAGCGACACACCCACATCTCAATACGCTACAATGTGCAAATTTGTGAATTCATTATTTTCTCAATTTTCCTTTTATTTTATATATATATTTTTAAATTTTATTTATTATTTTTTTATTTATTTCTTTATTGCAGTTTATTTTCCTTAACTCTATAGCGCAGTTTTAGGTAAACTTGAACTATGGGCAGGCAGAGTGCCCTTATTGATACTAATCGTTTGGTTCATTTATTACACTAGTTTAAGTCGTTTCTGAGATCCAAAGGGTGCAGTCTGTTTTAGTCTTCTGCCGATTTTGTTAGTTACTAGGTCGGATGCAAGCTGCTTTGGGTGAGTGGACATTCTATCCGCATATCTTGTGCTGTGTCTGCCAATGAGCTCGGCAATTGTTGGCATATTAAGGTCGGTGTGCAGAACTTCGTTTCTGACGAACCGTTAGTTTCCAGTTAAGTTTCTTTAGTTTTTAATTTGTTTTGGATATTTTGTTGTTGCTTCATATAGGGCCGATCTATATAAGGAGTATACTAGCTAAGACAGTTTTTTATTATCCACACGCTTAGTAGGCCTGGTCAATCTGTAAAGAGGGTCAGTAGTTACAAATGTTGTGGTCACATCTTCAGTTGCGTCAGTTGAGGAATGTTGCAACAGTAATTTAGTAGTTACATTCTATGTTTCCATTAGTAAAACTGTAGAAGACCCTGAGCATACCAACGGGTATTCGTTCCAAATTTCTAATTTCTAGCCTCAATAGCAACAAACAGACATGTGGACAGGCATGCATATAGAGAGTCGAACGGACAGACGGACAGACATGGCCCAATATCTTTTCATTCCTTACTTGCGAATAAGTATGACAACCATTATGAGTATGAATATCATTTCAAGAGAGAGACTTCTGAATAATTAAAAGACAATATTATATAATAACAAAGTAAAACAATTTATAATAATATAATATTATAAAATAATACAATTTATAGTAATAATAAAAAAACGATTTTTAGTACAATAGCAACTACATTTAATTTTAAATTTAAAGAAAACTTTGAAACATAAATCTAATGGCTGGGTGGCTAAAGTTAAACAAGTTTTTTTTCTGTTGTGCTCCAATACGATTGGTTTTTCATGCTGTTCAGTTGCGATCATTTTACTTATTTGTTTAAAGATTTTGCCGAAGCGAGTGGCAACAAAAATATAACTAAAACATAGATTAATATCTATAATATCTATAGCCTACAAAAATACAGAGAAAATGTACATCAATAATATCACCAATACGATGGAATTGTTTTATTTGCCCAACTTTCTAGCTATACCACAATTCACAGTCAAATTTAGTCAGTGTTATTATTGAATCGAGATACAATTATAATGTGTTAATGGAAACTTAAAAGCTTCAAAGATTATAAAATACAATTTTTAAGAATCTGAAATGTTTTAAAATATACCATAAATAAAATACCTTTAAAATAAAATAATAAAGAGCTACAAAAAGACAAGTAAATGCATCTAGAGCAGAGTGAAGATTAAATAATGAGAGAAAAGAAATGAAAGGATTGGAAAATGTAAACACAATGGGAAAGATTTTGCTAGATTGTCTTTTTTCTAATATTTAAAATAATTAAATAAATTCTTAGAGCTTGTATAGCCAAGTAATTTGATAAGAACTTAAAAGTATTTGCATAAGGTAGCCGTTAGGGCATTCGAGAATTCATCTATTGCCCACATTCCGAATGCCAGCTCTTATTTTGTATCGCAGCTCTCTATATAAATATATTTTTTAATTCGCTGCCGCTGCTGGAGCTGTTGTTGGTTGACAATTTTATAAGCCATCGTCGTCTCCTCTGACCCGGCTGTCTCTGCTGTCTCTGCTGTCGCAGCTGTCGCTGCCGTCTTTGCCGTCGCCGGAGCTGGCTCTGGAGTTGGCTGTTGTTGGAGCCGCAGCTCGTGGCACTATAATTGAATGTCTCAGGTGTTTTGTCAGACAGTGCTTAAGCCTTTGCCGGGATTTTCTTCTATGGCAGGGCCCCAATGATTCGTCGGGTTGTGCAGCAAATGATTGCGCCTCTTAAAGCTCTTAAAGTGCTGCATGCTTTTTTCGAGTTGAGCTTGGGTTGGCTTGGGGTTGGGGTTAGGGTTGGGGCAGGGGCTGTGCTGGGTCGCGTGTGACATTCAAATCCGCGCTGTTTCACTGCCTGGCCTGCCTAATTAAAACATTCATCTTCATTTTCACCTTTTGCCTAATTAATTCACACAAAAATCAACTAAATTAATATGAAAAGAGCCAAAGAAGCTGCCAAGTTGCTGACCAGGTCCCAAGCCCAGGACCCAGGCCCCACATCCTATTACAGTTGCCATTGTTGTTGTTGTTGTTGTTGCTTTTCGGACGCTAACGAGAATTAATGGTTTGCAGTGTGGCACACAATTACGACAACGAAAATCTTAGGTAAGCAGCAAAATTGTCACCACGCGCAGCAAAAACCTTAGCTACGTAATTGGCTTTGTGTAAGGGAGGGGCTGGGGGATGGGGGGATGGGGGGATGGTGGGTGGATGGCCAGGGGTGGGAGGCAGCCAGTGTCAAAAACTGCTCAATTTACGTGTCGTGAAATTAATTTATGCCCAATGCAATAACCTCGCCAACGTCAATAAAATACATTACAAGAATATATGTGTGTAGCCCGCTTCGATGCTGGCTGTTGGGTTGCTCGCAGTGAAACAAATGCCTTCTTGACGCAGTGCCTAATTGTGCTCTGTCAATTTGAAATTAAAACTGTATGCTACACACATACTTGTATATATACTGATGTGTGTGTGTCTGTGTGTGTGTGTGTGTGTGTAAGGAATGCGCCTTGCGAAAAATTTCCATAATTTAACGTTCTATATGCAAGTAGCGCAATTGAAGCGTAATTAGACTTTGGCACTTACTCACACAGCCACACACATATAGACAGGGAAACACACACACAGACATACACACATATACACATACACGAAATTGGCAATCGTCTGGTGGGGCGCTAATTGGTTTCTGGTCAGCAGCGTAGCAGCTAACGTCGCCATCTTTTGGCTCTGTGGCTCTTTGGCTGCCTTTCAGCGGACGCCAATTAAAAACGTGCGCATATTATGCTTTATTGAGCTCTCACACACTCTCCCTCTCTCTCACTCTCCTTCTATCTGTGGACACAGCATTCGGGGTGTACGAAAATTCAGTGGGTCGATTGGCCCTTCCCTTGTTACCTGTTCCATTGTCTTGCCGGGGCGTTTGGCATTGTGGGCGTGCCTTTTAGCAATAATAACGTCCTCTGTTGGCCATAAAACAAATCATACAACTTTATGGTCACCTTACCGATTCCACCTTCTGCCAATGTCCACTGCGAACTTTATCTTTTTATATGCAGCATTATTGCCACAGATTAGACACGGGATTTGGTACATTGTTTGTAGTCCTATGTGTGTGTGCGTGTGTGTATCTGCTCCATGTTGGTTGGGGGGGATTCTTCCTTTTTTTCGATTGCCAGCAGAACGAATTAAATATGACCATTTGTATAATGGGCGAGACTCGAGCTGGGCGAACGATAGTCGTATCTATATAATATGTGGGCAGTTGGCATGTCGTGTGTGGGGCGGGGGCGTGGCGGGGTCATTCATATTTGAATACATATTTGTTATGCTGTGGCCACTGCCGAATGCAAAATGCATGACATTTTCTGTTTAATTTTCAGTTCCATAAGTGCTCCGGCTTAACTCGAGCTCTGGTCAGCAGGGAGGATGGCAAGGAGGAAGGGAGGTGGGAGAGAAACAGGGCACATGGGCCAGGGCCACAGAGCCAGAGCCAGAGCCAGAGCCAGAGCCAGCAAAAGTGCGAGCCTTTAGGCCATTGAGGATTTTAGAGATAGGCACAGCATTTGTACATAGGCCTGCACCTGGCAGCGCTCTGACAGCTCCCTGGCCCAGCCATAAAGGACGACTGTTTGTGTTCAGGGATCGTTTTCACACCATAAAGTGCTCAGTTGCTCGCAATGAATGCTGAAATCGTTGGAATATTAAGGAATTATGGTGAAATTTTATGAATTTACAAAAAATCAACTCAAATGTTCTTCCGGTTTTTTTTTTAACGTTTTATAGATATTCTGAATTGAATTTAAACAAAATATATGAAGTTTGGTTGTATGAAATTGATAGAGGGAAGTATTTGGTTTTATATATATGTTACTTAAGTTATATATTTTTATAAAAAAGCGAATCTATATGATTGTCAGTAAGAATGAATTGCGCTGAGGCAGCTTTATTATATTTATTAGGTAAATAAATAATATCTTTTTTGTTTGTAAAGTGTTTAATGACGATTTGGGTTTGCAATTTGTGCTACTGTATAAGAACTATATCATCATTTCAAAGCCTAAAGATGTCTGTGTTCAATTAGCTTATTGTAATGTTGTATTTTTCTCTAAGCGTTGAATATTTCCCTTTTTATCTTTGTTCTATTCTATTCACCATATATATTAAGCTCATTAGATTTTAGTGCCGTTCATCAGATCTAATCTTTTCAGCCTTCACGTTTTGTTATTGGTATCCAGATTAGATAGCGAGCTGGTTTGGATGCCAATTTATACGAGTATCTGTATTATAGCTGTATTAAAGTAATTAGTTAAACATCTTTGCACCACTTTGTTGTATATTTCATAATATATAATATTTGGTGAATTTTAGTAAACAATACTATCTAACTATATTTTTCCGAAGAATTGATAAATCTGAATGTAATACCAAAATAACCCAATCATTTTACAGCAAAAGTTGATTTTCCGTAAAAATATCGGTTTCTATCTGAAAGTAATACTTAGCACTTCCAAAACTCCATTTGCATTTAATATCGTATGTAATAATACATATATAAGAATAATAATACATATACTTGAAAGTGCCTTAGCTTTCTAAGAAATGTATAATGGAGTAAGCGAGTGTAGAAATTTTGACATTTTCAAATTTAGCTCGATAAAACAACACTTCTGCCTTGTGTAATTGGAATAAAACGATATTTTTAGAATATATATATCCATTCATGTTCATTTATATACAGTGGTTCACAGCCTATTTCGACCAGCACCTAAAAATAACTTTGGGCACCCATAAAATCGAAACTAATAGAGATATCAACAAAATTTAAATGGTAGTTGGCAGTCGAATGTTTTATTTTTTATTATATTCACTTACTAATTTTTAAAATATTTTTATAACATTATATAATATTTAAATGTGAAAAATCAGCTAAGAAACGTTCTACAGCTTATTAAAACTAATTTTTTTTATTAAAAAGCAGCACAGATTAAAATTTTGTATGATCAAAAGGGTCAACCACCATTTTGAGCCATTTTGGCATAGATTCCACTAATTTTTGTCTAACTTGGGATATAAACTTGGCTCATTCTTCGACTAAGGCAGTTTATATATATATATATGTATATATATCCGAGTATATAGATAAGTGTGTATATGCATATCTATCTTTGTTGGGTATACAGATAATTTTAATATTATTTTTTTATTTTATAATGTTGTTATTTTTATCAAGCTTGCTGTTTACGACGAGCAAAATGCGAGCTGGAATATCTTTGACTACAAAAAGTGTAGCCACGTACAGAGACAACAGGCGAAAGTAAATTAGAAGCCAACAGAAAGTAAGTTAAAGAGAGAGACAAAGAGAGAGAGGGAGAGAGACACAAGGAGGTGAAGAGTGCGGCATGGCTGGATCTGCGTGGGTCGCGCTGATTGCGGATGCTTCGCTCGGGCACCAGTGTGCGGCATTTTATTTCGCATTAAGAGATTAAGATCAAAATTAAAATTTAAATTACCACGCGACACGCAGCGTGAAATTCCCTCTCCTTATCTTTCACTATGTGTGTGAGTGAGTGTGTGTGTGTGTGAGAGAGAGAGTGTATGAGTGTGAGTGTGTGCGTATCTTATTTTATTTTGTGCTGCTGTCTTAAATTGTTGCAATGTTTTGACACTTTAGTTGAGGTAGAAGACGCAGACGCGTATTCAGCTGCGAAACGTTGCAAGATGCCTTAATTAATTAATTGGCATGTCAGACAGACGCAGCTCACCCAGTTGGGACTATGGCAGTGGCAGGAGGAGCAGCAGCAGCAGCAGCAGCAGCAACAGCGGCAGTAGAAGTGGAAGCATCAGCTAGAGAATGACTGACAACTTAATTGGCTCTCTTTGAAAAACTTACCATTAACAAGCCGAAGTCGTTTGCAGAGCACAACAAGCATGCATATACATAGATGCTGTGTGGCTGTGGGTATCGCGGCATAAAGACAATATAGATGCTGTGTATGTGTGTGTGAGTGTGTGTGTGTGTGTTTGTATATGTGTCAGCAGCAACAATAACAAAGCTGACAGCCACGAATTAAAGTGAGCCAAAAGCATTGCAAGCCAAGCCGACTTTTTGTTGATTGACCTTAAGCAAAAGTTTGCACAATGCCAGCAACAGCAGCAGCAGCAGTTGCCACACGTCCTTGCGCCCCTGGCCATGGTCCGGTGGAGGACTGCAAGTGACGCCAGCTAAGCCGTGGCCGTAGCATTACGGGCCCTACACAAATTTATGAGCACTCAAGTTGATTCAATTTAAAAGTGTTGCGCCCCCACCAGCCCAGCCACAAAATGTGACGCTGACGTCTCTCTTTTTTTAATTAGGCTAAGCCCGTGCCTAAAGCCAAGTAGCCAACTGTGCTGGGCTGCTAATTGTGCACAGCACACGGCACAGGTGAGAGGAGCAGTGGAGAGTGGCGAAGCCTTCTGCTGCTGAGCAGTGCCTCCGCTCTGGTCAGGTCACAGGTCAGCCGGCAAACAATGCTCAACTTTGTGGCCAGCTGCTGCTGCTGCTGGCAGAATACAGTAACAAAGCAGCTGCAGTGCTGGCTGCAAAATAAAAACACAAAAATATATACAAAGTAAGCGAAATGCAGCTTGAGCAAAGTTTTGCGCCCTTTTGAGTGGCATCAATTTTGACATTTACCTGCAGCGTGGCAAAGTTTTTGCCACGCCTAAGCCGATTGCACAATGAAGTTGGGCAGTTATTTCATATGGAATGAGTGCTATACACACACAGATACAAACATCTATACACACACACAGTTTGCTTTAAATCCTATTGAAAAACTTTGTTGATATACAAAATCAGAGAAGCGCCTCAGCGTATGCAATGGAAAAATTATAAAACTCTGTGCGGCCAGGATGTGTCCGGATGTGTGTCTACAAAAATAACAATTGCTTGTGAGTGTGTGTGTGTGAGAGTTGAAAAGTAATTTTTTTTGGCGCAACGAATAGAAAGTTTCAGGAGGCGGGTGCGAGGGGCCTTTGGAAAAGTGCAAAAGCTCGACCGGAGCATTAAAGATGCCATAACTGAGAGTTTGTTGTTGTTTCGGTTGTTGTTGTTGTTGTTGTTGCGTGTGGCATGTTGTGTGCCGGCCGTCAAAAGTTTGCTAAATAAAACCTCATGTGCATCTAATTAAAAATATAAAAAACTTTATTTCAAAGCCGCCGAAGAAAACTTTGTCTCCAACGGAAACGAGCTTGAGTGTGTTGTTTATGCGCTGGCAGGAAGCGAGCGCTGTGTATATGTGAGTATTCCAAAACTTGTTTGGCATGTTTATCAGAATGAATGTGAAACCAGGATTTTTGCGAAATGCGCACTCAAATTGGCATAACTTTGCAGGCAGCGAACTTTTGCGCATTCGCATGTTTAATTAGCTTCCTGCTACAAAAGATATGAGCATGCTAATGCATGTAGCAAAGACTCTGTTCAAGTTAAAGTCTTGCTTGCCACTGGGGTGTTTAAGGCTTACTAATGAAATACCTATCAGTCATTAGAGCTACTTTTTTGCTCTGACTAAATACTTGCTTAATGGTCTGGGCAACGCCTCTCGGGTGCACACAAAACTCAGTTTGACCCGACGCCCAGCTGCATGCAACGGACGGAGGTATGTGTGGGGCATCTCGACTACAAGTCAAGAGCTTAATGGCTCGCCTGTGTCACACACGCAATGCCCAACGACGACAGCAGTGAAAACGAAAAATTTGAGCTGCCAACTAACCAGGACCCGAAGTTGGACCCACAAACAGAAACAGGAACAGAAACAGAGGCTGGGGCAGATCTTTAGGTCCATCCCGCACCACAGCCAGAATTCGTTACCAGAAAATGGCTCCACTGACAGCCACAGGCCCAGCTACAGCCGCAGCCAGTTTGAGCGACTGCTTCTGACTTCGACTTGTGCGTCTCCGGTCGCTCCTGATGTCATTAATGCAACTAGCATCTCACACAGTCGGGCGTCACCTTAGCCCCGGACAAACCGAAATGCTTTGCATGGACGCATGTGATATGAGCCCAACTCATCTCCATCTCCATCCACAGGCCCGTTGCTAACCCTTCGCGGCGAACAAACAGAACGGGGCACCAGCAAAAAAAAAAAAAAAAATAACAAACGAGCACAACATGAGCTGAAAATAAGATTTTTGAGTCATTTCGTTTTGTTGCGTTTATGTTCGTCCGGGCTGTGACTGTGGCTGCGGCTGCCTCGAGTCCTCGCGCTGCAGCCTGTGCTGTCGTCGTCATCGTCGTCTGGCTGCCGCTCTGTACATGGCCCGGCCTGGCCTGCCTGCCTGACTGCCTGACTGCCTGGCCTCTGTGCTTCACTGGCTGATGTATTCATGAAATCGTGTGATTAATGGCTCGCACAACATTTGCACACACTACCCGGCCATGAGCATGAGCATGAGCATGAGCATGAGCTTCCTCTCCAGCTCCAGCTCCATCTCCAACTACAGCTACAGCTCCAGTTGCAGCTTTGGCTGGTGGTTTGGCTGCTGTTCCAGCTACCACTGCTCGACATGCGGCGTATCTGTCTGAGTGCAGATAAACATGCCAGTCCCCGGCACCGCAAGACCCAATCTCAACCCAACAAATGCTGCGCATGCAAAACGAGCAAAGAGCACGACCTGCGACCTATGAAGGAGGCAAGCAGGAGGTGGGCAGGGGCAGGGGCAGGCGGCAGGCGGCAGGTCGCAGGACGAACGATGGCGACTTTGGTCACAAAAATTTTCCGGCTCTGCGCGTTTGACTGCCATTTTATCTGAGCCGCATGAGGCGATGAAATTAACAAACATCCTGGTGCGCTGGTGAAAACAAAAATGCGTCGTAATTAAAGCGAATTTAATTGCTTTATCCTTATAGACTTACACACCAGGACACCCAGAACCCATCGGATGCCCCTCGGATATCCCGGACACCCTTCGACACTTTACGCTCAAAATAGCGCCTATAACTATGCCATAATCTTTGACACTTTTATTGCGGCTCTAAAAGTTCTTAACTTGATTTAATAAGCAACTCGGACTCGCGAGCGCACAACAAGCGTGACTGTTTAGCATTTTCGAGTTTTATCTGAAACTTTGTAACCCGAAAGAATTTGATCTTAGCCCCGGCACTGGGAACGTGGCTTTAATTAACTCATTTTTCATTGGAATTGCCAGCGGCCCTGGCAGCGAGGTGCAGAGGCAGGCAGAGCTTAGGCCGTTATCTTATCTCGCCTGGAACTGGAGTACAAATGTCTTGGCATGCCCATCACTCATCCCGTGGCGCAAGCCTTTGTCTAGCTGATAAGCCCAAGACGGAGCCACCTTGTGGGCCATTTAAATTTCGCATTGAAATTGACTTTAGATTTTCACATGAAATTATGCGCTGCTGCGTAACCGAAGGCTTAGCCTCCATTGATTTGGCTGGCCAGGCGAACCAAGCGAGTCAAGCGAGCCAAGAGAACATGCCACAAAGCGTCGCTCTTTCAATTATGTTGCAAGTAATTTCCTTTATGGACTTATCTGGCAGCACAACAGCAATTTCGCCTGTAGCATTAAGTATAATTTTATGATGGCCCGCAACTTGAAGTGAAAGTCCTATAAAGCGTCCATTGGCAGCGGCCAAGATGCCTCCCTTGGGCTGGCCTGGCCTGAGCTGAGCTGGGCTGGGCTGGGCTGGGCTGAAAGTTGTTTCATTTTTAATCAAGTTGGATGTTGGAAGTTTTTGCATGTCTTCAGGTCTTCTTGGCAGCGTCTCGACAAAGCTTGCCATTTAGTTGGGTCAAAGGTAAATACGTCCAGACCGCAGTCGACTTTAAGCCAGACACTTTTTATGGCCCAAACAACAAAACCTCAAAATTGCAGATTTAATTTTATTTCATTGCACTCTCGGTTCGGTCACAAGAAAATTGTTTCTTTATATTGTGTTCAGTCGACTTCCAGCTTTGTTTCCTTGATTGTCCTGGCTGGCTGAATGCGTCCTTTGAATCATTCATTTGAAATTCAGCAAAGAAACAGGTGAAAATTGCAAATGCAATTGCAATTTTGTTGTTGGTTATTGCACTTGAAAGGTTTTTTGAAAGAACGCAAAGTCAATCAGGAAAAATGTCACAATACCTTAACGGCGAGGTCAGCAAAAGCATTTCAATCAGGTTTTTACTTCTGAATGCATGAATACTAGGGTCAGATTTTGATAGGAATTATTAAAGAAGTAGAAAAACAAGCATTTTTGATAGATTGCTGTTAGGCATGAAAGTGAAGAGTGTTCGAATTTAAATGAATTTATATTTCCTATACCTAGTTTCGTTTAGTCAATAAAATTAGTTGTATAACAAATTAGAAACCAAATATTTATAGCTTGAACAAAAAAGTCGCATTAAGCAAACAATTAAGATTTTCCTTTGCTTCCTCAGTAAGATTAATCTTCTGGCTCTGAATAGTTGCATATTATCGTTGTATATTATAGGTATAAAATGACTGAGCAGAAGCAATAGGGATCCAAATTGCAATATTTGTATATATATTTCAAAAATGTTTATTTTAATTATTTCTCATTTAGCTCTTAGCTAGTAACTTGGCCAGCATATGGGTCTAGACTTTTCTATGCCTTATTATATTCTATTTGCCCGTCGTTATTGGTAGCCAGATTAGATTAGATTAGGCTCTTTTAAATGCGTTGCCAATCTAACCGCGTAACTGGAGCTGTGTCGCCCAATGAGTTCTGCATCTGTGGAGTCGATAGATTCATATGTAGCATAGAATTTCTCACTGGTCAGTTTGCTTCAGTCCATAGTTTGATCTTTGCTTTGCTTTGCTTTGTTGCAGACCGTTGAAAAGAGCCCCGTGCAATGTGTCATTCAGAACTGTTCCATATACTACCAAAAATGTGTTTAGTATCACATTGCGTTTGGTTTTATTTTGAAGCTATATCCGTGCTATGATGTGTGGAGCAGCACATCAGCTTCGGCTGGTAGAACTTCTACAGAATCTGGAATAACTCTTCCAAAGTGCTGGGCCTATTAGCCTATTAGTGAAATAAGAACTTGACTACGATCGATGCAACCTCTTAGTTAAACAGACGACTGATTTGCTAAATATTCCTTTCGTCTAACGCTGTAGCATGTAGCTGACCTGAAGCTGAACAGCTAATCGGAATTTCACTGAAATATTTGCATTTGATATGAATTGTATTATGCGTGTCTGCTCATTCATTAAATATTCTATCACATTACACATACCAACAAAAAGATAATGAGATACTAATTCGAATTGTATTAACTAACGAATTTCTTTCATGTATTTTCGTTACGTAACATGACTAGAATTTAGTTTGAATCATAGTTAATAAAACATGTTAGCCAGTGTTATTAATAACTAATAGCTTTCTTTAAAGCTGCTTCCAATAGATTAGAAAAGCTCTGGGCCTACGTAACTATTTCATTATCTTAGCTTTATCTGAGAAGCTAATGTGAGAGGAGACTTCCAAGAATTCGAACAATCATGTTGTCGACATTGTTTTTGTGTGTTATTTGCCTGGTTGAGTGCACAAACGATGCGTTGCCTGCAAACGATGATGTCTCATTAATAAACATAAGCAAGAAATCCAAAGCTGAAGCAAAGCAAGCAAAATCTGAATCAGAATCAGAATCAAAATCAAAGCCATTTACAACTCCAGTGAGCAACGTAAAAAAACCGAACGACTTTTGGGGCCGCAATATTTGTAATCAAACGCAGTCATAATAATCAAGTCGTAAAAAACAAATCCATTTTCGCGCTTCAATGAACGCCAAGAGCCAGACTACAGCCAGAGAGCTGTAAAAACAATAATAGTAATGGCAGCGGGCAACAACGCTTTTACACCTTTTGCAGCAGGAGCCGCCAGAAAGGATCAAGGATAACGACAACAACGACGCTGACATTCGATAATAATAAAGACCATACTTTGTTTTAGCCAAAACGAGAGAGGAAAGACAAAGAGAGAGAGAGAGAGAGAGTGGTGCAACCAACATGCCCATAAAAAACAAATAGCTCAATGACTCAGGCGGAGTTTTATGAGCTGTGTAGTCTATATACATAGATGGAAGATGTTAAGATCTGCCGCAGGAGCAACCTGTAAATTTTTGCGGTTTATTTAACATTTTGTGGAGAGGCATTGACAAATCTGTGACTGGCCCCATTAAATGGCTGTAAAAATCAAACAGTAAGCGCTGTAAATTATAATGTAATAGAAATATAATAAGCGAGTTCATCTCGATGGCTGGGATAACAGCGCAGCATCGTAAAATCGGCGAGCTCGTAAAACTTGCCAGGAAACGTCAAATGAAAAGCCCGGCGCTAGTTTTCACACCAAGCTGCCGGATGGCTTGGGCCGAGCCGGGAGCTGGCATCATTACACTTGAGTGTTTTACAACTTCCGTTAAGTTTGCCGGGGCTATAAAGCGTAATCTTCATGTTTTTATTACAAGGATGCGGCCACCCGCCCGCCAACCCGGCTACCCGGCTACCCAACAGCCCGGCAGCTCGACTGGCAGCTGTGCTGTCAATGTAGCAGCATCGAGGACATCAAATTGACAGCTCCTTGGAGTCGTAAAACTCCTCACTGCGGACTACATATGTTGTTGGCGCCCCTTCCCCTGCTGCCCTCCCCTGCACTAACTGGCAACTGGGGTAATGATTGTCACCGGCTAAACAATTAAATTGAGGTTAGAATGAAACATAAAAAGCGCATAAAAAGGACATAAAGTCCGGGACAGACGAGGCGACGACCAGCTACGACAGTCCCGACGATGTCGTCAACGCATCGTAAACGCTTTAAGCTACAGTTTATTTCCATTTCGAAAGGATAACAACGACAACAACAAGAGGAACGACAACAATGGAAATAACATGACCTGTGTGTGCGATCTGTGGCCTCGTAAAACTTGCTGATAAGACACTCGCCGTTGGTAATGATAATAAAATTATAATTTCGCCTCTGCATATGCTTGCCCTAAAGTGTCTATGTGAGTGGTGATAATGCTCGGATTCGGATTCAGATTCTCGTTGGCTGGAATAGGGCTAGCTATTCCTGTTTACGGCCCCGCCCCCCCCAAACCACTTCACTTTGGCATTTCGCTTTTAAGGCCCGCCGCCATGTGAGAAATTGTAAATTGCGCTAATAAGCATTTAAAATTAACTAAATGCTCGACTTTTGGGCGAAGCTTGATGACTTGTGGATCGGGGTCTGGGCTTTGGGTTCTGGGCTCTGGGGCTGGGGTCTGGGCTCTTGAGCTGGGTGTCTGGTTTCCGGTTTCGGGTATGTGTGGATTGCTCTTTCGCTGGGTTATAAAATGTGCAAAGTCGTTAGACGAGCTTTAAGTGGCTAAGAGATGCGTTTTTCATGTTCGCTTTGGCAGTAACTGCTAAGAACGTTTGCGATGTTGCCGATAGCGAGTAGCCAAGCCAATCGTAATGGATTGGCTAATCCAATTGGCCATTTGGCGGGCACAGTTGCCTGTGCAACATATGGATATGTTAACACGTTTTATTAGGGTAGTTGGTTTGACTCAACATTGTTTGGCAATTATAGTGTTTTTATCTAATTTGAGAACTATCTATTAAAATGCATTTGTCACTTTCGAGCCGTAGCCGAAGGCCTTGAGCTGGGTCTGAGATACATTGCAATAATTTTCAAGCTTCTAATCAGAATAATAACATTTATGGGCAAATAATATTCAATCTGCAATAAATAAGTTTCTTCAGCTAATGAAAGCAGTAATGCAGACTGCTTCAAGGCGATTATTTTAAGAACTTAATTAAGTATTGATTGGCCGAGACTAAACTAACTAAATCCAATGCAAAGACAGCCAAATTATGAAGTTAAAATTAATCGACTTAACTCTAAATGAAATATTATTTAAGGCAATTCATTAATAAATTATGTAAATTGGAATATTAAATTATAATTATATTATATATTTATATGTTAGTGGTATAAAGAAATATATTTTGCTAATTAACTTCATTTGTTTTTTCTCATTATTATCTTTTCATTTTGTCTGCCTTCTTATTAAGGCGTTCGATGTTATTGAAGAGATAATCTGTTCGATGTTATTGAAGATAGAGATAATTGGATATTTATGTATATTTATATTATAATTAAAGATAAATATATGTTTAGAAAACCTATTGAAATTCGGTGCCTATCGGTAAGTGACTTGAAATTTCAAATATAACATATATATAACATATATTTTGCATTGATATTAAGAAATTTTAAGATTATACATATATGCAAAAGACAATGCATTTTTCAGTTTCCAATATTAAATAGATAATTAATATTAATTCTAGCGTCATGCCCAATTGAAAATGTAACAAATTGCTTATTTAATAGACTCGGTTAAATGGGTCAATACAGGCAAGTCCTTTGGTTCTTAAGATGAATTGTTTCTCAATACTTATATTTTAGCAACAAAATAAACACTTTCATAAATATATTTATTTTACTGATATAAAGCTCATTCGATGATATGCGGTTTTATTAGGCACAGCTTAAAATCTAGCATTTATGATCTACATATTAACAATTATAGATGCTACCCATATAAGTATTCAGTAGGTACAGAATCCATTGGTTTGTAAACATTTTTTGTTTTGTTTTATTGTAATATTGTATATATACTTTTACTGCTTTTATATTTTAATTAATAAATGTTTTAGTTTTTTGTACCAATATATTGGATATATTGCAATATATGTATGTGTGTTTGCATGTTTGTATTTTAGAGAACCGGTCTTAAGTAAAATTCTAATTTCTGCTCCACTTGCTGAATATGGCTATGAGCTGATATACTCACGCGCACTTAGCCACATGCACACCCCCATAAAGAGACGATTACTTCCGCCATTTTCTATGATGAATTGCTACTTTTGCTTAACGCACACACACAAACACAAAGAGCCATTAGGCAGCAGAGAGGAGATGCGCAGACATCCATTCAGAGACCGGGGACAAGGCAGTTAGCGACACAGACCCACATATACATGCAAGGGCAGGAGCCCTGTATCTGTATCTGTGTATCTGTGGATACACATTTATCCAGTCGTCGACGGCGTTGACAGCGCCAACGCCAGCGGAAAAAGGTGCAGGACGAGCCAAGAACGCCGCACTGGCAATGTAAAGCAGGTGAACTCGAGGCAAGCTGCGCAGTCTTGTTGCTGTAGCTGGCAGCAATTGGTGGCAAAACACTGAAAGGACACAGGAAGTGCACTTTGCCAGCACACACACACACACACACACACGCGCACATACACGCACACACACACATGCACACAGAGATATTCACTCACTTTTATATACAGAAACAGGACACCCTTGCCGTCATTGGGGTGCTTTTGCCGTTTATTTATGCCTGGCAATCATAAAGCGCGCCCCGAAACTCCCACACACACACACATGCACCCATACAGACACAGACATTGTAAGGGAGAGTGCAGGTTATGGCTTTCTATAACTCAGGTTCTGTTGTCGTGCCGCCTCTTTCTGGCCAACGGCCGCGTCGTCTGCTGCTGATGTATTCCATACAAATTGCAAGTTTTAGTGCTTTTATTTTTTAATTAATAAATGTTCGGCACTCTCCGGCAAAAGAATCATCCATCAATGGCATTACGGGCAAGGACAGCAGCCAGCTAGCAGACGCGAATGCTTTTTGAGTGCTGCTGACGTTTTTGTGTCGCTGTCGCTGTCGCTGCTGTCGCAATCGCAATCGCAGACGCAGACGCACCCATTGCTCAACAGGACACAAGAGGATAACAACCCTCCTTTTTTCCCATTTGTTCTCATTTTTGTTCCTTTTGGTCGAAAGCATGCGGCGAAATTTGTAAATTTTTCGCTGCAAAACAAAAAGAAAGATTCTTTTACCGACACAAAAGGGGGCAGACTTTAGTGCCTGTTATCTCCCTCTCTCTCTCTCTCTCTCTCTCTCTCTGTCTCTGTCTCTCTCGTTCTCTATCTACAACAGGCTGATGCTCTCGCTCAGTGCTTGTGGCTGCGTTTGTAGAATAATAGCATAAAATATTGTTGTCCTTGAACAATTTACTTTTATTTTATTTTTATTGCCTACATTGTGGAGCGCTGCCTCTGCCTCTGCCTCTACCACTGCTGCTACCTCCTCCTGCATATGTGTGCCGCGTATGTGCGCGTGTGTGTGTGTGTGTGCGTGTGTGTGGGTGTTTGTGTTTGTTATGGTGTCTGCATTGTTGTTGTTGTTGAGCCGCGTTTTTGGCTTCATTAAATTTATGTTGCAACGAACCGTTGCGAACCCCCCGCTGCCCCCCGCCCAGCCCATTGCCAATATGCTGAGCCTAGTTGCACGTGCCGCGCTGCCGTAAAACAGATCGTAAAAGTTTATTACTTGCGGCTTTCTGTTTGTATGTGTGTCGCGGATACTGTTGTTATTCTCCCGTTGCTGTTGTTGTTGTTGTTGTTGTAGCTCCTGCCGTCGCCGTTGTCGCTGTCAGCTGTCAAATTGAATTTGTTTATATTGCCAACACCAGCTGAAGCGGCAGAAGTGGCAGCAGCAGCAATGCCGTCGAGCCGGTCACAGGCCACAGCCGCCATTCAGCTCCAACAGGTTTCATTTTCACTTGCCGGAAATCATTGCGTCATGCTGATATTTTGTATTTTAACGCCCCGACGACACCACGCCCTCACCCGCTCTAGCTGTCATGCTCAGCTTTGTGTTTAGGCTGCAAAGTCGATTTTTGTTGGTTTAGGTCAGTTAGTTTTTGGCTTTGACAGCTCAAAGTCGAGGTCAACTTTTGTATGCCCATCATCAGTTGGCGTGCTGTCTACCTCACTCTCTCTCACTCACTCTCTCTGTATGTGTGTATGTGTGAGTGTGTGTCTGTCTGCGTGTCTCATATTTATGCGCCCGCCGGTCGAGACGCGTCCCAATGGCCAATGCGACGCGCCCTCGTCACTGGACGTTGATATAAAAAATCGATTTTATTATAGCCGTTTGTCTGCCATCCTATATAGATTTTCTGTCAGCTGCGATATTGCCTTTTGTCTGACTGAGTGAAGCTCTGCCTCTGACAGGCTTAAATTTGGCCGTGTCTCTTGCTTAGGTAAGCCACTTTAAAGCCTGAAAGTGAAAACGTTGCGTATGCGTAATATGTGGAATAATTTGATGAAGTGACAACAAAGCTTTATGAGCAGTAAATATTGTGGAAGGTGTTCAATTGTATGTTAATAAATTATGGTGTTAATATTTAAATGTACGAGTATATTAAAAATAGATTTACGAAATTCAACACAATTATTGTTAAGAGTCTAAAATCTTCAAATTAGATACTTATATTTTGTGAAATTTTAAATTTAAATAATTAATTATTATAATTAAATAAAAAAAAATTCAACTTTTAATAGTTAAAAACAAGTGTTGAATACAAAATTCTTATTGTTTTGTGAAATTTTAATATTTAAATAAAAGGAAATAATTATTATACTAATAAAAATAAAAGACGCTTTTAATAGTTCAAATTTATTTTTGAAGATAAATCTCAGCTAAGTATTCTATATTTCCATTTGCTTGCTCAAACTCAAGTGAAAATCATTATTACATCAGTTTAAATTTATCTTTTGATGGGAGAGTGATTTTGGATTAAGTTGAGGCAGGATATTCTTTAAAATATTTAAATTTTATTTCAAGCAATTCTTGCATATTGTTTTCAATAAATTATCTTTATTTTATTCATTATGTAATAAGAAGAATTGTAATGATTATTCCAATAAATTAACATAAAAATTTTTCGGTAGAAGATCTGTTTTCCTAATAATTATTAAATTTTTTAGCCTGCGAAACAACGCTCAAATATTGACTCCCAGGCTAATAAGATTGTTGTTCCTGCTCGGAAGACCTTAGTTGCCAGTTTTGATATAATTTTGCCAGTTTTGATATAATTTCTAATAATATATAAAAAAAATAAAGGATATATATAATATATAATAACAAGCAATAAAAATATATTGGGGTCCCTAATTATCTTCCATATTAGCTTTGGCTAAAATTATAATATTTATTTATTCATAGACTTAATTAGATATTAAATAAATAAATAATTCAATATATTTGTTTTTAAGTTTTTTTAAAATATAATTTTCAAAAATAAAAAAAAGCTGGATATTTTCATTTAAGTAGTCTAAAGCCTTTGAATTCATTTTTCAATTTAGTTATTATTCACAAAGTACTGAAATTATTTGTTATACCTCAAATTTTCACCAATTGGTAAAATAAAATAATCATCAAAAATAAGCTCTGAGTTCGATTTGTATTATTTAATCTTAATATAAAACAGTAAATAAATGTATAGATCAAAGCTCTTAAAGCTTAATTGCAGCTGAAGAGACGAGAGAATAAAAAAAAGTAAACTAAAACAAGCCCAAACCAAAACAAGTAATATATAAAACCTAATCAACTCACGTCACGCTGAGAGAACGTAAAGCTCGCTCAGCACGCCATCAAAATATGAGAACGAGGAAATTAATTAATAAAACATCTAGTCAAATTTTTTGAACAACGCTCACTGAGAGTTTCAGTGCGCAAAATGTTGTCGACGCAGTTGGGTGGGCCACGAAAGCTCAGCGCTCGACTATTCAAAATCGAGAGGGCGTTTGCCACAAAGGTATACATATATACTCATAGATAGAACATAATACAGGCGAATATAATAAAGTTCAATAAATAATATGTTTTTTCCAGGGCTCTGCTGCTGCTGCTATAGATGCCACGGCTCTGGAGCAAGCCAAACCCTACTCGGAGCTGCCGGGTC
Organism: Drosophila hamatofila; assembly: GCA_035045345.1. Classification (NCBI taxonomy): domain Eukaryota; kingdom Metazoa; phylum Arthropoda; class Insecta; order Diptera; family Drosophilidae; genus Drosophila; species Drosophila hamatofila. The sequence continues at coordinate 30,278,133 of JAWNPA010000020.1, read as the reverse complement.
CCAGCAAATTCAACTTTGTGCGATCTTTTCTACCAGGCGGTAAGTGAGCAAAAGCTTTTCAATTGTTTCTCTTTTTAGTAACGCTCTTCCACAATACGCTCTCTCAATAATACTCTCTTTTTCTTTCTTATCAACGACCAATCGCAGGTCGCTATAAGAATGTTGCGGTGCATGAAATGTTTCTGGATATGAACAAGCGCTATGGAAACATATTCCGGATGCCTGGTGTGACGGGCACTGACGTTGTAATTACCTTGAATCCGGTGGATTATGCGACGGTCTTTCGCAATGAAGGACAGTATCCGTATAGGCGCAGCTTCGAGACCCTTGAGTATTTTAAAAAAGTCCACAGACGCGATATATTCGAGGGCGCAGATGGTTTGACTTCCGGGTGAGTTGCAATAGAAGATTAACTAAGTTGTGGCTGTAATTGAAACATCTCTGTGCGTAGCAATGGCCCCGCTTGGAGCAAGATGCGAACTGCTGTCAATCCAATTCTGCTGCAGCCACGGAATGCCAAGCTGTATATAAACAATGTTCTACAGGTAAACGATGAGTTCCTGGAACGGTAAGTTGAGGTCATGGATGAAGTCCTCTCGACTGACAAGGGAAGCTTTTCCTTTGCAGCATTCGCGCCATTAGAGATCCGAGCACTCAAGAGGTGCCAGCTGACTTTGTCGAAGATATTCGTCGTTTAGTTCTAGAGTCCATTGGTTCTGTGGCGCTTAATACGCGCCTCGGCTTGTTGGCCGAGAACCGGGAGAGTGAGGAGGCGAAGCAGTTGATTAAAGCATTGGAAAATATACTTGAACTGAGCTTCCAATTGGATATAATGCCGCCAATTTGGAAGTATCTGCCAGTGCCCATGTTCAAGAAGCTGATGCGCTCCTTGGACATCATCACAGATATTTGCTATAACCACGTACAGCAGGCGCTGCAACGCATCGAGAATGACGCTCGGGCGGGACGTCTTACCACTGAGCCAGGTCAGGAGACCAGCATATTGGAGAAACTGGCGCACTTCGATCGCAAGGCGGCTGTGATCATTGCCATGGATTTATTCTTTGCCGGAGTGGATCCAGTAAGTGCTCTAAGTAAATCCATTTGGATGTGGAGATAAAACTTTCATCTTCATTCCCATCTTTCAGACCCTTGTCAGTTTAACTGGCACTCTGCTGTGTCTTGCCAAGAGTCCTGCAAAACAGGCCCGCTTGCTGGACGAGATTAGGGGCGTGCTGCCTGAGAAGAACTCATTGTTGACCATGGAGAACATGGCGCACTTGCCCTATCTGCGCGCCTGTATCAAGGAGGGCATACGCATGTATCCCATTGGACCTGGAACTCTACGCCGCATGCCGTGTGACGTGATCCTCAGTGGCTATCGGATCGTGGCTGGCACAGACGTGGGCATGGCTGCCAACTATCAGATGGCCAACATGGAGCAGTTTGTGCCGCGAGTGCGCGAATTTCTGCCGGAGCGCTGGCTGCGGGACGAGAGCAACGCGAATCTAGTAGGCGACACGGCCACGCCCTTCATGTACCTGCCCTTCGGATTCGGACCGCGCGCCTGCGCTGGCAAGCGCATCGTGGACATGATGCTGGAGATAGCCGTGGCCAGGCTGGTGCGCAACTTCGAAGTGGGCTTCGACTATCCGATTGAGAACGCATTCAAGGCCCAATTCTTTGTGAAGCCCAACATACCGTTCAAGTTTAAGTTTGTGGAGCGTTCTCTGTAATGCCTGCATACATACACATATATATTTATCAATGATACCCTTAGCATATGGCAAGGAAGCACCCTGAGCCGCTCCTTCACAGCCAGTAAACGTCTCTCAAGAGTTCCAGGCGCTCGCATGTGCTCTCGCCCAAGTGCCCCCTTCAGCTAAGCATTACAGCAACAACAGCAGCAGCTACTTGACTCAATTGATATTGGTCGACAACACATCGCCAGCTCCTGTGGATCTGTCAAGTGCACTTGTCTGTGCCCGCAAAGGAACAAGCACTTGACTGCCTTTCGAATGCTAACGTGTCTGTGACGTGGCGTATCATGGGCGCTGCCTTCTGTGGACCATCTGAAGAATGGGTAACGATTTGAGCTCAAGTGCGAAACTATGTGTTAATGCTCTTGAGTTATGCTCTATACTAAGATTAAAGCTTATCAGAATAAATACATATATATTGTTGACATATTGAACATCGCTATAGAGAATATTGTGTTTCTGTGCTAACAATTAGGTAATATAATTTATTAAAGTTCCTATCCTATATTTTCAAATATTTCTGTGCACAATTACTATATCTTTCATTTAAAATATGAGTTTTAACTCAGTTATAGGTAATATATTTAGATTTATAAAAGAACTTTAGGCTTAAAACTTAGAAATATTTAATGTCTAATTCAAAGAAATTCCTTTTTTATGAAACAGTGTGTATTTATTGCAGACCTCACCTAACTAGTAGCGATCGCCTGCCTTTATTATATATAATATATGGTATACTTTACGGCTGCCACCATTAAATTGGTTTGAGACTTTGACGCGTAATTAAAAGCTGTACAAACTGTTGGAGCTGATATTTAAAAGATTTACTTAAACCAGGTGACTAAACTTTTAGATTATAGTTTGCTTGAAAGTCTATTCATTTACTTCTTATTCGATTCTTCAAAATTAATCATTTCATAAGGTATCTTTACTCTCCTTATGAAATGATTAATTTTGAAGAATCGAATAAGAAGTAAATGAATAGACTTTCAAGCAAACTATAATCTAATCTATAAAAATCAACTGTTGTTGTAAGAACATTAAAATACGTTCTGGCTGGCAGCCTCAATTTACCATTCATTTACCAAATACATATATTTTATAAATTTTAATCGAGCATATAGTGAAACAATGTTTACAAGAAAGTTATGTCCTGAACACATTAAAAGTGGTAATTTTCATATATAGGCTTAGTGAAAAGACGATCTCTTAAAAAGATTATACATATCATGAAATTTCGAAATACGCAATTTGTAATTGTCGGTTTCTTGGTTGGTGGAACGACCAACAGAAAGTGCTGCTCAGCTCGCTCTTAGCTTCATTTGAAGAATATATTGGAGGCACAGTCAGCGAACACAGGGAGAGCGACCTTCCCGCTCTTACAAACTCAACTTGAAATACATAATTACTTAATACTCTTAATTACTTAATACAATATAACATCAGCACAGAAGTGAAGGAATCCTAGATCCCTTATATTAATAGAAAAGTTTGTCTTGGGCTCTGATGTATGAAGAAGACCCTAATCATCTGAAGACACTCTGATCAACGAAGTGTTAATTCAGTAGGTAGATGGAATGATTATACGAATGTAATGAATACACAAGTTATTATAATTTCTGTATTTCTACACTGCCAACTAAACTCGTTTCAGTCTCAGTTAACAGAAGTTAAAGGAAATAAAGAAAACATAAATTTCCTATTTCATTTGATTTGTCGTTTGTTGAAGCAAACACAATTTAATTCATTCGATTCTTAAAGTTATTTTCATTTATCAGTGGACTTTTGCGGAGAGTTCATAAAGTTTTTGTGTTTGTATTTTTTTCTTCAGTTGCTTCGTTATCGGAACAACAAATAAATGCGCTGGCATAAATAATGCAAAAGTATTCATTTTGACATCGAATAGACATAGTAGCATTCCCCAACTACGTTTTGCTGCTGGCTCTGAGTCTCGCCACCTTTCCTACTGCCCGGAGAGCTTTGCTATTGTTGCTGTTGTTGTTACTGTTGACGATGGCTGTACGAGTGCTTGGGCGGAACTTGGACAGTCCGGGTCTTATCTTTGCGCACTCCGCCGTTGCCGTTGTCGTTGCTGCTGCCGTTGCCATCGCATCGCAGCTCTCGTATGTCCTGCATTTTATGCCACTTTACGTTGGAGTCGTCGTCTTCTGCATTATTAAAACTATGTTCTCTGATGGCGCCAGTCCTGGTGAACCGCCTCCGAGGAGCACCTCCATCGAGCGCTGCGAAGCGGCAGCACTTGAAATGTCAATGCTGGCCGTTGCAGTGCATAAACTTTTATCGTGTCCTAGCCAGGAGTGGGGATCTCAGTCACGATGCTCGGCTTGGGGCCTGAACTGTGCACAGGACGATGGCAGACAAACAAAATGAATGGAATTCATTATTCGATAGCTGAGATGAGGGCAGAGGCGGATGCGGAGGCGGAGGCGGAAGCGGAGGCAGGGAATCTTAAAGCTCTTGCTAAATTGAAAATGCATGTCAAATATCACACTCACACACAAATCACAGTCGAGCTCAATAATAGGTGCGCAATTCGCATGTTGCATGTCTCGTTGCCTGCTTTTAGGTGGATCGGCATGCATTGCACTTTATGACATGCAGCCTCCCATAAACTGCGCAATTAGACATGTCCAACACACACACACACACACACACACACACACACACACACGCACACTCACAGAGAGCGAGAGACACATTGGAAGTGCAGTAACATCTTGACAATTGGAATTTGGCTTTCGCATTGAACTTTGACCGGGCCATCAAAGCCCGTTGCTGCTGCTGCTGCTCGAGCCTGTGACATGACACGGCCGTCCATTGCCGAGCTGCCAATTTGCAGTGCTGGCAACAGGACGGGCGTGGCAAACGGACCACGTCTAATGATGGCATACATAACCTGCCTGCAGCCTGCCTCCAGCCTGCCTCTAGCCGTGCCCACGCCCACGTCCTGGCAGAAACACTGCTGTTGCCGTGTTGTCGTCCCTGGCTCCCTTGCAAGTGTCATGTCACAACGCACTCGGCTTGCTTGTCAATTTCGCAGCTGGGCGTGGCTGTGCATGGGCACGAGCATGACTTGAGCCCCAGTGCCAGGCATTAGCATGTAAAAGGCAAACTTTAAAGCAACAAAAAACAAAAAAAGAAAAAAGCAACATTGCAGCGCAGGACAATCAGTAGACAGACGACGAGCGACGATGACGATGACTGCCTCCTCCCAGTCACACCCAGGCCTGTGACCCGCCCTGACAGGCGTCCATGATTAATGGTTGTCAATGGCATGTTGTTATTGTTGTTGCTCCTGCTCCTGCTCCTGCTGCTGTATCCTGGCTCGGGCTGCATATAAAAAGTAATTTTGTTATTTTAAGAAAGCACCCAAGGACTAAGGCTCGATGGCGGCTTTCTTTCGTTTTGCAGGAAATTGATTCGCCGTCGCATGCGGCGCACTGTTTTCCAGGCCGTTGCCGCAGGAATTCCCCAACTGGCAGCCAGTCGCGCAATTTCGCAACCTTTTGCGCCCCGCCAAGCGACTTTGGCTGGTTGCCGTCAACTCACCCCTACCTCCAGCACCGCCACTCCCCCCTGCTTCCTTCCTCGGCCCAGCTTCCGCCCACGCATTGACTGTGATAATGGTATTGGCAATGGGGCTGCAGACGGAGAACGCAACAAATTTAATTTATTATTTCGAAGAGCAAAAGCATTTCTAATCGAATTGTATTCTAAATACGCCACGCATACGAAATCGAAAAATTGAAAAATTATCCCCGATTCTATTAAGTTGCTCATTGTTGTTGTTGTTGTTGTTGTTGTTGTGGCCATTGTTGTTGTTGTTGTTGTGTATATCGCTTGACTGTGTTAGTTAAATAAAAAAATTTGAATTGTTTGCTTGGTCTATTGCATTACGGCTTGCCAGGGAAATTGCGGTTATCGGATTGTTGACATTAATGATGTGTCTGTGTGGGCCAGCCTTTGTGGCTGAAAGAGAATGAAAGAGAGAGAAGGAGAGAGAGAGAGAGAATGAGGACAGTTTTGTGTAGCTTAAAGTAAGTATTTCTTAAATTGCTTGATGACTGTAGTTTAGCCGTTGATTAATGTCTTGATTATATTTTTATAAAAAATATAAATAAAATATATATTGTATTATAAAAATATAATAAAATAAAAAAATTGCATAGATGCAAAAGAGTTAATATATATGCATTTGACTCTTTTGCATTACATGTATTCAGGATGAGGTTCAATAACAGAGTCGAGCTAGCAAAGCTCTTCTACCTTTTTATGCATTCTTACGTATTATTGCAACACGTCGATCTCACCTATTAACTCTACAACCACAACCCTCTATAGCAGTTGAATATCATGTTTGTTGCAAATAATTAGTAGCTTGTCGCGTTGCAAAGAAATTTATCAAAAACGGTATACAACTTTAGTTTTTAAATAACATCTCAAACTTCACAAAATTCTTTAAGCTTAAGTTGAGTTGCATATATATTCATTATGTATATAAAAGAGTTTCAAATTTATATGAAATGACACATATTTAATAGAATATGAATAGTTTTCATTGAAATCCTATATACAATGTCTAGAGCTCTGAAATTTGAAAGCAGATTAACTATTATTATTGAGTGAAGCTCCGCAGATGTTGAGGTACGATCACGCTTTCTACGGATAATACTGAAAACATCAAGTTTCGTCCATCGAATGCGGCAAATTATAAATTTTGATTCGTGAGCAAACTTTATTGCATTTTTACTGTTAACACAATTAGTTGCGTTTTTAATATTCTTACTTGTTAGCAGTTTGGTTTGGTATAAGAGAAAAGAACATTCGTTAAAGCTTTTCGAAATGAATGAGATAAATTAATAATGAAATAAAAGTTTAAATGTCATTAACAGACTGTCCTTATCATTGATACTGTTAAGATATGAGTAAAATTTAAAAATAAGCTTTTTGTTTTGTATAAAAGACTATTTTCTTTTCAGGATATTCAAGCCAAATCCATCAAATACTACATCAAAGTAAATATTAATATTATATTGCTCAAAAATTATTATTTTATTATTTTACATAAGGACTTATTGTATGCGCCATGAATTCATATATTACAATGTTATATTCTAGAAGATAATTTGCCTGTCTATTCAAATTTGGAGTCTATCTGTAGAGGGCATCGTCAATGAAGTTTCTATGTAAAACTGTGTAAAACATTTTATAGATTTTGCTGATTAAAGTATTTAATCCGCAAAGCCTTTCACTTTGCATCATGTGCGCTCACACCCGCATAGTATTCTTTTAAGCTGAGCTGGAGCAACAAAAGCAACTCAAATGTGTTTTTTTCAGCATGTGTATGGTGCACATATATTTTTATTAATTTTCCAAATGAATTCCTGGCAACGGCAGAAGGACAGAACGACAGACACGATGCCAGACACCAAACAATGTCACTGAAAAGGGATACAAAAACAACAACAGAAAAATGGTGGCAGCCATTTGGCTGGATTGCAGAGCCGAAATTGTCCAAAGCTGGAGATGCCCGCTTTTTGGTAACTGTTGGCGACATTATTACGTTACATACTTTACGCCATAAATGTGCTCTTACGTCATGGGCACCACCATCACTACCAAACCACCAAGCCCCACCCACACACAGTGCCCTTTAAAGTTGGACAAAACAAAGCGGAATGTCTTGCATGCTGGGTGTATGGCTGCCATCATTGTTATGTGAATGTGACGACTTTGCGACTTCCGTTCCGCTGATGTATTTCCGCTTCCTGTTTTATGCAGAGCTCATGTGCTTTGTTGTGTCTCTTTTTTTATGTGTCGCTGACGAAATACAACAAGGATAACATCAACAACAGAATCAGCAGCAACAACAGCAGCTGTTGCAGCAGAAGAAGCAGCATGGGCAAGAGGAGAATACGGCCTGACAATTTTCCGCTGAGTTGATTTGCAGCCGACAACTCGGCTGCTCCAGCCCCCAACTACTGCTCGAAACGAACTGTTTTCCGTGCATCCTCAATTTCCTTTTTATGTTATTTTAATTTTATGTTATTGTTATGACACAATGAAAATAAAATTGAATTGACACTGAAGCATCTCGACAACGTTCCGCCCATCCTTCTGATAAGTAAGACCCTTAACAAAGCTGTCTCTCTCTGTGTGGGTGTCTCTGTGTGTGTGTGGGTGAATATCTATGTGTGTGTGTGTGACGGTTGTCAGTGACGTTTTTATTGCCCGGTCACAGGATATTCAAATGGGCCATAAGTGCGGTTAAAGCGCTTCGTTCGCTTCGCCAAATCCCAATCGCAAGAACTTTCAATTTTCGATGCTGCCAGCTGACGGCATGACCTATTCAGTGCCCGGTGTAACCCTCCGAGTCCTTGGCTGACAATCTTATTTGTCGCGCAGGTTCAAAACAATATCATAAAGTTATTTATATGCCAGCACTTGGACCAGAGGCGTGGGCGTGGCTCCGATGATATATGGGGGAAATGGCTTTTTAATGACAACGACGACAACAGCAGCTTGAACAAATTACACAACCAACTCGCACAGCCTGGATAATGTACGTGTGTGCTAAGGGCGTGTGTAGGAGAGAGAGAGAGAGAGAGAGAGAGTGAGAGAACAGGAGGACAGCATGAACATGAGTGAGAGATTGTGATTGACCAGAGAGCGAGTCGCACGCCCACCGTTAATTTTGATTGTCTTTGGGGCTGCTTGATAAATGTGTCACACATACGAGCCTCTAATAGATGGCTGTTGTGACGGCGACTTCATCAAAAGCTGTGGCCGCTTTAAGGCCAACGCATTGGTCATTGACCATTTCGGCCATTGATGGGCATGAGATTTTTCTGCTTAAATATTCATTTAGCCTGGACATGAACCGCGCTTAAGAGGGCCAACTGCGACGCTGGCTGTGGATCTGGCTTTGGCAGTGACTCTTACTCTCACTCTGACTCTGACTCTGATGATGCTGCTGCTGCTGCTGCTGCTGCTGCTGCTGCGGCTGCGGCTGTTGTGTTGGCTTTGCGCAGATAAGAGAATTGTCCTGTCAACTGGAATGATATATGCGCCAGCGCATTCAAATTGGGCTAACAGACGAGCCCGCCAACCAACGAGCTGGCCATGGGCTGAGCTCTGGGATTGTGGGAGGCGGACGGAGGGCGGAGGGCGGAGGGCGGAGGGCGACGGACTGCGGGCTGCTCCAGCCAGGCGGATGTGTTTTTCTCGCACATCAGCATGCGTTTCCTATGGCCCAACGATGATAGTCGTCAGCCAGGCAGCCAGCCTCTGCCCCTCGCCCAGCCCTTTCTTGCACTTTTCTTTCCATACATTCATATATGAAATGGATTTTTTTGTTGCTGATTTTTATACTTTTTGCGAGCGGGTTTGTCGAGTTGAAAAATTGGTGTGAAAATTCAAAAGGAGTTGCAAGTGCCTGCGTGGGGTGTTGCGAAATTACTTCGTGTGTGAAATTATGCGAATTGCGTACCGAGAGGAAAAGAGAACAAAACGAAAAAAAGAAGGAAGCACAGGAGAAAAAGTAAAATAAAAATGAAAAGCGACCAAAAAGGTGAGCGCATATTCATGCACGTAGTTCATGCTAAGGGTGGGGTGGCTGGGCGGTGGGGTGGTTCGGATGTACGGCGAGCAGGTATGCTGCTCGGCATCTCACTTTTATTGCATTTCAACACTTGCGTATGCGCGCATGTAGAATTTCTCATAATAAATGTAATAAATAAAAATGTGAGTTGAAATGTGACAGTTTCTGAAAGAACAAGCGTAAGAAGCCCATCCCCAGCCCAGATCTGAAATGAAAGGATATGGCAGGGATTCGGCTGGCATTTGCGTATGTGAGTGCGATGCGTGACAGTAAAACAGCTGCGAATTGCCATGCCATGCCAGTGCTATAAGTTATTAACAACTCTGGCATCAAAATGGAAATGTCTTCCTGCACTGAATCCACGAGCATTGGTATCTTCTAGATTATATCTTATTATTATATATATTCATATCAAATTATTCAAATGCACAATACAACTTTCAATTAACATTGGAAGGCAAGATCAAATATAGGAAGAAAGTAGTTTGACGCAATTGGTAACCATATAAAGCAATAATCATATCATACTGGTACGAGGAGATTGACTTGGAAATGCTCTTAATATCAATCCTATTAAACAACTGTGGATGAATCTGAAAATGGTTTGAGCAGAAAATATTTTTCAATAAAATGTTAGGTCGTTGAATAGTTGAGCGCTGGTTCTTGAAAATATAAATCGGATGCATTTAAAAACTTTGCACTTTTGATTAATTTTATTCACCAGCTCAGTCATCCAGAAACTCATAACAAGTTGGTGTGATTATATAAGATTATTAAAAAGAATATATGAATAATTAATAATTAATATACATATCTATATTGAACTCCATTTTAGTTCACTCAAACTAGTAGCAATTAGTATTGGCCAGCGATCGTTTAATTCGTATATTTGGATAGTTGACAAGACCTGATCATGGAATGAAATAAGTGATCATTTATTCGGTTGAACTATTTATTTTTTAATAGGACAAAATACGTTTAATTCCATTCTGTTGGAAATACAAAAATTTGTCTGGGTTTGTACCTGGAGATTTTATTGAATAACTATTCTAATGTTTTGTGCTTAGTATTAATGACCATCCCCAACTATAACCTAGTTATGGATTAACCATAAACCTTACCTAGAAATACGTCCCACATGTGCGATTTTCAAATATTTTTTGATTTTTTTATACTTATAAACATCAAACAGAATTTCTATAATTTTCTATATTATATAAGAAAGTACTCTATATTGGGAAATGTCGAAATTGATAACTGATAGTTTGACTTTTGGCATTCCCGCAAGCACTTACAGTAAGTATACCTACTAATGACTCATGACTGCTGGCTACTACGCACCCTATTATTTGCTGCGATTCCCTGACTATTAACTTACACCCTGTCAAATTTGTCAAACTGCGCAATAATAGCAAAACAGCAGAAAAAAGAACAACAACAACAACTCGTTCCATGCACGAATCGGACCGTGGAGCGAAAACTGGAAAAAAGGCATTGACATCAAAATCGCGTAATGCAAAATCAGCACAAAATTTTCAACGCAACGAAAAGCAGCGTCATCAGTTACAAGACACCAGCAACAGAAACAACAACAACATCAACAGCGATGAGGACGTCGACGCCGACAATGAAATAATTGACGCCATTGATGCGAGTTGGGGGTAGGGTATCTGGGATTGCTCTAGGGATAGAGGAGTATGTGCCGCAACAACATTCTTTGAGAATTGAGCTCATTATGGCATCACGACTGCCATACCACGCCCCCATTAGTGTAAAAAGCATGCCCACGCCCACACCCACGCCCACGCCCACGCCTTCGACCATGACAGAGAGTCAAAGTGGGTGTAAGCGCTTGGTCAGATCCTGAGCTAGCGAAGCACGGCGCAGAAATGGGCGGGATGCCATTGCCCAGCCACTGTTTCAAGGGATGTGGCTTCCAAGCGATTTCAAATTGCGTCAAAGATGAAAAACTACGACTATGTGTGTGTAAGTGTGTGTTTGTGAGTGTGTGTGTGTGTGCGTGTGTGTGTGTGTGTTGGTTTTGTGATTTTTGTGCGCGACAGCGAAATGAGCGCCAAAAATGTTGCTTAGGCATGAGATTGATGCTGGCATCCATTTGAGTGCTGCTTAGGTGCCACGGGGTGTGGGCATATAGAGGGATATGCCTTCTGGTTCGGCTTAGTGCCAGGCTCAGTTGCTCTCAGTGCAAGCTGCCCGCTCTGTGGGGCGTTCAGGCTGAATAAATGGGTGTAAAGGGCAAACAAAATGATTAATTGCTCTGAGCTTTGATCGCCTGCATGCACACAGCAACAGCAACAGCAGCACAGCAGCAGCAGGAGTAGCAAACAGTGAAAAGGATGTGCCCAACAAAGGGTGCAAAGTATGTGGATGTAAATGTAGATGTAGTTGATGCTGGCAAGGGGTTCGTTCGTTCGGCTTTGGGCTGCTGCCACCGGCGTTGTAACAGAACGACTTTGCTTCCGTTTGAATAAACAAACACGGAAACGTAATGCTCACATTTGAAGTCAACAGCAGCAGAAGCAGCAGCAGCTGACCAGGCCAAGAACTACTGATGGTCGAGTAGCCAGCGGCTAGGCGTCTGGGCATCAGCCACACCCTCTCCTAGAGCGACTTACGCCAAGTATCACTCAACAACAAAGCGTCCTGCGTCGCGTTTTATCCTTTAAAATCCTTTAATGAGAAGGGTTGAAAATTTGCTGCGGTCGCTGCTGTCTCTGATAACGTGGCCAGGCACTGGCCAAGCACTGGACGGATAAAAGGATAATGCGGGTCTGCTCAATCTACTGCTCCACTTCCCATCCCCTCTCCTCTCTCTCTATCTCTCTCTCTCTCTCTCTCTCTTTCCCACTAGCTCTGTCTCTAAGTGGGTGTAATGTAGCATACCGTTCGGTGTCCGTTCGGCGGACTGTTTGTTTTAAAATTACATAAAAATTGCTGTGTATTTAAAAAAAGGATTTCAAGGATCAGGCTTGGTCTGCTGCGCAATATGAAACACACAGTTTACTGCCATATTTACAGCTGGCGTCGTAAACTAGTTAGAGTCAGGTTCATCCTGCATCCTGAGCAGCAGCAGCAGAAGCAGCCAGACCAAAAGGAACAGCAAAAATTTAATGAAAAACGTTGCGCCCATAAACATTAAGAAATTTTAGTCCGCTTTCGTAGGCCGCCTCGTCCCCCATCCCCATTCGGCTTGGCCACGCCCCTGGTTTTGGTACGACCCGGCGATAAGCAGACAAATCGCTAAGAAAAATACGCAATTTAAATGCATAACACACACAGGACATGCCTAATGCCAATAATAGAAAAGGAAATCCCGTCACAAATCCTCCGAAGGCAACGTTCCGAGTATGAGAAAAAAATTATGTAGCTATATGGAGCATGCACAACACACACACACACACACACACACACACACACACACGAACATACGCGCACACGCTCATATGTGTGTTTGTGTTGGCCAGAGCAAAAGACGTTTGAAAATATAGAAAGTAATCTTGCACAGACACTGGAGCACACGGCCCCGGCCTGGCAACCACCTTTGGCGACATTTTGTTGCAGATTAAGTTCTATTCGCACATGGCTGACTTGAAATACGATACACTCACACATGTACACACAATCATATCTGCGTGTGTGTGTGTGCGAGCGCTTGTGAGTCTCAAAGTAATTGGGACATCCTGCGAGCATATAAAGTGGATATAAAGTAGCAAAAATCGGCCTCAAGGCACAACGTCGCACCGGCTCTGGCATTTTTATGCGTTCAAATGTCGTCGTGCTTCATCCGTCGCCCTCACACCCCACCCAACCACCAACCCATTGCCCACCACCACCCAATCCTCCTGACAAGGCTCCGCTTTTCGGTTTGCCGGAATTATTACAATTTCATGCTTCTTTTTTATTTGTTGTCGCGGGGAGCTTATGATTTCTGATATATGACATGGGGCCAAGTTCGAGTTGCAGCTTTCGCTGAAATATATTAATAATGTTTCGCACATGTGTGTCCCCACGGTGTGTGCTTCCTCTCTGTGTGTGCGCGTGTGTGTGTGCCTTTTCTTATTGAATACGTACAAATGTCTTAATTTTTTCGTACATTTGTGTATTGTATTTACTGAAGGATATTGTTTTCTTCAAGAAAATACTATCGAACATAGCTCACAGCTCATGTCAGGAGAATGAAATAAAAAAGTATGAGAGATCTGCTTACATGCATCATTGTTGTTGATTTGATGTTGCTTTGTTTCATATAAACTGTTATTTTCCATTTTTAAATTTATTTATTTTACTTTTAAGACTTTATACTTTATACCCTGAGCCCATTGAAAATGGGAAATCTGGGTATAATGGTTTTGTTTTAAATTAGTATTATTAATTGCATACCTTGACTAGTGATATGACTAAGTGCTTAAATTTTATTACTGTTAACAAAATAATAAAAGAGAAATTTATATAAATTTGTATATATTTCAATCACTTTTTACGTTTTTTATTTAAAAATATTTATAATTTTGCTGATAAGAAATTGGTAAAATAAAATGAACATTAATTATTACGGTATTCAGATCATTAAATACTTGGAACTGAAGCTTATACGCTATCAGTCCTGTACTTTGGTAAGTCTAGTAACTGCTACTATATATTTATTTCTATATTTAGACAAGTTGAATCTGCTTAGTTTTTGTAAAATTCTATTCGGGGTGTATAAATATGTATATCTATTTTAGATTCTAAGTTCCTAGAACTGTATTTTACACAGCGAATAGTATTAACTGATTCCCAAAGCATCTAGTAAACCGGTTCAAAAAATCTTAGTATATACATCAAGCCTCTACCTTCAACATGGCTAAGATGAGCATTTTCTCAAATCAATATACTCATTTCACTTTATTAATAAAAGTAGAAAACTGTCAAATTGAATAAAATAATAATAATTAAATTATAGGTTTGTTTCTTGCCACATGTATACACAAGGATTTCAACTTGGCACCTACAGTGGAGGACCAGATATCTTTCCACTCGTGTCGATATAATGATCGACTTTAAGTCCACGCCAATCGACTCGCAAGAGAGCTACCTGATTCCCGCCCAAATGAAGGCTAACACGACGTAAATGGCAAACCTTCTCACCCATTAAATAGAAATTAATTTTCTGCATAAAAACATTTTAATAAGCATCCAAAAAGACAAAAAGGCAAAAAGAAGCTCTCAGTAATTTCTAATAAAAATTAAAAATAATATAATACATAATTATTGTATATAATTATAACCAAGTAAACAAATAAAATTTTCTTAGATATTTTATCTATTATATACATTTTGTAATTTCCTAATGAAAGTTACTTTTAGTAAATTCTTTCACATATATGTGATAGTATAAAGGTTTTCAAAATTTGATAGCTTTATATACGCTTCCGCAGGCCTCTTCCCCAAATCTATTTAATGCAATGTGTCCGCTTGTGGAGCTTAATGTCAACTGTTTTTGTCGCTTTTGCTGCTGATGGCTGGATTGCAGCAAATGGCAATCTGCCGAATCGGGATCGGGCTGCACAAAGGTAAATATAATGCAATGCGAACACAATAGATGGCATTTTTATCACATGTAAAACAACAATGGATGTAAAATGCAATTGCTGAGCATCTGGCAACACCACAAGCCTCCAAGCCTCCAATCCGGGCAAAGCCAGCAGGCCCAATTCCAGATCCCTGTCCTGGCAGTCCTGAAACAGAAGCCATTTGTCAAATGCGTCGCCATCGTCCGTGGTTGCCGTCGGTGAAGTGGAGCGGCAGTGGTGCGGCGGTGCCGCGTGACGGCGGCAGTGCCAAATGCGCGGACGCTGAGCCACAGATAAAACCGTTCGGAAAGCACAAAACAAACATCAAACAGGCAAACAAAAAGTACAACAACAACAACAACAGAACATGCGCGTGCATGAATATCAAATGCGACACGCAGACTACAACAGCAACAGCAGCAACAACAACAACAACAACAATAGGATGCGTAGCAATATTTTTTCTCGCGCCGCGATATATGTAGAGATAGAGGCGGAGTGAAAGAGTGAGGGAGAGGGGGAGTGAGAGTGAGAGGGACATTCAGAGGACTTGCCGGCATATCCTTGCGCCATAATGGGATTATGGCCGATTAATGCATTGACATGTAACGATTTTCGATTGAATTTATCGTTTTTCGGCGGCTCGAGCCATTTTATTCATTTACGCCCACACGTATGCAACAATATTTGCACGCTCACACACCCACCCACACATGCACACACACACGCACACCCACACACAAGTGATGAGCACATGTGTGTCGCTGCGGGTGTTAGAAAACAAAAGCGCCATTGAGACAAGCCAACACACAATGAGACAATGGACAGGACAATATGCAAAACAAAACTAACGCCAAATGTTGACGCTTCTTTTCATGAGCCAATACGAAACACTAGTTGTTATATACCCCATAAGTGAGGGCTGCAAAGGCATTCTCAACTGGCATACACTAACTTTGAGTTGTTTTTGATATAATTAACAACTATCCTTAGCTCTAAAAAACTATCTTTCCTTCTATTCATCTACCTATATTAATTAATGTCAAATGTTCTAGATATATTGTTAGCTAACAGACCATTTATCTATATATATCCGTACATCTTTGTACTTATCTATCAATATATCCATATATAATAGACCTATCTTTTTATCTATCTTATCTATTTACCCATATATCCTATCTATATCCATATTATCTATATTATCCTATCTATCTATATCTGTATATATCTGTCATGCGATCTATCTATCTATCTATTTATCTTTCTAGCTACTTATTTATCTTTCTAATATCCATCTATCTGTCTATCTATCTGTCAACCGATCTATCTATCTTTCTTATATCTATGTGTCTATCTTTCTATCTAGCTAGATATATATACATATATATATATATATATAACCATATCTATATTTATATATGCAATTAATATCTACATATTTGTCTATCCATCTATTTATCAATCTATCCGATCTTTAAAATATCTATCATATTTATCTGTAGATGCATCTATTTATCTATCCGTCCATTCAATGAGTTTAAAATATTTGTATCACATCTGATCATTCATATTGAATAATTGACTAATCAGTTCAATTTAAAATCAAGCCCAAGCTGCTAGAGCTGATAAATTAATGACTTAACAATAGCTACCATAAATTAAAATATAAATATTTATGATACATAAATACTAAACAAATCTTAGGGTATACCCTGAAGTATGAATCAAAAACTATTAAGCCCGCTGTGTACTCTATAGAAAGTCATACTGTTTGGTGTTGTTTCTGCTGCGATTGTTTGAAGCTCTTTTTAGGCAATTAAAACTAACAAAGCGCGGGACTGGTCGAAAGACAAAAGAGCCGGCGACGAGCAGCGCCGGCTGTGATTAACACATGTAAGCGACGCAGTTGGCGAGCATCGTCAGGGGGGTGCAGGATATGCAGCAGCAGCAGCAGTGGCAGGAGGAGGATGAAAACGGTGGAAGGACATGCAGGCACATGTGCACCCTGCGCCCAGGGTTTGACTTTATCAATTGAGCGTCATAAGCTTGGCCAGGGTGGCTTGCTGGCTCGGTGGTTGGTGACGGTAGCTGTGGCTGTGGCTCGATTTGGTTGCAACTGTCGCCACTGGCGTCGATTAAGTCGTAATTAGATTTAAGGATATGGCACCAGCGACACAGCAAGATGATGAATTTCTCTAGCTGGCATCCTTTGCAAGTGCGCCCCACGGGGCCAGGGCCAGAGCCACGGCCACGGCCAAATGAGCAATCCGCAGACAGCAATCGGAGCCGGCAGCCGGCAGTCGGGCAGCTTACGGCATGTTGTGCGACGTTATCAGCAGGAGTCGCAGTTGTGGACAGGGGCAGGACCAACCCCTGCCGGCGCTGACGCGTGTGTTAATCAGCGTAATGGTACGTTAGTCCTTGCTCGCATGGGGGCTGAGATGGCCTGCTGGTGAGCAGTAAGCTTGGCCCGATTTCTTGGACTGCCTTGCGCATTATTAGCAGCGGCAAAGAGTGTATCCTTTGTGTCCTTGCTGGTGGCACTATTAGCGTGGTGTCTGTCGCTCTGTCGCTCCGTCCGTCTGCCCGTCTGTTCCTCAGTCCGTCTGTCGCTAGATTTATTGCAATCATTAATCTTATTTGAACCCCCCTTTGGCTGCCACACCACCCACACGCATGTTGCACTTGTGTCTCGCAGTTTTTATTAAATTTTCGTGTTGTGTTCCCTCACTTTGATTTTATTAATTTGGCCTCTGCGTATGTCGACGGGCGAAAATGTTTCTATTATGCACTTCGGCTGGCTTTTGATTGACGCCTGCCAGAGATTCTTAATGTTTCGCAGGCTTTAGCTTATAATTGCTCAACACTTCAGCAGAATCCCTGACCCCGCGCGCCCCTCTCCGAGACCAAGACTGAGCCTGACCCAGAGCCCTGCCTCCGGCTGAAATGACTTCTGTCCATTAATCATGCCGAGTTGCAGCCAACATTGGCTGAACTCTAATGCACGTTGCATTCAGAACTCGTCGTCTTCAAAAGATTGCCAAATGCAATCATGAAACAGCACATTCTTTGACGTTGTAATAAATTTAATTATCTTTCTTTCAATTTAATTGCTAATTTCAAATCTCTATATGACTCAATTTAATAAATTTGTATAGCTTAATATAATAATAGAGGCAATGAGAGCTCAAAAATCTTGGTGGATTGCCTTCTCTAGTGATGGACATCAATTTATATAACTGTGTCTGTTTAGGGGGCATGGTAAATTAAGAAAAACTAAATTGTAATCAGATTTATAGCTCTAGCATCATAATTTGGCAATTATATTACTAACGCCTTTCTAAGTGCATCGATCTTATATTATAAGCAATAAAATGAAGTATTGCCAAATTACTATACAGAAATAACTATAAGTTATATGATTCGTTCATTTGAATTGAATAATATTTATTATTTATATTTATATTTATATATGTTAAATTAATATTTTTTTTATTTATTAGATTTAAAAATATATATTTTATACTATCTATGATATCTATCAAATATATTTTCTATATATTTTTCAGATCAAACAGTTTTATATTTACGCAATGTGCAATTAATATTAATACTTATATTTCTATTTCCTCACAAAAACGTAAGAAGTTCAAGAAATCTTTAAACTTGTCCGCTTAAGTATTTTTACGAAATTCAAATCGTATATTCCTGTCTGGGCTTTTGAAGAAATCTTGTTTATTTTTTGTAAATTAATAAGTCTTAAGAGCATAATGACTGAAGCAACATTTCGAGGTCAGGTCCTAGCTATGCGCAGAACACGGAAGGATAAACAAAACATTATATTCTGATTTTCACCATTTATAGATCCACTTAACTTGACTGCCAGAAAACCAGTCAGCAAGCGCTCATATGTAAAAAGCTAATCAACTTATTTAATTAATATGTAGTTTATTATTTTATTATAAATAATAGCTGTTGAAGTATATTTAGAATGCTAATGCTAATGTAAAATGTTAATGTATTTTAAAATTATTATAAATTATAAAACCATTTAAATATAATGCTATTCATTCAAAGCTGTTTGAATAAGTAAAAATATACGAGTAAAATTTTTTACAAACTCACAATAATTTTTAAAAATATTAACGTCTTTAAATAGATTAAGGATCTAGTTGCAATTCATCAAAATTGTTTATAATAATTTTAAATAATAATATATAATAATATATATATCTATATATATATTTATGTATATATTTATGTATGTATATTATAAATATTTATTTTTGCAGAGAAGTCGAGAATTTGGTGCTTTCAGGATTTGGTGGCTCAGTGACATTTAGCCCAGGTATTTACATATAGACAGCCATGTTCTGCGCGATATTTATTTGCATTTATTTGTATATAGAATGTAGGTAGTTTTTTCTTTCAGTTGTATTGTGTTTACAATTGGATTGTGATTACAAAAGCGTATCGCGGGTCATGATGTGTGCAAACATTAAATGGCGTCGTTACACGCTCCCATCCTGGCCATCCTGACTATCCTGTCTCTCAATTCAGTTCACTTACCGAACGCACAGATATATATGATGCGTATCTGTGAGATACATTCCATGTAAATACGAGAGCTGGCTGTGTGTGTGTGTGTGTTTGAGTTTATATATAGCTGGCAGCCTTTACATTTTAACAGCAACAAACATTACACGCATCGCTGTGTGTGTGTGTGTGTGTGCCAAATGTGCGTGTAATTGCAAATTCAATGAATTGTTTACATTTCTTTGCGCTTGTTGGCGTCACAGGCCCCTCACATCAGATGCCCCACTCCCTCGACTTTAGCTGGTCATGTTTTGTTCTTCTGGTTGTTTTTTGTTTTTTGTGTTTTTTTTATGTTGCTGATTTCATTTATAATTCGTGTGCAAAATTAAATTAAAGCCAACTGACAGGCAGCAGCAACAACAGCAACAACCATAATAGCAATGCCGAAACCTCCCGCCGGCTGGGCATTGCGTTTTAGCTGGCAATCATTTCCATTAGCCGTGGCAGCCAGCAAATTTCACATAATTCACAACTGGAAAATTGCTGTCAGTTGCGCCAAGAAGAAGAAAATTTGAGTCGAGCCTTGCATGGCGTGGCATGACTCCGGCACGCATGCATCAAACTGCAACAGCAACAACAACAACAACAACAACAATAACAAGAAGAAGAAGAAAGGGAAGGCGCGCACTGCAACAAAAGGCTAATTGCAATTTGACTGCGTTTACAAAAGTTTTGCAGTCGCGCTTCAAATTGCTTTTTTGCTATGAATAATTTAACTTTTCAGACTTTCGATTTGAAGAAAACACGAAATCACGAAACCAACCAAAAAAATGTATAAAAAAAAATTATAAAAGAAAAAGGACCGTAGCTGAAATACTTTTGACATTGACAGCAGGACGAAACGCAATTTATTCGCCTCGCACTAAAAACTGAAATCTGAAATTCCAACCCAACCAACCTGAGGTCGGACTAGAACGGAATTGAAAAACTATTTCATATTGCGCAAGTTTCGGTTTTCTTAACAAATTGAAGCAATTTGCCACACGCAGCAAATTAAACGACGCCTGGGAAACTGCACATGCTTGAACAAATATATATATAGATATAGATATAGATATATATATATGGCAGTTGCACATATCGGCTCTTGGGGACTTCTTCGTGGACTGCGAGAACCCTTTGCTGAATCATTCATCATTCATCATGTTAAGCGTTTTATTACACACTGCGCATCAGTCTCTTAGGCTTGGCTCAAATCCCATTACGGTAATTAAATCACATCCATATGGAAATTACATAATTACAACATACACACTCACACACACACACACAGACGCACTTATACATACCCACATTTATATACTCATAGTTCATATGTACAAGTCTATAAACATATTAAATATAATTTACTTAATGTCAACCCTGAGAGGCATTTTTAAACGCCAGGAAATGAAATTTAACACTTTGTCAATTAGTGCGCCCGAGTTGCATGATTCCAGGGCCTGGGCTACATCGGCTTAAATAACTTTATGACTGGTTTGGCCAAGTGCAAAGGTTCAAAGGGTGAATATGGCTATGAGCACAGGCTGACCCCGAGCAACCCTTAACTGGGCGAGAGCGGAGTCCTTCACATATTTGCACACATTTGATTTGCGCGGCATTTCGCTGGGCAAGGATGCCCCAAGGATTTCACAAAAACATCGGTAATTAAATCTAATTTTCCAGAGGGGGCAAAATTAACCAAAACTTTGCTTGCTTTGTTTTTGCGCAGATTGGAAAAAAAGTAAAGAAAACATTAATCAAGTTGGGATTGCTTTTGGAAATGGACATAGTTTGGGCAAGCTTTTCTCATTAAGGCCTATGAAACTTGTTTCTTGTGTTATTTGTGTTGCGTATAGAATAATTTAATTAAGTATTTTTATGTTATTCAGTTTTGCTACGAGAAATAAGAATAAGAGAATGCATCGCTTAAAACGGCTCTAATTAGTCTTTGTATTTTAGCTAATACGATATTGGGTTGGGATGACTGTAATCTAATGTAAATTCTTTTGTGATCAAAGTTAGTGGCTTTGCAATTTGTCTGAGATTCATCAGCAAAGACTTGTTTTACTTCAGCCAGTCGATGGCCACAAAAATATGCGGGCAGTGGGTTGCATTGTAGAATATTATTATTATATTTCACTATTCAACAATGTGATTATTCTTATATCTTCAAGCCGAAGGCCACTGCTGCCAGTGCTTAACCTCCAGTTAGATTTAATTTGATATTAACTCTAACTTGTTAATAAATAAATAAATATTCTTATATATTAAAAACTAACTGATATGATACTGAATAGATTTTTTTGTAGGCTTCAATTTCAACTTGATCAATTAATATATACTTTTATTTCTGTGGTGTCAGGTCAACGCAGAATCCACATCTCGTTTCAGGTTATCAAAATGAATCGTGAATGCATTCCATTAAAATATGGTTTCTAGCTCTAGACATATTATTTGTCTTCTTTTTCAGTTACATTGATAGCCAAGTATTAGAGGTAAAGCAAAACATTCAACTTAATTACTTTAGTCTATCAGATGGTCAGTCTATCTACAAATCATTGATGTGAAGTTTTATTATAAGATTTCCGCATGACATAAAATAGAAAAGAACATGAAGGTTCTGATTAGTGAGTAATCCAACACCCTAACAACCTTATCGGCAAGGATCCTGATCAATTAAGCAATCAGATATATTTTCCAATTATTTATGATTATTATTGACATAGAGCGTCTTATCCATATTTAAAGCTGGTGAATACAAGAAATGAGCGTGGTTTTGACGGCTTAGCTACATGAGAATGCCATGATAAAGTGGTAAAAAAGCAAATTGAGAGACTTTTCAGAAAAATGACAACATGTGCAGAGATTCGCTGCACTCAGACTTATAGACATTAATTGCCCGATTGGAATACTATAGATAACTACTACACAATACATATCTAAAATAACACTTCAGGCAGTAATTGAACTGATTATGTATTGTAAAAAATTAGCGCAGCTCCTATTGCTGATAGCAGACTTAACATTATCAGCAGCGCCTTGCGGCAAGACTCATCAAAGCCAGACAGCTCATTTTGCCCACCTGCGGCTGCAGAACTAAACGTGCAATCAGTAGAGCCTCGGAAGCCCTCTCTCTTGTCGTCGAGGGATTTAAATAGGAAAAGCGCATTCAAAAACGTAATCATTTAAAAGCCTCGCAGAGCGTGATAACTCAAAAATGTTTATTACGGAATGGGCATGTCAGAAACGTTTTGCATTTGCCATTCATATCGGGGACGAGTGTTGTTTGGCCAAAGCAGAAACTGGCAGACGCAGCCTCCAGGCAGCGAGTGTGCTGCAACTGCAACTGCAACAGCAACAGCAACAGCAACTACAATTGCTATAATAACAACGACAACGACAACAACAACAGCAACAACGACGACAACGACTGCAACAACCAATGCACAAAAGCAGCATTGGAGTGCCGTGTAGAGAGAGCTCATATCTTTCGGATACACTGCCGAATGACAAAATCATAATTGCTTTTGCACAAAATATTTTGTGGTGGACCTGATATCAAAGCTGCTGTTGCTGTTGCTGCTGCTGCTGCTGCTGCAGAGCCACAAACAGGGGCAGGTGCTCTCAAAAAGACCAAACCTGACAATGGTTTAAATGTATTGATAATGCATTTTATGCGAGTGTAAAATTAACAGGCCAACGGCCGGCAGGACAGCCGAACGGACAATAGGCCCACAGAAAGGGGCTGGCAAATTAGGAGAGGCGTCGCGTCGGTCGACGGGGTAGCTCGGCCCGAATCATCGCTGTCCAGTTAGGGACTGTGGTTTTGCATACCCGGGCCCATCGAGAAGGAGGCGTTTTATAATTAAACCACAGACAATTACAGACAAAAGCGTCACTCAGCCATCGAGAGCAGTGCCATGGCCCATGGGCAGAGCCGATAATTGGGTTTTCATATTAAAATTGGTTTGGCAAGTGGGCGTTGGATTTGGAAATTTCTAAATGTTGCGATTGGTAATTGCATTTCACAATTTAGCGACAGGCAATTGAAGGCGACGTTTCTCAGATGCACCGCCAAAGGAAGCGGTGGTTATTGTGGTTGCTGTTGTGGTTGCTGTTGCTGTTGTTATTGGAAGCGAGTCGACATCACTTTTTGCCAACCAGTCAGTCAGACAGTTGACAATAATGCTGCGAATAATATGACGAAATGTAGAACATAACCGCCGACAATCGACAGCCAGCCAGTCAGCCGACTCTTGAAACTGGCCTTAAACGAGCTACGAGCAAACGACGATCAAACATAAAAATTTACGACAAAAATTGCCAAGAAACACATGCTCCACATATTTGCCGGACATTTATTGAAGTTAAGTTCGTTGTGCGGCGCATAAATAAAACATAATCCTTTGCAGCCGCAAATGCCGCAAAGATCGAGCAAAAAACTCTTGCAAACAATGAGCCAACAGCCAACAGCCAACAGCAAACAGCGAACAGAGCCAAGTAGCAAACGAGAAATGCTCCAAGAGAACCTGTGCGCATGTGCAATTGATCGAACAAGACTGATGGAGCAACTGGGATTACGTGCTGGCCCCTTTCCCCTCTGCTCAAGCGCGAACGAATGAACGAACTTCTGTGCCCCATCCACACCCCCTAGAAGTGGTTGGCATCTACCATGGACTGCAGCTTTTGCCAATTGAGTTTGCAAGTTTTTGCTGCAGCGGCTGGCGGATTGCGGATTGTGGATTGTGGATTTTTTTTCGAGATTAAGCCGACTGTGGCTCAGTGGCTTGGCTGGCTGGCTGGCTCGCTGGCTGGCTGGCTAGCTGCTTGGTTCACTGAATTTATTTAATCTGCTGCGGCGTCGGCGGCGACTGCTCAAAGCCAGAGCAACGCATAATAATTTTTCACATTCAGCCAGCAATGCTCCAAGATCACTTCTAAAGCGCAGCGAGGCGAGGAGGACGACAATGCAAACGGCAACAAAAACAACAACAACAACGAGAAGGGGAACGACAACGACAACTGGCTACTGACTTACATACCCGAAAAACGCATTTATAAAAGCCCCAAACGAGCTGCCGATGCGTTCGACTGCCGCTCGTTGCGGCCACAGCACACAGCAACCTGACCATCCACTCATGAATGAAATGAGTCCATCTGAACCAAGGCCTGGCACAGAGAGCCTCGGCCACTGGCGGTGCTCGTACTGGGACGGAAGTCGCCGTTAAGTGCTCCACTGAAAGCGTGCAGCGCACTTTGGGGACACAGATTGAGAAGTCATTAGATATGAGTAAGTGGGCAGACAGACAGCATTATGAGCTATGGCAGGTATCTCGGCCAAGCTTCCAAGCAAAATAAATATCTGTTTGTGAGCAAATGTTAAAACAAAATAACAGACGCCTGAAAACGTACTCAGCTTGCTGGGAAGATTTAAAGAATTAGTACAGCCAAAATAAATAATTAATAATTTCTCATTTATGCAATCGAATAATAATTATAAAATATACAGAAAATTTAGATATTTCGGAGATGGTAAAGGAAATACTTAACATACATTTTATTATTATTTAGATTTGTTAACATATGGCTTGGGGACATTTAAGTTAACATTAAGAAGAAAATATGTATATGATTTAACAAATAGCTAGTATTAGTAGTTAACATTATGCACCATATATAAGTTATAAGTCCATATATGTATTCGGTGTCGATTCTAATATAGAATTTTGAGAATAATTGTAATAAACATTATTATAATCTTAATAATTAAAATATATGAAAATTGTTTGGCGCCGCAGCTAGCAATTGCATTTTTAATAGACTCTCTTGAGCTCTTTAGAGGTATCGGGCTCATTTACACTTAAGCAGACCTAACATACTAATATAATATTCTGGTGTGCTGTGTATTTAAATCTATTATTCTTTGCCTTTGTTTGTGCAATCTTAAAGAAACAACACCCGTTGTTATCCCGTTTTCACCTTCGTGAATGAAGTCATAGTTGCCGAAAAATCTATGCAGCTTCCACCAAAAATAAAAAACCTAATTGGCAATATTTTTTAACATATTTAACATTGAAATTAATATCTTCATTGCCTTATATATATTATTTTCTTTTCCATTCCTAAGTCGTAGCTCGAAGCTCACGAAAATATCATATGGATCATATGGATCATAAGGACTCATCACTTAAATCAAAAAATCAACATCTACGCCAAAAATATGTTGTTAAGGTATTGAACCGATTCAACTCAGCGTAATATGCATAAGTAAAATCAGAGATCAAGAGAACTTGTTCAGCTAACGATGTTTTTAAAGAGGAAAAGAAGAAAAAAAAAGAGGAGATAATAAAGACAATCTATGGTAAGTTACATCATTTAAAAATTTCTTTTTAGTAATAGTAAGAGAGTTCTAGTAGCTGAAAATGGTTGCAAATAAATCATACAATTTTCAGAAAACTATCACAATATTATTCTAAATTTGTAATATTCAAATATTATTTATAAAGAAAACCTAAATCCAAATGCACGGAAATTTATTCAAATTTATATATTTTTCTTGTTGAGACGTATGCCAGTTGAGAGCTAAAAAACTCTTTATTTCCCAATGGTACATTTATTGTCGTGTAGTCTCCAGATAAAATTCAGCTCCATCCGAAATTGTTTACCCAAAACAAAATGATAAATTGAGCGAAAGAAAGTCAGAAGAGAGAGAGAGAGAGGAAATTAAAAGCCATAAGGTTGAAACTAGATTACAAAATCAAACACAAAAAAAAAAAAAAACGTTGAGAAAAGGAACTTGCAGCAGCGGAAATGTCAGGCAATGCAAGAAAACAAAGGACGACACAAAAGGATAAAAGTAATTAAAGCCCGTAACACACAGTGGAGAAGGAGCCCAAGACAGCAATACGAGAGAGAAGGAAAATGTCAAGAAAAACCAAAAACCAAAAAAAAAAAAAAGGAAAAGAAAACAAAATGCAGCCAAAGTCAACGACATTAAGTAACCAAATTCTATGCAAAACATTTTTAATTATAAATTATTCAAATTTACAAACATAAATCATGGCACGGCGGCCGCACGCACATCGCCCGAGAGCGATTGCGATAGCGAAGGGCGCGGAAGGGCGGGGTTGGTCGGGGATGGGCGTGGAGGGGATGTGCCTCTGGGTAAGCCAAGATCCTGTTGTGAGGGTTGGCGGGAGACCAAACACTAGAAAAGGTGCTGGGAAATGTGGAAATTCAGTCAGAGCATTCGGCCTCATTGGCTTTGGCTTTGGCTTTGGTATTGGCTTTGGCTATGGCTTCGGCTATGGCTTTGGCTATGGCTCTGGCTTTGAGCATATCACACACACACATCGCGCCACATTCGCATAATCCTGATTTATTGCCGTTTTGTAGTGATTGCACAGATTACGCGACAACAAATAGATCCTTCATTCGGGCCTCAGTCACGAAATGTTAAATTGTAATCAAACAATGGACGGCGCACAGCTAGCAAAAAAAACTCAACTGGCTGCTCTTAATTTATAAAGCACAACAAAACAACTGAGTGTGCGGCCCGGGATGAAGCGGAAGGCAGTTCGTTTGGAAAATGAGATTTGAATTTAAAGATTAGGCGCATGTCCTGCCGCGCTTCGTCCTGGTCAAATGTGGCTGCAAGTTTTTAGCTCGTTTACCTTTTTGCGCACACACCAATATACCGATACACCAACAGCCACATACAGACACACACACACACACACACACAGACACACACACACGCACACAGCTAACAAAAAAGATAATGCCAGACAATGGGCAAAGTTGTCAGCCACGAGGACGCCTCCCACGTTCCACAAGCGACTCGCCCCATGCGACTGGGCTGGCTCAGTTCCTTGGCTCCTGCCGCCAGATAAGCGCACAGAAATCATTAATTATCCTTGTTTCTTGTTTTGCTCGACTTCTGATTCGCTTTTAGCTCGTTTCGTTGTTGTTTCGCCAAAGAAAAAAAATATTGATTTGTTTCTAATTTTAATGAAAATTGTGCCTTTTTTTCTGGGTGCTGCCTTAATTTAACTTTTTTGATGCTCGCCCAGCGATAGTCGTTGTTGTTGTTGTTGTTGCTGCTGCTCCATTCAGTGTCCCTTTACTTATCGCTGTCTTGTGCTTGGCTGCAGCGCCCCGAAAATGTCACGCAAACCATTTTCCATTTTCCATTCTGCGAAACTAATGATGGAAGGTATTTTAATTATATTCGAGCTGCTCGCTTCTATTCTCCCTGGACTTTCTCTGTGCATTGCTGCAGAAATTTTCTTATCATTTTCATTTTCATTTTCGTTTTCATTACGCGCCGTCTTGGCTTTTGCTTGACTGATTTTGAAATTGTGTAAAGTTGTTCATTTTTTTCTCTTTTCCTTCATTGTTTGAGATGCAATTTGCTGAGCAGCATCATTAGCAAGATTAATGAGCCAGCCCGATTGTAGTCGACATAAAGAGAGAGAGAGAGAGAGAGAGAGAGAGAGAGAGAGAGAGAGAGAGGGGAAAGGGAGAGAGTGGGAGTTACAGAGAACTTTTAAGAAAAATAAAATAGGTGCGCTTGGTATGAAGTAAGGAGTTAAGTGTCCTCCACGTTGATTACAGTCGCACCACGTGCGAATTTATATGCAATAAGAATTGGAAAATATATGTATACGTGAGTGTGTAAAAGTGGGTGTAGACACACACACACACTCACACACACACACATAGAGAGAGCTGTGTAG
Source organism: Drosophila hamatofila (assembly GCA_035045345.1). Lineage (NCBI taxonomy): Eukaryota > Metazoa > Arthropoda > Insecta > Diptera > Drosophilidae > Drosophila > Drosophila hamatofila. Next base: position 30,249,860 of record JAWNPA010000020.1, on the reverse strand, counting down.
CATTTTGCGCATTCGCCTCGCCGCACAACAAATTTGGCGGCGCGTACATTTCATGCATACCAAAGAGCTTGAAGCTGCTGGCAGAGCCAGAGCCAGAGCCAGAGCTAGAGACAGCGCCTGGTTCCGGAGCAGGTGCCTCGAAGGATAACATGCGCGTGCTGCGCGCTCTGCTTGGGTCTGGGATTGCGAGTACTCCTTGTGCTTGTTTATCTATTTGGTTTAGTATCTTTTTGTAGCGTTCTTTTTTTTTGGGTTTTTAAGAAATCCACAGGATTAAAGCAGCAATGTAGCTGCAAGGTGCTCAGCTGAAATATTTCGTTTTGCACAAATTGAAATCCAAAGTGCTTTTCAGCCTCCACCCCAAAAACCCTTCTGTCCCCGGCCTTAAGTTAGAGCTACGGGCTGCGGAGCAGCTCTGACAGAAATATTAGCATTTGTGGTTTTTCGGGCTGTGAGTATTGCAAAGCAGTAGCCGGAGCAGTAGCAGGAGCAGCAGCAGGAGGAGCACCTGGAGCTGGAGCAGGTGATGTACTGAGCCTGTGGTCTTGGCTGCGTGAGAATGCGGCAAGTGCTGCACCCAAATTCAGTTGAGTTAGCAACAAGATGTGTGACACTAACAGCAACATGCATTAAATTATTCTGCAGCTCTTAAAGGTCACAGAAAGGCTGGCATATCAAGTGGATAGGACTTGAGTAACTGAAGTGGACCTCAAAGAAGTTTTTACTTTTATTCAAATATTGCATTATAATAGAGTGGGAGAAATATTTATTTATTTATTTATAGACTACGTGAATGATTATACAGTCATAGCTGTGGCTGGGTTCGGGACTAATTTTGATTTAAATTTAAGTTCACACTGGTTTACTCATAACGTCAAGCTACACAAAGCTCTATAGTTTTCAATATTAAGTATGATTTGTCAGATTTACACTACATGCTTTTAGTCTTCTTATATATAGCTAGAGGTTTGGTTTATTATATTGTACATCATGAATTGTGTTGTTTAGATACTCAATTTTAACGACATGGAGTCAACATTTAATAATAAGACACACTTCTTAGAATTAGTATTTAGTATAGCATTAGTTTTAAAAACTATTAAGTAGAATTCACTCAAGCAGGGAAAATAAAATAAATCAATGGTTTAAAGCGACGAACCTATAACAACTGTATAAGGTCGTCTTGTAGTAGTGTGAGAGTCATCCAAGGATCGAGATTTGACGGCGAAAGAGTCGCTTAGAGTGAGGCGGTGCTAGTGACTTGAAGTTGGGTCGGCATACAAAAAGAGAAGAGGCAGAAAAAAATTCCGCGTCTCTAAAATGCCAAAACATGCATCAGGGTCTCGCATTTATATATATATATATATATATATATATATATATATATATCATATAGATTGACGATCGACTGTGGGTGAGTTCGGTTTGTTGCTGTGACAAGTTATAAGATCCCTCTGTATGCATACAAAAATAGTAGTACTGTAGATTACAGCTTATTTCAACCAGTGCATAACAACAATTTTAGGCATCTATAAAATCGAAATAAAAAGAGATAAAAAAAAAGTCAATTGTAAGTTGCTAGTCTACTGCTTAAACTTATAAAATACTAGCTCACCTATTTTCAAAATTGTTTTCAAAAATTTTATATATAATAATTATAAAATAAACAAGTAAGAAAGCTCTAGTCGAGACTGCTCGACTACGAGATCCTCTGAACCCTTCAAGGAACTTATATTTCAATAATTCGTCACTTCATTTCTACTTACACATGCACACACACATACACACATACACACATACGCACGCACGTATAAACAGGCATGGGCTGCTGTGTGGGCTTACTGTGGGAACTTATTTGCTTTATAACTTTTTTTGTAGACAAACAATCTTCATAAAATTTTTAGACCGTGATAATAACATTAAATTGTGTGTATGTGCTAAAGCACAAGTCTCTAGTATTTGAAATACGCTTTTTGCAAACTTGCAAGAAAGGGGGTGTTTTGGAGAGCTGGGGGTGAAATATAACAAAAATTGAAATTCTATAAAATACACATGAGTCTACGTTAAAAATTTGAAGACTTTAGCTTTAAAGATGTGGGAGATATGTTTTTATAACAGATTTTCGATAAGGTTTTTTTTATCGATAACGAAAAACGGGAGCAGTTATTGATTTTTGAAAATAAGCTTGATCTGCGCGTGCAATACACGGACCTACATACGGACAGACAGACAGACAGACAGATAGACAGACCGACGGACAGAGCTAAATCGACTTAAATCGTTGTCCTGATCAAGAATATTTTACTTTATAGGGTCTACCACGCGTCCTTCTGCCTGTTACATACTTTTAACAAAACTATTATACCTTGATTTCCCATTTTCAATGGGTATAAAAATAAACAGTTTTTTAATCTCTTATACCTACATTAATAAAGTTAAGTTTTTTATTAAAAGTCAACCGCAACTTTTATTTCTATTCCACATTTAGACTCCACTTTTTTTTGGGTTACTTGTGGGGTAATTTTGGTCCGTTCTTCACGTAAGGCAGGTTTTATCCAAAATTATCTACAAATTTTCAATGACATTCATGTCTGGGGACTAGCTGGTGGTTTAATGTGCGGACAGTTGCATATCAGCCAGGTCTGTAGATATTTCAAGCTAATATGATATAAATCTTAAATAGAAACATTTGTCTGGCTTGACTTTATGCAGTAACACACGCTATTGGAATTTATGTAGATTTCCAAAGAGCATTGCCAAAGAAGTGGTCGAAGGGTGAGAGGGGATAATTTTGTTGGTCTTGGGCGAGACGTCAGAGGCAGTTGCTCTGCGCCTTTGATGTTGTCGTTGTCACTTCAGCGGCCATGTCATAATTACCAAAGTGAAAATTATTAATTTCGACGTTTAAAACAAAATGCGCATAATTGCCAGGCCGCGTAGCACAGCGACAGCGAGAACGGCAACGGCAACGGCAACCAAAGAGATTTATGCAAGCTGTGCAGAAAAATTGTCTAAATCGGCTGCGACTGCGACTGCGACTGCGGCTGCGGCTGAGGTTGCGGCAGCTTCCACCGAATTACGCGGAAACGGCGGCAATGGCAGCATTTGCCACGCTAATTGCGTACGCGATAAATCTTGTCAATTAAATTATAATGTTTGCATGCAGCGATGGCAAATGGCGATGGCGATGGCGATGGCCATGGCGATGGCATTGCTGAAAAATGCTGAAGAGGCAAGCAGCGGCTGCAAAACGATCTGTGCGATTATCGAGTGTTTTATCACCTCAGCAGGCAGCAGGCAGCAGGCCCCAGCCCAATCTCAATCCCCACACACACTCTCTCTTTCTCTCTCTCTCTCTGGAACTCGACAACTCTCCTTACCATATAATTAAAGTGTTCACAAGTGCCACATCGCATTGGCCTGGACGCGACTGGGAAAGGAGCTGCAGTGACAGCGCTCGGCCGGCCATCCAGCCAGAAAGCCAACCAGTCAGCCAGTCAGGCAGTCAGGCAGTCAGAGAGTGGAGAGTCAGGAATTTTGAGGCGCATTAGTTGCGCTGCATTTGCTGCTCATGCGAGCTCCAACTGCAACTGCAACTGCAACTGCATCTGGAACTGGGCTGGCAGCGTCAGTCAGTGCGGTGCGGCTGCTACTGAAATGAGCCAAAATTGTATTGGCAGCGGCGCCGGCTGCCATTTCAGGTTGCCTCTGTTCGCCGACTGGTTAGTTGGGCACATAAATTTCCAGCTTGTCAGCTTTTGATATATTTTCATAAATTGCTAGAGTGCATTAATTAATTAAGCGAAGCTGCAGCACAGTTTTCGGCTGGGCTCGACAAACAGCGCGTGGAGCTGTTCGCTCCTCATCGCGGCTACACTCGATTGGGGCTCATCCTTATTGTTCGCCCAAGAAGAGGTATAACAATTTTATTATGAGCTATGAAACATGTAACATGATATGCGAGGGTAGCTTGAAGAATTTCTAATATATAATATACACTGACGAGCAAAACTGTAACACGAATTCAATGTTGTCACTTCAGCGGTTTATATTTTGGCTCCTACTGTACGTATGCTTAACATCGTAGGCTTGTTTTGTTTGTACATTATTTAGCTCTCTTTTCTGCAAATTTGAAAGCATTCGGTCAACTAGAAGAGAAATGCAATGACAAAGAGTATGAAGAGGCAAATGTTACAGTTATGCACTCTCAATGCAAAAACAATTTACTTAGGTCTTAAAGCTTTTTTTACCGTTAAAGTTTCTTTGTTTTTATTGAACTTGGAAAGCTTTGCTCATTTGAAGTCAATTTGCAAATCAGTAAACATGGATAGTGAAAATAAAAAGAAAATTATTGACTTATTGTTAGCAGGTGAGTCCGTTCGGAAAGTGGCTAACAAATTCGGTGTTAGCCACATGACTGTGCAGCGAATAAAAAAAGAAGGTCCGCAAATTATTTCAAACAACCAAGGAGGTCGACCTAGAATTTTAAATGATCGCGACATACGCCATGTGGCCAATTTGGTGACAGGCAATAGTGATATTACGCCAATAAAAGCGGCGAATATGCTAAATTTAAATGCCAGTGCGTGGACAGTCCGCCGCAGTCTCCACAGATTAGGACTGAAAGCGAAAGAAAAGAAAAAAAAACCGTTTCTAGCAAAGAGACACATAACTTTGCGTAAAAGCTTTGCTGCAGTGCACGCAAATTGGACTGTAGCTGATTGGGATGCTGTAAGTCATTAAGAAAGAGTTTAAACAATTGCTAAAATGTAATATGGTGAATTTTTTAAAGGTAATATGGTCAGACGAAACCAAAATCAATCGTTTCGAGTCAGACGGACGATCCTGGTATTGGTCCAGGGAGCCCACGATCCAGTCACCAAATACAGTAAGGCAAACTGTCAGGCACGGTGGCGGGTCAATTATGGTTTGGGGGTGTATACACAAAAATGGAGTTGGACCCTTAGTTTTGATCGATGGGGTAATGCGTAAAGAGCAATACCTGAACATTCTACAACAGAATTTGGGAGGAGTAATTGCAAATATGGGTCTTGCTGCCGAAAAATGCATTTTTCAGCATGACAATGACCCAAAGCACACGTCCCACTTGGTCATGAACTGGCTGTTAAAGCAAAAATTCAAGACCCTGAAGTGGCCTCCGCAATCTCCAGATCTTAATCCTATCGAAAACCTATGGAGTCATATCAAGTCGCAGCTTGCGAAATATGCAGTCCCTCCAAATGGAATGAATGAGTTGTGGGTAGTGATGGCACGATTAATCATATGATGTCCATTAATCGATTATTTTGCTTCGAATTGCGATTCAATTGTATCGCAAAACGGGGTTCAATTAATTGAAACATTAATCGATTAATTGCTCAAATAATCGCATCACTAAGAAGCAACTTTAGCGCGCATATCATAAGTTGGAAGAGGGAAAAAAACAAAACTTTTATGTTTATAATGGCACCAACAACTAGTAAAGTGTGGAAATATTTTTCCAAAACAAGTGATGCAGAAGTGCAGTGCCGATTATGTGAAAAACAATTAAAATTTTGCAAAAACACAACCAACATGCTTCAGCATGTAAAGCTGAAGCATATCAACGAGTTCGCGTCTCTCAAGGTAAGCTTTAAACTTTACTTGTAATAAGCAGAACTTTATTTAGATTTGTTTCTTTAGACACCCAATGAAAATTTTGAACGTGAGGAGGAGAGCATGGCAGTGGCTAGCACAAGCCAACAATCAAAACCAGCTAAAAAGCAGCAACACATTACCGATGCTTTTTTGAACATGGAAGTGGCTAGCACAAGCCGACAATCAAAGCCAGTTGAAAAACAGCAACACATTACTGAAGCCTTTTCAAATGTGCATAGCTTTGCTTCGGGTGGCTCCAAACATACCAAGATGACAAAGTCAATAGTGGAGATGATTGTCATGGATAACTTGCCATTTTCACACGTGGAGGGTAATGTTTTATAAAATATGTATATTAAGACAATATGTATATTAATGTAATATTGAATATAAATTTAGGAAAAGGATTTTTAAAACTGATGAAGGAGCATCATCCCTTATACAAAGTTCCAGCTAGGAACACAATCAAGGCGGAAATTATAAAAAAGTATAAAGTGGAGCTCGAAAATTTCAAGCGCATGGTATGTCAGCTTTCATGTATATCGCTGACTACGGATATTTGGACTGACATAAATATGACGGGTGTGATTGGAATAACACTTCATGGCTTATTTGAAAAGAAGCAAATCTATGCAACGATTGGAGTGTTTAAACTAATAGAAGCCCATACTGCTGCGCACATATCTGAAGTCTTGTTAACGACGCTGGACAAGTTTTCCATTTCTAAGGAGAAAGTTACTGCAGTGGTGACGGATAATGGCGCAAACATCGTAAAAGCAATACACCAAAGCTTCGGAAAGTCGCACCATATTCCATGCTTTGCGCACACTCTGAACTTAGTGTGCAGTAATGCCTTGGAAATTAAGGAAGTATCAGGGTTAGTTGCCAAATGCCGCAGTATAGTAGTTTGGCTTAAACGCAGCGGGAAATCCAAAGAAAATTTGCAACAGCTGCAGGTTTCTGCTGGCGCCTCGGAGGGTAACGTCTTAAAAGTGATTTTAGACGTGAAAACCAGGTGGAATTCAACATTCTATATGCTGCAGAGATTCATTAATTTAATTTCGTACATCGGCCAAGTGGTTTTAAACTTTTCGGATGCCCCACAAATGATATCCACCAAAGATAAAGACGATATGATTGAAATTATTGCTTTGCTGAAGCCATTGGAAGCAATGACTACACAAATAAGTGGGGAAAAATATGCTACTTTGAGCCTTGTTATACCTATCGCGCATTGTGGACGCCAGCAAATAATGAAGGTAATTTGTAAGTCACCCACGGGAAAAAAGCTCAAAGTAGCTATTTTGGAACAGTTCGATCGCAGATTTGGAGCGATAGAGCAGTCGTTTTTATTGGCTGCATCTACATTGCTGGATCCGCGCTTCAAGAAAATTCATTTTCAGGACCCGATAGCTTTGGATTCAGTTATGAAGCAGATACGAATGGAAATGGCAGAACTTTCAGATAAAAATGAAAGTCAAGGAAGCATTAGTGACGGTTCATCTACTGGAGAAATTGAATTTGACTTTTGGGCCCACCACAAGTCGTTGGTACACAAACGCCGTAAAAAAGACGACCCTTATCAAATTCAGGACGAACTTAGTTTCTTCTTAAATGCTCCTGTTTTGGAGCTTAAACGCAATGTAGTCGATGCCTGGGAGGAGATGAGTACTGTATACCCCCAACTATATATCATAGCTTGTCGCTATTGCTTTCTGATTGGCACTTCTGTACCAGCAGAACGTCTTTTTTCTAAGGCAGCTGCTACACTTACCGAAAAGAGGAACAGGTTAACCACTGAGCACCTGTCTGAGCTACTGTTCCTCAATTCAATACTCAATAACAAATAATAATTAATGTATTTGTTACTTTTTGCTAGGCCTAATAAAATACTAAATAAATAATAAACATAATTTCTACTTTTCTATACAAATAAAAAATCATTTGATTAATCGATTATTTCCACTTTTGTTCGATTAATTTCGATTTATAATCGCCCAGCTAAATTTAATCATAAGATTCAATAATCGATTAATGTATATTTTCTGCCATCACTAGTTGTGGGAGAGGACCAAAGACGTTTGGTACGCAATTCCTCCAGAAGTGGTTCGACGCTATACTCAAAGTATTCCAAATCGCATTAAACAATTAAAAAAGTCAAAAGGGCTCTGGACCCAGTACTAAAAAATTTTTAATAAAAATATTAGTTGAAAAATAATTTGAGTGCAAAACTGTAACACTTGACTTTTTTTACATTTTATGTTCGTTTATTTCATCTAGTTGACCGAATGCTTTCAAATTTGCAGAAAAGAGAGCTAAATAATGTACAAACAAAACAAGCCTACGATGTTAAGCATACATACAGTAGGAGCCAAAATATAAACCGCTGAAGTGACAACATTGAATTCGTGTTACAGTTTTGCTCGTCAGTGTACATATATATAATTAAAATAAGTAACACAAACAAATAAAATATACATTTTTGTATATATTTATTGTAACCTTATCAGAATTCTTTTATATATCTTTACAAACTTACATTTCTAATACTTAATGGATTAGTTTCCAAAATAAAGTTGATATAGGACATCACAATTATTATTCTCATTAAAATTATAATTCATTTTAAGCAGTGAATTCTTAGATCATACATATATTCTCATATATATGTGTATACATATATATGTATATGTAAATATATACATATATACTGAAAGACCTTCCCCCACTTTTCGCTCGCGCCCCGAAAGTATGCAGAAAGTTTTTGTTTTATTATTCGTTATGTCAGCGCCATTGTTTTTGTTGCTTTTTGGAACTTGTTTGAAAAAAGATTAAAAAACAGATATTAAAAATAAAATGAGAATCAAAAACTAATTACTCTTGACATATAATTACAACTTTTAAATAACAATTTAAATAATTTGCTTGCTGACTTTTGTGAAAAATAATAGTATCGGGCTCTGTAACTGAAACTGAGACAATAAAACAGACACACACACTCACACACACACACACACACACACACACGGAGATACTCTGACAATTTACTGCACGCGATGGTCAGCAACAAATATATATATAAACGGAGGCCGACTGTAAAATTCCTTTAAAGTCGTCAGTCGGCATTTGAGTGTAATTTTCGAAACTGATTTTACATTGAAACCAGTTAAATTGTCAGAAAAATCAACTGTCAACATGTCAAAAAATCGTTGGCTATGCAAATGAACACTCACACACACACACACGCGCACACACACACACGCACACATGTACACACAGTCAAGCATACGCAATGTGGCACACACTCGTGGCACATGCAACGATAGTTCTCGTGTGTGTGCATGTGTGTGTGTGTAAAGACGTGCACCGCCAGCATGTGGCAACAATGCTGATTGCACGCTTTTCGATTCCTCAATTCAAATTATCTACAGTTATTTCTTGCCATTGTTGTTACTGTTGTTGTTGCTGTTGTTGTTGTTATCGCATAGCTTGTTCTTTGACTATACAAATTTAAAACTAATTGGCTGAACGTACGGACTGTGTACGAGTGCTGGAGTAAGGGGGGAAATGGGGGGAGAGGGGAGGGGGCTCATAATAAAATCATGATAGAAGGCTTGCATTTGTAATAACACTTCGTTTGCAAACCAATATTCAAATGTCAGAGTTGTTAGTCAACGAACATGTTCTATTCTCCAATCAGTTAATTGATCTATTAATATTTGCGAATCCAAACATTTTAGATATTTTGCAATTTATTGCTAACTTTTTACAATTATTTTTTATAGATCTATTATTTATAACTTTTAAATTTATATGTATTTGATTACGAAATTGAGAATGGCTGTTAAATAAAAATTGTATGAAAATGACTTTGATATGAATATCTGATTTTTTGGTTGGTTTTTGCAAAAATGAGATATACTAAAAAAAAATACCAAAAGTTATAATATTTTATGTCAGGATACATATATCATTTAATTGATTGTGTAAAAGTATACATCAAATATATATACATACATATTATATTAGAAAAACTGCAGTAATTAGCCTATACTCTTATTGTATGGTATTTTCATTTACTATTCACAATACATTGTAATATTATAAAGAGTAAAATTATTAAAATAAAATATTTATACACACATATATTGACAGGAAATACTAGAAATGTAAGAATAATATTTTGTATGATATTAAGAACTAAGTTTGCTTTTGATTTCTATTCATTTAAAAACATTAACGAGGCGACTGTCAACAAAAAGCTTAAACTAGAATATCATTCTTATACAGCTTAATTAAATACAGAGAGGTGTCTCAATAATATAATCACCACGTTATTGATATTTGATTTGTCCAGCCGACACTTTTGTTGATATTGAGCAAGCGTGCTCTACAAAAAGTGGTGTAAAACTACGAAATATATATACTTTGGTATAATAGTTTTTGTAATAGAATATAGAACTAATAATCAAATATTGTTTGTATCCCATCCAGTTTAAAGCGTGCTGTTCTGCTGCATTCTATTATTTGAATATTTGTTGTTTCCCAAAACCCGCATTATTTGTTGCTCTCGCCTACACATGGCCAACAGAACATGGAGCCCCATTCATGTGAGGCTGGCTTTCGGCGGTCAATGTAAGTGCACTAATTAGCCATCATAGATACGCTGGCTGCCCACTCAAATTACCCAATTATGAAACGAGATATTTAATTTCTGATAGAATCAAAGTCTTTTGTTCGCCTGCAACAATGATCTCAGCAACCGCAAAACACAATGCCCCAAAAGAAACAAACATACTCGTAAAAGCAGAATTTCATGCAACTGTCAAGACAAAAGGCAGCCCCCGTTGACATGTTGAGCAGCTATGGATAATACGAACCGCTGGCTGTACTCAGACTCAGGCTCGGACTCAGAGCCAGACCCCGTTCCAGTCCCAGTCCCAGTCACGGGCATGGGCATGGGCATGGGCATGGGCACTGCATTCAAATTGTGTGTGAGTGCGAGCTGTCAACAGTGTTTAATTTTGGGAGTCCTCGCTACTTAGGTACTGCTTATGTGTTCTGCTGCCAGTGCCGTGCCACATGCAACAATTGAGTGAGCAGCCCGGTCTGGCCGAAACCGCAATGCACTTTGACCAGGGAAGACCCAAGTCGAACCCTGGCCGAATCAAACACGAGACTGACTGTGGACTGGGAACGCATTATTATGTACATACTCGTACATAATAGGAAGTTGAGAGGTCTTTGCTAACCGTCAACAGGCTCACAAATTATCAAGCTGTCGCTGCCTTTTCGGTCAGTCGCTGGAATGTCACGCAAATGTGTTCTGTATTGAGGAAGAGTTCGAGCTCCGTGTTGGAGTCAGGGTCCGAGTTCCGAGTCCGACTGTGAGTGCGAGTCCTGCACGGTGTCCTGAGCATGCAAATGCCCGAATTGCAATTGCATTTGCTGTGCCTGCGGCTGTTTAATAGCCACACCTGTTCAATTAGTCAATGTAACCACAAATTCTGGTTAAATTATCGCATTAAAATGTTCGTGCTTAACCTCAAAATGTGCGTGCGTGTCCAGCGCTCCCGCTGTTCGGCTGTAGTCCACACCAAACGCCATTACCAGCCCCAATAGCTCTGCCCCTGCTCCTGCCCGCGCCCCTGGCCTTTAGGGTTGCAGTTACCATCACTTTGAGCCTGGCTGCAACCGCTGCCAGTTAATCAGCGCCGCTGCCACTGACCACATGCCTCTAACCCGAACTGCCCGAGCTGCCCTAACCTGGCCAACAGCAGAAATTGCGAGCCAACTTTGCATACGTACAGTTGAGTGCGCGGCAAATTTAATCGCTAATTATCAGCAGCAACTGACACTTACACTGGCAACAACTTACGCATGCGTGTCCATGTCCTGGCCAAGCTTATGAGCAGCGAACGCATGTCATCATTAAAAGCCAAAGAGCTGAGCAGTTTTTTGCACTGACTCTTCAACACTCTTTAGATACCCTGTAAACTCAAATGATATATCATTGCCTTGCCGTTCTAGGACCATGGCATGAGAAGGTAAGTTTAATCAAATGTCTTTTTCATACATCATATTATGACAAGCAGTTTAATGTATAAAGTAGTTTTCGACTTTGACAGGCAAAGGATCAAATGATATATACTTTGCTTTGTCGTCTAAGTACTCATGCTTCATCCATAGGCACTGTAGCTTAAGCTTATAGTCAATTTCACACTTTATATTATGATAGGCAGTTTATTTAACCAAGACATCGTATAAAGTAGTTGTCAACTTTAGCAAGCAGGTGAAGAAATTAATGTCAGTTCAAGCAAACTCTAATTATGCATAAGCTAAATGGTGTTCGCAAATATTCAACTTAATAAGAAATAAATTGCAATGGTGAGTCTCTAAGTCATGCATACCCCGAGGCTATATCGATTTCATATATATTTTAATTGATATTTCTTACATTTATTTCCCATCGACAAACATCATTGAAAAGTCACGAAGCCCCGATCAGTGAGCAGCAGTGAGTGGAACAAGTTTCTTGTTCGCCTCGGACGACATCTCGGGCCCAGGGGTCTCTCTCTCTCTCTCTCTCTCTCTCTCTCTCTCTCTCTCTGCGGCTTTGACAAATTATCAACTGTCACTGCTTAATTTTTTGGCGCACTCGGCCAAGTTTTTGGTCGCTCAGGTAGTCTAAGGCCTGGGCAAGCCAACTCGAGTCCCTGTTTTCGCTTTCGATGCGCAGTTGTTTTTGCATTTTTATCTGCAACTGGCGACTGATATCGTGGGCTTCATTAATTGAGAACCGTTGTTAAGCCCAAGCCTTTTTTCCGGTTCGCGTTTTTCCATTTACATAATTTATGATAAGCAGGCGCGCCTGGGCAAACAATAATTTTGAAGAAATACATTAATGCAATCAATGGGATGTTGTCTGGAATGTGAATGCGAATGCGAATGAGACTCGGAGAACGAATACGAAAGCTGTGGAGCCTCTGACGCGGCGGCGGCGGCAGCGGCTGCATTGATGCTTCTGCTGCCTGGCGGGCTTAATTAAGTTGTGCCTGTGACTGGACCTGGACCCTGGGCACTGGCAGTCTGCCTGAGCCTGTGCCTGTGACTGGAGGTGAAGGAGCTATGGCTGGCACTGGTGTTGGTGGTGGTGGTGGTGCTGGTGCTGGTGCCACAAACAGTTGATGAACTCTACGTGTGAATGTAAATTATTTTGCACGCAGCGGGCGAGCGACACTTGCAACGGCTTAACCTGCACTCGACTCCTCCTCCGCTAGGTCCTAGCCATGTCCAGGTGCACACAGTACTTTTCTCTCCCACTCTCTCTCTCTCTCTCTCTCTTTCTCACTCTTTGTCTCCCTCTCGATTTTCCCTGTTCTGGATGTTGGCTGCTCGGTGCGATTGAGTGCTTTTAAGTCATTTGTGTCACGACATGCTAATTTCACATGAAATCTCTCGCCGTCGGCTCGACCGTTGGCCCGGCCATGTCTGCTGAATTTTAGCTTGAAGCCTTGACAAACACACTCTCACATACACACACTTATGCTGTTGTATACATGCTCATACACAACACCAACTGCATTGGCGATTGCAGCCTAGAGCTGAAAGAGCTGAGACCTGCCTATTCCTGTGCTTGTGCCTTGACATCAACAACTTCGTGCATGTCCCAGCCGCGTTTGTATCCACATTCACATTCACATCTACATCCACGTCCGCATCATGGAGGCGACTGATGCCCAATGCCCGGCAATGGGTAACCGGCAATCACAGTCCTAAAGCACCCCACTCCCGGCATCGACAACGGCATCTCGAGTGCAGCACTCAAGTGTACTTGCGGTTTTTGCGTCCATTGCTGCCAATGACATTTTGCCTGCTAAAGTGCAAAATTTACCGGTGCCCAGCTGCCGAGCATGAGAGGCGGACGCCCACAGCACCGGCCACTGGCCACTGGCTGCTGGCCACCGGCTAACGCCTTACCCAGAAGAACAATGCCTGCTACCACTGTCCGAGCTGCTGCCGTTGCTGCCGTTGCTGCTGTTGCTGCCGCTGCTGCTGCAAGTGGCTTTACTTTGGGCATTTCATACTCCAGCCATGATTAGATGTCGTCGGTTGTAGTTTGTCGGCCTGGTCTGTTGTTGGCCAGCCGGCCGGCTGGTCTGCTGGCCTGGCTGTTGCAGTTATTAGGTTGTTAGTGGCATAGTCTCTGCCATTTTCATCGATTTATGCACTTCACAGCATCTAATGTGGGTTTTTTCTGTTCTCTGCTCAGCTCTGTTCGGGCCGCACCTTTGCATTTTGCTGGCTGCTCAACGAAGTCGTTTACTTAATGGCGCGAGCCAGCTCTGCCCTCCACATGTCCTACACTCGATCTACTTCTGCTCTCTGGCATGGCCATTGAAGTGTCCATGTCGGCTAAGTGCAGAAGCCGGCGGGCTTTCCAGTTTATGCACTTGAATCAAAGTGAAGGCAATCCATTTGGCTAGTTCGTGATTGGGGAAAATTGACAGCTATATATTATTATATTTATATACATATTAAGAGTATCTTTGAAGTGTTTTCAATCGTTATTATAATATGTGAAGCTAGTGGACATATTTTCAAAAAAAATCTATGCTAATTCAATAGTCTTATATGTATATATGGAAGGAGAAAAGTAAGCAATATACATATTCGTATGAATGTTGTTTTTTATTTTAATATATTTTATAATATTCATTTTTATATATGTAAAAAAAGTAGTAAAAGTACATTGGTTTTTAATGCAATAATTATATTTTGCGTATCGCAATTAAACAGAATTTATATTGTTTATAGTTAAATATTATTGTTTGAAACTTTAGATATGAAATATATATTTTATCAAATTAAAAAAATGTATTTACTAGATAACAGAACTGTTGATATTAATCATGCAGTATTACTATTGATATTATAAATTATAAATATAAAAATAAAAAATATTTTTAAAACATGTTTAAACAGAAGTAAATAATTCCCAAGTTTGCGATAATTTAAGCCAAACACATATTTATTAAATTAAGAGTTTGCTTCATCGGAGATTAAATATAGTAAATAGAAAACAATTATCAAAATAAATTTGGGTTCTATTTCAACAATTTATAAATTTTGCTCTCAACTCCATAAAAAAACAGCTGTTAAATATCACATAAATTTCTGTTGCCAACTCAAAGTTGCGAACCTCTAAAAAAACATCGATTATAATTGTACTTAGTATTTATTTACTTATTAATTTTATTATTATAAATCTTAAATATTATTATATCGATAGTCTAATTGGTTGATTAGATTTTGTTAGTTAAACAGTGAACGTCTGTAACTTGTATGTTATCTACTTTTTGTCGTGTGTCTCGTAGTTAGTTTACAATAATGTTGGAAGTTATTGAAAATGAAATACTTTGGCTTTATTGATGAACTCAATGAGAATATCAGTTTAATTAGTAATAAATTTATTATCATTATTTTTTGTGAAGTGGATATCATATTTCAAGAAAGAGTTTATAAAGAACATTTATTGAAGGATTTCATATTGTTGGTTCTTTGCTATAAGAGAAGCAATAAGAGATTAAAAACTAATCCAAGCCTCTAAATTTTGTATATTTTATATATTTTCAAATTTCTTTAACCAGCAATTGAAGAGTAATTTGCTGCAGGAAGCGTATAGCTAATATTAATTGGAAGATCTAAAATGCAACAAGAACTATGGGACATTAAAGCTCGGAAGTGAGCATTGTTCACTATCAGAGCTGCAGGCAGATTGCACATATGATAAGCATTGGAGGGGAAGAACAGAACTATCAGTTTTGAGGCTGAATCGAACGGAATCGGCTTTTTGTGTGCCCCGCACCGGTGAGAGCCTTTTTTGTCTTGGCCCGGGACAATCGCAGTTTCAGTCAATGATCGTGCCTCATATCCAGTATCCAGAGCTTGCAGTGCACCATAAACAACGTGGATATGGCTGTGAAGCGACTGTGCTGGGCTATCTGAGCTGCGCCGGCGGCAGTGGCTCTTTGATGTGGGCCAGCTATCAAGATCTAAACGCAGTCATTAAGAACAAACAAAACGACTTTATGGACAGCAAAAAGTACGAAAGCAAACCGAACCGCACTGAACTGAACCAGCCGAGCTATACGAAGCGATATGAGACTCTCTTTGGCAATCACACATCGATGCCGATGCCGATGCTGCTGCTGCTGCCGATGCCGATGAAACTGAAGTCGAAGTTGAAGCTGGATTTGGAGTTGGAGTTGGAGTTGGAGCTGGAGCTAGAGCTGGAGCTGGTCAGGTGAACGAGCGTCTGTGTGATCTTTATCGATCTGCAGACAACTAATGATCTAATAAAACCGAAACCGAACCGCACCAAAAACTACAACGAGTGCAGCAGGCGAAGGCGAAGGCGATGGCGATGGCGATGGTGAAACCAGTTCAACATTGGCGTGGATTACCAAGCCTAACACAGGAGCACAGCTCCCGATTCGACTCTGAATGGCACAGAGAAAGAAAAAATAAGAAACGTCTTACGACATAAAAGAACAAACGCAGTTGCACAACAAGCCGCCATCTGGTGGGAGGGACGGGGACACAGTACAGAGAGAGAGAGATAGAGAGAGAGAGAGAAGGGGCAAGCGATGTCTAGAGATGCTACAGAATCTGAAGCGTTTATCTATGATCTTATATCATGTACTTTCGACATTACAATTGCGGTAAATGCTTCTAGTTTTTAGTTTCAGCGCGTACACGAGGCAGCCGCTGCTTTATCAATGGCCAGCAATCATCGTCATCGTTGCGGCTGCTGTTGCTGCTGCTGTTGGTGCAGTTGGTGCTGTTGGTGTTGTTGGTGCTGGCGGGAGCCGCATCCGCACAGCGTCGTCGTTGGGTCTGGGCCAGAGACCAGAGATGAGAGCGCTCCTGTTTGCTACACTCAGCTGGCAAGCGGCAAGCGGCAAGCGGCATCCAGTTGCCTCTCACCTTGCCCCTGTAGTAGCTTCTGCCTCAACATGCAAATGCGATTGTGACTGCGACGCTAGCTGCTGCTGCTGCTGCTGCTGCTGCTGATCTGCATACCAACCAAGCAAGCGTTGGTTCCTCTGCCTACAGATCGCTGGCGGCGATTGTTTGTAGCTGTTTTTTCTGGTGCTTCGGCACAATCACAGCACTGGCTACAGCTACAGCTACAGCTCCGACTCCGACTCCGACTCCAGCTATGGCACTGACTTGGGTACGCAAATGTGGCCAACGTCGCCGATCATTTTGATACAGTTCGATAACAATGTAAGCTTCAGTCTGAGCCTCCGACTGAGCCAGTGCCTGAGCCTGAGCCTGAGCCTGAGCCTGAGCCTGAGTCTGAGTCTGACTAGCGGTCGCTGTCGCTGTCGTCGCACGTCTTCCACATCCAGATTCACTAACAAGCCCGCCATCGGCAGAGTCAGAGGCAGAGTTTGAGGCAGAGGCATCGTCACCGGAACCGCTCAACGTTTTTCGTTACGTTTCGATTCGTTTGTTTACCGCCGCCGCTGCCGCCATTGCAGTCCGCAGCTCCCTCTGCCGCTCCCGCCCCGTGCCCACCACTCACCCATGCCAGCCTCCTTGGCTGACTGCACTCGGTTGGTTGGCTCGCTGTTTCGGCTGGGCTATGGGGCTGCCCCTCAGGCTGTTTTTATGGCTGCTTCCACTGAGCATATTATCATAAATATGTATCAAATTGACGTTGCATCTTCTTGAATTTTCATCTCGTGGCTACTTGTCATTGTCTTTGATTTTTCCTCAACTCCTGCAGCTCGTCGAGCACCCCTCAACCCACCCGCCGCCGCTGCCGCAGTCATTGTCTATGGGCAGCGAACTGGACATTGGTCGCCAGTCGCCTTTGATAAGCCGACATTTTGTGTTCTGGCAGTTCAGTTTTTGGTGTAAGTATCTGTCGCTGTATGTTTGTCAATTGTCTTCCTCTGCTGCCTTATATTGTTGTGTGACTGCAGTATTGTCTGCTCTCTCAGAGATTGGCGGGCAACCACCGAGTAATATACAAGTCACTGAACGAAGTAAAGTTTTTGTAGCTTATTTTGTTGTTGTATTTGTAAATAAATAAGTTTAAATAATGGTATGGCATGAGTCTAAGATAGTTTCGAATATGGTGCCAAACGAAAACTTCTTTGAGGGATAGAAAAATATGCCAGTATAAAAAATTCTACAAAGCTTCAAAGCTAACATATTCCCAAAAAAATATATATCTTACAATTAACAAAGAATAAAATAAAAACATATAAATTATATATTTGATTATATAATATATTCAAAAAAAAAAAAACAATAAAAGCTTATATTTAAATAAAAGAACGAACTAAACTCTTTTATATATTATTCAATAGTCAAATTTCTATTTAAAATGATCAAATGGTCTTAGCGAGATCTTTTAAAGATTAAATTGAATATTCACAATTTTTGTATAATTCATATGATGTAATGGAAAATCAAATAAACGTATCTATAGATAAGTATTTTAATACTATTTAATATTATATCAAGTATATAATGAAATTTTAAAAAATATTTCTATTCAAAATTCCTTGCCAATCTCAAAGATAATTCTAGCGGAACCTTATAAGATCCAAATATTTAGAAATTTAAATTTGATTATGTTATTATTCATATAGAAATAAAAGAAAACTACGAAAACTTTTTTATAGATTTGTATGTAAAATATCCGTTTTGATTACCTAAAAATGCATAAATATTGAGCAAAAGTTTGTATATTTAATTCAGTTTGTATTTATTTGTATATTTATTTATCACAAATTTTCATTCGAAATTAATATTCAATCTCAATGAGCAAAATTTTGAAAATTTTGAAAAAAAAAATTTTTTTGACAATCTTATATTTCATATTGAAATAAAGGAATATCAAGTAAATGTATTTATATCGTAGAAGTATTTCAATACTATTAAAAATTACTAAAAATATTTCATTTGCCAAACTCAAAGATGACTCTAGGCAAACGGCATGTTGGGAACTCCCTTGTCTCATATCATAATCTCTATACTCATTCGAGTTGAGTGATGGCAACAGCTGTTTTTCAGCTAAAATAATTCAGCAGCCGTTGGCTGGGCACGAAGACATTGGCAGCAGCTTCTGTGGCCTGTCGGTTTTCCAAGAAAATTAACTGGCCCTGCCAGCGTAGCGTCTCCATTCGCGTTGCCATTCTCTTGGCCGTTCGCCCGCTCCCATTCACTCCACTTCAATTTCCTTAATACAGCTGCAAACGGCAACGGCGAGCGGGCAGCTACCAACGAGCGATGATAAATGTTCACTTAATCAGCATTTAGCGTAATTTTAGCTTTTACAATTTCTGAACGTTCTCCTACTGGCAGTGTGTTTGGACCAAAACCTACGATGGCTGCGCGTTGCGATGGCTTCAATTTAAGCTCCGACTGCAACTGCAACTGCAACTTTGCGTCTCCAACTGCGAATGCTCGTTGGACCACGGGACCAAGTTAGCAGCCAATTATTTATGACATGAAATTACAAATTCATTTTGTTTAATTTTTCACAAATGCAGCCCCTTCTATGCGGCCAGCACCAAGCACGCAGCACCTGTTGCCCGGCCAGCGAGAGTGTCCAGCAGTTGGCATTTCTATGGGCCTAGGGCCGCGAATCCAGCCATATTGGCAAATATGCACCCCGACGTAATTAACTCGGCTCGGAATCGTAAGTTAGTCACCATTAAACAATTTAAAATTCTTAACTGCTTGCGGGGATGAGACTCCCAGACAAAGACTGCGACTGCGACAGCGACAGCGACTGGAACTGCAACTGCAACTGAGACAGAAAAGAGAGACGGAAAGAGACGGAAAGAGAGTCAGAGAGAGAGAGAGAGAGAGGCAAGCCAAAGGTAAAGGTAAATTGCAATTAGGCTTCAGCTTCTGGTTGCAACAACTGGACTGCTGCCCATTCGGTGCATGTATTTATGGCCCCAGGGCCAGGGCTGGGCAATGTCTTCGGCTTGGCAGCCGTAGACGATAATTTCGTAATAGCCGACGACTTTGTCTTTGTGCGAGCGAGACGGCGCGTTCGCTTGTGTGGCGGGGCGTGGCACATGCAAAAGAGCGAGTCAGCGAGCCGATGAGTCGCTTCAAGCCGACTGGACCCGGGCCCCCATCAGCTTTTGTACAACTGCATTAGAGGCACGGCACGGCAGAGCACAGCACAGCACAGCACAACACGGCACGGCATAGCACGGCACAAGCACCATCAATTAAAACTCACCTTACGGCATTGGCAAAAATGTTAATAACAATAATAAACGTTGCCGTTGCTGCTATTGGTGTTGTTGCTGCTGTTGTTGGTGGGCTGGATCTCAGTGCTCGTGCTGTTAATTGTTAAATTGCGTTTTTGTTTCAAGCAATTTCATAGCCGTAAACTTTATTGAGTTGTGGCAAGCGGACACCCGAGACTCGAGATCCGACACCAGAGAGCCAGAAACAACGTGGCTTAGAGTTAAACTAAAAACTTCGACCCAGTATGCTTATCATTAAATTGTCGTTCGTTGAGTCGTCCACAGCAATTTGTATGAAATGCTGCCCACTTGTCACTCTATTCCAGGTGCTCAGGTTTATCTCAAGCACTTGGCCAAAACGAGCTCACGACTGGCCTCCGACTATGACTAGGATTGCCAAGGGGGTTGCGGGCACCTCTGTTGCCGTTGCTCCGTTGTTGTTGCTGGAGTCGGTGCCAAGTGCGACTTTTATGGGCATTAGTGCGACTTATGTTGTTTGCTGCGTCCAGGAACGTTTCTCGTCCACTCGACCCTCAGACGAGGTGTTCATGCGTGCGACACGCTGTGCTCTGTCCAAAGAAGCTCCAGTTGCAGGAGGCGGGGCGTCGGTGTCTGTCATTGCGCCGCATTTGAATTTCTGAGTTGCATACACAAAAATTTCATATGAAAATCCACTTTTTCAGTTTATGAATTTCTCAAAAAGCTCACAGTGACAGTTGTTGCTGTTGCCGTTGTTGTTGCTGTTCTTCTTGTTGTTGTGGCGCTTTCCCTAGCCGTTGCCTTTAGTGTTGCATTTGTTGCATTTCTTGATTTTTGCTATTGTTGTTGTAGCTGTGACTGCTTTTGGGTCGGAGTTCCTGTAAATGCCAGTGCTTAGCTGCTATATGCAAATGCATACACAGCTTTTAGCCAGAATTGCGCCAAGTGGCATGATGTTCAACATATCAAAGGACTGCCGAGTAACATCGGTTTGTGGGCTGCCTAAAATGGACTTCTGACGATAAGGCTACTTAGGAATTTATGCACATCCAGCAAAGCAGTTGAGCGCTAAAAATCATTTTGCCAACAAACTTACATATTTACATATGTAACCCAATCGATTTATAGTTGGACGATAACAAGAATTATTTGTTGAATATCTTAGAGGAAGCTATATGTTTGAGGTACAATATATATGTGTAATGCATTAACTATAGTTAGTATATTCCCATAAGTAATTTCGAATTATTTGAAAAGATAATTTCTTTTTATTAAAAATATATCAAGCACAGAATACTAACATTTGTTTGTTTCAAGAACTTAGAAGAGTATTTTTAGTATATATAATTTATTGTTCTCGTTAAGTAGTTTTGGTAGTTTTCAACTTATTAAATCTCCGATAATGTTCGATGCATTAGAAATCTTGATTCTCATATATTTTCCATTTATTTATTTTGGATTTAATTATAAATGAATTATAAAGGTAAATTAATGTTTGGATTTCAGTTTTCCATGAGAATGATCTTTTTTTTTTATATTCTAGAGGCATATTTTCGCATTTAAATATCTAAATAAATAAATGAATGACTAAAAAAATTAAAATAAATAGATCATTGATAAAATAATTCAATAAATAAATAAAACAACATAAATTAATTTTCAAAGCTAAAAAATAACTTAATAATTATATGTTTAAGCAAATAACTCAATAAAATAAAAAAATTAAAACAGAAATAAATAATAATTGAAATAAATTTATAAGAATACCTCTAAATTTTCCATGCTCAATTTGTTTTATTCCAAATATTGTTAATAACCGCAATTTAATATAATTGTATATTCTTAAATATATTTAATGAAAATATTATTTAAGCTATCTATAATTCATATAGATGAAACGTAGAATATAAAATAAAGAATGTGTATGACTATATAGTATATACTAAATAACTATTTCTTAATTAGTATGGAAAATAATGGGCTTGTGTTATAAATTACTTTGAAGTAAAGATTCGCCTTCCAGCTTAAGCATTAATAAATATTTTTGAAAGGTCATTAAAGTTTATTGTTGTTTATTATATAAGGAATCGAAACATATGTATATGTATATAATTAGGTATGTATATATTCAAATATTCATACTAGAAGCGCCCTTTGCTGCTCAACTGATGCTGAGTGAATGAAGGAGTGAAGAACGTAGGAGGCATGGAAAAGTGTTGCGAATGCATTCGCCTCGTGCAGAGTGAATGACTGAAAGTCAAATTTTGCGACAGATACGACAATATATTTTATGCAGTGGCCCGTGGGCGGTCGGTTGGTCGGACGGTCGGGCTGTTGGTCGGGTGTCAGATGTCGCGGGGGCTGAGTGGAGGGGAGGGGGAGGAGGAGGGGGAGCAGGGTCCAAGCGTGCGCTTATGAGCATTTTGGTGTTAAATGAGCGGAGAGAGAACAGGAGTTGCCACATGCTGTGCCTGTTTGTGTTAGTATATTTAGTTGTATGTGTGTGTGTGTTTGTGTGTGCGTGTTTGTTGGTGTGCTGGTGTGCATAATGCGGGACAGCCATAAATTACATTTGTAGGCGTTGGCAGGTGTCGCCAGTGCTGTCTGAAATCGCGATAAATCTTCATGTGAAATAAATTTCATAGAAATTGCTTCACTGAATTTTGTTTGTTGCCTTTTGCTCGACTTCGTTTAGTCGTTTTGTTGTAGCTGTTGTTGCTGGCAGCGGATGTAAAGTGGGCAAGTGGCAGGCAAGTCCTGCGGGACACTCTAATAAACTTGCCAAGGAGGCTGCTCAAGCTGCCTTCTCCCACTACCTGAGCCTAGCTCCGCTCACAGCTCCACAGCGCCACAGCGCCACATCACCACAGCACCACAGCTGGTGTAACAGGCGCACTTTGTACAATTTCACAGTGCACAAGCTGTTGCATTTAAAAGCCGCTGAGCAGCAAAAAGTCAAGTCTGAAATTCCGCCGGAAGTGCGCATGAAAGTCTCTCTCTCTCTCTCGCTTTCTCTGTCTATGTCTCCTTCTCACTGAACACTGCTGGACACTGCAAGCAGCAAACAGCAAACAGCAAACAGCAGGCACTCATAAATCATACGCACTGTCAAACAGAAGTGCTCCAATTGTGGCCCAAAACATTTGTACAACTCATGAGGCCCCGAGACGTGACAAGCTTTATTTGAGTTTCAAACGTGGCCGCTCCTACGACGACTGGAGCTGCAACAACTGAATCTGTGTCCAGGTACGACTACAACTTGTACTTACATGCTACACTCACATGTAGCTCATTTTTTATGATCGATCAGTCCATTAAATAATGAGCCAGCCAGCCAAGTCAGCCCAGTCAGCCAAGTCAGCCCAGTCAGCCAAGTTAGCCTGGCAGCCAACTGGTTGCCAGTGCGCCTGTCTGCCATTTATCGCTCCCTGGGCTGTGCTTTGCTGGCGACGTCTAGTTCGACACGGCTCGGCTTGAATTCCATCGTGATTTGTAACGACATTTATTTGGTCCAGCGAAATTAGAGACAACAACGGCCACGACTACGTTCAAGACCGCAAATGTCTCTGGCTTGCTGGCTCATCCTGCCGCAGTCTCGGTCTCAGTCTCGGTCTCAGCCTCAGTCTCAGTCTCAGCATCATCCTCGACTCATCTGCAGCTGCGTCCTACGCACTTCTTCATTTTTGTTATGCTCGAATGCTGTTGATGGCTATCATATGATCGCACAGGGCAGGGCACTCAAACCTATACATATTGTGTTTATTATATACTTTCTTGCTGTTGCTGGCGTTGTTGTTGTTCCTGCTGGTGCACAAATAGTTTGGCCTTCTGTTGATTAGCCGGATAATTCTGCTAGCCAGAAATTTGCGCCATCATCTCGCAGTCTGGGAGTGGCCAAGTCCTATTGTTAGCTCATCCCAAGTCAGGTTCTTCTGCATGATCTCAGAGTTGCGGAATCCGACTTGATTTCATGTGAGCGTGGATCTTGTTAGCTATTTAGAAGCGAATGCTATTTGTGCATCATTTTGATTGAATATGTAAGACCTTCGTAATTGATATGGAAGAAATGTGTATATATAATATATTATGCATTTAAATTCAAGTTTTGTAATGAAATTCACTTAAACTTTATCAGAAAGCTTTGAAAAATATTCTTATGAACAGAAATAAATATGGATGGACTGACAAATTGTTGGGTATAAATAATTCACTTCTAAATTATTTAGATTTACATTTTATTTCTTTGATTTAAAAAAGTGTATGTCTTTGCTTTCATTGAAGTGCTTTTAAATTAATTGTTCCAGACTTTTTACTTTTTATGCAAATATTCTTACATATTTGTGTATATCTATTATTTTTACGTATACAAATTTATCGTTCAGCTTCTGAAGGATTTGATGCCAATTTGGATGTCACCAAGCTACTCTTCATACCAATTGTTATTGTATGTATTATATTATTTATTTATATGAACAAGTGGATTAGTGAGGCACCATAAAGCATATATGTATGTTTAGGAGGCTTGTAGCTTGTTATATAGCTTCGCATGATCAGGTCGATTTTATTACTCATACATACATACATAGTTTATGTTTACTTGACTGATTAACTTATTTAAAGCGTTAAAATGTGAACTATGATATGTGAGTAAGAAAGATGAAAATAACGGCATAAGAAATCTGACTGAAATTAAAAGTCTCATTACATTTATTTTAGCAACTGAATTTAATTGATAACTAGCGGCTATTGATATATAGTCATCGCAAATCGTATCACTCTTGTAAGTTCAGTCTATGCATTTACGTTTTCCTTCACAAATTTATACTTATTGCCAATTTAGTTAAGTTTATATGTCTTTCTATGATCCCAGAGGCAAGCCAAAGCTAACAAAAATATGATCAAAAGATTTCTTATTATATTTTTGTTTTCTATGTAAATAAATAAAAAACAATAATACATAAAAGCATTACACAAGGATCAATTAGAAATACTGCTGATCTAGTTTTTTCTAATTTATTGTATAAATGTTCTTTTAGGAATATGCAGTAAGACAATGATTTATTAAGAAATATCAAATACTATATGTTTGGAATTATTATCATATTATATTATTAAAATATTATGATTATATATTGTTAAAGTCTATATAAATCAGCCCTTCTATATTTCTTATATATATATATATATATATATATATATATATATATATATATATATATATATTTAATATTTATATTTCGATAATATAGTCTCTTCTATTGTCTTCGAAGGTTAAGCCGTTACTAAAAAGATTCTTAAATCGCTTGAATTATATTGTCTGATGTGTTATTGTTTGACAAAGCATTTCCTGGTTGGATACTTAAAATGAGTTAGCAGTGCACTTGCTGTTGTCGTCATTCTCCGTAGGAAGCAGCAGCAAAGAGCCGGCCAACGACTCAATAAGATGAAATATATGGACAGCAATAAAAATCGGTTATAATGCATTGGGAAAACTGATGTCAGCAGCATTCACTGCGGCTACTGCGACAACTTTCAAGTGGGCACCGCGGATGCCGACAAAGGAACAGAAAACGGGCGCCGAGCCACGATCCGAGCGGGCCAAAATGGTGCACAGGTAACCCAAGCATCATTAAGAATGCCATTTGTACCAATAAATTCGAATGGGAACGCATTGAAGCTGCTGCTGTTGTTGCTGCTGTTGAGACTCTCACAGGCCAGAGAGCCAAGCGGAGGAGCAATCGATACGGCTATTAAATTTAACAATTAGAATTTTTCAATGAGAGTTGACGAAGGCCGGGATTGAAGCACAAGTTTTAATTATGGCAATTGCCGAGCCAGCGGGAAGTCATAATTCCTTTGCAACTTGCTCGAAATGGGGGCTTAAGTTGAGACAAAGGCAAACTTTGTTGCCTGTTGCAGGCTGTGACAAATTAGGTGCATTGTAACAATAGCAACAGCAACAGCAACAGCAACAGCAACATCAGCAGCAACAGCAACATTGAGGCAAAGCCTCCAATATGCGCAACATTCCAGCTACGAGTGTGCAACATGGCAATTTCCCAAATTACATCGTGATCTGAAACTGCAAATTTCCAAAGTGCAGCAAAGTTCAGAGCAATTTTGTTGCTTGCTGCAACAGCAACAGCAACAACAACAACAACAACAACAACAGCAACAAATCGACAACAAGCGCCCGCCAACAGCAACAACACATTCCTTGAAAGATCTCTGCGCCTGCGCTGCGAATTCAAATTGCTTCGTGTGCAAGAAAATTAGTCTTGCTCTCTGGCTGCAATCCCTTGCCATGAGGCAGCAGCAGCACCAGCAACAACAACCAGAAGGCAGCCAATAAGGAACAACTTTTATATAATAATAAGAGCAACTTGGCGGTATCCTCAGCGCAGCGAAAACTAATCAAGGGCTAAACTAAATCCAATCCGATTGCGACAGAAACAGAATGCGCTCCAGCAAAGCGCAAAACGAGAAGAACAACAAAACCAAAAACAGCATCCGACTTCGGGTTTGGATCAGGCTTAGGCTCTGGCTGAGACTAAAGATCCGAGGCTCAGTCGCAGCAGTGCCTGCGGTGCCTGCAGATAAGCGAGCTGCAACAGCAACAGCAACAGTAACAGCAACAACAACTGCAGCAGCAGCAGCAGCAGCAGCCATGACTGTCTGAGTCTGAGTCTGAGGCCAGCCCGCAGCCATGGGTATCAATGAGTTAGCCAGCCCAAAATACTGCGCCATGTTGGTCAGCTGGAGCTTTCGTTCGACTCGGACCCTCAACGGCTTGCAATTCGCGGTGTCTGGTCCCGGCAACTGTTGATGTTTTTAGGCGGTCGCACGTCGTCAGCGACAGCAGCAGCAGCAGCAACTGCAACAGCAACAGCAACAGCAGCAGGAGCAGCGTTCACTACTTGCGATTCGTGAAGTAATTACTATAATTACCTTCAAGGTAGATTTTCCAAAATGATGCGAGTGCGAGTGGCGGCCAGTGGTAGTTGTTGTTGTTGTTGCTGTTGCTGTTGTTACTGGCTCAGGCAGCCCAGTTCTGTCCAGGCACGGAGCCAGTTTGCCTGCCTTGCCTTTTGTAATAATTTTGTTTTGCCCCGTTCTTGTTGCTTTTGTTTTTGTTTTTTTGTGTTTGTTGTTATTATTATATGATACACCATTGCAATGGCCGTTTGGTGTGCAGAAACTGTCCGTCTGTCCGTCCGTCCGTTCGTCCATCC
The DNA here is from genome assembly GCA_035045345.1 of Drosophila hamatofila. Lineage (NCBI taxonomy): Eukaryota > Metazoa > Arthropoda > Insecta > Diptera > Drosophilidae > Drosophila > Drosophila hamatofila. The sequence goes on along the minus strand of JAWNPA010000020.1, from coordinate 30,222,721 downwards.
GTCCTACCGTCTGTCCGTCCAGTTGCATTTGGCTTGTTTGCTGCCAATTTCTTATGTTGTTACAGTTTGTTCTGCTCTTTTTCTCATTTTTTGTTGTGCTTAAGTTGTTGTTGTAGCCCCCACTTAGCTTTTTCTTCAGTTTAATCGGAAATTAAAGCTAAAGGGGCTGCCAGCCACGACTTTAATTTTCGTTGCAGTTGAGCTCTGCTCTGGGCCCCTTTGCTGGCCCCTCGCCGTCTAATGGCTGCAACATCTTTGCGGTCTCGGCGTAATTGTTTCGCTCATAAATCATAAATTTTCGCTTGGGTTCCATCTTTTCTCCTACGTTTGACTGCAATTTTACTTGTCCAAATTTGAAAACTCAAAAGAAGGGAACAGCATTTTCACAAACTTCCCAAGGAAAGACAAAGCCAAGGCAAGTGTGAGATTCATACTATTCAACTATTCCCGACTATTAGCCTCTAGCATGGTGGCTAAACTTATTATCAGTCTATTACCCAAATCAAAACACTGTAAAAACCAAATAATTATGGAAGATGAAATTTTCCCAACAATAAAATAATACAAATATAATAATTATAAGCTTCATAGATTCACCAAATTTATATATTTTACATATTTCTTTAATTTTTAATAGATCTGAAAGTCAGTTAGTTTCTTTTTCTTAGTTTTTCCAAATTTAGCCAATATTTGTAATATATTTATATATATTTATGAAAAGGGCCATTCGAAACTATTCTTAATTTTGACAATATAATCGAGTAATAAAACTCATTTCGTTATAATTGATTAGATCTGCATATAGAAAACATTTTATAAATATATTTCCGTATCATTTGGAATTAGTGAAATTATTATTATTACTATTAAATAAGCCTATGCAAAAGTTTCCAAAATATAAAAATAAAAATATATAAAAATAAATAAAAAAATTAATAAAACATAAATAAAACAAGAAAGTAAAATTTAAAAAAATTAAATATAAAAAAAAGAAAGTATATTTGAATTAATTCTCTCTTAAATGAATTTCAAGTCAGGCAAAATAAAGTTTTAGCTTAATCTTCCTGGTAAATCATGAGCTACGAAAAACTCAACTTAATGGCACATTTCCTTAATAATAGAAACAGAATCTAGTTCTTATGACTCCTAATAATATTTCAAAGATGGTATTTAATCACCTCTTATTATTTCTTATTTTATATATATTACACGTCAATTATAAAACCACCGCAAACTAAACTAACTCAATTTAATCTAATTGACTGCTCTACATGCCTGTCATTATATATGTATACTTTGTCGACATGCATTATAGATCAGCATTCAGCTAAAAGATAACATTTAATAAAGTATTTTATAGCCCCAACATTATTCATATAACCTATTAGATTATCATTACAATTGGTTCCATCAAGGGAGTTATTCCAACTCAGATGCATCCACCCAACTTTGGAGATGTCCAACGATGTTTCCTCCTGATGATATTGTAACTTTTCCTAAAACAACAGAGCGTAAGCGCCACAAAAACTTCGATGTCATTGCAAATTGAGAAAGTTTGAACACTTTAAGATTTTGTCCGCTAGATTTGTGGATGCTTCGCCCCTTTTATGAAACCCGAACTCGAACTAACTACACTTTAATGTAATTCATACAATTTCCATTTGTCTAAGCGTCCATTAATCATTTGCACGCTGCTGCGCACGAGCAGCCGAGGGCTGAGCTCGGTTCGGGGTGGATTGACCAGCTTCCCAACAAGCCCCGCCGACCGTCGAGCGGATCACCAAATTTGAGGCTTTGTTTACGTGTGACAATCAGGCGACAAGTTGGAAATCAAAAGCATCGACCCCTCCCCTTTCCTCCCTCGCCCTGGCCCAGCTCACGAGCAGCAATGCCAACTAAAATTTATTCATTTGGCCTGACAACTTTTGGAGCTGCCAAAAAAAAAAAAGAGAAGTGAAATAAAAGAACTCAATGGTGGCCCTTTGTTGGCATTGCGGTTGGCGAACTTATTAGGCGCAGTGAAGCATGCGCTGCAAATTGGTACACCTTGACGCCTCAGTGGTTCGGGGGAACGTGCGCCACTACGCACGGCAATGGCGAAGACAAAAGGCGGCCAAAAGGGCATCAATCCAAACGGGGCTCACACACACACACACACATAGACTGGGACACACTGGGACGGTGGGATACAGAAAGTTTCTTGGCTATCTGGCAGATACTTAGCGGCGATAAAGACAACGCGCTTGATTATGAAACGATTCATGGCTTTGGAATTTATTTGTTTGGTAAATTTATTTATGAGCTTGTTCGACTGCGCAGAAACAAAGAAAGACAACCCACAGGCCCAACAAAATCACTCAAGTGCAAACGGAAACGGGCGTCCAGAACTTGGTCCTGCTGATGCTGCTGCCGTTTCTGTTTCTGTTTCTGTTTCTGCTTCTGTGACTGGCTAACGTCTGTCTGGCCTTCTGTGCTGGATGTTGGCTGTCGGCTGTCGGCTACTGACTGCCGGCTGCCGGGTCCCGGGTCCGGCAGGAAATCAGCGATTAAACAAGCAACTAACCAGCAGGCACTTCAAATCTTCGCCTGCGGCTCGCGTCCATCTCCAAGTGGAAGTGTGTAATTTTTGGTATTAATTGCTCCGACAAGCAAAACTTTCCAGCTTCCAGCTTCCAGCTTCCAGTTATCGCAGCCAGGCTGCTGCTTAGAAATAATTGTAGTATCGTCTTGTAATTGCTGGCAGCGACAGCTACAGTGAGAGCCACGTGCCACGCCCACTGGCCAGAGCCAATTGACAGTCGGCTGTTTCAATAATTCTGCTTCTGGTTGCATTGAAAATCTTGAAGGCTTCAGCTGGAATTTACAGGCAGTCGGCTGCATGAGTTAGGCACGTTTATTTGCACTCCAGTTGATAGGGACAGGGCAGGGCAGGGCAGGGCCATGCAGGGCTTCTGGGCCGGGCACATATTGCTCGTGACCTTTTTGCGACGGCGATGACGACGCCCAGAAATTTATGCTCATATGGCGCCTCGGATAAGATCTTCGGTTGCCTCGTGCCGCGGGCCGAGAGTAAATTTGCCTGTGCTCTTGTGCGTAGACGTGCTGAAAGTCCTGGCGCAAATAACACCAGCAGCAACAACAAGGACATGTTTTGTATGTCGCTGAAAGCATTATCAAATATTATGCATATTTTGTGAGCTCTAATATACATTTTTTCCCTCATGGAAATTGTTGTCGCTGCTCCGCCTTTGAGTGTCTACAAAGTTTGTTTTATCTTATGCATAAATCAGTCGGCGTAATATAAAAAAAAAAACTCTATGCGAATATGTGAAAGTGTGGGGACTTAGATTTTATATACACAAAATGTTGGCATTGGCTTGAGCCAACTCGATGGCCTGTCTGATAGAGAAATTGAAATTTGAAATTTGAAATTTGCAAGAGCCAACGCACGCTGGCAGATTTAGGGTATTACACATTCACATCGGATTATAAATTCAGAGAGATAATCAAATTGTTGTTTACAGCCCAACCTGTTAAATATCAAATGTTGAGCTGAATGTTAAAAGACATTGGATGATATACGGAGAGTAAGCTTGGTAAAACATGTTAAGCAATGATTGTTAGAAGAAGTGCAATCGGAGGGCGCCTGCATGAATGATTCTCTGATCTTAGCCAAAAAGAGCAAGAATTGAAAATGTAACTTGGATAGGATAGGATCTATAAGAAAAAGCAGCTATTTGATATTACATTTTTGTAAAATATTATTTTATTATAACATCTAGAATTAGCTTAAGTAATAATATCATATTTATATGCTATGCGCGTCGAGAAAGCGCTCTTATTTAAAAAATTCAATTAAAAGTAAACCCCTATTAAATCCTTTTTCAGACTATCCACCAGCAATATTTCCTGCAGCTAAAGCATTTACTTCAGAATTTATAAAAACGATCATCATGTGAGTGGAATGAGACAGGGGACAGAGACGCAACAGTCAGCTGACATAGATAATGAATCATTATTTTGGACTATGCACAGCAGTATAATACTCATCTACTATCATGAAATGGGGGAACCATCAGTAGCGAATATTACATAGCGTTAATACAAAATCTTAGAAAAAAAAATGAACTAAAGAAAGTGCAGTTTCATCAGGTCAATGTAGCCTGTCACAGAACAATGAAAACTATGAGATGGGGCTATGAATTGCTTCTGCATCTATAATACTTTCCAGGCTTAGACCCAGTGAATTTTTGCTGTTCTCAGACAAAGATTTGATAAAGACAAATCGAGTCGAAATATTTTATAGCTGCTTAATTTGCTATATTACAAAGGAAAATATATTACATATAAGTTTGTTCTATGTTAGTCTAAGAACATTTCAACCCATCTGTTATATGAATTTTTGTGCGTAGTTTAACATTCATGCACATCAGACATTGACTGGCATATGCGCCTGACTTTGGGCACATCTTTCATGATTGCTGATTGTTGAGCTGTGTACTCAGTCACTCTCTCTCTCTCTCTCTCTCTCTCTCTCTCCCTTTCTCTCTATCCATCTGTCTTCTATGTGAGCAGTGCTTTTGATTACAAAGCTCCCGCCTGCCGCCTCTAATGACGCCTCCCACACAAATTAAGCTAATGCGACTGTGCCCGGCCAGCTGAGAGCTGAGCCGAGCGGAGTCTAGGCCGGCCTAGCCAAAGGCTGCACTTGTGCCTATGTCAGCCAAACGCAAATGCTAGAGCCTATGAGAAACGAGCCGACGCCAAAAACCAACAATCAAAGGGGACAAAAGCAGCCATGGACTGGGACTGGGACTGGAGCTGGGGCTCAAACAAAACAGCGACAGTTGACCAAGCCAAAAGAGTCTCTATCCCCGTGCTGCAATTCTCTGTTCTCTGTTCTCTGGTGGCATTCGCTTCGTTTCATTCTTGTCGTTGTCGTTGTCGTAGTCGTTTGTCCCTTCATTTTGACACGATAACGCGCACGGCCGCCACTGCCGCCGCTGTCGCTGTCTCTGCTGTTGCTCCTGCTGCTGCTGGCGCTGGCGCTGGCCAAAACAGAGCCAACCATCTTTGGCAATGCGCTGGCGCTCGACATCTCATAAAGTACATGACAGGACATTAGAAAACAGCAGAGCCACCAGCAACTGCAACGCCACCAGTCGAGCCCGGCCCAAAGTGAAGCCAGCAACGCCTCCACATGCGCACGTTCAGCAGAACGAGGCGATTGCGGCCAAGTGCGGGTGGCAGAGTCATAGCCAGAGTCATAGCCATAGCCATAGCCAGAGCCTGAGTAGATGTAGGAGCCGAGTTTGGGTTCGCTGTTGAGGTCGGGGTCTGGGCTGCAGCTGAGACTGGGGCTGGGGCTGGGACTGGGGCCGTGTGGCACATGCAAATGCTGCCATGCACTGTTGCCATCGCCATCGCCCCAGCGTTTGTCGTAAACATGAAATGGGTTTATATCGTTTCTAAAATTATTTGACATTTCTTGGACTATGCGCATTTTTACGAGCTGCAGCGAGCGTCGCGTACATTTGAATGTTGACTTGGGCTGGAGGCACCCGCAACGCCTCTTTAGCTCCACATTTGTGTCAGCTTTTTGCTGCTTGCACAAGGCATATGATTATTAGACCCAGTTAGAGTAGTATGAGTGCATTTACATGCCCTTAAATTCAATTAAATATATATCAAATTTAATTAAAATAATAAAAATGCAATTTAAACTAATATACTTTGTTTGGCATCACTTTTATATGGATTTTAAAAAGATTTTTTAGGTAGTGTATTACCTCGTCACTGTGTGATATGTGAACTACTTTATCGCTCGGCTTTCATATGATCATTAAAACTACATATCTAGTATAGTATGAGTAGTACTCACATTTCCTTAAATTCAATTAAAGATGTATACAATTTATTTACATCAGTAAAATTTTACAAAATAAGCATATTTATCTAGCTTTACTTTTAAATATTTTAAATAATTTCTGTATATATTTTTTCGCTAGTGTATTACCTGTTTACTGTAGAAAATGTGCTCTGTTTCCATATATTAATTATTATAGAATGAATCGTATTCACTTACCTTAAATTGAATTGAATATGTTAACTTTAATTGTATTTATTATGTCATTTATCTAGATTTTCTATATAATTTTATTGTCTATTATTGTATTATTCTATATAAATATAAATTTGAAAAAAAAAAAACAATTTAATTAAATTAAAGAGATTTATGACACATTTATCCAGATACAATAACAGACTTACCCAGCTCTTACTTTTTTTATAGATTTTGTATATATTTTCTTTGGCTAGTGTATTATCTGTTCGCTGTGCGAAATGAGAGCTGCTCGGTCGCTCGTCGCTCTGTTCTCTTGTTTGTTTGTTCATTTGAGTTATTGTTTGGGCGCTTTGTTGTTTGCTGTGTCGTCGAGGCCGACGTCAGCGTGGACATGGGGCGAGAGCTTCGTGGGCGTGACATGCTCCGGGTAGCTGCTGTGGCAGACGTTGACAAGAAAACGCCATTTTGTGATTGAATGTCACAGAAAAGGCAACAGCAAACATGAATCGCATTCGCTTTCCCATTCGCATTCGCAGTCGCATTCGCAGTCGCATTCACATTCGGAATGCATGGAGTGTTGGCCATGTTGTCGTCTTCGCCAGCGGCCGTTTGCCCTTTGGGAAAACTTTGCATGCATTTGGCTTATCAACTCGCACAGGAAAATGGCTAAAAGGGCAGCTCAAGCAGCCAATCGCAGAAGGCAGCTGCTCAGCAGCTCCGCCGCTCAGCTGCAAGAGGCCAAATGGCCAACAACACCAACGCGCCAACTTGGACATGCGCGTGCCCAATCTGGCATGCAAATGCGTCGCTTGCATTCGCCTGCCCCTTACCCCCAACCCCACCCCCAGCCTCTCTCTCTCTCTCTCTCTCGCACACACACAAACTCACTCGTGCTCGTTCGCTGGTCTGGAGATGGCGCAAAATGTTTGCTTGGCACGCAACATGCAAACATTTTTGAGTTAAGTTCGCCATGGAACGAGCGCTCCTAAGTGCATATGGCACACACTACGCACTTTTGACTTCTGATAGTGTTAAATGCCACACACACACACTCGTACACACACTCAACAACAACAACGGCATGTCAGGCGACAGTCACTAGGCAAAAGCCACAGCAATTTCTTTTTAGGCACGTCGCGGCCTCAATGTCGCCACATGCAGATATGACTGCAGAATTATTACGGCCACAACAGTTTCAAAACTCCAGCTCACTCCACTTTGCATGTGTGTTTGCGTGTATCTATGAGTAAGAGACTGTATGCGTGTGTGTGTGTGTGTGAGGTTGGGGTGCATGTTTTGAGCTGACGATGGTTAATGGCGCCCGGATGGAGTGGGCGACTAAATACTGGAGTGGAAACAAAAGTGCAAAGCACATAGTATGAACTCGCTAAAATGCATATTGCATTTCGCTATGGCGAGCAAAGTAATGAGCTCTGCTTAGTTCGAAGTTGTAAATGTTGAATGGTGGACAAGTTTGGCCAGGTTGACGTTTAGACTTATGTTGTATTTGACATAAATTGTATTAAGCTAATTAAATAATTTAATCTTTCCGAAATATACAAAATAAAAAAAATATATAGTTATTGGAAACAAATTAATTTCTCCTATTCACCTATGCTTAAAATTTGTATTTTTATGGATGTTGTCATTAATAGGTTAATTAATATATTTTCCAATATATGAGGAGATAGATTAAAATTTCTGGCAATACGATTTTCTAGGTTTCCAAGAAATAGAAATGTCCAATAAGTTAAAATATGTTAATTTTGCTCTGTATTATTTTTATGTTTATTTGTTCAAGCTTCCCTAACATGCCCGGTCTTATGAATTAATAGTGCACTCAAATGCCTTAGCACAAAATTTTTGATAATAATTGACACTTTAAGCTAAACTCAGCTGTATCAGCTGTAATGAATTTAATTTGAATAAATATTTTAAGTTTTAAATTAATGATTGAGAGAAAAAAATTAAGATTTCACTCAACCCATATTGAGGTATGATTAGAAAAAAAATATTATCACTTCATTTGTGCAAACGAGGAAATATTTTTAGGTAAAAACCCAATAAAAATTAATCCAAAGTAAAACCAAACTTCTCATAATTCGATTCGTTTATCCTTTTATAGTAAATTTCTTTATATTTTGATAAAGGAGAAAATCAGTGAAAAGTCTATTTAATTGCCAGTTGCTTGCCTCAAAGTTGTTTCGCACACAGTTTGTCATGTTAAGTGTAACGAATTGCTGTTAAATCAAGTTATTTGTGCGTGTGCGGATGTCTTTTTAATTCGCTGAAAAATGCCTACAGAAATAATTAAAAATTTAACAATTGTCGCATGTTGCACAAAATAATTGACAAATTTTCATATTTAATTGAAGAGTGCACAGCTGTGGCAATGGCTGCTGTCACAAGGGGCTGCCATGGCTGAAATTCATAAACAATGCAGAATGCCCGTGTGTGAGTGAGCCACAGTGTGAATCTGAGTGTGTGTGTGTGTGTATGAGTGAATGTGCATTCATATGAAAGTCATATATTCACGCACACAGCTGCAGATGAAATGACAGGCGAGCAGACGAGCAGATAGACGGACGGGCCGACAGACACAGCTAAAGACTATTGGACAGAGAAACGGAATGACCAAGGCTAAGAGGCTGAGAGGTTGAGAGGCTGGTGGCGGCGGCGATTCGAATAGCGAATGGCGAATGGAATATGGATGTGGATGTGGATGTGGATGTGAATGTGGATGTGCCGTGATGCACTTTGTGGCAAATATTGCAAAATTAAGCAGAAAAAGGCGAATTGTGAATTGTGAAAAATGCTGACGTCTGATTTGTGTCGACATCGAGCTTCAGTTGTGGTTCAGTTTCCAGAAAAAGCGCTTTTATTATGCATTATTATTATTATTTGGTCGGGACGGTAATGCGAGTGGCAGTGGGCAGTGGGAGAGCAGCAGCAAATGCAGCTGCCACTGCAAATGAAATGCATACACACAAATGCATATGCATAAATAAAAATTGAAAAATTATGTACATTATATTAAAAAGGCAAATAAACGACAAGCGGAAACGAAGCCATTTAAGTGGAAGTTAACATCCGTCCGACAATGGCCGCCGGTCAGCAAAATGAATAGCAAACACGCCCCTCAGCCCCCATCCATCCATCCGACCAGCTCTTTGGAATAAAATAATATTGCATTATTATTTGTGTATTGTCTCTGTTAGTATGTGTGCGTGTGTGTGTGGGGATGTGGGTTGTGTGTGTATGTGGAATATAATCGGACATTTCAGTTGTCATTTCATTGTCGTGTTTGTTGCTGTTAATGCAAAAATAAAAAGCCACCACAAGCCCCAACCACAAGCGGCCCCATGCCGACCGACCAACCACATGCGAATACCGCGAGCGAACTGCGGGAGTCCTGCTGGAATTTGCCCAACAACTGGCCACAGTCCGCATCAGCGTTGTCCTGCGCAAATTTCATGCCACATTTACTGCCGCCTGATTATAGCAGAGCAGAGCAGAGCAGAGCGGAGTCCGTTAGTCAGTGCAGAGTCTGTTAGACATGCGACATGCAACTAAATTTTAATAGCGCTCATGATTTCCGAAAATTGAAAATAAATTAGTTGTATATCATTTTTCGTTAGTCCAGCCAATTTTGCCTATTTTTCATTTTTTCCTTCGACTGGCTGTTTGCATAATTAAACTCTGGCGCATATCCTGCAATCAAATGAACATTTCTAGCCCTCCGATTGCCACGACCCGCTCAAATCCCAAACATCAGAGGGCCACATGGCTCGAGAGGGTCATGGCAATTCATTACAGGAGCTGAGCGTATATCGTATACCCTGCATACCTTACGTAAGCAGTAAGCTTTAATGAATTATGGTATATATAAAATTATTGTATAAATATTTTACTTTTGTGAAGTGATGATTTATTGAATGTATATAACAGACAAAACTATTGATTTTTTTCTTTTCTTTTTATTATTATTATTATTAATAGATGTTGAATCCATGTCATTTAAATTTTTGATCGGTACGAAGAGCTGAAGGAAAGAAAATTATAAAAGCCAAAAATACGAGAATAATCCTTTATACCGAACGCAGCATGAGTTTCTTATTCATTATAAAATCTCTTTCCATTTGCTTAAGTACTAACATATATCAATATTTGGATCTACTTTTTCAAATACTATTTGAAGATCACGCAAACTAAAGAGGCGAAATATTTCCATTTCATACAGAGCTTAATCATACTTTTGTTTCTTTATAAGTTGTTTGGCAGCAAGTATTCCATACTTCTAATGCATTTATAATATCACATTTATAATATCGGCAATGACCTCTACACTTCAGCATTCCCTGCCAAATGACTTTCAGTTATTTTCAGCTATAATGGCCATATCTTGCCTGAAATAGGCAACGTCTATCTGTGAAATTGTCCACATTTCGTTCATTAAACGAATTTGTTTGCTGCCTAATTAGCAACGCATATTTAAATAATTCCCCATTTGATAAGCAGACATTTTAAACTTGAGCTGTCAGTTAGCGTTAAAGCGTCATTTTGTTTGCATGCCAATTGTGCAGGCCCCTCCGCTTCTGCCTCCTCCTCCTGCTCCTTCTCCTTAAATGAATGCAGTCCGCAGTGAAACTCAATGTATATGTACGATAAATGCCGAGAAGTGCTAAATTATTGCCGATTCAGTTTTTAATTTGTGCAGTTTTGTTGGCATTCACAAATAAATGCAAAAGTCAAAGGCTGCCATTGTTGTTGCTATTGTTGTTGCTGTTGTTGTTTATTCTTTATTTGTCGTTTGTTACGGGCAAACTTAATTGACTGTTTCAGCTTCTCCATTCCACTCTCTCTCTCGCTCGCTGCCCTTCGATCTCTCCTTCTCTCTCTCTTTCTATCTGGCTCCACTCGTTGTGGGCTGTTCAAATTGTCAATTAAGTTTTATTTAATGACATTTGCCAGCGCCACTTTTGAGGTTATGTACGCAGCGCAAAAGTATGCAACGGTAATTGTAATTGCGCTTGTCGGCCGCCATTTTGAATTGTATTTTTAGTTGGCACCTACCTCCAACCCCCACCCCCCACCCCCCTCACAACTCACAACTCACAACTATGGCGGCTGCCAGCCAGAAGGTTTGCCAGTGAGCGCACTGACAGCAATTTATGCAATTTCAGCTAATTAAAAATTAGCGTAGCGGCTCCGAAATTGCGTAAGAAATATGCCGCCACCTGGCGGGCAACGGCGGCAACTGTTTCGAGTTCGGCTTAAGCCTCTACTACTGCGACTTCAGTTTCAGTTAAATTTTAATTAAACTTGCAGCTCTGGTAATTAAAATTTGCTCGCTGAGGCTAAGAGCCTTCTGCTTCTTGCCAAACAGATGCCCCTGACCATGCCTCCCCTCCCACACTCACACTCACACTCACACACACACACACAGACAGACAGAGAGAGTGGCCCAGTAAAGCCCAATAAACAAATTCCCTGACATGTTTAACACTTTCCGCTGGCAAAGCACCACAAAAACCGGGCAAGCCATTGAAGCTATCTGGCCTATGTCAGCAGGCATCTCGGAGACAAAAGGGGCAAACTTTGTATAAATTTCATTTTGTTTGGCGATTAGTGTCGCTTCTTGGGGCGGGTTCCATTGTTGAAATTGTTATGCGACCATTAAGACATTTTATAATTCTTTATGGGGCAGTGGCCAAGTGAAATTTAACTAATGGAAATGGTCCTAGACCGCCAGCCCAGCGGCTCAGCGGGTGGCCTGAAATATAGGCGGAGTGTCTATTCGAAATTAGCAAATATTCGCCTTTCATCCTCCTCCTGCTCTCGACCATTATTTTCTTTATCACAAATGCATAATGCGATAATTCGCAACATCCTGAGCGGCATATCAATTTCTTGGCGGAAACGCGCCGAAAAATAAACGAGTATTGTGAAGCACATTCACAACTCAATTATCGCACACACTCACACTCACACACACACACACACACACACAGATGCAGACTGTGGCAGCAGCAACCCCTTCCCGATAAGGCCGCTGCGGGGAGGGGGCTGGCGGGTAAGGGTGGCGTGATTTACGACACCCAGGCGGCGTCACCTGAGATTAAAAAAGTAAAAAGCTTGTCGAAAGTAAAAAATAAAAGGAAACCCAAAGTAACTTGTGTTCGAGAAATATAAAGGCATTAAAATCACTGACAGGCAAAAGGATTGTGCCACACTCGCAAACACAACCCCACACACACGCACACACACACACTCACACACACACACACTTACCGTTTATACAAGTGCTTCAGCTTCGGCTGCGACTTGGGCTTGGGCTTGGCTTTTGTTGTTGCCACCAAAAAGGGCAACGTCGACATCATTGGCACCATATGTTGTGTAATTTGTGTTATTGCCATATGAAGTCACACTCAGACACACACACACACACACCTACCTTGGCTGTGTGTGTGAATGATGTGTGCTTCTGTATATTGTGCTCCTGCTTTGTAGACCCTACCCGCAGCTCTCTTTTGCAATCGATATATACTTAGTTTTGAATTTTAATTCCAATTACTGCATAAAATATTGCATTGCACTTCATTTTAATTGAATTTACACACACACACACTTGTTCTCTGTGTGTGTGTTTGCGCATCGTCACTTGTGCGACACGCCCATTTTAGTATTCATATAAATTACTCAACTGGCGATAATTGCGGCCCATCAATCTTGAGCACATCACACAGGAAAATTGTCAACGCAAAAAGCCTTCTGACATGAGCTGCAAGCCAGCTTCAAGGCCGTCGCGGGGCATGCGGGGGCCCCGGGCATTCTGAAGGGTTCCACGCGAATAGGCTTCATTAAGGTCCGTGTTTATTGGTGGCTCACATATATACATACAGATATGTAGTTATGCTTTAGTGTAATGTGTGGCCCCAGATGACACCATTTGCAATTAAGTTCATTATTCTTCGGATAGATGAGTGTTTCTCAATTTGTGGCTTATAATCTGTTTGTTTAGATGGATTATGTTAAATAATAGCAATCAACGCATCGCCTCAGCTCTATTAAGAAGCGCCTCAAAATAACCCATATACACTTGCAGACATAACTTAGAGAAAAAGTTAGGATAAGTAGACAGTTCACAACTTAAGACAAATAAGAATGTTGCGGTAGATATAGTTGTAAGATATAGTTATTTCGTATTTGCCACACCCTCAAGAGTCATATTTATATAATTTCATTGATTAATCAATAGGTGAAGGTCAACAGCAACTTAGTTGTTAAACTATGAATTCCAAGAGTGAAATTGTAAAAAACGAAAATTGTTAAAGTGGGTGCTTTCATTTTTGTAATTTCAATTAGAGCGCGCCTAACATACCAGATATAGTAAGGTGCCCCACCAACATATACTCCATACTTTTAAGTCTCTAACTTCAATAGCGGCGAAGTGGTTTGCGTTCATACGCACAAACGGAGGGACAAACGAAAGGAGTATATATATATAACCAATATACTCTTTCACTCCGTTTAAGTATGAGTATGAAAAACTGTGTAAAAAGCGTGTTTCCAGTTTGCTTTCATGTCAATAGCAACGATAGCCAATGTATTCGATCGTACGGTGTCTCTATTTATTCAATCTAACGAAAATAGGTCTAAAATATTTTCTATAACAATAGAAAAGAAGTTTAATTCAACAAAAGTGAATATCCTGTAGATATACAAAACATTCTATACTGATTGCTCGCATATCATAATTGTAGATACTGTATATAAATATCTAATTCAAATAATGTAGAGAAAAATATGAAGAAATGTTGCCAATGCTCGTATCAGCAATCAAATAAAGCCTATTGAGCAGTTGAGCTCTTAAGATTCCATAACTATTCCGAGAGAGCCTCTGCGTGTCTCGCAGAGCTGCTCGCAGTCTTTAATCGAAAGCCACATCATTAGATGTTCGTTGCTCTCCGACAGCTGCTCAGGCTTATAGTGCTCGCAACTGTCTTGCAATAAGCCATTACTCAATGCAGGAATCTTATCACGTATCCCAATGTCGTTCGGCTTCAGCTCCGGCTGCGGCTGTGGCTGCGGCTCTGTTGTTTTTCCGCTAGCTCTCCCACCTTGCAGCACGCACATCATTAACAAGGCAGCTCCGTTTCACTGGCAAATTACTCATTAGAAAATTTGTGCGACTGGCAGCAACAGCAGAGGGAACAGCAACAGTAACAGCAACAGCAACATCGACAAGCAACAGCGACAGCAGCAACATCTAGAACAAGCAGCATCTGGTGGGTGGCAATGCCACCAAATGCCACCGGGCACGTCTAGCAGTAAATACATGCGATACAGCACTGTGCGAAAACTACTCAGACTGGTGGGCTAGCCAATCCCAATCGCAGACCCAATATAAATCCGAATAGCAGCGGCAACCGCAGCAGCAGCCTCAACAGCGACTGGGGACTTTGTCGGCGTCGCAGACTGCGCCAAAAGTCAAATTTTGTAGATTGTAATAAATCAAATAGCAATTACACGAAATTAGGCATGTTTTCTCAATTTTACACACACACATACACGCACACACACTCACTAGCACACTCATATGAGAGCTGGGCACATGGAGCACGGCTGTGGCATTAATTGCAGCAGCTGGGCAACGGGAAACTGTTCGGCGAGGTCCCCGTTTCAAATTGGTTGAAAGGGTTCAAAATGGCAACTTGAACTTGTCTGGCGGCTGCGGTGGTTGCAATGAAGTAACAGTTCCCAATGCTGTTGCAGATGAGAAAGATGTTGCTGTTGCTATTGCCGTTGTTGTTGCTGTTGGCTGTTGCCGTTGCTGTTGCTGTTGGTGTGGGCGGCAGCATATGTGCCAGCTTTCTAATTATGTAAATGCTGTTGTTGCTGTTGCTGTTGTAGCTGTAGTGGTTGCTGCTATTGTTGCTAACTTTGGCAAAGCACTCAGCTGCAGCAACAACAGCCAGCTGCCCCTCTGGCCATGGCCAAGTCACCGACAACAGCGACGACGACAACGACGACGACGGCGACGACAGGCGGCAGACAGAACATGCAGGAGTCGCCGCTGCAGTCGCAGACCAGATCCGACTCCTTGCGATGCAAAGTGCGTGCTTTGAGCATATTTATCTTATTGCTGCAGCGTTTTGGATTTTTATTACAAATCAATTGAAGCATCATTAGCATAATTTATACAAAGCGTTCGCTTAATGAACGATCGCATGGCTGGACCCGAGGGCAATTGGCTGCGCCCTGGATGCCATGTCAGCGCAGCTCTCTAAGCACGCTCACGAAAAGATCAGACCCGACTAAATCAGCTTGAGCTTCATATTATTGTATCAATTCATTGTTTCAGCTCTCTAATTCTCGAAATATATAACTTGAATAGATATCACTAATAGTAGTATCTCGGTTTACTAGGTTTCAATCTCATGGAAAGCCCTCAATGTGGAATTCGGAGCACAGTGTGCCAGGTCGTCTAACCCCCATTGCAGAAGTCCAAACGAACGCCTAATCACGATCATCAGTCAAATTGCAAATCCGCCGCTCGAACGGCGCCCTGACAATTGTAGCTGTCTTGTCTCGGGCCGTCTGGCGTCTGGGCCTGGGCTTGGGCATGGGTTGGGACTTGGAGCTTGAGACTTGGGCTGGCAGCTTGTCGCTTTCCTGCGCCCATATCTTGAACAGCGATCGGTCACGTAGCGCCCGCTGCATTTTGTGGCCAAATGTAGCGCCAATTGCTACGCATTTGCGAGCACCGAGGCGCCTATAACAAATGCCAATCGTGTCGTGGACGACGCCAGCGATATTTAATTGTTTCTGCGGCGGCAACTTATCGGGGAATTCCAATCGGAATTTTTAATTTCTGCAAGGCCTCAGCCAACAGCAGTGGCTCCTTGTCTGATGAATGTCACTGCAGAATGCATAAAGACCACAGCAACAGCAGCAGCAGCAGCTGCTGCTTCTGCTTCTACTGCTGCTGTTGGTGGTGCTGTATGCAAATATGAAACAAAGGCAGCATCAGCATCTGAAAAGCATATGAAAAGTTGGCCAACTGTAATTACCGGCCCCAGCCACAGTGACAACTTTTTCACACCTGTTAAAACAAGTTAATTAGCAGCTCGCAAAAATATATACATGTATATGTGTATAAGTGAATAGTAAAAAATCAAAAAAAAAAAAAAAGGAAAGAAAAACATTGTTATTAAAACAAAAAGTGAAACAACGAACTCTGAGAGCTGGCTCGAGCCTATGGGAAAGTTTCTAATTAAATGATTGTCATCTGTTGTGCGCGCCTGGCCGGCCAGTGGACATCGCTGAGCGGTGACCACCACCGAGCATAGCAGATGAGCGCCAGCAACAGCAGCAGCAGCAAACAGAAACAGAAACTTTTGTCATTATGCAGCGAGTGCTAAAAAAATAACAAACAACAACTGAAATTATTAGCCAAGATGAGGCTGATGGCGATGGAGGCGAGGCGGGGCGTGGCGAGGGGAGGCGAGTTGTTGGCCAGCGCGCCACATGTTGGTTTTTGCATGGACAACAACATAATCTCGTACAGAGCTTCAGCTTCAGCCTGAGAGTGTGTGTGTTTAACTGGCAATGAGGTCATCATCATCATCATCATCATTATTATCTGCAACAGCAGCAGTAGCATACATCATCTGTAATAAAGTGCCAAAACAACAAAAAACAAAAAGAAACATTCAAAAATATCCAAATAAAACTAGCTTTGACTCCAGTTGGGGCGCTACAAGGTGGCAAATTTAACAGCTTCGCCATTTAATAAATAATAACTAATGGAAAATATGTGAGCTTTGGCAACCAAGCCATCTTAATTAAGAGCCAGCGAAATCGCTGAGATCTGCGAGTAATTAAGCTTATCAGAGAATCCTCGCGAGGAACCGATGGATGGTCGATGCATTAAGCACTGATCAGGTTTTTGATTAACGATTGAACATTTTCTGATTGGAGTATAGTGGTAAATTATCATGCCTCCATTTGTATATCTATCGATAGTGCATATGCAATTGCAATTCAAAAAAGATTGGAGAAAACTCTTCGAGGCGGGGCAAGTATGGCTAACTAGCTGATAAGAATCGATTAGCATTTTATTTATTTTCTTATAAATACTAATACGTACCATATCTACATGCTAATCAAAATAGATGTTGATTACTCAAATAAATTTTAAATTCATATCAATGTTTGATTTTAGAAAACATCAAAAGTAGTTATAGTAAATAAGACGAAGAAAATCTAGAATCATAAGTTAATGGCATGTAATTTTCACAATATCAGTCAAGTGTTAAATTATATTTTTCTAATGATATTTACCATTAGCTTCCTTATGGATATTATTCAAATTTAGAATTTTAGATTTCTGAATTCGATAATTAACTAGGATCAAGCTTGAGTACAACTTTTTTGACGATTGTTTATATTATTCTTATTCTATTCTAGTATTCTATGTAGATAGCTCTTTATCCCTACAATGTACAATATATAACAATAGAATCTAAAAGAGTCGGAAATTCGTTAGACATTAATTTTTACGACTGATCAATGGATTTGGTCCGATGCTGATATATTTTCTCAGTTAGCGGATAGTTAAAGCAATGTTTCTAAGTTGACTGATCCATTAATGGCCTGAATGATATTTTTAGATACTATTTTTCATGGTAAATGTGTTATTGTAGAATTATTGTTATTGTGCAAACAAATAATTTGGAAATCATTTAGTATCAGTATATATCAACTAATTCAGTATTTTAGTAGTAATGATGACGATTTTTTGTAGTTCTATTTTAATACATTTCAAAAATTCAATTTCTATTTTGATTTTTTTCAATTAATTATTCAATATGAAAAGCATTACAATAGAAATACTTATATAAGTAGAGTTTGTTTCCATAAGCAGTAGAGTTGTTATGTCGATTAATGGAACTTTCGATAGTATCGATGGGAGAGACCTCCAACTAGAGCCACTTTCGATGGTTTTGCAGCTCTATCGCGATAGTTTACCGTCAGCAGACAATGATTAACGATTTTGTTTATGGCTCATTGAATTAGACTTGCATGACCTTTGGCCTTTCACTTATATATTCATCCCTATATACACTCCAACAGCAAGTTGTGTATTCAATTAAAGTTCGTAAATTTGATACGTTATTGGAAATTCAGGATATCTTCAATCGTTATTCCGCTAGCTTTTCATTAAGCTAAAAACAAATGTTGGCAAAAAAGAAGGGAAGCGAGAACCTGGAGGTTGTGAAAAAGTTCTGGGACAGCTGAAAATCGATGCATTTAGAATGGAGTTGAGTTCATTAAGCGACCGTTGAATTGCAGCACGCAAAAGTGAAACTTGCCAATCGCCAATCGCTGGCATCTGTGGGCGGTGGCGGTGGGCGTGGTGCTATCATTGCTGTTAGTTCAAAATCAACGGGCAGTCGATGGAGGGTGAGAGAAAGAGAGAGTGAGGCAGCAGGGGAGCTGGGCAAAAGGAAACCCAGAAAACAAGGAGCTACAACGAAAGCAAATCAACCAAAAAAGGGTTAAAAAAGCAATAAATAAAACAAGCATCGACGGCGACAGCGAAGCTATTTGCTGGGGCAGCCAGGATGGGGAGGGGCAGTGGCAGGGGCAGGGGCTGCTGCAACCCTGTTACAGGCAAATCGCCAAACGAATACCGTGGGGATGCTGCTTGGCTGTCTTCTCGTTGTGTTTTTTGTCATACGACCGCCCCATCTACAAGCTCTCTATGTGTATGTGTGTATGTATATACATGTGTGTGTGTGGCATTTTCATTTTGTAAATTTGTTTTGCTTGTTCCGTTTGGCTTCATTTCCGTTTCCTCGCACCCGCCACCTTCCCACGCCAGCCACTTTTAATGGGAATGAGCAAAAAAAGAGGAAGTTACTCTGCTCAGCAGAGCTGCTGATGTCCTGCTCCTAATCATATGGTGTCGATAAGAAAGTGCGTGTGAAAAGGGTTTTTGGCTGCATAAATTTGAATTATAATATTGCAATGCTCAGACGAAGCTGCAGAGCTGACAGAAACAGGGAAGGCGGGACGACAGCTCCAGCTCCAGCTTCAGCTTCAGCTCCATTGGACTGGTCAGGGCGCTTGCTGTGTGCAATTTGTGTGCGGAATATGTTCCGGCATATATTATGGAGATTTTTCTTTCTTTCCGGCTGGAGCGCTGCCTGCCAATGCATGATATAGTAGCTCCGGCTCCACTCACACACACACACACACACACACATACATATATATTCGTGAGTCTTGCAAGTATCCGTGTTCTCATATCCTAGTGGGGATTTGCCTAAATCAAAAGTGCGTGCTTTTGAATTTATCAAGGTGCTGGCGCTGTCCGCCGTTGGCTTGGCCCGCCCCTGACTTGTTTGTTTGCCTGGCTGCGGTTCGAGGATTCCGGGCGGGTTTTTCGGTTTGTTTTGTTTGGCAAACGCCGTGATTTATGGCCTCGAAAGTTTTTGGCGTTTGTTATGGAACTCAGCGCGTGCCAAGACTTGGATTAGGGATCGTGCTGGGCCGGGGCACACTAGCGGGGTGGCTGTTGGTCAATCCAATTCACATATACATATATATACATATGTGTATTTAGACAATTTGTAAGGGCTATGGATGCGCTGTAGCCAGCTTAGCCCCGAGCTAGTTGCCGAGCCGTTTGGCCATTTGGCGACCAAAAGTGCAAAACATGACACTTGGCGTTTATGTTAATCACCTGCGTGAAAGCCTGGGCAGCTGCAACTAGCAGGAGTCATCGCTATAGCCATCGCCATGTTCTACACCAATGTTGACAATGACAAATACGCACACGAGCCCCAGCCGTAGACGCCGCTGCCCTCGCAGCCAACTGTAGCCCCCAACTCGCAGCTAATATATGCAAAAGAAACCATGTGGAGGACAGAGAGATTTGCACTTTTTGGCTAGCAGGAAAACGCAGCTAATGAGTTGAATTGAACATCGCTTGAGAACTCATTAAACGCACTCTGCAGCCGGCTAGCGGCCAGAGTCGCTGATAATGATGAATTTCCATAAGTCGCCAAGACGCGCCACAACCACATCCACGTCCACATCCACAGCCACAGCCACAGCAACAGCCACAACAGAACGCGACTCGCACATTAATCTTCGCCAGACACGGAGCTCCGATGGCTATGGCGGTTGTCGGTCCTCGGTTTGGCGGTTGCTGGCGACTGCATCTCTGCCTTGTGGCCATTAGGTTGTTATTGTTGCTGTTGCTGCAGCTCTTGTTGTTGTTGCTGTTGTTGTGGCTGTTGCCCGCTGTTGTGTTGACATGCGTATGTGTTGTTAATTGCGAAAAAAGGATTACAGGCAGACGGTTCGACGACGCGTCGTTGCTCGCTTGTTGCAGATTACACGAGCAGCGTTTAGAAAGTTGAACTGCATAAATAGGTCTTGAGACTAGCATATATTGGCTTGCAATGCGAAATATCTAGAAGACATCGATCTACATATAAAAGCGTACAAAATTGCCAGACATCAAGATGGCTTTGAATAAAGTATCTCAAATGGAGAAAAGAATGTGAATAGATGAAATTGTCTAAGTTTTTTTTGTACACATTTTTGATTAATTTAGATATTATTGTTTGCAGCTGCTTGGTCAAATATATTAGACATAGCACTAAGTATTTTATTTGCTATGTATAAATTAGGTATATTAATCATAAAAGTTTAATAATAAAATATAAGTTTATGTTTATTTTCTTAATTTTTTCCTTAAATTGTAAAAAATTAATAAATAATAATAAGCAGAAATTTGTTGGGTACAATGAATGGATTTCAATGAAAATTAAATATTAAATTATACAATTAAGAGCAAGGCGAAATACTTAAAAATAAATGCCTCTCTGACTTAACGTTCGGTTTATTTTGTTTTCATTTAAATATCAAATTAAATTCAAATTGTAGCAAGTCTAGCTTTGTATCTCATCATACAATACCAATTACAAAACATTGCAAATCAGCAGCAAAAAAAAAAAGCAAAACAAAAATAAATTTGTTAAATGCAAATTACAAATAAAGTTTTATATTATTTTATACAAGAACTAAAAATGTATTTTATTTGTGAACACATTGTTTGCTTTCTTAAAGTATATTCAACGCATTCATTTCACCACTCTACAAGATATAAATACGTGTCAAACATTTTATATTCCGTTTCATTTAAATTGACCCGACCCATTTGAATTCAATCATATTCTGTTTTTCACATTTTAGTCTTAAAACTCTTTTATTGTTCTTCACTCTAATCTTGCCAAACTGTTCGCTCGTTAATATTTCGTTAAACCAAAGCACATAATTTTCTGCCAATTGCTATTGCTTATGTTTTCTCTTCAATGTAAACCATATACAATTTACTGCATACTCCTTGTTTGGCTCATGCTGAACACTCGTTTTGCACTCGAGACACACGCCCTCTGATAATTAGTAGACATGCCCATTTAGAGGTTGTCCATTTGCAGGCAGCTGGACCCAGCAGGAAGGAGGCAACATTTCGGGCACGACATAAATCGTGAGGTCGAGCGTCGTTTGCAATTAGCAGCGCGCTCCGATGTCGAACTCTTAATCAAAAGTATTGAGACCCAAAAACTGTGGTCCTTTTATGGGCCACACTCATGGCGACACACACACACACACACTCACACACAGGCAGATAGATATGTAGTGAGAACAATACGAGAGCAACAACAAACAGCAGCTACAAACATGCGGATGTCCTCTGACACTTCCTGTTTTTCTTATTCACTGATTTTTATTCGCTGTTTGAGGATACGCAAATGACCCATTTGGGGGATGTTATTACTACTACAACAACGGGGCCAACCCGTCGACTTCTACACCCCAGGCCCATGCTACCTCTCTATCGCTCCCCCACCTCTCTCCATCCCGCTCTCACTGGCAAGCGCTGATGCTTGGCTTTGGCATTACGGCACAAGCCAAATGGGCACATAAAAAGGATAAAGAAATTATTTTCACATTGAATACACGAGCTAGCTGCCATGATAACAGAGATAGACAGAGGATGTGAGAGGGAGAGGGAGAGAAAGAGAGCGAGAGGAGCAGGACCAAATCCATTGATATAATTTTTACAATGTTGCGTCTTGAGATTCTCTGGCGCCGTTTCAAGCTCTGCAATTTCATGGCCCCGAAACGAGCGCGCGGGGAGTTGTTTGCTCTTGTTGTTGTTTGTTATTGTTGCTGCTGCTGCTGCTGCTTCTGTTATGAAGGGAGCTTTTCTTATTATTTAATAGTTGCCATCCCGCCTGCTGCTGCTGTCATTATTGTTGTTATTGTGCCATCGCTGCGGTCAAAGGTTGCGCATACGACACGTGCCACGTCTCAAATTCGCCCAGCAGAAAAAAAATAGGGGTATATTAAGGAACTTGGACTGTTGCAGCCCAATGCAACTGACTATGTAATACTCTGGTTACACAGAGAGGAAATTTTAGAGGAATCCTACCCAAGTTGCTTGTCAGTAAAAAAGACTTTGATGCCATGGCATTTAGTTTGTCGACAAATAGATATTGTATCAGAAAGCAAATAAACTCCTTTCACTCTGTGAACAGAGTATGGGAACAAGCATGCAAAGTCAATGAGAAAAATTGCAACGCGTGCCAATAATTAAGTTGCCCTAACGAACGGCTGTGCCCGCCTGCATGAGTGAGTGAGAGAGAATGAGAGTGAGAGTGAGTGAGAGCGATGACTGCACAACCCTTTTAGGCAGGGGCATCAAATTGCAAGGCTGCTTGCAGTTGGTCCTTCTTTGTTAAGAGGTCAGGCACGAGGATGAGAATCGAGAGTCGAGAATGAGAATGAGAATGAGAATGAGAATGAGAATGAGAATGAGTCGGAACATGAGCATGGGCATGAGGACGACGTTGAGTAGAACGACGACAACCTTTCAGGTTTTTGTGTGCAGTGTGCACAGCTTTAGTGTCCTGCTGCCCATTGTGAGCAACCATTGTTGTGGGTGATGTTGTTGTCGTTGTTGTTGCTGTTGCTGTTGCTGTTGTTGTTGCAGTAGCTGTTGTTGCCGCTTGCGTTATATTTGGTACGCCCTTTGTTGTTGCCTGCGCTTTGTTTGCCATTCTAAAAATTAAATGCACAAAAGGCGGATTTTATTTCATCAACAAAACGGGAAGCAGCAGCTTCTGTTGTTTGTTAAGCATCGCCCACGCAACAACAACAAGGACAACAACAGCACCACCAACAACAACAACAACAACAACAACCACAACAGAAGGAGACATTTTTTTGCGCTTGGCTTTTGTTGCAGTCGACGATGAGTCGTCCCCTCGCATCTAGTGCTACTGAAAACCACAATAAAAACAACAAACGCTCTAGAAACAGACGTTCCACTCAACGCAGCTGAGGTCTCTGCTCCAGCTCCTGTCCCTGTCCCTGTCCCTCTCCCTGTCCTATGTGCTATGTGCTATGTGTCCTGCCTCTACCTTTGTGCGCTCTTCCTGCATTTCATTCATTTGAACGAGTCTTGCACAAAGGTAGAGAAATGAAAACTGCTGCGCTCTGCATTGTTTTCATTTGTGGTTCAGCTCTTTGGTTGGGGTTCGGGTGTGGCTTCGGGTGGTTTTCCAGCTGACTTTCTACATTTCTTTTTGTTTTTTTGCTGTTTTTTTTTTTTTTTTTTGTTAGAATATGGTCAGAAATTGCGTACCTTGTCCTTTTTTAGCAGAATTTGAATTTGTTTGCAAACATACGCTAAATGTGCTTGGCCTATGATAAATTGTAGTTTGTACTTGACATACATACGTTGTCAGAGCATATTTCTTGAATGACTAACATTGCTAACAATGCAGAATATCTGACTCTTTTCATTCTATATATAATCTGATTAGCCTTGCTGTCTTAGTTAGATTCATTCATAACCATAATATTACTATTCTCTCAACTATTCAAAATCAGCTCGCTCTCATTTAACAAACTCCAAGTAGGTCTACGACTCCACTCAGCTGAATCCCCTTTAGGCTCAAGTATAACTGTTTTCGGGCTCTCTTTGCTCTCGAGCAGGACTTGCTCGCAGGCACTTAAGTAATTGTAACTACTTGGCCTGACTGATATTGCCTATTTCACAAATTATTATGAGGCCCATTCTGTGCCCGTTCTGTGCCGTTTTGCCATTCCCATTTCCGAGGGCATTGCTGTTGTTGTTGTTCTTTACGCCTGTTGTTTAACGGCTTGATGGCAAAAAACGACGCCAACGATGGCTATGAGCCTCATCGCATTCAATTATTTCAGCATTGTGTTTTCCTTCATGTATCTGTATTTCAGTTTCTCTGTCTGTCTGTCTCTCTGTCTGTCTGTAGGTCGCTCTACCCGAGGGCTAGGCGGGTGGGTTTTGCTTTTCTTTTTTTTTTTTTTGGAGCACAGTTAGGTTGAATGGGTGTCGGAACTGGCGTGGTGCGTACGCCGGAGTTTAATCTTATCAGCCAGCTAAGATCGCCCGGGTCCAAAACTACTTCATTTGACTCGCTCGAAACGTTGCGATGGGCGGCGTGAGACGAGGGCGACGGCGACGGCGACGAGGTGAGAGCGAAAGCGTATTGCATAATTTCACAATTTTCCATTTGATGCTCTTTTTGTGCTGCCGCCGTCGAGATGTTTGTCTAATCAACTGTCATTTGTTTGACGTTTCCCTGAGGGCAGGCAACGTCGCTGGCACTGCCACCGGGACGCGCCAGGACGCGCCAGGACGCAGTGCGCATCGTCGCCATTGCCACTCTTGTTGATTACTGCGGGGTGTGCGTCGCTAGATGGCAACAAAAAAGTTAAAAGCCCAAGCGCGTCTCCCCTCCCTCGCCCTGCCTCTGTGTGCCTGCCCCCATGCCTCTGCCTGCTTCTGTCCCGGTGACAATGACAACAAAACGTAAACGTAAAGCCAAATGTTGTTTTCAGTGAATTTGATGACTTTTATGTGCGTTTAGACAAGAGATCAGGCGCTTAAGATGGCCATGGGGTTGCTCGTTGTCGCTTGTTTCGCCTGTTGTTTTGTTGTTTGTTGTTTTTGTCTGTTGTTTGTTGTTTGTTGTTTGCATGCCCATTGTGTGGTGTCCATGTCAATTGGCTTAAGGCGCTTAAAATGATTTCTAATTGGGCAACCAGTCCACAAAGAGTACTCAACGTCTGCATAACTTTACCTGCAATCGGCTATTAACGTAATAAAATAAATTACTTACAGTCTAATCAGCTCATTGCAAGGAAATCATTTTAATAATTTATAGAAATGGACACTGTTAATATAAATCGTTTTAATATCATGTTCGCCTAAGCAGGAACAGAAAGGGAATTAAAGAACTAGAGACTTGAAAGGTAATACTATATATTAGAAAACACTAAACAGATTGAAATGTTTTAATCTACGTCAAGGATAAACTTGAAATGCCTTGAACATTGGGATGCTTAATATAATAGTTTAGTTTAATTATATTTAATATGTTTCTTGATGTTATGCAACATTCGTGCAGATTTAGCCCTGTCTGTCCGTTTGTCCGTCTGTATGAGCCAAAGTATGGTAATGTGGCGCACTCAGATCACGTTTGGTTCAGATAATCCTTAAAATTTTGCCGTTTTCATGAAGGCGAAAAAAGCTTTATTAAACTTGAGTTATCTAACCAGATTCCCATAAATTTGATACAATAACCAACAGCCAACAACTAACTTTATTGTTCAAATTAATCTGTCTCTTGATTTAATGACTTGCGAAATATGGCCAAATCGACTTCGACTTTGAGAATCTTTTTATCAATTTAAACATTATTAACCTTTAGTTATTGGAACAATGTCGCATAAGCTAGTGTCAGCAAAATTTGAACTACTTTTATCTTTATTCTCTACAATTTTGATTTTTTCCATATGCCAAAACTCTCTTCAATAAAAATTAATTAAAACGAATTTCAGTTTCAAAAAAAAAACTTTGTAAAGGACTTATCATTTTAACATTATATATTTATATGCATAAGTTCTCTATGAAAGGTGTACGGATATACATTATATACATATGTTAATAAATTATTTATATAAACACACTTCATCAACATAGCACAAGCCTCAAGTTCTCCATTAATGTTTAATGTTTTCTATATCATTCGAGCTAAAGTCCCGTAATTATTATTATTTTGGACTCTGCTTTATTCTTTTTAAAATAAAACAAATTAAATAGTTGTGTATTATTTCAGCAAGTATTCAAATCAAACGGCGAAAATAAAAATGTTGTTAAAAATGGGTCCATCAGGATAGCTCAATCATCGATATTTTTTATTTTAAATTCTTATAGTATTTTATAAGTGGAAGTTTGTTTCTATGCTACAAATCTACAGTGCTGTCAGCTATTTTATATATTTCAAATGGATATTTAAGCTATAAGCAAAGAGATGAACAGGTATACTGCCGAACATCTCTTTTGCAGTTAACCTGATAACCTAGAGTAATAATAATAATCTAAAATTGATAAAATTGTTTGGAATTTCCAATTTATATAGAAATTAGTCATACAATTTTCATTTTTAAATCGCGTTTAACTTGAATCTTTTAAAACTAAGTTCTCTCAATATTGACCATCTTAGTCTATATTTTCTTGTATATTATTTTGTATGTAGCTGTTAATCAAGCCAATAATATTTGGTCTATTGTTTGTTTTGTTTTCTTTGTGGCAGAGCATTTATTTCGGGCTGGCTTTTTGCTGCAGAGTGTCACATAAATTCCAATTATGTCAAATGTAATATTTTAATAAACACTTTCGCAAAGACAGCGCTAAGAGTGCGAAAGACAATAAATCTCTTGGCTCTGGCTCGGCCACTGAGCTGCTTGGTTGGGCAGTGTCAAAACGCGCAAGCGGGCAATTAATTAACGCCTCATTAAAATGAAGCCGCTGTCGACTTGGATGCCCGTCGACCATGTGGATGAAAACTTTTCTCGACAAATGTGAGAAAATGCCAGACGAACGAGCCAAATCGCTTGGGCAGGTAGCCCAGCCAAAGGCATATGCAGATGCAGCAGAGGCTGGATGTAGGGCAAGGCATGAGACAGACCTCGGTCACATAACGGTTCAGCAACTTATCGATGGCTTAATCAGCTCGTCTGACTGGGACTGGCTCGCATAATGGCTTGATAAAGAGCTGGCAGCTGGATGGCAGCCCAACTAGAAGTCAAATCCCAGTTGGAACATTGAAAATCAGCTCAAATTGCCATTACGGTTTTCGGGCCAATGGCAAAGGTAGATAAGGCCAGTTGCACTGTGAGGATAATGCAGGAGTTTCACCCAAAATGAGATTGCTTTCCTTGCCACAATTTGTCTGTGTGTGTGTGTGAGTGTGTTTGTGTGGCTTGTTCTAACAATACATAGACATAGACATATACATATCTATATTCTTAATATATATATGTATAAATATGTATATCTATTTATATGCCTATGCTCCGTGTGGCACTTTGAAAGGGTTGCGCTACCCACAACCCACGATTCGCCACATTCCCTGGGGCAACATTTTGCGTTTTGGTTTATGCGTCAGACGCAAAGATGCCGCCGTCATTGTCTTGAGCTGCGTCTCTATCTCACTCTCAGGGCTCACTCTCAGCTCTATCGGCCCAGTCGAGGGGAGGGGAGGGAGCTGGGCGTATAAAAAATTGCATTTTTAATTATCAGCTACGCGCCCGCAGGTTAGAAAACTAATTCCGCAGCAACCCTAAGCTGTCAGGGCTGTGTTGGCTTTCATTTGAAATTATGCGGCCGGCCGAAGGACCAGGTCCTCATCGAAAGGCTGGGCGGTCCGACTTGGGCGGGTTTACCTGACGCATTGATTTGACTTGTAGAACATCGCCAATTATTGAACTTTTACAGCGAAAGTATTTGCATAAAAAGGTGCTCTAATTGAATACGCCTCGTCTGCTCGGGCATAGGGCATGGGGGATGGCGGACATGGGACATGGAGCATGCAGCGTTGAAAGGATTTGCCCCACAGGATATGCTGGGAAATTAAAAAAATAAAAATAAAAAATAAAGCGACAGCCGCCCTCGCAACAGCAGCATCCACTATAATAAGAAATTCAAATAAACCGCGCGCTGTCATCTTAAGCTATGCCACGCCTTCTGCTAACGCACGCCCACGCCCACGCCCATGCCCATGCCCATGCCCATGTCGTTGCCCACGCCTCCACCTTTAGGTTCAGCTGGCGCTGCTTTTCCCCATTGTGGGTTTTGCTAAACTTGAGCTTAGCAGCTTTGCCGTCGTCAGGACTCCGCCTGGCATGGCCCGCATTTGTCGCTCTTCTCATTCAGGTCCTTGCCATCGCTGCCGTCGCTGCCGTACCCATGCCCAGGCCGTTTGCCTGCACGCCGCGTCCTTGCGCACTTTCCAGTCGACAGGATTTCTCAAAGATAAGGGAATTGCTCTGTCAAGTAAAGTGATATATGGTCCGAAAGGACTTCAATTTATACAATTTCTCTTATTTTTTCCGCTACTTTTTGCGTTTTTCTGTATGCTCTCCATGCTGTTTGTTGCTTTTTTCAGTGCCATTGCCCATGCTGCTTCTGTTGTTGCTGTTGTTGTTGTTGTTGTTGGCTTCGGTGGTGTTGAAGCTGAGTTGGATTCGGTTGGGTTGGGTTGCGTTGGGCTGGGATTGCTGGCATGCCAACCGTTGGGGAGGGGACCATTTCGGGGCTGCTGCTGCTGCTGCTGCTACGTTCCTCTCGACAAAAATGCGAATATGCGAGTTTAGTTTATTTTTGTGCTTTTAGACAATTTTCATTTATTTGCTGGAGTTGCCTTTCGTGCGGCTCGGAAAAGCAATACGTAAAATGAGAAAATAAGAAAATAAGAATTCATGACCTTCGGTATGTGCTATAATTTAATACACTACTCCGACCAGCATCGCAAGTTATTTGCTTTATTTTTTGTCGGCTGCGATAAGTTGTGGATCACGAGTGAGAGTGTGAGCGGGCTAGATAGCAGAGCCCAGCGCGTAATAAAGTCTGAGGCAACGAGTAACGAGCAGCGAGTAGCAAATGGAGTGGAGTCTACTGTAATATCCTATTCCGAGCTAGCTCTTGGCTCACTTCACTCGCTACTCGTTCGTTTTAATAGCGGGTGAATCTGGGGCATGCCTAAGCCAATATGCTCGGCATTTGTCAAATAGATTCCACCTCAGCATTTTAATGGAGCTTTATGGCATTACATGTGGAAATTAAAATGGACAAAAATAAATAAGATTCTATTTTTTCAGCCAGGGGAAGGCAGCGACAAAGTGGTATTAATACAGACTTGTTGGCTCTGTGATGAGAAACACAAAATATGCATTTTAATTTTAATAAATAAGACAAAATGGCGTCTAGCAGACTTATGAGGCTGAGGCGCCGCCAATAACTGGAGTAGACGACAATGGCGGCCGGCCGGGCCAATGGATATGAAACCAATTTGCTAACCGAGCTGGAGGTGGGGGCGTGGTGGGCAAATACTGAATGCCGATGATGGAGCTGAGCTGACTGTAAGATGAACTTCAAATCTGGCACGAAATGAATAACTTTGCGAGTGAATGAAGCACTGCCGGGTTGAATAGCTGTCGGCCTGGATGAGTCTATGACTTGGCAGACTGAACCAGCACCAGAAGCAGTAGCTGTCAGCTGCACTGCTAAGCGAGGTGGCCTGCAATTGACAGGCGCATTGTGCGGCAACTGTTTTTAGGACTCGCCAACAAAGCGAGCGCCGCGCAACAGGGGCTCGCTGCTTCTACTGCTGATGCTGCTGCTGCTGCTGCTGCTGCGACTGAGGCAGCGACATAGACCCAGAGATCATTCAGTTTTTGGGGGTGGATTGTCCAAGGTTCGAGCAGACCTTTAAGCAAAAATAAGCCAGTCAGCCATGCAATCGCAGTACGTAGACTGCGAATTTGCGTTAAATTATAATTAGAATTTCATTTTTATAGCCAATCACGCGCATATGTGTATGCGTGTGCGTATGTGTATGTGTGTGTGTGTGTGTGTGTGTGTGTGCGTGTCATTGTGGGCGTCTGCCTTTTGTTGTTGTCGCTGGCGCTGTTGTAATGTGTCCTTGGGGCGTCATTTAATTGCTTTTACCAATTTGATTTTCAAGTGCCATTAAGCTCGGCACGCCCAGCCACCCGCATGTGCCGGAAAGTGAGAGCGAAACGATGAAAGTCGAGGCTGCCTACGTTTAGCTGCAAGTGGAAGTGAAAGTAAACGCGCGTGCTTCAATTAATTGGAAAATGAATGAAATTTCCCCCGGCCGCTCGCCAAACATCCTCGCTAGGCAGCCCCAGGCCCCAGTTCATTGTCTATTTTCGGCCAGCGCAGGCTCAATGAAAATGCAACGCGTGACAGTTGCTGCAGCCCGAAAAATGCCCCAACCACGCCCCCGGCTCGTCCCCATGCCCTGTTGGGCCCCATAATTAATCGCGTATGTGCGCGCAGCAAAATTATTAATTGCCACAACTGGCAACTGTCGCCATGTTTGTTGCCCCCATCGTTCAACAGAGCAGGGGGTCACCAACAGCAGCAGCAGCAGCAATGGCAACAGCACGAACCTGACGCTGTCGTCGCTTCGTATTTTCGAACTGAAATCTGACGATGAGGCGGTCTGTCGGTCTGTCGGTCTGTCCGTCTGTCTGCTAGTCTGTAAGTCTGTAAGTCTGTGGCTGCCATGTTATAAGTCGCATGCAACATAGCGGCTAATTGTTAGCAGCTTCCTCCGCGATCCTCCGATGCTTATTAATAGAAAATTAAAGCAATTATCAGTGCAAACGACAAAAAATATGGCAAGGAAATCGACTGAGGAGCTGCTGCTGTTGCTGCTGCTGTTGTATTTTATGCCTCTTGTTGCTGCTGTTGTTGCATGAGTAATTTTTGTGCCACATGGGGCACGGCAATGACAAAAACACGCAGCACCAACTAGAAATGAAGCAGGAGAGAGATCTTAGCGCGCATCGTTGCATTCGCATGAAATTAATTACTTTTGGCACTTTTCATTGAGCAAACATTTCTTTTGGTTTACTTCTCGCTTGTTGTTTCATTCAGCGCCCCGAAATGAAAAATCGTTGTAGAAATTAATTACGCGCCAACAACAGCAACCAGAAACCAACAACAGCCACCACCAACAACAACAACAACAACAACAACAACAACAACAACTGCAGACAACATTTCGCTAAACACAAGAAGAATAAGAAGTAAACGATGAAGATGAAGAAAATCATCATTGGCGCACTTCAAACGCCCGCCAAAAAGCCAAAGCACTCGAGTCTTCTTCAGTCATTCAGTCATTCATTCATACGCTTCATCTATCGACCAAGCAACCATCCATCCATCCATCCATCCATCCGTTCGTGCAGTCTGTGAAATCATCTATCCATCTGCTCTTCAGTCGGCATTTTCAATGCCAAACGCAAACTCAAACGCGAACGCAGGCTAATTAAAGTGGTGTCCACCCACCGACCAAGCCACAACGAATTCCAATCGGAGCTGAGCAACTTGGTCAACTGGATACTTCCTTGGCAGCCGCACGACGCGACGTCCATCGAGTGTCCATCTACTTGATGGCCGCAGCGGCGCTTTTGTGGCCGCTCTTTCAATTTGCACATTTTATGAGGTTTTTGTGGCCTTTTCGACACAAGCATCAACCGCAGCTTCGTTCGACGTCTGAGCTCTGCAGCATTGATCTATGCAAATATCTCGAGATGTACGAGTCATTGGAAAGCTATAAAAGTATTTAGGATTATGGACTGGCAAGGTGGCAAGTATTCAATATGAATTGCATTTAAATACTAATAGAAAGATATAATAATAAAAGTAAATAAAAAATATGAAAATAAAAAAGTCAAATGTAATTTATAATTTAATATATTTATTTGTATTTGTAATTGAGCTAATCCCTGCTTCATTTATTTATATATTTATTTGCATTAATTTATCGATTCGATAATCCTATGCAAAACTATGCAAATGAACGCTTGTAATTAATACAGAAGAAAATATATGAAAAATATAAAACAAATACAGATGCACATGTACTTAAATTTACTTCCATATTTAATAAATCTAGAATATCTTGAAATCGTAAAGTGAAAAAAAATTAATAATAGACTAAAATATTTTTGTTTCATATTCACAATGTATTCTATAATAAAATTGTAGATTTAGAATACATCTAATATTGAAAAATTATCTACTATCTAAGGTATATATATAAAACATATAGAAATAGAAAAAATTAAAACAAACGAAAAGTTTTTTTTTTTTATCTAATTTTATAGTAGTAAAACAATATTTCAGTTTCAGTTCCTATTTAAAAAATTTAAAGCACTTTAAAAACAGAAAAACTAAGAACTTGCAATTTTAAAATATATAAAACATATTTGATATCTTAAGGTGTGTATAATACAGATAAATGTATAAAATGAATTTTCTATTCTTATTCACAACTTATTGAATAAAGAAAATTGTTATGAATATTTTGTAAAGATATTTTCATTTTGAATTTGAATATACCCAATATTGAAAACATTCTCTAAATTATTGATATGTTTTGTAAAATAAGTGTAATAGCCTAAGATACCCAAGCATATACCAGTATATAGTATATACCCTGAACAGCATTGGTGTTTAACGACTGGACGTCATATTTATTAAGACTTGACTGCCCGCTGCGCAACCTTCGTCCCTTTTGCCCACCTTGCCTTGTAAAAGACCGCAGGTTTTAAAAAATAAAAAGTAAAAAAGCCTTGGCAATAATTATATTTTAGTTTTATGGCCTGCAAAAGTGACCGGCCCACCGAAAATGGTCAAGTGCCCAGGCCTGAAGCTCCGGCCGTGTGCCATAAAACACAAACTGTTGCATAAATGACACCTAGACGTTGGCCAGTCGGTGAGCTGGACAGATGGTGAGCTGGTGAGTTGGAGAGGCGATTCCCGAGTTGTTTCGAGAGTTTATTAAAAGCGCTTTCCGTTTTACTGACGTCTGAGGGCGGACTTTGGAGTGTGGAGTGGGAGGTCGTCGAATAATTCAAACAAATTGACAGCCGCACATTACGCAATGGAAACTGCAGCGCTGCACTTTTGCAATGCCAGCCACCAAAATGTGTTGCCAGAGCCAAACCGATACCAGAACCCGATACCCAGGAGCAAGGAGCAGCCATGGGGGCGGGGCAGGGACAGGGCACAGAGACAAATCTAATTGCCGAATGCAGTCGATGCAGAGTGCAAAATCATGTCAACAGCAATTTTCCATTGTTAACTGCGCCGAAATGCCAGCAGATAGAAGAGTGAGCACAGAGTGAGATAGCGAGAGAGATATAGACAGAGAGGGAGGGAGAGAGAACTGCTCGTTTCTGGGCAACCCTAATGGGAGTGTGGAGGCAGAGCTGTAAGTGCGTATACTTGATTATGGTTTTATTAGCACAGGGTTGTCTTGGCTGTCGCTGTCGCTATCGTTGTGGCTGTGGCTGTGGCTGTGGCTGTGGCTGTCGCTGCCTTTGGCATTTCTTTGGCTAATTTCGTAGAAAATCCTTGGCACTTAAATTTCAAAACTAAGTAAATCCCATGCCATGCCCAGCCGTCCCCTCCGCAGATAGTGCGGCGACACCAGCACAGATTGCCACGTACAACTTAATGCGGTCTAAGTGCAATAATATTACTTTACTTCATTTATTTTGCGCAAAAATATAACAAAGATGTGACAGCCAAGAGCGAAGACGACGACGATGAGGAAGAACAGGGAGGAGAGAAGGACCATCCTGGCTGAATCTGGAGCTGAGCACGCAATAATGATGATGTCATTGTCAATGGAAGCAGCAGCCACAACAACAACAGCAGCTACAACAACATTGTCAACGACGCTGGCAAAGCAAAGCGAACCAGAGCAGATGTAACTGAATTAAGCATTAAGTGCGGATATATAAACAACCCTACCGAAAACTGAATGCGTGGACTGCAGATAGAGCCGGACGTGAGGAGCGAGGAGCGAGGAGGAGCTCTGAGCAAAGTTCGTCTTAAAAACGGAAGGAAGCATAAAATAAAATGCAGCAGCAGCAGCAACATCATCATCATCATCATCATTATTGACAACAATGCAGCATTGCTTTTTCCATCTCTCACTACAGCTGTCTCACTCTCTCTCTCTCTCCCTTATGCATGCCAGCATAAATATGCAAAGATTTTAAGAAATTATTGCGACTTTTATAATTTTGCCAACACACAAAACACAAATTTGTTGACATGCGCAAAGTATTTGCCACAAAGTGCAATCGATGCACGATTTGTTGTGCTGCACAGCGCCCCACAGACTCCTAAATTCACATTTATATATATATAAACATATATATATTTATATATATATATACATATATTCGTATGTGTCTATGCATGCTTGAATTGGTGTTGGGTTTATCTGCAATATCTAAATAAATGTGGATGCATTCTTACAAAACTGTCCGTTTGCGTCATGTTTTAGTTCGCAATTGAATTTACTTCGTTTGTATTTTTGCTGGCTGACAAAATGGCATTGGGGGCGTTGTAGGGGCGTGGCCAGTGTCTTGTAAGTAATGTATGAAAATCCTGGCCAAAAGTCAACTGGCAGACAACAAACATTTTTGATTGCAGTCGAATGCATTAAAATTGATTGCGAATTTGAGACTTGAGTGAGAATGAGAATGGGATATAAGTATATGTAAATAAATA
Source organism: Drosophila hamatofila (assembly GCA_035045345.1). Classification (NCBI taxonomy): domain Eukaryota; kingdom Metazoa; phylum Arthropoda; class Insecta; order Diptera; family Drosophilidae; genus Drosophila; species Drosophila hamatofila. The sequence goes on along the minus strand of JAWNPA010000020.1, from coordinate 30,187,901 downwards.
TATAAAATTCTGTATATATATATATATAATTAATTCTAATTAGATATAGTCTCATAGCAATTCTACTAAATTGTTTAGAATTGAAAGTACTTGAAACTTGTATACAATTTCGACAACAATTCATTTAAGCTTTTTCGTGGTATAAATATCTACTCAGCTTCTTCTTCTTCATCATCTTCTTTCAGCCTAATAGTAACTCATTTATCTTCAATTTGAATTCACACACTCAAATCAGGTCTCCGAAGAGAGATAGAGAGATAGAGAGAGAGAGAGAGAGAAAGAGAGAGAAGGAGAGAGAACAAGAGCACTTGAGAATCTGAAGTGCACACATAATCGGATCGTTTAATCTGCATTGGAAATCATTATACCCATTAAAGTCAAGCAGTCCGGGCGTACCGCATAACAGGAGTATGGCTACCCGCAGCCACAGAAACCTCACGCATTTTGCAGTTGCTCCACACACACACACACACACACACACACACACACACAGTCACAGTGGGTTAGTCGAATATATTGACTATAATTTATGCCCGCCGATTGTTTTGAGCACATTCGCACACTTCACAATCTGTTAGAGTTACATTTTTATTGACAAATTGCGTTGATTTTTGCTGGCGGCATCCATGAGGGCCGCTCCACAATGCCCGATGCCCGATGCCCGTTGCCCGCTGCCCGCTGGCAGTCGATGGGCTGCGTCAATGGCACTTCAAACTGCAAACGACCGGAACTAGCAATTGTCATTTTTGTGAGTGCCCTCCCGCACGGCAACGCGCATCGACAGCTCGACAATCAAGCAAACAAATTCAATTATGTAAATTTAGACATCAACAGATACAGAGGCCCAGATATAGATACGGATACACACACAGACACACACACACACACACTGACGCACGCATCTGCTGTCATCTAGATGGGAATATAGAGAGGCTGCGTTTACGAATACGAATTATGCCAGGAATGCCATAGCTGTCGCATATATGGGGCAAGTGCATAGATCCAATGAAAGTGTAAAGCGAAACGAGGCAAAAGTCAAAGCTGCCCCAACGCTCCAACGCCTGTGCCACATGACATCTGTAGAGGCTATTACAGCCGCCGCCGCCGCCGTTGGCCCACGCAGCGAGTGGACGCTATGCCAGGCGAGGCGAGACGAGCGAGGTGAGGCGAGGCGAGGCGAGGCCAGGCCGGGCCAGACCAGGCCACGCCACGGCACGTTAATCGCTCTAAATTTTTCATTGTATCAATTGTCAAAACAAAGTTTTGGATTGTCGCTACATGGCCCAAGTCAACGATTCCACATGGAGCTACCTCCTTCCTCCAGCGCAGACGCTGACGATGGCGACAACGTCCATGGTGTTACTTTCAATTGAACTTAATTAAATTTGTAAGTGAATCTAGTGCGGGCTGATGGCGACGGCAACGGCAACGGCAACGGCAACGGCAACAGCAACGACGACGATTGCCATTCACTTTTCCCCCCATTTACTGGGGCATTGCATTTCAAGAGACGACAGTCACAAGAGCTGACAATGAGGAACTGGAACTTAGATTGGGACTGGGACAAGCGCGAATATCGCACCACGCATCGCATCGCATCGCATCGCATTGAGCTGCATAGCCTTTGTCTGGAGCGACAATTTACATAATTTAAGTCATTTAAATTATCCGAAAACATTTCAATTCATTTCTGTTACTTGCACCCACTGCCACTGCCACTGCCACTGGCAACGAGCAACCGGCAACTGGCGCACCCACTCCCAAATTCAAATACAATTCGACTTTGACTCCGACTCCGACTCTGACTCTGACTCCGACTTTGCCATTGTAGTCTCGTGAATGGTCGCATTGCCTCTTATTGTTATCGTCGTCGACGTTGTCTGAATGATTTTGCGATTATGTAAAGTGCATTAATGAGCCTCGGACTGAGCTCGCATCCACAGCTATAGCCACAGCCACAGCCACAGCCACAGCCACAGCCGGAGGCATTGCCAATGAGTGGATGGATAGCTTGACAGCAGTGCCTTGAATGGGCTCCGTATCACATTACAAAAGACAATGGACACGGCTCAAGCAAGATTTTGGCACCGCTGACAGAAACCGAGCTAACCAAATTAGCCAAGCTGATTTGGTATAAATTTCATTCCCGTCACAACGGAGTTCTATTGTGGGCGGCATAATGCAATTGCGAATACAAATCCTGAATGAATTGCGCTTTAAGGGCAAACTCCGGGAGAATTACAAAGACTTAAAAGCCATTTGGATTCATATGTAGAATAACTATTTGATATTTAAGTAAGAATTGAATTCGATTCATAGAGATGTTTGTATTATCTCATATTCAACTAAGAATTTCTATCTTATCAAAGCATCGCTTAGTAAAATTAAATATTATTAACTCCATTTGAACGCCTCTTTTATTTGCTTTGATCTGGGATACATTAAAGCGAACTCTGATCCTGCTTAAGTTCCCACTGATCCCCTTGCTGAGAACAAGACCTATGCACAAACACTTGCCTAGGAGGCACACGCTCTCCGACTCAGCGACAACGACGATGATGATGCCATAAAAGAGATAAACCCGTCGCATAAAATGGTGTCACATATGCGCAACATTAATCTGTTTTGAAATTATAAAAGTGGAGTGTACACAGCTTGGCTGGAATAAAAAATAAAAAAGAGAATATAATGAAATTAAAATAACAACCACCACGAGAAGAGACCAAGCCAGGGGCTGAAGACTTTGTCTGCAACTGCGACTGGCAAATCGCGGGAACTGAGATGAGGGAGACGCCAAACGGGGCTGTGGCTTTTGTAAGCGCAGTTTACAATGCTCACACTCGCTCTCAAATCATATTCATATGCAAAACAAGAGCAACAGTAACAGCAACGGCAACGGCAACAGCAACAGCAACAGCAACAACAGCAACAACACAATGGCAAAATGTAATGATGCCAACACCAAGCGTGACAAAAACAACAACAGCAACAAAGGAACAGGAGGCAGCATCAGCAGGCGACAGGAGGCAACAATAACGAGGGAATTACGAGCATCAAAATGCGCAATGAAAATAAATTAAAGTTTCGAAACAACAACAAACTAAAAGCAGCGCCAGATTACAACGTCGGACAGGGGTGGAAGGAAGCGGAAGAAGAGGATGAGGAGGAGCAGGAGGCAGGAGGCAGCAGGCAGGAGGCAGGAGGCGGGGAGCAAGTGCAATTGCCACAAGTGTACAATATGAAGAGCTTTATGTAGGTGGACAACGCGCGACAAGGAAAAACTTTGGAACTTTGTTAAATAAACGTAAGAAATTTGCATAAAATTGACAGCGAAAATTTTGTTAGCCACCGCATAATGGCTACTTGGAGCAGCTGTAAACAGCTCGTAAAAGTAATTACAGCTGCCGCCGACCGAGGGCGGGCCTCAGAGGCGGGGGTGTTGGCTGGTGTCACAAACGACCAGGCCTCCGACTGTCCAATGTGTGTGTGTGAGTGTGGGCGGGTGTACGGATGTGTGTGTGTGTGTGTGTGTGTGTGTGGCGAGTTACTAATTATAGGCAACTTAAACGCAACTAATTTTCACACTTGGAAAATGATTAAAACTCCATTTGTGGTCGAGTGTGTGCCAGAAGCAACAGCGCAGCCCAAGCAACCAGCTCAGCACCTTGGCTAATTAATATTAATTGAATTTGTTGGTCAAGCATGCGTCTGCGACTGCATGCGTGTGTGCGAGTGTCTGTGCGTGGCAATCCGCACAGCTGTTGTGCCATTGAAGTGGAATTGGAATTGGAAATGGAATTAGCAGCGGCTGCCAAATAGGAAGCGAAGGTGAAGAAGAAAAGTGCATATATAGTTCACACCAACTGATGGCCAACTAATGCCCAAGCCGCCGTCCAACACCGTCCGCAGGTCACGAAAGGCTGAGGTGGAAGCGTGTGCCCCGCATCACAGCCGAGTTCCAGGCAATTATAGTTCAATTATTGGCCGGCGAAGGTGAGCGAGACATATTGGCGGACCTCACCCTTTGTCGGTCTGGGGTCAGCTGTGATCCGGATTGAGATCGGTATTCGGATCGAGGCACGGTCACCCAGTTGTCCAGCTGACAGTTGGCAGATTGCGACCAGGCACCCACATCAATTGTCAGTTGCCAAGCGTTTCGAGAGTCTGGATTTCACACACTTTCAAAAGGAATCGGCTATATACATATATGAGGTATGTTCTTATGTTCTTACTGTTGTCAGATAGAAGAAGCTTATCTTATTATAAAATAAATAACACATCACTTCGATTAGGTTTTCATAATCTTTTATTTCATAATTTATTACAATTGAAAATTATGTTCAATATTTTCTCATAATTCATAATTTTGTTCCTTCTTTCTCCAAGTTGTTGTTCTATTTACCTCTCCAATATGCTCATAATCTTAGGGTTTCTGTTTTTATTTCTTTACATAGAAGCTTCAATTAGTTTATTAAGTTAATGATACTTTTTGTGTTTTTAATATAATTAAGTTTACTTTTATATAATCCATTGTTTTCATGTTTTCTTTTTCTTTGTTTAATCCTAGGAATTTAGTTAAAGTTAATTTTTACACGCACAAACATTTATTTAATTTATTTCATATAAATATATTATTATTATTATTTCTTGGGTTTTCTCTTTTTGCATGTTTATTGCAACTGTTTGGAGTTAGTTCTCTCTCTTTTACTAACTCTTATCTGACGCACACACACTCTGTTCCTTTCGCTCACTCGTTCGCTCATTCGTTCGCTCGCTCGCTCTCTCTCTCTTTCTCCCTCTGACTTTCTTTCTCGTGTGGCTGTCTCGTTTGCTCTGCTACTATATATATATGTTCCGATGCTGTCGCGTGGGTAAGTTGAAAGTTGTATAAATTGTTTGTGCACTTTTAGTCTATGCTCAGGGTTTGCATTTGCTTCGGTAATTACCAACTAGCATTAAATACAATTTTAATAATAATATTTTCATATTTTTCTTTCATATTCTGCTTTTTGTTTTCTGTTTTCGTTTTGTTTATAATGTATGCAAGTTCATGCGCTATTTACAAAATATTTTCAATGAGAGGCTATCAAAAATGTACAATATTTATTAAATATACGTATGTATGTATGTAAATATAATCATCGTAATAAATGTTGCTGTTGTCCTTAATAATCATATTAAATATTTACGGCGTATACATTAAAGTTTCGAGAAAAATCACATTTTAATTTAAATTCTGATACGAAAGAAGTTGAAACATAAAAAGCATATTACAAATTATCTCATATACAATATGTATTCATTTGTAATTGTTGATAGCATTTATTTCTAATTTTTTCATTTCTTTTTTTTTTTTTTTTGTTTTTTGTAATTTTTTGTATTTTTTCTTTTAGCATATTTTAACGCCTATCAACACTGACACATAACGGGCACTTTCAAAATGCCAAGCAAGCGGTCACCAAGATACAAAATAATTGAGTTTCTAAATTACTTTCATCTAGATTCACTTTTAACATCGTTTTTAGCGGTTTCAATTTACAAGCGTTCAGTGGAAATGCTCTTTGGCTAACATGTTGACTCTAGGAGAGAAAATGGTCAATGTATAAAATGTACGAAAAGTAAAAGAAGTTTTCAAGACCTCTTAATGAAAAAACGAACTACACAAAAGTTTTTACTCTCTCCGAGATTTTTAGTCGCCCTCAACATGTTAACATGGATTTTCTGGATTTTCGCAAGTTCCATCAAGTTGCCATTTGGTTCCTTTGCTTAAGACGTATATTACTAAATTAATTATGTATGTTTCTGTTTTTCAGTTTAAAAATTAATAATAATATATCTAGTAATTTATAGTTTATATTCTATATATATATATATAGACTCGTATACTTCATTCGCTCATTCCATGCTTTGGTTTTTTATTTTTTAGTTTTCTTTTTAAGGCGTTCTGTACAATTTGCGATTAATCGTTTCTCAAGTCAATAGTGTTGATTATTTAACTAGCGTTAGGTCTAATATATTACTATCAATGCATAAATCGTATAATTTTGTATTTTTTAGAGAAAACATTCGCTTTTCTCTCGATTCTTTTCTTTACACGGCTTGCAAAAAAACGTTCGCCTTTAGCAGTTTGTAAATAAGTTTTCTGTTTGTGCGAAACAATAGCATAATTTATAAGTATTAAATGGTGTATTCTTTGAGAAGATTCGTATACGTTTTGAGTGATTGTTTCGACAGTAGTCAGTAAGTAGTGTCTGTTAAAGAAATTAGAAGTTTCCATGTCAAAGAAGCTCTATCGATCTTTATTAAGTTAAGTAAATGATCTCTCATTGAGCTCGAGAAAAAAATATAATCCTAGGTACTCACAATTCTTACATTTGTTTCAGTAATCCAAAATGAAATACAACACTAAAATGTTCAGTTTGTTTCTCTTCTTCATTTACGTATATTCGTTACGATTTTAGATTTAATATACTCTAAAAACTGTGTAAATTCAATTTAAACGCACTTGTGCTTGAATTCAGTTCAATTTTATAAATTTAAAGAATATTTTGCAACTTATTCTGAATAAATTCTATGAGTGTGTGAGTGTATGAGTATGTGATTGTTATATATCCAATAAATAGTTTCAATTGAGAGCAATTGGAGCTGCTGAAAAGTTTGAAATCATATGGAAAATAAGAAAATGAAATAAAAAGACCAGAAATCGTATTTTTGCAATTGTTTTTCATATATGCATTTTACTCTTATTTTCATCATTTAATCATCATTCACGTTTTTATAATTAAATCATTAATTAAGTAAATGTAATAATAATAATAATAGTAACTAAATATAACGCATACAAATTAAAATACATAAATAAAAATACAATTAAAAATTATTCATAATTTATTATTATTTATATCTGTATCTGTATTGTGTATGTGTATAGTATATGTATGCTTATGTATGTGTGTGTACTTCCTCTTTAGATATATATATATATATGATCGGTATATTCATAGTCAAACATGTGATTTTATTTTCTTGGAAATAATACTACAAATACACACAAGAACCAAAACTTGTAAATCAACTTCAAAATATTTTTGTTTTTTAATTTTTCAATTTTTTTTTCTTTTTTGCTTTTTAAAATTAAATTCAATTTCTCATAATTTTTTCTTTTCTCATTTTTCTCTCTTAAGTTTTGCAACGCGTAAAATTAGAAAACAATTCAATTTATTTAAGTTAGAGCGTTTAACCTAGGATAAGACATAAGCATATACATAAGTAAATAGTTGGTAATTAATGTATTAATTAGGTTAAATTAGTTGCCGTTGCTGTTTACTATATATGTATATATATACACTTGTATGCATACGTAAAAACAATGCTAAACACTAACTAATAAAAAAGAACAAAAGCGTTTACTACAACTGACTTGTTATAGGTGTAATTTAAAAAGAAACTAAATTCTAGCAAAGAATTTTCCGTTCTGTTATTTGTGTTTTTCTCAATTTTTTTCTGGTTTTCCACTTGCGATTTTTCGGGCGGCGCATTTACTAAATTCATGTTAAATAACAAAAAAACAAAAAAAAACCTAGTTCGCCAAGCAAATGAAATTGCTTTAGCCTAATTTGTAAATTCTATTTCGTTTTGGATTGCGCCTAAATTCATGCTTTGAAATATATTTTTGCATTTGCCTTTTGTAGCTTTTCGAAAGTAAAAATTTGCATAAATTAAATATAATTAGCAAGCTTTCGTTGCTCTCTCTCTCTCTTTCTCAATCTCTGTGTGTGTGTGTGAGTGTGTGTGTGTGTGTATGTGTGTCTGGCTTCTGTTTTGTTTATTTAACTTATATCTAAGCGTTTCATTTTTGTTTATGCATAAATATCTTTCTCTTCTTTATATTTTGTTTTCATTCAATATTTATTTTGTTGCATGTGTAGTTGTTATGTATGTTTAAGGTATACACAAATAGTTTCTTTTAAAATTGTTGCTGTTGTTGTTGCTGCTGCTGCTACTCCAGCTGCTGCTGCTGCTGCTGCTGTGGATGCTAGTGATACTGTTGTTGCGCCTGCCTTTCGATTAGCTAATATCTTCTGTGTGTGTGTGTGTTTTTTATTTTTTTGTATTTTGTTTTTGTTTTGTGTTTTGTGTTTTGTTTTTTATTAGATTTTACTACAGTTTTTACTTCATCTATTACTTGACTGATATTGCCACTCGGTTTTGTAAGTTACACGGTTCAAGGGTCCTTCCTGGCCACTCTCTGTCTTCGCCTCTGCACTCGCTCTGCTCTAGTATGTAGTTGTAGGTTTAAGCTATGATTTTGGCTTTGTCGCTATCAGCGTGCTTCTCAACATCCGCTTGCGGGAACGCTCAGCCATTGCCCTCCACTTCCGCTATCGCTGTCGCTGCCGCTGCCGCTGCCACTGCCGCCGCCGCCGCCGCTTCTGCTTGGGATTGGGTGTGGAGTCCAGCTGAGGCTTCCGCAGTCGCGCCGTGTCCGTTGCCGGCGCTGGATTACAAGTGCTGTCCATAGTATTCGGCGGGCGGGTAGTGCGGATAGCCTTGATGGAAGCCCGGATCACCGGGCGGACGATGCATCATGTGCGCCTGGCTGTCCATCATGTAGCCCATGGCATCGTGACCATAGCCGGAGGGACCTGGATGCGGTGTATAAACTGTTGAAAGTTGCATTGGGCAAGGTAAAAGAGAAAAAAATGCGCATAATTAGAAATTGCGTGCGAAATTAGACAAAGCTTCTAATTAATATCTCTTTGCTCTGCGCCATTTCATAGTTATGGATATTTTTTTGTTTTTTGTTTTAATTTCTTATTTCTAGTGTAACAATTTGATATTTACCTGCTCGATTCGATTGATCGATCATTGGCTGCACAATTCTTCGTCGCGCGTTGATAAACCTGTGAAAGAGTCAAGCAAAGATTTTTGTTTTAGTTTTTAATTAAGCACAAGACAGCGACTGGATTTATGAATTATTTATAAACTATTTCAGTGACGGCTGTTGCTGTTGCTGTTGCTGCTGCTGTAGCTGCTGCTGGCGCTGGCGACTGCAGGGATTTGCAGCACCCTGCTTTATGTGCGCAACTTAGCCATAAACTAAACCAAATCTTGGCCAGAGTCACACTTTTTGCTCCAACAGTCGGGCCACATCAATGGCGAGTGGAGGAGAGCCGAGCAGCGGGCAGCGGAGCCAGGGAAATGGAATGGCCGGCTTTACAAAGCCCAATGCCGACTTTGGTTATGATTGTCGTTTAATAAATGCAATAAGAAATAATAAGCAGGCAGTTGCTGCGCTGCAGTTGCTGATCCGCTGCGTGAAGGATCAGCGACGAAAAGACCAAAGAAATGAAATGATTAAAGCAAAAAGCCGCCATCACCACAGCCACAGCCAGTTCCGTGGAGTGACAGTCGGTGCTGTGGCCGATGTTACCCACATGGGTTGACACACACACACACACACACATTCGAATAGTAAGTATGAAAAAAAAAACCTAAAATAATAACAAGCCCGTCAGACATTAGCCAAAAACAACAATGAGCTAACCTCATTGAAAGTTAGCCGAGGTTAATGCTCCGAAAGCTTCCGCTGAAATCCTTTACTCATGTCGTTTGTATACACATATATACATATATATCTCTTTACTATATGTATAAGGATTGGTTTGTGTTTTTCTTTTTTTTTTCAATTTGCAGTTCATTTCTGTTGCTGGCTTTGCTCATTTTGAGGCGGAAATTGTTGCAACGCCCTGAAATCGTTTATCAAAACGACAAAATGGAATTGAGTTCCGTTGCGTTTTTGGAACGTTTCAAGAGACAGGCAGCTGGAGTGAGTGAGAGTGAGAGAGGAGTGAGAGAGAGATAGAGATAGAGCAAATGTGAGAGGATGTAAGCTGCAAATCGATTTGGCCGCTGGCTGCTGACTTGATTGGCTGCCTTGGCATCCGAGCTGTGTGGCAGGCGCGTGTGGCAGGCAGTTGATGCTTCCAGCTACCAGGCAGACCCGCATTCCACATTCCGTATCCCATGTCCCACACTAATGTCCAGCGCAATAACAACAATATAACAGAGCAGCACATTTGCAGCGTTATTTATGTACTTACGCCATAATTATAACTTTTTTCCAGCTCTGCAGCTGTAAGTAAGCGTTAATATTTAAAACTTGGCTACAACAGAAACTTTTTCGATTACCGCAGTGAGCAGCAGGAGCAGCAAAAACTGATTCTCAAGTCCTATGCCTGTGCCTCTCCAGCATTTCTTTCTTATTCTTATTGGGTGTTAATGTACTTTTACTCTCTCACTCATTCTCTCTCTCTCTCTCTCTGTCCATCTCTCTTTTCCTCGTGGTCATTTGAATTGCTGCTTACGCAGTTTCTTTCTTTCTGTTTGCCCCGCAAATTGCGCAAAATAAATACACATTTAGCTGCCGGGTGGTGGCACCACCCGATGCCAGTGGCCATTCCCCATGGATTAGTGCTTTGGCGAAGGTGTCGTCTGCCAGCCCATAAATAACCAAAAGTGTCAACATTTTATTTTGCTATTTTCTGCTAAGGTTGTTGCCTTTTTTCTTTCTCTTCATCTACAACTTCTTTCTTTCTTTTTTTTCCTACGTCCTGCTGTCTCTTCTCCTCCTCGTCTCTGTCTTATCGCCGTTGTCTACGCAGCGTTGCGTGCTTAAGCGAAATGGGCAAGGGATCCTTGCAAGTCCTTGCCAGTCCTTGTCGCCGTCGCCGTCTCTACCGACGCTGCTCGTATTTGTTAATTTGCAGTGTGCTTCAGTAAGCGCGAAATTCAATTTAATTGAGCTGAGTGCCTGCGTTAGAGCAGCCACCACTCCACCACTCCAGCACTCCAATATTCTAGCACTCCAGCACGCCAATGCTGCGCCACCCAATAGCCCCAATGACATTCGGCCAACCCACTCCTGGCCCCAAATGCGGCTCACACATTTTTCGCTAGATTTTATTATGGCCTGTCCCTGCTTAAAAGCATTCCATGGCACAGACATGGGGCCAACAACTGCATAAAAGATTCAGCAACGCTTTTAACTGGCGCTCAAGCTTTTGTAGCAACTGCTGCCCCCATCTGCGACCCCGCTTCCCACTCTGAGTGGCTCTCTGCTTTGCCCAGTCTCAAATCTGGCTGCAACTTGTGCATCCATTGCCTGGAAGGTTGGTTGTCTTGTCTTTTGCATTGGCTGCCAGGTGTCAAGTTCTGCACCATGTCGCATAATGTGCAAAATTTGATGAAGTCGCCTCGGCTGCTTCTCGGCCTGAGAGCTTGCCACATTGGCTAGGATTTGTGCGCCTGTCATTGTCCCGTTGCCAGCTACATTCGTGCAACATGCTACATAACTTTATTCACCACATTTCATGGACCAGGCATGCTTCAGCTCTTCAAGCTCCTCAAGCTCTTCAGCTCTTTGGCCGCCTTATAAATTGGTTCGGCCTGCTTTCTGTAAGTTGATACCTTTAGCTGTCTGTGTGTGCTCTGATCCTGCTTAGAGTTTGGGTTCTAGTTCCCCATAAAGCGTGCAACTAATGGCCTGGCCTGCAAAGTGTGGCACAGCCAACACGAATCGAGATGCCGTAACTCAGATCTCTGACTCTCTATATCAAATAGATAATCTATGCAACTGAAGGCTGCTCTCATCCGATCAGCTTATCTTTTATCTATTATTATAAAGTATCTTTCTACTTACCAATTGTTAACTTGCAGTATCGTCAGGCCAGTATCCTGCGCCAACTGTTTTTTTTGGTCCTCGGATGGGTAGGGATGCTGCAAAGAGAGAAGAGAAGGGAGAAATGGAAGGGCCAATTAATATATGGACAGCGCTCACAATTCAATTAACAGGGCCAGTGGCACAGCCTAGAAGATTTACAATCTATCAACCTGGCACTGGCTGCAGCAAGTGGAGCTACGCCGATCAATCATTGCCAGTTCTGCTAGCCATGGCTGCTCCACAGACAGACATATAAACAGTAATCTATGGAGAAATTCAACCTGTCAACGAACGGCGCTGTTGCACTTCAGCCAACTAGCCAAGCTGGGGTAAACAGAGTTTAATATATTTGTATTGTGTTTCGTTTTCGTTTTTGTTTTGGTCTCTTGGCTAAATACTTATCTGCATCTGTGGCCAGTGAGTGGAGTGGCCTGCTTATCAGGCGCTGCCACTCAAAATGTCCTCAATTTTGATGCAGTTCGCTTTTCGGTAGCGCCAACTAGGCAAACAAACAAATGCAGTTGGGATTGGGATTGGGATTGGGGCTGGCCGAAACTTCTCATAAATCTTGCAGCCAGCGCGCCGCCACAGTGGCGTCAGTGAGCAAACAGAACCAACCGCCCCACCCACCAACACTCCTGCTACCCCTCCCACTAGCTACCCCTGCCTCGCTGTGTAGCTAATCTAATCGGCTGGCGCTTATTACAATTTTCTATTTTTATTTGCTGTTGTCGTCGCTTGATTTCTAATGTTGACTCAATGAGCGTTTGTGCCGCAGACAGTCTGAGGTTTCACCTGGAGCTGACGGAAATGGCTGTCAATCTTTTGGCTTTAGCTTTGGCTTTGGCTTCGCTTGGGCCTTTTGTTTGGCTCGATCCTTTGGCGCATGCGTCGCTTGGGCTTTGTTTAACCCTTTTTGGCGATGCGACCAACGTTTCCGGCAGCTGTGGGCGTTTCAATTTTGCCACTCGTCAGGACACTGCCTCAATTCCAATCGACCCCTCAACGTTGCGTCTGCTCGCCTGTTCGTTTGTGTATTGTGATTTTGCGGTTGCCGGCAATTGAACTTTTGAGCGATGTGCTGCTCGCCGCTCTCGCAGTCGTCTGCAAATGCAATTTGCCTTACACACAGGAAGCAATTGTTGTGCCACTGCTGCTGAAATTTACCGTTTTCTTAGCCTCACACACCCGCCACTAGAATATATATATGGACTGTCACTTATATACAACTGCAGGTATATATATACATATATAAATATATAGTTATATACCAAATTGCATATATATATATTGTTGTAGTTTGTGCATTCAGTATTCAATATGCAAGTGCTCAAGTGCCAGGAATTTCGAATTCCATTCGAAATGTGCAACGCAGCACATCCTTGTCGCTTGTCTTGCTATCCACTGTCTCTCTGTCTGTCTGTCCGCTTGGCCTGCATGTCCTGCGTAATGTCTGTAATGCAATTTAGTTGCCTTGTTGTCCTTGCACATCCGTGCACACCCATTCTGGGCTGTCGTCTGTCGCTCCGCCCTCTACCCTCCGCCCTCCTACGTCCTCCTCTTGCTCCTTAAATGCATTTGCCTTATTGTTTGTGTTTAATAAATTTTGCGTGTTGTCTTGTTGTAGATATTGTGTATGCATCTTATAGTCTCTCTGTGTGTCTCTCTGTGTGTGTGTTTACGTGTCGGCTGCCCGGCAGCAATATTTGTTTGCTGTCCTGCACAGGCCAGGCCAGGCACCACGCCCACCGCCAACCCTGCCGCTCGCAGTTCAGCTCTTGACAATAGCCAATACGAAAACTAGTATATGAAATTTGTGTATTGACAAATAAACGTAGATGTCCATGTAAATGCAATGGACATGCCAATGGCAATGTTCCCAGACCCAGCCCCAGCCCCCGACCCAGCCCCAATTCCACTCGCAGTCTGCTGCTGCACCTCGTTTTCAGGGGGTTATAAAATGCTCAAGAAGTCAAAAGGCATAAATTACAAGCAGGTAAATTAAAATGGAATTTATAGCATACTTTGTGGCGTTCATCTATTTAGAGAAATGCTTTTACCCAGAGCAGAATGTGCATATGCACAGTGCTGGCTGAGGTTGACATTATTGCCCTGCCAAGCTGGCTGTGTTGTATTTATATATACTCTCTTCGGACAGCCATTGCAGCTGCCCAGTTAAAGCAGCAGCCACTAGTTCATTACCATCCTGTCTGTGGCTTATCAAAGGCGCATTAATGCCTGTCGCGCTGCTCTCATTTGACCGCCTACTGCTGCTGCTGCTGCTGCTGCAGCTGCTGAAGGTGGCTCCATCAGCAGCTACGCTGTGGTGCGCCAATTACGCTAATGTAAGTAATTATGCATTTCGCACACCACAAATCCCCCACACACACACCACACACACACACACAACTATCGACAGACAGACGGACGGACAGACGAAGAAGCTAACCAAGCAGGCGAGTGCAAACATGTCAAGTGAAACAAAGTCCATTTGGTTTATTAATTTACCATACGACAAAATAATTAATTACTGTCACGCCTTTAAGTTGCTTTTGCCATGTCGCCGCCTCGCATTCCCTCTGCCTCTGGCCATGTCTTCGCTTGCCTGCTCCTCCTCCTCCTCTTGCTTCTGCCTTCGCCTAGGGGCAGGGGCCACTGTTTTTGCCATTGTCTGCTTGTCGCTTAACTCGCTCCACTTTTTCCACATATTTTCGCTCGTGTTGTGTTTATTTAAACTTGGCAAATGAATTTAAAACAATCACCACACTCAAACACACTCTCACACACACTCAGTTAGGTGTATATAGCCCTTCAGCTCCCCCTCAAGTGATGTCGACAAGTGCCAGAAACCTCAGGCATAGGCCTATGTCTCGATTGTGGCCTGCAGCTTTCTCTCTCTCTCTCTCTCACTCTCTCTCCCTCACTCACTCACTCAGTCAGTGTGCTCTCTGGTCTCCCTGGCCACATGATGTCAACATGACTGCAATGCCGTGACACATGGCACAACAAGCCCAAGACGTCGACTCCGGCTCTGGCTCTGGCTGCGACTATGGCTCGGTAATGCACACGTACAACCGGCCAGAGACGCCGCCGTCGACACCGCCGCCGCCGCCGCCGCCGCCATTAACAACGCCAAATGCGACGCCATTTGTGAAACAAGCTGCAACAACAGCAGCAACAACAGCAACAGCCGCCACTGCAAATTGCTGCGACGTCGGTGAAAATTGCAACGGCGTCGCCGTCGGCCTGTGGCAGCCATTATGAAGATTTTTTCCAGTTGCACTACATGTCTAAACAGAGCCAAATGAGTGTTTCCACTCCAGTGGAAAGCGAGATAGCATGATAAGCACAGAGGGAGACAGAGAGACAAAGAGAGAGAGAGAGGTAGAGGTAGAGGTAGAGGTAGAGGGTACTGCACTAATCGCAACTTTGTCCTCATACTCAAAGTCGTCGGCGTCATCATGTTGGAGCAACACAAACACAGCAAAGGCAAAAAAAAGTAAAAGAAAAATAATTTGCAACAATCGCGAGTCGAGGCACACACATATAGAGATGCCCTACGGCCAGCGTATGCATGTGTGTGTGTGTGTTTGTGTGTCAAAAGGGTCAAGAAACTGACAAAGGTAGGAGAGCTGAGTGAGCCAAGGGTTAAAGTGCCACACTTGCTGCTTTTTTTTTTTTTTGAGCCCTCGCAAACATGGGTTATGTTTGATGTGCTTGAATAGTAGTTGGGCTTCTACCGAACATCGTCAGACGTAGCGCATCTTGAGTTCGTCTTGGCCCAGAACGATAAACATGCCACACACCAAGCGCCGTCGCGCGCTGTGGGCTGCAACATGTAACATGATCGCTGACAACAATGCAACGCTTGCAGCGCAACGTTTTGGCCATTTTGCAGACTTCTTTTTTTTCGGGGTTACTTTTGCAACGGCAACGGCTACAAACGGAATCGAAAAGCCGAAGCCGACAAGCGTCAAGCGAGGCCAGACGTCGGCCGGAAGAAAATTGCGCATGGAAAGAGTTTCATGGGAGCTGGCATATGTGTGACTGGTAAACGGGAATGGGATGGGGGAATGGGAATGGGAATGGGAACGGTACTCGGGACTGGGCACATGTGGCAGCCAGCGAGTAGGCGGAGCACGCGAAATGAGACTTTTTGCTCGTTGCTTTGCCGTTGCCTGCAATGCGCGCCAAATGTAAACAAAATATTCGCGCGCCTGCCATAATTATGGCAACAACAGCAGCAACAACAGCAACATCAACAACATCAACAACGGCAGCCATGCATTGCATTGCCCTCGTTCCTCGGCCGATGTCTGCCAGCCTGCCTGCCTTTTGTTTTTGGTTGGCCAGCCAGTGCGCTTAACCCAACCCCAGTCGCAGCTGCAGTCGGCATTCCCTTTCCCCCTTGCCCCAGCCAACTGCAGTGTGCACTTCATTAGCACCAACGTCATCGTCATCGTCGTCGTCGTCGTCGACGTTGTCGTCTTATTTGGGGTCTGGTTTTTAACGACTTTAGCAACGCCATCGTCGCCATAGTCAGCCAGCGACGCCATCCGCAATGGCAATGGCTGACGAGCTGGCATCGAGTTTCACTTGGCAGCCGATGTCTGGAAAACTGTTAATTATGCCAATGGAAATCGGAATCGGGCGATAAATCAAATTGGCAAACATTGCATTTGCATTATCTAAATGCGACTCTGCATACAAAAGAACTTTAAGTTCGAGCAAAAACAATTTCCCTAATGTGCCCAAACTGTTAATGGCATTAAGCTAAGAGCTGGCTGGAAGAATGAAGACGAAAAAAAAGTCAGTCAAGGATATATGCAGACATCCGCCAGAGGCTGTGAAAGTCGAGCCGCAGTCAGCCGGAGCAGGCGACGCAGACGACGCCTTAGCCGGGCAAACATGAGTGATGCGCTGATTTAAACGGCAATCCATCAATGTCAGAGGAGGGTGGGCGTGTGGTGGGGTGGTGGGGTGGTGCGCTAGGCTAATGCCAGTTCCAGCGGGGGTGGCGCATCTCGCTCGCTAAGCTATTTTAAAACTCAAGACTCGCTGCTGGACCAGAAAGCAGAGATAAACATTCCAGCGTCAAACTTCAACTTTAATTTCCGATTTGTTTGCTTATCGCCTGCGTCTGGCCTTCGGGGTTTGGTCAGTCGTTAGCTCTGGCCCCACACACACACACACACACACACACACACACACACACGCACACACGCTTGCACACTTTTACAAAATTCCATTAAGATTTTTATCATTTTACATACGCAGCAACCGCAAAGCGTAGGGCGAATGTGGCTAATGGCCAAAACTGTAGCGCAGCAGTTTGAACTTCCTTAACAGTCGCTTGACCGTAGCGCATAAAATCTTATGGTTCTGTTTGTTCCCATCTTCTATACTTTTTTTATATTTTTATTTTGTCGTACAACCCTTGCACGCAGCGGAGATTCTTTTGCGTATCCGGAATCCTGATGCTGCTGCTGCTGCTGCTGCTGCTTAACATAAAGTGGCGCATAACAAATCTGTTTATTTGTATTACACATCCGGCTGGCCGGACTTTCCGCTCTGAACTTTGATTTGGTCAGGTTTCAGGCGAATAGTTTTCGGCTGTGGCAATTTGCTTTTAGTGCCGCATTTTGGGACAGTCCGAATGCCATTTATCTGAGCACTTTGATGGCTCAAATGGAAATCTAATTGGACGCGTTGAGCAGGCCATAAGCCATGCAATGGACTGCATAGCCCAGCTGGAAGCCTGGCCCAAATGGCTATTCAGCTTCTGGGCTTTGCCTAGTCCATTCCCAATGCCTGCGATAAGCAACTCAATGACTTTATAAATTCTGGCTTTTACGGCGCAGTCGGGACTACATTTAGCCGGGCAGATCATCAATTTCTACTTGCCACATCTCATTATCTAATCGGGCTGGGTCTGGTTGTCAACGTATTTGCATTGAACCGCCTTCAATTAACGTTTACAACAGCTCGCTCAGCCACGCCCACTCGCCCCGTCACAACACCTATTGGGCAAACTAATCTTATCGCAGTGGCCAACAACCAAATATGGCTCGACTAAGCCCTTATCACCCAGAGGGTTGAGTAGGCGAATGTAACTGCAGATTGCGATAAGATGTGGGGAGCGAGCTGCTTGTTTAGCTGCTCTGATTGGTGCAGGTGTAATGCTTCTGATTGGACTTACCGTTAAGTGCTGAAACAGCCACGCTCTCAATATGTTTGTCGCTACTTTTGGGAAAATGCCACGCTTCTTTTGGTTCTTTTTGCCGCTCGCATCGTCGTCCTCCTCGCCGGTGCCCTCGCCGCTGCCTATGCTTGCGTTGCTGGCATCACCTGTGTGAACGAAAAGAGAAAGATGCAAGAGTCTAGTTTAGCCAGTTCTAGATGAGAGGAGCTACAACAACTACAGCCAATGTCAATATTGCCACAGCACTAGCCCCCACACCACAGCTCACAATTGTGTTTGCTTGCAGTTGTTGTTCATAATGTTTGTCAAGTGAGCATAAAATAACATTACTTGTCTCTGGCCAGGCCAGGCCAGCCAGAGCAGTCCAGAGCAGACCAGACCAGCCAGCCTGCTGCTTAAACATAATGATAATCATATGGATGACATTGTTTGTGGCTGCCGTTTAAGACAACTCAAATCAGTGCTTGCCCCGCCCCATGTCTTGCTCGTTGTGGTTTATAAACAAAATTAATATTTGTCATACGCAGTCTTTGGCTTTGGCTTTGGCTTTGGCTTTAGCTTTGGCCTCAGCTTCGGCTTCAGCTTCGGCTTGGGCTATGCTTTTTGGTAATGTTCATGCATAATTTTTGGTTAATTTAAATTTTCTGGGGCTTTTATCTTTTGTTTGCATGGGAACAATCCAACAGCCCCCATCAGCTCGCACTCTCAGTGCTTCCGCTATGGCATTTGTTTTCCCTGTTTTCGGCATCATCATCATCATCGTCGTCATCATAACCGGCAGCCACATCATATGATTTTGTATATTTTTGTTTAATATTAAGTATGTTATTTGTGTGTTTACTTTAAGTTTTAGTTACACTTAAGTAACTCAAATGCCTTCTTCTTCTGCTGCTGCTGCTGCTGCTGCTTCGCCTCAAACAGGAAGCCCCAAATGGCTGCGCACATGCAAACAAAATAAACCAGGTCCACAGTACCCTACGAACTATGCCTGCTCCAATATTGCATAATTTCACGCCCCCGCACGCCCCCCACACCCTCACACCCCCACCTCACAGCCGAGTGTGCCAAAACAAATATTTCCCAACACCAAACATGGTGCGTCTATGAATGTCTAACTTGGAAGCGAGTTCCTATGACAGCGAGTTCCTCTCCCGGGTTGCTTCATAAATTTTCCATGCTTTATCTTTCGCACAACACCTTTGCCGGCCCCCAGCCCCGCCCTCTCTCACCTGCTTTGCACGCTGGCTTTTCATTAATTTTTCAGTTAACTCATTCATTAATTTTCAACAGCACTCTGAACAATTTTCACAGTAGCACATGCCCAAAACACACACACACACACACACACACACACACACACACATTCATGGTGGCAGACTTCACGCCATTTTGCGTAAACCGGAAGTTCGTTTTGATTAATTTAGTCGCCGATGGAGACGTTTGTTGAGTGCTCGACTGCATGGCCAGCCGTGTGGTTGATTTTCTAAACACGACCGTGAAACAAAAGCAGCATAAAACAGACTCAGACAGAACACTGAATGCCCTACATAAATGCTGTATATCAAATCGGAAAATAAATAAGATTTGAAGAGCTAGGCAAATATTATATATGCTCTAATTTCTAGTTTATTTTGAAGAGTAGAACTTTTGTTTAAACTCTTCAAGGAAGTCAACATACCCAAAACTTAACAACAACAAAAACTCTCACAAGTGTATGCATCAAAGGCTGTAAAATTAATTTACCAGAAAGAAACAAACAAACAAACAAACAAAAAAGTCGGAAACAAAAGAATACCCCAAAAGGCACACTTGTTGGCCATTTCGATGGGGCCGCGCCTTTCCACTAAGCTGCGTGGAGCGCTCTGCATAATTTAGCAATTATGGAAATGCGTGATTGCGATGGTATTTCGCTCAGGCCAGTCGGAGAAGCTGACGCTGACGCTGACGTCGACGTCGACGCTAACTCTGACTCTGATGCGAGCAGTCAGCGAAGCTGGAATTGGAGCCCATTATGGATGCAGTTGCTCTTGTGCTTGTGCTTGTGCTTGTGCTTATCGGGCGCGCTGCACTTTAGGCGCATTGAGCAACTAGCTGCTGGCACTTAACAACTTCATTAAAAGTTGTTTATGATCCTCGAAATTGATTATTCCACTCATACGTAAAGCGTCCCCAGACGCAGACGCAAACGAAGACGATGAGGTGGAGGCTGAGGCTGGAGTGGAGGCAGAGGCAGAGGCAGAGGCGGCATCGTTCGCGAAGCACTCAAATCGCGCCGGGCGCGCGCTTAAGAAAACATGAAATTGATTAATGCATTTGGCTGCAACATTGAGGCACATCCACAGAGCTGCAGAGGTGGAGAGCTGCTGCTGCTGCTGCTGCTGTTGCTGTTGCTGCTGGAACGCTGGTGCCGTCGGTATCTGCTGCTGATATGTAAATTCCTTCAAGTGGATTGCACTTTGCGCCAAAGACTCTCGACTCTCCACTCTCGAATCGAAGTCATTTCTTTGGCTGTGTGCTCCAATTTTACATTCGATTCGTGGCAGGGATCTGGCAAACCAAAACACACAATTAATCTTTGCCCAGCGACGCTGCCCTGCTCCCCTCCGGCTGCTTATTATTGTTATAATAACGATGTGCAAAAGCACTTGTGGCACTTGAGCGGCGGCACACTCGTGTAACAGAGATTGGGGCAGCTCGGACTGCATCTGGACTGCGACTGGGACTGCGACTGGGGCTGGGACTGGGGAGCTGCTTGGCCAAAGTGCTTTTTGTTGTAGCACTTGCTATGCGGGACGATAAAGCGGCGCGTATTTTCTTTCTTTTCTTTCGTTTTTTAATTGAATTGTTAAGCGCAGCGCAAAACTTAATTAATTTTCACTATAACTTTGGCGACTTTATGGAACCAGCCCTTAGCCCCCAGCCCCTATGCGCTACACCCCACACCCTCCTCTGACATTCCCTAAATAAGTTTGTGTTGGGCAAATAAATTCGATGCCGTCGCAATTTTTGTTACCATTGCCATTGCCCACTGCGGGTGGCAAGTGGGGCGAGGGCATCGGAGGGGGCGACCTAACAAGCATTTTTATTTATTATTGGCTTAAAGCGCCGGCGACGGCAGGAAGGACGACGGCACAAAGGATGCAGGAGCCACTGCGTCTTTGCCGCAGACAAACTGACAGACAGACAGACGTATGTTGTTATTATTGCAAGCAAAGCTCCTACAGCCCCCGCCCCATTCCATCCAGCCCCACTTAGCCCCCCCTCGCCTCATGCTCTGGCAAAAAGAAAATGTTTAGCTACAGTTGCCATTGGTTGGCTGGTTAGTTCGTTTGCCCTGCTTGCCACATTTCTTTTTCTCTTCTCTTTTTTTTCTACAATTGCGCAAAATTCCAATTTGCAGTAAATTTTGCGATTTTTCCTTTATACGGACATACAAAACATTTTTAGTTTCCTGCTGGCTTTTCTTACCCACCCAGGGAAGGAGCGAGGCAGTGGGAGGGAGGCAAGGCAAGCCACAGCCCACTAGTAAACCACCCACGCTCAGATGTCGCCCCTAAACCATCAACCTAGTCGGAGCTAGAGACGCTAGAGAGAGAAGCCACGCCCAGCCGCTGCCTGACAGCGCTGCATGTTGACTGCTTATAAATGTTGTAAATGCTTTTAATGGTAGCACGCTTGACCATTTGTTAAAAGCCTGCACTTGATTCGATTTGCCTGACACCATAAAACACTTTAAATAACTTAAAATGAGTAACTGTCCTATAAAGCAACTTTTGCTTGCATTAAAAATTTCTTTTTCAGATAAAAGCTGAATATATCTTATATTTAAATAAGCATTACATACTGTGATTATTATACATGGATATAAAGAGCGGAAGTACAATATTACACCTCAAATCTCCACCTTGTCATCTCATTATCAATCTATAAACATTATTGACAAAGAGATAATACTGGTGCTCCTTCATAAAATGTAATTCATGGATACAATATTTTCCTAATCTGAACACTTGAACAAACACTCTCTCAGGCAAGACTCATAACAAACACTCTCCCAGGCATTTAAGACCATCAAGCATTATGAGTACACTCAACTCATTACTATCTAAATTCTTAAAGTAATTCCTATATTGTATCTTTATCAAACTTTTTTATATAAGCTGTTTATTCCGAAAGAACTTACAAACAGATTAGCGACAACAATTATGTTTTTGTACACAATTTTATAAAATTTAAATCGTATTGTTGTCGCTTATCTGATTTAAATATAAAAAACTTATCATTAAATATAAAAGTAAATTTAAAAAAAATAAATAAAAAAAATACATAGCTTCAAATACAAAACACAAATATTTCAACAAAATTGCTAAATAATAAAAATTCCAGATATTTCAAATTACCTAATTTGGTCTATTATATTTCATAAATTTTGTTTTTAGTATACCAAATTGACATCCCATGAATTGAACACAATAATAATAATTAGGAAAAAAAAACAACGAAATTAAATCCATATATAACACAAACAATTAAAGACTAAAAGTTTTCTTTTACAACAAACATTGATTGCCAGTTTAATTTGACAGTTGAGAAAACTTTGGTTTTACATAAATGAACAAAGGAATATGGCATTTAATGGATAAGGCCAACAACAGAATTGATTGGAATAATAAATAGAAATAATATGTTATAAATGCATTTATAGATTTCCATAACAGAAATGCACTTTTCCATGCTGTTTGCCTGGCCATAGGAAAACAAACAAATTGCTTTTCAAATAGACAACGCAAAAGAACAAGCATTGCGGGCCAAAAACGCGTAGCACTTGACTTGCAACTGGGAGAGTGAGCGGGGGCCATGGATGGCTGGCAGCAGGAGAGGCAGAAGGGGCAGCAGGAGAGGCAGAAGAGGCAGAAGAGGCAGCTGAAGCGAACCGTAGCCGTAGCAAGTTGTAGCCAACAAGCAAGCAGTTTTCAATTAGTTTTTAAATAAACTTTTTCCTAGACGCTTCACATATAAAATGAAAACCAAACGCCCAACTTTCCATTTTCATATGATGTGTAGGTGTGTGTGTGTATGTGTGTGTATGTGTGTGTGTGTGTGTGTGTGTGTGTGTCTGTGTGAGTTTTCATTTAAACAATTTTTGCGCCTTCGACTTGGGGCTTTTGTTTATACAAAATCATGCCAATCGTCTGTCAATCATTTTCCAATGGGTGCCCAGCCCCTGAGTGCCAAACACCGCACACCACCGTACGGTGAACACTAAACATGGCGGAAGTCTGCTTAAGCTCACAGCTAGGCACGAGAAAACAAGAAGACGAAGTAGACGAAAACTTGGAGCGTCTCGAGTGCGAGCAGGAACCTATGGGGTTGGCCAACTAATTGAGTTTCGCTTTTAATAATAATAAACACCAGCTAGTAGCAACAGCAGCAGCAGGAACAGAAACAGCAGCAGCAGCAACAGCTACAGCAGCTACTCGTGGCAACGGCAATGGCAACAAGCAATTGACTTGCGGCTTTCTCGAGAGCCGTGCCACATTGTGAGTTGAGCCTTAAGCAACTTGAGGCATTTAGTTAATTGAATTCAAAACATGTCAAGAGAAATCAGCAACGCCCTGGGTGGCATCCTGACTCGAGTGAGTCCAGCAACCACTGAACCACTGGCTGTTTTGTCACACGGCTAGATGAGCCGCTGCAGTCGGCTCAAAGAAATGCAAACACTTCAGCGAGGCCTCAAGCAGCTGTGCTCGAGCTTGGCCCACTTGAGGCAGCGAGCCGAGCCACCGAGCGCAGCTCAGCTCACGCATGACAAAAGCTTTAAAAAAAAAAACGGGGCGTCTTCCTCATTGTCATAGTCATTGTTGTTGTTGTTGCTGTTTGTTGTTGTTGCCTCTCAAGTGGGTGGCTAAACAACAAACACTTGTGTCGACCATCCAAGTGAGACCTCCAAGGTGTTGCTGCTGCTGCTGTTGTTCCGATCTCACTCATTAGCCAAGTCACACACACACACACACACACACATGCATACATATACAGACAGAGTTTATAATGATTTATACGCCAGCGCTGCTTTAAGCCAAGCGCATTTATTGCTTATGAAAACTTTATTGAATATTCCGTGAGTGATAAACATCGGCAATTAATTTGCCCGCTCGATCGCTCGATCGCTTGAGGATTTGTCGCACATCTCGGCGGCTCAAGCGCCACTGGGCTGACAATTATGAGAAGCTATTACTTTGTATACGATCGGCAAATTAATAAAGCTTAAAGTGCTTGCCAAATGACTTAATTAAATGTTGAAAAATTGCACGAGGCGCCGTCGTATAATTGATGGGCCAAGTTTTTCCTTCTGTGTAGTCTGAGCCAAAGCAAGTTTTCCTGTTGAAGTTCTTATGGAATATGAATAGTTGAAGTGTAGCGAAATGCATTTGTAATTATTATAATTATTATACTCCCACTCAACTGCTTTGGGAGTACGCCCCATCACATCTTCTGCTTTCCTCCATTATTTTTCATAGGCAATTTAACAGTCAGCACTTAAATGTGCCCAATTTCCCAAACGATTTTCATGTGCGAAAAACGGCAAATTATGCGAGGCTTCACAATGATGATGGATCACCAATCGGGCAACGCCATAAAACGGCAACAAGTCAATAAGAACAACGGCCGCAAAGGTTTAGCCAGCTCTGGCATATGGCAGACACACACACACACACACACATAGACACACACTCACACACACACTCACACCTCAATAGCAATATTTGTAGCCATTTTTTGTTGTGCTTCCCAGGCCCAACGAGGAGGCTGCTACAAAAAAATATATGAAATAAAAAACTAAAGAAAAAGAACGAAACGTTTTGAGGTATTAACACAAAAGCGGCTTTGGCTTTGGCTTTGGCTTTTAGCTTGACCAGTTTGCCAATGCCTGCATATGCTATAGACATGAATGTACACACACACACACACACACACACACACACACACATACATGTATTTTTTATGGCGGATTTGTGTGATCCGCTGCAATATTTTTGAGCCTCGGCTGCGTCAGTTGTTGCATTGTTTTGCCGGCACAAAATATAATAATAAAAATAATAATAATAATGCTTGTTGCTGCTGCTGCTGCTGCTGCTGCGGGATGCTGCAACATGTTCATGCCTCATTATTTTTATACGGATTTTTGCGGTCCGCTGAGATTGGTCGCTTCGCCTTGGACTCTTGCCATCTCTGGTTCTCAGGCTGCAGCATGTAAACTTTTTTGCGCCTCGAAAACACAGCAAAATAAAAAGCTGACTGCAACAAAAAACACAAAAAGTCGCCCAAAAGTGCTCAAAAGTTTATTAAAATTCCAAGCGTAAATGGCAACGCCAATGAAAGGCTAAACAACAACAGCAACAACAACAACAAGAGAATAAGCAAAGCCAACACATGTTTTCACGCCTACCCAAAACACACAAAAAAAAAAACAGTCAAAAAGCTGTCAGAGCAACCGCCTTATATGCAGATTAGCCATATGTGTTCCCCTCTCTCTTTCTCTCTTTTTCTCTCTCTGTCTCGCAGCTGTCTCACTCTTTGCTATTACATATGCAAAATCAAATTATTCAAATTCAATTATTGTCAATTTTATTTATTATTAATGCGCATAATTGTCAAATTTGCCAAATTTATGAACGTAGTTAAAGAATCATATATATATATATATATATATATTCGAGTCTTGACTTGGTTGTTCGATACGCACACACACACACACACACACATGCACACAGAGTGCAGTCTCTACTCCTGGAGTTTATGCAAATCCAAACACAACGTCGCTTTTTGCGCTCAATCCGCACGAATTTATGAGACATGTTGAAATGCATCTCACCTTGATTGTGGAGACGGAGACGGAGCCGTAGCCGTAGCCGGTCTGTGGAGCCACCAAAGACGTGCAGCTCAGTCACATATGTGTATGATGATGATGTGCGTCTCGCTCACTTCAAGATTAATGGCAACGCATTTAATTTGTTTTTGGGTGTTCTCTCTGCTCTGCTCTGCTCGACTATCATGTGGCACTCAAGTGCTAGACTTGAACTGAAACTTTAGCTAAAAGACAGACAGACATCGCGCAGTCGAAGTTGGCATGCATATTTCTTCCTCTGCAGTCGTGTTTAGTTTAATTCACTTCCCATTGACACGTTGCAAGTGGAGAACTTTGCTAGAAGATATAATATATTCCAACTACTCACTTCTCTCTAACTCATGCTGCTTCAGTTTCACTCAGCTATTATATAATTTGGGAAATAATCTTTATCAACATAATATTAAGCAATCCATAAGCGTGTAATTTCGTTTAGCACAAAGTAAAAATAAATGTCTGGCGTTGATTTTTGACATCCAAATTGCGGCAAACAAAAGTCGAGGCGGAGCCACAAGGCACGAAACAGAGAAGACATTGCAGCTGTAGCTGTTGCTGTTGCTGTTGTTGTTGTTGGTGCTGTTTATTTTTTTTTTTAATAACATGCTGAAAATGCTTTTTTAACAGCATGAAAATTATAACGCATCAGTCACGACATGACAAAAAAAAAACAAAATAAGAAAAAAAAGCAACCGGAATATGTTTCCCCTCTCTCTTTTTGGCTGGGAAAATCTTGCGACAGACATTTGCAAAACATTTGATGCCAAACGCTTTCTTTCAGTAACTGGAAAAACTTTTGTATAACAACAAGAATTGAAAAGTTGATGATGAAGTGAAATAAAAGAGAAATAGAAACAGAAACAGAGACAGACAGAAGCCAAAGCAAAACAATGCCAAATAGAAATGGAAATATAAATCATTAAAAATATCTGATATTTTGGGCTTTATAATATGCAAATCACAGTTAATAACATGCTCCAGTCGCTGCATAAATTAACAAACTATTCTCCTTTTTTTTCTGTAGATAATAGACCAAATCAATGAACTGCCTTGTTAGAAGAGTCGAGCACTCGGCGACTGCTCAGCAACTGTCTAATAATAATGAATTATTTCCTAGATGCTCCGAGCTCTCTCAGCCACAAAGGCTTTGTAAGACATGGTTGTCAATGTGTTGCCTGCTTGTTGTTGTTGTTGTTCTTGTTGTTGTTTCGGTTGTTGTTATTTATGTTGCTCGATGCGGCCATACTAATTTCAAATTTAAATCTTTGCGCTGTGACCTTTCATGCCTACCAACCATATCGAGATGTATATGTAGTATGTATATATATATATATATATATATATGTAGATGTACGCACAAACATGTGTATATACAGACATACATAAATATATACAGATATATATATTTATATTTATATATATTTTTCTTAATTTCGAAAGCGTATTAAATTACACACACACACAAGCACACTCAGTCACACACATACATACTAAGAGCCGATGCACGCTCCTCAACAACCCCGCCCCCTCGCCATCACCATCACCATCACCATCGCCATCGCCCCCGCCCTAGCCGCAGAGTTGAAACAAGAATTTCAAGTATGTTTAACCCAAAACACAACACAACACAACACAAAACTGAGAACCGAATCGATTCTGTTATTCTGGGTCTCAGTCCCGCTTCTCGGTCTCGGTCTCGGTCTTGTTCTTTTCGGTCTCCCTGGCCTGCCCAGGGCCGGGGCTTAAAGTATTTCACAGGAAATCTTCGGAAACGAAACCCAAGCAACAATATGTTCTACACATTTCGTATTTCTTTCATTTCTCTCTCACTCTCTCTCTCTCTCTCTCTCTTTCTCTCTCTGCCTCTTGTTCTTCTTGTTCTTTTTCTTTTCGGGCTGCTCGCTCCGTTTGCTGCGCTGTGTGAGAAATCGAAATCCCAAAAACTAAATCCCTATAATGCCTTTAAGGGGGGCACAGAGACTGCCGCACACTCGCACACACGCACGGCTGCATTTCAGTGTGTGTGTTTCGGTATTTATTTTTTATTTTTTTCATGCCCCTACCCCTACTCCCTCTTTGTAGCATGTCGCCCCCAGAGCCAGAGAGTCAGCGTCAGCGTCAGCGTCAGAGCAGAGCAGAGACCGAGCGTGCGCACAGTCTATAATAATGATAAGATGGCTCTTAATCAGAAAATTTATATGGGCCCAGCATTTAGTTGTTGCTCCAGCCTTTAGCTCTGTCCCCGATTCCGACTCCGACTCCGACTCTGACTCGGAGTCTGACGCTGATGCTGATGATGGGTTATGCCCGTTTATAATTATGGGTCCTGTCAAACGCTAAATGAAGGGCGCATCAAAAGGCAGCCAGCAAGTCACAAGCCATACAATTTTCAGTGTTCAGTGTTCAGTTTTCTGTTTAGAGAGCGTTACGCTATGTTGCAGATTGTTCTGCTGCTTGGCCAGTTTCAGTTTGGTTGGCTGCCTGCAGATCGCACTCTTGGCCATTTTGCAGCTGGCTGAATGGCTGGCTGGCTGGGCGTGAGTCTGGACAGTGCGAGTTTTCATTGGTCGAGACTCTGGCTAGTTATATGAATATAAATACGAATTAAAGAGAAAGCTTACCGCTTGCACTCGTTCCGAAATTGTCTGCAATGAAAACAAGAGATGAAAGTTGAGAGTTTAGTACAGGAATATGATATAGATTTCAGTATAAGTATATATACATATATAGAAAGTGAAAGAGATGAGTTTTGAACGCCCATCTTTCACTCTAATTTAATTAACGCCAGCAGCTACAAATGCTACAACCCGATCTCGGCAAACAAACAAACAAACAGATGAATTATCTTCCTCAACAAGTTCAATTCGCTGGCAGACGAAAATTTCTCAGACCTCAAAGCTCGCACCACAATAAATCTTTTCATATATATTTCTGTATTTTTTTTTTTTTCTCTGTGTGACCCAGGCTCGAATCACAGTTCGCCTGCCGGCTAACCAACAAAAAAAAAGACAAAAAGCCAAAAAAAAAAAAACGGAGTAGAAAACAAAAATGTTTTAAATTTTCGTGCAGACTTTGACCGCAGCTTGTTGCTGTTGTTGCTGATGTTGTTGTTGTTGTTGTTGCCATAAAAATATGATATATATTCACACACTCTCGCACACGCATTGTGCAGCAATGCGGCGGGGCAGAGGCAGAGGCAGAGGCAGAGGCAGCGCGGCAATCAATCAAAAAAACTATGGAACCTACGGCATCAGCCCGAAGTGTGAACCAAAAATATTTGGAGCAAATCAAATGCAGCAAATCGGAATACGCCAAAAAAACAAGGCAAGAGATATAAAGGCTGAACATTTAAAATATATATATAAATATTTGAGGTATATATTTAATTTTAAACATATTTTTTATTCCTCATTCAACTTTTGATTTCTGTTCTCACACGCAAATCAAATCTAAATGCCCTTTGTTGATTATATTTTTATTTATTTTTTATGGCTCTGCTCGACTTTTGTATAAAGTTTTCTTTGGCTTTTAATCACCTTGAGCCTGGGGCATCATGCAAATTGAAGGCGAAGCTTACCTAAAGCCAAACTCAATCTTCTAAAATTCAGCTGCTTTTCGGTTTAGTTTCTTACTTTTTTTGGCAGTTGAAAGTGGCCAAAGCAGAGGGAGTATATAATATATATATATATATCTTTATATAAATCTGTATATCTATATATCTGCTCCTCATCTCGGCAGTTTGATTGAAGCTGGGCAACACTCTTCAGTCTTCATGCTTTGGCAGTCATTTAGCTCGCTTGTAATAACATGGCTAAGAGTATTTTGTGAACTGCGCATTGGACTTTTGTTACAGCTGCGTCAGGCATTCGCAGCTCCTCAAAAGATCTTCTCCATCTCCATCTCCATCTCCAACTCCGTCTGCGTCTGCGTCTGCGCGTTCGTTGTCATTTAAGTCATCGAACACGCATTGCTACATTGTACACATGTACGATGTTTTGTGGTGTCGGTGGACGGTGTCTGTGGACGGTGTCGATGTCAGTGTCCTGCAGCGGCCATTGCAGTTGCCTTTAACAATCCATTGCCATTGCCATTGGCATTGCCAATGGCCCGAGT
The DNA here is from genome assembly GCA_035045345.1 of Drosophila hamatofila. Lineage (NCBI taxonomy): Eukaryota > Metazoa > Arthropoda > Insecta > Diptera > Drosophilidae > Drosophila > Drosophila hamatofila. Next base: position 30,157,961 of record JAWNPA010000020.1, on the reverse strand, counting down.
CGCTGGCCCTGGCCCGCAGTTCATAAATAATCGTCTTAAGTTGATGCGGTGACTGTCGGCGGTCGCTGGGTGGTTCGTGGTTCTCACCAAGGCCTCCAAGGCATTGCGACAGATTAAGCCCGGCCAACGGCCATCAGTTCCACACACACACACAAACACACACACACACGCACACATTGCACAAAAAAAGTATCTTTCAGATTGTTGCTGTTGTTGTTGTTGTTGTTGCAGCCGCAGCAAAACGCATTAAAGAAAGCCAACGCAAGCCGTTCAAATATTCCAAAAACGTTTCAATGAATGTCGCCGACGCAGTGCCTCAATTTTTGTCACTCTTCAACTGCCTCTCTTTCACTCTGCCACTCTCTCTCTCTCTCGCTCTCCCGCTCTCACGACAAGAACAAGTCGTGTCTGATCCCATTTTAATATTCTAGATACTTAAATAAAATACGTGTCTGGCTTGGCCAACAAACGTTTATTGTTTGTTAATTGATTTTGCTGGAAGTTGTCGCCGTCTGTTAAAATGCAAAGTGCAACTTCGAACAAACTTTGCCGAGCTGAGCGAGCAAAAAAGAAACAGAAACAGAAACAGAAACCGAAACCGAAACAGAAACAAACAGAAAGGCAACAACGAGGCGAACACAAATAGCATTTGGTATGCAAAATTTGTTTGGCCCGTCCGAGTTGGACAACTTGTGGGTCTGGGGTCTTAGGCAGTTCTCACTGGCTCTGGCCTGGCTCTGCCTTTGGCTCTGACTCTGGCTCTGACTCCGGCTGGGCCGCAATTAATTTGCAGACAGCGAAGCTGTAGCTCAGCCTTGAGGCAACGGCCAGCAGTTGACAATTGTCAAGGACTGCGTCAACTCACAGTTTGACAGCAGAGGAGGAGCAATGGGAGGGAGGGGGAGCCTGGCGACTTGGGTCATTTAACGGTAATTACCAAAGCGCGACAGAAAAGTTTCTGCGAAAAACGTGTGGAGTGGAAAAGCGCTCGGCTCAAGTGCCGACAAAGCGGCCAAGTGAAGCATAAAAATGAAGCACCCAAAATAGAGGAAGAAGAAGAGAAGAAAAAACACAGAATCGAAGCGTTGTAGAAAAGCCAACGGACCACACGATTTTCCAAATGCCCGCCAAAGAGTAACAGAGTCAAGCGCGACTCCAAGTCTATTTATGTGGCTATTGAAGTGGGCCTCGTCTCTTGGCTACACTTCAAGCCACACCACAACCACACTGCACACTCCACACTCCACACACTCCACACACTCCACACCACTCCACGCTGAAGTGGTTGTGTTTTTTTTGGCGGCTTTGGCTTTGATTTTTGCTTGATTTCTTTCAAAATCAAGCCAGCACACACATGCTCCAACGAGGGCCCCAAAGCAGAGCATCGAACGAGGCGGAGTTCCGAGTCGAAATAGAGTTGCAGATGCAAAGAGCCACGGCTGCTGCTGCTCAGCGACTGTGACGCCATTTTCAGGTAAAGAACAGTCAGCCAAGTCAGGCCAGGCCAGGCCAGCCAGCGTATGCAAAAGAGCCAAAAACGTAGACAGAGCCCAAGCCAGAGAACATGTCCAAAGGCGAACCGCCAAAAGGATAATCAGCAACAATTTAGTATTATTACACCACGTTCGAAGCCATCGAAGTCTAAGCAAGCAGCAGAGGCAGCAGAGGCAGCAGCAGCAGGAGGAGAGGAGCTAAGCTGCAGCGCACACAAAGTTGTCTGTCAGTTTTTTGTTGTTGTTTCTTAAGCCATAGCCACGAGGCCAAAGTCGAGGCTGAAGCTGGAGCTGAAGCTGGAGATGGAGCTGGAGCTCAAGTATGCATTTCAAAGAAAATCATTATTATCGATGCGGCAAAGGAGTGTGTGGCTGTGTAGCTAAATCTGTAGAGACGACAGACCAAAGAAGAGACTAGAGCCGATGGACGGACGGACGAATGGACGGACGGACGGACAACTGGCTGACTGGCTGACTGGCTGACTGGCTGAGCCGCAAGTTCATTCCTTTTGGGTATTTTCACGTGGACGTAGATTGAGTTTCAATGGAAAAATGATTTGCAAATTGACTTTAACGAATTGCTCGAGTGAGCAACCTGCTGGCATTTGGAATTTTGATTACAGCATAGACACACACACACACAGAGAGAAAGAGAGGGAGAGAGAGAGAGAGAGAGTCTCTGTGTGTGTGTGTGAAGAAAGCTGCATGTAATTGGCACGCATTGCGGACTTGAAGCTACGGCCCATTGGCTAGGCCAGGCAATTTGGCTACACTAGGCAACAAAATTGAGGAAGGGAGTCAAGAAGACTTTATAGGAATGGAATTTGATAAATATATGGTATATATAGATATGCTTTATATGTTATTTAGATATGCTTGTGAAGTATTATAATATATATAATGCTAAATCAAAGTAGGTTGCAATCTTTGACTTTTCCTCTAAAGATAATACTATGTATATTCCCATTAAAGTTTCTTTTATTAAAGAAAATCAATTTTGTGACATACAAAAAAAAAATTGGTAATTTTGCCTGCAAAATTAAGTAAGATATTCACAATGGAATTTGAGTGCGCATTTTTAGCAGCTATTTTTAGTAAGCTTTTTTTTAAAACAATTTTAATAAAATATTTGCTGACATGATACAGAATCTAATTGTATTTTATTTCGAGAAGATTTAACACAGAGTCTAATAGAAATAAAGTTGTAGGGCTAAAGAACTAATAATATAGAAAATATTCTACTCAATATTCATTAATGGAGAGCAATAAATAGAAAGAGATATGCTGATGAAGCTCACTATATATAGATACATATACTATATATATACTATTGTGCAATAGTCATACAACAAATAAATAAATTTAAGATATTCTTCACATATCTAAATGAAATCGAAATATTTGCTGCACTATGCAAGATGCACTTTGTGGCGTTGGCAGATCCATTGGGCTGCAAACGCCATTATCAGCGGCATGGACATGAGCACTGTTGCCATTTCGGCTTATTTTAAGCTAGATTTAGCTTATTTTGAAATCAAAAAGCTTGAAAAAGTAGTGAAAAGCTTTTAGCTTGAGATCTAGCTTATTTCAAATCTAATTTGGATTATTTTAGCTTAAAAAAATGTAGTACAAAACAATCTATGTTATTTGATTGTATTGTAGTTTTTGGTCATTTTTTATCGAGAAATCGATAATAATTTTTATTCATCGTGCCATTTTGAGTATAAATGTATGGTAAATTTCGTTGATCACACTTATGGTCACACTTATTGCAGATTGTTAAACGCTTGCTTCCATTTTAAAAATGCCTAAAGTTTGTTATAAACAAAATTTCCGCGATTCGTGGACAAAGTGCCCTGAATTTAAGGAGTGGCTACGCAAAGTGCCAACTGACCCCACAAAAGCGTACTGCTGCTTTTGCAAAGCAACAATTGGGGCCAAGTTGTGCGAATTTTTTTGAATGATATAGATATGGACTGCGACGTCATGGAAAATGTTGCCACAACTGTAACATTCCAGCTAAATATTTATCTCTCATTCGTTCAACAGAAAAATATTCGGAAACAAATAATAAAGTTGATGAAATTCTTTCATTACTACAATAAAAAATTTTTAAAAAAACTATAAAATTCTTCATTATTTTCATGCTATTTATGGTCAGCTTATTTTTAAGCTTTTTTTTGTAAACTTTTAGCTTATTCTAGCTTATTTTTTTCGTCAATCTAGCTTATGGTGACTCTCAAAATCTGGCAACAGTGGACATGAGGGAGGCTGTTGGCCAGTTGAGTTGAGTTGAGTTGAGCCTAGTCAGCCAGCAGTTGCCTTTGTTTGGCATTTTTGTGGCCTGTGGCAAGTTCGTATATCATTATAGAAATTACCTACTGCGCCTGGCCGTGAGGCAGCAGCAGCAGCAGCAGAGGCAGCGTCAGCCATTGTTAGTAGTCGCTGCCATTAACGTTAACTCTTTGGCACAATCTGGCCAACAGATCTCGCTGCTGGTGCCGGCGATAGCGCAACAAAACAATCGCAAAAAAAGAAGAAGAAAAAACAACAATGCCACACCACTGTCATGCGGCAGGTTTCCGTTTAACAAACCACCGAAAAAAGAAAAAAAGAACAAAAACAAAGCCAAACTAAATACGATATTGTAAATCAATGAAATCTAATGGAAACATTGACGTCAGTTGGCGCGTAAGACTGATAAAGGTGCCATGAGTAGATGGAGGGACTGGAAAGTTAACTTAGCTAAAAGTGTAGACTTCGTACTTACCAGGACTGCCAAGGAAGACTGAGGAATACAGTCGCCGGGAGGCGTCTGCGTTGCGAGCATCGGCAGGTGAGGACCATTCTCTTCGACACCATCGTCCTGCAAAGGGGAATGGGAAAAGCCGCTCATTAATTATCAAAGTAAATAACAAATGTACGATAAAGTATCTATCTATCTATATGTATTCATATCTGTGCGTAAGCTATCATATCTAAGGTTCTTAAGTTCTTAAGCCATGTTGCTGCTGCTGGCCGCTCAAAGCCCCCCAAAAACCTGAACTCAACTTAACTCAACTCAACGAACTGTCGCACGCGATTTGTAACACTTGTCAAACTTTCAAGATTTGCACAATATTGACAGTATGTTGAATATGTTAAGCCACACAAACACACGCACACACACACACACACACACACAGACAGACAGACAGAGGCAGACACACAGACAGTCACATTGACTGACAGGTGGAACACTTTGAGCTTACGCCCACAACTATCTGAAGCTTATAACCTCGGCTGGGTCGAGCTGCTCTCAGCTTTATGGCCACTTTGAGCGCATAAAACTTTAAATGAAACACTGTACAAAATAAGATGAGAATGGCGTTAATAATAATTTGGTTTATTGGCTCTAAAGCCATAGAATGAAGCCAAGTGCCAAGTGCCTGGGCGTAGCCAGCGCAGAGGGTGGTTAATTCTCGCGCCCCAATTTCTATTATTTTTTTTCTGCTTCCTCTTCTTAGCTCAATGAGGGCGTCGCACCTTTATTTAAAATTCTAACTTGGCCAGCACAACAACAACAACAACAGCAACAGCATTGAGGCGTCTGCCTCGTTTTCTTAATGGCCAATTTTCTTGGTAGTAATGGGCACGTTTTATGGACGCTTTTGTGGGGTGTTTATCGTGCACACAAACTGCAGTCGAGGGTTGACAATGTGGCTATGCTTAGTTTAAAAAAATACATCTATATATATTCTAATAAAAATATTAATGGCATATTAGATGTCGCAGCTGTCGCACCTGTTTAATCAAAAAACAAAATGCGCTCAAACAATCAGCAAAACAAATGACAAAAAATAAATAAATAAATAAATAAAAGCTAAGCAAATTAATTGAGTTGAGCTGAGCAGAGACAAAGACCAAATTGTTCGCACATAAATCTTTGTACTAAAAATTTTATTGTCGTTTTTATAGTTAAAAAATAAAATAAAAACAAAAACGACACATACAAAATAAAAAAAAACTACTCAAACGGCAGCCCGAGCCAAACAGTCTGCGCTGAAGCGCTCTCTGAGAGAGGCACACACACACACACACACACACTTGCATGCAAGCACACTCAAGAGATTTCCCCGTCGCTGTATCGTAAGTTGAGCACACTGGCTGCCTGCTTATATCGTAAGAAGGCAGCGCCATTGCTTAGCTGCCTGCAGCTGTCGCGCTTGTGCGAGCGAGACGGCGCTAGTCAACTGCTGCTCTGTGTGCGTGTGCGAGGCGAATTGAAGGCGAATTGAGTGGCGAGACGCAACGACCAGTCAATATAAAGGCTGACGTTGTTGTTGTTGCTGTTGTTATTGTTGTAGCTGTTGCTGTTGGCGCTTTTTTTTTTCTTTTTTTGTAGACGCCAAAGCCAAGTTAATGATTTTGTGTTTTGTTTTTTTGGCTGCTTATTATGCAATGTTAAATCAATAAATTGACAAAAATGTGCGCGCCACAAACTTAAGCCAAAACCAAAGAAAAGCAGAGCAACAAAACGACCAAGAAATGTTTTCCAAATAGTTTTTCAAGTTTGTTGTTGTTGTTTTAGCAGACAACACGATTTTATGACATTTTAAATAGCCGGCGTGTGTTTTTGTCACAATTTCAAGATGAATATTTGTTGTTGCGCCCCATTTTTACCATTTTCCCTACTTTTCCCGTCGCTATTTATATATCAACTATTTTTGAGTGTCACGATACCCCCCACCCCCTCGCTCCACTCCATTCACTCACTCACTCCCCCATCGCTGACGCTCTTAAGTGCTGATAAATGGCGCTAGACTCTTTTGGCCTGTCATTAGATTACAAAGCCGACGAGAAAATGTCCCAAAAAAAAAACTAGAAATCAAAAATAAAAAAAAAAAACGTCCCAAATGCAATGCATTCTTATCAGAAAGGCACAAAGTTCAAATGCAGCTCAAACAACGAGTGACACACATACATACAAACACACACATACGAACATATATATATATATATATATATATAGAATGAATTTTCCATACTGCAGACATTTCGACATTTAGAAATAGAAGCCACCCCAGACAACAACAACAACAACAATTGAACCCCAAATACCAACGTCTGTTTTGTATCTGTAGCTCTGACTGTCTATATATATATATATATATATATATATATATATATATATATATGCATATATATATGTGTGTGTTTAGATAAAATTGTGTTTCGAAAGTGACAGTTGAAATGATTTATCACTTGCCAGCGACTACTGCAAGGCGCAAACGTCTACCCCAACCAGCACCAGCTAACAGCCTCGTTGCCCCCTCGGCCCCCTCTACCCACCACCCCCACTCCCCCCGCCCACTCTGCCTTTTGCTGTCTGTCGTCAAAGTTTTTAGCAGCGTTTGCTTCGTCGCTCGCATTTTTGTGTAGAAAAATTGAAAATTGCTTTTTTTTCTCGCTTGGAACTCGGAGAGTACCCCTATTGCTGGCCACGCCTCCGCGCCCTTGCCATCCACCGAAAAAACATTGTTGCTATCACAATCAACTTCATCTTTCCAATTTTCTACTATTTGGCTTTGTTTCCCCAACACGCCCCCCACGCCCCAATGTCCCAAACACGCCCACTCACACATTGTTGCTGCTGCTGCCGTCGCTGCTGAGTTTTTCATATGAAAATTTAATTCCAGCCCCCAAGTTCGGGCCACCCAGTTGCCCCCCTATTTTCATTTCATACACACACACACGCACACACTCTCTCTATCTGTCTGTGTGTGTGTGTTGCGAGCTAATTTAAAAATTTTTGTAATTTTTTCGCCTTGCTCTTTTGGAATTTTTGCAATGCGCGACAAAATGATTTATGTCGCTGCCTGCGCAAAATTAAAAATATTACAAAGCAACAACAACAACAACAACTACAGCAGCAGCAACAACAACAAGCAAATGACAAAACGACAACAATGTTCACATTTAAATAACACACAAAACGAGCAAAACATAAAAAATATTTTTTTAAAATATATAAAATGAAGAAAACAACAAGTAAATGCAGATATCTATATATATATACACATATCTATATACATACGCATATATACATATATATATATTTATATATATTTCTGCCATTTTTTCGCTTTAAACTTTAAATGAAAATGTTGCAGGAAAAACATTTTGCCATTTTTTTGTTGTATTTTTTTTTTTTTTGCCTTTTTCCAATTTGATGCCAAACAATTTCGAATGACGACAATGAAAAAAATCAAAAGAAAACCGCAGCAATTTTTCATCATTTTGCACGTGTAAATTTTCCAATTGGTTGAGCGTGTGAAATGCGAGAGAGCCAAGTGGGCAAAGGTGGGCTGGTAGCCGGTGGGCGTGGTCGATCGTTGCTTTAATGAATGCACTTAATGCTAGAGCAATAGCAGCAGCAGCAGCAGCGGCCACAGGTGACCAAAAAACTTGACGAGGTGGGAGGGCAAAGGAGATGGGACAGGTGAGCAACTGAACTTTTATCTTTTGGTAGCTGGCTGCAAATGCCGTCGGCTGACTGAAAGTGCTTTGACCATATTTCCAGAGAGGCGAACAGAATCGCAAGCCAGAAATAAAAATTGAAATATTTAAATTGTAGCCCGACTCTAGGATACCCTGTAACCAGAAGTAGGTGTTAAGCTATAGCGAAGTATTGGAAATATATATTTGTATTTTACGATTTCTATTTCCATCGAATTTAAGCAACCAAACTTGATGGATATAAGCTACCAGACTGATATAGACTGAAAAAGCCTATTTAAATTTCCTCAAGTAAAGGTATTAAGTATTAAGTGAAATGTATAGAAGCCCATTCAACCAAATCTAAAGAATCGAGATTGTAAAGATAACAAAGAGTTAAATGTGTATATCAGGTATATATTACTATATACATATATACTATATAGAATATATATTGAGTTCATTATTTCATATTTCTTCTCCTGTCACATTCGCATACTATCTTATTAGCATTAGCATTACTTCAACTTTAAATGTAAGCTAGTTCCAAAATCTTTTTCACACTTGGTTTCCTACTTACACTAAGACAACACACAGCCATCCTTTTCTCAATAAAGGAAAGAAAAGAAGAAGGAAAAGAACTTAGTGATAAACGCAATATGATCATCTAAATAATTTCAATATATGCCAATCTTAATATTCGTTTAAATTGTCTGGAAAATATTAAGTTTATCATTTAGTTTTTTTGGTCTGACATGATCAATACCTAGTTGCACTATTTTGACGATCACAGCTGTATTATTTATGTTAGCAAATTTTTATCGAAATATTAGAGTTTAATAATTATAATATAATTTTTTGTATAATTATTTTATACCAATGTAAAATATTTTATTTTTATTAAATTTATAAATATATTTACTCTTTATATATATTTGATATATGTAAACTGATATGTATGAATATGCATACATGTACATATATGCTTTATATTACATTTATATTTTAAATATATATAAATATATTTCACACATATATGCTTTATATTACATTTATATTTTAAATATATATAAATATATTTCACAACTGATCCCATTTAAACATTTTAAATTGCGTTTAATTTCGTTTAAGCTTATTTCTCATTCCATCACATTCTCAACTCATGTGTCTCTATATCCATCTCATCCTCTCTCTCTTTCCCACTCCTGCCACATCTCCATTTTGTTTTTTTTTTTTTTACTGCAATATTTTGCAAACTCTTTTGTGTAATTTTTTGCATACACAAACAAATTTTATATGCATTTTTTTTTCGCTCCCAATTTTTAAAGCACTAAAGTGCACAAGGAGTTGACTGTATTCCCACATACCCTATAACCTGCACCCTATAAAATGTATATACTCTATATGTAATTAGGTTTATTTGAAAACGAAATTAAATTGAATGAAAATTTTATAATTCTTATAATACTTTCAATAAAATATTTATATATTTTAAGGTTTTATGATCTGTATGTTTTACTTGAATGATTAAATGTTTGTTCCAATGTAATAAAGTAGAAAACCAAAATTATAAAACTATAAAATATATAAGTATACTTTTTTAACAACTATAATTTTGGTGAAAGTTTCCTTTTCAAAAGTCTTTTTCAATATTAAAAATTCAAGAGTATTACGATTAATAAAATACCATATATTATTTCTATTTATTTTATTAACAGTTTTATTGCATAAATATTATGCATAGAAATGGTTTTATTGTTATTATTCTTTATTTAAAAGTAGTTTTCTCTTGATAATTCTTATCTTATAACGTTTCAAAGTTTGTCGTATTTCATTAGATTTTCGATAAGTTTTTTTCAATTTTCCTATTTCTAAAAATCGTATTTATTTTTATATAGTTTATAGGGTATTCTTATAGTGAGCAGGCTCAATTTGTAGATTGCACCTATGTTTTCAGTTTGGCCGGAAGGTGGCGCTGCTGCAGCTGCTTTACGACTGTGCAAAAGCAACAACAATAACAACAACAACAACAGCAACTGACTGTTGTCTATGTGTCTGCTGTCATTGTTGTTGTTGTTGTTGTTGTTGCTGTTGCTGATGTTGCTTTTGTTGTTGGCATTTTCCGTTGCAATTTTTACATTTTCCATTTTTTGTTAAATTTAAATGAAAAAAAAAGCTTTTCACGCATAGTTATAAAAATAATGCCAGACTTAAATGTGCACACAGTGCGAAAGGGACAGCAAGAGACAGTGGAGGAGAGAGATATAGAGACGAGGCGTGGGTGTGTAAGTGAGATGGTAGCTGCTGCTGTTATTGGCTGTGTTGTTGCTATTGCTTTTGTTGTTGTTGTTGTTGTTGTTGTTGTTGTTGTTGTGCTCGTGTCTAATGCATTAAAAAAGCCATAAGCCCAAAAATGGATTTCAATAGCTTAGTTTAAAAATGTATAAATGCACAAAAATATATATAGATTTATTGATATTTTATTTGTATTTTATTTTTAGCGTGTGTGCTCGAAGTGGGCGTGTCAGCTTAACTGGCATATGGCAAAGGCTTTCAGGCAATCCGTTGTCGATGCTTGATGCTGTTTGCAAATTCAATAAAAATTTTGTTGTTGCGAAAGCCAAGAAATCGGGAAAAATGCTGAACATGACTTGTAACTTAAGCAAAGGCAAAGTTTGTCACCCAACGCGACAAGGAAGGCTCCGCAATGGCCTCAGCCTGCTCTGCACGCGTCTCTCTATCCTCTCCAGTCTCATTCTCAGTCATTGTCTGTCCGTCTCTCTGTCCATCCGTCTGTCTGTCTGTCTGCCTGCCTGCCTGCCAGGCCACATATCGCTTTACACTTGAAATGAATTTGAAAGTCAGACGCACAGCTCGTAACTCTTTGCTCTCACACAAGACACACACGGCGAATAACAACAACAACAACAACAACAGCAAGAACATCATCGGCACTTGGAGTTGCTGGAGGAGCTGTTGCTCAGGTCTCTCTCCCTCTCACTGTCTCTCTCTCTCTCTCTCTCTCTCTCTCGTTCTTTATCTGAACACAGGCCCGCGCGACTAATATAAACGTACAATGGACCAACTTAAGCTGAAATGACAGTTGCGACATGTTTGCGTAGGCGTGTGCGATCTCTGGCAACAGCAACAGCAACAACAACAACAACAACAACAACAACAACAACAACAACAACAACAACAACAACAACAACAACAACAACAACAACAACAACAACAACACCAACAACGTGTGCAAGGCAAATGCTTTGGTATTAATTTTTCTTGTTGCCAGCCAGGTCGCAGCGAGCTGACAATAAACTTTATCGCATTCATGTGAATGCACTTTATGACACCTACACACAGACACTCACACACACACATACAATCACACTCAGTCAAGAGCTTGTTTCTTTTCGCCTGCGTCTGACTAAGAAATTCCTTATATTATATATAAACGTATATATTATAAAGCGATTTTTTTGTACGCCTTTTTGGCTACAACTGATTTGGCTTAAATTAGCTACATTTGATGAGTTCTGCTAGCTGCTGGCCGCCTGCTCCCTCTCTGAGAGTGCTTGCGGTCAGCGGCTGTCGCAGCGTCTGGCAGCCGCGTGACTTGGGCGGCTCACTCGTCCGTTGCGCTGGTCACGTGACCCTAATAAATCACAGAATTAATGTTACGTAAAATGGAGTTGCGCACGGCGTCCACTGCAAGTCCTTTAACGGGAATATCCAGGCTGGCCAGGATGCCAAAGTCAAATAGAGAGCAGAGTCCAGAACCAAGTTCCAGTTACAGTTGAACTGAAAGAACGCAGCGGAAACTGTGCCAGCCGGAAATTAAAAAACGTTTGCGGCATTTCTGATAAGCGCCGGCCCAGACAAACAAATCGTGAAACTATATTAATGTGGCAAACACACACACACACACACACAGATATACACAATATATATATGTGTGTATGTGCAACTCTGTTTGGCTCAGTTTTTGTTGTTGTTGTTTTCTTTTATGGCTGCTGCTTAATTGTCTGACATTTTTTAATAACAAAGGCAGACACACATCGCACACGCACATGCAAGTGTATATGTATATTTGGCATCTCGCTTGCGCATTAAGACGCAGGCGCATTAACAGCAACAGCAACAGCAACAGCAAGAACAACTACAGCAGCAACAACAATCAGAATAACGTGTAGCAAGCGCCAACATTACGGCCATTAAAAATACCCAAAACGACAACGACAATTTCCTCATTATCGTAAAATTTATTCAAGCAAAATAAATTCATTGGTCGTTAACCTTGACACTGGTTTTTCCTTTTTTACAGTCAACACACACACTTACACACATACACGCACACCCATTGTCTGTCTGTGTGTGTGTGTGCACATAAAATTCATGCTATGATGCGTGTTAAATAGTCGCTGTCATTGCGTCTGCAACTTGGCTAAATCTCTGTGTGTGTATGAGTGTGTGAGAGAGTGTTACACACATATACATATATATATATATATATATGTGTGCGTATATGTGTGTCTGTCATGTTGTATATAGACCTAAGTAATCTGACTAGACTGGCGAGTTCATAAAACAGAACTTTTAAAGCAGCCTACCACTGCCGACAGCCTGCTGTAGTTGGTCGCTTACACTGTCCAGCAAATTGCCATTACTTGCACTTGAGCGTGATTCAGCTCGAAATTGAACTAAGCTGAGTAATTTCTGGTGGCAGTTCGCCCCAAATCTACATGGGGGGGCCTTCTACTATATATATATATAAAGAGAAAGAGTAATTCTCGCTGAAGGCAAACACAAAATGACGCCAGTAAGTATGCTACAATAATCGATAAAGTGCGCGCTGCACATGTATGTGTGTGTGTGTGTGTGTGTGTAATGTTTGTTGCTTACTGCTTGACTGCACACACAAACACACACAGAGACAAACTTGAATTCGGTCGAGTGATTTGTCATGGCAGCTCGCGGCTCCTTTTGTTTTTGCAGAAAGCCTTTGCCAGAGCCTTTGACTAATGGGCCACCCCCCAGGGGCAGCTTGTTTAGAGTGTTAATGTGTCTTGTGGCAAGCAAACTGTCTACAAAGTGTGTGGAGACTCAGGACTCCCAAGCTTTGATATACTTCAAACTTGTTGAGTTCTTGATATTCAAAATATTTTATTCAATTCAATTCACGCGTCAATAAGCTATAAATATGAATACTGTGTGAATACCACGAATATTGTAAATACTTTGAATACCACAGCAACTAAAGAATTAGAAATGTGAGGGAAATGCAAGAGCATCAAACAAAACAACACTCGAATAAATGCCAACAATATAAAATGAAAGAAAGATTCTTTTTCTTTTTTTTTTTTTTCTTCATGCGCAGACCAAACAAAGCGTGTGTGTGTATGAGTGTATGTGTGTGTGTGTGTGTGTGTGTGTGTGTGTGTGTGTGTGTGGCAGCTGGCTGTGTGCGTATTGGCGAGAACTCCAGGCCACGACAAGCTATGTCGCGACTCCTTCGCCTCGGACAACGCTGCTCGGCGTTTGTGACTCTCCTCGTGCTGAGCTCAGCTCTGGCTCAAAGTTGAGTTGAGTTGAGTTGAGTTCAGTTGTCGTCATCATCGCCATCGCCATCGCCATCGCGCCATCGCCATCCTCGTGGCTGCCTTTTATATAAAAACCGACAGCGATTCGGGGACTTCAGCCAAGCAAAATGCCCCACACACACACACACACATAGTGTGCAGCAGCTCCAGCTTTTCTATGCTCCTCTTTCCTTTTTCCTTTTTCCTATCGTATTTTTTCTACATTTCTTTTATTTCCAGTCAGCAGAAAAATTCTTATACACGAGCTGCGTGTTTTTGTTATTTTTTTTCTCCTCCTCGTCTTCTTCTTCCTCTGTCAGGCAACATTTGGTGCTCGGCGCTCTCTTGGCGCCTGCTCCAGCCACGTCTGTCTCAGTGTGTGTGTGTGTGAGTGTGTGGAGCAGTCAGCTCACTTTTCTTTTGAATGATTCGATGATTTTAAGCGCCTGCGTTATATGAAAACCAATCGCATCAAAGCACCCCATTAAATTTCATCGTCAGGCATATATCCTTGCCACAAATACACACACACACACAAGCATACAGTGTCTGCGAGATAAATGAACAGACAGAGGACATGGCATAGAAATAACAACAGCTGCTGTTGCTGCTCCTGCTCCTGCTCCCGCTCCTGCTACTGCTACTGCTCCTGCTTGGCTGCTTCCATTCGTCCTGGCCAAGTCTGCATCTGCAGCATCGCCTGCGCCTTTCAATAGCAGACGCGCGTGGCCCAAGGCAATGTTTGTTATGTGCCATGGAAATCCGTCAGTAGACGTTGCAGCTGCTGCACACACACACACACACACACACACACACACACACACACAGACACCCACCAGTCGCCTGCATTGTCATCATTATGTGCTGACGGCGTAAATGGCTCTATCAGCGCATTCTGGCTGCGCCAGGCGCCGCCTTTTGGGAGCCTTGTATATGACATGTGGATATGGATGTGGATGTGGATATGGATGTGGATGTGGATGAGTATGTGTGGCTGTGCACGGACATGGTGCAGCTGTAGAAGGGCTCAACTTTAAGGCACTCATTGTGTGAGCTTCTCGTTGGCTTAAAGTGCTTTTAATGGCTTCATGCAAAAGGCGCTGCCTTTTAAAACACACAAGTCATGCTCGGCATGAGGCGTCGGATGGCATTTTATATAGCAGCAGCAGCAGCAGCAGCTCCACATACTTTTATACATAGCTAGTCTATCACTGGCCCCGCCTCCCACCCAACCAAACTTCTCCTATGGCTTCTGCTTCAGCTTCAGCTTTTGCTTTTGCTGTTGCTTTTGCTTTATTTGCAGTTCTCATCGTTGTAGTCGACGTCGTTTATTTTTTTCCTTTTCCTTTCCTTTCCTTTTTTCTGGCTAACATTTAATGGGTTTTTCAGAAAATTGCATTTTCTTCTTTGGCACTCTTTAGACTTTTTGTTTAGCTGCTACTTTTCCAGCAAAGAGTCGCAGTTGCTGCTGCCGCCTCTGCTGCTGTTGCTGCTGCTGCTGCTCATGACCATGGCTGCCATATTAGATTTTGAATGCATTTCCGCTTTTTGCCGCAGCGTGGAAACTTTTGTTCGCCATGTTGGCGAGCCGTCTCTGTATTGGTCTATCTATGCGAGAGTATGTGTGTGTGTGTGTGTGTGTGAAAATATTTTGGACTGACTGACAGCTGTGCCAGTGTATGTGTGTGTGTGTATGTCTGTCTATGTCTATGTGGGTTCGCTCCTGCTTGCCTCTGGTTGGCTCTGCTCTCCCTGGCTGCATTAAAAGTTTGTTTCATTCTGCTTTAGTTTGTTGTTTTGTTTGATGAAAAAGTCCAAGTTGTTGCGCAAAGTTTTTATGCAAGTTTTGCTATTTTGGCAAATGGATATGCCCCAACATACAGCCCCACCCACGCCCACGCCCACGCCCACGCCCCCATCCACGCTGCTGCTGTAGCGCAATCACATTGTTAGTTGAGTGGGTGCATGAGTAGGTAGTCCATGAGCTGCACAGCTATATCAAAGTTGCCCATATTTGAGTATATACATATAGACTTATATATAGACATCGCACTGCTTATATACATGCACTTATATACGGGCCATGTCTATACATTTTTCGCATGAGTTGCAGCTAGCTGGCTATCAATGCTGAAGTTTAATCAAACTTTAAGCCAAAACGAAAGCAGCTGCTGGCTAATAAAAACCTGTCTAAACTTTACATGCAACTGCCACAAAAGTTGGCTCAAATGTGCTTAACTGCATACTTGCACACACACACATTCACACACTCATACACACGCACACCTATGCACACTGTACGCCTTCAAGTTATGCGGCTGTAGCATTGCATACCTCAGGGCGCGGACTGCCTATTCTGACATTCGGACATCCTGTCGTTTTTGCGCTGCAGTTTTTGCAGGCCATGTTGAGGGCATGCCACAGCGGCGGGCTAAGTGCGCCCTTGACCACACCTAAAAGCCATTTAAAGTCGGCTTTAAGCTCTCAAGCAAACCCACAATAAACAATCAAATATTCAGCTCAATTCATTAGACAAATTTTGAGTATTATTTCGCTGCGGGCCCATTAAAATATTTGGTTACAGTCGGAGCGACCGGTTGCTAATCCACTATAGCCGGGCCGTTACTTTTATGGCTAATCATAAAAGGCCGGAATGTGTGGCGTCTCTCGGAAATCGATTATCGGACGATGTGACAAAACAGAACTCGAATATTGTGCGCGCCTCATGCCATTTAACTGGCCGTAAATCTTCAAGGACGGACAGCAGCCACGAGTCAATCATCGCCGATGATGATTTAACGATAGGCAAAGTATTTAATTGCTATACGGCAGATGACAACAAGTCTCTCCCTCTCCCTCTCCCTCTCCATCTCCCTCTCTCTCTCTCTCTCTCTCTCTCTCTATCGATTGACTATAAAAACGAAAGAAACAAATTGTAGAGCTTGTTTCGTTGGCGTTTAACGAGATGCCATAGGTCGAGCAAATGATTTTATGTGACAAATTTTTAACGCTTTCGGAGTCAAAGTCGAAGTTGGAGTTTGAGTTGAACTTTTCAGCATTAACAAGTTTCAATTTCGTTAAATGTAGACACCTGTCGACGAGGGGGCGGCTGCTCAAATTGAAAACGTGTCCAACAGCAGTCATCAATTTTTAAACACGAGTAATCACTTTGTAAACGCTACAGAGACCAGAGACCAGCGACCCAATCGTCCCCAGCAACTTGCCTACTCCGCCGAGGGTTGGCTTATCCCACATTCACTAAGAGTGAGGATGAGACTTCTGTCTGGCTGTAGCTGGTGGCAGGCAACAGCTCTGACAAGTATGCCTCAAATTTCCGCATCGTGTGTGTGGGGGTCGCTTGATTTTCAAATTTCGGCACGTAACTACGTAAAGTTGCACACATTTTTATACAATTTGTTGCATGCATAATTCAGCAGGACAATCGCCAGGATTCGGGCGCATCAAGTGAATATCAAGCGCATATTGTGGTGGATTTATGTATTCGAGCCGGGTTGGACGTGCCACCCAACTCCAGCTTTATCTCTCTACTTGGATTCTATACAGCTTAAGCTGCCGCGCATATGCTTTGGAATTATGATGAGTAGCGAGTAGAGTGTGGAGCGTGGGCGGTAAATTGTATTATTTATATGTTTCGAGTGCCATGCATCAAGAGATGGATTCAATTGGGCGAAATGTTTAAGAAAATATACAGGGTTATTTGGAGAGAATATGGTATTTCGGGAGCTCTTTCAAGTCTTATTAGAAATGGAAACTCTTTCAAGTCCTATTAGAAACGAGATCTCTTCTAATAGAAGAGCCTTACAAGTCTTGGTAGAAATAAAAACTCATATTCTCTATTAGGCCTCTGTGCTTGCTTAAAGACTCACTTCAAATTAGTTCATTGCTTTGTGTTGAGCATTCAGTTAAAAACTCATCTCATCGATGCCATTGTTAATTGCCAATTGCTTCGCAAATGGATGCCCCCGGAGACAGCGAATGCAAACAAAGAAACTGATATGCAAAGCGAAAACAAATCAAACCCAAAGACATTCAAACAACATTAAGAGCATGTTAATCTATTGAAATAAGCGCCATCATTTGTCTATCAAAGCGGGCATTCACAAGCCCCAACTCTGAGTACCCCAGGCATTCCAGCGTTTTAATTGATGTTTGGTCATTTCAGTTTTGTATTTCGAATCAACTTTTGTTTTGTTTTTCTCTGTTTTTTTGCAGTCCCAACTAAAAAGTCAATACTGAAACCGAAACCGAAACCAAAGCCGACACTCGGCCAGCGATGCGACGAGCAAATAAGCAAATTTATTAAATTCTCATTTATCAACATCATAAATCAAAGTTTTTAACCGTGGCGCTCGCTTTTCAGTTTTCAGTTTCAGTTTTGAATTTGTCAGCTGTGTGCAAAGCAACAACAACAACAATATATATCAATATATATATATATATATATATATATATATATATGTATATATATTTGAAATGATCTATCAACAGTTGCCGTTTGGCGTTGATGTTTCTGGTTTTGTGTATAAATTTGTATATTTTGTATTTTAATTGCTTTCTAGTCGTCGTCTCTTCGCTTTTATGACTAGTTAATTTTGCCTGTTTTTGATTTTGATTTGGCATTTTATTGTTGCCGCTGTCATTTGCTGGCTGACCGGCTAACCGAGTGGCTGCCTGGCTGCCTGGCTGACTTTATTGAGCGCAATGAACTATAAAAACGCGCGAGAATGCTTCAAAAAGTGCGCTGCACTTGACAACTTACTGACGGAGGGACAGCGCTAAACGAAACAATTGAATGAATGACTGACACTCACACACACACACACACACAGATAGAGCTGTCTGTGTGTGTGTGTAATCTGTCAAACACGCTGTCTCACTTTTCCTTTCACTTTGACCTTTAGCAGCTGTCAAAATGGCCGCTGCAAGTGTCAAATGCGCCCGATTCGATGTTGTTGTTGTTGTTGTTGCTGTTGCTGTTAGATTTGCCTTTGACAGGCAACGGTCGGCGGCAGTCGGCAAAAGTGCGAAAAATGATGTGCGGCAACAAAAGCAACAACAGCAACAACAAAACGCGGCTTTGAACTACTAAATCATTTTTGACAGTTGGCGGCGCTGCGACTGCGACTGCGACTGCGACGCCGGGGAAAGCCCCAAGCAGCGCAGCCAACGCGACGTCAGTGTGTGTGTGCACACTTTAACCATGACCTTGAACGCTATTACACACCAACACACACACACATATACTGCTTTTGTTTATGCAATAAATTAAAAGCAATAATTTTTCATCTTGAAGCAGCCAGAGCAACGGCAACAGCAACAGCAGCAGCAGCAACAGTTGAAAGTTCGCCCGCTGCGGCACAGCGCATTAATTTTGTGTAAAGTTTATACACCAATACACACACACACACACACAGATACAGTTGCATGGAGGGTAGGTGGGCGGAGTGCGGCAGGCAAGAGTGATAAAGCACCGCAGCGACATTGGCAGCAACGTCGACGCTCGGTCAGACATTGTTTTTAACTCGCTGCGACTGCGTCGCCGTCTCTCGTTGTCGCGTGCTCTCTCTCTCTCTCTCTCTCTGCACTTTGCCACTCTGCCTCTCTCTCACTCACTCACTCTCTCATTCGATACGCGCAAAAACAATAATTCAACTTGTGGCGGTGTCTGCTCCACATACGGGTAACTGCCACAGGCAGAGGCCAAAGCAGAGACCGAGGCTGAGGCTGAGGCTGAGGCTGAAGCAGAGGCACAGGTTCAATGCACGCTTTGCGCCTGCGCAGGGCAAACAAATTGCAAACGACACACACACACACACACACACACACACAGAACAACTGTTACTCGGCCTCCCTCTCTCTTTCTCTCTTACTCTCTTTGTCTTGCACTGTGCCATTAATTCTAGCGCTCGCCGGCTTGTTTGACAGTTCTGACAGACGATTATTTAAAGTTGTGCTTAAATGCGCGCTCTCTCGCTCGCTCTCACTCGCTTTCGTTTCGTTTGCCTGTGTCTGTGCCTGTGTCTGTGTCTGGCCCTGGCCATGGCCGTTGCATTTGTTGTTCCTGTTGCTGTTGTTGTTGCTGTTGTTGTGGGCGCACTGAAGTCACACAAAGCCGTGTTCCAGTTGGGTCCTTGCGCCGCTCTCTCTTTCTCTCTACAGAGCTTATAATACAAATTACACTTTTTGGCATATTTCATTTTCATTTTCGGATATATTTTTTTCTTTGTTTCTGGGCAGGGCCTAAAAGATTGTGTGTGTGTGTGTGTTTGTCTGTCTGTCTGGCAGCGCTTACTGGGTTACTAGGTCCTGGTCCAGCACGAAAACAAATTAATAGCCTCTAACGGCAAACGGGGCGTATGCGGCATGGGCAGCGCCGTCTGGTCGTTGCCCTGTGCTTAAGAGCGGATGACACGGCTACTGGCTGCACAATTTTTACAACTATTGCTAATTTTTAACGTCTTTAATGATTTGGCACACCATTCCTCAAGTTAACGCTGCGTGCCGTCATAAAAGACGCAACGGACAGCCACCAGCTGCAAGGCCTTATTACTTTTTCGATAAACTGCAGACGGCCGTCAGGGCGGCAGCTTAGCCGAGACAGCTACCAGGCTATAAATCAAATTTGCAGCAAAAAATCACGTGCCAGGCAAACGCTGCTGCTGCTGCTGCCGTTGCTGCTCATTAATGAAAGGGAAAAGCGCTGCTTATATAATCACGTCAAGGGCCTGGATCGCGAGCAGCTATCGGCTGGCCACAATCAAACTGTGGCAACTGCCACTGCGCACAGCGCGAGCATCGAACATCGAACATCGAACATCGAAGCTCACATCAAAAATTGGCACAAGTTCATCATCATCAGCATCATCAGCATCGACATCGCCCGATAGTGGGGGCTGGCCGGGCTGGGCAGGCGTGGCATGCACGTTGAAAGCTTCGAGACCGCCAGTGTGCTCAATTTATGAGCCGCAGACAGACTGCCCTCATATTTTTATAATCGATTGTAGTTTTTAATTAAAATTTAACTTTATAATGATTTTTTATCAGCTGCCGCTGCGGCTGCTGCTGCCGCCACGTCTGTTTAGGTCTAAATTAAAAAGAAATTTCTCATTTCTTGCCGAAACGGCAAACAGGAAGCGACACGGCCTCGACGCGCTAACTGGGCGTGGGCCAGCAGCGAACGTGATCGAGCAGGAGCAGCAGAAGCTGCAGCCAGACGAGCGAGGATTAGTGACAGACAGACAGACAGACAGAGAGACAGGCATCAAAGTTGGCTCAAGTTGCTGCTGTGATTAATGTGTGAACCAGACCCAGAGCGAGAGCGAGAGCGAGAGCGTGTGCCCCATATACAGTGTGTACTCGCTACAAGCTATAGTATAGTATAATGTTCTATGTGTTAAATGACTTAATGTGGAATGTGACTTACCATCGTATGTTAGTTCTGAAGGATTGAGTGATGATAAGAACTTACCATCTGCAAAGAGAGAGAAAGAGAAAGAGACAATAGACCACAATTCATTAATCCCAATTACAATTCAATGCGCAATTTAGTATTAATTAGCGATAAAAAAAAACTATATATGTATATATATATGTATATGTATATCAAATGCAAAAGGATTTACGCTAGAGTCCGCATAATGCGGACAGGCATTAAAATATATTTATAAATGAAATATTTCCAAACTCTACTTGTGTGTGTATGTGTGTGTGTATTTACCACTTTTTTGTTATAATACATTATTGTTATTAATTCGATTATTGTGCAGCATTTAATTTAATACGCGCCATGCCGCATTATGCACAATAATTATTTTAAATTCACTTTGACAAGCCATTTTATGGTCCCTGCCCCGCGCCGCCCCCCCCATTAGCCTCCCCGCCCCTGAAACACACCTGCTGATGCTTTTGCCATTTGGCAATGTTAATTTTAATTTAATATTTTAACAATGTCTCGTGTTTTAATTTTGCTTGCGGTTTACGCTTTTGCCGCTGCTGCTGCCTTTGTTATCATGCAACAAAAATGCAAATTAACGCACAGATTTACATTTTTGTTGTTGTTGCTATTGTTGCTGACTTTGTTGTTGTTTGTTTGTCTATTTGAAAATATTTATAGCTGTCATGGTTAATTTTTTTTCACTCGCCTTTTTTGTTTGCTTTACACGCATTTCATTTCAATAAATTATTTAATTTTTATTACGTTTTTTCATCTACATTTTCGCTGTTGTTTTTGCGTTTTATGGCATTTTAAGCCAATCATATGGACTCCATAAACTATTTGGTGTGCCAAAAAAAATTTATATACAAAAAAAAAATAATATGCATAATAACTAGAAGAGGAGATTTCTCTACTCAAAAGACAGATTTCATTTAAATTACATTTTATGCATTTTTTATGAATCCTATTCAGAGAGAGGAGAAGTAGTATATTATATATAGTAATATATAATATTGTATGGAGTATCTGAATCCTATATAGAAGCAGGTGCTTCGAAGTATCTGAAGTGTATTATGTATGCATCATCGACATGTCTTCGTTTATACTTAAGAGAGTAAAATAGTGTACTCTGAAGAGCAATTTCATATAATTTTAATTTTAGGGTCCTATATAGAAAATGGTCTCAGAATAGAGTACTTTATAAGAACTATAAGAGTAGATTGTATAGTATATGTGTGTAGTTCTGTACAACAAGAGCTTGAAGAACTACTCAAAAAACAGACTTCATTTAAATTGTATTTTGTGATCCTATACCATGCTTCTAAGTAGAGTTTGAAATATAAACTGTTTGCCTGCAGCATTGACATTTATGTTTCTTATGTATAATAATAACTAAAGTAGATTCTTTCATCCTAAAGAAGTAAAACTTAACTCTAAAGAAGCTTCAAAGTATTGAGTATAGAGTATAAAGTGTATTTCTGTAACCTCGACATGTCCTTGTGTCATGTCCTATGTGCCTGTTGATGCTCGGTTGTTTTTCTTTTTGATTTGAGTTGTAAATAAATCAATGATAATTAACCTGCTGCAGCGCGCGTAGATATAATTTTACTGTCAATGTTGTCAGCACTGACAGTCGAACATCTTAAATCATTTTGGCTGCCATTGTAAGCGAGAAAGAGAGAGGCAGAGAGAGAAAGAGACACTGACACTGACACCGGCATAAAAGAAGACAGCAAAAAAACAGCAAATCGAAATGAAATTAAAAAGCGCAACAGCGACAGACACTAAACACGGTTAAATGAACAACGCGCCCCGAAAATGCCAAATGCGCAAAATAAAATGCCAATTCGCACTCGCAGAGAGGGAACAGCAGCAACAACAACAACAAGGCGAATAAGAACCAGAGCTGACCAGACTGAGACTGGACTGAAATGGATGGGACTCTGGGCTGGGGTGTTTGGATTGGAGGTCTGTGCGACAAAACACCTTTTCAAAATGCGCACAGCAGAAACGACTCGCTGGCTGGCTGCAATGGGGCCTCGATTTCTGATGCGTAGACGTCAAAAACGCCGTGGTGGCAATTAAATGCCTCTTGGCCTCTTGGCCACTGGCTCGGCTCGGCGCGGCTCGGCTCGGTGGCATTGGCCACAAATAACGCCCAAATATGGCGCAATTTCATTCGGGACGCAGCGCATCGAATCGATTGCCAATGCCACCGATGCCGATTCATTTCAATTCGTTGCGTTTCGATTTATTTATCACCTGTCGTTGGAAATTGAAATTGCATTTCGCTTGGCCAACGCAACGTCTTCGCTCTGCTCGAGCTGTTTCGCTTCACTGTGCTCCGTTTCTGTTTTGTTTTTGTTTTTATTTTTGTTTTTGTTGGTCTTTTCTTTGCCATTGGGGCCATCGCCCCAGGTAATCATTGTCAACAATTAATGAAAGCCATTGTGGGCGTGGCAGCCTTTTAATGAACAGCACAGCGGCTGTTCGCTACTCGTTTCTACCTGACTCTCTCCCTCTCCCTCTCTCTCACCCTTTCTCTCTGTCTCTGTGTCTCTGGACAGCCAGAACTTTTCTATTAGAATGGCCAGAGAGTAAGAGGGAAAAAACTCATCAACATAATGTAAGACGCTGCTCGGGGCGATAATGAGCTATAATGGAGCCGGAGTTGGCCAAGACCTGTGCAGACCTAAGTCGCGAATCTTGTGAACGCAGTTGCCTCTTAAGAGGCTCTTAATGCCGTTTTGCTTGATTTTCCTTTTTAGCCCTTTACTTTTCATACGTCGTCGTCTTCTGCTCCCCCTTGTTTGCATATTTAAAAGCCTGAATTCATTCGCTGATCAACTAATCAGCCAGCAGGCAGGCAGCCAGGCAGAAGGAAAGAAGGAAAGAAAGTCGAGAGCTGAGCTGAGACCCCCAACTCAAGCTGGTTTATGGCTTATCAATGCACTTTGCCGCGCAACACGTAAACTTACTTTACACGCGTTAACTTCTGATAAGGCGCTGACTCGAAAAAGAAACAGAATGAGATAGAGGGAGAATGAAAGAGGGGTTGGGTGGTAGAGAGAGAGAGAGGGAGGGCAATAACAATGGCTGAGGCCTAGCCCTGAGCCGAAAGTCAAGCGCTGATAGCGCTTAGAATTGATTTAAATCGATGTACTTTGCATATTTTGTGCATTTTTATGGCCAGGATGTGCAGCGTGAGCTTGATGCAAACGCTGCGGCGGTCATTAGACCGGCTATTGACCAGAAGAACACCAAAAGACCACAGACCAACCAAGTTTCGTGCCAGCGCGCGCTTTTACGCTTTGCTGGATAGGAGACGAGGACTAGAGACTGAGCGACTGAGAGGCTAAGAGACTTGGCCATGTGGAATTGAACTGGAGCTGCGGCAGTGGGCTTGGTTGGCTGGCTGTGGCCCCGTCTCTAGCTGTGGCACGCGGACTTTTGTTGCAGACAAAATTGTCGACAAATAGTTTACACGGGCATGAAATTGTGCTGGCCAGACATTGGGCCCAAGAATGTTGTTGCTGTGGATGTTGTTGCGGTTACAGGAATGCGCATAGCTCAAAGTAGTTGCAAACAAAACATTTGGATTAAATGATTGAGTGCAGCATGCAACAACAGCAATAACAACAACAGCATCAGCAACAACAACGATAGCCAAAGAAAGCAAGTCAGCACCTGAGAAGCGCATAGAGCGGCGCACGATAGCTCGCCATGCTTGAGAGAATCGCAGAGAAAGCTCAGCTTAGCTAGCTAGCTGGGTGGCCTTATGATTTTTGCTATAATATCATAGCATTGGCTTTAAAACGGGAATGTTAATCGAATTGTGAGGATAGAAATATGAAAAAAGCAACTCAGAGCTGAGAGCAGAGCAGAATATGCGTCCGGGTGCGGTCATTAATTCATATCAAAAGGGTAATTGAAAACCGCATAAATTAAGCAAAATGCACTTTTTATGCTCGCTGTGTTATCCCAATGGGAATGCGCGGCTTTGACATTTGGCTGCATTATAGTTTAATCTTATTAAAATATTTATATTTATTTAAAATATGCATGCAATTTGTTAATTTAACTGCCGCTGCGTTTGCTGTTTCGCATTTATTTATGCCACGAGCTTTTTTTAATTGTCATCTTTGTCGTTTTATTTTTTTATTTATTTTTTTGCTTTTATTTTTGCATTTTTGTATATTTTTCTGTATTTTTTTTTTTCATTTTCGTATTTTTTTGTGGCAGCCACTGCGCTTAATTGCATTTCGCATATGAATTAATGAATTTTTTATCAGCGCACACACATGCACCGCCTCCATCGCGACTCAAATATGCAAACATCATTTATTTCATTTCATTTTATTTTATTTCATATATTATTTTTTCATGGCAACTGATAATAGAATAAAACAAAAAACAACACGCGCCAACCGCAGCGATTTTTGCCTTGTTTTTTTATTGGATTTACTTTTTTGCAATGCTGCCTATATTTAATTTCATTTGTGGTTGCCTCTGCGAAAGGGATAGCTATAGGTACTAGCGAGCGAACAGAGACGGCAATAGCGCTGAGCAAGCGAATCGCATCGAGAGTTATGTAATTGATGCCATCCATATGCTAGTTCCAGTCTGACTCTTGAAGCATTCTTTGTTAATTCTAAAAACCCACTCAAGCAACTTGATTAATGAGCCCCCTCTCTCTTACTCTCTTTCTGAATTCCAATGAATTTCGCTTTTATCAGCTCGTTTTCGATCTGCTCGCAACTTATCTATGCTGCAGATGAAGTTTCCTTGGAAAAGGGTTCCATTTCATATTATTTCATATCGTGTATGACACAAATTTCCTACTAGTTTCATTAAAATGCAATTAATATAGGCTTTCAGCACATTTCTGCCATGGGCTACCACCAACTACCAACTAGCCTTATAGTATCTTCGCTCTTAACTCAAATTAGGGTGCGTCATAATTAATAATACCCTATGCTCGACAATTACGCACATGGGCCAACAAAGCATTTCATTAACTTTACATTAAATGCTTCTGGGTGTAAGTGTGCCTCTGTGTATGTGTGTGCGTGTGTGTGAGCCAACTCAGTGCAATTGCAGCAAAAGCCAAAACATTGACCCTAGTGGTGGGGGTTGCTACAACTACAAGAACTAGCCACAAAAAGAAGTTAACTGTTATAACACACACACACACACGCACACACAGAGAGACATCTATATATATACATATAACTCAATCCATTAACGTTTTGATAAAGGATCTTTATGACGACACTCCAAGCGACGGCAGCAATCATCATCAGTATCAACAGCAACAACAACAACAACAGCAATTGCTTTGGTACGTGTCAGTTGGTAAGAAAACACACACACACACACAGACACGCATACACACATCGAGTGAAAAGTAATTGCGTTTAAATGCGTTTACATTAAGCCAAAATGCAGGCCGAGCCAAGTTGGACAGTCGCTTGGCCTAATTGCAGCATGCCATACCCATGTATGTATGTATGTATCAATGTGTATATGTGTATATCTATCAAGGACAATTATTATTACACTTGTAATGTGACCATTAATGGCATTATTAATGCAAACGTTCACATTCACAGCTCCCAAGAAACGTTTCAGCGCATTACACAATTTCCGGGCCAAACATCTATCTATATACATACATATATGTATATAGATAGATAGATAGATATATATATATTATATATGTATATATATATATATCTATGCATCTATCTGACTGACGGCGACTTTACGACATGCAAAGCCAAAGCTAAACACTTTATCTGCCGCCCCTCGCTCCCGGCCCCAACGTGCCCGTTCCTCAGTTTCAGTTTACGACTTTTTAATAGTTCTCACATATTTTTTATAGATTTTACTACGCCCGCTTTCTTGTGGTCTTTCCGTGCAAGCTACAGCTAGGCTATACTCTCTCTCTCTCTCTCTCTCTCTCAACTCGAGCTGTTGTTGTTGCTGTTGTTATTTTGGCCAGCACATAAAATTGATTTCCTTTTGGCAGTCGAGAACTCGGGCGTTTACTCTTTTGCCTGTCATAAAATTTATGTTTATGTCGTAAAATTTAGTTCGATTTTTGTGGCTGTTTTTGCTGCATGCCTTTTGATTTCATTGCTTGTCATTGCAGCGCACTAAAACGAAGAAGAAGAACAAGAAAAAGAAACCCCAACAACAACAACAACAGAAGCAATAGTCCTCCGACCACACCAGGTGCTACAAAGGGTTCGAATTTCGCACAGACCACGCGGCGCATTCGCAACGTCACAAACACAAACACAGACACAGACAGAGGTAAAGGCAAAGCCCCAACAAAAAACTGAGGAGAATCTGCCAAAAAAAAAAAAGAAAGAAGAAGAAGAAGCAGCAGAAGTTGTCGCTTGCTGATATAAACAAACGACATACATTTGTTTTTATTACACACCTTTTTTTGGCGAGGGCGAGGGCGAGGGCGTGGGCGTGGCGTAGTAGATTCTAGTTATTTTAATGCACATTTTGTAGGCAATTCCAAATTAGGCAATGTTTGGCCCTTTTATATGGGCCAAGTACTCAATGTTTGCTGCTGCTGCTGCGCACATCATCAAGGTGTGCGCTGGGCGGAGTAAGATTGGCGGATGGATCCATTTGGGTGGTTGGTTTTTCCCGCCCTGCCGCCTCCTGCCTGGCTGCCTGCCTCCTGCCTTGCTGCCTGCCTCGCTGCCTGCCTGACTGCCTGTCGTACTTATAAAAAAGTAATTTTCTCATTTCTTGTTCAGTTCGAGGCTTTTTGTATATTAGAAGGAATGGCTTTATTTATTTCTTATATGTAAGTGGCGGCAAAAGTTTTTCCCTGCCATCTTCTTTGCTTTTACTTGTTTTCCTTTTGGTTTACTTTTTCTTTTCGGTTTCGGTTTCTTTTTTTTGCTTGGGCGCCGTTAAATTGGCAAGTTTGTTGTGCTTAGTTTGGGTCTCGCTGCTGGAGCACATAAATTAGAGGCACAAATTAGAAATTATGTGCGCATTTAAATGTGAAGAGGAGCTGCAGCCTTAGTCGGTTAGTCAGTTCCATATGCTCGGGCTCGAGCCCTGTCCTCTCTACTAATGAAATGGCTGCGTGCCTGCGCCTGTGCCTATGCCTGTGACTGTGCCCCGGCCACGGCCTCGGCCTCGGCCTTTTACTCAAACTCAATGAATATTTGAAGAGGCAGCAAACGGCAGCCAGCAACCAGCAGCCAACAGCCAACAGCCAACAGCCTATAGCCAACAGCTAGCAGTCAGAGAGAAGACAAAAAAACCAAACAAAATGAAACTTTTGCCACGGCGCCATTTGGCGCTACAAAAGATATTTTTCCATTGAAAGCATTGCAGGCAAAAGTTGTTTAAATTTAGCCAACCAACACATGTGTCTGCAGTGGGTGGGGATCGCAATGCGCGTGGGACTGGGGGTTGCCAGCAGACGGGGCAACAACACACCACACACCAATGTGCCACCATTTGTGCTCTTTGTTGCTGTCGCTGATGGTTGTCGTCTTTTTCGGACATGGGACAATTGGCGCTGATATTGTCGAGGCGCTACAAGAGCAGCCAAATGACACAAAGACAAGTTCAATGATCTACATTGTAAAAAGCAAGACAGTCGGAGGGACGAGCGCACAGAAAATGGCATTGATCTCTCTATACATCTTATATAGGTCGCAGTAAATATATATAAATGTATATATATCTTAGATTTTATATGGGAATTTCGTACTGATTTAAAAATCAACTTTTGACAACACCTTTTTGTTAGATCTTTATTTTGCTTCATCGATTTCTTTGAGATACATATATCTTTTCTCTTACGATCCTTCTTAATCTGTGAAAAGTTTGGGAAGCTGAGCATATCTTATACATGTCTCAGTAAATAAGCGATTCTCTAGTGATTTAAATAACTAAACAAACTTTAACAATTTTTGTTAGGATCCTTCTTTTGCTGCATTGATTTCTCTACATCTACCTTTTCTCTTATGATCCTCATTAAGCTGCTTGAAAAGCTAGTCAAGTTGGGGAAATGAGCACACAGAATAACTCTATATATCTCAGTAAATTTATATAAATATATTTGTATAACTATCTTAGATTTCTTATAGACAAATTCTCTATTAATTAAAGGAAACACTTGTTTGCTAGGATCCTCCTTAGGATCACACTTCACACCTCAGCGCTTCGTCCTCCACATTTTCTGCTCGTTAGTTTCCACTTGGCTCTCGAGTTCGGTTCGACAACTTCATTTCCGTTTTTTTGGTGCTTCAGTGCTCATTATGCCCCTCTCAGGGTTTCGTACAACCCCCTCTCAATAATAATAGCAGCCAGAACTGTATGTTTTACTAATGTCGTTTATCATTAGGCTAGTCTACTACTTACTTACTGCGGACTGACTACCTCGAAGCATATTTACCTCAATGTTCTCTACACGTTTTCTTCCTGTTGACGCAAGATAATTTGGCTGGCTTGTCTGTTTGCCTGTTTCCCCGTTTCCCCGTTTTCCCGTTTGCCGGTTCGCCGTCCGCGCTCCCATTACAAAATGTCAAAAATTTCCCAAACACGACACGCCCCTGCAACGAGCCGAGCAAAACGCCCACGACACGCTCCCGTTGCCACTTAATAGAGAATTGGAATGCTCGTAGGTGGCATAACAACATGGTAATGTTAATGGTAGAAAACGGCCAGGCAGGCAGCCAGGTAGTTATGTAGGTGGATCGGTGGTTAGGCGGTTAGGTGGTTGGGCTGGCTCTGGCTCTGGGTCTGGCAGGTGGGTACGCCCAGCCAAAGCGCATAATTTGTCATTGAATGTTTGGTTTTGGCCTGCCTCTTGTTGGCCAGAACAGCAGCTAATGTCTTAGGTGTTGCCTGTTTGCGTAAAAAACGGTATAGCTACACCATCTCTCCCGCTCTCTGACTCTCTGAACGCAACCGTAGCTGCTCTAGCGTCTCAACTAATGGGCGTGTGTGTGTGTGTTTGTGAGTGTGTATCCATCCACTCGAGATATTTTGTCCAGCCTATGCCATTTGTTGCTTAATTTGCGGCTTACGTTTAAAAAGCATTTAGTGGACATTCGCTGAGAGAGGCAGAGTGCGGCACAGTGGCAACCATAAAAACGTGTCCACTTGCTATCTCGGGTCGCAAAGTTCGCTACCATTTAATGCACACACATATAGCCATATAATTATAATTGCTGATAAATGTTTCATACTAATAAACACTTAAAGCGAACGAACCTCCCGTCCGACATGGAGCTAACGATGACGACGTCGCCGGCGTGTGACGCTAATGACACTTGGCGTCGACGCTGACGCTGACGCTGACGTCGACATCGGCGTTGGCAGAGCCGGCAAAAATGGAATGATTTGTGTGAGAGATTGCATGCCTTGCAGTGATTTGTGATTTGTGTGTTGAGAAATGCAATTTTAAACGGGGGGGCACCAACAACAGTCAGCAGCAGCCATCAACCAGCAACCAGCAACTGGCGACTTGATAAGCCACTGTCATCAGCAGGCTGCACTTTTTGATAGCTCTATTAAAAGCAAACGACAGTCAGTAGTTGTGCTTGTTGTTGTTGCTGTTGCTCTTTGGGGCTCCTTCATTTTTATACAAAATGGCGATATATTATTGAAGTTGCAAATTTGTTGCGAGCGAAATAAATGTGAAAATAATGAATAATAAAAGTCAAGAAGAACATGATTTTTTATGACTGACGCGTCTGCTGAATGAGTGCGAAAAAAAAGCAAGTGCAAAAGGCCTTGTCTGTCATGACAAGACACACACACACACACACACACACACACACACACACTCACACAGTGTAAGGTCGTTATCAGCATACGGTTACCGAGTGGCCAACTGATACAGTTCAGCTGTGACTAATTTATGGGGAGGCCAGTGTAGCACAGATCATAACTATATTACGGCGATAAGTCTGCCAGCTAGACTCCGAATTCAAGTCAAAGTCACGGGAGCAGCCCATGGAAAACGACTCGAACTTTAACAAAAGATATCAAAACAAGAAAAAAATGTGGAATATCAAAATTTCATGCCTCAAAACATCAGCCAAAAAGGAAGTTTGCATTTTGTCTGCACGCGGCGCAGAACCCTCCCCAAAGCAACCAGGACAAGGGCAACAAAAGCACCCAGGTTGTTGTCTTTGTTGGTGTTGCTTGTTTGTCAACTATGCTGCGACCTCTGCCAGTGACAGAGTCCAAGTCGCAAGCGGAGTTTTCCCTGCTGGTGTTGATGATTTTGTTGATGTGCTCGTTGAGTTTGATGTGGCAAGAGCGCTAAAACCCGACGCCCGACGCCCGTCGCCCGAAGCCCGCACCCTGAACCCCCGCCATAGCAAAAAGTATGTATATGTATATGAAAGCGGGCCCAATCCCAGGTCTGGGAAATTCGATGCGCATTCTATTCATTGGCGTGTCGGTCCTAGAAATATGATAATGTGCCAGCAGCGAGAGGAGCAGCAACCGAATATGCAACAGTCAGTTCGTAAATTTTCATTGTAAAATAAGAACTGAGACTGTGTGTATGTGTGTGTGTGTGTGTGCTAGGGGATGAAGATGTATTGCCTTTTGTGCAATTTGACGTAATGTTACATAAGCTCTTCTCTCTCTCTCTCTCTCTCGGGGGCTGGGGTGGTGTGCTCATTATGAAAGGCGCAGGCAACATCGAATTTCTGTTTCAATTTTTATGATTGTGAAGCTGGGCAGGGTACGCAGCGGTACGTGCGGCAGCTGGTGCCCCTTTTGGGATTGGTTTCTATGAGGTCTCGGAATTGGTATCGGCATTGGGTGTGCAGGGTGTGCAGATACGCAACAACAGATATGGGTAATTTTTGGCAGCCGTGCGAGCGTTTCTATTCAAAAGTTGTTTAATGCGTAAAATTTTAATTTTTTTATCGTCGTTTGCTGTTGTGCCACGTTGGTGGCGGAAATTGTGTCAGCATTTGACAAAAGAGTTAAAAAGTTGTGGGAAAGGCAGATGCTTGCATCACAAGATTGACTGATGATGCTGAGGTGTGAATGGATATTTGAGTCTGGGCACATTGACATTGAAGAGCTGACAAAGGAAGCAGACTATATGAATAAATTAAAGTATATACTAGAACTTGAATTCCCCAAGAGATATGACTTCTGTTTGCTCTAGATCCACTTAGATCTATTTACATTCCACGAATTGCTGATAACGCAAAGCTTTTAATCTCTGGCTGACTTCCGGCCGCGCTAAATCACTGCAAGAGCCTTTTACCAAATAGTTTCTGATAGAGCGCCGCCCCAACCCCGCCGTCGCTGTCAAACCAAGCAAATGTAATACTATTAAAAGCAAACCAGCAAAAATACGAAACGAACCAAAAAAAAAAAAATGCTTTCACATTACAGAAGCAAACAGACAGAGAAACTCTCAGGCGCTGCGGCCATGTGAATGAGAAACTGGCGGCCAGGCAAATGAAAATTGTCTAATTGTGCGTGGTAAGATAACAAACAGCCAACGGCGAGAGGGCCAGAGCTTCCTGTTATTGTTATTGCTATTGTTCCTACTCAGCCTGAATGATGTTGTTGTTCTTGCCGCTGCAGTCGTAACACATTTCATCAATGTAAATAAGCAAAAATTGGGCGACAGCGGCAACAAAGATAATCGCCTTAGTAGCAAAAGCGAAAAGTGCACTCCAGGTCATGGATGTGAATGTGGCATTAAGGCCGCAATGACAACAACAAGCTGCCACATCTAAAAAGAGAGAGCGGGAGAGGGAGAGGGAGAGGGAGAGGGAGGGAGGAAGTGTGAGCAACCCCTCGTTACTTTAAAACTGTAACAATTGGCAATTGTGTGGGTCTTGCGGCTTGACAAACACTAAGCACAGAGCACCGAAAGCCGAATACCGAACGCCGAACGGCGAGCATGCTGAGCGGAAAGGATAACACGCACTTCTGAGGCTGCCCCACGCCATGAAAGTTAATTTACGTCACGCAGCATTTTCAATCAATGTCAGACGGGGGTTAGCTGCCGCCGAAGGGTTGCGGACTAAGGGCTGTGGACTGAGCGCTCTAAGGGCTGGTCGCCCGCTGTTCTTGTTTATTTTCATTTTCGCAGCTAAAGCAATCAAATTGATCTCGTTTTGATTTGCATTTAAGCGACACTTGACGAGCGCGACATGGCCGACTTTCAAATGTAAATACGCGCACAGACCTTTAACATATTTTCATAGCTGACAACGCTGACATTTATCGCCTGGTTTGGCTCTTTAATTGCGCATTAACTGTTGCGCCAAAAGACAAACCGAACCAAAATGGAAAATGAAATGAAAAATACAGACGTCCAGATCCGTCATCATCGCCATCAGCATTTTGGGCAGGTCACAGAGCACACGAACGAACACAAAGATATACAAATATTTTTTAATTGAATGCAACGCTGGTGCGCGCGACGCTGGACGTTGATGAGGGTGCCCTATAAT
Source organism: Drosophila hamatofila (assembly GCA_035045345.1). Lineage (NCBI taxonomy): Eukaryota > Metazoa > Arthropoda > Insecta > Diptera > Drosophilidae > Drosophila > Drosophila hamatofila. The sequence continues at coordinate 30,124,468 of JAWNPA010000020.1, read as the reverse complement.
TATATAGACCCAGAGACTAACTCTCGAAACTGAATCGAGTCTGGCTGGCTGACTGACACGAAGCCGTCTGTGTTGTGCCCGACTCGACTGACTTGTGGCTTTCCACCAACTAATTGCTGGGATTATTTATTTATGGAAATCTATCTAGCCAAAAGTCGTCGCGTTGACGCCCCTAACAATTTCGATTATGATGAGGCCAGCAATTAAGCGGAGCAAAGAGGCAGACAGAGCTAGACAGTGCCTGATAGCCTCGAACCTACACTCAATTCAATCCTAAATATGTGAGTCTCAAGCATCGTTTGACACTCTTCTAGCTCATCAGAGGGCGATTACAACTTGAATAGTTTCATATAACTTAGCGCGGTTTATCAATTAAGATTTCTATCTATTCCTAAGTAAATGAGTTTTAGCTCTCACTTTCAGGATCAACTTTATGAGCATTTCTTAAAGTATAGTATATTTCTCACTTTTGTAGCTCATCAATATACAATTATACTTTCATATAACTTAAGATGGTATATCAGTACATGGACCTTATGACAAGTTATAGTATAACAAGTATTTTATACTCTTCTAGCTCATCAGACACTTTTCACAAGTTAACATGGTATATCAATTTTAGACTTGAGCAATTTCTGAAAGATTCCTTCATGGAGCTATTTTCCAGAGCAACTTTTAGACTATTTCTTAAAGCAAAACATTTTGTCTCTCATAATTTAAGGACTTTAAATACATGATTTGTTTTGCCATTTTCTACGTCTTTAGGCAATTGCCTGACCTCATAAATTAGAGCAACTTAAACATTTCGAGTGCTCTACACACACACACACACACACACACACACACACCGGAGTGAGACTTGAGGCTGTGTCGGAGGACACATCCTTGTGCTACGTTTTCTTTATGCTTTCTGCGAAAAATTCCTGTCAAAATTGATAAAAATCACATTTTCCATTTGAATAACATTTTACGAATTCGTGCATAAAATTACGGCAACCCTCGACGGCGGTTGCTACCCCCCAACCCAAGATCCCTCTGCCTGACTCTGGCTCTAGCTCTCGCTCTGGCTCTGCGTGTGCACTGGAATTTGTGCAGCAGCAGTGAATTTCTTTGGTAACCACATTCCTGGACTAGCTGCCAGGCTGCCTCTGCCTGACTGCCTCTGCCTGCCTCAGCTCTGTCCGCTCGTCTGCGTGTCTACTTAAAATGTAGAAAATATCTATTTGCTACGCCCGAAATACGCGCGGCAAATGTGGCTCGGCTAAGGGAAATGATGTGAACTCGACTCGAGCGACGCGCAAATTTCTTATCACTATGGCAAAAACTCGAAAAGAACATTAAAATTTGCTCGCTGCCCGCAAAACTCATTCAGCTGTAGATAATTTTCATTCACATACAGATGAAGACTCTCGCACAGCTTCAACTACTTCGAGTATGCCAAAATTTAATTTGTCTACAAAGTAACTCGACGTGTAGATAAATCAATCAAAACTCAACAGAAAAGATGAAGAAGAAGACATCTCGTAAAAGTCGACTAGAATATTTTTGTTGCCAATAGTTTGCTGTTGTTGTTGCTGTTGCTGTTGTTCTTCTTGTAGTCGGCTCACTTTAAAGTTTTTGTTTTTTTTGTTGCTGTTGCCGTCAAGTCCAGCGCAGCGCCTCCTTCTGCCAGTAAAACTGAGCGCAGGGCTTGAGAACGCGTCATTTGGTCTATGGCCGAAAAGTATTGCCGTCTTCAAAAACAAAACAAAAAAAAACTAAAAACTGAAAAATGAAAACTGAAAACTGAAAACTGCATTATCACCATGGAGCACTCGAGGCAACAGCAAGCGGCAGACGACGAGTGGCCCGGAGAGTGTCGCTGTCGAGTGGTGTTTGCACCGAACGCGCTTTTGTTTTCTTGCCGGCAACAGAAAAACACATAAAAATATTTTGCCTATCACCATAAATAATTCAACGTGGAGTCCAAGTCCAAGTGACGATGCCGAGCAGCGAGCAGCGAGCAGCGAGCATCGAGCACCGTCGAGCATAAAAATCTTCAAAAAGAAGCGCCAAGTGCGAAGTTATTGTTGTTGTTGCTGTTGTTGCTGCTGCACGCACTCAAAATATTGAAAAATCTCTCGGTTGCCACAACTTTTGAAGTGAAGACTCTGCAACATGCAAAAGACAGGCAGTCTACGAGTCGCGGCTTAGGGTTGTCCCTAAGTATCTCTCAGTCGCACTCATATCTATGTGTGTGTGTGTGTGTGTGCATGTGTGTGTGTGCTTAAGCTTTGAGCCGCATTTACTCTGCTTACTGAAGTAGTTGCTCGCTCATAACTTTGGCTACAAGCTGCCGCAGCAACACTTCAGGCTGAAGCAAACAACATAATCAAACAGCTGACATAGCGACAAATCGAAGCTAAGGTGTAAAGAGCATACACTCTTCGCATAGGCTCCAAGAGTGTCTGTGTGTGTATGTATTATCTATTTAGTTGACTCCAAATGTCAAAATGAACTACTCAGCTCTTATTCAATGGCCAGTGAACGATATTGTTCAGTCGGACGTGAACGATACGTTTCATTGAATTATTTACCTGACAGCGGCAGAAAAACTGCTGAACTGTTTTATATTCACATCAAATACAACCAGAGCTTTAATGCCCAAATGTAATACATTATCTATGCATATGTATATAGTGTAATCAGATTTATAGCACTTACCAGGGTCTGATGTATCTAAGACAGGTGGCTGCTGTGATAATGGACCAGGTGTACTACCAGCGCCCGGCGAGCGAGCATCATCGTTCATTGCGCCCCCATACGACAACGATGAGCTGGGCGGCCGCTGCAACATAGAAAGAGAAAGAAGGAGAGAAAGAAATTATATTATTGAAGCGATCAAGATGCAACTGTCCATGGACTAATAGATATATATAGGTATATATATACAGGTAGAAGCACATACATATTTATATATATACAATACATTGATCAAGTTGGCAAGGCATGCGTTAGGTGTTTGTTAGAATTAGTTACAAATTGCTTATAAATGTCGCTTTAAATTGACACGCCAACCATAAAATGGGCCACATAAAACTGGACATACAATCAATATAAAGTCAACAGACGACCAAGATACCAGCGAGTCAATGTCGACTGCTGTTGCTGTCCGCTCTGTCCCAGTCCCAGTCCCAGTCCGAGTCAGAGTCAGAGTCTAAGTCTGTGTCTGAGTCTTCGTCTGCACGACTGTCAAGTTGTCAAAACTGCCATGGCTTGGCCATATTATGGCCTAACAAATGCCCAAACAACGATCGTGGCCTAGGCCTAGACCAGCAACAACATCGTGTGCAAATATATATATATATATAGTATATTGTAAATATATATGTATATACATATGTATTTATAAGTTATCAAATTAATATGCAGCAACTGGCTCTGCCTTTGGCTCTGCCTTTGACTTTGCCTGTGTGCGTCTTCTAACTAGGAGTAGCAGCAACAACAGCCTCGTCATCTTTAGCTTTGCGACGTCGCGTCGTGAACGATGGCGGCATATTAAGCGCTCTGCTCCGCGCCGCTCGCGGACTGCAGATACCAAAAATGTCAATGTCCAGGCTGGTCAGAGCACTCATAGCCATATAGCCATAGCTATAGCCATATTTTTAGCCAGCACGTCGTTGCCGCCTAAAGCCCTGCTCGAAATCGATCGGTAACAGCAATTTAAATTCTGCTAATAACGACGAAATTTGTTGTCGCTCGCAGAAGTGAACAAACATAAAACGCGACGGCATTAATTTCATGCACGTGTACACAAATACACACACACACACAAGTGTAGCAATGATATATATATATCTATATCTATATATATCTATATATATATATATGTATGTATACTGACCCTACCTCAGTCCATCGCTCACAATTTTTAACCATTAAATTATTATTTTCCCAAGCTCGTAAAAATTCTTGACTTTCGAATACAATGAATTTTGAGTGTGCGTACAGCAAATTTTTGATTCATTTGGCATGCAGCGCGCATCGCATGTGTTTTCGCTAAATATTTGTTAAATCGCATATTAATAGCGCCCCGCTATAGACAATCCAAATATTATGACTCTTTATGAGTGTATGGGTGTGTGTGTGAGTGTGAGTGTGAGTGTGAGTGGGTGTGGGTGTCTCTATCTCAGCTCTCAGCTGGAGGGCAATTGAGCTAAAGTTATAATCATATTGCAGTTTTTATGATTGTTGAAAACAAAAGCAAACTAACTGAGAACCAACTAAACTAACTGAACATTTAAATATTTCAATATTTTATAGAGCTTATAGAATGGCATAGAGAGGCGATAGAACGTCCATATCATAAACATCGTATCAGAGAGTCTTTGTTTTTATTCTTGCCCATAATTTATGTAATTTATTCAAATTATATTGGGCTGTTGCCAATTTGTCTGAGTTGTCTTTTAATTCCTGGTTCAAAAACTAGCTAATTTGGCAATCAATGTATTAATTATTAGCTACGCTGTCTGCATTTCAAAACAACTCTTTTTTCTTTCATTTCATTTGTCTCTCTCTCTCTTTCTCCATTGCTGTCTCTTTCTATATGAGCTATGAGGTGTCTCTTGGTAGTCGCATAAACAATTTGCAACCTAAACGGATACGACTGGCGACTCGATAGACCCGAAGCAATTGTTGTTTTGGTTTGGTTTTCTTTACTTTTTCCATTCTCGTTGGTAGCTTTATGGGCTATAAAAAGCGAGCCAACCGCAGCCTAATTTGTGGCTCATTAAAGCGAGCAAATGAAACTATTTAATTAGCTGCATTAAAAGATGAAATAAAAAAAAAACTCAACTCAGAATCAAAGTGAAACAAAGGGCTGCATTTTCCCAACGAAACTTTCCTTTTATGAGTGGCATGTTGGCCGAAATTCGATAGGGCTGTCGGCTTTCGGAGAGTTCGAGTCGGGTTGAGTCGAGTCGGTCAGCTTTTCGAATCTTTCACACTTGCCGCACACACTTTGGAGTCGAAGGCTCTTCTTCTGGTCGGTCTTCAGGCTATTGAAATTGTATCGAGTTACCTGAACACGGCGAGTGTTGCAGATAGCCGCATGCGGCATGAGGCATGCGGCATAAGGCATACGGCATGCGTCGTGCTAAATGCCAGTCGCGCTCCTTGAAAGGATAGGCACAGGACAGAACAGGACAGTGGACGCATTGAATATGGTGCTGGGTAACAGAGCTTATCGATGCGTGCATTAATTACATTTTCAATTAACAAGCGGCATGGAAATTAAGCTATCGAATTGCCATTGGCACGACTCGAATGGCCGTTGCTTTTTTGCTGCTGCTTATCGCATTGCATGTCCTGCGACAATTATTATCAAATATTGGTTTTTATTTAAATGATGAGGGCCGAACGCTGACGCTTTCACTATTAATGAAATTGAGTTGAGGCAGCTCAGCTCAGCTCAGCTCAGTTCGCTCCCTCTTCCCTTGCCACACTCATGCACGACACTCGCCAGCATGCCATGCCGCTTCGCATCACGTAATGTTGTCCCCCCATCCAACCTCACCTCATCCTCCTCATACTCCTCATTCTCTCCTCATCGCCAAAAAAAAACTTTTTCACTTTGTGTCCCTTTGGGTGCATTAAAATGATCAAGAAACAATTTTCGTTTACCTTTTTGGCGCTGAGGGGTTTGGGGACGCTTTGCCATCTACTTGGGGGTTTGGGGACCTGACAGCCGCCTGCCAGCCAAATTATTTATTTATCAGCTAAAACGCAGCGTCAATAAGCAAAATGGCGTTGCCAGCTCTTTAAATTTTTGATGATGCCAGACCGCTCGACTGCCGCCAGACATGACAATCGTGTTGTTTAAAAATTTAAACGTGCCGCACATTAAACAACCGCAAAGTTGTGCTCTCACATAAAATGTAATCGCCCCAAAATGAGCAACAAACAACTAAGCAACAACAGCAACAACAACTACAACAACAGGGGCAACAATCACTTGGTCAATTGCTGTTGCCAAACTTTTGTTTTGTTTGATTGCCCAAACACTTCATTATATTGCGTATCTTCCGCTCTTCCGTTGACTCTCCTCTCTCACTCTACCTCATACGATTCTGGTCAGCTTTCCAAGTGACTTGGCTAAGTCGGCTCAGCTGCCGCATAATTGCTCCTCGGCCCAAGTCAACGCCGCGTGCCGTAACCGCCCAGAAGGAAAGCGGCGCAAGGAAATGCAGGACTCAAAACATGCAATTTTCGCTAGAGATTCGGCTCTATAATTTGCTAGCTGGCAATCACAGTGGCTGCCACGTCGCCGTTAATCACTACAATCAACAGTTAGTAGTAGAGCTGCCCGGAACCCTCCACTCACAGCTCTCAGTTCTCAGCCCTCAGCCCAACCCACCACACACACTACAAACAAAACAATCAAATTATGGCGAATGGGAGCAGAACTTTTAGAGCGCGTGGGAAGTCGCATTTTCTTTTGCGATTCGATTCTCGAGAGTGGGCGTGGCAGCGCGTGTGCCATCTCGAGAGTTGTTGTTGCTGTTATTATGATTGTTACTCATTTGCCAATGCGACACGGCACCAGAACACAGGACGCTGAGCTATAGCTCGAGTGCTTGTAGTAATTGCCCTGCAGCGTTTGCCGCGTGCATTTGACATTTTGAGCCATGGGAATGGGAATGGGAATGGGAAAGGGAAATGGTATTTAGAATTGAGGTATCTGCTGATGCTGCCTGAGGCCAACCAGGATTAGGCTATGCTCGTTTTCACAATTAAAAACTGCAGCTTAGCATTTAGGCCAGACCCAATAATCATTGTCATTGCCTCAGTTGCCCCTTTGCCTGTGGGCTATGCGAACACAACTAGTATTTGTTCAGCCTCGAAAGTGGACGTGAAACATATTTTTCTGTTTGTGTACAAACACTCACAAAGCGACAGCACGCACACACAGATTGACTAAGAACCACACATACACACACACACACACACACGCACACAATTATACACACACACGCACATTCGCAGACATTCGCATCCATATCCTTAGAACAAATAATTAAATCCTTTTTACATGGCCGCACAGGCTGAAAGTTTTTCGCTTGGTTTATGTTTCTGATGCGGTTCAGGGCAAACGGAGCTGAACTGAAGAGAACTGAACCCCAAATACCAATCCGTATAAACCCCGTCGGCTGTTTGTTTTGATGGATTTGTTGTTTGGCATTGCCGGGGCACACACAAAAGCTTGTGTTTGTCTGTTTGTGTCGTGTTTGGTTGTTGTTGCTGTTGTTGCTTCTGCTGTTGTTGTGGTTTTAGCGCCCTGGAGCAGCGCTTAGCCGCAACCCAAACTCTACTCTATGCCAAGGCTCCCATGCCGATTGCTTGCCTTCGCAGCCCCATTGTCAGGCAGTCTTTCAGCTGCTTCTGCTTAATTAACGGTATATGCCCGCACCACCCAGCCCGTGTGCCACTTCAGCAATTCTTGCTGCTGTTGTTGTTGCCACCTTCTCTGTACTTAATTGCGCGCATGGCATTTAATTGTTTTTCAAATTTGTTCAAGTTGTAAAATGTTCGCTGAATGAAATGAAATGCGTTCTCATGTATGAGTGTTTGTGTGTCTTCATGTGTGTGTGTGTGCTGTGCCATTTTGTTTAAGGGTTGAATTTTTAATTAAAGTGAAATAAGCTGGCATCGTAGGAGCATTGCTCCTTGCAAGACCAATCAGACAGCCAGCCAGGGGCTCTGGTCTGCCAATTCACGATTCACAATATGGCTGCCTTTTGGGGTTGCCCTCGACGCTAACTCAGTCGACACGCAAATTGCTACACATACTCGCAAATGTATACGTACGTCTATGCCAGCAAGTGCCAGTGAGTGCAGGCTATAATTTCAATCAAATTGCAAGTTAATTACACACAATTATACCACACACACACGCACACACAGTCACAGTCACATTCACATGCACAGGTGGCTTAAATAAGTTAGACAGAGACAGCAGCAAGCATGAGTGGCAGCTTGTTTTGTCTAAGTTATATGCTACGATTTAAATTCCATTTAAAGTTGAATTTAGTTTCATTTCAGACTGAACTTTAGAATGAATATAATATAATCTATAATTTAATATACCTAAATATATATAAATATATATTTCTATTATATTATATATATATTTGCATTGTAGTTATATTTATATTAAATTTTTAATTTTATTTATTTATTTTTTTTTTTACACATTTATATATTTATATTTATTATATATATACAAATCTGTTTTAGACCCTTTTATCAATAAATATTATTACAATTTTATATCGAGAAATATATATTATATATATTATTATTATATATATAATTACTAAATATTTTATATATTGTGAATATATATTATATATTATTTATTCAAATCATAACTCTTTCAACTCTTTCTTTCTTTCTCTCTATCGCTCTCTCTCTCCCTCTATCAGCAATTGTGTTCAGAGCTCATCAATAACTTTGTTTAACAACAAAATTTATGTCTCCCTCCCTATCTATTCACAAGCTTTTTACTATATCTATCTATAACTAAAAGATATTTCTGTTGGACTGACCAGCAGCAGGTCAGTGGCGTAACCACTCGAATAAGAACATGTTAATTTCGTGTAGAAGCACTTGACATAATTGTGCGACTACTGTGCTATCTATCTATGCTTTCAGATATACAATGTTGATCAGATGGGCGTCGTTACTCATACGCAGCGTGGTACAACGTGTAAGCGCACTAGTCTACAAACTCTCTCTCTCTCTCTCACTCACTGCTACTGCCTCGCCCTGTCTCGCTCGGGGGCACAGGAAATCTTGGACTGCTATCGCAATCGAAAAAAAGCACGCCCAAGTACAAGTCTGTGATTAAATATTTATAAGCTGATAACAAATTGAAGCAGGTACCGTAGGTGCTGCCGTCCAAGTACTAGGGTTTTTTTGGAAATCTTGTGCAAACAAAGAAATTAGTATTTTGATAATAAAAATTCAGAAGCTACCTGAAATACACAACAAAACAGAAGAAAGGAATGAAGAAAAAAAATATTAAATAGATAAGCAGAGTGGCGCGCAATTGTGGCTCTATCACTTATCATTTGTTTGACTTTGTTATTATGTTACACAAACAGTGGAAAAGTAGCTGAGGCAGAGCCAGAGACTGGGACTGAGACTGGAACTGGAACTGGAACTGGTACTGAGACTGGAGCTGGGCAGAAGGCAGCACTAAGCAAAACTAGATTGGATTTGGAATTGGGATTGGAATTGAGATTCGGATTGGGCTGTGGATGTGGCTGTGGCTGTAGACGGAAATGGAGCACGGCTCGAGCCGACGGCTGGAACTGCACGCGATTCGCATTGGGCAATGTTCACACAGTGTGTCAGGGGGTTTATCTGCGACGCAAATCTTGGCTATCAATTTGAACTTTTGCGCAAAGCCCAGCCAAAAGAGATTAACATGTGAGCGAGAGACTGAGCGAGCGGGCGAGCTAGAGACGAGTCGGAGCCGCATGGACTTTGCACTTTTTAATTTGCAACTGACTGCAGTTGTTTGTTGCGGCTGCAATGCAAATAAGATAATTATTCAAATGGCATGTTTCACACAATTCCAACACACATTCTTCCAAGTCCAGACCCAGACCAGTTCATACGAAGAAAGCTGTCCGGAGGGGTTGGGGCTGGATGTGGAGCTGAGACTGGGGCTGGGGAGACGTATCACGAAAGGCAATGGAATCATTTTCTTGCCGGCAAAGATATCAAGATAGCAACATGCAAATGCTGCAATGATCGCGCGAAATAGATTTGCATAAGCTGACAGAGCGAGAGGGAGAGAAAGAGAGAGGGAGAGGGAGAGAGAGCGGGAGAGAGGATCAGTCGCAGAGCTGTTCGTTGCATGTGAGAACATTAATCGTGTAATTAATTTGATGCATGTGTATGCAAAGTAATTTCATGTAAAATGTCACACCCGCCCCGGGACCGAAATACGGAACTGGGACCGGGATACCGCCACATGGGACCCAGCGAACAGCCAACAGCTAACAGCCAAGACCAAGGAGTCTCTCAATTCTTGTAACATGGCGTGCCAAAGACTAAAATCAAACCATATACAAACAGGAGACAAGCAAACAGGCTGGCCGACAGAGAGACAGTGTCAAATAGATTCCGCTGGCAGATAGAGACGACAGCGCCTGGCATGGAGATTAGCCACATCGTGGTCAGGGATCAGGCCGACATGCCTGTTGCCCGTTGCCCGTTGTCCGTTTACCCGTTGCCCGTTTACCCGTTGCCCGTTGCCTGACTCGAACGCTCATTTGCAAATTACGTGGACGGGCTGTTGTCAGCGCCCGCGAAGGCGACGGTGACGGCAACGGCGACAACTGCTTAAGCAGACATTTTCATTTCGTTTAGCCAGCGAGATTTTATAGATTTGCATTCCTCGAACAAGTATTTGGGCCCGCATGACATATGCAATGTCAGCGCTGACGTGCCAAAATCTCAATCTTTGCATGCGATAAGCACGGCCAAGAGGTGTCGGACACTCCGGCTATCGGCCGGCACCCATCTTGTTAGCCAGATAAGCTGACATTTGAAATTAGCCAGCCAGCGGATACATGGCCATAGACAAGGCATTACAAGGATTTGTCGCTGCGCCATGCAGCCAGCCAGGAATTGTCGAGTCACATTATGTGAAATTCATATACTACTCGTATTATTGATATAATTCACTGATAAATAGCCGCAGCAGCAGCAGCTTCAAAGTAGATCAAAAAGATTCGCAGCCCTATACTTTTCTTATTGTTATAGCCGCTTTACCTCCAACTCCAACTCCAACTCCAACTCCATCTCCATCTCCACCTCTATCTCCATCTCCAGCTGCCTAAAAGCCGAAAATACACTTCAGTTAAACAACGCCCCGATTCCAGCTTGGATCGCCCATGCTATAGCAGCATTCTGCCATGTCACGCTCGCTGCGAACTTCAGCACGCCGCGTATTGTCTTAAAAGGCCTCTAAAAAGGGGCGGCTTGTCTCTAAAAGCCCTGGCCCGCGCCGCACCAGAAACTGAAAGCTGAATGCCGAAACTGTCGCATCATTGCGGCCCGGGCGCAGTAGACTAGAAGACGACGTCGCCATCGTCATTGCGATGACTAGCAAAAAACATTGGTAAAAAAAAGAGAATATTGAAGAAATAAAGTAAAAAAGCAGAAATCGCATTCTCGGAGAGTGTTTCCATTTAAAGCGCGGCTCTCTGGCTGGGCTGGCGAACTCGTAAATCAGTCGAAAAATCACGTTGGCCAGTGCAAAATCAATTAGACCTGGTCGTGAGGCTCTGGCTTTTGGCCCAGAGAGAGCCATAAAAATTAGAAAATTTGATTATTGCCACACGACGATGCGCAGAGATTCACTCGTCCATTCGGGACGTCCCACTGGGCCCCCGTGCCCCCGCCATATCCCGCCTCAGCCCTGAAGCCAGGGCCATTTGCATATTATCGTGCGGCCGTGGCAAGATGCTTTACAAAAATTTCATTACCCAAACCAAAGGGCAGCGGTAGCGGCGTTTAAATGAGTTTATTACGTCTTTTGGCGTTTCACAGTTTACAGCATTTAGCCAAAAAATACTTTCAGGGTCTGGGCACTGCCATTGCTGGCTCTGGCACTGGCTCTGCCAAAGGGGTGTGCAGCAGCGTATTCGTAATGAAATTTCCATAGATTTGCATAAAAAGGCATCGAAACTGAACTCGACTCGGCTCGGCTCGAGTCTGTCACCGGTGAGTGGTGCAGAGATGCCCTAAATTAGATAATGTCTAAATTGGATTTAAAACACGCATTTTGCGGGTTTCCAACGGCTACAGCCAGTGCCAGAGCCCGTGTCAGAGCTGTGAACGTAGATGTGGATGTGGATGTAGATGAGAATGAGAATGAGAATGAGAATGTAAATGTTCATGTGAATCGGTAGCGCCCATTGAAGACCCATCGAGACAACATCAAAATAACATTAGAAGCGCTTTTCGGTATTTTTTTTTTTTTTTTGCTGTTGTCTTTTTATTCTTTTGCTTTTTTTTGTTTTTGTTTTTGTTGTCTGTGGCGCATTTGAAGGGTTGCAAATGGTGGCAGCATCGTCGCGTCGGCGTGATTTGTATGCAAATGCCGCAGTGGGCGCGGCACGGCTGGGTGGGAAGGGGGTGTGGCGTGTTTGATGGGAATGTATGAAATTTGATTTTTTCAACAACTGGAAGGAGTTGTTTATTTGACCAAGAGCTAAAAGCAGCGACATAAGCCAATTATATAACGTAATCAAATTATGCTGCAGAAATTTAATAGACCAGCGTGCTGAATATGTATATTGCACTATAAAAATGTCAGTCAGACACTTTAAATGTGATTAAATATATAATAGATCAATTTAGTTATTTAAAACAAAGTTAAATCGGAGAATAAAGTTTGCTTTAGGGAATGGGGAATGGTCGACTGAGAGATAACCGAAGCTTTGGGGCAGCCGTAGTTTTTATCTAACTGTGAATCTAGGTCCATGCGGACTGACAGACCGATATGACTATATCAACTCAGCTCTTCATTTTGATCAGAATACAGATAAGTTATGTGTTTTGTAATGCCTCTTTCAGATAGTTGCATATATTTCCATGAAATTCCAGAGCTCTTATTCGTATTTTTATAAAAACTGTGTTTCTGAAAACAACTTTAATGACTTTTAAGAGTGTTGTATAATTATTTTTGTAAAGTATTGATTGGAACTAAATATTCTATATAGATTTTAGTAAATCTTAAGCTAGTTTTTGATAATAATAAAATTCTTAAGATTAGTCAAGTTCTAGTCCACTCAAATTTCAGTTGCTAAAGCTTCGAGAATGCTTAGATTTTCAACATTAAAAGTATTATCATAGCTAAATTCAGATAAACAAGAGTTGTAAGATATCAGCAATTAATATATACCGTTACGTCATTAAGTACTGAGAGCTTAAATCAAAGCATCAAACACATACAATAACAAATCAGAACGGATTTTTGATTTATACACATGTATATTCGTAGAAAAACAAAGGATTATCATTTGAAGAGACCTTTGACCAAGTTCTAAATGCCTAAAGCCAGCAATTTCCGTAATCACAAATGATACCAAATTGATCACGTGTTTTAATATGTAACATTAGCAGTACAGAAGTTGTTTAACAGATTTCAAATAACGTAACATTGTGACGTAACATTTTTTACAAAGTTCCCAGTGCTTTATGTCAGCAATTCGACTAAACAAATACAATAATACTAAATTGCTTACGTATTTCAATACGTAACATTAGCAGTTCGAAATGAGTTTAACATATATAAAATAACTTTACATTGTTACGTAACATTTATAGAGGTCTTCAACAAAGTATTATGCTTAGTCAGCAATTCGCCTAATCCCAAAAAAACAACAAAAATGCTTACGTATTTGAATACGTAACATTAGCAGTTCGCAATGAGCCTACGTAACATTTATAGAGGTTTTCAAGTATTATGCTTAGTCAGCAATCCTAATCCCAAACAAAACAAAAATGCTTACGTATTTGAATACGTAACACTAGCAGTACGGAAGTTGTTTAATATATTTACAATTCAGTTACGTTATGACGTAATACACTTAACGTCAAAGTTATTATAAGTTGTAGAGCCTTAGACTCTTAGAGGCAACTCTGTATCGAAATCGAGCAAGTTCATAAATTCAGTCGCTTGCCACATGGCAACGTTACGTAATTTACATGATATGTGGCAACACATGTGTGTGCCTCGGCTATTTCCACGTGTCGACGCCAGGACAAGTTCATAAACTAAAGTTTAAGTTTTTCGTTGGCTACTTTGACTGCGCGTTTGAGGCGTTTGCGTTATTTAGTTTTCATTTTTGTTGTATTTAGTTTTTTTTTTGTTTGCTTGGCGCTGATTGCGTGGCATTTTTCGCATATTTCTGCTGCACATTTCGTGCAAAACTTAATTATATTAACTGAGTTATTTGCGGCATTTGGCGCGCTGTGACTTGGCCAGGCCGCAAGCAGCGGCACTTGGACAGGTGTTGTTGCTGCTGTTGTTGTTGTTATTGTTGTTGCTGCTGCTGCTGCTGTTGCTGTTGTTGTTGTCGCCTTTGTTGAACGACAGAAAATTATGACAACTCAACTTGACTAACTGGTGTGGGGCACTCTCGAGCTGGCTGCTCCCTACAAGTCAGCCAACAGTTCGCAGTTGTTCGCACCTAAATGGGCTGACAGACAAACGGACTGTCGGACGGACGGACAGCTGGCTGGCTGGCTGGTCGGCTGACAGGCGGCGACAGATGGACAATGGACGGACTGGCACAATCAACAACATAATTAAAGGCACAAATGCGCATGTCTGGCTCTTGGCCAGGCTCTGTTCCCGGCTTGATTGAGCCAGGCCGAGCTGCCAAGCTTTGGTATGCAACGAGCTGCAATTAAAAATCAATAAAATGCGTGATTTTTGCAATTTTTGCAATGCAATTTGTAATTGCAATAATTAAAATGTTGCCCACAGTTGTTCACTTTTCATTTGGTTCGCTTTATTTTTTATTGTATTTTGAGCTGTTTAATCAAATTTTCACCTCAGAAAGCAACTGAGTCACGTTCATACAGTCAGCTAGAGTGAGAGAGAGGGAGAGTGATAGAAAGAGAGGAGTCAGCAGCACATGCAGTCAGAAACAGGAACGGGGCAGCGAAACAACCCTGGTCCAAATATTCAGGCAATCAATCACAGCGTCGCATAACCCACCCCTGTGCACAGAGACACAGAGGCTGCTGAGCTGCTGTAGTCGTCGTCGTCGTCATCATCGTCGTCGGCTGGGCGCAGGGGCGCAACAAATCGGATTAACTCGCAGACTGTACCACCCGGAGTCGAGATTCACGCAGGCGCATAAGGGCTCTACCTTGGTCCAGGGGGGTAAGCCAGCGCTAACAATTAACTTTTGTTCGTTCGTTTGTTATTTGATTTTTTTTCTGCCTGCCTCTCCCTCTCTGTGTCTTTTGCAATCTAGCAGTGGGCGTGGCTGTGGCCTGGGCAAAAAGGCAAACCCGAAACGAGCAATCGACGAGCACCGCCCGTTGGGTTAGCGATCGTTGCCAAGCGTTTACCAACACTGCGTGATCACGCGCTGTTGCGCAACGGTTGCAACTGTCAGTGGCACGTCCAAACAGCCATCGATTATCGCACTGATAACGAGGGGCCAAACTGAGGATCAACGTAGATTGTGACTAAGGATTGTTGCGACTGCTGCTGCTAGTTGTTTAGTTGCCTAGTTGCCTCGTTGCCTCGTTGCCTCGTTGCCTCGTTGCCTAATGCATGGCATTCATCAATTTCATTGAATCTTGGGGTTCTGCCAATCATCTCTCTATTTGCCCTCCATTACGTAACTGGCCAGAGACAAAGTTAATGATAAAGATAGACATAGAGACTGGGCGATAGCGCGAGCGATAGAGATCGACAGATCGCTGTATGCTATGCCACAGTCAATTGAAATTTTACGCATTCCGACAAACAACAAACAAACACACACACACAAGCACACACACACACACTGACACAAGCACACTCATACACACGCACACACGTAGGCATATAGACAAATGCATATATAGAATTCTCAATTGCTTTCGCATCATTACGTCTGCGAACAATTTATTTTTATAAAAGCGAAGCGAAGCGGCCGCCGCCAGCATCGACGCCGCATTTTCATTTTCCCGCTTTTCACGCGGGCCACAAGAACAACGATCAAGTTTAAAAGTGCAGGAAAATTGAAGAAAAATACTGAGGCATGAAAGCAGCGTAAAAAAATCAAATAAATTTTATTGTATAAAGCGCAGCAACAGCAGCAACAACTAAAACAACAACAAACTGCAGCAAAAACAATCAACGAGCCTGCCACGCTGTAAATAGTTTACAGTTGTGTTGCTGTTGCTGTTGTTGCTGCTGCTGCTGCTGTGGCATTGCCTTTGCGGTTGCTCACACTTTTCCTTGCCACCGTCGCTGCTGCAATCGATCGCAAATTTTTTTTCTTGATTGTAAACAATTTGGCTGGCGGCTGGCGGCCACATCATCAACATGATCATCATCATCATCATCATCATCATCAGCAGCAGCAGCAGCAGTAACTGATGCTGATGATCATCAGCAGCCGCAGCTAGCTAGCTAAATGGGTGTTGAGTGCAAAGTGTTTGTATTGCCTGTGCCCCCCTTCGCCCCCTTCGCTGCCTTCTTTCGCCACAACAACAAACTAGGCCCCCTCACCTCTATAGAGAAATGCGCATGCAACGTGGCGTTGCCAGCAATATCTTGAATTTGAAAGATCTTGAGCTCTCGATCTGTCGACTGTCGGTGTTAAATGCTCAATAATTTTCGTGAGGCACCAATGTACATACATATGCATTTATATATATATATATATTGAATATATATATATACATGTATTTATATATACATTTATTTCTCGTGATTTTTTGGCTGAATTGCATTGTCTTGCTATAGGCTCGACATCGAAATGACTTTACGACACAGCGGGAGATGCTGAATGCAGAATGCATCTTCAATCTATCTATCTCTCTCTCTCTCGCTCTCATTCACTCTCTCTCTCTCTCTGGGTTTTTCAGATTTAATTTTATGTCTGTTGTATGTTTCATATAACCTTGTGCACAACAGCAACAGCAACAACAACGACAACGACAACTGGCCTCAGCTAAGGAAGCGAAGTTTTTGGGTGCACTAAAAATAAATATAAATAAAAGTAATCAAAAAAAAAAAAATAAAAGTAAACGAAGAAGAAGCAGCGCAGTACAAGTAAAGCTTTGAGTGAATGAGTGAAAGAGGCTCTGAGAAATCATACAAAGACCCAGGGCCAAAAACTTTTTGATTTTCATAATTTTTGCTCTGACCACAAAAAGGCTACAACAACAACAACAACAACAACACCGACCACCACGAAACGCTTCATGTTAACGACTTTGGGCCTGGTCGCTGCCACAGCTACAGCCACAGTCTCTTGGTCCCGGTCATCGTCATCTCTACATTGTCTGCTCGGCATCGTTTCCTTAACGTAAAAGTTTCATTTTCGTTACCTTTGCGCAGTGATACCGAAAAGCGAATAACATCGAAATGAAATGAGACTTTGTCTGGCACCGGGGCACCGGCATGGGTTCCAGGTGCTCGCATCGAACCCAAAACCCCGGAATCCCAAACAGCGACTGCACCAAATGAGTTTTTGTGCCCCGGTCTCTGATGATTTTTGAATTGATTTGTGTTGTTAAATATTAAATTCTTATAAGTCATTTGCACTTGGACTGAGCTGGAGTTGGGCTCAGCCTGGCTGCCTGGGCTGGGCCTGGCTGTTGGCTGTTGGCCGTGTTGGCCGTGTTGGCCGTGCATGTGGTGTGGCTTGTATGCCTTCAAATGACAGACAAGACAACAACTACGACTGCGACTGCGACTGCGACTGCAGCTTCAATACAGCTGCCCCGCCCTGCTGCTGATCGCCCGCCTGCCCACATATATCATTTACACTCTGGACTGGGGCGCGGACGCTCAGTGACCGTGCACAGCGGTCGGTCATCCAAAAATGGCAACGGACCAGCAACTGTATCCAGCGGCCAGCGGCCAGCGTCCAGCGTCCAGCTCGTTGGCTCTTTGTTGTATTTATGAATACGAATGCCTGTGGGGCGGTTGGGGGAGGCGGCTGCCGCTGTGTGGTGCGCAAATAACAAAATTATATTTTCAAGGTGTTCTTTTGCACATTTTTTTAAATTTTAATTAACGTCGTTGCCGTTGCTGTTGCCGTTGCCGTTGCCGTTGCCGTTGCCGTTGCCGTTGCCGTTGCCGTTGCCGTTGCCGTTGCCGTTGCCGTTGTTATTATTACTGCTGCTGCTTAAAATTGCAATTCGCATTCGCAGCACAGCTGAATGATAAAGAGAAAAAAATCATAATAAATGTTTAACAAAAGTTAATAAGCTTTTCGCTTTGCTTGATTTCATATGTATGAAGCTGTATTTTATTGTCGTTTTATGGCGTTTTATTAATTTCTTTAATGGCCGCACTGCAGCAGCCAGCTAACCAGTTAGCCAAAGGCAGTGCGGGGGAGCGAACGAGCGAGTCGAGTTTAAAGTGAAACGAAATAAATATGTGTGTGAGTGTGCGTGTGTGTGTGTGTGTGTGTGTGGCAATGATAAGGCACTTTAGCTTTAGCTCGTGTCGACTGATTGCCGCAAAGCGAACTAAATGCTTCTTAACTCTGAGCCGCTACTTTAAAAGTCATAAATTGACCAGACTTCCCAGCTTAACTACAATGTACACACAGAAGAATCTGAATACACTGCGAGAAATGACATATGTGCAAGAGTTGAGAATATGTTTAGGTAAATATCAAATTAAAATTGATTGTAAATAAAAAAAGATACTATATTGTAGTTTATTAATGGAAGCATATGAATATTACTTGATGAAAATGTTTCAGATTTTAGAGTGAGAAATATTTAAATATGTACAAATTATTTAGTGGAAAACACGAGAAAGTTAGCAATTAATATATTATAATATAATTTAATATAACAATATATATTATAATATAATTTAAGATATAATAAAACAAATAAAAATAATATTAAAATTACTTATTGAAAATGTTTAACATTTTAGAGTGGAAAATATTTAAATATATATTGAATTAGTGGAAAATATGTGACAGTTTGTTTTATTTAATAATAAAATACTTTAGTCAGTAAAAAAAAATCTTCTTTAACTACAAGAAAACTTTTCAGTTTCAGATATAAAGAAGGAGAATTTTATTCTCATATATAAATATATAATTAAATTATTTTCAGAGAGCATATATACAATAGGCATATAACAACATATAGTTATGTGACTATTGTTTAGTCAGTCATACAATATCATCTTTAATTTTTATTGCTTTAAATTCTCTTGTTACTTTGCCATTTCACTCAGTCAATGTTTTATGTTATTAGTCTACTAATACAAGTTATTTTATTAGATTATAGTATCCCATTAAGCTAGGCCTATGTAGGCAGCAATCAGTGTGGCAGTTAGTGCACTGCTAGATCTTTGTCTTTGTCAGAATGCTTCAAGTGGTGTAGACGATCTCTTCTGCAACATCTCTCGCCTCCTGCTGCTGCTGCTGCTGCAAACTTTCACGCCAACACCAAAAGATACATTCAATAAACACTCACGCAGTGCCCAAATGGACTTTAAACAAGTGCCATGAAGTAAAGAAATTTATATGAAAGCTTAAAGTAAGTCTCCATCTGCTGTTGCTGTTGTTGTTGCTGTTGCTGTTGCCGTTTCCTGTCATACACCCTGCTGCATGCGCTCCTCCTCCAGTCGATGTCTGCAGTTGCATTCATTACAAGCGAGGCAAAGGTTAACATGCAACGAACGGCAACAGCAACAACTGCTAAAAAGCTTAAATTTCACAACACGCTCGACAACAACAACAACAACAACAGGAACAGCAACAACAACAACATGCAGCAGAGAGGCACAGCATCAGCGGCACAAAAAGTGCGACGCCGTCTCGGACGACGTCTCTCAACTTTTGCGTTTGAGCATTTAAGTGCCAATTAATAACAATTTTTATGAACCGAAGAAATAGTTGACAACACGGCATGGCATGGCAGCCAGTCAGTGATGCGCTGCTGCCGTTGCTGCTGCTGCTGCGTCGATGTTGCATGCAACAAGCAACATGCAACAACAACAACAGCATATGAGAGCCAGACTACAACTGCGACTGCAACTGAGACTTGCAGGAGGCATGACAAACTAATTTGAAAACCCATAAAATTGCTCAGTTTATTAACAATTATTATATAAGTTTTATTAACCAGTCAAACGTAGCCAGCAGCTCTTTAATTAATTTGTGATTTTTCTGCATCAACAGCGGCGGCATCAACAGCTGCATCAGCATTAGTCGCAATTTATGCCGGCTTATTGACAGGCCTCAGCATCTGAGCAGCCAATAAGTATGCAAAGCAGCAGACAGAGAAAGAAAGAGAGAGAGAGAGAGAGAGAGAGAGAGAGAGAGGAGCAAGGGGAAATGTTGCTATGGCGACTGACTTTGAAACATTTGGCGACATTAATATGATTTAATGCGTTAATTAGCACCAGGCAGCAGCAGCAGGAGCAGCAGCAGCAGCCGCTGAGAGATGGTTGGGGTGCGAATACAGAAATAATAACAACAACAACAACGGCAACGGAGGCAGCCAGCTTACAACACAGGCGAACTTGAGAGCATCTGACGCGTCGCGCTTAAAACCCCAAAAAGTATGCTACGCGTATTCCCAAAATCCCCGAAGCGGATTAGTGAAGCATTGGCATGCAAGTGCGTACTGGGGTGCGGTCTCCGGCTCCTGCGCCTGGTGGCAACTGGTTGGCTCTGTGGCCTGGGCTATGCCGGGCTGGGCTGGGCCTGGGCCTGGGCCTGGGCTGAGCTCCGGCTTGGGTGTCTGCGGGTAACTTTGCCATTCGCCCTGTGTGTGCATTGCGTAATTGACGTCAATTTTGTTTTCGCACCGCGCATACCAAAACCGAAACCCCAAGCCCACCCAAGGCTGAACTGAGCTCAGCTCGGAAATCCAATACGACACAGAAAAATAATTTGCCAAAAATAGAAAATTGTGTCGCCCCGACGGAAGTAGCATCGGCTGCGACAATACGATCCTAAGGAATACTTCAAATTGTAATGGCTGGCAGTCGGAAGGAGGCCGAGCGCAATAAACAGGAGCTACGACAATGCGAGAACCAGAGCCAAGTTGAAGGTAAACGAGGGTGGCCCATCCCACTGCCCCTGCTCATGTCCATGCCCATGCCCATGCCCATGCCCATGCCCATGCCTGAGCGTCATATTTCATTTATTAGCAGACGGCGTCGGCGGTGGCGGCAGTTCGACAAGCATTTTTATTTATGCCCATAATGCAGGGCATATGCAGGGCATGCGAAGGCGCCCAAATGGGAATTGCCTGAGCTGGAAGCCAGAGCTAAAAGTAAAGTGCGTCAAAGTAAAGTAGCTTAGAGATTTATGCGGCATTTGGCGGGCGTTTGCCTAATAGAATTTCTTCCTCCTTTGGCCGGGGGAATTGCCAAAATGTGTCAATATGGGCAGGTCTAATGGCAGCACTCATAACGAGTCTTGCGGCTCTCCAGTTCCTAATGAAGCGTACAAAAAACTCTTTCGAGGTGATTTAAAAAAAGAGCAACAATAACTGAGTGAAGTTAGTCAAGAGTATGTTATAATCCTAATTAGTTTTTTTAATATACTTAGAGTTGTTTTAATAAATGAATTTTTAAGTTTCACTTCAATTGAATTATTTTAAATTGACTATATATATTCATCCTTTAATATTGATCACATATTTTTTCGTAACTAGGTCGACATATTGTTTGCCTTTGAACGCAGTGTCCTTTGGCTTGGACACCGGCACGTGCGCTATTAAATATGCAATAAATTATTTTTGCTAGTTTTTTCGTTGGCATTTCGGCTAAGCTGCCTGCAAATTATAGAAAATCCCAACGAGGGACAGACAATGCGTTGGAGAGAGAAAAGTCAATGTAAGCAATAAGCAGGAACACCATTATCTAATGCTCGGCGCGCCATTGAGGCATAAAGCCCCCAATGAGCTCTCTCCCCCCATACACACACACTCACACACTCACAGACACACAGCACTAAAGCCCAATCTGCAATCCGAGGCCCATAAGCGGCCAAATAGTGCGCAGGAAATAAAGCACAAAAAGGCAATAAAAATTGCCAGGCAGCAGGCTGTCGAGGCTGACTAAGAGGCCAAGACTTAAGCGGAATGCGGGCAGAAGAGCGGGCAAACTTTTGGCTGACTATTTTGTAGATGTTGGCCGCACTGCTTCCGGGCCAATAGAAATGCCAGCACAACAAACAAAGCACAGCAACCCCGCATACAAGGATTGAATTGGACTGGGCTGGCCTGGGCTGGGCTAGGTTGGGGCACGAGATCTTTCTTTGGCAGCCCTAATGGCCAGCAGACAGACACTGAGACGTCGCCAGCAGCGGATTTAAGTGCAAGTGATTTATGTGCTCTATAAAGGGAGGGGATTGTGTGACTAAGTATATATACATATACATGCATACATGTGTGTGTGTCACAGAAAATTAGCTGATGTAGACATAAATGCGAACGAGCAAAGTATGCGCCAAATATCGCAAATGGCAAATGGCAACGGGCCACAAGCAAAATCAATCAAAAGTCGGAATGTCAATTGTCGAGCCAATGCCGAATGCCAAATGAGTGCCGCATTAAATATTGAAAGTGCAGAAGACACACGAGAAATTCAATTACCAACGGTCAGCGAAGGGTTAGGGCCCTTTGATATTTAACCCTGTTGAGGAAACGCTTTTAGTTGCGCCTGTACAGAGTAGTTAAGTTCCCGTTTAGGCGGATTAAATTACAATTTACAAGTGGCCAATACAAGCTAAGCGGGCTTAAGTGCTGAACCTTAAGCTGTGCTGTTGACTGAACCCTTCTCCTTGTGGTCGCGACCTAGCACGGACCCAACTCCAATCCACTTGCGTGCCCGTGCATCGATGATAATTGAAAGGCACTTCAAATGGTGAGCCGGGGGTCGCTTGGCTGGCTAATCGAGTTTGAAACAAGCGTAAATCGTCCTTTTGATATTTGAGTTGACTTCAATTGCTTTTGCGGTGCAAAGTGCAGCTACAGCTCAGGTAATTAACGGTAATTGTGCAAGCACCAAGCACCAAGCACCAGGCCCAGGCCCAGACCCAAGCCCCATCCACCAGCTTGGCCAACGCCCCAGAGTACGGCTTCCCATTGGGCCACATTGCGGAGCACATTGTGCTGGCCAAAGCCTCATCGGCTAATGTACGCTAAGCGCTCGCCTGCATTTGCCTAATGACCCAAGCGTAAGCGACGCATCGGACTTTGTATAATTTGTAAGCTTTTAAACCGATTTGCAGCTTAGTTGAGGGCAGCGTCGAAATATTTCGCAACATAAAAAAGCCAAAAACAAAAACTGTGTGTTTCAGCGGAAAAAATACTTTCAAGCCCAAGACAAAGGCGAGAGACAAAGAGCGCCAATTCAGACTCTGCGACCGGCTCAGCTATTTTGGGTATCTTTTCGCTTTTTGCGGCTGTTTTACGGCATAAATTTCCATTGAATTTGCGCTGGCAAATTGGAAAAAAATGTTTCTCTATATTAAAAATACTCTAAAAAGCAACATATAAAGACGATGCGCACTGATACTTTTGTGGCTAAGCCAAAAGGTTGACACAATCAGGTAGATATGAGTGTATCGATAAATATATATATAAAGATGTATATGTATATATATATATATAGATGTGTGGGCACTCGATATAACAACAAAAAGTTAGCGTCGAAATTGCGAGCTTTCGAAGCGGCGGCTGCCGTTTGAAGCAACACTTGACTGAGCCATAGACAGATCAGAAAATAAAAATAAAAAATAAAACAGGAAAAACATTTATGTATACACGAAATGGCAACAACAAAAAATTCATTAAGATTTCATTATTTGCCAAGCATTTTTTGTGCGCTTTTCGTTTTTTCGCCGTTTTGTTGTTACTGATTGAATTTTATGGATAGAATTCCAGGAAAACGAAAGCATGCGGGTCTTGGTTAATAAGTACGTGAACGAGGTATCTATGAATGAAACATTTAGCTGAGATTCAAATATAAAATAAATAAACTAAAATAAAGAAAATGAATTTATATGCAAATAATTTTTACTATTTATCAAAATAAATTGCTTTTATATCGATTTGAGCTCTAATCAACTCTGATTAGTAAAAGTCAAAGAGTAAATGCCTTCTAGTCTAGCGACAGGACGTCATCTAATCCGAATTTTCTTACACTCCGATCGATGAATGGGAACCGTCGTCATCGTCACTTTGGCATGTCTTTTCACGCCCATGGCTCAAGGTATCGCATTCAACGCTTTTGGACTTTGTACAATTCCCTGGGCAATCGAAAATCGTCAGTGCGACAAAAATTGCTGAAAGTTTTGTATTGAACGCGACTTGAAACCCAACAGCAACAACAGCAGAGTAAGCCAACAAAAAAACATACACAATAAAAACAAACCAGATGAGCCGAAGCTAAAAACTTGTCGAGCACATTGGCAACTGCATTGAAACATTAGCAGTGATGACATTTTTGCGGTTGCTCCGCACCCTCCACACCCCTCGCACCCAGCCTGCCCTGCCTGCCCTGTCTACCCCGTCTACCACACCCGCTCGTCTGGTTCTGCGCCTGCGTCTGCGATTCATCTGATGCCGCTTTGTTTTGGGCCGTTGGCTTTTAAGCCTTAGCTTTTTGGCTGGCTGGGTCTTTGGGCTTTTTGCCGGTTGGCCGAAATTCCTGAAGACGCGACACTTCATACATAATAAAAGTGGATCGCCGAACGACGCGTCGATCGCCGCTCGTCAAAAGTCGCCTTGTCACACACTCGATCCGCTGCACATTGAGCCAGGGCTTAGGCATTGATGCAAACGCTGCTTTGGTTTGGGGTTTGTGTTTGGGCTTGGGGTTTTGAGTTTTGGACAACTTCTTTGTTGAGCCATCACGGCGGCATTTGTAGGGCTTTCTTGGCTTATTAATTGTAGCCTTAGCCTTGGACTTGAAGTTGGACATCGGCTGCGTTTTATTTACAAATGAATGCACAAATTTCGGACAGTCGCCTGCGGTTAGAGTCACAGACAGTATGACGCTTGGCCAAGCAGCACAAAGCCACAAAAAAAGCTAACTCGTATTCGTATTACTCAGGTGAGAGCGCGGCTAATGAGCCTGGCGAGCATCCTTTTTTGCTTTGTTTACCTCGAAACTGGAACTCAGACGGCCATCCGACCATCCGACCATCCGACCATCCGACCGACCAGGCCAGACAAACAGACACCCAAAACCAGTTCGACTTTTTGACTTAATGCCTATAAAATTATAGGTCTTTCGAAACCAACTGGAAAATTGTACGGGGCGTTGCTGTAGAAATTAATACAAATGCAGCCAGCACAAAGCATTTTCTTTTGCCCTACCTCTCTCTCTCTCTCTCTCGCGCGCTTAAGTGGAAAATGCCCAACAAATAAGTATTCAAAAAATAAAAAATAAAGAAGAAAAAGAAACGATGTCTAACAGCCAACACGCCCCAGGCAATCACGCAAAATGCCAAATTACATGTAGCTACCATTAACAGAACGAAATCATCTAACACGCAGAGCCTCCAACTTGGCCGGGGCTGCAGCGCAACAAAAAAAGTCATTTAAGGTGTTTTCCACACAAGTCGTACACGAGTCCGAGCTCGAGCCCGAGCCCGAGCCCGAGCCCGAACCCGAGCAGAGACCCAGCTCCGCTCCCGTTGCCGTTGCCGTTGCTCAGTTTCAGTCAGTTTCAGGCTCGCACAGCTGCCAGGCAATTCGATCGGGGCCAGGTCGACGCTCAAGTTTCAGGCGCAGCACACGCACAAAGCCCAACCGCCGCAGATCAGGCGACACATGCAGGCCAGGCCAGGCCGGGTCGGGGCGAGGCAGACACCCAACCCAGGGGCTGTTCGCAGATCTTTAACTGCAACTGCTGTGCACTGCAGTTGACACTTGAGCTGAGGCGGGGGCGTCGACGTTGCCTAAGCGGCTTACACGTGCCACGGCTCAGGGCATAGTACTATGTGTGTGTATGGGGGCAAATGCTTATTGATAATAATGCAGCCACGAAATACGAGCGGGCTTCTCGATTTACATGCAATGATAGCAGGACTCAGTTCCTGCGAGTCCTGCATTGAAAGTCACAAAATTCGCGCACGTTTTACACACTTGAAGCACTTAAAAGTTACGCTTAAAGTTAAGGCCAAAGCATATATATGTATATATAGAGAGACATAGGGAGAGCAGAAGACAGGCAGAGAGAGCTGTTGCTGAAAATAAAAAATATGTATCAACTATAACAGCTCTCTCATGAATCCATTTCCATAAGGTGCATCTATCTGTGGGTTGCTCCGGTTCGGTTATTTCTGTGACTTCTTCGAGATCCAGTTGATTGGCCAGCTAAATGCGTTGTCTTACAAACTAGCCTCGATTTCATAAGTAAAAAAAACATTCTGTTTACTTTTCAAATATACTTTTTTTCATATATTTATTGGCTAACTCTTTAAACGTTACTCTGTAGTTGTTGTTTCTTAATTCTTTTTCGTTTTTCTTTTAATTATATTATTAGTATACATATAAATAATTAAAAATATTACATTAAAATGTATTCGTATATCGTATAGAAGTTGCTGCTTGTTTGTTTTCA
Source organism: Drosophila hamatofila (assembly GCA_035045345.1). Taxonomy (NCBI): domain Eukaryota; kingdom Metazoa; phylum Arthropoda; class Insecta; order Diptera; family Drosophilidae; genus Drosophila; species Drosophila hamatofila. Next base: position 30,098,112 of record JAWNPA010000020.1, on the reverse strand, counting down.
TATATAATTTTTGTTTTTTTGTTTTTTTTTTTGTTTTTCGTTTAGTTTTTGATTGCGTTTTCTTCTCTGCTAAGATCATTACAATAAGTTTTCGTATCGTGTTTCTCATTTTACAATTTTGCTAAAAACTAAATAAAATTTGTTTCATGAAACAATAATAAGAATTTATGCAATTAGACACACACAAAATGAAAACTAAATTTTATGTATTTTATGTATATTTATATATACATACTTCAAAAATAAAAGCAAAAAGCATGTCAATTATTTTTAAAATATATATATTTACGTATATGTTTGTGTTGCGTTATTTCATTCATTATTCATATTTTATATTTACTTGTGTTATATTTTCATAAAATATCACCTAAAGCAATTACGTATTTCAGTTTCAGTTTTGTATTTTGTGTTTTTTTTTTTTAGTTTTTTCTTGTTTTTTTTTTTTTTACATGACAACAATAAAAAATGTTTGCTTTGTTTGCAAAACGTTCAATACTCAAAAAAAAAATAATAGTAAGAACAAAAGCATTAAACAAAGTGTTCAACAAAATGCGAAAGCCCGCAAAAATCATAGGAAACAATTTGTTGCAGCCAATTTTGCAACAGCTTACATATGTATATATATATATATATTTATAAATATATATAGTATATTTTTTCATGTATATTAATTATTATTATTTTCTTTTTTCTTTCAACTAAAAAGCAACTAAGATCGCTTGGCCACAGATTTATGCTAAAATTATATTATAATTACAGCTTGTATTCACTTCGTATGGTTTTTGTTGTTTTCAAATAATTGTTTTTATTATTTGTGTGTTTTTTTTTTTTTTTTAATTTTTAAGAGACAAAGTACAACAACTATTTTTATTTAGTAATTATTATATTGTGTTGGATTTTTTTTTTTTTTTGCAAATTTACTTATTTGCAAGATTTTATTTGTTTTTTATTTGTTTATTCTTAAGTTGAAAAAATAGTACAAAAGCTTTGACATATTCTCAGTTTTTATTTTGTATTACTTGGTTTGTTTCTTTCGCTAATAAACCAGTTGGTTTATAGTCTACTCGTAAAGTGTAAGTATACAAATGACTGCCCATATAGCTGGACTGCAAGCGAGTGCAGTTCCATTAAGTACAATGTTTGGTAGATTTTTGTTTTATAGTTTTTTAGTATGCATTAACTCAAAAGGTAGAAGAATATAGCGATAGAGAAAGTGCCTAGAGCAGGGAAGAATTCATTTGGAAATTAGTTTTAGGGTAAACATAGAGTTTAGCTTTAGTTTTAGTTTAGCTTAGTATACCTAATAATACGTAGCCTTCCGTTACGGACACTAAGAACTATATAACGTACATTTAGTTAAACCGCTATAGTATACATTGAGTTGAAGGGGGGTGGAGAGGGGAAAAGTAGGACAATGCAGTCAATGCAGTTGCTCGACTACTTATGGGGATTAGGCCTAGTCTAGTTGCAAGTATGATTGGGAGAGTAGTACAATGGGATTATCTTATTCCATCTCTTAACTGCTGTGATTTTGAGCACCAGAAGCTGCACTGTCGCTATATACGTAGTTATGTACCATATTTGTTATTAATTAATAATTACATTTACTTTTATATAATAGTATCGCGTTTAGCATTTGACGTATTTACTTGTATAGGTAAAAATTTTGCTTAGTAAATGCTTAAAGTTCTTTTTGTTTTCTTTTCTTTCTCTTTAATGATCTTGAATTATAACCTAAACAGTATCCCGTTCATTACGTATATTTAGTTCGCACGGTTTCTAGCTCATTTATAATGTCATCGTATATGCGCGTTTCAATTCTCAATTAATTAAATTAACATTAATCTGGTATTTATATTTTGTTTTTTGTTTTTTAACTTTTTAAACAATAGAAAAACATATGTTTTACTTTATGTTTTATTCGTATACTTTGCATTTGAACTCAGGTTGATTTTATGTTGTTTCATCTTTTTGTTTACGTATATGAGTTGCACTTGGTTCTCCATTCTAATTAAGAACGCATTGAAATAAGACTTATAAAAAGAAATAAACAACAAATGGAAACAAATCTAACAAAAATAAAGATTAGAAATTTGTTTTTCTTTTCTTTTTCTTTTAATTTTTTTTTTTTAGTTTTTCTTTTTTTGGCAAGTTTTTCAGTGTTGTAAAACACCTTGAAAAAGGACGTATTGAAAAATCGTATACACGTTGCTGAAGTAAATAATAGTGAAAAGCCAAACAAAAAAGGAATAAACTTTTCTTTCATTATGAATAATTTTCTTTTGTTTTTCTTTCTTTCTGATTTTTGTTTTTGTTTTTTTTTTTCGACTTGTAAGCAGCCTAGGCTTTCGTACAACTACATGCTTAAGTTATATTTTATTATAGTTTAATTTCTTAAGAAGTTTGCTCGTAGTTAGGGTTATGCTTTCTGATTTGACCAAATAACGTAGGGTTTTCCTTTTTTCCTTTTCTTTTTTGGGGTCCCTGCTGTGACACCCACCCAAACACACACACACGCACACTCTCATACACACGCGCACACACGCTGAGCGAATTAAAAGTCCGCTTCGTGCTTGATGCGATAACTGGCATAGGTTTCTTCCAGCGGCGCAAAGTCTTGGGTGTGGGGCTGTGTTAAGGTTCCAAAATAGAAATTTGGCACCAGAGTTGTAATGTATAGAGAAATGGGGGCTTTAGATATAATAGTAGATCAAGTGTCGATGATATTGTGTGCATCTGTTGCTGTAACTAAGTATGTCTGTCTGTGTTTGGTTTTGTTTGTGGAGGGGTTCGAAGGCGATATTTACAAGTTTACGAACTCAAAACGATAACACGTCTATCGGAAGTTATCGACGCAGCCGCGGCTGCCGACTGAGACGCTGCCCCCGCATAGTCAGGGCCATGCATATTAGGCTAGCTTTTATATCATATTTATATATATAATATATATACATACATATAGATGTGTACATATACATATATATGCGTTTATACGTATATAGTTTCTGTATATATATATATGTATATATATAGAGAGTTATGTGCATATGTAAATTGTTAAAATTGGTTAGTTTTGGGTTAGTAAACTTTCTTGTAATATAATAATTTTTAGTTTGATTTTTTTTTTGTTTTTTAGTTTAATTTTTTTGTGTTGTTAAGTAGTGAAAATAATAAAAAGTTGTTAAATGTTTTTAATAATAATTAATAATATATTGGCGAGCTATATGGGCCTCTTGCAAAAACGAAGGACTGGAACTTTTACTTATTTTTCTTTTTGTTTTCTTATTTTTTCTCTCTTTTGCATAGTTTTTCTTTAGTTGTTGGTACTTTTTACAAATTAAGCAAATTTATATTTTTTGCGCTAATTATTGTTGCTCAGTTGCTGTATCTTCTTCTTCTTCATATTCATTTTAAGTAATTTACAAGTTGAATGTATTCTATTTTTGTCTCTGCGAGGAGAGCACAAAAATAAATAACATGACTTATGTTTTGCATTACTCTTTTTTTACTTTTTCTTGTTTTGTTTTTGTGTTTTTAACTTAAATTTATGGCTCTGAGTTTACTGTACAAAAACAGACAAATTCTAACGGCCAAAGCATCAGTAGCAGCAGCAGCAGCAGCAGCAGCGGCAGTTGCCAACATAGGCAATAGCCCACAGCCAACAGCCAACAGCCAACAGCAATGCACAGCAGCAACAACAGCAGCAGCAGCAGCAACAGCTGTCAATGTGTGGATGGTCGAAGATCCTCGCTTAGCGGCCGCTTGGAAGCTCGTTTGTAGTTGTTGTTGGTTGTTGTTGTTCATTGAGTCGTGGTGGTACGTTGTCAACGTGTTGTTGTTGTCGGCGTCGTTGTCGTCATCGTCGTTTTGGCCGCTAATGCTATGTCCTTGCAATTGTTGTTGTTGTTGTTGCTACTGCGTGGTCATTGCCGTTGTTGCTATTGCTCATTGTTGGCGTTGTCATTGTTGCTAACCGTTGTTGATGTTGCTGCAATTGCTCTCGTTAGAAATTTGCTTAGTTCTTTTCTCATTTTTTTTATTATTATTTGCTCTCTTGTACTGAATTTTTAAATGTTCTTTTTTGTTGTTGTTTTAATTCACTTGACTAATTTACAATGTGTGTGTGTTCTTGTTCTTGTTCATAATTACGTACAACTTCTTCTGCGTTTTTTGATTGGATTTTATTCATCAATATTTTTATATTATTGTTATTATGATCGTCAAATAATCAATTGAGATTATTGTGGACTTTTGTTGAATTTTTGCAAAATGAATTAATTTTACTTAATTTCTTATGCAGTTTCGCAACATTCTTATTTTTTGGTTATTATTATTGATTCATTTAATCCCAGGGCATTGTGAGCACCCGCTTCGTTTTTGCAAGAAGGTCGTTATCGTACTACGAACATGGGTGCACCACCGCATTGTAGCTCGCCAATATAGGACCATGTGCTCCCGCGAAGGGGGTACTCACAACGTCTGGTGTACTAGCTCCATCGGTGTGCGATGTTGAATCGGCATTACTTCTTCCTTCACCATTTGCTGAACCTAATTCTGGTGGTTTGGTGGTGTCCCGTTCGTCAATCACTAAATCTATTGGCATTTTACCCTTTAAACATGAGATATATCGATGACAGAAATTATCGCATAGTTCATGCACCTGCAACGAGAAACCCGCAAAAAGTGAGTGAGAGGGAGAAAGAGATTGTTGTGTGAGTGAAAGGTGCGATGTCAAGACGAAAATGAATATATATATATATATATACAAATAATTTTATGATATTAAAGATCAGGCATAAAATAGTGCAAATATAAATATATACTTATATAAGGATATAATATGCATAAATATAAAACTTAATCTAATCAGACTCAGCAATACGTTTTCATATTCCACAATCGGGACTTCATTAGGCATTCAGTTAGTTTATAAACCATTCAACTTGAGCGACAGAGACAGCTGCAAACACTTAGCGCCATTGCATTCTTTATGCCAACAGCAACAGCAACAGCAAGATCCAAAGGCAACAACAACAATATGGCTAAAACCTGCTTTTTCTCCCGCTGCAAATGGCATGCAAATTGCTTTTTATGCGTTATCCAAGGCCCGGCTCTCGGACTCGGGCCACGCAAATGGTTGATGATGGCACTCAAAAATGGCGTAGACAACGTCAGCAACAGCCACCGCTAAGCTTAGAAGGTGTACGCGCTTGCAGGCGATAAAAATGCGAGCCCGGACCGGCCACATAAATATGCATAGAGAGCTGGCTGACTGGCTGACTGGCTGGCTGGCTGGCTGGCCAAAAGCATTCGAGTCAGAAAGGAAGTGCTGGCTGGTCAGCCAAGTTTAGCCGCAGGGCACACTTTTAAGCAAGCAGCACGTGCAACACACAGACCATTGGCTGGCGTCAGCAGCAACAGAAACAGCAACAGCAGCAGCAGCAGCAACAAACGGCCAACAAAATGCGTTTTTAAAACCAGGCTGTTGTTGTTGTCTGGATCCAAAAACTGTGTGTAAGCCCGTGTGTGCGAGTGTGTGTGTGTGTGTGTATGATAAAACAAATGCGATAAGGCCAAAGTGAGTGTGAGTCAGGCGGAGCGCATATGCAAATATGCAAAAAGGCTGCGCACCAAAGAGGAATGCAGCCGCCGACACGGCTAAAAAGAAATTAATTGCGCTGGGCTCGAGCAGACAGAGAAGCAGCAGCAATAACAACAACAGCAGCAGCAGCAACAGCAACAACCAACAGGGTGCTCCATTTAAACGGGCAGGCATTTAATTTACGAAAAAGTGCGCGTTGCTTATGCAAATTGCTTGTTGCTGTGTTCTTGCAACGCTGCTGCTGCTTCTGCTGCTGCGGCTCTCGTTTTGTGTTTTCTTTTTTCTTTTTTTTTTTTAGGCATACGAAAGCTGTAACAGTTGCTGGCGGGCTGGCTGACTCGCTGGCTATTAACTTGTTGCCCATTGCCGAAACTTGCCAAACTTGTTTCCAGGCTGCTGCTGCTGCTGCTGCTGTGGCCGTCATTGTCGATGCTGCTGCTGCTGCTGGCTGTGTTCAATGTTATTGTCACCAAAAATATGACGATGATAAAAACTGGCAGCAGCAACTGGTTTATGACAGGACTCAAATTTGTCGTTACTGCTGCCTGATAACAGTAACAGCAACATGTTGTTGCTGCTGCTGCTGCTGCATATGTGTATAGCTGTCAAAGTTGCCATAACAATGCACATAAAGCGCGCAATTAGCACGCCAGCAACATGTTGCCAGCGCACAGCAACAACAACAACAGAACACAGCAACAAGGCATAAATACTTACTAAATTGATATGTTTATGCGGCTTTATGCTCAGTTGTTCAGTTGCTCAGTTGCCTGTCTCTGGCCCAGGCCCAGGCCGGGAGGCAGCCCTTTGTGGCATGTTGTTGCTGTTGCAACCGATGCTTGGCCGCTGATAATTTTTGATTAATTTGTCAGCGTTGTGTGTGACATTTAAACAGCTCATTGCGATATTTATGACTGGTTGCTGCTGCTGTGACTGGCTGTTGCTGTTGCACATTGGGTGGGCACAGCAGCAGCAACTCACAACTGGGACCCATGACAACAGCACCAGCAGCACCAGCAGCAGCAGCTGTGTAGCCAGCGCACTGGGGGCGTTGCTTGTTGCAAGCATTGTAAATGTTACAGTCATTTGTACATCCTGTTAAGCAAAACTTTTCACAGTCCCGTCCTCGCTACATTTTACAGCTTCCTCTATCAGAGATACGATCGCAATGCGTCCGGGCATATAGTTTTGTTTACCATTCCATTGCATGCACCCCCCTTTTGACTATCCCTTTCCCTCTCTCTACCAATGCAACTATTGCACTTTGCCTGCACTCGCTTCGCTCTAATCTAATGTAAATCGCTCCAATCTGCGCAGTGGTAATTTTCGATTTCCGCTCATAGATAGCGTTAAATGTTCTATACGGAGATGACGACTAGACCAGCTCCGACTGAGATTCACACGAAACCGACCAACTGACACAGCCTCCAGTCTCGATGCCAGTCGGCAGCCTCAGTCTCAGTCTCTATCCCAGTCTCAGTCAAGCAACAAGTTTTATTTTGCTTTTTTCTCTCCCTCTCTCATTTTATTTTTTGCATTTTGTTTAACAAGCGTGCGGCAAAAAATGTACAACACTGCTGACATTTAAATGAAATGTAATTAAAAAAGCAACAGCAACAACAGCGACAGCAACAGCAACAACAATAGCAACGACTGCCGACAAAACAGTACAGACTGAATCTAAGCGCTTGGCAAAAATAAATATTTTAATTCAGAAAAAAAAAAGCAAATAAATAAATAGATAGAAATGTTATTTGACTTTGAGATAGAAGTGTAGCGAACTGTGAATGCTCTGCCAACATGAATTAATATCATACACTCATTTAATGGAACGACGAAAATGAAAGCAAAATGCAATGTTTACGAATGTTTTTTAAAAAGAAATGTCAAAAGAAACGTTACGATTATGAATACGCTTCAAAGAAGGATTGAAAGAGGAATGAAAAACCCAAGGAATTTAGCTAAAACCATGTTTCATTTAAGAATATGCTTCGAAAAGGAATTAAAAAGCGCAAGACATCTCCAAAGTTTACGAATATGCTTGAAAAAGGAATGTCAATATCTTGTTACTGAAGTGAAGAAACTTTACGTTTACGATCACACTTCAAAGAGGAATGCAAAATAACATTTATTTGAATATACGATATTGTATGCCACTTTGGCCTTCTATTATTATATCATCTGTTAAATTCGAAATTCTCGTAGTGTAAATGCCAATAAATGTGGAACCCACACATTTTATTTTATTTGTTCTTGTTGTTGCCCCATCAAATCTCAAGTCCAGCTTGCATCTCAAGTCTCGCTTAGCCAAAAAAAAAAAAAAAAAAAAAAAAACCAAAAACAAAAAAAAATTAAAATAAAATACAGCTGTTGCTTGTCGTTTGGTGTTGTAGCACCAAACTGGCCAGGCCATCAAAACAAGGCCCCCAATTCGGCCTGTACGCTGAGGCATTGGTGGTAGTCGCAGTGGAGCCCCCATGCCGGTGCCAGTACCGGTACAGCCGCCAAGCAGCGACTGCTTACCCCCTGCCGGGGTGTGTGCAACTGACCCAACGTGTGTTGTCTGTCCGCCTGTCTCTGCGTCCGTCTGTCTGTGGCACTGTGTCCCACTGTCTGTTTGTCAATTGCAATGCGCCGTCGTCGTTGAGTGTTTTTTTTTTTCGTATTTTTTTTTTTTTTTTTTTTTTTTTGCATGTGACTCTGTGACGAGAATTGTCCGTGCTGGATGGGAACTGAGGACTGGGCAAATGGGGCTGGCAAACCAGTTTTGACAGACACAAGTCTTGAAGCGTCTTTTTAACTGATTCTGTGTGTTGTTTTTAGCAGCAGCAACAAATATGCACAGATACAGATACAATACATACATACAGTATATATATATATATATATATATATATATATATATATATATATATATATATATATATATATATGTATTTATGTATATACATAAGCATATATAGACGCTTTTTGCCAGTCAGCCCGCACATTTTATTTAAGTATTATATTTTTTTGCTTATTTTATTTTTTGTTTTTATTTTTGTATTTTTTGTGTTTTTATTTATTTTATACACCAAAATCGCCCGCTGCATTTTGTTGGCTGCATATAAATGAATTGTATTTTTGTTGTTTTCGTACAAGTTGCTACAGTTCTTTGTGCCGATTGTTGACTGTTGACTGTTGGCTGTTGGTTGTCGGTTGCTGGTTGGTTGTGTCGTGGTTCGTGTGTGTCGCAAGCTGTGTGAGTGACAAATGACAAAACAAAAACCTGTCGTGGGCTGTGCTCGCTGTGCTCTGTGCTCTGTTGTCTGATGTTGTCTGATGTTGTCTGTGCTGTGTGATGATGATAAAGATCTCGTTCGCTTCACTACTCCTCTGTTTGTTATACAGGGTGCCGGTTGCAACAAATTGCAGCTGGCTGAATGACTGAATGGCAGACTGATCTGTCTCTGACTCTCTGACTGACTGACTGACCGACTTGGCTTACTGCACTACTTTCAATAGAAAGCGCGCTGGCTGCAGTTGGTAATTAAGATTGGCCAACACTAATTGCACATTGATTGACTTTTGTTGTTCGTATTTGTCAATGTGTCATTAGCCATATGCCAGAGCGTCCCAATAACTGTAAATGACTATCGTGGGGGCCTACAAAAGCATTTCTCAGCCCCAATCGCTCAGCTTCGTATTCCTATAACGTTTGCCGTGCGTTCTTATTGTTGTTTTGTATTTTTCTTCTTCTTTTTTATATAATGTTTTGCATAATTTCTTACTTAAGAGTTAATTGAAAAACGAAAGACGAGAAGAGAAAAAAAAAGAGTCTGATGACGGGCTTAGCTCAAAGCCCGGCTCAGCCCCAACTTCAGTTTCGGTTCCCGACCCAACGCTCGACGCTCGACGTTCGACGCTCCACGGTTCGCTGCGCATTTGCCTAATTAATTTTCTTGGCACAGCAGCAGCAGCAGCAGCAACAAGGGAGAGGGAGTGTGCAGGCATTAATTACGACCACGTTGAGGAACAACTTCCATTAAGACAGCCGACACACACACACACACACACTCACATAATCAAACACACACGCACCCAGTCTAGTCAAGCGCTTGCATATTATTTGAAATTAAAACAAATTAGGCAACCTGTAATTTTTTCATTTAGACTATAAAGTGTCCAATAATAAAGTAGGTGTTGCTTGTTGCTGCATTCCCAAAATTATTTATGTGCGTCTAGGCTTGGCTAACCACAGGCAGATAACGAGAGAGAGAGAGAGAAAGGGGGAGAGAGGGGGGTAGGAATAAATCCACACCTCATGAATTAACAACAAAGCCGAGCCGCGTATGAATGCATTGTATTGTGCGGCGCTTAATGCAAATATCGTAGATTCCGACACAGCCGAAATTTGTGGGACTGAGACAGTATCTTGGACAAACACCTGTGCAACAAACAAATGTATTTGTCCTCTGCTCGCCTCATATCTTGCTCTGTAAACGCTATGTCACATCCTGTCGGCCGGCCGCATTGCTGTACTTATCTCTATCTAAAGCTATGCAAGCGGTTTTCATGTTACAATTTTGATTGGCAATTAATGCAGTTTTGGCCACGGCCAGCTGCATGGCCAACTGCCGTTTGCTGTCATTGCTATTGCTGTTGCTGTTGTGCTTTAATTTAGACATTTGCAAGAGAGATATGGCTGCCTGCTGAGCCCAGGTGTCTCTGTGTGTCTCCAAGTGGAGCCTGCCTACAAGCTCAATAAAATGTCAACACAAATGTTGGCAATTCGCAGTGCGCAGCCGTGTTTAACTAAGTCTGAATATACCCTATACAAAATCGATCAGTGCTGGAAACTGAAGCTTAAATCGATCATTTAACCAAGCTATAAACTGTTGTGCATAATAATAGAAGCTATAATCCATGACTCCAGCTCAGTTGCAATCGTAAATGCATTGAGTTCATTTCCTCTATTTTATTGCAGGGTATCTCCCCGTTTTACCTAGAGCATTCGGACTTAATTTTTTTTCGCAATTGATTTATGAGTTTTATGGGTGGTCGTTGGGGTCGGTGATAAATGTTGGCAGCCTGGCCAGCAGTTAATTGCATGACTGCTGCTGCTGCTGCCGCTGACGCTGCCGTTGAGCTGATGATCTGCAGCCAAGGAGTGAGCCATAAAAGTTAACTGACCACGAGGCAAATCAACGTTTGCCATAATACTAGACGGCTACAATTTAATTACCAACTAATGCTTAAGCACTACTTATTATTCATTTGAAAACGTATTGCTATTGCCTTTAAGAAAGATCTTATATATATATTTGATTTGAGCTAATCAAGGTTTACTTACTTTTTCTAACTCTAAAAGGTGAAACCGAAGCACTTGTATTGCCTGCACCATCTGCAAAGAGAGCATAAGAAAGAGACGGAAGAGAACAAAGATGAGTTATGCATATCAAAAGAGCGATCATAAAATGCAATGCCATAAAGCTGGCTTTCAAACAAATCGTTTGACGCCCCGGAACCACAAACACATACACACATACACACATACTTATACAATCGCAAGAGCGCCAACTGTTAGGGTGACCAGATGCTAATTAAAACGTCAGTTTGACATTTGACATTTTTACGATGCTGCTAACTGGTGTGGCTGCCACTGTTGCCGATCACGTTGTTGTTGTTCTTGTTCTTGTTGCTGCTGCGCCAACAACAACAACAGCAGCAGCAGCAGCAGCAGCAGCAGCTGCTTCTGCGGCCGGCAAAAAGTTTAAAGAATTTCATTTAATGCCAAACTGCGGCCAACTGAACCGCATAGTAAAATAATAACATAGAGAAAACATGCTATAAACATTTTTATAGCACAGCCAGAGCATAAGAGTGTGCTCGTCGTATATGATGTAGCCAAAGCACAAAAACCGCCAAGAGTATTTTTGTTTAAGTAAGTGTTACTAAATGCACTTTTAAATGTTCAAACATGAACTCTGCAGAGCTGCACCACCACCACCACCAGCACCACTGAGTGGTGGCATGCCAAAATGATTTATGGCCAAAGTACGCAGGCGCACACTCTTTATATGCAACAGCAGCAGCAGCAGCAGCAGCAGCAACTGTTGACGCGATTTGCACAGCCCAATTGCATGGATCGTTTTGCACTTTTTGCACGCAGCATTTCCGTCTTGATTTACATGTTCTCCAAAAAATGTCTTGGAATGCGCTGCGAGACAGACAGACGGACGGACAGACAGCAGCTACGTAAATGCTGACTCATAAGTTGTTATGGAACATCTTGAATCTCTTATATATTTACTTAATCTAGAGATTGGTGGCATAGTTCGAAGACTTTATATACACTTGTTGCCCCAAAGCCCCCAGCGTAACAGCAATGATGAGCTCAACAAGATGAGGATGATGATGTTGATGATGTTGATGACGATGATGATGATCATGCCATGATCGCCGTCAAGGTTGTCTTGATGGCATTTGCCTTTGCCTTGGGGCTATGACTCTGACTGCCCAGATCTGAATGCATTTAACTAACCCACGAGCACGACGATGGCTTTATTGTTGTTGGTGTTGCTGTTGTTGCCGTCGTCTTTTGCACACCCAAAGGCTGCCCATTTAGAGAGTGCAAAAATGTCATATGCATCATTAAATCGTTCTGCTTCATATTGTAGTCGCGTTGAGCATCGGTCGTTGGTCGTTGGTCGTTTGGTCTTATGGTCGTCGTCGTCCTCCCCACCCGTCTTAGCCGCCAGCAACATGCCCATCCTGCAGCAGCAGCAGCAACATGCAAAATCAAAATGCGTGCGAGAGAAAAGTATGGCAACGCTGTCCAATAAAATGACTAAACAACTTAGTCGATGTGGATGTCGACTTGGATGCGGACTTGGACTTGCAAGTGAGCAAACAAATGCTCATAAATTGCTTTGGCTGCAGCTAAATTCGCTGTGATTTATTCTAAATAAAAGAAAATTATTCAATTGTTGTCATTGTTTTGGGTCAAGGTGATCGCGGAGAGACATTCACACACATACACACACACACACACACACACACACACATACAGGCATGCTGAATGTTGCAGCAACATTGTTGCCGGGCGCCGTTTTGTTTACTTACCAGTGAATCGACTTCGGGATCTGCGGTATAGTAGGGTTTCTGTGATCTTATCTGAAATGAGAAGCAGAGCGCAAGAGAGAGAAAGAGAGATGGCATGAGTATAAGAGAGAAACATTATGTATACTAGTTTCAAATCGTTGCAAATATGCAAAGGCAGTGGCAGCTGCTGCTGTTGTTGCTGCTGCTGCTCTTGCTGCTGCTGTGCTGATTCTTGACGAACGCAGGCAGGTGGTAACTGCAGCAGCTCGCAACAACTCCGTGACTAGGTCGCCAATGTTTTGCTGGTGTCCGTCTGGCGGTGTCGCCGTAGTTTTATGATGCCAGCTCACAGTCCAAGCGATAAGCGCTCAGCAAGCAAAATACTACATATAAAAGCAGGCAACAGCAACAGCAACAACAACGGGAGATGGTTACCAAAACACAGCATGGGAAACGCAACATTTGCGTAAAATTTGCTTTAGCTGTTGTTGCTCATCAGACATCAGAGGTGACTCGCTGTGACCATAAAAGCGATTCTCGTTTTTATTTTGTTCGCTTTTTTTTTTTTTTTGTTTTGTTATTTTATTTTTATTGCAAAAGGCAACAGAAATAAACCCCACACTTAGATAAAAATCACAAAAGCAATACGTGGCTAGATAAAAAAAAATGGCCACACAGACCGCGACCGACCGACCAAAATGCGACAGAAGGTCAAATAAATGCTGCGAATTATTTGTTGATTTTATTATTGTTGCTGTTGCTTTGGCTGTTGCCATTAGCGAAGATCGCTGTTCGGTTGTTCGAGGCGCTCTGCTGGCTCTCACGGAACTGCCCCATCTGTGCGAGATCTGTGAGACCAGCTTGGGTCGTTCCTCAATAGATAGATAGATATGTGTAGATAAAAGGCAAACACATAAAAAAAAGAGCTACACCCGCTGCGAAATTTCATAGCACAACGCAACGATCTCGAGTCGACCTTGTACTTGCGTTCATTTGTGTCTTTTCTATTCTCTTGCTATTGCCTTGGCCCGAGACCACCCAATGCAAATATTTTTGGAAGGTTGCACTGCAGGCGGTCGCAGCAGATATATATTGACAGTTAACTGCACAATAGATCGACAATTGTAGTGATCTCTGCAGAGGCTAAGCTATGAAGTCTTCCATAAGTATTTCAAGTCTATCAATGCAGATATACATATTGACAGTTAACTGCACAATAGATCGACAATTGCAGTGATCTCTGCAGAGGCTAAGCTATGAAGTCTTCCATAAGTATTGCAGATTAAAATAGGCATTACAGTCTATTAATGCACTTAATATAGAATCAACTCTAATGATTCACACTTGTGGCAAATCTCTCACTCCATATACAAGTCATTCGAGTATCGTAACGGCAATTAGAATCAACTGAGCCATAGACGACTAATAATTATATTGCGAGCGCAAACCGTTCGGATCGGTAAGGAGTTGCAGTTTCAAGTTCCAACATCGGACATCTGCAAATATGTGGGCACCAGGCCACATTGAAGCATGAGAAAAACGCCCCATTGTGCGGCGAACAGAGCAACAATTACAACTACAACAACAACAGCAACAGCAACAATAGCAACAACAACAATAGCTGATACAAGGCACAGCCATTGAGCAGAGGCTGAAGTTGCGTGTGGAGAGTTTTGTGCCAAAGTTGTTGCCCGTTGGCTTTAATGTTGCATTTTCAAATGCTGGTTGGTCGCTGGCGTTGCACACACACACACACACATACACACACACACACACACATGGAGTCAAAGTTGTCAAACTGGTTTGCATGATAACTCTCCGTTTGGATGGCTGGCTGGCGACCAGGTCGCGCTTTTGCTTTAGCTGATATGAAAAGCACGAGGGTCGCGGTTTCTTTATGCAGAGCAAGAGAGAGAGGGAGATGGAGAGAGAGTGGGAGAGCGGGAGAGTGAGACATCAGGGAACTGGGCATATTGCACACACGCACTTTTCATTCTCCAAATCAAAATGGCTGCCACATCTCCCTCTCTCGCTCCTCTGAGAGGCTCGTCGTCTCAGCTCTCAGCTCTCAGTTCTCTGCTCTCAGCGGTAATTACAAGCCGAGAGCCACTGATAAGCGCTAGCCCAATGGGCCAACGAAATGCCGTTGTCTGCGATGCGGTTTTTAAAAATGTATAAATCATTGCCAACAAGCGAATACACAGCATGAGACAAGTCTATAAATAAGCCGGGACATGCCGGAACGTCGAGTCAACGGCGGGCGTGAAAATAACATCAACATCATGAAATGAAAATCAAACTGAAAATCAAAATGAAAATGAAAATGAAAACGAAAATGAAAAGCATAAGGAAAATTCTATACACTGTGCGCCCAGTCAAAAACGAACGAACATTTTGTCAACAGAGGAGCGTGGGCGTCTGCAGCTGACAATTTCATATTTATAGCCAGGCGCAAAGAAGCATATTTTCAATTTCCAAGTAGTGTCCAATGCGGAAACCCCCACAAAAGCCCCAAACGCTCCAACACACACACACACACAAACACACACACGCACTTTAAAAATAAAATAGAAAATAGAAAATTGCGTGTCATGTCGCCCCTGAGCTGTCCAAGTTCTTTCTTGACTTCTAATCAGTTTCACATGGGCAGCTCATAAATTTCGCAAGCAGCACGGCGACAAAATAAAATCACTACTGTTTAGATACTGCTCTTGAAGCGCTTTTATGATGCCCCCCAATAAATGCAATTATACAACCAGGCAACGACTGCTGACAGCCAGTGCCACACAATCGAGGGTTCGGTTTGGGGTTTGGGGTTCGGGGTTCGGGTTCGAATTCGGGTTTTGTGTTTCGGTGACGTTGCTATAGATTGTCTAGCCAAAAGATACTACGAATAATACACAGTTGCAAGATCGGCGCTGCTGACGATTGCCAGCCATAAATTGTATGGCATTTTCAAATCAAATTCATTTATTTCATCAACCTGGCCACGTGCTATCAACCCAGCAAGCAGCAGCAATCGGGTCATAAAACGTTAAAGTAAAACCCAAAACACATATACATACGCGTACATATACATACACATATATATACTTAGAATTATGATTCAATCAGAACTGCTTTTAATTTCTCACATGATAAATTTATAGAAATTTGAGCCACTAAAAACTGAAATAAAAATCGAAACGCAATCCACAAAAGAGCTCAAGTCTATAAAACGCCTCAAATGCCGTTGTGTGTGCGGAGGGACAGCATTTGTTTTTGCTACGTTTTTATTATGCCAATAGCTAGGAGCTGCTCGTCCAAGTCCGCCCGCGTTTATAGCCCGGGCATTGTGTTGGCCATAAACCTGTGCGCGCACCAAGAGCAAGAGAGGACGAGGTGCAAGTGTGTAGCGTAGTGTAGTGTTGTGTAGTGTTGTGCTATGTGTGTGTGTGTATTGGTGTAGTGAAGTCTTGAGCACTTGAGTAATGGCCATAAAGCGCGCCCAGCAAACGGCCATAAAGCAATTTATGCACCCTGCCATGTCGACTTTTGGAATCAGCGCGCACAGTAGCCAAACCACCGGACAACGAGCGATCGCAAAGCCCCCGTCAAACCCCAAAGCACTTGAGAAACTGCAGTGATAACACCAGTCGCAGACGCAACGTCAGTGCCGCAAAAGGTAGCTCATGAACTGAAATAGAAGCTGAAAACTGTAAATGGAACTGGAACTAGTTCACTGTGCACTGACAGCTCAGCGCACGTTTCTCTTATTAGTTTATCTAAGCTAATGGCTTTTCTCCCTCTCTCTCTCTCTCACTCTCTGTTTGCTGTGCAGTTCGGCTATGTGGCGCCTAAATTGCTGCACGTAGCTACACTAATTTTCATTATTACTTTTGTATTTCGCTGCGTGCCACGGCGCCGCACTAGGCCCTAGCCCTCTGCGCCGCACAACCGCATGCGGGCTCTGCCTCTGCCTCTATCATAAGCAAACGCAAGACAAACGAATTAGCCCAGCAGCAACAGCAACAACTATAACAACAAACATACGCAACAGCAACTACACAACGTTTGCGCTGAGAGAGGCTGTCGAAATGTTATCGAGTTTTTTATCTCTCTAGAACACTAAATTAAATACCAAAGAAAAAAGTAAATTTAACTTCTCAACAGGTAACAATTTGAAATGCCCTTGCTGTCTGTGCGTGTGTGTGTGTGTGTGTGTGTGGCTAGAATAACTGTGTAATTTAGTTGGTAACGCAACAGAAATTGAAGTTTTCATATAACTGGTTTTCCGACTAGCCATAAATAATTACTAATTACTAATTATTATTAACTATCAAACTGCAAACTGTCTGATGAAGTTCTCTCAGATTTAATTGCTTAGCTACAGTCCAGTCGAATCAGTTTATAGAGCTGTTGCTGGCAGTGTCTTGTGCCATGAGCCCGTAACATCTGTTTCCAAAATCATTCACTTGAAAATTGCAGTTACCTCAGCCCGGTAACCAAAGACTCAAGAAAGCCTATCAAATTTCTCACACCTACAACAGCCGTTACAAGCAACAACAACAACAGCTAGCCACAGTTAAGTACCTAAAAGCTTGCACAATGCCGCAATCCCTTTTAGTCCCCTCCTAACGTGTTCCCAGCTCCAGTTCGAGTTGCAGTTCGCCCACAACAAACACAACAAAAACTACGTCGAACAATAATTTTGTTGTAATGCAATACCAAAAAATTATATTTGCTTAGCTGATGACGTTACGTGTGTTGGCATTGCTGCTGATGTTGATAATCGCGTTAATGATAATGACGATTATAATGATAATGCTGTTGTAGTGCTTGTTTAATGTCGCCTGATTACCTTTAACCGTCATTAACCAAGCAAGAAAAAGCAAACCAAACCGAAAACCAAAACAAAACACAAACATAAACATAAACATCAACATCAAGCAAAGCCAAGCCGAACCCACAGCGAGAAATGTGTAACGCGCCCGATCTGGCAGAGCCATCGTTTTTATCTTTATAATGGGCACACAATATCAGTAGTAAAAAACAACAACAGCAGCAACAAAAACGAGAGAAAAAACTACAACAAAATGCGACAATTGAGGTGACAATTCTAGTGCGAGTGCGAGTGCCAGAGTAAAAGCTACATGCGCGTAGTTCCATAATGGGACAGTTCCACATGCGGTGCGTCTCGTCTGATTTACTTTTTATGATACCCTCATGAGCGCACTTGTGTATGTGTATCTGTATCTGTATCTGTGTCTGTACAAGTATCTGTGGCTGTATCTATAAGTGTGTCTATGGGCCGAGCACACACTTGGCCATCTTTTACGACCCAAGACAAACGAAGCACTGAGGTAGCTGCCACTCCCGGCCCGGATACCTTTTAACAATCTGGCATAGAAGCGCGTAAACATTAGCAACATTCTGAATGTCAATATTTGCATTGGAATGTTACAGCAGCAGCAGCAGCAGCAGCAGCAACAGCAGCAGCAACAATTTGTGTGCTGCTTTCGTTGACTACTTGTGGCGCATATCAATGGTACCTGTGCCTCATAGATCACTCTCATCATGCCAGAGGCGTCTGGCCCGCGGCCTGGACAAACATCCGGCGTTCGTTGACTGATAACAGCATGAAAATGCAAAGTAAATATGCTATAGATGCGTTTGACAGAGAGAACCAAATGTGTGGACTAGACTAGATGGATAGAAGAGCAGATGCTCATTAAATTAGGAGACTAGAAGGGGATGAAGACTAGCAAAATATGTAAATAGAAGGTAGACGTTCATAATCTTTGGGAAATTAATGTTTCTATATGAGTTGTCTATATACTCCATTTATAAGAAACTTACAGGCTATAAATGCAATCGAAAATGTCATCTACATATAATGCAAAATAAAAGTTCAAAATTATTGATCAATTAATGTTCCTATAAGTCTGAATGTACATATTAGATGACTTACAGATGAATTGACGAGCATATACTCATTAAATTGTGAGACTCAAATGCTAACAAAATATATATAAATGTAATACAAAATGCGAGTTCCTAATCATTAGAAAATGAATGTTCTTTGAATCGTTTGCATACCCCAGTATTAGAAACTTACAGGGTATCAATGCCGTCAATAATGCTACCATAATATATATATAATCAAAAGAAAACAATTGTTAAGTCTCTATTTTGAAACTTACAGGGTATCTCTGCAAGTGAAGAACTTCCTGATTCTTGTTGTTATCTACCAATCCTTAATCACTTGCATACCCCATTTATTAGATATTTCCAGGGTATAGAGTGCCATCGATTGTCAACACTCATTGCCCAATTTGTCAAGGCAGGCAGCTCGACGTTTCTTTCACTTTTAATTGAAAGCGTTTAGCACACGTCGCGTCCGCGAGAGCGGGACATAAATCATGGCGGCTCATAAGTAACGGCACATAAATAAAGGCGCAGCGAAAGACTTTGGATCAGAATGAAATACTTGAGATGCTTACACAACTAAATGATAATGGCCACCTGACTAATAAAATGTTGCTGCTGCTGCCTTCTGACACACGAAATAGTCAACTATATAGCTCAATTCTTGGATATATCTAAAAATATACATATATAGACATACATATATATATATATATATATGTATATGTATTTCTATGTACATAAATAACTCGTTCTCTTCTGCTCTGCTGCCCGTCTGCATTCCATCGCCAGCTAAGAGGGCCAATCTAATGGGTTATGGCCTGTATTTGATGAACGTATTAGGGCCTAAGTAATGCGGCACTCACACTGCGATAATGTATCTACGAAATGCAGCATGCACCATTTCATATCGTGCATATAGAGCTGTTAGGAAGGGTCAAACTACTGTACAAATATTGAAAGTCATCAGCTAAGCAGACGATTCGTCTAACGACCCCGGCCAAATGCGCGCTCAATCTAAACACACACACACAGGCACACACTCACACACACACACACATACATACACACGCACACATACTCGCACAGCAAACTAAATAATAACATTTAAAAGGCGCCAAGTGGTTTCATAAACAAATATTTGAATAGAACGAAGAAAATTCGAAATTCTAGCAATTGGAAAAGCGAAAAACCAAAATAACTGAAAAGCTGCAATGGAAATGGATTCAAATGGAAAAGAATTCAAATGTAATCAAATAGAAAAGCGTTTGCAGCTGTAAACCGAAGTAAGTCAAAGTAAATATACGCAGCCCGGGTGGGTGGTGCCACGTAGTTTTCCTGTGGTGCTTCAGTGGTGCGACTGCCAACTGGCAACAGTTGCGGCTGCGCAATCCGCATTTCAAACGGGACAACGTCGCTGCTCTTTTCGCAGTATTTTTTTATTTTCTCCTTTTTCCTTTCTTTTTTTTTTTTTTTTGGCTAACAAGTTGGGCCTGATTGTGTGTAGTTGCGCCTTTGTTCGCCAAGAAATTCAAAACCGAGAACCCGCTGGCTCTAAGGGTTGTGCGAGCAAATAAAAGAACAATGCTTTAATAATATAACTGCGCATAGCTCAATGCCAGAGCGAGAGGGAACGATTGTGCGCTCGCTCTCGCTTGCTCGCACAGCTGCTGAGATTAAAAAGGTACCAATACCGAATTCCAAATAAAAAGGCAAAGGTTTCTGTATTTTTTATCATTAAAAGAAAAACAACAACAACAACAACAACGAGCCGAGCCAACTCCGACTCCGACTGCGACTGCGACTTCGATGCGGAGAGCGGCCGAAGGGAGGAATATTGCACAAAGGAGATTAAGTTCCTTTCAGCAAACGAGACACACGCAAATGCGTAGAGATGCAGGCACAGTTCCAAGTGAGCATTCCAAGCTGCCTGCTGGCTGGCCAGGCTAGCTGGCTGCCTTCTTGCCTGCCGTCCTGCCTGCCTGCTCGCTCTCTGACAATACACAACTGCGCAAGCGTAACCTTTCATACCTGATTATGGGCTCACTATAGAAATCTGTGTCTTTCTTCTCGTTTCGTTTCGTTTCGTTTCATTCGAAATCAGAAAATGCAATTTACGAAAACAAAAAGCAAAACAACAAAATACAGAATGTTGGGAAAAGCGAGTCTCCGGGTCCGGGGCACACATTAAATTGCTTTTGTACAAACGTTGGCCCAGCCATAGGCCAAGCCATTGATTGGTATTAACGCTTAACCTGTTCGGGTTTCTCTGCGTATTTCTCTCTGGCGAGCTACCTGCGCATGCCTGGCTGCTAATCCAGAAACAGAACCATAGCCCAAAGGCGTTTCCTCCAACTTCTCTATCTCTATTTCTCTGTCGAGTTCCAGTGTGGAAAGTTGCTCAGTTCGGGCCGTGTCAATGTTGTGACAGATGTAGCTACAGTCTTTGCCATCGCCATAATGTCAAGGACAGTAAACAAGGCAGGCAACATCGAACCACATACAACAACAGACAACAACATCATGTTGTTCATATGGAAAACAGCAACAGCTACAGTCCGACAAATTCAAAATATCATCAGCATCAGCATCAGCGGCAGCATCATCATCATTTTACCCGCACTTCATTAATCATCATGCCAAAACAGACAGCCCCCAACATAGTATGTGTTTGTGAGGCAACAACTTAGAAGCAGACGCAGGCTGTTGTTGCTGTTGCATGCATGGCTGCAATCTGCAATAACAACAACAGCAACAGCAGCAGCATCCCGAGGATCAGACAATGGAGTTGCGTTGTCAACGCCAAAATATCAACTCGTCGCATGTAGAAACTATTAGCCAAAACGCCAAAAGCTTGTCACCAAAACAGAGGCCGACTGTCAGGCGGGCAGGCAAAAGTTACTGTGACGACTGATTTTCATTAAAAATTACTTAAAATGAAATCATAAAAATTATTTGGGCAATCAGCATGGGGTTCTTTGTCTTACAAAAGCAAGGCGGGCGCAAAGGCAAATTGGAGACAAAGGCTGTGCAGCACATTAAGCAAATTTTTGTTATATGGGGAGAAATCAACAACAATAACAACAAGAACAACACTCAGGCAGACAGACAGAGAGACAGAATGAGAGAGAGAGAGAGAGAGAGAGAGAGACAGAGACAGACGTCGCTTTGGGAGCAACAACATCTTCAGCTTTTGTTGCTTATTTATAAAGTACACCACACATCTGTATATATTTATATATATTTATATATATAATGTGGTTTTTTCTTCAGCTGCTTTTAAAGAGAAATTATAAAGCGTTTCCTTAGCTGCATCATTAGCAGCGCCAACACCAAAAGTCGCCTAACTAAGTATATGCCAAACGATGCGCCGAGTGCGCCGACTTTTCAAATTGTTGAGATCTCGATCTGGTGCTCTCGTTCACGCTGTCGATCTGTGGCGTTGGCGTTGGCGCATTTTACGCAGTTGCTTACTCAAAATGAAGTGACACACATATATACAGATGAATATACATATATATGGATATGTGTATATCTGATGTGCCTGTGGAGATGCAAACTATCTATATAAAATGCATCGACAGTGGGGCAGCAGCTAAAAAAGCATCGCCACATATTTTTAGCGCCCATGTTGGCAGCAGTCGACGGACTCGACTGGGTGAGCGCTGCTCTGCTGCTGCTCGTTTGTTAAAATTCGATGGGCGAATGACATTTTTGAGTTATTTTTGTCAGCCGAAGACGGCAACGGAGACGACAACAACGACCCCGCAGCAGCAGCATCAATTTAGTGGCCAACAAAAAAACAAAAAAAAAAAAGAGACCCAAATGAATTCAAATCGAATCAAATGAAATGCAAGCGACAACTAAGTTGTTGATGCTGTCTATATCTGTAGCATCTAGATATATATACCATTATATATAAATATATATGTATAAGTATGTGTGTAAGTGCGTGTGTGTGTGTTTGTCTGCTTGTGCATCATTCACAAGGCAAAGTGTGAAGTAATGTTTAGCCGTTGAGTCTGACAACCATTAGAAATTATGAATTATGAAGTTGAGAGATAAATCCAATTAAAATTTAATAAGAACTTGCGCCCCAACCTGTCGGGCACTGTGAAATTTGTTAACTTCATTTCGGCATTTCATTGTCAATTTGACAAAAGTTCATCAAAATCTCGCCCAGCACCGCGACACCAAAGGACCAAAAATGTATCTTGATAAATGTGCATGTTGTTGTTGTTGGTTTTATTACCCATGGCAGGCCTGTCAAAATTCCAAATGGACCATAAATAAAAACATCATTTTTTTTCCTGCTTGCTGTGTTGCGAATCAAATTCAACTGGCCAACAACACAGCAACCGAGCAACAGCAACAAAAGTGAGCCTCTTCTTATTTTATTTCTCATTTCATTTTTATTTTAAAATGTTTTTTGACGCGCCAAAAATGTTGCATCGCGACATGAAAATCTCTCTGGATGGAGCCATAAGTTTTGCTCGCCTTCTGAGTGAGTGTCGTTAATGTGATCTCGTTTATATAAATAGAAGGCAGCAGGACAGAGCGAGATAGAGGAGTGTGAGAGAGAGAGAGAGAGAGAGAGACAGACAGACTGCGCCAGGATGTGCTTACAGCTTGCAACATTATAATTTGTGTGTTAAAACATCGTAAATTATTGAAATGTCAGCATGGCAGAGTATTACTATAAGCTCGTTCGCTTGCTTGCTTTTTTTTTTGGGAACTGTCAATTGTGGCAGGAGCACATATTTGCAACATGTGGCAGGCCACAGTCAGTTGCAATTAGCTGCAGCCACTTGAGAGCGAGCCAGAGAGTGCCGAGAGTGGCCCGAAATCCGATCATTTAACGGCTTGCCTCGTTAGACTCGTGTGCCGCATGTGGCACATGTGGCAAAGCTCCAATTACCCCAAAAAAGAACATGACAACAGAGAGGGCAATAGCAGCCTGTTGGCCTGTCGCCTTACTGGCCTCTTCTTCTTGTTCTTCTTTATATTTGCTTACCTGTTTACTGAACATTGCAATATCCTCGTTAAACGATTCCGACGAACAAACATCGCCACCTTGCACCCCAGGCTCTCTCGGCGTACATGTGGCCAATTCGCATTTCTCGAATATGAGCGCTAAGAGCGGGAATAGCGGATGTCTGCAAAGAGAGAGAGAGAGAAAGAGATAGATTATTATTAAGAGGAATTAAGAATTAATAATTATTTTTATTATTTAAAATTTTAGTTTTAATTATTTTAGTTTTATTATTATTTTAATTATTCATATTCTAATTATATTTTAATTATTATTATTTTTTCTTTAATTATTCCGATTTTAATTTTATTTTAATTATTCTTTTTTTAGTTTTAGTTACTATTTTTAGTTGTATTTTCTATTTGCTTATTTTTTATTTACTTTTTGTTTTATTCTTTTTTAATTTTAGTTTTAATTTTTATAAATATTATTAAAAATTAAATCTACGCCATTCAAATTTGCTATACTAACAACACATTCAAACACGAAAGACGAAAAGAGTTAAGATATGCTTAGATTAGGATTTTTGCTGATTTAACTTAAGGTCGATACCAAAGCATATCTATGCCACATATATTCATGAGTTAGAAACATTATTTCCCAGTGCTGGATTGCCAGCTGCTTTTAACTATTTCCTGCCATGCAAATGAACAGCAGCTGTTTCGTTTCAGCCTGAAGAGAAAACGGAGAACAAAAAATACGTCCACATCTACATATAATCCCTCCGATTGTGACCTGGCCCTACATTTTGACGGATTAGTTCAGCAACTATGCATGATTTGACCATTTTTTGTTTTCTATTTTCGGCTGGTTTCCTTCTCTACTTTTGTTTTATTGTTGTTAACTGCTCTTCACGCTCCAAGCACAAATTGCACCTGAACAAAATTAGGCAGCGTGCGAGCGAGTGAGCGAACGAACCCTCTCCGTAAACGGCGGGGCTGTTCCTTGGCCCAGCCCAGGCACTCTTCATTTGGTCATTAGATGGCACAACTGACCATTGGCCATTGGCGAGGCGAGGGTGTAGCCGTGCGCTTAACAACTATTAATAAGCGGACCATGGCCCGAAACCCCTGAACTCTACCTCTACAGCAACAACTGCTAATGCCAAGGCCCTTGCGCTTTTTACAGTCGAGTGCGCAGAGCACCAGCAACAGCAACAGCAACAACAGCAGCAGCAGCAGCAGCAGAGTTTCCATTCCCATTTCCCATTCCAACTTTCAATTCCATTTCCATGCCCTTTGCCGCTGGCCAGGATCGAGCCCAGTAACAAAAAAAAAGTGTGCACTCATTTGCCATGACTTGGCATTTGTGACAGGCAGCTGAAGTTGTTGTTGCTGTTGTTGTAGTTGTTGTTGCTGCACTCCACTCGAGAAGGTGTTAAGAGAGTTCTGCGCATGTTCATTTTTATTGTAGCGGCTGCTTTTTTCATTGCGTCCATTTCTTATTGTTGTTATTATTATTTTTGTGCCTGGCTGCCGCTTTCAAGGTGTCAATTGTACAAATAAGAAGCGCATTTTCGAGTTTTTATTTACAGTGCCAGTGACGGTGGCAGTGGCTGTGGCTGTTGCAGGTGGCACAGTCAAAGTCCCAGCCAAAAAGTGTGCTAATGAAGTCATGCGCCATGTTTGCTCACCCACTTGAGACTCTGGTAGTCAGCGAGGACGAGGCCAGCACGGAGGCTCATCAAACAGTCAGCGACCAACAGCTGATTGATGGCAACTCAAAGTTAACTCATTCATAAAATTGCCGCACACAGAAGAAGAAAAAACCAAATATTTGCTTATTAAAATGCGAATACAAAAACGAGGCAGAGCCAAAGACAAACAAGGTTCAAGCAGCTGTCCCAGTGCCGGGGTTCGTCAGTTGCAGCACATGAAAATTGGCAGTTGGCAGGACACGCAACTGCAGAAATGCGAATGACACGAGCAGAGCGTGTCCTCCGCTCCTTGATAAAGTTAGAATAAGCCGAAACCGCATTTTGGCAACTTAACACCAAGCACCTAAAGGAACAACAATAACAACCTGCTGCTGCTGCTGCTCATTTGGAATGGACTCCCTAATGCCTAAGCACGTTCCTTGTGCCGTGTCCGTCACTAAACACGAGCCACACCCCCCGATCTGCAGCAACAACCGACCGCAGTCGGAGCTCACAAATTAAAAAAGAAATTCTCTTGCCAAAAGGAAACCCATAATTTTGTATTTTGTGCAAAACACAGAAGGTCACGCCCAGCCAAGAGAAAAACATTTCGTGTTTTTTTTTTCTCTTTTCGTTTTTCGTTTTCAAATTTTGTTTGCTTTGCAGCAGGATCGTGGGCATTGAGTCGCGTGTGTGTTAAATTATGTTACTCCCTCGCCTCGAATATATTCGGCAGAGGTGCGAACAGGCGGCAACAGGTGGCGGCTCGGCCCAGGGTTCGATCGTTGCCAATTGGTATTCAATATGTGAGTTTCACTGATCAAAAGACCCAAAATTTGATGAGGATCTTGGTAAGAGAGTAGACGGAGCTGGAGTAAATTAAATTAACTAATTGGCCAAAAGCTGAATTTGTCATCTGTTGAAGATGATCTAGATCAAGTGAAGATCTAAATGATAACTCAACCAAAAGATCAATATGAATATATTTGCAAATGATTGATCTAACTGAAGATGAGCTATATGAGGTGATCTTCTAAGTGCTCAATTTTAAAGCTGATAGAGCATGTGATAGATCTACACCCATCAAATATTTCACGTGATCATGTCTGACGATCTTAATTATAACTCAGTTAATAGATCACCTAATACATCAATACTGATATCTCTAGAAATTTACTATCAAAATGAAGATTCCTCTATGTGATCCGATCTCTTACATACTAATAAACCTTAAGCTGATATTCCAGGTGGATTTAATAGTCTTGAATAAATCTATATATAGATCCAACTATTTCACGTGATTATATTTGAAAATCTGCATGATAGTTCGACTAATAAATCAACATGAATATCTATACACATGCTTGATCAAAATGAAGATCATTCTACTATGAGCTGGTCTTTGACGTACTAAATCTCAAAGCTGATATGGAGGTCTGATTTGATAGTCTACATCTATATATAGATCTAACCCTATCAAGCATTTCACGTGATCATGTTTTCAACTCCAAATCGCTAATCACTTTGCATTCTTCGATCGAGTCTAATCCAATTTATGAATGAGCAAACGTTTTATGATCTGCTCTTATCGGGGAACTGAACTGGTTCATTCACTGCCCTCAGCGCCAAGTGATTTAACCACAATCGAAAGGGTTTTGGTAAGAACAATTTTGGGTATTACTTACTCATAAATCGCATCCTTATCACGTTTGTGTACCTCGGGTATTGCGCCCATTAGGTGATTAGCAACCGGTGATACATGACTAGGTGTACCATGCGCTCCGGCCCCCGAATGGTAGCCGTGCATCCCAACTGTGGCCGCTGCCGCGGCGTGCGTCATGTGCGGTGAGTGGTGCGAGGGGAGGCCTTGCAGTCCCGGCGGCCGATGGCCGACATGTGGATCGTACATCGCCGCGGCTGCGGCGCCAGAGTCCATGCCGTAGCCATGCAGGCCATCGTCATACTATGAGAGAGAGAGAAAGATAGAGAAAGGAAGAGAGAGAATGAATTTAAGATATTATACTTTCAAATTATTGGCGATATTTGTATAAAATTCAATCAGAAATGTGGCTCAGCGTCAGGCTATAGATTTTTACCTGCCCAAAGCTAACTATATCTATTTATCTGTATATTATATATATGTATATCGGTAAATATGTCTACCTACATTCATCTATATATATTATTTCCAAGCACGTCAACAAAAATTGAAGCCCCCAAAAAATAACAGCAGCGGGGGCAAAAGAAATAACAAAACGGTTCGCATTGTGTTTGACCTTGTGATTACTTTGGCTGTGGCATTATGTATATATGTATATATATATAGATATATATATAGATATCTCTATGTGTGTATATACAGATATAAGTATATTTAGCTGATTGTTGCTGTTGTCGCTTCTTTTCTTTCGACGTTTTTTGCATATTAATTAAGCGCCAAAAATCAGCAGCAGCAAAACAGTTAACAGAGAGCAAAAAAGTAAAAAAAGTAATTTTTAATGTTATCAGTTAATCTGTTTCACTCTCTGTGTGTGTTTTTGTGTGTGTGTGAGTGAGCGCGCAATAGCTGCGTCTCGCTCTCAATTGCAAACTGGTTTCACGTATATGCAACAACGGCAACAACTACAAGCAACAACAAGAGAATATATACATATATATAAATATATGCATATATGTTTTTAAAGTTCAGCGCGGCTCTGCTCTCCGCCTTCTGTGATTACGGCCTTTTGTGATTGTGATTGCTTGTTGTTGTTGTTGCTGTTTTTGTGTAAGATTTTTATCATTTTTATACTCAAGTGGCGTCGTCGTCACCGCTTCACACTGCATAATTTTGGAGCTGCGAGGAGCTGAAGCCGTGGCGCAGCCAGTTGACAAGATTTTTGTGCAGCGACAAGAAATGATGGCACTTTTTGCTGCCGCAGTTTTCCCTCGCAATTGATGTGAGTGTGTTGAAGAGTGTGTGTGTGTGTGTGTTGTTATCGTCTTGGAAAAATCTTTGACACTAAATGAGCAATTGACTGAGTGACGCTTGGCGGCCTGGGATTGGCATTGGGTTCGCTTTGAGGCAAGTGGCTCTTGACTTGGCATTCAGCTTTCAGCCAGGATTTGCACCTGACAGACTCTGTCTGCGTGTGTGTGAGTGTGAGTGTGAGTGTGCTTTGAAATGGGTCTATCAATGGCTGACTGTGTTAGCCTAGTCTCTCTCTCCCCACCCAGGGCTTTAGTTTGTTATTCTCAGCAGCTGCTGCTGCTGCTGCTGGCAGCTACCACCTGCAAAACGTACCGAGACCTTTTGTCATTTTGGCTTTCTGCAATCCTTTAGATACACACAACAGATTAGTTACTGTGCAGCTTTTGAGCCGCAAGCACAAATCGAGTTTTGTTCCGTTTCTCTGTGTTTATTTTGTTTTTTTTGTTTTTTTTTTTGTCTCTTTGTCACTCATTCTTAGTGTTGGCGTCCCTGTTGTGTATACTATATGCAGTGCATGCAAGATACAAACTTATAGATACAGCCAGACCGGATCAGTTGCAGGCCAGCGAACGGGCCCAGAGCAAGAGCAAGAGCCAGAGCAAGAGCAGGCCGGGTCGGGGCCAGACCCAGGCAGTCGAGCAGTTAAACTATAAAGTTGTTATGCTAATTTTAGTGTTGGTGGCAGAGCCAGCAGCGAATGAGCGAATATACAAAGCAGCTCGCAGGCAACGTTGCTTTTAGAAATGAGGAAATTGTGGAGCAGAGCCACAGCCACAGCCACAGCCACAGCTATAGCCACAGCCAAGCAGCAGCTAAGAAAACAAAGCAAAGCACAAACAAAATCGCCAACAAAGAGATCTCTGAAAATTACCACAATTTGTACTTGTACATAAGTAATGTGGGAATTGAGCGGCGCGTATTCCCCCGTATTCCCCATCCCCATCTCCCATCTCCCATTCGCATTCCCATTCCCATTCCGAATCCCATTCCCATTGGCAGTGCCCAAATGAGCGGACTTTTGTTACTTTTGTAACCGAACGCGCCAAAAATCGAACAGGCAAACACACTTAAGACCCGGCACCGAAGACTTAAGGCTTTCCCCATTTGATTGATGATCATCTGCGGGCCCCAAACGAACCCGAGCCAATGACCTTGTTGAGCGCGTCGCAAGCTCTGCTCTCTCATTGTCTGTATATGTGGATGTACACTCCTCTCTTTACCAATGGGTGAATCAATAACCCACAGCCAGCAATCAGTGGACGCCAACGGGAACTCCGTATGAACATGGCTCTGTTGGTGTTGTCGTCTGATTTTGACAAGTTCAGCGCCGAAATCCTTCAAAAATTTATGTATTTGCGGCCCACACAATGGGGCGAAGGGGGCGGGTCGCTAGCTGTCAGTGACAGGCGCAGCAGTCACATGGCCAACGGGACAACGGGACGACGACGGGACAAGTTTCAACCACGTAGCTGAGTCTCTGTTGTTGTCCTTGTTGTGTGTTTGTGTGTGTGTGTTATCTATATATGTATATGTGTGTGTGTGTGTGTATGCTTTTGTCGTGATTGCGAGACATTAAGTCATCGAGCCGACAACGACAACAACAGCAAACAACAACTACAACAACTCACTCGACTCAATTGTTGGCTTTAAGGCCTACAAGAGTTTGTGCAGCACTTTAAGCTTGCATTAGGCAGTTGCTGTGCTCGTTGTTATAGTTGAACACACACTCACACAAACACACACACACACACGCATGTGTCAACCTAACGGACAGCCAAAAAAGTGGGCGGCTGGCAAAAACTGACCAAAACATTTGCGCAAACATTTTTGGCCTGAACTTGAAACCAAAAACTGTAGCCAAATGCAGCGCCACACAGATGCAGTTGGCCAACAGAGAGAGCGAGTGCGAGTGCGAGTAGGATAGATAGACAAAAATAGTGGTACGTTAGGTGTTCAGTTTAGGCGGCAATTTCAATGTTTTTGTTGTTGTTGGGGAGTTTATCTAACGGCGCCTAAAACTGACCAGCGCCAGACTGCAAGAATTATAGGTGCGACTGTCTGTGTGTGCGAATGTCCCTGTGTATATGTGTGTGTGTGAGTGTGGTGACAATGGCCGCCATTTTAGCAAGCCCTTAAAGCACCGGCACGTGTGTGGGTGGGTGTGTGTGTACATATGTGTGTGTGCTCCATATATACATAAACGCGCTCGATTGGAGTTCTGTGCTTAAATGTGTTGGACAGTGTTATTGATTTCTTATTCGGACAACACTTTTGCTTTTCATTCTTTCACATTCTTAATTGTGCGGCGTTGGCCGCCTAATCAAAATTAATTGTTTATCATGTTGTATTTGAATTTGTTTCGTTTTCTTTTTTAATTTAATTTTTCCCTTTTTTTTTTTGTATTTTATTTTGCTTGCTTAATTAGCAGACGAACCGCAGAACCGAATGACCCTGAGATATGCTAGTGCCGTTGCCTCTAGAATTCGAATTGGAATTGGAATCGGTTGTCGAATTGGTGTTGTAGGTGTGTCAGAGAGTCGCCCAAATGTTTGGAGTAAGCCATAGTCCCAGGCACCCCTACACCGCCCCCTCCCCCTCCTCCTCTAAAGGCAAGAGCATTTCATTAAGCTGGGCACACGCCCAGTTTTATGATTATTTCTTTCTCTTTATTTTGTGTTTTTGAGTCGTCGTCGTCGTCGATGTTTTGTATAGTTTATTTGGTGTTAGACAATTAATTTTTGTTGCGTGTTTCGGCGTTATTTTAATTTACAGTTGCAGCCGCAGTCAAATCGAACACGCTCGCTTTTATTACTACTAATAATAATAATAAAAATAATGTATAATAAAAAATAAATAATAAGAAAAGTATTACATTATTAATACAAATATAAAAATATTTATAAAATAATTACTAATTAAAATTAATACAAATTAATATTTTTAAAATTTAAATTTAAAAAATAATACAAATAAAGTAATGATAGCTATCAAAAAAATAAAATATAACAAATATTAATAAAAATACAAAATAATGATAATAATAAAAATAAATAAAAATGTATAAATATATTAATTAATATAATAAATAAATAAAAGTAAATCAAAACATTAATAATAATTAATAAAAATAAAAATAATAAATAAATAAAGTCTTTCCTAATATAGTTTGTTTTGCTTCTCAAAATCTCTCTGATATTAAATAATAATATCCGAGACTCCCTCTACACTCTTTAGGAACAATTTATTTCATTTCGTGCCAATTGCTAATTTATTTTTAAAGTTCAAATTAATGTTGGGAAAGAAATGCTTCGAGCTCATATACAGTTATACCATAGTTATACTATATATCACACAATCGGCAGCTAAATTTAAAGCAACGACTACGCAAATAACAACGCGACAGCAAGCAAACATTTTTCTTGCTTTAACATTTGTCCAAAAGACAAAAAGAACAACAACAACAACAACAACAAGAACAACAACAAATGACGTCAGTGCGAGCATTTATTAAATTAAAAGCAGTGCCAAAAATACTTTTAAAAATTATATTATAATAGCTGGCGCAATTTTCGAACCTGTCATAAGCTCAACCAAAATCAAAGTTAATTGAAATTCTCGGAATTAGCATTTCGAATATTATCCAAGTACGGCTGGGATTTAATGGAAACGCAATTTCGTATGAATATAACCAACTAATACCTTTATTTATAAATAATATCGCAAATATTTAATCTCATAAAAATTGTTGCTAAAAATATACTTAAGAAATAAAACAAAAACACAAACTACAACAAAAATCTGCAAATTAGATTAGTCATTTTGCTTTTAACTAATTTATGCATAAATACATATGAAATGAACCAAATACAAGCAGACGAATCTCATATAAATTTGAATATTTGGAATATCATTAAACATTTTGCCGCTTTCAGACACGTTTTCAAGGCATTTGAGTATCTGTCGGTGGTATGTATCTAGCTATCTATACATTGTATTAATTTCTACATAGATATACATGTGTGTATATGTATATAAATTTAAAAACAACTTTTAATATTATCTCACATTTTCTATCACATTTTTTAAACAGCACGCGGCGTCTATTTAATTAAATTGGCTTGAAAGAACTAAAGAAACAAATGAAGAGCAGAGCTGAGCAGAGAGACGAGGGAGCTATGTATGTATGGAGTGGAGCTATGGCAAAACTGTGAAGTAGCTGCGTCTTCGTCTGCGTCTGGCATGGCAAAAGTTACTCAAAAAAAAAAAAAAAAAAGTAAAGAAAAAATACTAAAATAAATTGCGTGCTGATGGCTCATTTAATTTAATGAGCGGCGTGCAACTTGTCTAAATGATTTTCCACGTCTTTTCGTTGTTTTGCCCCCAACATAAAGCCCAGGCCCAACGCCAGCTTGTATCAGTTAGTTTATAGTACATATCTTTCTTTTGGCCAGCGCGTAAGTCAAAAAGATGTAATGGAATTCACTTAACTTGCCGAAAATTAACGCTCGCTTAGCGCTAATGTTGGGGGAAATTACATTGTGCGAAATATTTGTAAGCGAACGAAAATTAAAGACGATTTGAGCGCAAATGTAAAAAGAAATGAAACTAATGAAAACACTTCCAGTGGCCTCTTGGCAACAACTAACTGCAACAACAACAACAACAACGCACCAACAGGCACCAAACGAGGCACGCAATTTGATCATTAAACATGAAGCTCTTTAGCACACGAAAAAAAATAGAAACCCAAACAACGCCACAGGAGAAGTTATCGAGAGTGGAGGAGCCAAGAGCCGAGAGCCGAGAGCAGTCCATGTGAATAGGGAATCCAATACCGGGAGACTGTCGGAGGCTCCGTTCCGTTCTATGTCGGAGGCTCACAATTTTTATGCAGTTGCCGCTGTTTCTGTTATGAATATGGTAAAAATATGCATACTTAACTACACATACATAAATTGTATAATTTGCTTATACTCAATTTGTGCAAAGTCCTGAGGAACAAGTTGCTGTACTAGGGTAAGCCTTGCTCAAGATAATTCAGTTTGGCGTCATGACTCATTGGAGACTGCGTGTTTCTTAGCCTCCCAAGTCACTTGTCTCTCTGCCAGATTCTATGAATCACTCGAGTTGAAAGTAACGAGCGTAGAAGCTGGCAAACGTCAAATAATTCTCTGCTAACTTTCGGTCATATAACTGTAGATATTTCTTCTAGTTAATTGTTAACTTATCTATGCTCTCAAGTTTTTTAACATTAACTTGGAAATTTAATTAAATCTTTGTCGTCTATTGCTTTGCATATTTTGATCAAAATAAACAAATAAAAAAATTGTTGAATACTCAAGTATGCCTAGTAGCTATTTATTATTTTTATATATTTTTATACAGCTTATAAATATTATTGATATATGTTTTATATGTTTATTATTTTATATGTATTTCTAAGATATTTTTTTATATATTTGTAAAATATTTCATGAATATATTTATTTAATTTTTTTAATATTAGTTTTTTTAAATTAAAAAATATTTGTTTTACATATTTTAAAACTTATTTTTATATATTATAAAATATTTTTAGGTAATTATATTAAATATTTTTGAACATATTCCGATATATTTTTATCTATTTTTAAAGTATTTGTATTATTAATTTTTTCTTATTGTTATTATTAATTGTTCTCTTTTTTGGTTATAAATATTTGTTATATAATTTTCAAATATTTTGTATGTATTATTTTATATATATTTTATTTATTTGTTATATATTTATATAAACATATTTACAATATTATTTATATATGTATTTGTAAATTATTCTGATGTATCATTTGAAATGGATTTCTCAATTTCAATTTCTAGAGCTCAAATGATAGCATCTGAACTGCCTACGAACTGTTAAACTGCCAATAGGTAAAACTCATGAGAAATGTGAAAATTGTGCACTATAAAACCCACAAAACCGAAAAGACACTAAAAAAATAGAAACAATTTAAGGCCAAATCGAAAACGCAGCCGCAGAGCAAAAACACAAATGGCTAACTGCAACTGTGGCAAACGGAGGCGAATGTCGAATGCGAATGCCATTTGCTTTTTGCAGTGCACTTTTATTTGATTTTTATTCGTATTTGTGTTTTTATTTTTATTTTGATTTTCATTTGTATTTTGAGTTTTACTTGACTTTTTCATTCTGCAGCGAGCGCGAGAGCAGCGCGCACACTAGACGAATTATATTTTATGCCACAAATTACGCTGCGGTTAACCTTTAAATTAAAATAACACCAAAACAATTTTTGTGCTGAATGTTGAATGTTGCAGGCGCTGCAGAGGGATGTATGTATGAGTGTGCGTGTGTGTGTGTGTGAATGCGAATGTATGTGTGGCAGCTGCACAACAAATTGCAATTGTAATATTTTTATTCTTTTCGGTTTTTCATTAACTGCGAGAGGCATCAAATAATCAAATTATATATGCATCAGAATTGTTGGTGTTCTTTTATTGTTTTTAAGTGCAAATTATAAAAATATAAAAGAATTCGTAACGTAAAGAAATGCAATGAAATCGTAATTGTAAATAATAAAACCACAGCGTGTTGCCCTCAATGAATGCCGGACAGTCCGCCGTACGCCATACTCTGCCCGCCCGTACTCTACCCGCCGTACTCTGCCTGCCTATGCTATGCAATAAAATTATATGCATCACATCAAACACACACACACACACGCACACAGTGGTCTTTTGGCTGCAATTGGAATCAGAGACTCACACAAAGAGAGAGAGAGAGAGAGAGCGAGAGAATTTGGCGTATTAAACCACAAGTGTAAATTTATGTGACTGCCTGGGGTAAAACAACGGCTCACATCTTCTGTCATTCCAGCCAACAGCGAACCGCAACGCATTGAACCCTGAATCCCGAACCTCGAACCGAACCGCATTCAGTGCAGATAAAATATTGAAATCAACGCAAAAGTTTAAACTTTTATTTGTCAAGTCTTTAGCTGAGAGAAGTGACTTAACTATGTGCGACAGTGTCAATCACATACACACACACACACACACACAATATACTAATTATCAACTAAACACACACACACACACACTTGCTTATTGAGCTTGATTTGCTCTCGTTTTGTTATACATTTTCTAACGATTTAACGATCCATAGAAATATCAAGTTCGTTTCACACACATATGTTAATCAGTTCATAAAGTTAAAGTTGGTAAATAAAAAATAACAAAAATAAATAAAATAAAAAAAAGCAAAACAAAACAGAAAATAAGAAAAGAGCGTTAAGTATGTTGGTCAGTCAGCTGATAAATAATTTATTGATGTCTGGGGCAGAGCTACACGGCAAATTATGATCAGAAAAATAATATCAAAGAAAATAAATAAAAATCTCTTTGGCAAATACAAAATTAGACTCTATTAAATAAATCAATGTTAATTGAAATTGTATTCCTTACATATTTTCTTCTTTAATTAAATGCAAATCTTAAGATTCTTCTTTTTTCAAATTTTCAAATGAAATTAAACTATTTCTAAAAAATATTTTATTCCACTATGTACTATCTCAACTTACTATCTCTATTATATATACATTGTATTTCCAGTATTTACTCTTTGTATTTCTATCATATATGCCTGATATTACTATTATATATTCTGTCATATATTTATATTATGTTGAATATATATTCCTTCTATTTCTATTACATATTCTTTACGAATATTCTTTCTATTTCTATTATTTATATATCTTATGATATTATTATATTCAGTAACAATTTATTCTATCAAACATAATTATATATCTATGATTATATTTATCTTTCTTATATATACCGAATATTTCTAGAATATATTCTACTTATTATATTATTATTGTATTTCTACTATCTCTATATTTTATATTCTTGCTATTTCTAATATATATTCCATCCATTTCCATGATATATTCCTGCTTTTTTTAATATATATTCTTTCTATTCCCATCTTATATTAATTATATACATATATTCTTTCTATTTCTATTATTTATATATGTTTAAATTTAATAATATTTAATAGCACTTTCTTCTATCAAATATTATTATATACTTATTCCAAATATTTCTATATGATATTCTATTATATATTTCCAATATATATTCAATCCACTTCTATTTTACATTCCTACAATTTCTATTATATGTTCTTTCTATTTCTATTAAATATTATTTAAAATTGCATTACATATTGTATTATTTATACATCTTTTATTGTTATCACATTTAATTTTAAATTTCTTCTATCTCACATTTTTATCTATGAATTATATTTTTCATTTTGTTGCCAGATTCCAAAACTCTTTAATTCTAAAAACAAATAAAAAACAAATGAAACAATTTGCAGACTTGATTTGATAATAACTCTCTGAAAACATGTATGTACCTAAATACTAACGTGTACTCAGATTATCAAGTTGATAAAATTCTCGCAATTATAATTTTTTTTTTATAGCTTGATATATCTATAAAAATCTTGTCACGCCACAATCAAATGCTTAATAAAAATATATGCGCAGAGGAGACACAACAAAGCCGAATCCAAAACCCGACGGCGAAAAAAAAATACATACGAAAATTTACACAACTTTGCAACACTATAATTAGGCAAATCTTCACTTGTTTCGGGAACTCGGGAACAGTCACAAATAATTATAGCTCATACTGAATTGTCAAATAATTGGCATTACTTTTTTAGAAATTTTAGTGCAGGAAATTCAAGATTTCAAGATTGAGATACAGCCGAGTGGAAAAACTTGGCAGAGAATGAAAATGTTTTCCCAACTCAAAAGCCGTCGCCTAAAAATGCCGTCGCCAAATCAAAGATTTTCATATAGCAATTATTCTGACGCTGAGCCTTAGAATTTGGGTTTACAGTTAGTTCTAGTTATAGTACTTACCCTAGGCTGAGCCATTAATGCTCTGGGAGCGACGTCTAACCCGATTTGTGCCACTTTTAGTGGTGTACAGACGACAGTTGGCGGCTCAACACAAAACGAGGGGCCCGCGTCCCTTGCGTCCTCGTCCTCGTCGTCGTCGTCGTGCCGATCTCTCTATGGAGCGAAGATCTCTGGATCTGTGTAGATGTGTTTGGGGCCTCCTGCTACGCTCGGGTTGTGTTTTCTTTTTCTTTCAGTTTTCTGTTTTACTTTATGCTTGACACTCACAAAAATATTATTAGAATTTGTGTATTTTTAATATTTTGAATTGCTTTCTCTCTCCTCTTTCTCTTTCTCCTTCTGCTTCCTCTTTTCTTTTCTTTTTTCTACGTGGTTCTTAGCTGCTTTGCACTTGATGCTTCTACTACTTGCTTCTTCTTCTTCTTTTTATTATTTATTCTTTTTAACACAGGCACATTTGTTAAAATCTTTGCTTTAGATTTTTTTACATTCTTTGCTTAGATTTATGTATTTAATTTGTTGTTGTTTCTGGTATACTTTGTTGTTGTTGTTGTAGTTACGCGCGCGTTTTTGTTATTAGCGGGAGATCTTTTTTGTTTTGTATACATATATATTTATACATATATATTTACATATAATTTTTTGTAGTTATATATAATTTTTGTTTTTGTTTTGCGGTTTATAAAAATCGTATACAATTTGTTTTCATATTGGGTTTGCCGTTGTTGTAGTAGTTCTTCTTCTTTCTAGCTTTTGTTGCTGTTGTTGTTGTAGTTGCTGCTTGTGTGGGCCAGGCAACATAGTTTGCAGTTGCTGTTGCCTTTTAGCTCTGCTCGTGGGTTATTGTTGTTGTCATAAATCCATTGCTCGGGCCTTTTGCAGCTACTTCTTCTTCTTGTTCTTGTTCTTCTGTTTTTCGTTTACTTCTAACTGTTCCTCTCAGATTGCTTGCCGTGAAGATGTTGTTGTTGTTCCTTTTTGTATTTGTATTTTTTTTTACTTTAAATTTTTTCTTTTTGTATGTCGTATACTTCTTGCTTCGTATAATATGCGCACTATTTATCACAGCTGCTTCTACATACTATAATATACTATGAAAAACCAAAAGGTTGTCAATCCAGCAGCCAATCGAAGAACATCAACTAACTGTTAACAGTTTATAGTTTACAGTTTATAGTGGCATTTAGTGCACTTTTGTTTTGTGAATCTTCTGGTCCTAACGAAACGCGTGCAATGGGAAAATGTTGCAAAATGTGGTTTTAGCGACGGTAACGCGACGGCGGCGACTGAGACGGCGAAGGCAACGGCAACACGACGAAAGTCCGTTAACGTTGCTGCGTAACGCGTAACGTAACGTAACGACCGATCGTAACGTCGCGCAACGAGACGCGCGCGCTTTTTGCTTATTTGAGATTTGTTTTTTTCTTTCTTGTTTTTCTTTGATATTTTTGGCTAACCGTGGAGATCGCGACGAGAAAATTTTTTGGCGGCGTCCAAAATATGTTCAGTTATGATTATTATTATTATTCTTGATTTAGTTGTTGTTGGTTGCTGTTGTTGTGCGGCAATAACAATAATAATGCTATGTAATAGCAATAATAATAGTAATAATAATAATTTTTCTCAACGGCTGCGACGTTGGCGACGGCTTCGGCGTTTTCGGCTTCGCTTCTCGCTTCGCACACAACACAGACAGCACAAGCACAAGCACGTCGTACGCGGTTCGAAGGCAAATACACACTGTCAATCATGCTCATGCACGCTTGCACGCCACTGTCTGCCCGATCGTACACTCACACATACGCACACACACAGTCGCAAAGACGGCGGCGACGCAACAATTGTGCCATTAAAAAAGGTTGTACAACGCGGAGACTCATAAATTTACCAGCAGTGCGAGTGCGATGGCTATACAAACACATTCGGCTCCGGCGAATTGTGGTGCGTGCGTGTGTGTGTGTGTGTATTTATGTGTGCGCTTGCTGGTTGCTTTGTTGCTGTAATTGCGGCGAATTGCACGGCGAGAGCGCAGGCGCGCTCTTGTGAGCGCACTACAAAATGGGGCCCAAAGGCAGAGCGCAAAGGATGATGACTGATTTGTTAGTACGCCTTTTCTGTCATACACACACTTGTCACAATCTGGCTGTGCCATGCCTGGGCTGCGCTACTCTACTGCGCTCAGTTTTGCTATATGTATGTGTGTATGTGTATATGTATGTGTTTTTTCTGTTTTTGTTTTTGTTTTGCCATTTGTTTTTCGACTCTTTTTGCGCAACGACGACGTAGTCGTCGTCGTCGTCGTTGGCGCTCGCTCATCGTTCGTTCATTCGTTTGAAATTTATTTGGCTTTGGCCAAAAGGAGACGGCTTATAGGTTTTGGCCGCTGCTAGCGTCGCATCGCCTCTCTCTGCTGCTGCCGTCGTCGTCGCTGCTGTTGCCGTTGCCGTTGCCGTTGCCGTCGCTGTGCGTGCGTTGAAAATCAGCAAAAACCAATCCCATTTGTTATTTTCGCTTGAGTGAGTGGCAGTTTGCATCAGTTTGCCATTCAGTCTTCTTTGGCCGCCCCACCTGTGCGCGCAGGCATTGGGCATTGGGTGGTTTCTGGGGTTGGGGTTGAGCGTATTCTCTCTCTCTGCGTGCTTCGTGTTTGTGTCAGTGAGTGCTTTCAGGTGTTTTCTAGTCTTTGCCGCCACTCCAGACGACTCTGTCGCTTGTTGTTGGGCATTGCCTTCGCTTTCGTCTTCGCCGTCGCCTTCGCCTGCTGCTGCTTTGCTAGCTTGCTTGCTTGCGCTTGTCCGTCACTTCAAAACGCGCTCAACTTTCGCTCAATTTTTTTGCGCTCTTTGCACACACATACACACTCACATCCACTCATGCATACGCACACATGCATACGAAAAGAGAAGCACTTACACATACAACGACAGTCAAATAGGTAACGCCTTCAAAAGCTGCAGCGACGTCGCCGTCGCCGACGTCATTGTCGTCGTCGTCGCCAGGCCTCATGGCGATCCAGCCACTTAGCCAATGATCCTGCCAGGAACAACACCTACAAAAACAACACAAACACCAACAGCTGTTCGCACCGTGAACTTTGTGTGCAATAATAAATCGCCCACCGATAAATTCAACGGCCCAAAATGCATATCCTGCTGCTGTTTGTTATTGTTGTTGCTACTACTGCTGCTGCTGGCGACGACGTCGTCGTCGTCGTCGTGTCGTCGTCCTCGTGGCAGTTTAAAAAGCAGTTAACACATATTTCGAGGCAATTTTTCAACAACGCATTTTTGGCCTGTGCGTCCTTTTTGTTTTTTGCTTTTTGTTTTTTGTTGCTCCCGTTTTGCAATTGTTTTTGTTTTTTTCGGTTAACCGGCTCGCGGCGCCCGGTCGCCATTTTCATTTTTTTGGGCAGCCGACGGCGCTGCTGCTGCTGCTGCGTCGACGCCGGCGCTCGTTTTAATGTTGCCGCCGTTTTAGCAAAAAATGAAAAATTGCTTTGTTTTTTTGTTTTGGCTGGCTCACTGGCTGGCTGGCGTTGGCAAGGATATTGTTGTTGCCACCGATGTGGCCCGATGACAAAGATAATAATGATGACGATGATGCTGCACTTAATCTGGTTTCCATTTCAAAACAGCTGATCATATTTTGTACACAGTTTTACCCCCTCCCACAAAATCTAGCTGCACTGGAAAGAGCAAGAGAGGGAGAGAGGGAGAGAGGGAGAGCGAACACTTGTCCTCGCGTCCTCTTGTCCTCTTCTCCTCTTGTCCTCTTTCGCTTCGCAGCTTTCGTCTAACTGTCGCCGTCTTGACAAATTTATGAGACGTTGATTGATTTGCGGTTTGAGATTTTTGTTGTTGTCTTTTCAATTTTCATGCAAAATTGTTGCTGCAATTCAAGGTGTTTTAAATTTAAGACGCGCTAATGCAAAATTTGTTTGCCAACAACAAAAATAAAAAATAAATACAGACAAAAGCGAACACAATTCGCATTCATTTGAAAATTCAATTAAAAGTAATAAATTGCTAATTTATTTGAATGTGAATGTGAATGTGAGTGGATGTGGATATGGATGTGTGTTTGTGTGTGTAAGTGTGGGAGGTATTGCCAAAAACGGATTCGTTGAAAGAAATTAACAAAATGGTATTGAAGTGATTTAATACACAAGTTCAAGGAGATGAGCCACAAGGATAAGACATCTACATAGATTTCAAGAAATTTATAAAATACAAATAGAAATAATACAGGGTAATTGAAATAGGTTTATTAACGGAATATAAATAAAACATGGTTGAAAAATAATATTTAAAATTGCTAATTGCTAAAATAGCTTTTCAAATGAATATTAATACAATTTATTGAGTGTTTAAAATGTTTTTTATATTAAGAAAAAATCACATATTTTTGGTCCTATTTATATAAATTTATTAAACTTATTTTAACTAAATTATTATATACAAAACGAAATCAAATTGAATGCAAATTTAATATATATTTAATGCTAAAAAAAAGAAAAGAAAACTCGAATTATTATTTTATAATTTATAAAACAATTTATAATTTATAATTAAGTTAGCTATATAATTTTATATTATAAGTACATACAAAAAATGTAACAATTTGTTTGAATAGAAACTTTTATATTTTATTTTATATTATCAAAATATTTTATTCAGTTTATATGAAAAATAATTTATATTTCCTATATAATTTTTATTTGAATATTATCTTGAATATATTTATTTAAACAAAATATAATTTACGATATATTATCTATCTTTATATCTTTATAAATTTATTTTTTATTATGATATGTATATGATTTAAAAAAAATATATTTAATGAAATATACGATATATATCATGGTAATGTATATATTTGATTAAATCTTATGCATATCGTAATAAACAATATATTTGTGTTTATATTTATATCTATATATATCATATATACTTTTAAGATAACAGATTATTATTATTTTATGATTTTATTTTTCTTCTGCTCAAATAATAACAAAAATAATAATTTTCCAAAGAATCTCAAAAGAAATTACAATAAGTCTCAAGCATTTTAACGGTTCAATAATATTTTAAAAAAAGACTTCATTTAAACATATTGACAATATAAATCAAATTACATTTAATAAGGATTCTTTATGATAATCCAATTGTCATTTTAAAGTTGCTAAATTAATAAATATAATATAGAACACCGTGTGAGAGAGGTGTAATAAGGGTGCTTGTTAGCAAAAATTTGTTTAGTGCATTCTTTAAGGGCAGGCTGGGTGGAAAGAGGAAGACAAATGCAAAGGGAATTTAATTTAATTTAATATTACAACTTGGCAAAAATTGAGGAGACCATGAAATTTAAATCAGCAGAGCTCGGGCAGGCAGAGGTGGCGCGAGCGAGCGCGAGAGTGAGTGAGTGAGAGCGAGATGGGCGCATCGAGGTCTCCACCCACTGAGCAAAAACAGAAAAAAGAAATAGGAGAAAACGTGCAAGAAAACACAAAAAGAGAAACGGCAGCTTGATAATAAGACGAAAAGCTCAAGGCAGCAAAATTGCATTTGGAAACTTCCAATCCCAGACGAGCGCCGAGCGCCGAGCACTTGGATCGAACGTCGAGAGAGGGGCAAGGCAGGCGAAGAAAACTGTGTGTGAGCGAAAAATGTGGCGATGAGAAAGCTCACGCACACACACACTCAGTCACTTACACACTTGCACTCACACAGAGGCAGAGACTGAGGCGCAGCCAATATGATTTAAAGCGGCGGCAGCGGGCCCCAAATGAGCGCCAACCGTTGCTCGCTCAGACTCACACACGCACACAAGCACACAACAGCTGGCGCTGTTGTTGTTGGCGCTGCGCTGCTGTGCATGACAATTCATCTCTTTCTTATAAACGCAATTTATCAAATGAAAACGACGAGCGAGCGACAGCAAAGATGAAGACGACGACACGATATCAACTTGATGTGAATGTGGTTGTATGTGTGTGAGTGTATACTTGTATGCTTGCGTGTGTGTGTATGACTGAAGCTGCGTATGTGAGACAAGCGAAATTCACTCAAACTCAACTTGAAACTGAGTGCTGAATGCTGAGTGCCGAGTGCAATAAAAAAGTCGCTCGCGAGTCAAAACAAAAAAAAATTAAAAAATGGCACTTGGAAGAAAAATAGGAGTTGCCGTCGGCGCTTGAGGAAACAACAACAGCAGCAGCAACAGCAACAGCGACGATGATTTTCTTTTTGGCAGCCCCCAACTCGGTGTTACTGAAAAACCGCCATAATCTTGACAGACAAGTGTACACGCTCTCACACACACATTCATACATTTATACAGCGGCACTCTCGCGACGCACCGCTCTTCGCCGCATTGTTTTCGCTCGTATTTCACGCTCAAACGGCCATTTCGCTGCACTTTTAATGGTTTGTTTTTGTTTTCGTTGCGCGCACGACAAAGAGAGCAGCAAACGAGCTCAAACACGACGACGACCAAACCGAATTCGCCGCATTGCGCGAGCGGGCCAGCATGATAAATGCGCGCACTCGCTTTTTATGGCAAGCCGGAACAGCTGTTCTTGAGTACCATACAGTTATAGAGTCACTGGACTCGCAACACGGACCAAATTATTTGAGTTTTATTTGTTTGAGTTTTTCTTTCGAGTTTTCACATTATTTTTGCACATTTTATGAACACAAACGTTTCGTTTGAACTGTTACCTGCTTACATAAATGCATATTTACCTGTTCGCTGTCATACTTTACCTTCCCTTTGGGCTCTTCCTGCGACTAACGAACGAAATTTTGTGACTTTCAACGCTTGCCATAAAACGGGCTTAGGACTAGGAAACAGCTTCGATATGCACAAATAAATATGCCGGTCACGCCCCCGCCCATCGCGTGCGCCGCCCAACAACAACAGCAGCAACAAATTGTCGTCTTGTCTGCCTCTGACAGGACATTCAACTGTTGCTGAGGTTGGGCAGCGACTGCTCGCGTAAAGTTTGCAAAGCACTTTGCCATTTGTCAAACAATTCGACCAGGACTTTAAGAGATGCCAAAAGGACACTTACCTGACTTCTTGGTGCTAACAACTAAAGAGCGACCATTCATCATACGTTACCTGCGAAAGGACGAAAAGAAAAGAGATGAAAATTGTAGAAATTCATTTAGTTTTGTATATTAACAGCAAAAGTCAGCATGCAAATGAGACTGGAGGGAGAAGGAGGGAGAGTGGGAGTGAGAGAGGACTAAGGATTAAGATGCAGCCTGGCCACATGTGTTGTGCACGCCCCACTCTCTGCCTCTTCCTCTCACCTCCTCTCTCTCTCTCTCTCTCTCTCTCTCTCTCTCTCTCAGTCAAGCGATCAGCAGACACGAGAAATGTTTTTCGTTTT
Source organism: Drosophila hamatofila (assembly GCA_035045345.1). Taxonomy (NCBI): domain Eukaryota; kingdom Metazoa; phylum Arthropoda; class Insecta; order Diptera; family Drosophilidae; genus Drosophila; species Drosophila hamatofila. The sequence continues at coordinate 30,053,540 of JAWNPA010000020.1, read as the reverse complement.
TGATTGATTGCCCTGAAAAACCACTTGAAACTGTCACAGAAGCAAGAGATGGAGTGAGGGGAGAGAGGAGTGAGGGGAGCGAGACATGGGACATTCGAAGTGAAAATCCCTTCTACACACACACACACACACACACACACACACACACATAGACAGAGCCATATTGTTTTTCCAATGAAAAACTACTTATGGCATTAGAGCTGCGACTGCTGCTGCCTGTCTATAAGAAACTACAACTTAATAAAGATGAAAAGTGCATTGAATGGTTAGGAGAGCAGCAGAGGAGCAGGAGTAGGAGAGGGGGAGGAGCAGCAGGAGGAGGAGGCGGCACATTGGGAAATGCTCAAGTTTTGGCTGTCATATCAATTGATGCCACTTCAAGCTGGGCCGCAGAGGAAGATGAAGAGGAAGAAAGCACAAGTGGGGAAAATTTACTTAAAAAAACCAAACAAACTTCAATTTCACTTATTGTATATGCTTCTAATATACCTATACCTGAACTTATACTTAAAGTATTATAATTACAGAGAGTAGCATGAATATTTTATGTACTTATATATTTATAGGCATAAGGACTCTATATCCTTTTACTACTGCACTGCAATACTTAAATATATACACATAAAAATATAAAAAAACATCATAAATACCTAACGATATTTTAACTAATGACAAATTTCGCTTTGCACTGCGAATTGTGCGAGATTTCGAAACAAAATTTCAATTTATGAAAAAAAAAAAAAATTTTACTCGACTGGAAAAATATTGCAAATTAAGAAACGGATCAAAACTTATTTACGAATTTATTTGTAATATATTTATATAGAAATAAATAAAAATAATATAAAATATAAATATAAATCTCATTAATTCTTAAAAATTGATGTTCCCTGAATAAAGTTCGTTAATTGGTAATAAAAAATTATTCTTCGTTAAATATAATGTAATTGTAATCCGTAAAAAAGATATATGTTATATGTAATTTATAAATACATCTGGAACATTTGTAGTAATTTGTTCTTTGCTATAGTGATAAGATCATATATATATATTTGAATTTTAAGGTCTTAAAATGTTGTCTTTATTGTCGGACCAGACAATCTATCTGTTGTAAAAGTCCCAAGTGGCTCACCCGAACTCTAAAACTATTGAAGATATATTTTTATTCTATTTACCTCGACCGAATTAGCGTTAATATAAAAACTTTTTATATATAGATTTTTTTTATCTGAGCATAACATACATTTCAATTCATATTCCGAATTTCAAGTCGATAGAGTTCAATATTGTAAAATATAGAGAAAATTTCCATGCCTTGAAAATAGCAAAATAATCACATCAGAAGATGAAGGAATATATTCGTGGATATATTATATAACAAGAACTCAGACAACAGATGAACGGATAGAGAATGAACGAACAATAAACGGACGGACAAACTGACGGAGAGACAGATGAACGGAAGATCGTAAGAACGGACGGATGAACGAAAGAGCCGACGGTCAACTTTAAGATACTTTATACTTAAGATGAGATACTTTAAGATTAACATACTTCATTTTCTCTATGGAAGAGTATTTTAAGAGGAAATAGTCAAAAAAAAAAAAGTTAGTTGAACTAAAAAAAAAACATTTCATATTTGCTTCAGAAAACTTTTTCCTATTGAAATTGACCAGAGTACGAATTAGAATGGAAATATATCCAAATATTTAGAGCATTCACATTGTTTATAGATTGGAAAAGCTGGCGCTGCTGCAAGCTAAGAGCTTTTGCAACTCTGTTGCCAAAAGTAGAAGAAGAAGAGGAAGAGGGAAAAGCTTGTGGGAAAACTATTGGCAAACAGACAGTGAAAGCGAGTGAGTGAGAGAAAGAGAGGGAAGGAGAGTGTGAGAGTGGGTAGGAATTATAATCAACGAAAAAGAAATTTATGTGCATTTCCGTTTTTGTTTCTTGTTTTTTCCTTCCGTTTAAGTAAATAACAAATATTATTATCGCTTGGCCGCAGCAGCGGCAATGGGCAGCAAAGGACATGGCAAGGACCCGGCCGAGTGCTCATTGAAGATAGTTCGTCAGCTCGCAGCGACAACAAAGTAAATAAAATGTGCACAACTAGCAACGGCAACAGCAACAACAACAACAACAATCACACAAAAAGCCAAGCAAACATAAATAAAAAAGAAACGAAAAGCAAAAGCAACAAAAATAACAAAATTAAATAATGCCACAAACGATTTCTTATGAAATGTTCAAAAATATAACAACACTATGAACAGGCAGCAGCAACAACAACAACAACAACACACACTCCATGCGGACATGTGTGTGTGTGTGTGTGTGTGTGTGTGGAGAGAGGGGCGGCTGCGATTGGGAGCCGGGGGCGGAGGGCAGCTGGCTGTGTATTGGCAGTCAGAACGGAAGCCGTTGCCGTCGAGCTCTACAAACAACGACAGCAGCAGCAGCAGCAGCAACAACAACAACAACAACAACAACAACAACAACAACAACAACAGCAACAACAACTCAATGAAATTATTAATGTTCGTAAAAGTGCAGCAGTTCAGTGGAGAGACGACTTTGCTGAGCAAATGGTCAGCAGACGACGACGCCTTGGCTCGCTTGGCTACCAACTACACACAGACAGACACACACACACACACACACAGAGTAAGTCACACACACATACAGTCTGTACACATATAAATAAATAAATAAACAACAAACTCTAATTAAACGTTGTTTCGACTGTGTCGGCATTTCGATAAGGAACGTGGCCTTTGGTCAGAATCCTGTGGCTGTGCCGCTGCCTGCTGTCCCCCAGCTCCCTGCTCCCCACTCCTGCTCCCGCCTATAGCCAGAGCTTCCAGCTGCTGCGGCTTTATCGTTCAGCTCGCAGCGTCGTTCGCGCTGCCTTTCTGCCTCTCTGCCTTTTTGCTTGTTAAAAACTTGCCAAAAAATAAACGAAGTACAAAAATAATTTCAATCTGTTTGACCAGAAGCCAAACAATGAACAAACAACAACAACAACGACAACGACAACAACAACGACAATGAGTAGCTGATAATCAAAGTGCAACAATTTCAATTTGTGCTCAAGGTCGTGCAGAATGTGGCCAAAAAACAGATACCAAAAAAACGAGGAGCCAACTAGAAACTACAGTTAACAGATTTAAAAAAAAAACTGAAGTTTTTACTCAAGAATAGAGAGAATTCCCAAATTGAAAATATCCATAAAAGCTCTTTTATAACAGCAATTTAACTAAAATCACATGATTGGAATTCTTTTCAGACTTTCAACCCGATTTTATAAATTTTTTCTTTTGTTTCAAAATTTCTGTTTGATATTTTTAGTCACTTTAAGCACAGGCTGAGCTAATTTTTGTTACAAGGTTGCTAATATTTGGTTGAGGGATTGCAAAAATGATTCCTCATTTATTTTAATTACTAATTTGCCATTTATAATTATATTTTAGTTTTTTGCGATTGCAACCAAAGCTAACAGCTGAAGTAATTAAAATTCACGCAAAGCACAATTATATTACAATTATATTACAATAAAATGTGAATAATGCAACTTTTATCCAAAAACAGCCGCAAATATATATAAATATATCATAAAGCAAGATTGACTAAATACATTTGACTGGAATATATATCAATATATATCTATACATGTTTAAATTTCTTTATATTGTTAAATGTATTGGTATGAATTATTTATAATTTCGTTTTTTTTTTCAAAAATTTTCAAAATTCCAACTCAAAACAATTTTTTTCATATTTGTCTTCAAATGCGTCTTTATCGTCGTCTTTAGAATCATCTTGCTCTGTTTTGCTTTCCGCTGAACTCACAATCCTTCTAAATGTTTCAGAAGGTTCGAAACAATTTGCCTCTAGAAGTGCAATAACTTTGGTAGGCAGTTCTTTTTTTCTATCTATCAGATTCTTCTCAATATATATAAAACGCTATCCAATATTCAATAAGAATACAGTTACTTAAATATACTTTGGACCTAAGTTTATTTCGTAGGCACATATCTATAAATAGTTAAGTAGATGCTTGTTTTCAATTGATTAGATTAGATTATCTTGAAAATGGAAAAGTTCGTATATCTATTTTTTAAATTGATACAACGGAACTGAGAATAAAATTATAATAATTATATAAAAGTATAATATGATTAAAGGCGGAAAGAAATTTGTGCTGAAAACAGCCTAAATTAAGGAAATAATATTAAGAAAAAAAAAATATGTATATTATTATATTATTAATTTATTTATTTTTATTATATAAGATGACAGTATTAATATTACCTATTGACATATTGTTCAGACAAAATTAATAAATACAAATATAAAAGAAATCTATAATAAATTTATATATTTTAATATTTGATTTATTTTAAAACAAATCAAAAATTTCGTTTTTTATAATTTTTATAAATATATGCAAGTTTTTGAAAGCCCTTAAAAATGTATAAGAACTTAAGATTATATCTAATTCTATTATACTCTGAAAATATTTGTTGAAATGTTAATTTATTCGTTTATGTTTTATTTCTTTTATGTTTTAATTATTTATTTGTTTTTAATAGATTGGCGATAGTCAATATTTTGAATTAATTTGATTTTTTGTTTGTTTTTTTTTTCTCTCTCTCTTAAGATTTTACCATTAGCTGAGGGCAGAATTTTTATTGAACGATTTATCGACGTTTTGTGACTTTAAATATCGTTTGCCCGAAACGGAATTGCTAATTTGGGTAATTCAATATGTTTGCGCTTAGTCGAAAGTAAATCAGCCTCTCTGATGTCACATTCAAATGCGGATCGACAGCGACGTCGAATGACCCGAGTGACCTTTACCGTGAATGCGAATCAAATTCAAATCCAATGCGAATACCAAATTCGATATTCGAGATTCGAGATTCATTCGAATTCATTCCCTAAAAGCTTTGTCCATCACAGCGCGGAAATGCTGCCAAACCGGCTAAAAATCCGAATCGGAATCTGAATCCGACTTCGACATTTGGCTAACTGACGAACTGGCTAACTGACTAACGTGGCTAACTGACGAACTTGCTCAGTTATTCTCCCAAAAATGTAACATTTTTTTCATCATCTTCTTCTTCTCATTTTGTTTGTCATTTGCATAACAAAAGCGGCTTCAGAATAAGCGAAATTTATAAATTGGTTTTATTTGCCAAAATGCAAAAAAAAAAAAATAAATAAATAAAATAAAGCTTAAAATAAGAATTTGCAAACAAAAAACAAGATTAAGTCGAGAGGGGAAGGAGAGAACACCCACCTCCCCTTCCGCTCTTTTGTGCCCACCTCTCCCTTCCCCTCACGGGCGTTGCCTTTTGTTATTACATATTAAATTTAATTATTATTGCCTGCTGCCCATAAATAAACGTAAGATCTTTTTGCCTGCAGGATCACAAAAGCCACGTGACGTCATTTTTGCATTTCCTAATTATGAAAACTCGTAAATTTGAGCTCAAAGCGCTGCGTGCTATAATCGTAAGCGCAGCCATAAAGTATAGTGTTGGCATTTCCCCTGCGCCGCATTGCACTCGCGCTCTCTCCACTTGCTATAAACCGAGAGGGGCGCATAAGAGAGAGAGAGGCAAAGCATTTCCCCTGCTAAATTACAAAGCAACACACACAGACGCATACACACACAGGCACACACAGAGCGGCAAGCTTACAAGCTAGCAACATCGTAAAGGCAGCTGCTATTGTCGTCTCGCTCTGTCTGCCGCAGCTTGACGAACTGACGGGGGCTGTCACTTGGGTCCCGCCACCATTATGGAAAGTGAAATGGATATATCGCTAATGCGCCTGCACATAACAAGGTCGGCAATAAATCAAATTGGCGAGCGGGCAAAAAGGGGAGGGCGTTGCACACGAGCAAACAACAACAAAAACAACAAAAAACGGGGCATTGGCTGGACAACGACAACGACGACGACGACGAGGACGGCGGCGGCGACGTCGACGTTTGTCAAAAATCAAATCAAAATGCCATAAAATACCCCAATGTTGGCCAAGAGAGCAGCCAGCAGCAGGACCAGGACCAGGACCAGCAGCCTCAGCCTCAGCCTCTGTTTGCCCTCTGCGTGCGTTGCCAAACAACAAATGAATTATATGCAATTAATTGAGCGCAAATTTGCAAAATACTTTCGTGTGTCTGCGCCTCATGCTGACTGTGTGTGTGCGTGTGTGAGTGTGTGTGTGGGCGATTATAATACGATATGATGATGGATATGTCTAAAAACGGATGCTGTGCCATAGATCGAAGATTGCGCATACGCCTCGTACGCGCTGCACTTCTGCATGGTTTATGCTCCTTTTGAGCAATTGGCTACAACAAATTTCCATCTCCCAATCACAGCAATTACTTATTTATTATAAACAACTAACTGCTGCAGTTGATTTAGTGGCCGGAGAAATTACGAAAATCATGAAACGAAATCAATTTTGTGTTCAATTTGAGGCCAGTATGTTAAGAGGCGAATCAAATGGAAAAAACAGTCAGGTCTATTTATATACCTATATATATATACCCTTCTCAAAAGGCAGCCAATCAGTCAAAAGTGTCTTGAATCAGTTTGTGAAATCTATATAAAGCAGAAATTATTTATTTTAAAAGCCAAAACTGATTGAATAGATATACAAATGTGTACATACATATATATATCTATATATATAATATATATGAATGATTTTCCAAATATTTTAAGCACCTAATCAGAAGATAATTGCCGGGAATTTTATTCCCAGAAAAGCTTGATAAAAGCTTAGCCGTCGGCTGCAATCACTTGAGAATACTTCGATTATAGTTAGACTAAGATAAGCGCTTCTTGATTATCCTATTCGCAAATTGCAAATGAATTTTGTGAGTTCCCTAGCCACTTGAACTTTGAGCTATTGCCATATCTAGTGGCTAAACTAGAATATTTGTGATGTTTTTTAGTGGAGACAGCACGTTCTCTACGGATTATCATTAAAAATGCGAATTGAAGATATATTTGTTAAAAAATATATGTAGCCCACCGTAAAAGTATTTGACTGATAAAATACATATATATACGTATATGTGTATAGAGAGAGAGAGTTATAAGACGTGTTTTATTTTGTGCTTCGCATTTTTTGTCTATTATTATAATTTTTATATTAATATTTTTTGCTCAGGATCAAAAACCAAATCGATTCAACAGTGTGTGCCTCAAGGCTTTCTTACCTACCTGATCTTTGTTAGAGATTATTCTAGATAGGAACGTAAAATTGTTAAATATAACTTCTTCTATAGCACAGCTGATTTGCTTATAAGTTAATTTATTCATTTATAATAAGTCTTTTATTCATAGATAAACTAAAAAAAAAAAAAAAAATAATAATAATAACATTTGTGACGAAATTGAATTAGGTATTGATGATTACATGTACATATACATATAGATCTGAATGTATTACTTTGGAAATTTAGAAAGTAATAAGTCGACTGGGTTTACTTTGAGTAGAAGGTTATCGGAAATCGATTAGGGTAGATATTAAATTTGATCTCATTAAATCTCGTTTTTGATTTACCTAAACTATCTCTTAATATCTTCTCGTGCAGTAATTTCAATAAAAAACGCTTACTCATTGTTTACTTAGTTATTTCCAGTTCGACTCTAGTTTGTCATACATATGTATATAATTGATTTAAAATTTCTAACTTTATAGCCCTTCATTTAACATCTGATCTTCATTTATATTCAGATATACATATATGTTTATTCATTCAAATATACATATTGATTTTTTATTTATTCATATTTTTGAATAATTTTTGAAAAGTTGCTTTTTTATCTGTCTATATTTAGTTTATAGACTTACAAGTTTCATATAGCTGCACTCCTATAAGCAAAAATGTCGTTTATGAAATAGAAATTTGAATTCTACGGAAACTTTAAGCTTTTTTGAAAAAATCTTTGTAGAAATTAATTTGCAATTTCAAATAAATAATCTGAAATAATTAACTGATATGTTTGAAACTCTGTGTTGGCAATGCAGTGGAATCAAAAAAATATATATTTTCGATTAATCAAAATATATGCTTGTATTGAAACATTTTAGGCTACATTTAAATATTACATTTCTATTCGATTATCACCATATTTAAATCATATTGCCAATTTATTTTACTATGTTTTTTAATATAAATTCTTTTCTACATATATCTATATCTATTTATCTAGTTCTCATACAATATATTGTCTATATATCTATATATTTAAATATCTATATATCTATACATCTATAAATCTATATATCTATATATCTATATATCTATATATCTATAAATCTATATATCTATATATCTATATATCTATATATCTATATATCTATATATCTATATATCTATATATCTATATATCTATATATCTATATATCTATATATCTATAAATCTATATATCTATATATCTATATATCTATATATCTATATATCTATATAGCTTTATAGCTTTATATCTATATATCTATGTATTTATATATCCATCAACCATCTATCTATCTATCTACCCTTTTCCATCTATCTCTTTTTAAATTGTAAGCATCTTTTGATTCAATGATTCTCTCTCTACCAATCTATTTCTATCTAGCAATATATGTATCTATTTATCTATCTATCTATCTACATATCTATCTGTCTATCGATCTATCTTCATCTATTTCCATCTATCTCTTCTCCAATTGTAGGCATCTTTTGATGCAAAGATTCTATCTTTATCTATTTGTTTATAAATATGTCAATCTATCTATCTGTATATCTACCAATCTATCTATCATATATATATATATATATATATATATATATATATATATATATGTATAATAATATATATAATAAGTCTAAATAAGACTCCGTCTCTGCTTCCTACTTATATCTGTCAACCAAAACAATCAAAGATATTTAGCAAACAGAAAATTTAACCAGGTAATAATAATAATAATAATAATATATTCCTGTAAATAAGGAATCCCTCTCTTTATTAAGGTAACTTAGCTATCTGCTTGTTTTCATAATGTTGGCAGTCGCTTCATTAAGCGAACATAAACCTCCCATAGAATGGATGATTTGGTGACTTCATAAAGAAGTCTATAAATTTCATGTAGTCGTGTCATTCGCCGATGTTTGGCTCAACTTTCCCTGTGCTCAGAATATTTTTACGATTTTTATATAGCCCATTGTGCATTACGTTAACGTTAATGTTAACCTTAACCTTAACATTACCCGATCATATTTTCACTTGAGAACTTTACGAGCAACAAATTGCGCTACAAATTACATGATAAATAGAAAATTATGACAAACCATGTCCACAGCAACAGCGACCCCTACCAGCAGCACCACCAGCACCACCAGCAGCAGCACCAGCTCCTGGTCGACCCTTTCACCAGCGACATACCAAGGCTCGTAAAAATTCCCGATGCGTCTATTTGATGGCCCAGTAAGTGTTATCATTATGACAACGAGTCGAGTCTCTCCCGCTCGGACAGTTTTCAAGCTGTCAAAGTTGCTTGTGTAAATTAAATTGTTGCTCCTTTTATTGATATTTCATTGCCGTTGGCTGTGATTCGGCCTCGCCTCGCCCCTTACCCCTACCCCATTCTCACTCACTCACCTCCAGGCTGAAATTTTGGGAAAAGAAATTGTTTAGGGCGAAGGAAATTTGGAACGCACTCAGCAAAGTCGTAAAGTTGCGCACGTCGAAACAAAAGAAAGTTTTTACGAGCGTTTCTTTATACACTCGACGAGCTGCTGAGAACTAGGCGAGAAAAGCCAAATAAATTATGTTGGCCTTGCTGTAGGTACACACACACACACACACACACACACACACACACACACACACACACACACACACACACACACAGAGAGATGGGTAGGTGTTGCTGGTTAGTTTTTTCGGTTTGGCTTCAAGGACCTTGCCTAATAACAGGTTGTCTTAATGGGTTGAGGGCCCGTCGCATCGTAAATTTCGTGTTAATTGAGCATTTCACGCCTCACGGCTGCACTTGCCGCTTGCTCGCTTGCCCGCCGTTGGCATCGCTGGAATGCAACGTGCAACGTGGCCCATTAACGAACTTGTCAAAACTGACAAGTGCTACGTCATAAACTCGTCCAACTTATCGACCATTTGCCTGCCATAAACTTGCCAATCGATGGGTCGCTGCTGCTGCGATGGTCCTTTGCCAGCCACTCGATCCTCGCTCGCCCGATCATTCAGTTGGGGGGCTCACTGGTTAAGCCAGCCAGTGAGTCCCACCGTTGGACCTATCGTTACCTAAATTGATATGTATTAAAGAAACTCCCACAAGGTGAACCAAAATAAACATTCTGCGAAATAGTAAATGCTTTTTTTGACACAGCCTAATGCCACTTAATGCCGACGTTTGCCTCTGCCCGTTTGCCATTGTCGTTACACTTGCCGTTCACTGTTTATCACTCGGACCCCATAAGCAAGCATGCGACAACAACAACAGCAACAGCAACAGCAACAGCAACAGCTAGAGCCTATAGAGGAGTCCAAGTCCATTTCTATGTTGGGAACGGGGCGCGCCGCTCCACAATATCCACTCAATCATTCGCGTTCACTTCACAAACGTTTTAACTGATCGCTCAATCACTGATATTTTGTGTTCAGGTGCTGCCACACAGAGACGTGGCAGATATCAGCCAGTTGCCCCCTGCCCCTCAGCCCCCATCATCCCTGCCTGTGCCCAGCGCCTGGCACTGGGGTCTCTACGCACCCGCAGACCTCCGCCAAATAGACAGAGCTTTGGCTTTGGTAGGCATTGTGTTTAGTATTTAGTTAGATAGCTATCTGGGCTCGTTTTCGGAAGGCACCCACGTGATTGCCTTGCCCGTTGATAAGCTGCTCGAAAGATAGCCTAAGGTCAATAGGCCAGCCCCAAGCGCTGGGAAAGGACAAGTTTAACACACGGCTGTATCTTGAGAGTTTTTGAATAAAATTTGATGCGCAGACTCTATATATAAATGTATTATTATTATTATTCGTGTTATAATTATTATAATTATATTATATAATTTATGGTATTCATTTTACATTTATTAAGAATTTTAAACAAATTTTTATAAAATTTTATAATTTGCTCCGATCCATAGCTCAAAGTTCATATAAGAGCTTTCGAATTGATGCTTGATCTTGTGTCCAACATGATGATTATTATGAATATTATTAATTTTTTTACATTTACGTATAATATATATGTACGTATCTTATATTATAATGGATTCATAGCTAAAAATTCATATAAGAACTGGCTATTCGATGCTTGATCTTTTGTTAAGTAATTCTTGAGTCTTCTCTTATCTAATATATATATATATATTCAACATATTATATATTATATATAGTATATTATATATAGTATATTATAATACAATCTGAATTTAACAATTCAAACATAGTTTTTATAAACTTTTTAAATTTTGTATGTTTTCTATTCACAACTATAAATTCATATAATACTTGATCTTTTTTCAAGTATCATTTGAGTCTTCCTATTCTTTTTCTGATATATATATGTTCTTTATATATCTGCATACATTATATGATTTTTAATACGCTAACACACTCTCATCTCAAAAACTGGTATTCAAAGATATTTAAACACATTTGTATTATAAAAATCCTAAATAAATTCAAATTTGATGAATTCCCTTTCTCATCTATCAAAAACTCAATTAGTCGTATGGCATTTACAGGGTATCCGCTGAACAAGCACTATAGATTAACGCACTTTAACCTACATATTCGCAGAGGTGGGAGCATGCAACCGCGTCGCGTTGCGTCGCACCCATAGATAAGTAAACATCATCAATTTGGTGAAATGAAAGTGATGTGTCAAATGGCTGAACGTCGAGCAAATGAATCATCATTCAATGCTCAATGTTCCATGTTCGATGTGCGATGTTTGCGACAGACGCGATACAAGGCGCCCAGATTTTGTCAAATCATTTTAAATCAATTAGAGCACCTTATCGTGATTCGTGTTGGACTGAACAAATGAAATGGTTCTAATTATAGGAGTCTATAATAAAAGTTAACAAATGTGAAGTATGCAGAAGCAGCCTGACATCGGCCGATGCAAAGTCAAGTTAATCAAGCAGCAATTTGCAAGCGCAGCATTCAGCTAAGACTACTGCCAAGATCGGCCATATAAATCGCATAAAAACAGACGCAGCAGCCGATGCAGAGTCAGAGCCAAAAGCGTGTAAACTTTAACGATGCAAATAAAACTCCTACGAGGAATCGAGGAACTTTAATTTGATGCTAAAATACTGAATAGCTACAGAGGGAAACAGGGAGAGAGAGAGAAAAAGAGAGAGAGACGGTTATAGTGAGAGAGAGAGAGAGAGAGCTGCACACGTCCCGGGCGGCATTTAAATTGCATATAAAAGTTGGCTTTTATGATTGGCTTCTATTAGCCAAATAAACTATCACGTGTTAAGTCGCGCGCGATTCTGGCCACAATCATAAGAGAATATAAACTTTTTTTTATGAATTTATTTTAATGTGCAAGCACTAAAATAAACAAGTAAGAAAGCTCTAGTCGAGACTGATCGACTACGAGATCCCCTGAATCCTTTCAGGAACTAATATTTCAACAATTCGTCGCTTCATTTCTACTTACACATGCATACACATATACACACATACACACATACGCACGCACGTATAAACAGGCATGGGCTGCTGTGTGGGCTTACTGTGGGAGCCTATTTGCTTAAAGGGGGTGTTCTAAGAGGTCGGGGGTAAAATATGACAAAAACCGAAATTCTTAAAAATACGTATAAATCTACGTTTTAAATTTGGAGACTCTAGCTCTTAAGATGTAGGAAATATTATTTTTTAGCTGGTTTTCGATAAGGTTTTTAATCGATGACAAAAAACGGGAGTAGTTATCGATTTTTGAAACTAAACTTGATATGCGCGCTCACTATACAGACCTACGAAAAAAATTTCAAGTCTCTAGCTTTTATATCTTCTGAGATCGACGCGTTCATACATACGGACAGAGGAATGGAAATCAACTCGGCTCGTCGCCCTGATCAAGAACATATATACTTTATGGGGTCTGCCACGCCTCCTTCTGCCTGTTACATACATTTTAACAAAACCATTATACCCTGATTTCCCATTTTCAATGGGTTCAGGGTATAAAAACAAACTCAACTGCAATATGTAGCAGAAGCTCAGCCATCAAATGGAAAATATATTGCATTTCGATTGCCACAGTCCGCATTCGTGTGAAAGAACTGAGTGACTAACTAGCTCGTTGACTGACTGATCGTTGCTGTGGCTGCCTGTACCTAATCCGAGGTCCTTTTCACAGCGAGCGCAAGGTGTCGACTTACATGTGCAAGGGCTGGGCGAGTCTAGGATCTGCTTGGCTGGGCAGAAAGCGAAAGTGATGCACAGTTGGAGTTTTTCTTCTTCTTGTTTTTTGGGTAATGAAATTAAGAACGCATCGTTTGCTGCGCTCCGCTGATTGTTTTCTTTCAATTTCTGGTTGCGCCCCAGACGATCCATGCAGACACTGTATCTGCTCTAAGTGCCGACGCGTAGCTGTTGTCTTTGGGCTGAATTTCCTCGAAGCGCGTCTAGCTGCGTTCAGCTGCACTTTTCAAAGGAAAACGAAGGGCCGAAAGGTTCGGCGTACCTGAAAATCCGCTTAGTGGTTGATGTCGATGTTGTTGTTGTTCTTGTTGCCGTTGCTGTTGCTGTTGCTGTTGCTATTGCTGTCCTCATTTTTGACGACAAGAAGTCAACCTCTCGATTTACGACCATTTTGTTTGAGTAATTCCTGCCCTGTGGCTGTGTTGACTCAAGCGCATCCGTGCATCGTCCAGGACGATCAAGGAGCAGAGAGAGAGAGAGAGAGAGAGAGAGAGAGACCACATGCCTGCCAGTTGTTCAAGCATTGTACAGTTTTTAATTTCAGCTGTCGCCTTTCGCCTTCCCCTGGGATCGAGCGAGTGACTCAATTTGCCTTTTGATTTCGAGCAGCAAAGTAATAATATTATCAATTTTTGAGTCAAGCCCCTTTTAATGGTCGCTTTTATGGGTCGGTGTGTGACATTCTCCTCTATAAATATTTTATATCCACTTGCATATTTCACAGCCTCATTTGTTTGGGCATTTTTATGCGCATTTTCCAATCGCTGCGCTCTCGACCAAATGACCAAAATGAAATGTTCACGATTCAATTAAATGATCGTAAAAAGTCTACTGAATGCATGAAAAGTTGTGAGGAGGAGACGAACAAAAAACCAAACGTTTGCCTGTTCGGCCAGCAGAGCCGGAGTTCATGCTCGTCTCGTAAAACTTCTCAAATTGTTGTTAGAACATAAAAATCACCTAAAATTGGTAATAAAATCAATGGCGCAAAATGAAACTCAACCTGCGACCCCACCAAATAGATTGAGATAGACGTATAGATAGAGGGAAATAGAGAGAGACTTTAATGTCCGGCTCACGTGCGTAGGCGATTGAATTGAGATGTAAATGCTCAAGCCATATAGAACAAGGAGTGGAAATTAATTTGTTGTTTATAAAATTTTGATTCTACAATGTCTTACATCCGATAAGATAATCTGAGATACATAAAACAATAACGAATAGTGAATGTTCCTGGCCTGCCAGATGCCATGTGCAAGTGAGTCAAGGATATACGAGGACACATGCTCATTAGCAGAATGGACGCTGAGAGTGATGCTGAAGGCCGCAGCTAGATTGATAGCGTAGTAAAAGTAATAGTTGAACGAAAAACATTTGTTGTTTAATGTCTCAGAGATAAGATTGCAAAGAGATAGAAAATGGCAAAGAAAATGTTGAACTAAAACAAGTATTTAATTAAAAATAACAGGGATTTTCTATTTAAAAGTGTTTAGCTTATTTCTGAGTATTTTATGTATTCAGCTTGTTTCGGACGTTTCAGTTAACTATAAAAGAATGTTAGCAAAATAAACTCTTTTTGTGTAGAGTTGATGCCATTGTTCGTGGAGCAATTTTAAATTGTTGGTGGCAAACCTCAATTCCCTTAGTTTCATTGCTGAAATGCTGCTCTGTTTTTGCTTAATTGATAAGTGACTAACTTTTGCGTACGTTTGCTTGACATTTTTACGGATCGACTTAACTTTTGTATAGAAATCATCACACTAAGCGAATGCAATGAGAATATGTCTGAACTGTCTGTAATATATAATTACAATTTTACTAACAATAAATTTAGCTTTGCATTATGAATTGTAAGAGATCTCGAAACAAAATTTATATTTATTTATATGAAAAACAATTTTTACTTATTGACGAGAGGATTTAAAATATATGGAATTTGTCTGAACTAATGAGTTTATTGCAAGACGGCACTTGTTTTTACGAATTATTGATATTTTCGACATAGCGGGGAAAAAATTATAGCGACTTGACTGAGCTGGGCACTGGAAATGTAACCAATTTCAGATTTTTATTGCAGCTGCTTTTCGGCAGTTATAAGCAATTATAAGCAGATTATATATCATATTGCATTATATTTGCTATCGATTGCTTGTGAGGTCAAGCACTTTGCTGAAGAAAGTAGACGAAATATCATTCAGGCAATTCACATTCAAGCAGCTTGCAAGCCGTTTCTTGAACGTCTGAAGGCCATAGTTAAGGCAAAAGCTTTTCATATCGAACCAAGGTTAATTGATTCTGTATTTTGTATTATTTTACAGATGCTGTACTCTTTAAATTAATAAATATCGCTTTGAAACCCGAACTTTTGACTTTTGCAATGGGCTACACTTCAAGTGCCCAAAACTTTAGTATATTAATATAGGAAATATCATATCATCATATCATGATTGTTTTATCTCCTCTGTATTCTCAGCCAACATGCTCCAGAATATATATAAGCTGCATATTATTTTCATAGATGCATCCGCTGACTCTCTTTTTATTAAGTGTAAAACACATGCAACAGTTGCACTTTAGGTTCCCTTATACACGCTAATCGTCTGCAGGCAAATCAACAGTAAAATCCACATCAAAATCAAAATCAAAATCAAATTCATTGTATGGCACATGGGCCATGACCATGCAGGCAGCCAGGCAGACAAATGCAGTTAAAAAGTTGGGGACTGCAATTGCGACGGGTTCTAAATGTGGCCAAACGCGAAAAACCGTTAAGCATCAATTTTGACGCGCCATAAAACTGCAATGAAGTGATAAGTGCCGCTGGAGCAGCAACAGCAACAGCAACAGCAGCAGTGGCTGTGGCAGTGTCAGTGGCTGAGAGCAACAGGAATGTGCAGTTGATAGATATTTGTTGGCAGCCATAACCCAGAGCCAACTGAACAAACTGGAAAACCGAAAACCCGGGCGACATCACCAACAACAACGGGAATGTCGAGCCGTAGCTGTCTGGCGGTCGGACATCCGTATCTATGAGATAACAATGCAAATGCAATGACTCTGCATATGCATATGTGGGTATCTCTCAGTGTGTGTGTCTGCCTGTGTCTTTCTCTGTGTGTGTGTGTGTGTGTATGAGCTATGCGACAATCAAACAAAACAAGACTTTTATGAACACCGCGGGAAGTTGACAGCTTGCGTCATTGCCATGATATGCAAACTGTAAATGCAAAGACCCCAGCCGCACCCCCAGTGCCAATAGCAGCCCCAACACCGACACGTCTACCCCCACCCCCAGCACGACAACAATAACACCAACGATGGCTGGCGCTGGCTGTGCCAATTTTATTGCATCGCGTGCCCAATTATGTATATGGCATGGATACGGCTATTGGTATCGGCCCATCATCGTCGCCGCCGTCGCCGTCATCAACACGAATCAGTTTTACAGTCCAACAGCAACAGCAACAGGCATCAGGCAACTCACAAGAGCAACATTTCACAACAAGCAGCAACATGAAAATGGAAATACGTTTTTCTGATGCATTTTCACGTGCATAAAATTTGATTTGATTATGACAAATGTTCACGTGTTGCACTCTTTTTTCCTACTTCTCCCCTTTTTTTGGCAATGCAATGCATTCGTTGTTTAAGTGCAGAACAGAAGAGAAAGTTGCTTTTGACACAACTCGTTAGCAGCTCGATGTAATAAAAAATCGTGTAAAGATGTTGAGAGCTGTTGTAAATTGCAAACGTTAAGAGACAATAGTTATAATATACTTTATACTTTATTGAGCTTAGGGCTAATAGGCTCCAGCTCAAATTATTGTCATATGTGTCGGGTCACTTTTGGCAGAAATATAAAACTAGACTGAAAGAAGTTAAGTACTTTGTGTTGAAATTTCCTTAAATATATTTAATTTGTATTCAAAATTTATTTTTATTACTATTGTCTGCATTTTTTGTGATGCATGAAACTATGTTTGCATATAAACCATTGAATAGTATATTTGCTGTATAATAGTTTTTTATAAAGCCAAAACTATGAATAAAAACAGACTTACTATAGTCCTTATTATAATCATTATTATTAGCATTATTTTAATAATCTTTCTAATGTAAGACTTAAGGTTCTTTCCTCAATTTTGACAAAAGACGCATGATAAAAGCATTTAAATACCAACAATCAGACTGATATAGAAAGGGGTTTCCCAGGCTAAATCAAAATGTCACCTTAGCAAAATACGCACCTCACAGACGAACTTTCTCAGACGTGATACATATGCAACACCGAATTAGAAAAAATCAATTCGAATAAACAAACATTCAACAAAATGTCATTTCTATCCCCACCACAACATACTTGCCAGAAGAGTTCGCCATAGAAGAACACGCAAAATATTCACACTTGCGGGGTCTCTTTATTTAATTTATTCAGCATTGAAATCTTCTAAGAGCGTCGACTACACGAACAAAGAAGACTAGTTTCACAGCTCGTTCTATACTATACCAATAGTAAATTAGAAAAATATGAACAAACTAGAATGGCCTTTTTAAAAAGAAAAATTTAATATAAAATAAAACGTGATTTTAAATAATTTTACGTAATATTTTTAGAAACTTTTATTGCTTAAATAATAAAAAGAATTTCTTACGTCAAATAAAAGAGGGAAACACGGCCATCTGAGATAGGCTATTGCAGATTTAGAATCAGATTCACCACTAAAAAAACATTTGAAAACTTATGCGTGTTTCTTGGTTACTTCATCTCAATTCAATCATCAATTTCCTGGCCATTTCAATTTCTGTTACACACAAAGAAAACGTAATTTAAAAGATAAATAAATATAACCGTATCCCAACTAAGTAAGCTCTTTGTTTATGACTTTTTATTCAGAATCATTTGCGTGAATTGAGGAAAGCAAATCATCATTCTGAAAAGTCGTATAACTTAGCTTTTGCGTCAGTTGGCAGAAGAGAGATTATAAATAATAATTATCATGCTGTAAAGTCGTAACAGGTTGCATCAACAACAATATGAAGAAGCTAATCGTATATGCAGCTTCTTTTTATGGCTGCTTGAATTGACATGTTTATTCACTAATCTATATGAGGCATTCGAATTACGCTCTTGATAATATGCGAGAGAGTTATGTGCGCTGCATCTGTATGGGCTGCATGAATCAGCTCTGAGAATATTGAAAATCGCCATGAAGTCACAAAAACTTTAGTTTCAAGAGCTACGTTTGTGTGTGCCTGTTAGTTAGTTAATAAAGTTAGTCTTGTAAATTGGCCAATATCCATTTATCATTTACTGCGCGAGTACTTTTAAAAGCAATCTTAATTGGCATATTTTATTGAAAACACGTTACGTTCATTTAGGCATCGGGCCAGTATAGTAGAGTGTATATGGGAATGTCAGCCACTCAATGTATTCATTAAAAGTGTTTTAAAGATTGTTGAGACAAGTTGGAATATCTTTAATTGGCCGTAATTGAAAGGACACAACTTTAAACACTTAGCGTGGCACAGCTCTCGGTGTTGTTGTAGTTGCCTTCTATCGGCCATAAAATCAATTTCATATCACTTGGCCATCTTATCGCAAATCGAGTTTCTAGCACCGCAAAACCAGCACCAGACGTGGATAACTAATTGACTTATGGGCACAATCTGTCCTGCAAATACTGCTGGAGTAATCAGTGCCGCCTATTAAGCGACACAGCACAGCTCGGTGAGCCCGAGAGCCAGACCCACACCCAGTGTTCCTACACTCCTCAGTCCATCACACTTTCGCATATGCATAAATTATCTTTATTGGCTAAATGTCCAGGCGGCCAACTGACAAGTGAGCAGCCATTGGCGGAGTCAGCCAGTCAGCCAGCCAGCCAGCCAGCCAGCCAGTCTGGCCGGGCGAGTCATTCAATCAGCATTTGCTTGGCGGCATTATTAGCACCGCAGAATGAAGCCGCAGCCCAAACCAAATGCTGTCAGTTGATTGCAAAAGGAGCCAGGCGGAACAGGCGGAGCAGGCGAAGGTATCTGTATCGTAAATCAATTGAAAATCCATCAAAATGCGCTTATTGTATTGTGATTGCAACTAATCTCGAGCTGAGCTGGCTGGGCATACAACATTATTTCAATATTTTCGTACTGCTAAAACAGGAGATGCAGCATCGAGAGCCAGTAACAGAAACAGAAACCAGAAACAACAACAACTACAGCAACTACAACTACAACGAGATAGGCGTTGCCATGCGTTTGCTCCATGGCTACATCAATTGACAACTTAATCCTGCGACATGTCAGTAGAGGCTCAAATGAGATTTACGTCGCTCGCTCGGTTGTCCGCTCGTCTGCCCGCCCGCCGCGAGGACCTCAATTGGCCGGCATTTTGTGTGCTTGTTGAGTCAGCGAAAAGTTGTAGCGATTTTTCAACGAGCCGTCGTCTCTTGGCGTAGCTTATTTTTGGCCCCGTTAACGCTTTGATTGACAAACTACAAAGGTGTAATTATTTTTAATAAAAATTTTCGCCAGCCAACCATCGTCGCTCGCTCGCCATGGACACGATTTGTGCTACAGTTGCTGTAAGTTTTCAATCAATTTGCCAGACAGCCCAGCATTCCGCGAGTCCACCCCACACCCACCGCCGACGATCGGCTTGTAGAACGCCCATCCAACACTCCAGCCGCAATTATGTCAGCGTGTGAGCGCATAAATTACGAGAGTCGGACACAGATCGGCCACGAGATCGCGCTTGGCCACAAATGAACGTAAGCTGCGACCAAAATGCGAAAATCTCCTCCTCCTCCTCCACCTCCGCCCTCCGTCCTCCGTCGCTGTCCAAGTCCTTGTATTTCTTATGGCTGCGGCCATAAATCTTGCCCTGGTGGCGCGTTACTCATGCGCAATGTCCTCGTCGCCGTGGGCCTCCTTGCGGAGCAGTCAGGCGATCTCTTATAATCGCATTGCGACTAATTATCGTATCTGCGAATTATTATGAACGTGATTTGCAAATTGTGTGCTCGCGATGCTCGACTAACTAGTTAGATTCGATTTGGCCACAACTGAGTTGACATCTTCAATACCCTACACTCAAATTTAATTCACGAAGGTAAGTTGCTTTCAATGCTCGATTTGAATACATTTATTTGCGACGCAGATTTTTATATATATTTTCTGCAGCCCGTATTATTAGCTAATAAACACGCTTGTTTGGTTCTTATGCTTATTAATATCTGAAATAATTATACAAAATAGAATTGAAAATAATTTTATGATATATAAATAAAAATAAATATATTTAATATTTCCCTAATTTTTCTAAAAATTACAATGAATTTTCGACTCTGTAATATTATTAGAATATATTAACAATTTAAATAAACAAATAACATGTTAAAATTATATTTTTTTAGTGATTATAAAATTTTCGTATCAGTTAAGTATATATAAATTTTTTAAATTTTAAAATTGTGTTTTTAATGTTTTATTGATGAATACGTTTATTTGTTTTATTGAAAGGCGACACAAAAAGAATAAAAATATATAATTTGAAAACTTGATTACTTTAACATATTGTTACATCTTGTAATTTTTTAAAGAATTAATAGCAAATTGAAATATTATTATTTATTTATTTAAAAAATGTAACTATCATATTATTGCGTTATTCGCTAAAGTCTTCACAAACTTCAATAAGTCATTTGAATAATAATATATATAGAATTTCCAAAAGTTTATAGCTATTGTCATTCTTTAATAAACGAATACTCGCTTCCTTAAAACCCATCAAATTTAAAAACTTTAATTCTTCATTTGAAGATACAAATAAATCAATAAAAAAGTAAATGAAATACACATAAAATGAAAACGGTTTCTAAATCACTCAAGCTGTTCCCCTCATGGCAAACAATTGCCAAATCTCTTTTATTGATAATTTCAATGCATGAATACATCGTAAAGTATCTATAATTGTACATAGAGGATGCCATATTCTGGTGTTGTTCTCAAACACTATGGCCAGTCATTTATGGCCCACAGTAAAATCGCAAATGATCATGTTTAGTGGGGTTTCTCTTTTTTTTTCTCTCGCATCTACTATTTGATTAACCAGACTCGGTTGATCCGAGCGCCCCTGATGCCTCCCTCGGCTGCTAGCTGCTGACTGTGGCTGTGGCTGTGGCTGTGTTATGCTCTCTGGTGATTTGGTTTGTTGTCTTAAGGCATTTTATTTGGCGCCATAAATCTATCAACGCCGGCGCAACGCGTGCGCATGCGCAAACACTGGACCAGCGCCAGGCCGAGCCAGGCGAGGAGCAGAGCCTGGTATCTGGCATGGATAGCATGTACATGCTGATAGGCCAGACGGCTGGACGGCCGGTCGGCCAAGGAAGATTTACGGCTGGCAAACGCAAATGTTGAAGCCCGGCTGAGAGCATTTTAAGTTTATGATACGAAAATCAGATTGCTTTATTGTATGCGAAATGGATCGATGATCAGGGCACTCGTCTGGCGTCTGGGCGTGCAATTGGTTTGAATCGGATTGGATTGGATTGGATTCGTATTGGTTCCCCGCACAAATTCATTTATATTTATGATTTGTGAATTGGGTTTTATGATGATGTTATTTGTGGTCGGTCATACAATCTGACCGAACTATTACATTTTTACGGGCTGGCTAAAAGTGTGAATTTGCCACTTCATTTGGGAGCTTGTAAAGACATAAATTATGCCTGACTACGTGTGTGTGAGAGTGTCTAAATGTGTGTGTGGCGCCCTGGTAGCCACGGTTACTTAGCGCTTTTTATGGCCATGTGAATTGGGCGTTGCACATTCGAAAGTGTTGAGCATTAAAGTTCAACTGTGCAACTCTGCAACTGTGCGGCAACAACAACAGCAACGAATGCAACAGCAGAAAACTAAACGTTAGCCACAAGAGTCAACGTCAAAACAAAACAAACAAACAGACGGCATTAATGATGACTACAACTGGGGGTCGACTCTGCCGGCTACCACTGAGACTAAGAAGAGTGGCCAAAAAATATATTAATGACTTATCAAGGATAATTTGACAATGCGCAATAAATCAAACGGGGCGTGTGGTTTACTCGCTCTCTCTCTCTCTCTCTCACCTTCTATCTACTTGTTTTGCTCACTCTCTCACTCGGTGACGGTGACTGGTGACTGGTGACCGGTGACAGTGAGCATTGCCAGCACACAAAACTGAGCAACAAAACCAAACCCGAACCCATAGGTATGACTGCTCCACACAACGACAAACAGAACAGCACTGCGAAATGCGATGCTGATGCTTAATTTCTGGATAAGGAGACGGACGCACGCGTGGTGGCCAGCAAATTGGATGCCCAGCTGTGTAGCTGGAGACTGTGCCATAACTTAACACCTTCGTTGGAGTGCCAGCCTGGTATTGCACTCAAATGCAAAAGCAAAACGCCACACATGCTCAGCAGGGTTGCTCAAGCTAACAAAATTATTAAGTTCCTAAGTGGAAAATCAATTTAAAAACAATGAATATATTATATGGTTTTAAATCATTTTTAGCCTTTATAATATAATATAAGATTAGTTTTCTTAAAGTTATTGCACTGTGTACACATATACAAAAGTTACATTCGGGCAGTTTTAAAGTCATTTCTTAATTGTCTGAAGGCCATAATCAACGCATAAGTTGGTCATATTGGACCAGAGTGCATTGATTCTACATTATATTGTTCTTTGAATTAAATAAAATATAAGTTTCTCAGCCGAACTGTACGACCTTTGCGATAAGTTACTATTCTGTTCTGTATATTGTATATATTTATATTTTATTTAACAAGTGTTAAATTTTGCCTTTTTTATATTGTGCTCAGTATCTCGAAAACCTATTTCTATAGTTGTTCGAGCATGTGTAAGTGTATATTTTCTATAAAACTATGATTATGTTATAATTATTTATTATATATATAAAGTATTTATATTATGGAAGGATAAGCTTTCTGGAGCTATGGATAGGAGCTATGAATAGGTCAGTATTTTACCCATAAGTTTGACTGTAATTGGACTCCTAATGCTCTTTTTTAATGTCATATAAATTTGTTACGATTTTCAATTATATATAAATATAAATTTAAAAAAAAAAAAAAAATAATTATTCATTTTAACTCTTAAATAATATACATTATGATAAAATTGAACTAATTGATGTTTAGATATGCTTCTCACATTAATTTAATTAAAACATTTATAGCCTTGAGACACCCTACTAAGTAACCAAATTTGCACACGAACACACACCCATATACATATAAATATACATAAATACATATACACATATATAGTGACCGCAATGACACATGTGTGGGACATACATTTTTGTATATACTATATACAGTCGTAAGTATCTTTGCAGTTTGGTGATTTTTTGTTGCTGTTTGCTTTTGTTTTTGTACGCTTTTTTTGGGCTCATGCATAAAATATGATTGCGTTTCATTTGTATCTACGAGATTGAATTTCTCTTAGGCGCGAGCGAGTTTATGAGCTTGTCAATTTTCTTTTTATTTATTTATATATACATATATACATATCATACCTGGCCGCGGACCATATACCTCGGCGACGGAACGAGAATGGGAAGGCGAAGGCTAAGGCGAAGGGAAGGGGCAGCAGACTTGATTTCATAATAATAAGAATACAATATTGAAAGTGGTCTGTGGGCTGATCCCACTCGTGGCCGCCATCGCTCAGCTCTGCTCAGCTCGGCTCAGTTCAAGTTGGGCTGGCACATTGGGTTCTTGGTTGGGGCTATTGTTGTTGCCTACATCAAAGTGTACCGAAGCGTGGAGCTGCAATTGAAGCTGGAATTGGCGTCGGGGTTGCTGTTGTTGTTGTGTGTTGCTGTTGTG
The DNA here is from genome assembly GCA_035045345.1 of Drosophila hamatofila. Taxonomy (NCBI): domain Eukaryota; kingdom Metazoa; phylum Arthropoda; class Insecta; order Diptera; family Drosophilidae; genus Drosophila; species Drosophila hamatofila. The sequence continues at coordinate 30,029,166 of JAWNPA010000020.1, read as the reverse complement.
CTGTGTGTTGTGTTCTGTTGTGTTGTACGTAGCCTCACCTCACCTTAAGCTTGTAACATTTTATTGTAATTAAGAACATGTAAGTTGTAAAGAGGAGTCGTCGCTGTTTGTGTCGCATCGAATCGGGGCCCCACCTTATATGGTTGTCTCCTGTCTCGTGTCTCCTTCGCATTTGCAAATTTGTGGCGGCTGAAGTCAAGAGGGCGAGACAAAGTCAATTGCATTCTTAACCCTTTATGCTGATCAAGCAACAACAACTGCAGCAACAACAACAACAGCAACACAGCATCAGCGGCAACAAATAACAGTACAACTCTAATTAAAAATTAACACACTTCGATTTGGTGAACGAGCAGGAGGACGGCGACGGCAACAGCGACGGTGAGAGGGAGAGGCAGCAAAAAGAGAATTCGTTTAATCAGGCTAAAATGAAGTCTATTATGGCCAGGCCTGCCTCGCAGATTGGCTGCATGAGCAACGTATAAACAGCATCTCATTTGAAGTCATCATTAAAAACGACGAGCGATGCGCCAACATGCAGATACTCAGCCAGACGACACCGTTGACCGGTACCCACTCCGCTCATCGTTCCCACCGATCCGCGGCAATGCGGCTCCTCGGTTCGTCGACAAGGCGGCTGCGAACACGGCGCACACTTGAGGCCATGTAATCAACGTTTGCTTACTTCATTTAGCGTGCGGCAGAAGAAAAGCGAAACATGCATACAATCAGCGTTGCCCAGACAAATGAACGTGCAGCAGCAGTTGGATGCGGCAGCAGCAGGAGCAGAGCCAGGGAAGATGCCAATGCCAATGTGATGCCTATACCGATGGCCGATGGCCGATGGTCTCGTAGCTGGAGACCGTTTGCTGGAGCAGCCAGGCTGCGCTTGTTGCCAATGATGTATTTTTGATTTCGTATCTTATATTACCAACAACAAGCCACAGCTACAACACCACCACCACCAACAAGAACCACAACAACAACAACAACAACAGCGTTCAGTGAATGCCAAGTGTGACTCTGGGCAGCAGTTGCTGGTTGCTGTTTGCTGCTTGCTGTTTGTAGCTTGCTGCCCGGCTGCAGTCATCGTCACAACGGAGATCTCACAGCCCAGCCAAAAGCCAACAAAAGTTGATTTCGGAATTTTTATTTTTGATTGTGATGATTGTGCATTGAAATTTGATACATTTTGGCCTGAACGGCCTGGGATGCCAGGTAACTCGTTGTTGTTGCTGTTGTATGCAAAAATGTTGGCTAGTCGACAAGGCATTGGCTGAAACTACGACTAACAACAAGAAACAGGCAGGCAGACGTCCGACAGACAGACGGACGAAGCAGCAAGCAACATTAATAAGATTGGCATCTGCTGCTTGCAGTTCAAATGTAATTTCTCATAAACAAAAGTGGGCTGACTGGGTGTGGTGTGCTGTTTGCTTGTGGTGTATATGACTGTGTGTGTGCGTGTGTGTGTGTGTGTGATTGCCTGCGAGCTGCTTGCCAGTCCGATCCTGTTCCTTTTGCTCAGCAATTGTATGTGGCCATCGAGATAAATGCGCTGGCTTAAATGCTGGTGGGTGGGTGCTGCATGCTGCAAGTGGCAAGCGGATCTAGTAGCTGACTTCAGCTTGTTAGCTGTACCTGATCAGTTTTTCGATTGACAAGGCTGGAGTGAAAGTCAGGAGCAGTGCTTCCATTACTCGCATTGGCTTTAAGTCAGTCATAAAAAAATTCAATTTAATAATAATAGTTCGGAATGGAAACTCAATTTGTTTTTCAATCATTATTAATTATACAGTATTACATTTCTTTGTAGCGACCTAGTTTAAATTAAGAAAAGTTAGTACTGCTTATATTAGTTCTTGCATCATCTTGGTAAACAACCTTTTATATCTAGCTTGTCTACACACTGCTGTTACGGGTCATTTCGAAGCCATAAATTTAGCCTGTATACTAATAACATTAACATAGCATTAACATAACATTAACATAACAGTAAAGGCTAACATCTCTGCCTTACTAATTTGAACTATGCATCCTACGACATCTAAAAAGGCAAGATAGTGCCTGATTTGTGATTTCATTATGTATGCTTTTCTAGAGATTGGCAAATGCTAAAGTTCGTGAAGATCGCATGATTGCATAGAAATAGAGAGGTGGTTATATATTACACATGTTTATAAAAGTTCTTCTACTTAAAATGGCCAAAACATATTTTAAATAATAAGGTCAAAGACATCTCTACGTGAATATATTTAAATATGTATATATATATATATATATATATATATATATATATATATATATATATATATATATATATATATATATATATATATATATATATATATATATATTATCTATAATATATATATATATATCCTCAGTCTCTCTTTGTTCTTCTATCGATATTCCCCTCTGTCGATTTCTCTCCCCCATCGATTTCTCTCTTTATCGATCTCACTATCGATCTCTCTTTAACGATATTTCTTTCTTTATCACTCTCTCTCTCTCTATCAATCTCTCTCTCTCTCCCTCTTTCCCTCTTGTTTATAGCTCAAGAACAACGTTTAAAACGTTTTAAGTACATTGAATATAATTTTATTTATATATATAATATAAATTGATTATATTATTATATATTCATATATATTATATTATTATTATTATGTTTTAAGTACATTGAATATAATTTTATTTATATATATAATATAAATTGATTATATTATTATATATTCATATATATTATATTATTATTATTATGTTTTATTATTATATTAGTATGTAACTGTTTAGTGAAGCTTATTGAACTGTATCTTAACTGAGCTTTCAAATAAATCATTTCTCAATTTTGTAATTGCGCTTTGCCAGAAATGTCGAACTGTTTGTACACATGTTTGCATACATATTTGGTCTTTGTCCAGGGTAGAGTGTGTTTTATTTCATTCAGATCATGTGGCGTATATGTGTGATAGATCTCTTCAGCTTATTGCGTGACCCACATAAATACCACACTCTATGTAATATGCGCCACTTGAAAATGACTTCCCTTAGCCCGTTATATATGTATGAGATTCGAGGCAGCCATAAATATTTTACATACTTAGATGTAAATATGTATGTGCACATGTGCGTATCGGAACAGAAATTTAAGTTCTTCAGCTTGAAAATCTAAGAAACACCATCGCCTATCGCTAACGCTTCAAACACAATGCCTAACAGATCCCTAAGAGTTCAGACTCGGAGTCGGAGTCAAAGTCGAAGACGGAGGCGGAGGCGGAGGCGGAGATGATTCGTGGCTCTACCCTCAGCTGCTTATGCTAATTCTGCTCCCCTCTTAACGGCAAGAGAAATTCCAAAAATTAAAATCTGTTTTTCCTGTATGCCATACGATATGGTTGTGGCTGTGGTGTGGTTGTGACTGTGGTTGTGGATATGGATATGGATACGCATGGACACAATGCGCTTGTACAATATTTTCAACACAATATGAACTAAGAGAATAAATCAAATTGATTAAATTCGAACAGAGCAGACAGAGCAGAATGATGTGGAGAGCTCTAAGCATTACATAGAATAGAAAATAAAAAGAAGTCGAAGATGAGGCAGCAGACTAAAGCTGGACAATAGGCATGGCCGTTAAGCTGAACTCTCATTTAAATAATAAACCACTAAAAACCTTGGGGAAACAGCAGAAATAACACAGGCAATTTAAATAGAAAACCGTTCGCAGCATTCAAACAAAGTAGACGAAAAAGTAAACCATTAAAAATTACTACTAATGTGCACCTTACACAAAGGGCCCCCACAACTGTGGCTATGGTCTATGGTCTATGGTCGGGATCGGATTGGATCGCAATGTTTGAATGGGGACAAAAGCGCCCCACAACAAAGTCACGAGCATCGACTGGGCTAATGTCTAATAAGTGAGACCAGCTCAGCCGGGCCCCAGACAGACATCTGTACGACCCACTGCGGCGACAGCGCATTAAAATAAACGAGACCCAATTCATCTTCGGACCTTTTTTGTGAAGCCGCCAACCGCCAGTTGCCAGTTGCCCGTTGCCAGTTGCCAGAGTCTGCATCTGACTCTGTGTTAGCCTTAGTGTCAGCTTCAACGTCACTATAGTCGATGTCGTCGTCGTCGTCGTCTTCGGCGGCGTCGTCATTGGCAGTGGCAGCTCGACATGGTCCGAGAACATAAATTGCAAAACGAGCTAGCGCAGAACTAAAACCACTTTACTTAATGAGCATCAAATATCTGCTTGCCACAATTCTCGATACAAATCTATTATTTAGGAGCTGCTTTGTAACTGCTGCACTAACATTTCAATTAATATACCGCTCGCTCCCACCCGACGCTGCCCGACACCACCACCGTGCACGCACCGCCCCGCACTCGAACACGCAGCACTCCCACGACCACGACCATTCCACAAAGAGAGTCGGAACAATGGCCAAGTATAATCACTTTGTTTGCACCTTTGGGAATAACCAGTGACAGACGCCGTCGCATGAGTGGAGCAATGAGCTGCTTGGCTCCGACCATTCGGTAGCAGCTACAACTAGCTGAAGCCGGGCGCAGGATGCCACGCGCTGCCACGAAAGTGGCCCACAGCAAGCCCGATGGGCAGTGGGGCATGCAGCTAAACCACAACCACAACAACAGAAGACAGCGCGAATTGCATTTATGAAAATGAGCTGAAGCTCTGCGCCGTGCAATTTGTTAACGAGACAATTGACCAAATGTTGCCCAGAACAAAGACCGACATGATTGTTGAAAAGAACTGCATACGTGCACCACTCGACGACCCTGATATATAAAACAAATTACTACTAGTGCAAGATGTTATCTTCAGTAGCGCTCAGACTGATTATAGAATAAGATATTCATTTTAATGAGAATTGTGTAAGGTGTCAGGTGGGTTTTAAGAAATTTCCATTAAAATCCGTGACCTGTTGTATTGTTAGCTGTTTCTAATAAGTGAGTATATTGCGGATAAAATACGTCGACGTTGACAATCCACTGCAGTCTATGATAAAAGCAAATGGATCTGATGGAAGATGACTTGTAAAGTACACGATGCTGATCATCCTTTGCTAGCAATTCAAGTAAAGGGTGTTGTTGAAGAGTCGCGATATGAGAGTCTACCAATATGGGATATTCGGAAATTACAAAATTGAATTATATTTAATTTAAATAGTTTTTACTAACAATTTTTAAAAATAAAATATTTTTTGTATTATTGACTTTTATTAGATTTTATTTTATAATTGAGTTTCATTAAAGAAATCTGACCATTTAAAAATATCCAAAAGCAAAGATAGTTTATAAAGGTTTTTTTTAATACCATTAGTATTCTCAAGCATCTGTATAACACATTCAATATAAAATCTTACAGTTCAATTGAAGTTTTTAAGAAGGAGAGAGTGATGAATGGAATACCCATTTTCAACATAAAATATCATTACACAATACTATGATAAGTATTCGCATTTAACACATAGTTTAGTCACACTTTTAAGCTTTTAGCTTTATTTGTCTCTTGTGCCTGGTCATGTGTCTTGCTTTGCTACATAATCGAATATAAAAGTCACTAATATATGTAAAATATCTAAATAAGTTAATACTTATAATATAATCAAATTTATAGTTTTCAAAAGAGAGATAAAGACGGTAAAAAGCTGTACATTTAAAAGTCAGAGTCTATTTCACCATTTATACTAAACTTTTTAAAAGTAAGATGAGCTATTGTTACATGATGGCCTAAGCCAATAAGCCTGAAAACAATGCTAATTTTGGTCATTTTTATTAAAGATCTATTCTAGTATTAAGAAGTATATAATTTAAAAAGTCAGATAAATTAATTACATATTTATCACATATATAATGCATTTAATTATATAAATTCATTTTCTTTCGTACAGATAAAACAAATAATTGACAATTGAATGAGATTGGAAAGTGATCGTTAGGCCATGTCAAACATTTTGCTTGGCTGAGAGTATTGACAAAGCCAATTCAAATCCCTAAATGTGGCTTTAAGTCAACAAACTATGCGGCTCAGCTACTTAGGCACCATTTGTAGCCGAAAGAGCTTTCAACTGCCAAAGACAAACCGATGGCAATTGGCAATTGGCATTTGGCAATTGGGAAATGGGGAATGGGGAAATGGTAAATGGCGGACAACGGGAACAACAATAACAATATCAATGTGAGCTACTAGAGCGTCAGCGCGAAGCGATAATAAAAGTGAAATTAACAATCAGCGAGCGCTTTACGGTTGACATTTCACATGACAGGTTAGTAATGCGATTTAGCAGGATAAAGGACAGCCGCAGGCTGGCCAACCAGACAATCAGCCCAACAGCCAAACAGGCCAACAGCCAACAGCAAACCAGCCAACCAGCGAATCAGCCAAAGCAGCTGCGATGCCAGGCAGCTCTCATGGTCTCGTGGTCTCTCCGGCTGTGTCAGTGCACATTCAGTGCGAGTAGTGCAACAAAATCGCAAAACATTCGCCTTTGCTCCGGCTTGTTGTTGCCGTTGCCGTTGCCGTTGCCGTTGCCGGTCGCCGGTGTCGATGTCGTTGTTGTTGCTGTTGGCGTTGTCGGTGTCGATGTCCATGGCAACCGCACCAAATGGTTTTGTGAAGAGAAAGTTAATTAAAATAATGAGTTTTCGTGCAAATGTTACGAGCTGTGCACCATTCGTTGTGTTGATGAATGTCTGGCCTGTCAAATAAGGCAGACGTCCACCAACGAACCAGCCCGACTGCGGCTCCAATCCAAACCAATCCAAGCTGAGCCCAGGCGAGCCGAGCCGAGCAGAGCAGACAGCCTGTTGTCTTATGCATGCACATTCAAATATTCTCATAATATGTTATATAATATATGTAATAATGCACTTTTAATTAAATGCAGCTCTCGCTCGCCTCGTTCGCCAGCATTTAAATCGACATTTCAAATGTTTGCCATTTGCCCGTTCATCCAATTTGCATATTTGCCTAGTTTGCGTTTTGGGTTTTGGGTTTTCGGCTTCTGGCTTGGGGCTTTGTGTTTTGGGGCCTCATCACTGCGGCGGCCAGTGGGCATTAGTAATAAGCAAATTGATTTCAAATTGTCAGCATTACGTGGCCAGCAAATTAGATTTTGTGTGCTTCACTTATCAATATTAGATAAGTGGATGATTAGGTTTGGAGACGACATTTTAATTGCAGCTTGCATAATTGCAGGCATTTTAAATAATAGAACTTGAGGCACGCGTGTTGGGAATAACTTTAGCTTCTCTGTAAATTTTATTCAATATAAATTTGATGAGATCAACTATTAATGAACTTCATTTGTGTGTGTAAGTATGAATTAACGAAAATAGTATTTAATCAGCTGTGATTGAATTGGTTTGGACAAATTGTGGTTCATATTCGACTTATTCTAAATAGAGGGTTTCAACTTTTTATTCAATATTTGCAAAGGAACAGCAATTTAATTTGACAATTATATTTAAAAGTTATTTTATATATACAAATTATAGTAAAAAGAGCTCTGGAGACTAACCTATCTCACTCACTCAAGAAGTGAAGGAAGTATATTGGTTGTCTGCAATGTCCGTCCTGTTGTCCGGGGAAAGCAAACAGCTTTGTCGTTATTGAAGCTAGAGCCTAGATGTTTTTAATAAGTACGCGCGGTTAACCTCCCGCCCAACTGAGATCTCAAAAATACTATAATTTTAATAGGTGGTGACTTAAAATGTTTAATATATTTTTACATTTTCAACCCAAGATCACAAATATATAGTGGATATATCTACTCTCATGTGGCGTGGTAAAAAGCGTAACACTGTATTTTCCAAAGGTGTATGAGAAGAATTCAAAATTGAAGAACTATTTGTAGCTATTATTATTACTGTTGACTTAGTCTGTCGATCTGCCTCTTTGGAACGAAGCAAAAATATTAATACATTTTTGTAAGGGACAGCTGAGCTACTTCAGATTCTTCAATGACTTTTTGAAAAACGTTCAACCGGTTTCAGATCGTGAATGGGTATCATACAGTCAGTAGCGCCCTACTGCAACATTCTGCCTTGTATCTTAAACTTCTACAATCGCCGTTATTCATTTATTTAGGGTCAATGCATATGACTATATCATGTCAATTAAACACCCAATATCAAATAAATACCATGTACTCGAAGCTTTCGCCACCTCACCAATCGCTTACTTTGCTTTACAGGTATCCACGTCCTCTTCACCTTATTAAATCAGCATAAACTAGCAGTTGAGCCCGTTTACTGGAATCCGTGAGTAAAGATAGAAATCGTTTGTAATTATGCATCAAATTAGAAAACGAAACATTAAAATTAATTTTTAAAAGGGTTTAAGTTGGCTGTTAAGATAAAATTAGAGAACTCTTCTTAATCATAAGAGATTCCAATTTGAGATAAAATTTTACACAAGTTTTTATTTTTAAGCCTTTAATATAACATTTGCATAACATTATACATAAGTTATACAAATTAAACACAAATTATTTCTGAAATGTGTGATCAGCACACAAATCTCCATATCGAAAAAGTAGTTTCTAGCCCTAAACGATTTCTTGTTATGTTCACAGACGAGAGGTCATAGTAGAGAGAATCAACAGGCATTACGTGGCTTGATCAATGTGAAATTTGTGTCATATTTATGCCCTTCAATCACAGCACATAATTTTTATGTGCACCTGTTGCCCATTTATAGGTAACAGAATATGAACCATTCCATATATTAATAATAATTTTCAATATATATTTCATAACTTATTCAATATCCACCCGATAGAAACTCACCAATCAATTTGTTATGTCAAGTTCCTTCCGCGTCGTGCATCATTAAATCAGTGTAGTTTTAGCTAGGAACCATTTGTTGGACTTATTTTGTCATCCAATTGCCGAATAGGCAGATTTTAAGTTTGAGCCAAATGTTTATGAATTGTACCACTGTGCTGACAAGTGCAGCTGTCAAAATTTGCAACAGAGAGCACCGTTTGTTGCCAAAACATAAACATGTCAACTGTGAGAGTGGTTAACAGAGAGCGGACACGCACCAGCGAGAGGACGACAGACCGAGAGAGGGATTCACACACTCCGCGAGAGCCATGTAGAGAGAGCGAGCGAGCGAGCGAGTGAGCGAACGAGTGAGAGCCTTTTAAACTAAAACACTACGGTACTACATCTGCGGGTGAAGGGTGTCTAATATGGATGAGAGAGGAAGAGGCTGAGCGGGGTGGAGGATGGGGGACGATGGCTGGCGGCAGGCTACGCGACTTTTTCTTGCTTGCGCGCGCCTTTTACACATCCAAGTCCAACACTTTCAATGGCCAAATCTTAGCTCCATGCCCACATGGCACCCACAGGGCCAGCAGCCCTTAAAGCAGCCGCCTCCAGCCTGCCGCGAACCGCTTCAAATCTAATGCCACAGAGATGCGACGTGGGCTCAGCACCTGGACGCGAACGCGACGACAACGTTGGCAACGTGGCGGCTACGATGGTAACAATAACAGCAAGAACGGGTCCAATGCGTCGCCCTAACATGGCCGGCGTCCCAGCCCTGCCGACGACGACGACAACAACAACGACGGCCGACAGGCGACAGACGACAGGCACCAAAAATTTTCTAATTTCGCGACAGGTTCGATTTTGCGGAGAGCAGCGGGAGCTGTATTTATTTATTTTTGCAGTGGTTCACAAATAGTGTTTCATTTTGGGGCCAATTAACGCGTTTGCCTATTTACACATTCGCTTGGGTTGATTAGAAAAATTTAGAAAAATAGCTGCGTGTGAGTTTTTGTAATGCGGTGCCACAACAAAAAATTGGCTGACTGTTCACTCGCGTCGCGTCGCGTTTGTCAAAGAGCAGAGAAGCGAGCGACAAAAGCCAAAATCTCGCATCTCACAGCGAACCAACACCAAACCGGGGGCACACACAGCAAAACAGGCAGCCAGCCAGCCACACAAGGACCAAACGTTGCCGCCATCGAACGTACCAAAAGCAGCAGCAGCAGCAGTGCCAACAGCAGCAACAACAACAGTGAGGCAATTGCAAAAACAGAAAGGAGAAAGAAAAAAAAAAAAACAGAAAAAAGTGAAGTGAGCATCAAAGCGCACGGGCCAGAATAGTTTTCAACCCGACCAGTTCAGCCGCCCAGCCACCCAGCCACCGAGCCACCCAAGCAGCCCATCAGCATCGCTTGAGTATCATGTACAATGCGATGCACGGCCCAACCCCCAAATAACCCCTCGACGGTGGGCAACTCTTCAATTGCTGCTGCGTCTAAAAACCGAAAACAATAAAAAGCTCCAACTAGAGCTTCGGCCATAGCGACGCAAGCAAATGCACTACAAATTGAACATGTGTAAGGAAATGGATATAAAAGAGAAAACATTTATTCCAGATAGGATGCAAAATTGAATAGGAAAGATATTGAATTCGTGGGAAATGTTGAGTACTTGAAATAGCTGTGAAAAAAGTCTGAAATAATAAAATGTATAATTTAAAAAACTGTAAATGAAATTAATATTTATATACATTTATTTTATTCCCAAATGAACTATCGAAAATATCTAAAAATAGCTCAAATATTATTAATATAAAAGAGAAAATATTCATATTAGATAGAATAGAAAATGAGATTAATTAGATTGCAGTATAAGAACGTCTGAAATCGTAGCAGATTAAATATATTTTTTATTTTTATTATTTTTTAAACATTTTGAAGTGAACGACCAATAGAAATATTAATATATTATATCAATTATTATATCAAAACAGTTAAAATCTGATTAATAGTATTATTATTAATATGATAGAGAATATATGCATCGAATATCTATTTATGTAGGATATAAAATGGAATACAAAAAAAAAATTCTAGACTAATATGAAAAATACTTAATATTGTAGTCTGAAAGAAAGACTGAAATGGTACCAGATAAAATATATTGTTCATTAATATTTAACTCTTTTACTTCACATATAATTTTAAAAAAAGCTAACAATAATATTTAAAAATAGCTTAAACATGTTATGATTCATATCATTATTATTAATATTAAGAGCTTTGCTGACATAAATAATGAATACACATAAGTCTAATCTAACAAGGTGAGTAGCATGTTTGTTTAGCCAGGCCATATGCTCTATTGGAATGTGGTCTAGAGTCAAACGAAAAAATGCCAAAGCACGCGTTGACACTTTGCGCTCAACACTCACACGCACACACTTAAACCTACACACACACACACACACACAGACGCATAGAGATGGCAGGATACAGCTTTGCTCTCCTGTACTCTTGCACTCTGGAGAGTATGCTCGGGGCCATTGGCAACGTGTGTCCTGCAGCCTGGAGCACCAGAAGCAGCAGCAGCAGCTGGAGCTGGAGCTGAAGCTGAAGTCAGCATGCTGTCATTGTAAACAAAGGATATGGCGACGCTCTCAGGGATGCTAAGGGAGAAGCAGATGCTCTCTGGATGCTGAACCGCGCTCACTGCGCAGCGCTCCATGCTCCACAGGCCAAAGCTGATGCTGGAGCTTTCGCGAACGTGCGCGAAAAGGAAAGCTGTCGCCATCGACGTCAGAGCCTATCGATTTTTGTGCTGCCAATGCGCATGCAGGAGAGAGCTGCATTTTGACAGCTGTCAACGCGTCAGCGATAACACTTTTGGGGCCCAAAGACCGGCAGCGCGGCCAACTGACAGGCGGGCAGGCAGGTAGCCCAGGTAGTAAACAAATTGAAATGCAAAATGCAAGCGGCCAAGTGAACGACACGCGTTCATTTATCAAGTGTCCATCGGGCGGGCTCATCAGTTGATAAGCCGGCGCTCGAGCTTGGATCGCGCCATGGCAATTAAACAATGTCACAAAATATTTAGCTGGCAAATAAATGTCACATCGGACAGCAGCAACGTCGCCCTGGATGAGCTAAATAACATGGAAATTAATGACCAGCCGACTCAATGCGCAGACACATATGTATGTACATCAGCTCAGCTCAGCTTGCCATCAGGCCGTGTATGAGAATTTGATAATTTAATTAGAGTGCCAGCCAGATGGTTGACCAATTGCTTGTAAGAATGCGTTTCGGCCCACCCAACTAAGCGAGGGGCAGCACCTTCTATTCCATATTCCATTCATGCCCATAACACGCACACGGCCAAGAGGACTTGGCAGGCGTTACAAAAGGAATTTTCATAATTAAGCAATTACCCATTTTCGTATTCTCGCATTTGGTCCTCACTGCTATACATGTGTGTGTGTGTGTGTGTGTGTGTGTGTGTGTGTGTGTGTGTGTGTGTTGTGTGGGCGTTGCGGTCACTTAGCTGACCAGCTCTCCATTTATTCTCATTTCACAAATGTCATAACTGCTTTCTGGGTCGGCCCCAGCGAGATCGGCTGGCTACGCTACGCAACGCAACGCAACGCATTTCCTAACGAAGATGAATTGGTTTTTTATTCAAATTTAATTTATGCTAGGCCAAAATATAAACAGCACCACGCTTAGAGCACCACAGCCCACACGCAGCAACCAACCCAGGGCAGCTCAGCCCAGCCCATCTCAGCCTGACGTAGAGCAGGCCAGAAAAGGCCACGCTAGTCTTGCCGTTATAGATATTTCCATGTTCGGGCCCATTAAAATCGCCAAAAACAATTGAGACACGTGATTTTAGTGGCTCTCTCTGTCTCCTTGTCTGTCTCTTAATATGCGTGTCAGCCACTCATAAGACAAACTGGCCTTTGGGCCGAGTGCCAGGCTGATGTCAACTAAATATCATCACCTGGCCGGCCGAGCCTACGAGCTGATGGCATTGCTCTGATAACTGCCATTGGCGACATGGTGCTTTCTGGTTATTTGTTAGGTGCAAAAAAATTATGTCTGCCTTCTGTTCGAGCAGCGCGAATTCATCACAACAAACTACACATTCATATCTGTACACTGATTATGATCTACAAGCATGTAAGGAGTGGGTGTTCCGGCCAAATACTTGATAGCTCAATTCCATTTAATATATGGCGTGACATACGCAATGCGGGCCATCAAGTGACCCATCGAGCTACACTTGAGGGGAAATTTATTAAATTACATGAACACGTTTAATTTGTTAACGAAAATAAAACGATTCATTAGCTGACGAGTATAAATAAAATGTAAGTTAGAAAATTTCTAAACACTCTCTGATTTATTCATGACCTTATTAACTAAAAACTGAGAAGTTTATTATGTAAAAAAATAATAAAAATCTTTTAATAAAATATGTAATTGTTTTCATATAATGGAAAATATATCTCAATATTATTATATTGGACATGCTTTACTGTTATGCTCTTTTTCTGTCAGTGGGGAGAAATGTTAATGAGATTTGTTTTTTTGAATATATCATCAAAAATTACCTTGAAATTTAACGAATATGCCACAATGGTTAGCTGCCAAGTAATTGGGGTGGGCTTAAAGCTATTTTATTCTCCTTTTCAAGCATTTTAAAAAATATTTATTCACTTACAATAATTAAGAAAATATACTTCTTAAATTTCCGTGCTAAATAATAAACTAATAAACTACAGATATAATAGGCTTTGTGCTTGAGTATATCAGTTTGTGTTTACTACATTTTTGTCGATTAATAAAAAAAATGATAAATTAGTTAAATCAAAAGAAATAAATAATTATATTATTGAGATACATTTCTTTCGTAATTTCTATAAGCCATATAAATTCAATGATTTTTTTATACTTTTTGTTGACATTCGATTCGTCAACGTATTAAGTTAAATTAATAAACAAAAATAATATTAATAAACAAATTTAAATTAAATCAATAAGCAAAAAAGAGAATAATAAATAATTTCCTCTGTCAAATATGATAAAAACAATCGTTTATAATTTGGAATTAAACTAAAAATAAAACAGGAAATTTCAGCTCAGTTAAATGCCTTGTTTATTGAACATTTTGGTTAAATTTTTAATTCAAATTAACGCGATAATGTTTAAATTATGAAATTTTAAATTTAATGTTATATTATTATTAATTATATAATTGAACAATTTTATATTTTATTCCGACCATTAGCTGTTACCGTCATATAAATTAATAGATATACTTGATGCTGTCGAAAGTAATAATATATTCTCGTCATTTTATTAGAGCCATAGACTATGCTGAGCTTATTTGTATTCAATTTGCCATTATTGCAGACAAGTGACGCTTCCCGGCAAACATATTACAATCAATTCCCACGCCAAATGCCTGACTAATCTCGCATTAAGTACTCGACAGCCAACCATCTTGCTGCTGCTCCTGCGCACCTGAGCCACCTGGTCGGTGGGCAGATCGGTGGGACGTCGGCTAATAATTACCGACTAAACAATCACTGCATTCATGTGGCGCTGCTGTCGTCATTGACATAATGCGACAATGCGAATGCGACAACGTCATGGGCACGTAACTACACACATATATAGAGCGGTTGGAGATAGCTGCCAGATAGCTAGATATCAAAGGGTACCACGCTCCCCTCCCCTCTCCGCATAGCTAGCCTAAAACGCTCGCATTGTATAAATAGCTGCGCTGCGCTGCGCTGCCAAGATAACAAAATTACTGCGTACTAAACATTTTGTTCAGATATTGTGATAAAAATGTGCGGTGGCGGTGGCGGTGGCAAGCATGGTGAGCAGCCGCTGGAAGAGCGTATATGGTTTCAAAATAGTACAACAACTGAGATTTACGAGCCCGAAGCTAGACCCAGAGCCGGAGTCGGTGCCGGTGCCGGTCCCGGTGCCAGTGCCGGCCGCAAATCTGTCACCGGGCTGAGCCGCACGGCAAACACGAAAATATTTGAGTTGCTTCAGTTTCAGTTTCAGTTTTTCAATGCACATATTTGCCTAGTGCCAGCACAGTAGCGATAAAATGTTAACTCGACGATTAGCGACGTTGCCAGGCAATTGTTTATGGTGGTCCGAGTACTCGAACTCTAACCAAAAGGAAAAAGCAGCACAGCAACTGGAAACGGGCGACGGGCAACGGGCAACGGGCAACCAACAAAGTTGGCGATGCAGTGGGCAAACAATTGCAGTCTCTTTTGGATTTCGGTCTGATAAGATTGCTGGCAAGCTGAAGACGTGCTCTGATAGCCTTTGGCAGCGACCGAAATTCATAAATTACAAATCATTACGGCAACGGCGACATGAACGACGCCATGGACGACAAACAGTTGGTTTGGTTCGGAACGTTTCGGTTTTGGGTTCCACATAGCCGGCGGCATCATCAACTGGTGCCTCGATGGTGGTGCCTCATAATGCAAGCCAATTTTTGACATGTACATGAATTAGATTTTAAAAACTCGTCCGCTTGCAATTGCAGGACTGGAGCCCCGAGGAGCCACAAGCTGGCGGCAACCTGCCGGTAAATGAGTTTGCTTGTAAAACTTGCGATGAAACGCAGCAGATAAGCGGAGACTGAGGCTGAGACTGAGATAGAAAGAGCTAAGGCTAAGGAGGAGATTGGCGAATGGGTAGGGGAAAGCAGCGGAGGGACGTGGGAAGAGGGAAGAGGACTGCCCAAAGGGGAAGCCATAAAAAGGGTAGTATAACGATTAATTTTTTTCACGTTGACATTTTAGCTTAATTGCACTTCAATAATCCCGAAAAAAGCTAAAGCAAAAAGGCAAAAATGCGTAAAAGGGCATGAAAAGCGGCAGCCGCGGCAAAGACTACGAGGCACATACAATTTTAATCCCACGGATATTTGCTGCATAAGCACTACAGCTCACAAAAGACAGAGAGGGAGAACGAGACAGAAAGAATAAGAGAGAGAGAGAGAGAAAGAGAGAGAAAAAACAGAAACAGAAACAGAAACCCCGAGCTACATTGTCAGCAGAAACAGCAGCCAACGCACCGCATGGAGCAGCAAGTGGGCCAGCCCACGAGTAGCCGACAAGCCAGCGACTGGACGGCAGTCGACAGACAGACAGACCAAGCGACGGACTGACCGACAGACAGACAAATCGACCAAGCGACCAACCGACCCCAGAAGCGTCCAAAAGCGGGCAAAAGCGGCCTGCTACCAAAGTTGACAAGAAGTAAAATGTCCGACGGACTAATTGGCTTAAACGCTGGCAAAATTTATTTAAGCACATTAGTGGGATTTGGTTTTTGCCATACGCCGTGCGCTCTGTGCCCTCATATATGTATGTACTTGAGCAACTGTCCATCCACTCTGCCTCCTCTTGGCTCTCATGCCCTGCCTCGCCCCGCCCTGCGCTCCTCCTCCCTAAGCCTTTTTGGCATCTGATCTACTTGCCTTTCGGTAATGTGGAATTGATTGAACCTCTTTGCTGCGGCAACGGCTTATTCAGATGCGTGGGCCATACATATGTACTCCGCAGACAGTTGTAATGTAGGTGAATAGCACAGCCACATAAGCCATGATCCGACAACAGAACACTAATGCTAATAAGCCTACATGAGGTGGTAGTATTATGTGGAAACATTGACAAATATTTCTGTTAAAATTAAAATTTTTATTTTATATAGTATTCGATATCCAAAATAATATTTCAATTATCTTCATTATTTACATAAAGACTTTTGGAGGTAGACAAATTTGGTTAAATAAAGGCTTATTGTTATTATTATTATGAATATTTGTATAGATGAAGAAGTGAAACAAATATATACTATGTATATTTGTACATTAAAATATCGTCCACTGACATCTAGAAAGAATAACCTGGGAATCAAAGAATGATCCTGTTCTTCGATATTTGCTGCTACTTTGATAAACGTCATGAAATATTTCAAAATTAAAATTACAAATTATATAATAGAATATAAGAATTACTTACAAACTGTAATTAAGAATATTTAACATTCATTACAATACTTTTCAAGTATTGTAATACTTCATCTTTACTAATTATAATAGACACTATTTAGTTTTAAATTTATTCATTTTCGATTAGATAATGTGGATAGGATAAGAGCTGAAAAGAAAGTATTTCTATACTTCCAACTTGATTTTTATTTCACATTTCCATTTTTTATTATATTATATGCTTTTATTACAACAATGTGTTAAGGAAACTAAACTGAAAGCAAATTACATATTTTATATTAAATCATAATATTGATATGAAATAAAATACCGAATTATCAAGTAAAGTTGCTTACTATTAATTATATGATATCAATTATATTGCTGTTGACTTCACTTGAGCAATTAATACACATAAACATGTTTACGTTCATATCGATTTTGGTCTAGCTAAATGGTAAATATTTAATTATATATCACACTAGAAGTATAACATGGAAATATAATAACCAAACGCAAATCATGGGTGACAAAACTAAAGAGAAATAAATAAAGTATCTTAAAGAATTAGTAAAGCTCGAAAATTCATGACTTCTTAGTTAAAGCAATATTTTGGTATCAATATAACTCGGCTATCTTACGTTTAAAATACTTTATGCCTTCATATCTATTTTGGACTGTTCAACTTGGCTCATTTATCACACATTGAGTGCAGCCAACACGGTACAAAACGTGAAACGTGGTAAATTGTCACATCCACTTACTGAGACAAATTCTAATTTTTATTTATCTACCTTTTATTTAATTAGCTTGATTCAGGAGAGGAGCAACACGATTTGCCCACTAATTAAGCAAATAAATAATTGAGTGGGTCGATGGCAGAGTGCAAAGTGAAAACGTACCCAACAGATACACAGCTGCCAGAATCAAATAAATATTTAATAGAGCCAAAGCGCAAGCATTTTACATATTAAATTTTAAATTCGTAAATGCTTCAGACTGTATCCAATAGATGTGCCCTGTGCTCTGCTCTGCTTTGCTCCCAGAACCGCCTTCTGCTCAAGTAAGCCCCAGCAGACAAAGGCGAATTGTAGATTTTGATCTATTGCCTAGGCTAAATACAGTAAAGCCCCCACACAAATAAATCCAATTTTAGACGACAGCCACACAAACGAAAATGAAATCGAAATCGAAATCCAAATCGGAATCGTCGCATCGATACAAAAGAAATTAAAAACAGCAACAAATTTCTCACGCTGCCTGCTCGACTTTTATTTTTCTCTACTTGTAAAATGTACAATGTGTGTGTGTGTGTGTTTGTGTGTGTATCTCGACCCCGAAATGACTTTCACCGTGCCCTATCCCTGTTCGTACGAGTGAGTGTGTGTATACATTTCACACCCTCAAAAATAGAAATTATCTTGGTGCATTTACGCAAGTTTTAATGCTATTAGTTCCATCTTAAAATCCCAGCCCCGTCTACGTCTCCGACTCTCTGTCTCTTCGTCTCTGTCTCTGGCTCTGCCTCTGCCTCTGCCTCTGTCCCCTTCTCCACCTCCTTCGGCCATTGCCTGACATTTGAAGTGAACCAAATTGTCTGTTTCTCTGGCTGGCTGTGTGTCCTTTGCCTTTGCCCTTGCCTTTTATTTCCATTCTATTTTCTATACTATACTTCCATTTCTATATTGTTGCAGCCTTATACATATATACATAGAAATATATACATATATATTGTACGCGTCGCGTTGCACTCAACGTAGATGCCCTGGACGCAATTTTGTTGGTAATAAATCACCTAAAGTCGACATTAAATCTTTCTCTTTTCTTCTTTTTCTTTTATTTTCTGTTTTCCTGCCACTCTCCTGCGTTTGCTTTCATTTTGTTGCTCTTTCTTCGCACTGACTTTCACACAAGCCGGCGACAATCCGGGCACATTGCACATGTCTCTAGATTACTGAGGAGGTCTGAGGGTCGGATGGGTAGGATATGCTTAGTTATATCCATCCAGGACGATCTATAGATATTATGTAAATCTGTAAAAATAAACACATTTCCGCAGCTTAGGGTGAATTCGAATTTGAAATGGAAACAGTCGCGGTCGGGGCCTGCCAGCGAAAAATTATCAATTTCAATAGGCCACATTCAGTTGGACAAGCCAAGCAGAAAATGTTGAATTTCCGCAGGCAGCCATGGCAATAGCCATAGCTACAACAAATGGCAAACGGCAGCACATTAACACTTTACAAACAATGGCCAAAGTGGCATCCATCAAATGCAGCAGCCAGCAGCCATCAGGCAGCCACCCCACATGATCCATGGAGCCGCATCGAGGCAAGCCGAGCCAAGGCGAGTCGAGTCGAGCTACAGCCACTGGCCTTGCTTCGGGCTGTCACAGATCTGTCAGAGAAGCGAGACTGTGAACAATCGCAGGAAGTTCAAGCAACAACAACAAAAATAACAGCTACAACAACAGCCTGGCTGGCTCAGCAGCTCCTTGGCCCCGGACCCGGACTCGGACCCGGACCCAGCCCCGACCCCGGCATTTGAATTAAAGTGCCAGCAACAAAAACAACAAACAATTTCGCGCTTGAAAGGATAAATAAAAGAGGCAGCAAACAGAACATGCGTTAAACTAATAATTGTCAGAAAAGTCAAAGTCAATTTCGATTTTTTGTCCGCTAATGTAGCAGCTGAGCAGAAGCCGAGTGTGGCAAGGGGTAAAGACATATAAATATGCAGGATAATCGTATATGGGTAAACCTGACTTGTCTCCCGATTCCTGTTGATGACGATGATGACGATGACGACGAGTTACGCGGCTCAATGTCAGACTAAGACCACCACCACCGTCACCGTCACCATCACCATCACCATCACCATCACCATCGACAACAAACAGGCAGAATTGGGACTGCATTGTCAACTGTTTTGTTATTAGTAATTCGCATTCGTAACCGAGTCCTTTTGGCCAAGCCGCCCCTTGGCAGCGATCTCAATCAAATGTCGCACATTGTGTTTGTTGTGCATTTGACATTCATGCGCTCTGCTGCTTGTCTGTCAACAATTAGCACGCTATTCATCACGGTGTTGACTTTCTGGGTGCCGGCAAGAAGGGTCAGCCTCATCCTGCGCTTACGCACACATCCGTATCCGCATCCGCATCTGCGCCCTTGCAATGTGTGATCATCTGTCGGTTGACGGATGATGCGGTTTCCTTAGCTCAAATCCCATGTAATACCAGATGACCTGATAAAAGGATTATAAACAAAAGAAAACCTAGGTACTTAAATAGATCTTGCCCTATGCAAAACTGAAGAATAAACAGATTGCTTTAATACCATTTGCATTCCAATCACATAATCAATCTTTCGTCACAGTTCGCTTTAATAGAATAGACTATGCGCATCTATACATCAGACTTATGAATATTTGACTCTTAAGCCAGGTCGTCATTTAAAAGGCAAATGTAAAACTTTCTTGACTCGATTTACAGCAAATTATGCAGATTACAAACTTGAACTGAACTTGATTCGGCTTTGGCTTTTCAAGAAGCATTCGTTGGGTATTATAATGATAACCAAGGTCGATGAACATTTGAACTTATGGCTTAGATATTTACCAACTATCAATTTTTGCTCGAAAACTTAAGAACAAATATTATAATATATTTAGCAACTTAATTTCGAATTTGAAATAAAAGTAAGTAATTTTTCCTCTAGTTCAAAATATAGTTCAAATATAGCTTACGAATTTGTTTAGAAAAAGTCTTTTTATTGATAGATACAACAAATGGATTTAGAAAAAGTTTATTGAAAACATTTAATAATATTTAAAAATGAAATTAATAATAAAAAATTAAAATATATATATCTATATTTTTTAAATATTAAAACTTTTTCTTTAAATAAAAATAGTTTTTAAAGAACAAACGAGTTTAAAAGTTTTCTATTGTTTAGTTTTTCAAAAAATATTTAAAATTATTAAATCAATAAGATACAAGTTTTCCTAATAAGAGCATCGTTAGCTTTTATTATTATAACAGCTTCGTGAGTAAAAAAGTTGTTTTATCTCAAATTATCCTGGACATGGCATGCATACTAGCAGTAGTTCGATTCGACTCATTAAAATCACAAACACCACAGCTTTTGCGCTAGAATTAAATTACTATCTGCTAAAAAACTTAAGGCGCATGTGACTTTGATATATAAAGATGCGTCAGCGCACTAAAATAGCTCAGCAAAGATTTTGGTATTTGTTATTTTGTTTCTCAAAGGTTTCGGCTAGCTGCGTATTTTAATTTCGTTGAGATTAATTTAACAAAATACGAAATATTCGGGGGGCAAAAAAAGTTAAGCATTTCAACTTAGTTTCGGAACTTTGCAGCTTCATTTAAATTTTTGATTGGCCTTCCAAAAAAATAAAAAGAAAAAATATCAAAAAGAAAAAAAACAACAAGAAAAACAGCGCTAAGCTCGTTTGCCGATCCGCTGGCTGCGACGGCTGCCTAATGAGCAAATGGCGTTCACTGATCGCTTTAAATTAATCTTTTTTTAATTTCTCGGCATTACCGATTAGATGCTGTCGAAGCTAAAGTTCAGCACAGTTCAGCCAGGCAGTAATGTAATTAATATGCAAATTATAAGTCGAAGCTTGCGAGACACATTCACATTTTGTAGGTCCCCAAGACAAAGGCCAGCACAAAAGTCGCGCACTCCGATGACTGGAGGCGAAATGAAGATGAACCTAATCCACAGACACCCAGTTCGCACATGTGACTCTGCCAAAAAATATAGTTTCGAGCGACATTCGGAATAGCTAATCAGCCCAGAGTCGCAGAAAGAGTTCGCCAGCGCCGCTCAGGTAGCTGCTCCCCACTTGGGCAAATCATTTGATTTAGCCACCTCGGCCGATATTTATTTATGAGCACTTGGCTCTGATTTTAGCTGGCGCAGCGCAGCACATAAATTTCCCATTGCGGCTGGCGTCGATATCTTTAGCCACATTACCACTGGGCAATGCCCCTAACTCATGGGCGGGCAATGCATGCGCCAGCCGCCATCGAGGCCGTAAATACCCGTTTGCCTGATGGCTGCACTTTTTGGCATGTCTGCAGGGCCCAACTCAACCCGGCAACTCCACATTTTTGCTAATGAAAATGAAGTTCGCTGCTGTTATGAGTGTGTGAATTTATGTCTGGGCGACAGGTGAAACCTCAGAGTAACTGGAATATGTATGAGTGCATGATCTCATAGGGCATTGAGAGTGACTGCAAAAGTAGTTGTAATTATCTTGCATATATGTGTGTATATGTGTATGTAAGGCAGTAATGTGCCTAAATCATTTAATATGGACAACATAGATAGCTGCAAGATTGATGGATTTACTTTTAAATAATTATCTCATTTCAATTTTAATCAATTAAACTTTTTTTTTCAACAATAATAAATAAGGCAAAGCTTTTGGCTTCGGGTAATGGACTTCCTAATATTACTATCAACAAAAAAAGGCCCTAACTTTATTTGATTAAGCATGATGTCATTAAGTGAGCTTCATGTTTGGTATTATTGTGTCTGGTTCCCGTTTAGTTAGTAGTCATGAATATCTTCTATATTAGTAAAAAGTTTACAGCTGAGTCTCATTGTATTGAACCTAATATGGCTAATCTACTAGGCAGGCATGACAATTGTCTAGTTTTATTATTTCATTACTCTGTGTATTTTAATAAAGTCAAATCATTGTCAATGCTTCGCCCCGCATCAATTATTTATTTATCCAGCTGCACAATTAATATTCCACTTCGGAATTGCCATCAATAATGACATTTTAATTTCACTATACTATGTTGTTCCAGTGGCTTTCGAAACAAACTTACATTTATTTATGCCCATTCAGCTTGGGCCAGATCCCGCCCATGTGTTTCTTTACAAACAATATTATGTTTGGGTCAGTAGATTGCGATTTATAGTCCCGAGCAGTTTGTTGATTTTTCTTTAAACCAAAAGCTGTCAGTTTTGTATGCGCATACTTTTCATGAAAATTGTTTTTCAAATAAATTTTCCACCCACATGAAACACACACAGCGCCATACATCTTACTAACAGAAGAACGAAGTCTTCGCTCGGCTGCTCAGCCACGAGCATCTATCGAAAGATGGCAAACGATTTCAATAGATTTCCTTTTCTCTTCCTCTTGCTCTTGCTCTGGCTCTTCCTCTTGCACTTGCTCTTGGATTGGATCAGGCAGTGCCAGTCGCTGTTCTGTTTGTTTATTTAGACATAATGCGCGAATAGTTTCACTCACTGACTAGTTGGGGCCTCGGTCTGGACGAATTGACGGACTGTTATTGCATAGCCGAAGGCAGAAGAGTGCTTTGATCTTTTACCAGAGTGTGAAAATCGTATGCGAGGATGTATTTGTATCTGTTTCTGTATCTGATTCTGTATTTGTATATGTAACTGTGCGCGTGTGATTAATCAAATGTTTATCAAGTGTGGGCTGAGGGGAGGGTCACGACCTGCGAGTCAGAGCCAGAGGCATAGCCATATCCATAGCTAGAGCCTGAGCCGAAAATGGAAACAAAATATAATTAAATATTTATAAAAATGTACAGTAACAACAAGGCGTACACTTGTCGGCGTCAACTGTCACAATGTGACATTTCCCACATCAACGAACGAAGCCGAGCCGAACCGCTCGCCCGAGTAGCAGCGTCCTACAACAATTTAACATTAATTCGCAGTCAAATAATGCTGCATTTTTTATGCGCAAATGTCGTCGTTGTCAAGTGCCAGCAGAAGTGAAGCAGAGCCAAGTCGCAGGATGTGGATGTGCTGGATGTGTTGGATGTGTTGGATGTGTTGGATGTGCTCTGATGGAAAAGGGATGCAAACAACCAGTCAGGAGGTCAAACGTCGCCCCTCCACCTGTCTCTGCCCAGCCTCAGTGCTCAAAGGGGTGGGGTGGGGTGTGAGGGGTTGAGGGTTCCGGGCTGGTCTGGGCTGGGCTGACATACAAAATGGCACTCTAACGGATGTATTAACGCCCCGCGCATTCGATGTATTTTTAAATAAGTAAGCAAACGAGAAACTCGTCGCTTGCACTCAACTTTCTTGCTGCTGGTGGTTGCTGGCAATGTTTGTGGTGCTGGTCTGCTGGCGGTGTGCGTTGCTCATCCAACCAGGCAGCCACCATGCGAGCGCGGCGGTGGCGTTGGCGTCTCTCGCTTGCAAAATGTCAAATGTCAGAATTTGACATGCGTGTGACATATCAGTGGCAGCTTTTACATTAATCAAACTCCCTTATTCTTCATCAGCCTGCAGAGACCCCGCACCACCGACACAAAACGGCGATGATGACGACTACAACGACGACGACGACGATGGCAACGATGCTACTCAATTGACACATTGAATTAGGGACACGACGCCTTCTGCTATGCTCTCATATGTGTGTGTATGAGTGTGTGTGTGTGTGTCTGTGAGTGTGTGTGTCTGTGTGTGTATACAAACCGTGTCCGAGACCGATTCCCACTCATTTACTCAATTGTGGATGGGTCGCAAATAGTTGTCAGTGCCGTTCGCTATGCATTTCATACTTTTAATCTAATCATGTGAAACTTTATTTTGGGACTGCGGTTTTTAGCCCATTATGCTATTTTCAGTTTGAACTCCACTAAAATTAAGGGATAAATTGTAAATTGGGTTGACTGAAATGATGGAATATCATAAACTAAAAATACATACTAATATAATATATATAAGTTAAATTATTGATAAGTTTATGGCATGAGAGAAATACCCGCAAGAGTTAAAATAGTGGCTGAAATTAAATATATTATTTCGGTAAGTGGGTAATACAGAAACGTATCAAATAGTGGACTAACATGAGATATTCTTAAATTAACCAGATCATTATCAATATCCAAGTGAATCTAATTGATTCTTTGGATAGTTATAGCTTCTATATTGTATTTTCACAATCACATAACTTTTGTTATCAATTGCCAAATACATCAATAGTAATATAAAGATGCACATATTTAATATCTAGCTAGATCAAATCCTTAGCTTAAACTTCCCGAATCACTAAATGATCACTTCAATATATGTATATTAACACAAGAAGATCAACTAAAGTCCATCTCAATGACGTGTCAATTATGTGTGCAGAGAAAGCGGGCCATTCCAGCAATTTACGTCAGCCCGGACAGTCAAATGTTTTGTTTTAAGTGCATTAATTGTTCATCGTTTTGTATTCATCAAGCCAAGTGCTGGAAGAGAATTTAATAATCTTCTTTTAAATTACTGTCAATGTGCGAGGCATCATCAGAGTGTCCGTGCGTCCGTCCGATCATCAAGAGAGACTCGTCAACACCATCATATATTTGCAAGATCGAGCAAAGTCTTTTGAATCCAATTTATATTCTCGGGCCCGCATGCGCTGTCAGCATTGTTGGTCCAATAGACCTACTTAATCCTGCAGCCGTAGAAAGGTCTGGGAGTGAGTGTGAGCTATTTGGCTAAATAAAAATGTCAAATCATTTGTCAAACGTTTAATTAGCTATGCGATACTGTGCGTGAGCTTGGACGTAAGCCCAGGCCCGATTGCCTTTCGCGTAGCCATGGGGAGCAGCAGCTCCAAGGGCTTCGCGGGCGCCAGTAATAGGCAGGGGTCGATCTAGCAACCTAGGCGGTCGCCTGAAGGTCTGCTCTGAATGCCAAACGCACGATCCATCTTGAACTCGTCAATTCGTCTGAGATGGCGGCGCTGCGTAACGAAATGGCGAGCACAGTGGAATGCGTGTCGAAATCACATCACAAAATTTCGAAATCTAATCGGTGCGCATGCGTGAAAAGCCGCAGGAGGCGTTCGCTACACACATCACCAGTTAATTGTGGGCCTTCGCCATAAAGTGAAACAAAACAAAAGGCACAGCGCCATGACAAAATCAATAAAAAATCGAAATAAAAATTAAAATCAAAATCAAAATCAACTAAGTCCCACATACACATCAAAAGCATAATATTTCTATTTTGTTAGGCTACTTGGCTTTTCAGCCATGCCACGACGACCAATAGACATAAATCATGGGTCAGTTTGGTGTGCGGCAAATGTTCAAATGATGCTCGGAAACATGTAGAACATGACGTGGGACAACATCCAAATCATATACATTTCGAGCCTCTGCCACAGCCACAGACAGAGCCAGCCACAGCTACATCCACAGTCACTGGCAAATCAACATCAGCAACATCATCTTAATCAGAGATCCGTCGGCGTCGTCGTCGTCGTCAGGTTGCGTTCTGAGTTACGATGAAATTGAAAACACTTTTAATGCGCCTTGATTTATTATCATCTCTTTGGCTATGAAGTGTGGCTGCGGTTTTGCCTCACTGTGTTGGCCACAAGTGCTGTGAATCAACAGAAAATAATTGTGAAGGATTTTTCAAAAGAAAATCGAGCAGTTTTTAGTGTTCCTGGAGCACAATGCAACAATGCAGCACGCAAAACATTGTGCCTGTCATCGTCATCGTGAGACGCTCAATGCGCGATCATCTCATACGAATTGTAAATTTTGACATATTCATTTCGACTAGAGGACCAAAACGACAACATTGAAAGGTGTTACATGTCGTGCCCGTGCTAGCTGTCATGACATGCATTTATGCAGGAATTACAGATGACGATGATGATGATGATGATGTTGATGATGTTGATGATGAGCTTCATCATCGATGAATCGGTATCGAGATCGACCTGTGTCATTGGCCATTCGGGGCTAATTTGCTATGCCCAGGCGGCCGCTATCAAAATATTGTTAAACATTTGTCTGACATGTCTCCGGGCGCTGTTTGCCTTAACCAAATATCAAAATAAATAATTTAAGAGCGGAAATATTTAGTTTATTGCAAGTGATCAAGTGATCCCTGCCAGAGCCAGAGCCAGCGATCAGGTGCAGCGGACAGCTGGCAGTGTCTGCAGTTGGAAATTATAAAACAATTCAGCTGAAATGCGCTTTGGCGGGTGCATTTAATTATAATAATTTTAGAACTCTTCTCTCTGCTCTTTTGCATTTAATTATCATGAAAATTGCAGGCCACTGGATAAAGTTTATTCCTCCACATCGTGGGCAACTTGAGCGGACTCGTTCCGGGCCTCACAGATCCTAACCGAGGCTACACCTTTTATAATGTCGCTGTTTGTTACCAACTCGCTCCACGGGGAGCATTTTGCGTTCAACTGCACCTAAGATTCAAGCTCCAACTTCAACTCCAACTCTGACTTCGACTGCAGCTGATGCTGAGACGGTTCTGTTTAAGGTCCGCCCGTTCGGCTGGTAAGCCAAATTGCTTGGCTTATAATTTCATGCATTTTACATGGATTTCTTAAGATTGAAATTGTATTAAGTAAGAGCACTGGGCTACAAATTTCAGGCGGCATACACAATTGCAAGAAATTAAATGTAATCACTAGTTTCAAAAGCTCACATCAATCTAGCGTGATAGAAATAAAAGGTTAACTAACTAATTTAAAAATTGTAAATTTCATTAGAACAGAATTAAGTTTTGTTTTGCTTTAACTAACTCTAGTAACTCTAAGCATTGTAATTTAGGTCTGTTTCGCCATTAGAAAACTGAAATCAATTCAGCATGTAGCGCAGTGTATAATGCATGACATTTGATCATATCAGCGCCAACACAGCAAATTCTTGGGAAAACTGATTTGTAACTTGGCACACAAAACATATGCGCAATCATATCGCATACAGCATCCATACAGACAGAGCCACAGCAACAGCAGAGGCAACAGCAGAGGCAGCGGCAGCGGTAGCAGCAGCAGCAGCATCGAATGCAATCGCTAACGCCCGCCTCTGCCAACCCGCTTGCCACGCCTATAAGCATCGGGTCGTCGCAATAAACTTAATACGAAAACTTTTCAATTTAACAAACGCCAAGAACGCACGCTGAGCGACGCAGTGGTAACTAAAACCAAGTGGCCATGTTAGCCATGTTAGCGATGTTAGCCATGTTAGCTGTGGGCCAGTAGCCGGCCATGGCAGATGAGCTACTGGTGGTCAGATGGTGGCCAGGCAACTGAATGCCTGAATACCGAATGCCGAATGCTGAATACCGAATGCCAAATGCCTGTCCGGCTGATAAATCACAAATGCATTGGAGCGCGTATCAATGAGAGGCGAAGTTAAGTGTGGCCGAGACGAGGGCAGCTGAGTGGCGGAGCCCGCTTGGGCCTCTCAGCATTGGGGGCTACTGTTTTTGCTTCAGCTAGTAATTATTTTAGCGCTCTTGCGCGAAATTTGAAATTCATTTCATAACTCAATGTAATGGCCCCGGCGACCGCAAATGCGCAACTCCAGTGACTGATGGGCCAATAAACTAAACGATTTTATGTAGTTGACTCTCGACGTGCGACAAGCCAAAGTAATGAAAAATAATTAGAAATGTGTTTAAATGCCGTTCAGTGAAAGATCTCGCCTGCTCGCATAGCGAAAACAGTCAGCCCCCATGACCAGGCTTTTAAAGTTTTCGAAACGGCATTAGCTGCTAATTGCCTGTTGGATGCAATGCCTAATGGCAAACCTGCATGGGAAATAGTTTGGCAAATCAGCGAATGGATGGATTTGCCGCTATCCGATACATTAAGTGTGAATGCAAATCAAATAGCTAACAACGTAATCAACTGCTCGTATCAACTAAAACTATACTTTGTCTGTCTAAAGGTTAGCATATTTAAAGTCCGATTAGAATCTTAGTTATATGAGAGATAGACTAAGGGGAAGCATGTACACATTACATATGTATATAAACAAGTAATAGTGTTTTAGTTGTTAGTTGCTCAAGTAAGCTGCTGTTTCAATCAATCTTCAAACTACAGGCGCAGACACAAATACACATAAACGTATACATTAGCCACGCTATTAAATAACTTTGCTATTAACTGTCATATCTTTATATATTTGCCCCAACTAAAAAAAGTCAGACAATGTGTATATGTGTGGTTAGCTTAATTTGTATATTCTGAACACATTGAAAATGGGAAATCAGGGAAAATTGTTTTGATGAAAATGTATGTAACAGACAGAAGGAGGCAGGACATATCTGTCTAGCCATGTCCGTCTGGCTGTCTCCTGATCCACAAAAGCTAGAGACTCGAAATTTTACATGTACACATACTCGTGTATACCATACGCAGTGCAAGTTTACTATATTTGTTCGATAACTCATCCCATTCCTTTTTTATCGCGAATAATCGATAATTTGACTACGTTTTGTATGCCCAATTTGAATCCTGCTCTTCAGATTTACTATGTAGGTCCATGTGACGAATACTAATATTTTCTATTTTATAAACTCTGAATATAAACTCTGAAAAAGTCGATTAAGTAATAAATGTTATTATGACGATCTGAAAGTTTGATGAAGATAGTCACCCTAAAAGAGTATTTATTCAACTGTTTCTTATAATATAGCCCACAATGCAGCCCAAGCGCAGTCGGTGTTAACTGCGCAGTTAGCAGAGCGCGTGCTCATGTATGTGTGCATGTGTTTTTGTATGTGTGCATAAAAGAAGCGTAGAATGATTAGAATATGCAGAGTTCAGGGGATCCCCAAGTGGAGTAGTCGCGACTGAAGTACTCTTGCTTGTTTTTAGTTTTTTGTTTTTAGATTTCAAGTTATATCAACTTTAAGTGAAAGGATTGAGATATTGCAAAAATTTATTAAGAAGCTAATTAGCATTAATCATGAAAAATGTGCTTCCAAGTTCACATTGACAGACACCAGACTCGATTGAATTAACTCGTTATTTTGAAGACTGAAGAATATGTATCTTTATGTATAATAAAAATAAAAAATAGCAATAATTCATAAAAATAACTTGATTTTTTTAAAGACTGAGATAGATTACCATTTTAAATACTTTATATACTTTACGAATCACCAGCCAGGTTGCCAAAAATATTGGTGTATAGGACAGCATTGCTTACTGACTAAAAAACGTCCTCTTTCTTGGACTGCATAGCACGTTAAAACAAAAGTTTTTTTAAGGTAGAGCCCATCTTTGGGCTCCCACTTTCTTCGCCTAACAATCTTTACGGCTGAGTCACCGACTCTTTTCCAAGCATCTCCGCTGTTCCACATTATCTCTATTAGAGTTTTTAGTTTGACTTCAGCTACAGTTTCTGCCAGGTCTGTGCTTTCTTCTGACCACCTTGTGCTGTTTAAGAAACTGTGCTCCGCTTCGTCTATTGCATTTTTGCAGTTAATGGTGATGGAAAATAACCATGAGCAGAGAGCATTTGTGTCAAATAAAACGATGTTTCCTTAAACAATTTCAGTGACTAAATATTTAACCACTGCTCTAGATCAGGGATCATTCATTTACTAGTCTAATAAAATGTAATAGATGTATAAGGAAAAGTGTAGGATGTAGGGTGAAGAGATTCGTTGTTTGGTTTAAGATTCCTGAATGACTGCGAAAAGAATATTTAAAGTAAAATTAAATGACTTTTCAATTGGAGTCAATAACTTTAACAATTCCCGTACCACTTAAATGTTTAGTATTACTAATTTGACACGGATAATAATGGCATATAATAAGAAAAAAGAGAGATAGATCGATAAATATGTTGTTTAGATAGAGTGAAGCATCAGACATTTGCTCTACATTCCATTGCGTTACCTACTTCCAGTCAATAGATCAACATTTGAGACAATATGTAAAATATTTATGGCTAAGCGGAACAAATCAACAACAAAACAGAATTCGCCGACACAGAGCTATTAGAGCTAATGCCAAAAAGCATTTGATGGAAGTGGCATAAAAGAGATCATTATAATGGAATTCGGCATTTGTAGAGACTCACATATAGAGGAGTCGATGTTGTCGATGTGTGGTACAAAATACATCTATAAAAATCAATTACAATACGATTTCTCCTTTGATAACGACAAGCGAGAGGCCAAAGTCGGTAATTGAATATATACACTGATCAGCGAGAAATACGAGTCGAGTACTCATACTCGTACTCTTACTCGCACTCGTACTTCCATCTACATTTGTGTCGAGCAATTGTGCCCAGATTTTCGATACAGAATCTGCATATTCATGCTGTAGACATGATCACAAAGGCTCTAAAAGCACCGCCACTGACACGCTGTCTGTCGCCGTTGCCATCACAGCTCCGCTCTGGGATTGGTGGAGCCGCGCAGAGCAGAGTGCTCCCCAGCACTCGAGCTTCGGCTGACAAAAGTTACATCAAACCAACTAATTGAGTGGCGAGCACAATGAGCCCTAGAGCGCGCAGTTCTCTGGGATCAACGGCGCGCCGGCAGGCCGCCTTTAATGTGCGCATATGACGCTTTTATGGACGGCCGGCACACACTCAGAGCTCTATGGGCAACGTATCTGTGGCTCAAATCAATCTTATCACAGGCACTAGGCACAAACGAAACAAAACAACGGCAACAACATGCCAAACGTTTTCGATTTCGGGTAAATATGTGCCTGAGTATGTATGTATGTGTGTGTGTGTATATGTGTATGGTTCTAAACAATTCAACCGCATATACATTGCTGGCTGTCACCTAAGCTATTAACCTGATTTTCTAGATTTTCAATCAAGTCAAAAACGAAAAAGACAAAACACGCACACAAAAAGGAGAATGAATGCCCACAAAGCCGTCACAAAGAGCCGCAGAGACGTGGAGCTTCGTGCCGCCATATCTACATACAACAGCAACAGCAACAGCAACAGCAAACTACAAAGGCACATAATCCGGTATTGTATCTTACGGATCGTCGTTCGTTCGTTTGGCTGACTGGTTGGCTGGATATGCTGGCTTAGAACGAACAGACAGCCAGACATACAGGCTGGCGGACAGACATCAGCGCACAGGCTGGCATTATTATAAAGTCAAATTTTGTTTCGTTTAAATGCGATCTTTACGCTGAAAGCGTGTGTCCCTTTTTCTCAAAAACCTTCAGCCGAAGCGAAACAGAATGAGCAATCCAATCCATTGCCGCGCCAAGTGCCAGATAGAGAGAAAAAAAGGAAAAAACAAAACAAAACAAAAATTGAAAATCCCGAAAACAAAAAGGCATTTTTTGATTGAAATCAATTTAAATTGTTTTCTAGAAAAGCCGCTGGGACAGACGAATTCGACAAAAGGCTAAACGGCTAAACGGTAACGGGGCAGGTCGTATGATTTCTCACAAAGTGTATCCATCAGATACATTTGCGTGTCCGCATGTGGAGGTCTACAGATACAGATACAGGTACAGGTACAGAGCACCAACAACTGCAAGATGCAAGATGGAGATGGAGATCAACCCGCTCGTCTCGAACAAATATAGTCGTGCATGTGTCCAAACTGTTGGCAGCTATTTAGATGGATTAACATAAATCGAAGTGCCTGAAAATCAATGTGAGAACATAAGTTGGGATTTATTTCGACTGCGTAGGAGTTGTCGCTGCGTCAAGGGCTGGCTTCCATACGGTTCTTCTCTTGACTTATGATATGTTATGTTTCTGTCTTACAAATATAAATCTTTCGCTTTCTGATATACTCATGAAAGTTGGTTCTTTTTATGTATTTTTTTACTTTGAATAAATAAATATAGAGCTTTCCTTTATATAAAGTGGGACTATGATTTGGGTATTCTATTTTTAAATCTTACGAATGAATGAATTACTGAATGATCAGCAAATTATAAATAGAATTTTCATAATTTTTGTTAAATAGTGTATATTTATGCTCACTCTTTTGCTGGTTATCTTTACGTTTATATACATTTAATTTATATATACAAATATTATTACATTTTTTTAATTTAAATTAATAATATTTTTATTTTATAAGTTTATTATATTTTTAATAGTATCTACAATTTTATTTTAACTGAAATTAAGTGCGATAATAATGCTTGGAAAATATTCTAGTTATGAAATTTAATCTTCAAGCTAGGAAAAGTGCAAAGTTTTTTTATTGCTGATCGAAGGAAATTAAAATTAAGAAATCTTTGAAAAACGTTCTTTACTAAATACAACTAAAACTAAATACAACTACATTTATATTAAATTCCAACCTGCTGATCATATTAAAATAATTTAAACCCGTAGAATGTTCCTTAAAACATTTATTTTTTGATTTCGACATAAAAATTTTATGATAACGATTTTGTTACTCGAAGATTTTAGCAGATTGTTTTCGGTAAATAATGCAAAAAGCTGAATATAAAATAGTAGAAATTAAAAGTAAAATTAATTTACTAGATATTAGCAAAAATTTATTAGGCAATAGAATTCAATGATGGATACTTATGATGCTGTAGACACCATTATAAGTTACATACATTTATAATAATACTAATACTCAACATATATAATAAAGATAGTATTCTGACAGATTCAACTAATTATAGTCAACAGTGGACGTTCCCAATACACACTCGACCTTTTCTTTAATTTAGAATAAAAATAACCCACATTGTTTTTATATTAAATTCAATTTTATTTATTTAAATTTGTATCTGATGAAATTGTAACTTTAGTGCATATCAATGATATAACATTTTATTTAAATATACAAATACAAATTTTTGATTAGGAAATCAGCCACGTCAGGTCATAAATGTTATGCTTGACAATTATCGTTTTATGAAGTTTATTAAAGTATCAATTTGTTTTGACTATGTCATAAAACTATGTGTCTTTCTGGTATTAATATCTATGATGTGAATAAAAAACGAAAAATGTTATTTAAAAATCGACTTAATTAATATTGTGATTCACATTTGAAACCTATTAGGTGAGTTCATTTATATATGTTGACAAATTTGTGAAGAGCTGAGTTGACGCGCACCTTTTACACTGATATATCATCAACATCAAATTAAATTAAATTTCTTGTAACGCGTTAATCTGCCATAAAAGATGACCAGCACAAAGTGTAATAACAATGGATATGAGTTTTGACCATATCAGATGCGTCCGTGTCTGTCTTTTGATGACCATAACTCAAACGATTTGTATCTGTTTTGAGAAGTGCTGCCATTAGAATGCCAATTTGAAAGCTTTCAGTGGAAGCAGTCCATAAAACGCGCATAAATGTCACCATGACTCAGATTGGATGGGCAGGCCACACACACAAAATAACACACCCTTGGTCTAGAGTTGTGGGCATCCACTTTCCGGCTGCGTATGGCGGAAACTCAACTTAAATAGCAATTAAAACTATAACTATTAAGTGGTGGGGCTTCCGAGGTATCTCGGCGAGCGGAAACAAGGCGTAATGGGGCTTGTAAGACAAGAGAAGCCAAATAAATGACAAAGCAAACAATGGCCAAATGAACTTTTAACCTGCAGAACGGCCGCGTTCGTACTACAGGTGCAGGGATCGGCATTGGGATCAGAGCGGGTCGACCCAAACCATAAACTGACAACATTTTGGACAAGTGTCAGGGCGTGTGATTTATGCGCGCGCTTACCAAGAACTCGAGCAACTTCGACGCATGCGCAGCGACCTGCAGGTCAGCGGGCAGCGGGCAACAGGCAATGGGCAATGGGCAGCGGGCAATGGACAGTGGACATCCGACATGGTAAAAATGTTAATCGCTTTAATCTCTCAAGTGCGCCGAAAACATGCGACGATATCCGAGTCAGAGTCAGAGTCAGAGTCGAAGTCGAAGTCGAAGACAAGGCAACGCTTCCGTCACATTCCCTGGTCTGACATTGCGCAATTCTTGTTCTGTTATTTTTTCTGTTTGTCTTTGCTGGACATGTGTGCATCAATTGTGGACAGCAGCAAGGGCAGCCGGCAGGAACAGCAGGTTATCATCCAGTGGCATTTTGAACATGCCGCCGCCGCCTCAACACTGAAAATTTTGCCCATTTCAAAGATATCGAAATGCATTTAGTGAACAGCTGTGTTTTTTTTTTATTTGTGTTTCAATTTTGGGGATACATAAGTATTTATCATATTACGCTCTCAACATGCAGTTAACGCTCGGTCGGCTTACGGAGAGGGGGAACCCATAACTTATCTCTAGGGCTATGCTTAAAATATTAATGATCTATGAATCGATTGAGTTGGGACATGGGCCATGGGGCATGGGGCAGCAGAGTGATCGCAGCAACACTTAAAATCAAAGCACACAGATTGTGGGGGAATTGTGTATTAAAATTCTGAGCAGCTATAGAAGAAAACGATATGCTGACGCGACCCTGCTGAAAACAAAACTCAAGCCAAGTGGCAAGAGTTATGGATGGATGGGCTGGCTGGCTGGCTGTCTGTCTGGCTGGATGACTGGATGGCTCCGCGCCACCAATGCAACCAGCATTGCGTGTGTGATTTCACTAACTGATTTAGATGCAAATCAAATCAAGAGCGAGCCCCGGAAAAATGCCTGAAAAATTGGTTAGTGATAGCTGCCGAAACGAACTATGAATGTTGCATTCAATCGCTTATGGATTTCAAATTTAAATTTAAGACCTTACACATTGAGTATTTTAATGTGGCCGCAAACGAAATGCAGCCGTTCGACCGACAGACAGACAGACAGACGACCGGCCGACTAGTCGTCTAGCCAATCAGATTGAACGACGTGCTGTGCTACGATCCAAACTCTCAAGACAGAATCGGAGTTCTAATCGGATTCGAATTTGAATCGTAGCTGACCTCACCAACGACCCCTTTTGTGTGGTATTTGTGGAGACAGTCCGAGTCCGACTCCGAGCCCGAGTCAGACACCCAGATACCCATCTGAATTGTGTATGAGACTATCAACGGACACATTTATTTCATGTTTATGTTGATATTTTCAAGTTTGATAAAAAAGCGAAGAAAAAAATATTCGTTTCATTTCATATACATGTAAATGCGACGCGATTCCCGCTCCGCCTCAAAGCCAGCTCATCATCGTCGGTCATCAGTGAACCAATTATCATCAGCGGAGCAGTTAGTAGGCGCTGTTCAACAAGGCAGCACAGCTTTAAATGCCATTTATGCATTTTATTGACATTTTCGAGCCGCATTTTATCTTCGGCACGCCGGTACGTCGGTACGTCGGTACGTCGGTCCGGCAGGCGTGGCGCTTTGGAGACCCGGCCAGAGCTCCGTTTAAATCATGATGACAGTTGCATGATAGCCAGATAAAAATAGCTTGCAGCTTTTGGATGATAAGTGGGTACAGATGCATTCGGCCGATAAGCCATGACTAAGGAGCATCTCTCTACAGTTTGTCTAGCAGCTCGGCAAACACATAGAAAGTTACTGTTGCTGTTGTTGTTGTTGCTGTGTTGTTGTTGTTGCTGTTGCTGTTGCTGAACAACATTGCTCTAATGAGCTGTGTTTTATGGGGTCACCCAAAGATTCTGCAACTATTAAATTAAAGAAAGAGTTCAGCTTTTCATGATGATCTTAATTGGTTGGATGATGTACGACAATTGCTTGATTCTCAGATTAATAAAATTAACGAAAAATATCTCAAAATAACAATAATTTCACACTTTAAATTACAAATTTACGTGTGATCAATTTGAAGTTGATTTGATTTTTGAATACAAAACTGTTAATTTATTTATTTATTGTATACAAAATCTAAGATTTCAGGCCTTTGACCCTTTTCTTCTTAGACATTTAGGATGCATAATATGAGGCAATGGGACTTACATAGAAAATCCCCATAAATATATTAAATATTAATAAATCAAATTTCATAATTCATAATGAATATTAAAATGGATGGCGCTTTCAGTTGAGATTAATTTGTTATTTAAATTCTGTGCTCGAATCATATTTAGTAGTATGCCCTAATGAAGTTAAAAGTGTTTTAAGAATTATTAGCACTGTCTTACTTGGTTTTGCTTAATGTTTGAGTTTCATTAAATAATTGATAAATCTTACTTTGTATCAAAGTCTTAACAACATAAAATTAATTAAACATCAACAGAAATAATTACAATAAAAAATTTGTATACTAATACTAAGATAATACATAATACTAAGATAATTTATAACTTTTTACTCAAAAAAAAAAAAATAAAATAAAAAAAAAAAATATATATATATATATATATATATATATATATATATATACAATTTTTTTTTTTTTTTTTTTTTTGAGTAAAATATTATAAATTATCTTAGTATTATGTATTGATTATTATTATCCAACAATAACTTGGAAGTTAAGTTAATATCATAATATGACAATGTGGAGGAGAAGGAATCGTTTTTAATGGAACCTCGCATTAACAATTATTAATGAGATAATATTATTATTAAATTGTAGTAGTAATATTAAGCATTTGAATTCTCTTTAATGGAGTGAAACACGTATGTTCCTATCGTCCAAATACTTCAAAATTTGTATATATGCATGTACATGCGATCCTAACTTTTAGAGTTTATGAGAAAGATAAGTTTTTAAGCGTTGAGTTAATAGTTAATTTATGCAGTGAATCGGCAACATTTTTAGATACTTAACATCGAATTTATATTAAGTTGTTTCTTACGAAAAATATATAGTTTTTAAATAATAATTTGATTTAGGTTATTTTAAGTCTTAATAACTTTATTATTTAAACAAATTTATATATATATATATATATATATATATATATATATATATATATATATATATATATATATTTATATATATATATATATATATATATATATATATATATATATATATATATATATATATATATATATATATATATATATATATATATATAT
Source organism: Drosophila hamatofila (assembly GCA_035045345.1). NCBI lineage: Eukaryota > Metazoa > Arthropoda > Insecta > Diptera > Drosophilidae > Drosophila > Drosophila hamatofila. Next base: position 29,991,561 of record JAWNPA010000020.1, on the reverse strand, counting down.
ATATTTATTTATTTATATATTAAATATATAATATATATTAAATATTTTGAATTTGAATTTATGAATAATTTAAATAGATAAAACTAAAGAAAAGTTGTCATAGACAATCTCAGCATAGTCGAATTTGTTGTCTTGATTTTTGGAGAGCATAACTTAAGCTGTCATACGCGCACAATTAAGTCGGACACTCCCAATGAGTACTATTTAAAAATCGACAGAAGAGCTCAATAAATAGTTTAGATAAGTTTCTGCGCCAACGTCTACATATAATGGTTACGAATGTTAGCTTGCCAGAGCCAACTGTTTTGCAATTCTGCTTCTGATGCCTCAGCTGAGGGCAGCAGACCAGGGCAAGGCGGAAGATTCAAGCGCTGAATAAAAGGAATTTATTTAAATCGAAAAAACGCAAATGCATTAATATTATTTAATTTGTGTTTTTTATTTTTTATTATTTCCTCATAATTAAAAAAGAGAAACCAATAAGCAACGCGAAGTGAGGAGACACGCAGAATAAAATGTAAAAAAAAGGAGGACGACGCGCACTATTCAAATTAAAAATCGAACGTAAATGCGGCGCACAGCAGGAAGCGAGATTTTAAGAGAGAGGTCTACAATAATAAGGCTGGACTCCGATTCCTGGCGACCCCGGCCAGACGACCAACAAGCGATTGTTGTTGCAGTCCAGTCCACTCCAGTCCGAATCTGAGTCCGAGTCGGAGTCTGAGTTTGAGTCTGAGTCTGAGTCTGAGGACGTGGCCATATGATAATTTAAGGCTGCATAACGTCATGCTGTTGCTCCATTGCCATTTATACAAAATGAGCAAGAGTGTTGGCCAGGAGGGGCCAAAGCGGTAGGGAGATGCGGGATAGGGGCCGGCAAGCGATCGAGAGGCTCGCGTGTTGGCCTTATGAGTGACTGCTGCCTGCTGTGGGCCGCCAACTGTGCCGTGCATCCTCCTTTGATGTGGAGGACCCATGGTGGGGCCGGCGATCGGCCGGCCCGAGCTCGCCCTGCGCTTTGATACGATAAAAAATTAAGGCGATAATGGAATTGAAGCAAATGAGCTGGCCAACATTTGTTCGCTGGCTCGCTGTGCACCGGCACTGACACTGGCTCTGGCTCTGGCTCTGGCTCTGGCTCTGGCTCTGGCTCTGGCTCTGGGTAAACTATGCAGCTGTGCGACAAGCAAAAATTGGACAAGCAACACGCAATTTATGTCAATGTGCGCTCCCAGCGCCAGCCCACACGGAAAATGTGCCGTAATTAATAAAAATAAATAAGCTATAGGCAAAAAAAAAAAAAACAAACTGCAAAAAAAAAGAAGAGAAAAGTCTCAAGGAAAACTCTCGGCATGTCGCTGAATGTTCAATTTACAAGCCACCTACGTTGCGGTGACAAACGCCCGGCAATAAAAATTAAAGAAAAATCAAATCGTATATTATGCGACAGCGAGCCAAGCCGAGGCCGGAGCCGGAGCCGCGAAGACCCGGCTTCAAGCTCTAGGCTCCAACTACATACACACACACAAAGGCGGAGTCGGAATAATGTTGCCCCGGCTAACAACTTCATTTCGTGCGACACTCATAAGGCATAAATTTGCTAGACTTAAGCCTAATTTATGCAGCGCTTCGGGCCGAAGGGTCGCCAATGGCCGTTGGCCAAGGCGACAAGGCACAGCAACAAGTACGAGTATTTTGTCGCCTCGACGTCACTGTTGGCAGCGGCAGCGGCATCGGCGTCGGCGATGCCAATGCCGACTGTATCTGCATTCACAATTAAACAATTTCCACTAAATCTCGTTACTTCCTTGGCAATTTGTTACGCGCGCCAGCAAAGTTATGTGACGCTGTGCCATAAATTCATGCGCCAACCGAGCCCAAACTCTGAACAGCCGGTCAGGCTCGTCAGCCAGGCTGGCCAACAGCAGCAGCAGCAGCAGCAGCAGCAGCAGCAGCAGCAGCAGTAGTCAGTAGTCCAGTAGTAGTAGCTTTTGTTGTTGTTGTTGCAGTTGGGCAATCTGTGCATGGGGCACTTAAATCGACGAATTTATGTAGCCAGCCTGTGCCTGCGCCTGCGCAGCCATCGAGCTGCTGCCTCTCGGACAACACTGAATCTCGCTCCTGCACCATGAGCGCTCTCTAAGTCGACAGAAGGTGCGCACAGCAAGCACATATAAACTGCGATTAGGCAACAGTCGGCGCACGGATTGCACCTGGGTCAGGGGCTGGCACTGGCACCAGCCCAGAAGGCGACGTGACTCTCTCCTCCTGGCCACTCTGACTCTGACACTGACACTGACCCAATGCCCGAGGCAGAGGCTGTGCCGAAGACTCGGCCATGACTGCTGATCAAGTGGTAAATTTGTAATACAGCTCGATCTACTAAGATATACAACACTAATTAAATCAGAATTTTGAGGAAAGTGAATAAAATAAATAAACCCGAAAAGACAATGGGCTTCTGATATGAATAGACAATGGACAATAGAGAGGTGTTACGTGGAATTTATGAATACTAATTAGATATTTGCTTTTCGTTTTTTGTCAAGACCAGAATTCACAGTTTATGAGATTCATTTAAATGGAAAAAAACATCATAATAAGTTTTACTTTTAAAATTTAATAAATACATTCCAAATTGATTTAAATATAGATTAATTTAGAATAGTTATATTATAATTTATTTATATTACAATATTTTTAATATATTATATTTATATATTATATTTATTTACAAATACATTTATATAAGTTAAGTAAGCAGTATGGCATGAAACATCTACTAATATTCCTGTATACAAATAGCAGTTTTATTATAAAACCTAACCTACCTAAATTCAGAATTAATTAAAATAATTTAAGCTCGAATTGGTAATAAGATTATACAGCTGGTAGGCCCTAATCGAATATTAAATTATATAGTTATATACATATTAATTTAAAAGAATTAAGAAAAATCTTTTCGGGAATGCCCGACTAGAAAATACCCTGAATTCTGAAATACCCTGAAATACAATATTATTATAACTAAAATATATAAAATATACATTATTTTTATTTTTATGAACAGTTACGACACATGAATTGTTGATCGGGGTTGATGTTTTACATAAGTCCAATTGTCTTTGCAAAACCAAAAACGGACAGGGAGTTTTAACATACTGTTGAGATCCTATAAAGTATACCGATTATTGAATACAAACTGGATCTGTTATATAGGGAATTCCAAAAACTAAGTGTTATAGATTTTGAGATCGGCGGCTTCATACATACGGGCAGGTGGATGGATAGACGGATGGAAGGACATGTCCTGAAGAATTTACCAAAACTCCTTCTGCTTGTTACATAAATTTTAACAAAGCCATTATATTATTTTGTTATTTTCAATGAACTTAGCGTATATTCAAATTTGTATATGATGAATTTTATTATCCATAACCATCTCAGATCATCAGTATTTACTAACCATGCACAATAAATTAGTTTTATTTTTAATTTAAATGAGTTTTTGGAGTAGAGAAAAATTACTTTTACACTTACTTACTTACTTTTACACTTGCTGAACTTTTACAATAAAATATTGTATTGATGTTACAGAGCCTCAAATATAGCCGATGGATGACAAAAGTAATTTAGTGCACTCTCAGGTTGAAATGTCTTGAAAACTTGAAGCGATTCTCAATCAGCAGGTCAAATGTGTGATTTCTCAATAAATTTGATCAAAATTGGCTTGCCAAATTTATATCTCTGACAATTTTATGGCTAATTTCAAATCGACATCTTGCTGATATTTAATAACAGTAAACATATAATTTATATTTTCTTCGTAGTCATTTGTATGCAATTCGCATGTTATTAAATGTCAGAAAATGTTGCAACAATTTGAAAATGGAGGCAAAGTTTTTTTTCTGCGCTGCGCCCATATGTAAAACTGAAAAGTTCCATTCGCAATGTGCGACAGTGCATAAAAATATTTGAAAAATGCAACAACCCCATCCAAACTGCGGACACCGACAACACACGCAACAGAAGGCCGCACACACACACTCACATACATACATACATAATAGAAGTAAAGGTATCGCAGTAGCCGTTGCAGCTCTGTTATCAAATCAAAGCCTCTTTGGCGTATCTTTTCGACGGTTACTGCACTGGCAGCAGTAGCAAAGCAAAAAGTAGGCAATAGGCACTTCTGGGCGAAGGGGGCTGCTTTTCGATTGGGGCAAAATCTTGCGAAAAATAATTTTAATTTATCACTTCCGGCGGCCATTGTGTCGTCGTTCATTGCGCCGCGCTGCAGCTAGGCCCAGCCCAACCCAGCCCAGTGCAGCCCAGCGCAGCCCGGGCCGAGCGAAGTCGGCTCGAGCGATAGCAATCTTTTGCATTTCCTATATGCATGCATGCATGCTACCATTACCATTAGCATTACCATTACCATTATACTATTGCCATTGCCTCCACCATTGCCGTAAAGTGGGCGCAGTTTTTGTTTTTGTTTTTTCGGCCTTTTCCAAGCATTTTGTTTGCGTCCATATGCAAATGCAATTTTCGCATTTTGCAGCCAACAAACTAACGGTGTGCGCGCTCTTTTGAGTTATGCGAGTGGGGGAGCCTAGGCTGTGTGTCTGTGTGTGTGTGTGGGTTTACGGGGTTCGGGTCTGGGCCAATGAGCCGTCGCCACGCAACAATGGGCAGACCTGAGCTGAGCTGCTGAGCTGCCGAGCTACCGCCAACTCGTTGCTGACCCTATTTTTTTGGGGGGTAGTTGAGCCCCGTAAATGGCGTAACATTTTTTGCATGTTTCGAATGCTCCGTCGGGGACCGAGACCGACTCTGGGTCCGACCCGGTCTGGGCCCTTAACGTTGTCGTCATGTTGCCAGCCGGCAAGACATGAGACATTTGCTGCATTCAACATAACATTGCATTGCATTGCATTGGATTGCCGTTGGCTCAACTAGCTAGCAAGTTAATTTAGACGGCTGCCCCACACAGCAAAAACAGCTGCCTGCCATATTATTATTGTTGTTGTTGTTGCTGTTGCTGTGTTGTCGTTGTTGTTGGTGGTCAGTGGCGCAATTAATCATCAGGGCTGGTAAGCATTCGTGTAAGCGCACTTATCGCCAAAACACATCTCAAGTAGTTAATTTTCAAATAGCTTCGGTAACAGGCTGCGTTTTTGTGTTGTTTCACAGTGTTTCTTAGTCTTTCATTTTTCGTTTTGTTTTTTTTTTTCTTTTTGCTGGTGGTTGATGGACAGCGCGCGTTTTATGGCGTTTCTGCATTTGAGTGTTTTGCTAGACAGTTTTTAGAGGCCCACGCCATAGTGCGTACCCAAAAGCGGAATTTAAGCTGCTACGCCTGCTGCAGCAACCAATACTCGCACAACCAGCTAATTAGCAGCCCACACGCAGCAGCGCCATCAAGCGGCGTGTAGATGTACTACGCAGTAAAAATAGACAGGCCGGCCAACCCCAGTCTCAGCCAGCCTGCAGGCGAACAACAACAGCAACGACAGCAACAACAACAAATACGCTCCCCACTGCTGCTGCATTCATTTCGATTTCGCCTTGGTGGTTGCTCGCTCTCTCTCTCGCTCGCTCAATGGTGTGTTCGCTCGCTCGCTTCAAATATGGCGACCGATTTGATTGGCTGACGGTGCGCGTGGGGCGTGTCTGCTCTTTTGCGCGCCGCGCATGGGAATTGGCGCAACGACGGCAACGGCGGCGAATGAGCTTTGAATGCAAAATGAATGCAACAAGTGCGCATGAAAATGAATCGAAGCGTATTCAATCGAACTCGAATCGCCTTGAATGGCATTGAATCACTTTGAATTACCATCTGTGCTCAATCAAATTGACCCCAGCCGGCAGCAACCAGCCCCAGTCCCCGAGAGTTACCAACCAAACCGCTAGCCCCAAGCAGGTCGTTCTCAATAAAGGCTAAAAGTAAAGTAAACTTAAGTAACCAACAAAACGCAATGCGATATTGCAATTTAGCTGTCAGTTATCTGCTCTCTGGGCCAATTAACTATCGTGTTCTTGTTGCTGTTGCAATTTAGTGCCCCCAAGATTCAACAGAGCCGATGATTTTGCGGTTTTCACATTGCCCGACTCTCGTGCCCCTCACTCATTCGCAAGCACACACATGCCCGTACAGTTGTGTGAGCTGTTCGTTCGAGTGTGTGTAAACAGCAATTATCTGATAAATACCCCGGCGCTAAAAAATTGATAAATTGCGCATATAAACGTTACGCTATGATTATGCCACGATTATGCGAGTAGATGGAGGTGGAAGTGGTATAGCAACTGGAATTTGTCCCAGAGTCGAACTCGATCTCAAACTCGAATTCTCTGTAGTTCCCAAATCAAGTATTGCACGATTTCGAAAAGAACAAAATAGCCACGCTATGGCTACATATTGCTCAACTGTCACTCAGGCCAATTGACAGGCTTTGCAGTGGAAAATGAAAACACAGCTGCAAGTGCTGGGGAAACAATCATTGGAAACCTAAGACCAAAAGAGACATGGCAGACGAGAAGTGTTAATCGAAATTGAAGTAGATTCTTAGGAAGTTTGGAATTTGCTTACATCTACATTAATAAATAAACATTTTTATGGTAGAATTCGGTGGCAGATTTTGTTCTCCAGAATTAGCTAGCAAAATGTGACACCTTAAATATATTAAGATATAAATCTATACTTAAAATAATTGTGAATAATTTAAAGAATGGGAAAAGGACAAGTACTGTATATTATAATATTTTAATAAATAATTTATTTGCCTGTTGCAATATCTAAAAGTATTTTCTGCATTTTCAGTTGTATTGATATAAAAAATCAACTTTAAAATAAAAAAATAAAAGATTTATATGTGTAAATATGGCTGGACTTTTTATTTGTAACCAATTATAACTAAACTATTAATTTCTATTAACCTATTATTATTTTCTAGCCCAAGTAAAGACTTTAATTTATATATCTTACATAGTCGGATAGGTAAGGGAGTGGTTTGGTGAGTTATATTTTAATATAAACTAAGAATTGCAGTTTTTGAAACCCGTTTTTCATCAGCTTATTTCCAAACTTGAATTGATTAATACAATAAATGATTAAATTAGAGTTAGTCTAGAGCACCAAATACATTGAGCTTACTATTTTAATAATTTATATTACAAATTTTTACAATTGCGTTCCAAATCTAACTTTTGTAATCCTTGCTTGTAATCCTTCTAATCCTTTAACTTTGGCGAAACGTAAATTAAAAAAAAATAAAAAATAAATTCATTTTTTTTAATATGAAGGTAATAAATTCGTTTTATTGTAAGAAGAATGAAACAGAGTTATATTTTAAAAAAAAATAGTTTTTGGACTATAGCTCGATTGATATAAAAAATATTCAACATTAAATGAGAACGTAAAAAGTGTGTTATTCAAGTGACGCATGGTGCTTATATATATTTATAATAATTACAATCAATATTTTTGTATGTTAATTATGTTTGTTTATTTATTATATTTTTTTGTAAACTATGGGTAAGTCATAATCAATTATAGCTTTGCAATTACTTTATTAGCACAATAAAATAAATAAATAGTCTTGCCATGATCGAAAACATATATAATTAGGATCTGCTTCAGGCATCATTGGAGCTGATTATTTTAGTTAATTGTCTTAAAGTGATTGAACTCGCCTTTCACGATTCTAATCACGTCTAAACAAATCAAAAACTCTTCAATTTCCAGCAGATCGTTTGATAGATCTATCAATCGGATACACAGCAAATCTATCAAAGTTGTCTCACGCCCTGGACTAGGGAACTATGAGCCATGAGCCATGAGCCATGAGCTGCGAATGGACTGTTGGCTAATTTGTAGCATTGCTCTGTTTATGTTTGCAACAAGAGAAGCACATCGGATATCCACAACTGGAGCCACAGCATCCATCTGCCAGAGATTAGAAGGCCATGAAAAAGCGACGACGATGAAGACGACGACGACGACGTCGATAGCAACAATGCAGGCCGAACTGCGACTGATTTGTTTATTTATATAATTTCAGTCAAGCTCAATTAGAAGCACATACATACACACACTCACACACACACTGGCTGTGGTATATTTAAACATTTGTGGTTGTGGCTTTGGTCTCGTGGCGTTGTTTGGTTTTGCTGCTTTTCACTTTATTGATTTAAAAAAATGAAAAATTTATGTTTAAACAAAAATGCGCCATGCAGCCGAAAGCTATAGCCATGGATGAGGACATGGCAGTGGAGGCGGATTTGTAGGAGGAGGGACGAGGGGAGGGATTGTCTGTCCGGGACCCAGACCCTTGGCTGGCGCTGTGGCCATTGGCGCCACCACTTAAAAACAACATGAGCAAACAGCAAGCAGCAAGAAGCTTGGCGGACTTCTCGAATGTAAATAAATAAACAAAAAGGCGCGTGCATGCAGAACAAATTGGGGCAACAATTTCTAGCTGTTTCTTGGCTCTTGATGGGGCATTCTCGCAATGGCATCGCCGGGCCCGGCGCGCACTGAGATCGTTGCAAAAGCAGCGCGGCGGCAAAGCTTTTTGATATGCCACGGAAATAAGTTCACATAATCAAAAATGCATTGCCAAATGCCGGCAATGCAACAATACAAATAAATTGCAATCGTTCGTCAACGAAACAAACAAAGGAGTCGCCGCTCAGCAGTTGCAGTTGCAGTTGCTGCTGCTGTTGCAGCGGCTGCCGCAATTGTTGCACCTTATTTGGGCAACTGGACGACGGCAACAGGACGAGCAGAGGAGGAGTCTCATCCAGCCACTGACTGACCACAGTGGTCATCACAATGCTGCCACAGTCCAGTTGTTACTGAAAGTGTCAGACGCCAGCACATCTTAAAATATGAGAAAAATAAAGTTAAAAAATAATGTATATAAATTTTAAATATTTTCAATTTTTTTTTTTCTAATTAGGTTCTGTACATTTTTTGTATTGAAATTAAAAATGTGAGCGGATATAGCAAAGTCTCAAGTAAATCAGATTCACATTTGTCAGAATAAAGTCCTGAAAGTAATCTATAACCTGTCCTGGCATTACTCTACTTTTAATATAAATTGTCAAGCCAATGTCAAAATGGTAGATAATAGACTATTGCGACTATCGCAAAATTTCTTTAGTAAAAGTCAGGAATCAAATTATACCTACATTTATGTTTTACCCTAGCCACTTAGTTGAAAGATATTTTTCACGGCGTTTTTTCCCCCTTTTTATTTGCTTCCCAAAAATCAAAGTTTAACTGTAAATTATCACACAATATTATATACCTATATACTAATATTTAAGTAGAAAATGTTAATATTAACCTATACACTTTTTAAATATATTTGTATTCTATTATTCACAACAAATTGTTGTACACTGATTATAGGCAGTGAATAACTAGAAATGTTTAATTCAGGTCTAAAAATTTACTGCTTATATCCTACTACTAAGTAATACTTAATCCAGTTATACATGTTATCTAACATCTTTGATTTATGCTAATACTTTCCATATTATATACCCTCCGTTGTTCTCTCTCACTCTCTCTCTCCCTCTCTCTCTTTTTTTCCCTCGTTCAGCTCTTACTCTTTCTCTACATTTAAGTCTGAATAGGATTCTACATTTATTTACTACATTGTTTTACGCACCTATAAGTATTACTTAATTTAGTTATATATTTAATTAAGTTATATATTCGAACTACAATCTACTATTATATTACTTCTGCACATTATTTAAAACTTACTCTCTTCCCCTTTCACTCTTTCTCTCTTCCAGATCTTACTCTTTGCCTACATTTGAATCTTTTTAAACTTCTATACTTACTGGTTTTTGAATGCGGATATTCTTAACATTCTTTAGCTATTTTATTTTTTTTCTAGTTTTTTTTTAATTTGGCAATTTTGGAATCAGTGTGCACCGTTGGCTTGGCCTTTTCTGCGAATTTCAACCGCTGAGCCGCTCAGCCGCTCAACTCAGCAGCTTAACTCATAAAAGGAGCACTCAACAATCAAGCATGACGAAATGGCAATGGCAATGGCAATGGCAATGGGAATGGCAAGCGGCTTTTGGCTTTTGGCCACAAAGTACTAGCCAAACTGCAACGGTGGCTGAGAGACCTGGCCAGATATGCAAATGCAGAGCAAAGAGTGAAATAATGCGCTAAAGGAACCAATGGAAGATGTCCGCTGTCCACTGTCCGCTGTCGGCTGTCCTCTGTCCGTTGTCCCCTGTCCCATGTCCGATAGCTGTTGTCTGTTGTCTGCTGTCTGTTGTCTGCTGTCTGTTGTCGTCGCAGTTGTCGCTGCGGATTCGCCTTTGTGCTCGGGCCGCAAAAGTCAATTGTGAGGCGAATGCCGCCTGCTGTTGGCTGGGATTAGACAGCTCCTGCTGAGCATCTAAAATTTGACTACTACTTTCACTTTAGCCTGCCTCTCGCCGTTCTCTAAATATTTTGATAGCCCACACCGCCTCCGCTGCCTGTTTATGTGTGACATATAACACAAGTGCCTGCACCGCGCTGACGCTGTGTGGTCCCGCCGTATCTACGGATCCCGACAGCATATGCGAGTGAAAGCATTGCGGGCACTTGAGCGAGCCATTAACCTACCGCAGTTTGTATAAACTAAAAATACACACACAAATTAATACTAATAAAATGCTGGCAAGGCTGCTCTGCATTTCGATTTGGAGGCAAACTGTTAGGCGATTTACGACTTCCTCGGCATCCTGCGCTGATTTTCCCGAGCCTTTCCAATAGACAGATAGACATCTTGAGTAGGGTCCGAAGCCTTTCAGTCAAATGCGTTGCTTTTAATTGATGTGAAGCCTTGGCTTCGCCCTCAGCAAATTAGTCGACGAACCGAAGGTCAGAGTCGCCAAATAATTTAGCAACAATCCCCAGCCCCAAAAACAAAAAGAGCTCTCCTCTAGCGGGCAGGCTGCCTGCGCTGCCTGCGCTGCCCTGCGATTGCGGCAAACAAAGGCCAGTTGTGCAGATCAGATTAAGTGCTTATAACATGGACATGACTCCATTGACTAACAGGCAGCAGCCCAGGCAACCAACCGACCAACCAGACACAAACAGCAGCCACGCCAGCCACTGGGAGCGACAAAAAGCGCTGCCCAAATAGCCGCCGACACATCGATGATGATGACGATGACGACGACGACAACGGCGACGGCGATGATGTTGGTACTCTCAGCAACTGCCCACTGTACACTGTTGGCGGCAGCAATTGTTGATGCCCTACACTCCAATGAGTCCATTAGTGCACAAAAATGACTAGAGACAGCTAGAAATGTAATTAAAGTTAGTTAAGAGTTAGTTTGAAGAGAGAAGGGTAGAGATCGAGGGACAAAGAGAGACGTTGTGGAAGTGAGAGAGGGAGCGATAGAAAGAAAGAGGGAGAGAGAAAGAGAGAGGGAGAGAGAAAGCAAAGCTATCCATAATGGTGTTTGATGGGAATCTTGGCATGTCACAAGGTAAGAAGATTCGTAATAATTTAATTAAACTAATAAATTTTATTAAATATGTTGTAATATTCCCAAACATACGTGAGAGCTGTATAGTTACCAATTTTGTTTATATGTATATTCATAAATTTAGTGTTTTTAAAACTTATTAAAAAATCGTAATTTTTACCGAAAAATTAAGAAAAAAAATGTATTAAAAATCTTTACAAATTGAAGCTAAAAAAAAAAAAAGAAAATGTAATACAAAAAGTAGTGTAAGATAAGTACAGAAATATTACAAAAAAAACCTTTGAGGGTTAATTAAATATAATTTATAATTAATTTATAATTTATAATAAAAATTATGGATTTTTTGCGTAAATTTAATAAAATTCATTAATGTATAATTGGTAAAGTGTTATATTCTAGAGAGCTTCAAAATGTGTTATTAATTAAAGACTTTCATGGCTTATTACACATAAATATATAGATTTTCAATAAATGTGTACATATGAAAGACTCCCACTGTATATCTTATATAAATATGTAACTCATTACAAAAGTCTGGTTAGCTCAATTTAGGCAACACGGCTGCATCTTTACAGCTTTGCTGAGAGCAACAAAACAAAAAAAACTTAAGCTTCCCTCAATTGGCGGCATTAAACGAGACCAAAACAGAACCGAGCTGCTTCCAAGTTTAGCCCCAGCTACAGCTCCAACTGAAGCTGAAGCTGAAGCTCAAGCTTTGTCTCCACATGATGCCTGCCCACTCTGGCACATTTTGGCCATTGTTCTCTTCGCAGCGGAGGCAGGCCAGCCAAATACTGGAAGTTGTTGCTTCAGAAATGTAGCAAATGCTGTTGTTGCTGTACAAAAATGTCAATATTCTGATTCCACGAAAAGCCAAATGCATCGCTGGCCAACTGATGTCCACGTCGATGTCGACGGAGCTACTATGTGTGTGTGGATGTGGATGTGGATGTTTGTTAGTGTCTGTGTCTGTGTGTGTGTCTGTGTTTGCGTTTGCTGCTGACCAAAAGTCGCAATTCGCGACATCCACAGTCCATCTCCAGGAGAGAGGCTCAGCTCTCTGTCGGATCCTGCGTAATTCAGTTGCAGCGCATTGCAGATGGCAGTTGCAATAACTGGGCAAAATGGCGAACATCACTCGAGCCAGACTCAATCTCGCCTGGGCACAAAAGCAAACGTTCCGCCCGTCGGCGGCAGATCAAAAAGCTCGCAATGGCTCACAGTTCAATAGGCTTTGTGTCGGGAGTGTAAGAGTAAGAGTAAGTTGGCAAGCGGCTATAATGCGCTTGGATATGCAAAATTGCATTGAAATTTGAATTCAATTCAAAAGGCCGTTGGCCAGTGCGCAGGGCATGAGCGCGGGCACGGGCACGGGCACGGGTCGGTCGGGTAGCTCTGTTGGATTGGTCGAGTTGATTGCGCGGCGGTTGCCAATTTGAAAGAAATCAAAAACTCAGCCGCCAAGCTAACCCACATGCTGCTGTTGCCTGTTGCCTGTTGCTGCTTGTTGCCTGACGCTGTTGTTGCCTTTTGCAAATTACGCAACTGGCAAAGATCAGCTCTTGTTTTTGGCCACATTGTTACAAGGCGCAAGGAGTTTACAGCTGCCGCCAGTTGCCCGTTGCCCGTTGCAAGTTGCAAGTTGCCAATTGCCGGTAGCAACTTTGGCTCTGGATTTGCATGCCAACACCGGCGTGCATAGCGCTCCGGCAGTGGCAAAAAATGAGCCTCTTAATAGCCGCCGACAGTTACAAAGTGCCTGGCAATTGTGGCAAATGCCAAAGAGCCGTGCTCTCAGCCAGCCAGCTTCAGCTTCAGCTTCAGCTCAGTCCCAGCAGCAATAGCAACAGTATCCCAAGCACATGGGCGTGATGCTCGGGGGCGTCTGTGCCGCTCACATTTGGCTTTCAATTTGCAATTGAGCTGGCTACACCTCTGGGCGTTGCAACAGCATCCGACTTATCTGCTAGCAGCTGCCATCTGTGCGCCAACTTTTGGAGAATTCATAATTGCAGCAAGTAGTCAGCGAGTCGTCCACTTCGAGTTCCAGTTCCAGTGGCAATTGTAGTTGCTAAAAGAACGGAAACACCTCTTGCAAACTATCCCCCATTTGTTATCTATATCCAAAACCTATTGAGCTGTGGCTTTCGATAATTGTGATTGTGCTAATTGACAAATGGTAATGTCTTAAGGGCGTTTAGCCAAACGGAAAGTCAATTGCCTGCTCAGTAAATCTGAATAAGTCGATGTTGCCGAGCGAAAAAGAAATAAATCATAATACAATCCAAATTCGAGTTTGAATGCGAATCAAGTCTATGTGAAATATTTCTATTAAAGAAATCTAGAATACGCTTGAGAGAATTAAATTATTTATTTCTGACAGTTTAAGTTTTGATGAGACTTAATTTATTTTCAAAATATTGGCTACATGTTTTCTTTATGTACAGAATACATCGATTACTTGGTTAGTTATATAATTTAAATTGGTTACAATCAAGGTTACATTGAAACTTCAGTTTTCCAAGGGAGTTGGGGTCTTGGGCTACACGGCAAAATAATATTTTTAATAAATAAAATTAGTACAATTAAAAATTTATTTAAATATTGCTAAAGCCAAGATTACAGGAGTTATAGGTATTCTTAGCTTGACCCTGTATATTATATTTTATCACATGATTATACATGTAATAAGTACGTATAATATTATTATTATAGATGTAAATCAAAGCCCAAGAGCTACATTTTTTGTTGGTTTGGTAAGAAGAAAACGTATAAAAATAATTCATAATTTAAAAATTCAGCACACATTTATGGTCTTCAAATTTTGTTTTAAAATCCGCGTAGATATCGATAAATTTATAAATTTATACTGAGAAAGTTAAACAAAAATGTATTCGAAAATTTAAGCATAAAACTATTATAGAGAGATTAAGAGCGACGAGATTATAGAGATACACATTCAAACAGACAAAGATGGTTAGACGACATTTCATACCAATGATTAGATTACTTTCAGCTAATTTTATTCATAATGATACAAACTATAATTTATGCAGACAGAAAGAGAGTTTCCATAGAAGGCTTAGTTATGAATAAAACTAGCTTTAAGTAATCTGATTAAAATAAGTTTAAAAAAATATTTTTATAAAATAATTCTAAACGTAATTTTTTGTAATTAATTAATTAATATTGAATATTGGCGTCTGTTTAATTTTTATAAATTCACATAGATCTAAAAATATTTTATAATAATTAAATTAGATACGTTAACAACTAACATTGAGATATATAAATGCTAATCACTATATGTATATACCCTACCTTTCTTCTTCTATCTCTTGCTTTCAATTTAGTCAGCTAATAAGTATTTGTACATATTTGTAGATATTAAAATACATAATATACTTCTCATACTTCCAGTTATATAAAATATGACTAGCCTTTGAATATCTTCAATAAGTCTAACATCCGACACATTTGGAATAATGATTCGAGCATTAGGAAAACTTATATTGAAAGGATAGAAGCTGAGTAGATGGAATTTAACACCGCTGTCATGCTGTGACGGCAAGGACTTTGCGCCATGGCACATTCAGTGGAAGCTAACGCAATTGAGCCACGTATTTGTTGGCGCATTTACAGAATAGATACCCCTTTCGACATGGCTAAGAGATGATGGTCTGGGTGGGTGGCACTGGGAATGGGTGGGGCAAACAAACAAATCTTGGCTGTCACTGGGCCTGAGTTGCGGCATTCAATTGTGAAATGAATGCGGATCTCCCACGGCAGTCGGCTACGTGTTTCAGGATATGAAACATATCTCCGGTTAGCAGGCAGGACATTTCCTGTGCCAGCCGGTGGCCACATACACACAGCTGTCATAAATCGCATGTATGAGTCGCTGTTGGGATTTTGCGGCAGGATATTGCCAAAAGGATGCGCTGCCATTACCTCCGCCTCAGTGTCCGCTCATCCGTATAATGTTTTGATGGGCATTTGAATGTAGGCGCATGTCATTTAGCTTGGACAAAAGCCTTGAGTGCCAGCCGACTCGTGCCTCGAGCCTCTTGCCTCATGCCTCATGCCTCATGCCTCTCACAGCCATCCGCATTGATGGCGAACATTTCAATTGAGTGCCCAATGAGACACCTGACACTTAAGCGCCAGCAACTGGATGAAGGCGTTCGCCTGACAAATGAGACAAAGTGACACAAGTCAATCAAAGCGTCCAAAATGCGCGTCACTTATAAATTCCATTGCTGCTGTTGCTGCTGCTGCAGCGGCTTCCAACCAATTTACTGCCCATGCCCACCAAAAAAGAAAACACAAAATGCCCAGCGACCTGGCCCCTTGGGGCAGAAATATATTTAAATCAATTCCGTCAGCACGCAGAGCAGCCAGGCGATGAGGCGCAGCCCAAAGCTAAAGTCTACCCAATGTGATGGACGCATTTAAAATGTCAATACGCATTGACTTCAGGCTCGGACGACGATGGATTCCACGAGGCGGACAATGTGGCTATGCCCGAGACTGACTCCAACTCCGAGACAGCGGCTGAGATAGCGACTGCGACTGCGACTGCGGCGCGTAAGTTTGAAGTCATTCAAGTGGCGGAGACAATGAATCCTGTCAAATCAAAGTAACAACAAAGGCATCGTAAGGCGTGCGAGAAACGAAACATGAAATGGAAAGCGGAGAACAGGAGACCGGCGGACAGGCGATGAGGCAAACAGGCGGACAGACGGACAGGCGGACAGGCGTAAAGGGCAAAGGCAAAGCTCGGGCAACCACTCGCGATGCCCAAATCCATTAGAGTTAAATAAATTTTGTTTTTGAATTCGATTTACGTGTTGCGAGTTAACTAGACTGAAATACCACTTGGCCCCAGAGTGGGTAGCTTGAGAAATTACAGTTTACGGACTCAAAATCGGAAAATGCTATAAGAGCTACTACAGCCAAAGATTGTCCTTAAATATGTTATAAAACCATCTTTTTCAAATAGTATATTTCAAATATCATAATAAACTTTCTCTATGATAGTTACGTCCTAAAACGCCTTCCCCTAACCTATGTGTTCTGTTTGATCCTTACATAGCCTAATATATTTATTTAATGTATGCTTCATTGAGGCTGAATAAATGTTTGCTGGACGCTAATCTGTAAATATTTCATTAGATAGAAAAATAAAATAAAATAAAAATTAAATTTAAAAAAATAAAATAAAATGAAATATTTAGAAATATCAGAAAATTAGTTTAAATAATAAACATATGAATAATAAACAAATACATACAACATATTACGAAAATAAAATATATTAATTTATAAATAAGTAATACAAAACAATATAATAAAATATTAAGAAAATAATATAAACAATATGTAACATATTATATGTTACATAACATACTTTTGGTTGCAAGATTCGATATTGATTTAATATTAAACTAAATTCTTTTTTATTTATTAGAAAGTGGGATATTATTAATTGTATATGTATTAATTAAATAGCTTTAGCGACTATGGCCATTTGGGTAAGAACTAGCAGGAGATTCGAATCTGAATCCTTGTTGTTCAGTTAGGGCTACTTTGAATCAGCTAGCGACAGAGTATTAAGCAAAACTCATTGTTCACGAACTGGCGAAGCAGTGAACTATCATAATCAATTACAGTTTTAATTCACGACTCAAAATATCTCTTTACACAAACTGTCATGAAAGATTTGCCTTAGATAATCATTCAGTTGTTCAGTCTCACAATAGCTTTAAGATTTATTCAGCTTTAAGATGGAAAGCTACATATCACTAATGATCACATAGAATTATTCATATTGATTGAATTACTGATTAGAAATCAAAGCTCATATCTAATTTAGCTGTTTTGCTGATATATCAATAAATATATGAATATCATATAAAGTATCTTCATGCGATATAAACTCAATTTTGTGCCATATATACTGACTTATAAACTAAGTTATATTTATATTAATTTATATAAAGAAGTTTCCACTTTTAAAATACTAATTTCAATGTTATAAATTTTTACTATTCGTTCCTGCAAGTATAGATATAACAAATAGAAGATAGCTTAGATGCCAACTCAATATAAATTTACACTGTAATAAGAAGAACAGTTAACTAAAATGAGCCAACCATAAGTTTCACCTCTTCAACTGCGCACCCTTTTCCAAATGTAGCCTTAATAGATAGGACACTTGATATATCTGCCCTGTAGCTGTAGCCAAATAGTTTGACGTAGCCATCGAGCAGCCCTCGTCAGGTATTCAATGGCGGACACATAATTTTGCAGCTCAGCGCTTCAAAAGCTCATGCCGTCCCCAGCTCCTAACTGGGTACTCCCAACCCCCAACCCCCAATCCACGGTCCACAGTCCGCTCTCTACGCCATCCGCTGCAGGGGCGCAGGCAACGAGCTGGCGACAAGTGATGAGTGAATGCAAAGAATTTGAATATTGTGCCGCGGCGGCAGTTGACATAAATCGTCAATGACAGCGACATCGCCTCCTTTTGGGCCTTAAACACGCAACGAGGGCGCTGACGGGCGAGCTGGCTCAGCTCAGCTCAGCTGGGCAAAAAGGCCGACAATCAACGTGCTGGCCGCAGAACACGACAGACAACTGTAATCCGCTATTGTGATTGTGTTCGGATGCGGGCACAGGCAGAGGCAGGGGCAGAGGCACTGGCACAGGATCAGGAGCAGGCCTGAGCTGGAGGGGTTTATCCCTGTTCGCTCGCTTGACCTGTCAGCGAGCTTCTCAAAATCAATTCTAATCGATTTAGGACATTTTGACAGCACTTATTGGCAGCATTCGCGTGGCCGTGATACTAAAAACACCTTCCAAAATTGCTGGCCAAGCGGACAGCGACGTCGCCGTCGACCCGGTAAATGTCAACAACATTTTGGCTTAAATAGCCGCAAGCCAAAAGTAAATAAAAAACAGGCATAACAAAAACAAAACAGACAAAAAACGAGAACAAGGCAGCATTATCATTATCTGAGTGGAAGCTGATTGAAAACAGATAATTAAAATCTTCTAATTAGCGGCATGTTCACGCACACACACACACACGCGCACATATACAACGTGTCGCCTGTGTGTGAGTGTGTGTGTGTGTGCGTGTGTGTTACCTTAACCACTGTCGGCTGTCAGCGAAAACAAGTTCATAAATCTTGCGCCCAACAAATCGTTTTGCAACATGAAACAACATTACATACATATAAGAAGAAGCCACAGCAGCCAGCAGCATCGACAACAAAAGACTCAAGGAGCAAAAACTGTCCACTTCATTTGGTGTACAGGTGTGCGTGTGTGTGTGTGTGTGTGTGTGTGTGTGTGTGTGCCTGGGCTGCCGAAACATGTGAAAGGCTTTATATGGGAGCTCCCCTGGATTTAGTTTTGTTTTTGCCAAAACGTTTAATAAACAAGATTCCCATGTCGATTATCACAAATTAGTCACATTAATTATAAGTGAAGGCAAGGATGCCAGATTCTATCTCGTTTAAGAAAAACTGGAAGCAGCGAAAGGATATCTGTATTTGGTAAAAGCCCAACTGTATTGCAACTGGAATTGCAAATGGTTTATAACCACGTGCCAAGAAATATTCGTTGCATCCCAATAAAATAATAGCTAGTTGACTGAGCAACCTATGAATGAAAAAATGGGAACTCGTTTTGCTAAAAACATATTTTAAATACAAGAATGCTTAGTTCCGGCTCTAGAAGTTCAAACTTTAAAGATTAATCACATTGATAAAGATGTGAAAGATCTATTAAGTGACAAAATAGTCTGTCTGAACCCTAAATCTTTTTAAGCAGGTTAACACGTAAAGACACTTTTGAAAGAAACCAATTAATATTATTTTAAAATATTAATTTGAGAGAGTAGAATCATTTTGCTATCACTGAAAAATATAGAAGACATAAAAAAGATTACATTTCAGGTAAAGGCACAGATATCTGTCAGTAAACTTATACAAAAAGCCAACCGTAATATGCTCATGCAATTACTGTTCAGTAAAAATACACAAATTTACTTCAAACTAATTTTAAAAATCTTAAGATTCAGCAACCGCGTTATTATTAGTAAATCGACTAACACTACATATATATATACATATATAAATCAGAATATTCATGCTGAAAGTCCATCCCTATTCCAATTGATCCACAAGCATTGACAACAGTTTTATAAAATTTTGAAGAGAAAATTAAAACTCAATTCTTTTAAAATTCATTGCATACTTTTCAGCGTATAATAAAATATTTTCGCACTCAAGAACTTCAGTATTAAATAGCGTATGTAAAAAAGTTTCTAGCTGATCTAAAATTTGTATACAGAAAATACCTACGTTGCAAATAGTGGTGCATACTTTTAAGCTCCCAGCTTATTAATGTATAACAGCTAAAAATTTTTTTTTTTTTTTTTTTTTTAAACAATTTGAACGCATGATTAATATGATAGTTTAACATTTGAATATGATATTGAATAATAATAAAAAATTATGAAAATTTGAAAGCATCTATTTCTTATATTTGTCTTATTATATTTTTTTCCAATTACTCAAAATGACAAATACCGTATTTAAATAATCGAAGGTTTGTGTGCCGAAAATGAAAACTAGACCTAACAAACCATTGCATACTTTTAAGCTGGCAAGAAATGTTCAGTGTGGCTGCTAAGCAGAGCTGTGAACCAATGCTGTCGATTATTGAGGTTCGGTGTTGATGCTTAGCAGAGCTAAGAACAAAAGCTGTCGATTATAGAAGTTCGATGTTGAGGCTTAGCAGAGCTCAGAACCAAAGCTGTGGATTATCTATATTCGGTGTTTTTTATATATAATACTTATTGGAATTTTCTAGTTAACATCAAACATGATTTATTTATATTTAAAATTAGAATTGCTGATTTTGAAGTCAATTATTATGTAAATTATTATGTAAAAAAGCAATAAAATAAATTAATAAAACAGTAGTTAAAAAATTCTTCAAACATTTTTGGAATTCAAACTTATTTGCAGTTTTTAGAAATCACCATTATTACATGTAAAAGCTAATATTTCATATTTATTCATAATTAACATACTCACAAATTAAAATACATATTAGGCTTTATTTAGTATAGTTTCACAAAACTCGTCATGTACAACAACTTAAAATATATGGCGATATCATAGTCATTCATAAAACTCACTCTCAATCTTATAAGCAAAAATACCGAAGTCAGCATCAATTTGTGATAGAATCTCAATCAATTCCGTTTCCTACTAGGCCGTGCGCTCGAAGAGCACAGGGAATGGCTTATCCTGCGGCGGCTGCAGCCAGTTGTCTTCCGAATACTTCACATTGTTTTCAGTCTCAATCACATGAAAGGTGTAGGCGTGGCGACTCTTCTGGGAGCGATTCGGCTCGCTCTTGTGCACCACATTGCCATGGATGACGATGCATGTGCCTAAGAAGAATTGTAGCAAGTTAAGCTGGTATTATGGAACAGGACTCAGCTTCATTCACTCACCTTTGCTCACTTGGAGCGGCGTAAAGCTCGACTGAGGATAGATGGGCGATGCGCGATCGTAGACCATCAGCTCGGAGGCAGTCGTGTCGGGATTGCGCAAGTAGCGACGGTGCACCCCACTCTTGTGCGAGCCCTTGATGAACTGTAGGCAGCCGTTCTGCAGGGTGCAATCCTCTAGAGCGAACCAGAAGCCCACAGCCGAGTTGGGCTCTGTGTGCAGGAACCAGGAGTCTTGATGTGGTGTCACCTCGCCGCCAATGCCGGAATTCTTGTAGATGTACATGCTCTGGCAGACGGCCGGCCTATTAAAGTTCAGCTGCCAGCAGATCTCCTTGACACGATTGCTGAAGGTCAACGCATTGAAGGTCGGATGCTCCACATGCAGCGCATGACCCACTTTGTTCAGGGCTATCATCGGATCCACAACCAGTTGACCCTCGTCCCCAATGGCGCCCTGCTCGAAGAAGTAGCGAACCTTATCACCAGACTCCATGAAGTACAGCTCCTTGCTGTGCGCATCCTCCGCCTTGACGGTGCTAAAGATCTTCCGGTTCGACTGTGGCGCATCCAGGCACAGGGCTCGCCCCGCCTGGTACAGCGTCTCCACCTCCTCTGGCTTCAGAAAGTCCTCTATGACAATGTAGCCATTCTCGTTAAACTGCCAATAGAAAACTTAGTTTAGTTGTTGCTATAAGTACTCGAAGCAACTACGAATAAGCGGGTGAAGGTCCGGTTTGATTCATAAAGCTCTGTGCTATGTGGCGCTTATCTCTACGCCGTCTGGTTTGCGTCTGGCTTCACACTCCCGCACACACACACACACACCCCTACACAGACACTCACTCACACAGAACACATTATCAGACTGACCGACTATGTAATGGGCACACGCGTGCTGTGCAGCTACTCCCCTATCTCCCTTGGGATAAGCACAGCTAACCTTCAGTCCATTTCCTTTTGTATTCCACTGTCAGCTGTGGCACCTGCTAATTAACAAATTTCTAGACATGCCAATGTGGTCACAGAACTTGACATGCAAAAAGCGAAATTCGTGCCCATTCATTGAAATCACTCAATGTGAAATTGAAAATTCACACATTCTTAGGGTAATGTCATTTATAGAGCGAAAAGTATTTACATTTGATTGTGCAATATGTGACATACTCTCTAGTGTCTATTCAAAGGGTATTCAATATTCTAGTTAGTCACAGATTCACTTTTATTGTGGGCGCTCTCATAGTTTCATCGTATAAAAAAGTATATTTCAAATGCTTTGAGCGAGCAGATGAAAAGCAAGAGTATAAATAGTCGCAGTGATTCAAAGGCACCAACACACCTGCACTGATCATTGGAGGAGATCAGTCTCCCCACCTTTTGACGAATACGCCAACGAATTCACTGAAATAAAATGCGCGTGCAAGTGTCAAGGAAATGGGAAATGGAAACTGGGAAATGGGGGAGGATGACTTATGTGAATCCAAGTGCCCGGCTCGTGGAAAATTACAGCTCGGGAGGTCAGCCAATTGGCCTGAGAGTGTTATGACAGGCATGGGCAGCTGATTCCGTAATCGACAATATGTTTGTTTGTTTGAGCATGTGCATTGCAATTCAGCTAAATTGACAGGGGCTCGTTACGGAGCTCTGCTGGCTATTAAGTCAGCGTTTGTTGAACTAGAACTTGCACAAGTCCGCGACTGTTGCTGTGTCGTACGGCGCTTGCATAAGAGCAGCTGAGAACGCGTTGAGTTACATTTGACTAGCCCCAGTATTCATCGAGTTTGAGTTGAGTTCTAATTGGCATGAATATGCATGAATGTTTGGGCTCATGGAACTGGCCAACCAGTTCATCGAGCATTATCATTTGATGCCATTTGGACAAGGCTGGCCACAGAATGTTTTAAGAACTGACCCGAATAAGTATGCGTCTGGCTGGAGAATTGATTTGAGCAGCGCTAAAACATTTCCTCAATTGGCCATCACAGTCTTTGTTCGCAAGCAATAAAGGAATGCTTCTCCGCAGTTGGCTTTCTGCGAATCACACCAAAAGGCGACGCATTGGCTGCCAATGTTTATGATGCTGATGAATGTAAATAGATTCATGACCCAAAGGCGGGCAGAGAAGATCAGGGGGAGGGCCTCTGATGAGTAAGTAACAAAAACTAAGAGCGTAATCTCGCTCGGTGGGAGCCCGACCATCCATCGCATCCATCGATAAGTAATTGGACAGAAATCATTTGCCAACAAAAATAGAAACAAAAGCCGGCAAAATAAGAAAAAAGAAAAACAAACTTATGCGATCTCATAGAAAATACTTAAAGACTGATGATGAATAGACATCCATTTGTATGTACATACCTCATCCAAAAGTTTGCTGTGCATTGTGCTTCACTTTGTATTGCTTGTCGTTTTTGAATTAATCAACAAATTGTATTTCGGTTTTGTTGTTTTGTTTCTTCGCCCAAATATCGTACACTTTCAGTCGAGGCGTTTCTCCACAGTTGGACAGCGAACGTTTTGCTCTGTTTCGCGTACGTTTCAAAACTGTTTCGCCTTTTTCAAAACAGTATCTGAAGCACCCAGCTATACCACCAGGCAGAACACTCGAGCAGTCGAATAGTCGATCACTCGAATACTCGAACACTCGGCCTGATATGCGCTTCCCACACGACGCTTCGGGTGCTGAACAGATCTACACGCATACACATGCACACATGTGTATTCTTAGCATATGCTCTCGATCGTTTCTCACTCTCTCTCTCTCTCTGTCACACTCTCTGTTTCTTGATCGCTCGGTCGCCCTCCCTTTCTAGCTGTTACTATGGGTCTCCGCCTCTGTTAGCAGTGATACCAGCTCAGCATTTTCCCGTCAAATTTAGCCTTTTGTTTTGTTGTTAGCTGCAATGCCTGATGTTTTTGGAATTTTACATTATATTTTCTATTAGTTTTTTTACATTTGTAGTACACGCTTAAATAATTATGTATGTATAAATGATATTGTTAATAACTTACAATATTACATAAATACTATTTCTCTTCTTTCTGTACCTCATCGCCTATTGTATTAGATTAGTTACTTTGTATGTTACTTTTGTATATATACTTATAAAATTCTTTTTCCATATTATTTTTCCATAATACATATGACATGATATTTTGGAATCGGTTTTATTTACTAAATTATGTTTAGCTAATTATATGTTATATTTTATATTATTTTAATTTTTTTTAAGTAATTATTTTGAAAGTAAACTGATTTGTATTGTATGCATTTGTAAATGACATAATAATGGATTCAAATGTAATTTAAAAATTATATATATCCACACACAATTTTTTTTAAAAATGATTAATAAATTATTGAATAATTAATTAGTATATCATCAGGATTATTATATTGCAACTGGAACAAAATCAAGAAATAACTTTATTAATTCGCATAATTTTAGCTTGAAATAAATTCTAAGTGAATTCCATAATTAATGTATAGATTAAATAAGTTAATGAATATAAAATATAATCTTTGGGTGACATATTACTATGAACTGCTATTGATATAAATGTGATTATATTCTGCAATAGAAAATCCTGTCTTATCTACCAAGTCTGTATATACTGCAAAGTTAAGTACATGTAGTCGGTAATATCTAAAAATGGTTGGTAAGCAAAGTGTAAGTGTAGTTTTTCTAAGGCATCAAATACATAGTTTTGAAATTTATACAATTTTATTAATTTATACTAAATATTTTAACATCTTTATTGAAAATCTAATTGTTGTGATCCTTGCATATAATGCTGGCGCTCAATACTACCAAGTTTTCTTAATAATAAACAATAAATTAAAAAAATGTATTGGAAAAAGTATTGTTATATTGAAAAAAACATTGGTGCTTCAGCTAGCCTCGATGATCAATTTTTGTCAGCCTATTTGTTTTAGGGCTATAGCACGAAAAGATTCAATATTAACGTAGAACTTGAATAGTGCTCTATATATATATTCAAGCTAATTCAGCGCCTCTAAATTGCCATCACTTTTCATACTTTAGCTCGTCTCTGGTAAGGTCTAGTTTGAGCTTTTTATGTTACACAAAATTCTAGTTGATTGTCACATACTGTCATTATTTCGTTACGTAGTACATATGAATTATTTTACATTAGTTTTACTTTAGCTTGACATTCCCAAAATTTTCCAGTTATTTCCAAAATTTCCACAAATATGCAACAGTTGTGTCTCACGTGCAATCCGTGTGTTCATTCAGGGGACCGCTGAGCAAGCATGCATGCATGCATGCATATATACATACACATATGTATGTGTGTATGCATGTATGTACATATATATATGTATCCGCATGCATCTGTAGAAATATATATGTATATGTTTATTGTCTAGCTAATGCGCGGCGTCTTTTTTTTTTTTTTACAACTTGATGTCGTCATATGGCAGTTAATTGCTGTCTATGCGTGGGTCGCCGTTTGCCGAGAAACAGTTGCTGTTGCAACTGTGATTTCCTCATCCAAAATATGCGAAAAGTATTGTTAGACAGTGGTATTTATATAGCTGAATATGTTTATATAATTTGCAGGAAAAAGAGCGCAATTAAAACAGCCAATTATAAGTTGAGTCGTGTGAACAATAAATAGGTGCTAAATATGTGGCTGTATTCATATTTATTTAAATGCATATGCTTCTTGGTATTAGAATTTGTTTAATGCCATTGACTAAGCACACATTCGTAGCTCTAGTCGGCCAAAACCTCAGGCTGTCATAAAAAGTCGCATTGGAAATGCATGCAAAATGGTAAATTGTAAATTTATGCGAGGCGGCGAAAACTAATGGCATGTGGCTAATAATGTGGCACTGTGGCCAAGTCTTGCTTGGCCTGGCTCGAATGCACTTACTTATGCTTGTGTGTGTACAGTTAGTATTACTACTTTACCGAAGATTAATTACACCAGCTCTGGTCATAAATAAGGCAAACAAGCACGCCACACAACTGTCCGCCAGTATACAGTCTAGAGTCTTGAGTCTTGAAACTTAGCTTTATTTGCAAATGCATGGTGGTAAAAATTTAAATTAGAAATCATTGCGGCCGCCGGGTAGTTATTCAATTTGATCAGCAGCAGCAGCAGCAGCGGCAGCAGCGCCAGTGGCAGTGGCAACAGCTCCTACATACATAATGACCGTGTTAGCTCTGGTGCCCTTGAATTGCAGATGACGACGGTGGCACCTGAACAATCAAGTCATAAACAATGTGCAGCCGAAAGGTCTCAAGAGGCCAATAGACGCCCCTCCGACGCGCTTGCGAATACAGCGACAGCAAACAATAACAACAACAACAAAGAGATGATCAACCCAAGGTCAGAGAGCTTTTGGGTTCTTCTCGTCTGCCGCGGTGAAAAAGAGAGCTGTGCCCAACAAAGCCAAGCTCTTTTGTGCAACTAATTAAGTTAATTAAAAAAAAAATTGAAGACACGCGATTTGCTTGAATAACAACAATTTGATAATATTCCAAATGTTTTTTTTGTTTTGTTTTTTTTTTTCAGCAAAAATTTAAATTTTGTTTTGCTGCTGCTGCGCTGCTGTGCTGCTAATGATGATGGCTCTAGCTCCTGGTCTGATTAGAAAATGTTGAGTCATCGCAGTCATCAAATTTAATCTGCTGCCTTTCCAATTTGAAATACCCTGT
This sequence comes from Drosophila hamatofila, assembly GCA_035045345.1. Taxonomy (NCBI): domain Eukaryota; kingdom Metazoa; phylum Arthropoda; class Insecta; order Diptera; family Drosophilidae; genus Drosophila; species Drosophila hamatofila. The sequence continues at coordinate 29,964,825 of JAWNPA010000020.1, read as the reverse complement.
ACAATGGACGCATTGTATATATAGCTTATGCAAATACTTTGCGCATATTGGAGCATAAATATAAAACTATATAGCTAGCTATATATATTGTATAAACTCAAAGCTACTAAAACCACAATAATAAATCGTTGTTGGTTCGACTAAAGCTTTTCGCACTGCTTCTCTGCTTTGGTGTTCCGTTTGTCTCTGGTTGTCGAAGCTCAAAGCTTTTATATATTATAAATACTTTCAACATTTTCATAAATAAATATTTCATTAATTGATTTATAAAAATTAATCACGTATATTTATTGATGGAGAAATAACCTAAAATTAATACCCATTATTAATAAATTATTTTGAAGCACAAAACTTGCAGCATTTGATATAGTTCGGATGGATATAGATATAGTTCGGATATAAAAATATAGTTATAGTTCGGATGGAACATTTTGCATCTTTCTTCTTCATATTTTAAATTAAAAATATTTAAGCTAGATATATTAAAATATGATTTTGTTCGGGGTTTGATTGCAATATTGAATGCTTGACTAGAAGTGGAGAAAGTAAATTGGAAATGAGATGTTAAACAAGCTTGGTTTTAATGTACTTTTGCTCTTTTATGAATATTTTATGCTTATAAAACATTCATAAGGGACATTAAATTACGATATAAATATGTATATATGTACATGTATACAAATTCTATTATTTGGATATAAAAATGCAAATATACATTGTCTAAATAAATATAGGGTAAGTGTTAGCCAAACTTTTTGAGCTAAGGCAGTGCGAAGCGTTGAACTGATTTGTGTTTTGAGCGTGTTGTTGATTATTTTTTACCATTTTGATTAGAGATATTTTTTTATAGACGCGCCCCCTCCGGATTTGTGCAATTTGCTTGACCTTAGCGCGCTGAATGTGTGAGCTGTTTGCCAACCTAATCGAACACCGTTTCGAAAGTTTCAATTCAGCTGCAACGGCGACCCACGCGATGCCAACCTGATATCCATTCGCACCAATAGGTGTAGCCTAGTGCAAAAAGTGTGAGTGATTACCTGGCGAGAGGAAGGAAAGCACTCGCAGCTGAACTAGATCGGGAAAAGGAAATGAAACATAAATGTCATTGATCAGTTTGCTAAGTTGATAAGTTTATCAGTGTGAAATGTAAAATATAAATTAATAAACAAGCTACACGCTTTAAATACAGCTCTCTACGAGAAAGATCTAGTATGTTCCAATTATTCTGGTTTTAATTTGAATTTGAATACTAAATTATTGTTTAGTGCAGTAGAAAACATCCAGTACATTTATTTAATACAAGTTTTCAAATTTGATATTTATTTATAATATATGTATATGAATTTTATTGTAGCTTCTGTAGTCCCAGTAGCTTCCGCATTTCGAATATATACAATAAACATTTGAATAATAGTAAGATTATGATTGAAATTAAGATTAAAACATTTCAGAAACTATATAGAAAAATTAACATATTTCGGAGTTTCAATGCAAAACACTTATCGCGTTGTTATTCTCAGTTGGACGTTGATCTTTCTTGTGTCTCAGTTGGTTCTCTGTTGGTTTCTTCAATCGACAGTTCCTGAGCTTGTAGATAATCCGTAGTATATGAAATAAATGAATGAGGATGCTTGTATTGCTATTGTTTATTTATTTACCTGTCATGCTGCTGAAGATATTATAATTGACAGAGACATAAATATATGCATATATGCGTGAAGGGCATTAATATGATCATTATAAATATATTACACGAAAAGCGCAACGACAATCAAAATTGGAATCGGAATAACAAAGGCTAATTACGTGCGGTCTCAGCTGCTTTTATCTAAGATCTAAAATCTCTGGCTTTATTATCGAATCAATCCACTCAGAGCGACAGAAGTGAATTTGCATGCGAAGATACTTGGACAATAAATCTAATGGCCAGCACGCTGTCAGCGAAGTACAACTATACATATATACATATATATTAATTATATATAAATTTATTTGCGAAAGTGCCCCGACCAGACTAGGCCAAGCCGGCCTGACTTTGCTTCGGCCGAGTTGATCAGTCGAAAACTGGCAACTGGCAACTGGCAACTGGGGATCCAAATGTGGAAGCTTTACGTCTTAATTTTGAATGTTAATTGCTGCTGGGGCTGTTAGTTGGTCATCGCTTGCTTGAACTTCAATGTCAGTGAAGAAATTCAAAACTAATTTGTCGGCGATTCAAATTATGGTATACATGCTCATGGGAGCAGGCACGCACTGGAATAGTTAGTTGCCTTTACGGCCAGATAATAGGAGTCGCTCACGCAACGTAAAACCCGTTAAATTGGCGCATGGCTTTCGGTCGAAATGTTGATTACGAAAACATTTCATCAAGCAAATTATGATCTCGTCAATCAAACTTCAAGTGAAACAAGAAAAGTAACTAAGTTATGATTTATGATAACTTTCTACAAAATTTTAATGAAATCTTTCCCCATGTTCCCTTGTTGCGGTAAGAGGCGGGCTAGCGTGGAGAGGATGGTGAGGGGGGTGTTAAAGCTTTCTAACTCTGATCATAATTGTAGATTAAAGAAGACACCCATAAATTATAAACGAATTGCACACAGTGTAAATAATTTACTATGTCAAAAGTGAAGTGTGCCGAGTCGAACAAGATATATAAGCTGTGAATATATATTGAAGTCTTAGGCAGGATGTTGATCAGTTTGTGCTCCCAAAGTGTAAAGAGTATATTGGTTTTGCAACGACTGTCTTACTATAAAAGACATATGAAGAATTACACTACTTTTATTATTCAAACAAGAGACTTGGAGTTTGTAAGTTGCTCCGGACAAAAAACATATAGTAGTTATAATTGCTTTCGTTTATTGGAGATTAGCAAAAGCTCTATGTTTTGCAATTCTGAAAATGGGTTACTATTGACATCTCCTGTAGAAGGAGCAATTCAGAAGTTACTATATGTTACAGTGTATAGTAAATATCTTTTTGAATTTTCAGCGCCGATGCTTAAACAATGCGGAACACATATTATATCCTTCTCTCTGTGCTCCCTCTTGCTATCTTCGCTTACTGTGTGCTCACTGCAGCTGATCAAATATGGAATAAAGGCATTGTTAAATTGAAATTAAAATCGAGCAGTCGTACTTTGTATTGCGCGAACGAAGAAGCCGCAAAATTAAGTTGTATCTTTTATAGTTTTAAAGCTAGAATCACTAAGTATAACTATTTTGATACCTTAACAGATTAAACAAAAGTATATGTATGTATATATAGTTTACATTATGTTTATACTATATGTACATAGATAGAATTTATGCGTCTTTTTTGAGGTGCTAAATTGGAAAAGACTTGATTGTATATATATATATATATATATATATATATATATATATATATATATATATATTTAGAGACAGGATCATAACCATACAATTGGATCATTCTTTACTTGCTCGACAGCTAAACCTGAATATATTATGTGATTCTTCCATTGTCATAAATTTTTTTGAAACGAGTATTTGTCAGTCTCTCACTTCTGGCACATCTCCGATACGTCTTAAATAAATGATCTTTTATGTTCACTTCGAACTCGACCAATTAATCTGATATAGAAACTTTATAGTCACTGCGATGCCCGTTGTGTGCGTTCTCTGAAATTATTGAGCTAATTTATTTAAATGCGCAAAATGTGTCGAAATGAAATGCGCAAATAAATTGCAATACATAAAGAGCGGAATGCCATTGTTAGCTCAATAAATGAAATGTGAGGGATTATGAAGACAATGGCAATCGAAAAGTAAACAGACCACACTTTACGTGACTACCAGAAAAAAAGATCAAGAACAAAGGATTTATAGCCAGTTTTGCCTCAGGGCTTTCAGATTGCTGAGAGATGAAAATGTTCGTGTCGATTTGATCGCAAAAAATCAGTTTTATGTTAATTGAATTATGCAATCGGCTTTGCCAACCAGTTACAAGCCCCCAGAAATGATAGCCCCAACAGTTGGCCTGACCTTTTGCGAACCCTTGCACGAGAAAGTTGTGCAAAGCAGCCGCTGGGCAACCTCCACGAGTCAGTCGACCACCAGCTGTGAACTTGGAGACGGCTGCTCTCGTGATCTGCCTGTCTTTCTCCCCATCCATCATGTGAAATCGATAGAGGAGCATTATCTAATGCCTAAGCGAATAAGTGAACAATAACAAAAAGCTGCAAATTGAAATAGCGTAAATTTATTATTTGGATTTTAAAAAAAATTTTTTTATTTGTGAGCTAGCAGAGTTTAACAACTAATATACAACTAATGCTGTTGCCTCAATACACAAAATTATGGAAAAAATGCATTTATAGCGAAACAAGTTCATAGCGTAAAATACGATTTGAATATGCACATAAACATTGATAAAAATAAAAATAAAAATAAAAATAAATAAAACAAAAACGAAAAAATGCAAAATTCATAAAACGTCACAAACTCAATATCTGTGCAAAAATTGAGTTACCGGCCAAGCGCCTTTTGAAGTTTTTAGTTTGGGGCTTTGACTGCGATAATTATTGACGACGCTGATGAGACGGAGACCACAATGACAATAATAACAACGACAGCAACAGCGACAACAACATCATCAGCAACAGTTGCTGCTGGTGTTGTTGCTGTTGCTGTTGCTGGTGCCAAAGCAATAGCAACAACTAAGCACTTGTAAGACAGCAACAACAACAACAACAACAGCAGCTAAAACCAGCCCGCTGCTGACGTCGACAGCAACTTCATGCGGCGCGCAACTCTTCACTAGCACAGCGCAGACGCAACGTCGTTTCAGTGCGGTTTTGGAGTTCATAGCGTTTGGTCGTGATCGTGCAGCACCCCCAACAACTTGTTTGTGTCTGTGTCCGTATCTCTGTGACTGTGACTGTGTGCGTGAGCGTGTGTGTGTGTCTAACAGTGTCTTATAACAATTGTGTGCAGGATCTACTGAAAATCAAGGCACACATACGAAAAAAAAAGAAAAAACAACCAACTTTGTCGATAACGGTGCTCCAGCTCCATTTTGGAGTTCCACTTGGCAGCCATGTCAGCAGTGAAGGATAAGCTCTGGCTGCTGCTTGTTGGCCTACTGGCCGCATTGAGCTGTAAGTAGATTAAGCTGTGATTTATGAGTGACAAACGCGCATTGTGATGCAAATTGGGGGCTAACCAAAATAGAAAATAAAACTAAAATAAAGTCAAATAAAATTCAAATAAAAATAAAAACTAAAAACTAGATTAGTGCCATCTACACACGCTACACACTGCTGTAGTATAGCTGTATGTATCTTTTAATGGCGAGAGGGCGGCCAGACAATGCGCCGAATGACACGGCGCAAATATATCATCTCTTGTCTGAGTGTGAATGCAAAGTATGCCAAATGAATATTCAACAGTCGCTAGTCTGTCTGCCCACGTTTTATGATTGCCGTTGACCGTTGAACTGGCCACCGAGCCGAGCTGACCAACTGACTGACTAGCAGACTGACTGACTGACTGACTGAGTGGCTGACTGACTGAGTGCAGTAGTATTGCCTGACGGATTAGCATAAATTTATGTATGCGGCTGCGTTTCCTTGATACAATTCGGAGACCTCCGATCAGGCGATTGCCTCAATGGAAAAGCGATGTATTTTTTTTGTCGTCTTCCTCTTCTTTTCGATTTTTGTATGCAACGTGAAAGTAGGTCTCTAGGTTGAAGATTGCTTGTTGGGTTTTTGCGAATACGTGCATTCGTACGTATATATGTATGCATGTATTTGTATATTTATGTATGCCTGAACTAGCATCATTTATATATAAATTTACAAATATATATGTATATATATTGATTGGTTAAATGCTGCTGGCCAGGCTGCAAATGATTGGCAATTGCCGCAACCAGTTCCAGCTGGGCTTAGATTTGAGTTTGGGTTCGTTTGCTTAACCGCTTGATCACTCGATAGGCTAACATTGCCCGCCCGCCACCCGCCCCCCGCCTGCCAGCCCCCTTGCCTACCTGGCTAATGGCTCTGTCTAACTCTGGCCCGAGCATCATTAATAAGACACTCGACGGCAAAGTGCTGTTGCTTTTATTTAACTTTTAATTACACCTTTGGCATTTAGTTCGAGCTGGCTCGGAGGCTGGGCTTGTTTTTTTATAAGCCAACCATTTAGGCTTGATAAACGTAGGTACCTCATATGACTTATTGCCCCACTCTAACATATGTAGATCTGAGTTAGCATCAAAACTGGACCATTATTAGTGAATTATTTCGTGGCCGGCACTTTGATTCAATTAAGTGTGAATTGTGTGTGCGCTGAGACAGTAGCCGAGATTCTTGCGCTCAGACAGGAAAGACTTGTCGTCATCTTGTTAATTTGGAGCACCAACTGCCATGGCCACGAATCGTATCGATCGTAGGCACCACAACACGACATACCGACGACGACAAACAGCAACAGCAACAGCAATAGCAACAACTACAGTAATGCGAATACCCGAGCCCCATAACCAAATCGAGTCGCGTCTAAAACTGCAGGCCATGGAGGCCGCCCATAGTTGTTGGCCTGATAGTGGCAGCAAGAGCCAAACGTGTTTATAGCCCCAGCAAACAATAATAATAAAAAAAAATTAATTGAATTTCAACAACAACAACAACAACAACAGCAACAATGTTCGCTCGCCGTTTAACTTTAGCCAAAGGCCTGTGAAGGTAAAATTTGAAGCTTTTAAAAATATTCGCGCACACGCGCAAACAATTTGCAAATAAGCTGCAAAAGTTTGGCAGATTCGCAAATTCGCATGGCTTAAAAATAGAATTTGCGAAAAGTCTTCAACCGAAAATGGGAGACGCAATTCTCGAATTCCATTGTCTGATTCACGGACCATTTGTATCTGTCTCATGGCAACTCTTTGAACTCAGCCGTTGCCCTGTTTTGTTTAAATGTTAAATAACTAATATCAGAATCTATGTTACACGCTTCACAAACTCTGCTTGAGCTCTATTGCCATTGTTGTGTGGCTTTATTTAGCATGAAGCTTAAACTTCCTGTACCCTATCAAAGTTTATGACCAGCATCGTTAGAGCCGCATTAACAATGTAGTCGTAATCATCATAAAAGCCAACGCAGGCGGCCATAAGAAGCCATCAGAATCCATAATAAAGCATAATACAAATTTGGTTTCGGATTCGTATTCTGATTCAGATTCTAATTCTAATTTAGCTGTTTGTTGCCTGATCTAGCTATTCTGTTGCCTGGTCAACATTAATTTGGCAGCCAAGAATAATTTGACGTGATTGTTGTTGTTGCTGTTTTTGTTGTTGTTGTTGTTGTTGCTTGTTGTAGTCGCTCGAAAATTGCTGTTAATATGTAAATTTGATGCGAATAATTAAGTGGCTGCTAAGTGGTGCCAGGGAACAGTTTATTTATTACTTTATTATTTTCTTTCTGCTTTAGCTCGCGTGAGTTAAACGCTGACGGCGTCGACTCAAGTTCGTTGCTTAAGTCTTTTGTTTTGGTTTGCCTAACATTTGCGGCTTTACTTTTTTGTTTGCTTTTGTTTTTGTTATTGTTTTCTCGCTAACAACAAAAAAATATCAAATTATAAAACAGCACTGCAGCACGGTTGTGATGCCGCCTACCCCTATTACGGCACAAAGATCGGCTCGCTGACACGACTGCATCATGGCGTTTCCGGTGACGTCTATGCCGTAGATTCCCGTACGATTTTCATCAAGAAATTCAACTACGATGGCGAAGCGCCCGCCGCCTACTTCTATGTGGGCAACACCGCCCGACCAAGCAACGAGGGCGCCGCTCGCCTGCGGGACGAGCGTGGAGGCAACGCCTCACTGACACGTCGCTATCGCAACAAGGACATTACCCTATCCCTGCCGGAGGGAAAGACGCTGCGGGATGTGAAATGGTTTTCGGTGTGGTGCGACGAGTTTGCTGTCAACTTTGGCGATGTCGCCATTCCCAGCACACTAGACTTTCCCCGTCCCCAAAAGATCGGTGCACTGAGAGGCGTGCACGGCGTTTCCTCCGATAACATTGTCATTGTGGATGCCCAGACGCTGCTGGTGCCAAACTTCAGCTACGATGGCGAGGCGCCAGGTGAGTAAATGGCAGCAATCATGTCTTAATGAAGGGCGCACTGCAGCGTTGGCACTCGATTTCCGTTTTACAGACGCCAAATTCTGGGTGGGTCGTGGCCAACGTCCCACGGCCGACGGTCTGCGCATACCCGATGAGAATGGCAAGGAGAATCCATTGCGTCGCTACGACCGCAAGACAATCGTATTGACGCTGCCCGAAGATCTGACCATCTTCGATATTGGACACTTTGGCGTCTGGTGTGAGGCGTTCACCGTCGACTTTGGCCATGTCCGCCTGCCGGAGGGCCTCAATGTGCCGCCCTCGCTCAAAATGCTGGGCATCAGTCCACAGGTAAAGAAGCCCTTAAATCAAATACTCAGCGAGCTGCAGCCCTGATGGCCCTAGGCGCTCGCCAAGCATTTGAGGTGTGCGTGGAATTTATTTAAAAATTTTATATTTTAATAATCGTATTTATTTGTATGTGCAACATCTATTTAACAATAGCAATCGAGTTGCCTTTGAAATTACTAGACTCTAAGTGTGTGCATTTTTTATAAACTACTTTTTCAATTCACGAATTTAATGTATACAAATATATATGTGCAGCACATTTTTATATACAATTAAAAATTGGTCGTCTTCTGTGTTTTGTTGAGTTTGAAAAAAAAACTTTTGCTTTGTATTTTTGAATTGAGCGCCTATACAAAATGAAATGTGTGCAAATCTTTCTTTTGGGTTTACCCTTCCACTGAGTCCTTAGTCCCAGCCGCTCTCCCTAAACACCCTACACGTATACTCTCTCTCTCTCTCACACACACACACACACACATTATATATATATACGAAATACACATACGTCAATCCCCTGAGCCATACTAATTTAACTCTCGTCGTATTCGTACCCTCCGTCAGAACTACAAACATTTTCATTTTGTATATGCTTCATTAAACGTTTTAATCTGAATTTAAATTGTGATTTACTCCAATAAAAAATTAAAAACGAAAAGCAAAATTTTTAAACACAACAAAAACAAAAAAATACCAAAAAAGACTGCAATTTTTATACAAAATTTAACTTTGGCAAGCGCTGACTCTTCATCCATCTCCTAACCCTCATCCTAATCTGAATCCATATCCATCATACCCACTCACTCCACCATTCCACAAGTGCACTCATTTCATTATGCTCCAATTCCAATGCTTATCTGCAATACAATAGCAAAACTAATTCTCTTCCAGTCGAAGCTCAACTGCGAGGTGCTCTACGATGATCTGGCCTTCGAAGTACGCTGGGCCGTGGCCGGTGAGAGCATCGTTGTGCAGCTGGTCGCCAAGTTGGGTAAGTCTCTACCGCAGAGCTAAATACGGAAACATTTTGCGGTTTTTCTTTATCCGCGAACTTGACACTCGCCCAAAAGGTCAAAATGCCAAAGTGCCAAAGCAATTTAGCACTCTGTAAACTGTTTGAATCAACGCATTAGCGAAGCGACAGATCAATTCAAATTGATTGACAACTTTACTGCTCGAGGAGTGTCTAAAGAGTGACTAAACAAGAGTAAAATCTCTTGCTGAAGTTCGCGTTTCTCATGATCGTGCTAATTAAACTTTAGATTTTGTCTCATTTAGCGATGGGATTGTTGGTAATTACGAAACATCTTCATTAAAAATCCATTTTTATGGCAATAAAACATGCGATTTATTGCCTTTGCTATATGAAAAAGGAAATCACACAAGTTTTATGACTTCCTTATTTCTTATACAGACTAAGAATATAATTTTACTTTATTGTTTGATTGTTTTTCAACCAGAAAACCATATATAAAAAATATTATATATATATATATTTCTTAATACCTTAGATTTATAATAGTGGGTTTAGTTCTATATTCCTTTGCAGACTATTCTCAAATCTTATAAATGAGTCCCGCTTTCTATCAAAGGCAATATATCTCTGAGTTATCCGAAGATACATATGTGTATTATGTAGCATATATAGGTATCGTTTGGTTATGATTATTTAACTCTATACGATAAATTTTTTGAACTGTAATTTGGTTTTCACTGGAAGTTATCCCGTTTTTTTTTTGTTTTTTTTTTTTTTGTTTTTGTATTAATTATTAAATCTCGGATATGAATTATATTTGTACCTTTGTTGTTAAACTAGTTGAGCAGTAATCTTGTTTTTACTGGAAGTATTTCACTTTTTTGATCAAAATTAAAACACAATATTTTGGAATCCTTTCTAAGCCCAATGTCTTCGGTGTGCCAAAAGGAGAAATTAATTCGATTTTGAAAAAACCCTATTTTGAAATGAAATTGATTCAATATACTTAAATAACAATAATATTGTCTGTATTCAAAGCTAAGTTTCAACATAAAATACAATATTATTTGCTGTTCATCATTATCATCATTTGACTACAAATTCAGAATCAATAAATCAAGCCCTGAATGAAGAAGATCTTGACTAGCAAATAAATTGAGAGCAGGTAAACTTTGATTCGATTTATGATGCTTTGACATTTTGGCTGAGCATAGTCAATAAAGGAGTCTCCACACTTGTACCCAAAAACAACAACAGCGAAACAACAACAAAATTCCAGTTAGCAGTCAAATTGACCGATCAGCGGCAGCATCGTTAGTAGAATAACAAGTTGCAAAATATGACGACTGGTTTATTGCGCAACCAACGCACAGAGCACTAAGCACAGAGAACAGAGCACGGAGCACGGAGCATGAAGCATGAAGCATGGGGCAATTAATAGCCATGGCAAAGTGGATGCTGTTATTGCCGATGGCGCGCATCTGCATTTAGCTTTCAGCACTCAGCACTAAGCACTGAACACTCGATACTCGGCACACACAATCTTCGTGCATGACCATCTATGAGTGAATATTTCTTTAGTGACACGCGTTGGATGCTGCGATGTTATGATGCTACTGGTCTTGAGCCTTGCGTGTGGCAGTGGCTGCACTGTGATTGGCAATTCGGAACCGCTAAGAATGCCAACTGGGAATTTTCACCTGGAGTCTGAATCTGAAAACCGGTCGCTGGTTGGCTAGACACCCATTTAGGAACATGTTGTGTTGGCCTCCAGAAATGGGGCGAGCAACTTTCGTTGATTGCGATCCGAATAGCATTACATTTCTGAGATAGCTACTACCATTTTCAATTATTCACAGAACCCAACAATTACATGGCCTTTGGCATCTCGCCGAACAAGAACATAAGCCAGATGATTGGAGCAGATGCCGCTGTGGCGTGGGTGGATCCCGAAACTGGCAACGGCTTTGCACAGGATTATTTCCTGGAGGGCAAGGCTCAATGCTCAGGTGGTCGAGGCGCCTGTCCGGACATTAAGATAGTACCCAACACCAACTCCGTCCGGCTGCTTAATGCGGCCATGGTGAATGGTTACTCAATTGTCACCTACCAGCGATCGCTGGCTGCCACAGATAACTTGGATTTGCCGATATCAGTGAGCGACGCGGAGTCTGTTGTGTGGGCTATTGGGCCCTTGAACGATTTCAGGGAGGTCTCCTTCCACACTTACTATAATAAGCATTTGCATCCGATTGAGTTTGGCCGCCAACCGAAATGGAATTGCCCCCTGCCGGAGGGCGCTAAGCCAGGAAGCAGCAGCAGCTCTGCCGAACAAGAGGAAGAAGTTACTCAAATTAGCTCCACTGGCGGTGCAGGCTATCCACCAGCGGGTCGCCCCAGCATTGAACCTGATGAGGAGTTCTATGAAAATAGCCCACAAGCCCTGAAGCGTACAACCCCCGCGCAAGCACCACAAAGGCGCCAAGAGACGCTGTCCACGCAACGTCGACCGGTACCCACACCCCGACCAGTGAACAGTAATGGCGCCTGGGATATTCCGGCCATACAATGCCACGAGCCGGAGGATGGTGTCTTCTATGCCCAAATGGGTCCCACAGGTGGCAAGCATGGTTATCCTGCTATAACCGGTGAGAATTGCTGAAGAGGCATACTTTTTCTTATCTTTTAGCTAACGTATTGCTCTCTTTTATATAGGTCACGTGGGCTGGGGTATTTCCTGGTACATCAACGGTTTACTGATTCCCGAGATTCATGTGGTGAGAGGAAAGACCTACACTTTTGTTGTGGAGGGCGGCAACAATCCGGATATACCCGCCAAATATCATCCGTTCTACATTAGCGATGATCCAGTAGGCGGCTTTGAGCACAAGCGTGAGGAAGAAAAGAAGGTAAATGTATTACAAATATTGTTTTCCATCACAATACTTCATATTCCTGTTCTCCAGGCCGTACGCATCTTTGCCGGTGTGCACCGATCCAGATCCGGTCAAGTGACTCCCACTGGCGTGGGACGTTTATGCAACTGGACACCCGACGTTGATGGACCGCCAGCGGATGATTATCAGAGTTTCGGAGCATACCAGCGCACATTGACATTGAAATGCGATGCCGGCGAGCCGGGAGTGATCAGCTGGAAGCCGGATAGGAATACGCCGGACACCGTTTACTATCACTGCTTCACGCATCGTTACCTGGGCTGGAAGATACACGTACATGACTCATGCGACAGCTTTAATGATGGTATAGGCGCCGCCTCAGAGCGGCACGAGTTACGGCAGCCGGCACCCGTCCGGGAAGATTATGCTGCCGAGTCATCGATTCGTCACGAAACCAAGGTCAGCCCCAACGATAATTTTTTATTGAAGCACCAAACCGATTTGATTAAGAATCACAATATGAATGGAACACCGCCTAAACTGAGTTTTGAAATAACGAAATCTTCGGAAATAACCAAACTGATTTCAGATGGGATCCGCGCTGCTGAGGCTCTCGAGGAGAGCTTACTGAGGAACCAATCGATCATCTCCGCACTACCGACACAGTTAAGAGATAACAACAGCAGCAACAATAACAACAACATCGATAATATTGGCTCCAGAATACCATCGAAACCATTGCTGGCCCCAACCAGACCGGAGATTTTGCATGGCGAAACTCATTCATTGAAACCATCATCCTCATCCACAGCATCGGTTCATTCAAAGCTTCCCATTTTCGCAGCACCGCAATCACCGCCTGTCCTTGTTAACTCTCATTTGCATCAGCGTTTACAATATCCGCATCTGCACCACGCACACTATCCATTCGCTCATCCACACCATTATCACGCTCATACTGCACAGCAACTGCATCACAATCTAACTAGTAATCTTCCAGCGCTGGCGCAAAAGACCATTAGCCTATCCGAATATCTGCGTCCCCCACAAAATGCTCCGCTCTTCCATCCCGTCAAGTTACCCGGACGTCGACCCTTTCCCGGCCCCATCAAGAAGGTGCCTGCCTCTAGGCCAGTGTTGCCGCAACAACATCCGCCACCTGGTGGACTGCTGCCACAGTCATCGTTGATTGTTAACCACTATCGGAAGCCTGTGCCCAGCCTGCTGAAACCCTTCCTTAAGGAAAAACACTTTCCCATACAGCCGATAGCTGCTTCGGTCCTGCTGTTAGGTCAGCCAACGGAGCTCAGCGGCATTGGACAAAGAAAACCCGATACCGCAGAGCGTGCCAAAATCAAGTCGAAGCCCGTTATCCCGTTGCCCGTGCCGTATGTAGACCTAGAGCCTCAAGCATCACTCAAGACCACTTCCTACTTCAAAACAAACAACAATGTGGAGCAACCAGTTCTGAGCAGCACAACAACGACGATTATGCCAATTATCAAACATCCGATCCCGGATGAACCGTCGCCCCAACAAATTGCCAGCATGCGTCCGGCAGTAAATCAAGGATTTAAGCCAGACTCGGTTGTTGTTGAGAGCGGCTTCCGTCCAATTGTGCGTAACGATGGCAGCGGCGTACAACTCCCGCCAGAGTTGATTGAACAGGTAGCTCACAGACGCGAGGATCCGGGCTCTGAAATCGACGAAGTCATGGAAACAGACACGCTTTTCTTAACCGCACAAAGTGCCAGCGAAACCCAGAGCTTTGAGCCCATGTTCATACCATCGCCCTTGGACAGCACCAATGCAACAATGCTAGCGTTGAGTACTAAGGAAGAAGTCATTGAGCCAATCCCAGAGGTCCCATTGCCACTGAGATTGCCCTCAGTCGCAATCAATCATGCACTGCCAGCGGCGGCTGAACTTAGAAAGCCATCGCTTGAGGAGCTGTTTCATGAGGGCGACGAGGATGAGGCGCAAAGCGAAGCAAAGGGACAGGATGAACGGTTGACTGCCACAAATCAGCCAAATATAATTGAAAAAGAACAAAACTCCTCAGAAGCAGCAATCACAGCCGATGAGGATCTGGACTATGATGACATAGGTAACCTATTCGAGCCATCGGCGGAAGAAGAGCACCACATGCAGGACCGCTTAGACGAGGACTTGGAAATGGAACCAGACGAAAAGATAGCGGAAGCAGCTGAACGCATTGATACATACTACTTGCCACCTGATAACCGAAAAATACCACAATCTGGAATTCCCAGCGGTGCCGTTTATACCTTTGATGGTAAATCTGTGGTGGATTCCACGTTGGTACTTCCACCGAAGCTGGACGGACGCGACAGTGCACACTCGCGTCACACACATTACGGGCTAACCCCGTTGGAGAAGCTAATACGTACCACTCCACAGTTTGGCGCCTATCGCGGGGAGCTACCAGAAGACTTCCTCTCGACCACTCAGGCAGGTGTGCAGCCGGATCATACGAATCCAGTGCGTTTAAGTAGCAGCAGCACCGACAGCACTCTTCATTCACATTCATCGCCATCACTAACATCGTCATTGCGGCCCATTTCGACCAAGTTGCACTTGCTCAAGCCCAACATAAATGAAAATAGCACGTAGACAGAGAGCTAGAAAGAGGCAGAGAGAGGGAGAGAGAGGTGCGCAATAGTTTAATTCATTGATTAGATAAGCATTTACAACTGCAAGCAGTTAGCAATTTGTATTCATAACCACATACATATATATACCACAACAAATACCGTATTAGATGTAGTCACCTCTTGATATGTGTTTAAATATTATGATGCTCTTAATTTTAATAAAACACAACAATTTTACATACACAATTAGCTAAGCTATAATCTATGTCTAATATGCATTTTAGTCGTTGTCTATGAAGTAAATCTTATAAACATATACTTTAAACCTTGAACCGATGACTGTTTTACTTAATTCATTTCATTCATTTATTGGACGTTTAACATGGCTCGTTAAAAATTTGAACCGAAATACAGAGTAAATGCTTAGAGGTAAATCTATCGAAATGATTATATCTTTATTTATCGAAACTTAATGTGAAAGCTGTTACTGCATTGTTATTTTAAACAATAAAATAAAACTTGTGCATTAAGCATGTTAAAAGTCAAGAGACTTTTAAAGTTATATTTTAAGCTAATAGATGTTAAGCATATTAATAAACAAACAATATATTTTTAAATTTGCAGCATATGAAAAGTTCGTAACATGATTTTATATCAAATCGAACAGCGCGCGCTGTTAATACTAACAGAATCTATAATAATGAACTAAATGAACATTTGCCTAGTTCAGTGGTTCAGTTTTGTCTGTTGTTGACACGAACTTATTCTTATGGTTCGATACAATTATACACGTGATACATCATGAGCCAATTCACACATTCAATAAAAGTGCCCACCCAATATAAGGCAACAGCCAAAATATTAAAGGCTGCCATTGAGAAACAAAAATCAATCAAATCCTTGATATTTGAAGAAAAGCATGCGGTTAGCAATATAAAATCAGGTTCAATTGACAGGCAGCTAATTAGAACAACCGAATCTTTTCATATTAACAGCGCGTACGAAGCCTGCAAGCGGTGCTAAAACATTACAGCGACAACAGAGGCGCCATTGACAACGCTATCGAGGAGACCGGACTGCTGAAAGAAAATCCCAGCTTAGACTCGGCACTGGCCAAGGTGCTAGTTACGGAGCTAATTTTCGGACGCGGACAACTTAACGGGGAAAGCAAGCCGGTGCAAACAGTGCGTTCGTACAAGGAGAAATTGGAGCAAGCGATTAGCGGTTCGGAGCATCAGAAGAAAGGCAGGTGTTCAAATATAGACGCAGCTGTAGACCAAACAGTATTAATAGCACTCATCAATGGGCAAAAAGTCGAAAAAGCAATCAGCGCTTGCCGTTGCTCAAGTGAGTTCAGCTGTGCAACCAGAAAGGTCGGCAGTTGAACCTGAGCCTGAGCAACAAGATGTGGACAAGAGCTTAGAGGTGTTTCTCTGGCTAATGGCATACAGTGTGCTAATGTTTACGCTGCCATTCCTTGGCTTCTATGGTGTCCGCAGCTGGCTAGATGAATCCTTTCCCGAAATGAGCACATTTCAAGTGAATTGCTACTCTGTGCTCACGGCCGTACTGGTGGTCAATACAATAGTGGCCATGTATGTATTGAAGGCTGTCCGTGAAAAGGATCCGCCTGCATTGGCAATTGAGGATGACGATAATAAGAAGGATCAATAATTTAGTTTAAGCTCAGACGTAATAAAAGACAGTTTTTGTAACACTTTTCAATGCTTTTCTTTACTTAAACGAACAGAACCCAATCCACGCTATGTACGCATCAATACGAATCTACTCAGTGTTGCCGATGCCCTGGATTACTTGTATGGCGAGGAGTGGCGGCGCAAGCAGTTGGATGCGGACGCCACATATGATGACTTTCTGGCCGCCATAAGGGAATTGGAGGAAGACGAGTTCCTGATGGATATGCATGTGGAAGGGGTGCTGATATTCCATTACAAGTGGAGCCATTACTGGGCCTCCCATGAATACGTCCGTACCAAAAAGTTCATATTGCAAAACAAGGCCACCTGCTTAGCTGCCGAGCTGCTAGCTCCTCCAGTTGGGTCAACGGTGCTAGACATGTGCGCGGCTCCTGGCATGAAAACTCTGCATATTTGCAACGTGATGCACAACCAAGGACGCATTTATGCTGTGGAGCAGTCCAAAGAGCGCTACACGGCCATGTGCGACATAACGAATGAGGCGGGCTGCCAGATAGTCACGCCCATACTGGGAGATGCACTTACTATGGGTCAGTAATAGAGATCTACGAATTTTTCATATTTATCCACCTTTTTTATCCTACCTTAGATGCCACAAAATGTCCAGACGTCGAGTATATTTTAGTGGATCCCAGTTGCTCCGGTAACGGAATGCAAAGTCGCATCAGCGTCTGTGATGAACAGAAGGACGACAAGCGTCTATATAAACTGGCTGGGCTACAAATCAAGATTTTATCGCACGCCATGAGCGCGTTTCCAAATGTCAAACGTATTCTCTACTGCACTTGCTCGCTTTGGAAGGAGGAGAACGAGCAGGTGGTTCAGCGCTGCCTCCAGTTGAACCCTTCATTCAAGCTCCTCAGTTGCAAGAAGGCGCTACGAAATAAATGGCAGAACGTGGGCGACAAGGAGTACGCTAAAATTGGCAAGAACTGTTTGTATTGTCTGCCTGATTACGATCTCACGGATGGCATCTTTTTGGCCATGTTCGAGAAACGTCCAGATGCTGACAATGAATAGATCAACGTGAGAGAAACGCACGTAGCATAATTAAGTACTTTATTTGACTCTTTTTGCAGTTAATTTCAACTTCAATTTACATAAACTTTTATTAAACTTAATTAGAACATTTTGAATATTCTTTGCATTTTTATAAAAAAAAGGAAAGTAAAATAAAATATACTTTTGTATAACATATATTATGATTTATGAATTTTAAAGATCGCATCATATTAATAAATATATAAAATGGATATATACTGGTAATGAGCGTTGATACATTAAATTATAAAATAAAAAAAAAGAATATATATGAAACATATAATAAAAATTGTGTTGTTAATCAACTTTTTTATGTCAAAATTTAAAAACTTGTACTCTGAAAAGTCTGCCATCGAAAATATTCATTGCTGTTTTCTTTAGCATTCAAATTAAACTCTATCACGATTGGCAGTTCGAAATTCAAAGTCTTTCAATCCAAAAATAATAGATTAAGATATATCAGACCAATATTGCAGATTATCTGATCGCTAAGACTCGTTAGCGTTAACAAAAATGCTGGCACAAATCAATAAGCCAGTGTTTAGACATATTTATCGGCCGCTACGATTCTACAAAAGTTACGATATCGTAAGTATTTTTTTTTAGTAATTGAATTTTATGAAACAAATATGTTTGAAGTTTGAGCGTGTGCTTGTTAATGATAGATAACACACTAATCTGACCGAAGTGTTTAAAAAAATAGAATAAAATCGAACGCGCCCGGCGCATTTAACTATCGCTGCTCATCTTTGAGCATTTCAATGTGGATCACGTATATATATATATATAAAGATTATGTACACGTATAAAAAACTACCAGAGCTTCTTCCACAATTAAACCTTCATTTGCTGCTTGTAGTAGTTGCTTTTGGCAAGTCGAAACGACTCCGCCTTAATGGCATCCTCCATTGTGACAATGGGTTTCTTAGGACAGTACTTGATAGTGTGCGCCGAATCGCCGGATGACCCACAAATGGGGCACACGTAGGTGCGCAGCTTCGGGCACAGCACTCGTCCATAGGCATCCCGCACTGAATGGCTGTTGACCACAGCTTCGGGTTCATTGTTGTTTTCACAGAAAACACAGTGCCTGGGCACCTGTAGAATGCAGCATACAAAAAATATAAAACGATCAGAAACTACCACAATCTGCAAAGAAATTCATCTACTTACTAATTCCTTGGTCTTGCCATTGTTATAGCGCTTATGTAGTTTGGTATTCGCCACGTTCACATTGCTGATATTGCGAACTTGGTCCGGGGGCATTGGCAATCCAACATTAACGTTCTTTTGGTTGCCCATAGCCAGTCCTGCAGTGGTTGCCATATTTGGCACGTAGGACATGCTCCGCCACACATTGTTCAGCTGCTCTCGATAATTGTTGAAATTAAGCCAATGGGCAGCAGCTAGTGAGGGCGGCACAAAGGATGCCGCAGCCGTCGCTGAAGCCGCTGAGTTACCAGTCGGATATTGTCGTGGCAGAGGCGACGACTGCGGTGTGACGGAACTTTGATTGTTGTACTGCAAGCCATTGAAATCATCGCTCACGTATCCATTGGATGCAAACTCCTGCATCGCATCTTGTGTAGATCCATTGTTTGTATCTGTGAAGAGGATCAACATAAATTAACGCCATTTTGTGTTTTTTACTTTCTGCTAACTCCAACATGAATGTCCCGTTATCGCCGTTGAAAAGTACTTTGGTTCGCTGACAGCGACTGTACCGTTGTTCACCCATGTATATCTATCCCACTCGCACTCCCACTCACCCGTGTTGCAGGCCGTCAGCAGGGCAAACATTTTCAAAGAATGCGCAATCTCGTCCTTCTGCTGATGATTCGCAGCAGCCGCAGACGCGGCCAAAGCCAGCTGGTGCTGCGCCAAAGCCAGTTGCTGCTGTTGCTGTTGCACCAGCAGTTGATATTGATAGTGGCGCTGCAGGAACAGTGTGCTGGCCGCAGAGGCGTTCATATTCACTTGGTTGCTGTCCGTCAGCAGAGGAAACTGAGTCGAGGACATCGTAGGTTCTGGGGTCAATGGAGTAGTAGGAGGACTCAGAGCTGCCGACGAGACAGGTGGCGAGAGATTGTGGGACGCCGTGTCCAAGTACATATTGAGACCGCCAATACCGTGGAAGGGTGACATATTGTCCTAGCGAACAAAAAACAATTCCATTTATTTGTAGCACAATTAAGAGCAATCTAAGGCTTGCAATGGCGTCCACTTACCATCGGTATATTGCTTTCCAGGCTGCTGCCGCTGCGAAACATGATAAATGCCAAAAACAATGTATTGGAATGTAGACAAGTTCAAAGTGCCGTTATTGCGCTTTTCGTTTTGCACCAATTCTTTTACACAAAATTAAGTCAAATTGTTTCTTTTTTTTGCTTGAAGTATATTTATGCGCTACTTCTTTAATAATGAATTATGATTTAACTTAAATTCACTGTGTTAAAACTGGCACGAAAATACAATAAATTGATCAAAATTATAAGATCGGCAAGTGGCGCCAACTACAAAAGCAAATATTATAAGTGAGAAGGCATACTACGGCGCTCGCTCTAGTTCCTGGAATTCGTCAGCTAAGCTCGGCGAAATAACGGTTTGAATCGGCGCAATTCGCTCTCAGAGCGTTGCCACATGGCCCCAGAAGTGGCAGTCGAAAAATTAATTGACAAAATTACTAAAACAGAGCAACCAAGGCATACATATCAATTTATTATTTAATACATCCGTAGTTGTGGCGACAATCACCCGCCATCATTCAATAATTACGATTGCTGCACATACACCCACCATCATCCCATTGAATCCAACAATTCGAATTCCGCTAGCGACCACATTCGTTCCACAGCACTGCACTCGTCATTAGCCAACACTGCACGCTCCAAACAGCTGACACTCAGATTCTTATACGTGCGTGTTTCAGGGTCCGAATTACATAAATTTGGTGCGATTGACGTGAGTTGCCCACGCATTCCTTGCATTGCAAAAGTCCAGAAAAACTCCACGCAGCAGCAACACCTGTCACAATGGTAGGTTCATACATTATATGTTGTATATTGCCGCCAATAACAGGACTGCTACACACATGTGATTGTTTCGAGGTTAAATTTGGCCCGGCTGCAGTCCCCCCATCGTCACATATTTAATTTATAAGCCCGCTCTTTCATTTCAGTACAAATTGGCTGCCTTAGCGCGCGAGCGCGCATGTTTTATTACGTATCAATTAGCAAGTTACAACCTGCAACAGCAACCGGTGAGTATGAAAGGATTTAGTTTCTAGCTAGAGTCAAGATTTGATATATCTGATTTTTATTGTTTGCTCAACTGATAGCAACGCCTCTATAGCTCACCTGGACGCCGGCCCGGATTCTTTTCGCAATTCATTGATAATGTTCGGAGTGAAATGGATAAGAATAAGGAGATGAAGGATAGCATAAAAAAGTTTCGCGAGGAGGCGCAAAAATTGGAGCAATCAGATGCGTTAAAATCGGCGCGGCAAAAGTTCAACATTGTTGAGTCCGAAGCGCAAAAGTCTTCCAACATACTGAAAGAACAATTGGGTGCCATCAAGGAGAAGGTCGGCGATGTTCTTGACGATGCCTCCAAATCTGACTTGGCCAAAAAAGTTTCCGAGGAGATCTCCAAAACGGCGAAGGGCGTCAGCGATACCATTACGGATACCAGCGGTAAATTGGGTCAGTCTGGCGCCTTCCAAGCCATTTCCGATACAACGAAACTAATCAAGAAGGAAATGAATGAGACAAGCATAGAAAACCGCGTCTATTGCGCGCCCGTGAAGCTGCGAAAGCGCATTCAAGTGGACCTGTCCGATAGCTCGCGGGTTGTGGAGGCAAATACAGAAGCATTAGGTGAGCCGACTACTCCAGTCTGTTGCTTAAGAAATTTCATAATAATTTTTTAACTTTACACAGGATTGGAGCTTCACAAGGACTCGAAGTTCTACCAGTCGTGGGAGAATTTCAAGAACAACAATACGTATGTGAATAAAGTACTTGATTGGAAAGTAAAGTACGACGAGTCGGAGAATCCTGTCATTCGAGCCTCCCGTCTGCTCACCGACAAGGTATCCGATGTGATGGGCGGTCTGTTTTCAAAAACCGAGCTGTCTGAGACGATGACCGAACTAGTCAAAATCGATCCGAACTTTGATCAGAAGCAGTTTTTGCATGACTGCGAAAAGGACATTATTCCCAATGTCCTGGAGGCCATTGTGCGAGGGGATCTGGAAATTCTAAAGGACTGGTGCTTCGAGAGCACGTACAACATAATTGCAACGCCCATAACACAAGCGAAAAAAGCCGGCCTGTATCTGGACTCCAAGATCCTCGACATTGAGAACATTGAGCTGGCCATGGGCAAGGTCATGGAACAGGGTCCCGTGCTGATAATCACGTTCCAGGCGCAACAGATCATGTGCGTGCGCGATCAGAAGGGCCAGGTGGTCGAAGGGAATCCGGAGAAGGTGATGCGCGTGCATTACGTGTGGGTGCTGTGCCGTGACAGAAACGAACTCAATCCCAAGGCGGCTTGGCGACTGATGGAGCTGTCGGCCAACAGCCAGGAGCAATTTGTTTAAACGTGCTGCACACAAATTATCACTAAGCAGTTTAAGTTTCTCATCATCCCAGACACTAGACACACACAAACGACAGACACTTCTACTTCCATTTCTGCCGTAGCAGTTGGTTTTCATTCTCTTCAAATGTGTGCAAAGTTTCACTCTTATACTTCTACTACTTCGAAGATTGTTTCGCCAACTGCTGGCCGCGTGCATCTGCCCAGCCAGGCCGGGGCTGCTGGTCGGTTTCCTAGCTTATCTGTGATGCAGTAGTCTGCTGGCTTGGCTATGCTTATAGCACGCGGCTCTGACTACGGACTACGGTCATCGTCGGCCACGCTACACCCTGACCGCCCATTCATGGCGCTATATATGTTGTATATTTTATCCTATCTTGTAAGCTGTATATTAAACCGTGAGCTTGGGTGCTCAGAGTGCGGCGTGGCCGGCGGCGCTCGGAGGCCGCAAGTGATTGGCCCAAATTTAAATGTTGAAGCTAAAAGTGCATGCAATTTGTAATTCTTAAGTTAAATTGTTGAGTATAGGAGATTTGTTACTACTTTTAAGGCCAGCCTGTGCACACATCTTGGGCATAGACATAAATTCACTGTACCGAATAGCTGAAACTAAAGACCCACATTCACCAATTACCACACTTATTATTTGTAAAATCAATGCTAAACGTTTTAACTGCTAGCATATATTTAATAATAAATACAAAAGCCTTTGAAATACATTGTTATTGATATTTTAACTGAAATCTGGGTACCATAAGAAAATGTACCAAATAACATGTTAGTATGAAAATGTACCATTAATTGATCAACATTAATGTTGATTTAGAAAAGCCAGAAATGTTCAAGTTAAATTCTAAAAAAGCTTAGCTATAATAAATATAAAAAACAAGTAATTTTGTATAATTAATTAAAACAAGTATACTAATAAAACAATAAAATAACAAGTACCAGTAAGTTAGTGAATTTACAACAGATGTGGCAACACTTTTGAACTGGTTTTTAAAAACAAAATGAGTACTCTTTGTCATGAGTTTTGTTCATTTAACTTGAACTTGACGTACAATCTCTCTCTCTCACTATCTTGCGTTCTCAAAAGCTTTTTTTTGAGTCAAACCACTTAAATGAACAGTGTGCGCTCACCCAGTCTTCAAACGGAACTCATCGCGAGCGCACGCGCAAAAACTTTCCGGTGTTGGAGTTAGTGAATGATCGAACAGTGTTTTATGTTTAAATAATTGGCTGCTAAATATCCCAAAGCTTACTCACCTAGCCAATATATCAGCTGACGCACCTGACGGAATATTATTTAATTTACGACCGAGTGATAAGCGAATTAATTAACGACTGATAAAAAAAGAGTTTTCAGACAAATCAAACGAATATGCGTGTCACCAACGGTTTAACATTCTGCAGTCTCTTGCTTTTGGCGCTTCTGACGACGGGTTTCTGTAAGTACACAAACAAACACACAAACACACATACATACCTACATACCTACATACCTACATACATATATACATACATACATCAAGGCATAGACAGATAGCCAAGGCACACTTAAGATATCCACACAGCGTCTCAGTATTTATTTTGCCACTCGTCCATTATCTGGAAACTAGTTTCCAATGCAGCTGGAAGACTGGCCACAGGCAGATATGTTTGCTCTTACCCTTTGCCTTACACGTTAACGGGTCTCTGATGCGGGTCCAGTTTGCAAGCCCAGTTTACAGCGCATAAATATGGCTTTTTATTATGCCAATTCAGTCGGTGGCCAAGAGCCCAGAGCACTTAATATCAAGGTCATACTTATAAAAATACAAAATATTCATACATATATTTAGAGATATTATGTGGCTTCCTTATAAAGTTGCCCTCTGCTTAACCTGATAAGATATTGTTCGCGATTCATATGACATGCGCTGCCTATGATAAGCGATTGATTCATGCGTAATGTTTTTTTTTGCCATGCTTGTTTGTTTTACAGTTACTATTCTTCATTAGCAACTAAATGGTATTTATTCAAGGCCCACAAATGGACATATTGGGGGCAACCTTTATTTGAATTATTCGCAAACCTTAATTTCTCCACGCGTTTTCAGGGCGATTTATGCGCGTTTTATGCGTTTCGCATGCCAAACAGAATTGAGAGACAAACGCGGCTTCATCATTAGGAATTTGTTTATTGTTTGCTTGTCATCTAATATAAAAAAAGTATATAAAAACACACACACACATATATATATATATATATATATATATATATATATATATATATGGATGTGTCTGGTACATATGGACTGGTTTCGTTATTAAGCTTGCTTGGTTGAGTTTTTCGTCTCTGCACGTTTCTTTTTCTTTGTTTACCCAAAAGCATCTCCATTAAAATTATGCCAGCCTCTTCTGAAAAGTCCAAGAAGAGAATATGTTTTTAAGTAAGATAAATGTTTTAATTGGCCCAATAAACATAGGTGGGAATTGTTTTAGAGCCGCACAAGTTGTGCAAATATTTATAATCTGTCTGTAGAAAAGACGCCTTCCAAGGAGAACGCCATGACCAAGTAATTCTTTTTTGTATATATTTTTATATATCTTGCTTGATCTTTTCTGCTTAATTGCGTTTCTTACAGCTCATGCCAAGCCCTTGGACGAACCGAAGAAAACTGATACCGAGCTAAGTGATTCGAACGGGCAGGCAGCCAAAAATAAAACAGCTGTCAGCGCTGGCGAGGAGGTAAGCTAATCCCTAACGAGACCCCGGTTAACTGGGACAGCAAAATCACACAAAAGACCGACCTCAACTGAGGGGCCTAAAAGCCTGCCTGACTAACTGACAAACTGACTAACTGACTGGTTGACGTCGCGACCGACTCAACCGAAATGTAATGTGATATGATGGCTATGCAGCGCTGCCGGTTTATTATTAAAACAGAACCGGAAATTTACGCTTTAAAGAAATTTTTTATTTATTTTCACTTTGATTAAATGCAAAAACCGCAATAAAGACACGCGCGCGCCGCTTGCCTTATAAGGCTCAAACGCACGTTACGACCATTTGCATGAAATTAAAAAAAAAAAAGAGAGAGAGAAAGAAAAACAAAGTTGAAGAAGTCTCCGATGAGGGTTTTTAGCGCCTTAGTCACGAAATTCCATAAAAATTGAGTTATAATTGAACGAGACAATAAGGTGGATACCCCAAATGCTTCCACCTGATCAGCGAGCTTTGTCGTCATGGCTATGACTCAGCCTAAGCTCAAAGCCCAGCATGAATTGTTTTAAAGCCGCATTCTAGGTAATTTCTGTGACGTCTCAATGCCGCATTCTTGGCTAAGTGAACTAAAGTTTAAGGTGATTCGCACGCGATTTCACCTGCAGATCACTTTACTTTCAAATAGCAGATCACTTTCCATCCATGAAATTGTCTATCATTTTTATTACGGCTTCTGACAATATTTTGTTATGATTGTGATTGTGATTGTTATTGTCGCTACTGAATAATTTAAGCGCGTCTGTAGAGAAACATGAGCTGGAAAACACAATGATGACAAGTCACGTAGCAGCATTTGTTGTCGAGAACCAACAAGTCGACTTTATTCAATTACAGACCTGACCAGACCAGACCAGACCTGATCTGTTCTGTTCGCTTTAACTTACAACCTCTGGGTCAGTCGAAGGCCTGGAAATAGAATACGTTATACAATCCGAATGCGAAATTGCAACTTGCAACGGGTTCCTAATAACAGCAATCATCCGCTTGCTTTAGTTCAAGAGTTAACGACACTTAGAAAGGAAAAATTGCAATTATATATGATATACATTTACAATGCCTTAGCTCAAGAATTAACGACTCTTGGAAAGGAAAATTTTCAATTATTTATGAAATATGTATATTTGAAATGTCGAGCTCTTTAACTTCCTTACTTGTATACGATTATCCAGCTTACATATTTGAAATACCTATCTAGACTTTTGATTTGATATGATTGAAGAATCTCTTTTAATTATCTCAGGACACGAAATCTTAGATATATTTTTACATAAATCAGCCAAAGCAATGTCAATGTCGAAATATCTGTGTTTAAAGTTTTTTAATAGAGTAAACACTAAACAAATAAATTATCTAGTCCATAATGAAATATTTGTACTTTGTGCAATCTTCTGATTAACCCTTTGGGCGTGAAAAATCTGATATAATTATATATGATACTATGGTATTAAAAATTTGAGCCTCAATTCTTTTTTAGAATTTTAAGCACTTAATTGTAAATATCAACCCTCCGGATGTAAATGAGTCATCATTGATCTCTGTCATACAGGTAAACCTTATAACTGATTTGGGGCATAAACAGGAAATATCGATGTTTGAATACATTTAACTGCTTTTGTACCCAAAAAGAAAGAGTATTATCAAATCAGCTTACACCGAGTACAAAGTTCTCAATTCTTACTAACGTTTACACATATTCAATTCGTTTTCGAATCAATTAATTGGCTGATCTTGTATTGAGCTTTTCGAACGCTGAATTAATTAATTAAATTTAAAGACAATTAGTTGCCAAGATTATTCACACTCAGTGACGTCAAATTGTGAAAACTGATCGAGCATAAATTATACGGCATGCCAGCCATAGAAAATGTTGAAATCGAAATTTAATCACGCGCCAACGTCGACCTACATGCGGGCAGACAGACAGACAGACATATGTACGCCCAAATTGATATGCCTTACTTCATTACAAAAGGGTATCTAACGGTTCTATTATTTTTGTATTTGTAGCTAAAAACTGCAACAAATTTGGCGCTTGCTGGCAACTACAAATACGACGTGGAAATACTTGAGTCTGGGGACAACGAGGATGAGGATCGGGACAACAGCGAGGAGCTGGAGGAGCGTTTCAAGGGCCACGGCATATTCAACACGGACACCGATACTTTCGTAGCTGAAAATATTGAGATGACGCCGGTGGATGTGGAGTCGAGTGCCATTAGCGAGAGCCACATGCTGCTCAGCATTATACTTGTGGTAGTGGCTCTGGTCTCGGTGTGTCTATACGCCGGACTAGTTATATGGAGATCGCACCTGGAGTACGTAGCACAAGTGTTTTAATATATGTACAATTATCTAAATTATGAGCTCTTCTGCAGGCAACGCTATGGCATGCGCGAGAGACTCGTCAATCGGGATGTGGATGAGGAGGGCATTGACGACCCGGACTATCATGTGACATATCCTCACACACTGAGCCCGTATGCGCCAACAACGACAGCTGCGACGCGCTCGTAATCTGATGTCGACTTTTGTGTAGGATGAGATTCATTAACGCTTAAGTTTATTATTTAAATTGCACTTGATAGCATAGCCTGCACTCACACACCTGTGCGTGTGTGTGTGAGAGGTGAAGGGGTGATTCATGTGCGTTGTCAATTAACTAACACATACATAATCGCGCGTTAAATAACAATACTAAAGTTCATCGTAGAATATGCGGGTCGCTGAACTGTCAAAAGTTTTCTGCCCGAAGTTGGACATGCCAATTAGTTTTAAGCTTCTGTGATATTGTTCTAGAGACTCTTTTGAAATTAACAACATGCTCAGAGTCAAAAACTAAAGTATATTGTAAAAAAAAGAAAACACAAATTTTGTAAAGGTGCATTAAACGAAATCAAAAACAAATTTCTTTAAGAAATCATTTTTGAAATTACCGAAATGAATATATAAATTTGCTCTTTTGCGTTTACAGACTCAGTTTTGCGTAGGTGAGCGCGTCACCTGTTTGACATTAACATAACTGTAGGTTTACAGGGCGTATACTGTATGCAAAGTTAATGGAAAAATAAGTTTGGCAGATTGTAAAAAAATAGTATTTATACAACGATTGTTTACTTTCAAATACATAGTGAGTTCTCAAAATCATGATGCATCTCCAAATTAATATGATTGAAAAACTCCTGCTAACACATTTGCTCCTCCTATGCCCCAGCTACTCCACACTTAACAGACTCATGCAACAGCTGTTTAGCAATGTGCACTTTGAACTTGTGCTTGTTTCGACAAAGTGTGTCAAACTTGAATACGCGTGCTTCAGTCTATATATGTACCTGCATTGGGGGTGTTTGCCCTAAATTACCATTCAATACTCTCTGCTCGACTCAACACAAGGTGCGCGCTCTTAAGTCATAAAGTAGGTATAATGCTGCAACTGTAATATCAACCGGCAACAGGGGCAACATTTTGTCACAGTATGAAAGTGCTCTAAGGTAACTCGTATTCTCATCGGTATGACTGTTAATTCGCAGCTATGTTCGACGTATGCTGCTTCACTCGCACAGATAGCAATTGACTCTTGCTGTTCTATCGCACTTGCTTCGAACATTTGTCCCCCAATGCAATGCACAAGTCCTCGCGCAACCGAAGCAGCCACGAGAGAAGCTGGACCCCTCTCGTATATTTACTTAGTTTATGCTGCCGTTGAAATACGAATACGAAGGCGAATGCGCACTCTAGTCGAACAGTTTCATTGATAAGAAAGCAAGTGAAAGTCTCTCGGCAGAGGCAGAGACACGAGAACGTCCGCCAGCCAGTACACAATTGTCCGTCGCTGTCGCTGCACCCAGAGCATTGCGCAGAGTAGCGTGAAGTGTGTGCAGTGTGAAGATTATAGCCAAATAGTGCGAAAGCTCTGACGCGCTGTCCGTGTAGCTGTAGACGCCGCATGCAGCACACGTTGTGCTGTAATTAATTTAGTTGCGTGGCTTAATTTTGTTGCCGCTGTTGTCGCTTTGATTGTTCAAGTTGCCGTTCGCTTTTTAGCACTGTGTGCGTGTGTTTATCTCTGTCTCTATCTGTGTGGGTGTGTGTGCGCGGGTGCTTTTGTATCAATTAACGGTATAAGCAAAGCCTCGTTTCCGACGCATTTGTTTTTGTGCTTCCTTGCGTGCTTCCTCTACCCGTAGCTCGAGCCCAACAGCCGTATTTGGACAACATCATTAGCAGACAAGTCAAGCAGGAAAACAACATCATGACGCACTGGGAGGACTTCTACAATACACATTTGCCGCCCGCAGACTTCGAGGATAATCGCTCGCTGCTCAAGGAGTTCTGCGAGCGACACAATAAGCTGCATAACCGCATTGTGCTCGTCACGGTAAGCACTCGCTAATCCCAGCCCAAGTCCCCATTAAATCCCCGTTAATGAGCTGACCAGCACAACTTCTAATTCCATTCTAATCCATCTCTCTCGCACAGTCGGGCGGCACCACTGTCCCCTTGGAGCACAATACGGTGCGGTTCGTGGATAACTTCAGCGCTGGCACGCGTGGCTCGGCGAGTGCCGAGTACTTCTTGGATCACGATTATGCCGTTATCTTTATGCATCGCCACAAATCTCTAGAGCCCTTCACGCGCCACTTTACTGGGCAACAGTTCTTCGACATGCTCGACATAGCGGACAACAGCCAGAGCTCCACGATAGCCATCAAGCCGGACTCGGTGGATGTGTTTGCGCCCGTGCTGGCGAAGTACAAGATTGCGCGCGAGACCCAAATGATTCTCTATGTCACCTTCACCAGCGTCGTAGACTACATGTGGCTGCTGCGCGCCGCTTGCGAGTGCCTGGCTGCGTTCGAGGAGCGGGCCGTGTTGTATCTGGCCGCTGCCGTATCAGATTTCTACATACCCGAGGACATGATGGTGAGTCGAACCGATGGCACGGTTGATGGTCATATGGGAAATCTTGTAATTGATTGCACTCGTCATTCAATGACTAGCGTCGCCAGTCGCCCATCGTCCGTCGCCAGTCGCCAGTTTCAGTTGCCTGAAAATTGCTTTTTATCGATTCGCCATGTTGATTGTGGGCTCTGGGCTTGACATATTTTCTCGGCACATAATTGACGTCAGCCCCAGTAGGAGCAGCGGCTGTAGCAGGAGTAGCAAGGTTCGGGAGCAGTCGACAGCAGCTGTAGTGGGAGTAAGAGCTGCAGCTATAGAAGAACAGAAGGAGCAGCTGAAGCAGTAGTAGTACGCTGTAGTAGGAATAGCAGCGGGAGCAGCAGTAGCAAAACTCAGGAGCCGTTTCATCAGATGTAGTAGGAATAGCGGAAAGAGAAGCAGTAGTAACAAGGCTTGGGAACACTCGACAGCAACTGTGGTGCGAGTAGGAGAAGGAGCAGTAAGAGCAGGAGCAGCAGCAGCAGTAGGATTGCTCGGGAACAGTCGACAGCAGCTTAAAGTCAACTATTGCTTTTGACAAGCTGTCCCCTTGCCTTAGTTTCGAATGCCTGGCAACAGCAGAGACTTATAAGTCTACAACAGCTACATGACTGTCTATCCTTTTTATTGGCGTCCTTGCAGCAGCCTTTCTACTGTCATCGTGTCTTTAATTTGATTTGCATAATTTTGCTTGTTATGTGCCCATGTGGCCATGTGGCCATGTTGCACGTTGCCTCTTCCCATCCACTGCCCAGTCAGTCTTCATTTTCATTTCAGTTTTACACTGATTTACATGTTCATGCAGCTTTCGGTTGCATCCTCAGCCTGTCATACTCCACCTGCCGCCTCCATTCTACCTGTCCACCTGCCTCCTCCAGTTGCTCCTCCTCCTCCTTCGCTGCCTGTCAGCTGACTCTCTAGCGCTTACATATTCAGGTGCTCAACGGCAAAAGGTTTTCAAGTACATGCATCAAACGCTCATTGCTGGAGGCGTTCGTCGTCGCGCCGCAAGCTGCTTGCAATTTTCACCTACTCTACACACACACACACACAAACACACTAAAATATATAGTATATATGTATATAGATGTGCACGTGTTGCAAGTGTTGGGGCAGGTAAACGGAAAGTTTTCCACTTGTCGCCGCCTACCTTTCAGTCCTTCAGCCTCTCAGCTCCGTGCTGGCATTTGCAACGCTCTATTTCCGTTTAGCTCGTGCATTTCCGCTCGGCCTCATGCTTCAGGCGCTCCCCACCGTGTCAGTGTGTGGTTGTTGCTCTGTTGGTTGCTGGGGCGTTAGCCACAAATCGTTCGCTTGATTGAATTGTTGAATGTTCTCGGCAAACCCTTCGCCTGGCTCTGCCCAGCCCAATGATGAATATAGCCTGATGATGAGTGTACACTGAAATTTATGCGCATATCTTAAACTAAGCTCTACCCTGGCATTCAAGCGAAGGTCCTTGCTGCCTGACAGCTGATTTGTCAACAGAAATGCGCATAGTTTGCATAATGCCCGAGTGCATCCACACAGGATTGCCTCTGCCACAACCACAAGCTTATCCAAATGGGGCTTAAATATCACTTGGATACATGTGTGCAAAGTGGAAAACAGAAAGGGCGTCTTTCACCTGAGAACTTTTTAAAATGTTTACAGTTCAGTTAGCACTTGCACGGGCGCTTTACAGCCACTTGCTTTTCCAGGCCCAGGCTCAAGGACAGTGTAAAGAACATTTAATTTCGCTCAGGCAAAACGCCTTCCACCTTAAAGTAAATTTATGCAAATGTGGCAAACAAGTTGATGTTTCGTAAGGACTTTGTAGGGGCAAACACCGTTGCTTAAGTAAATTCTAATAAGCCAAAAGCAACACGAAGAAATTATAAATGTAAACTACACGAGCAAAAAGAAGCCAAGACAAAGTAAGCCGCGACCGAGTGACAAAAAGAGAGTGAGAGGGATGGATGGCATTGACACTGGGAGCAAACAGAAGAGGCAACGTGCTCAAATCCTCAAATCAAATCAAAAGATTTTACAAGAGCACGCATGAACACACATAAAGAGACAGCGACTTATACAGTTATTCTGAGGCACTATTACTCACGCATACACACACACACACACATACACACGGACAGTCACCGATTTGGTGGGTACAATGACACAGCCTCAAAGCACAATGAGTGCGAGCGAGCGAGCAAGCGAAACTACAAGGGAAAGGGAAAGGGAATCTGAATAAGTAACCAAATTCAATGTCAACAGCTGTTGGCAGTTCTTAAAAGGAAGCCCAACAAGTAAGTATGGTCTAGTTCGAGTCAGCGCGACAATGGGAAACCCTGTAAATTGTTGTTTCTTCAAGTACATAACATAAAGTCTTTAATGTCCAACGTCTTTGTTAGAAGTAGAGCGTGATACTTGAGATGGAGTTGCGAGATTGTTTCAAGATATGAAAAATATATGAGATATTTGCACAATATATATAAGATATTTGCACAATGCAACGAGATCTTGTATTGCGATTAGTTTCTCAGATAATGTTTAGTTAGTTCTTAAAAGTGAATTGATTTCTTCTTCTACATGAGTCACTCTAAGCTGTAATTATAATTGGTAAGATCTTTATTCTTATCGTGCAATAGACAGCATATTTAAATAATGAAAAGGTTTATATAATGGAGGACATACTAAATATTACAAATTGAAAAATAGAGTGTCCTATGTTGTTTGAGTGATCCAGAGCCATAAAATTTTGCTTTTTATATATGCTTCAAAATCAAAATCTTCAGATGTTCTTAAAAAAAAATAAGAAATATTATATTGAATGAAAGATCTAACATTTATTTTATATGTAACATAATCTGTTTCATTCAAATCGCAGTTTTAATTGAAGAGATATAACTTTTAAAACTTTTAATAATATCAAACCTATTCAGTTGAGCGACATTTTATTGGAGTATGTTTTACACACATACATACACAAATTTGCAGAATATCGAACTACCCCATGTACCCTCTGAGCATGGAGCATAAAAACTTATTGCCTCAAGCAGCTTAAGTTCGAATTAGCAGAAGAGTCGACTGCGACGACGACGACGATGAGGACGATGAGGACGACGACAGCGACGTTGGCGTTGGCGTTGTGCAATTGTCAATGTCGCTTTGGTTCATCTTCGTTGTCAGGTCTAATGCCTTGCAGCCAGGCGTTTCATTTCGCACAGTCGCCGCACAATGTCCTGGCTACTTAGCTTTGTCCTTCTAACTGTCCATCCTGGCTGTCTGAAAATGGCCTGGAAATTGCTTTGTGCGCGCACTGAATGAATGAATGAAACTGGTCAGCAATTGAAAAGGGGCTACCCTATCAGGGCATAGGGTATCATGCTCAACAAGTCGCCGGACATGTGCCAATGGCACCCGCGCCCACTCCCGCAGTCGACGCGTCGTATGTGTGGCATTTAAAGCGTCTTTAAGGCTGCTTTGCGGCAAAAACGCAGCGAGGCGACACGCTCGACTCATTACGACTGAAATATGCTTTCAATTAGTTGTAATACATTTGGCATGTGGCAAGCGCCATGAGCCAAGTGCCCGCAGCTTGTGTGTGGAGGACAGGGGGGTGTTAACCATGGCCTTTTACTGTGCCGCGGCGCTGTTTGCGCGCAAGGACACATGCACTGGCTGTCGGTTTGTTAGTCTGTGTGGGTTTGTGTGTGTTGACATGGGTGTGTTGGCACTCCCTTTGGCTGTTTTTGCAATATCATGGCAACATTCATACGCATCGTTGGCTTGTCATTCCATTAATATGCTAAACCGCTCACCGTTGCAGCCCACACACAAAATGCAATCGGGAGATGGAGCACCGACCATATCGCTGCAATTGGTGCCAAAAATGTTGGCGCCGCTCGCCAGTCTCTGGGTGCCGCACGCTTTTGTGGTGTCCTTCAAACTGGAAACGGACGAGAACCTATTGATTGTCAAGGCACGCGACAGCCTCAACAAATACAAGCATAAGGTAAGTGCTGTCAATCAGACACGCCAGCAATCCGAGCTGCAATCTCACCACTCACTCTCCCTTCTCTCTCTTCCTTCTCCCTCCTGTCCACTTAACCTTCCTGCCGCTAGTTGGTGATTGCCAACGTCCTTCAGACACGCAAGCACCGCGTTGTCTTTGTAACTCCAACAGATTCCTATGAGCTGCATTTGAGTCGCGAGCAGGCGCTGCAGGGCCTGGAAATAGAGGAGCCCATTGTGGCCGATGTGGTGAGTGTGAACGAGCAACGTGAAACGTGCCTAACAAACAGCAGCTGCCAACTGAGCGCGTGTCATTATTCTATTTGTAGGTGCAGAAACACGGCGACTTCATCAGCAGCGCCGAACAGCGACAATGACCGTTGTCGATGCGCCGCCGGCAACAGCAGCAACTCCAACATCAGCAGCACCAGCTACACCAGCAGCAGTACCGTCAGCTGGCAATTGGCGGCGGCAGCAGCAGCAACGATGACACCGCCGAGGCAACGGACTATAGCGTGACCAGTTCGCATTATTGTCGCGTCCTAAATCCTGGCACGCCAACTTTCGGCCGCAAATATTGAGCAGGTTATAGCGCCAAGTCCATTTGCATAAAAGTTACGTTACGTTTAAGTTGTAGTTATCTATACTATTTATGGTTAATATCTATCTATTTATGGTCACGCCCTAGTTGGCCAGACCATAATTGATGATGATGGTGGTTAACATGTTTTGTTTTGTATGTATTTCTTTGTATTTTTGTTGTTCATGAATATTTGGTTTATCGTCGCCTGTTTGAAAAATGATGTCACCTACATAACAAATTGTCTTCTCTATGCTCGAATCCCATTTTTACCATTTCTGTCATCAAGCATACGCACCGTGTTGCCCGCATTTTGGCATTAATCTGAGATCATCAATTATCCGTTTTGTTTATGCTTAAGGGGGCGGAGCATCGCGAAACTACCCACCCATACACATATACCCACACACACACACACACAGTGAGCACCCACACTTATGCAACGGCTTCATGAAACAGCAATTTGCAGGCTAGCCCTGGCGGCTGTCGGTTGCAGGCAATGCGACAATTGATTTACAAGCCGTGCATAGCAATAACTACAACAGCAACAACATAAACAACAGCTGTAGCAGGACCTGCCAAACGTCCTTGGCTGTGGAAATTTATAGTGGCGTATACTTAATGCCTTGACGCTTGTCTGGCTCAAGCAGGTCAAGTGGCGTCTAAAGGTCAGTTTCAAATATACACTACACAAAACACTTAACACACACACACAACATGAACTTCTGACAGCTGCCAGCGGCAAATTAAATTTTAATTGGGTAAAAAAAATGAAAAATAACTGAACAGCCAGCAAGGAAAACTAATTAACGCAGCGCCCGCAAACCGAGGGCCACAACACGAATACTTGTGTAGCGAGAACAAAGCAGGAACCAACGCAGACAGCACGGACCGTAGACAGTGGCAGTCGCCGCTTGGGCCTTGGGTTTTTATTTTTGGGTTCTGGGTCTGGGTTCTGGGTTACTCGAGTCTTGTGGCAGCCTTTTTTGCACATGTTTATTGCATGTTCTGTTGCTGCCGCCTTTTATCTACGGCTTTGCCGCCTAATCTACCTGCCTTAACTGTTCCCTGGTTGTGGCATGTGCGGCCGAAGGTCCAAAGCCGACACCACTTCCGGCCACATTTTCGGTTTTTGTTTCAGCCCCAAACTAGGCTACAAGAAATATGTTGTTTTTTTTTTTATTTTGTTGTGTTGCTGTCGACTCGTTTGGCAGCTGTAGCGTAATATTTAACAACTTTTTTTCTTCTCCTTAATGCTTGTGCGTGCGTAAGTGTGTGTGATGGGCTTTGCTGGTGTGTGTGTGTGTGTGTGTGTAAATATGCATCAAATTAGATTTTATTGCCTTCACACGTACAGCACGCAGATACACAAACATGAATACATGAGAGGACAACGAATTGAGAGAATAACCCAATTTTTATGCCGCACTTCGCCAGAGGCAAGCGATCAAAATTTATTATTAGCAAATTCTCTTTGGCCAAAAAACTGTCTCCAGCTGCCTTTAGTTTTGTCATCTGATCCGTGACGAATACTCTGGAAAATTGGGAATTTTGTGCCACTGAAATATATATTTACTTACATAGGGCCTACATATTGGACACATATGCTTATACATAAAAGGAAGCCTACTTAAAGCTTATAGCCCGCTGCCATTTTCCGTATTTGCTGGATTGTTTTTATTGCTCACACATGTACACACAAACACGCTCCCTCACTCACACACACACGCAGACACATACACACACACACAGACTTAGTCACATATCAAACGGACGCAATTCCTGCAGGCTGTTCTGTATGTTGCCACGCCCCCCTTCTAGCACTGACCCCAAAGTCTCATGCTTTGCCTCCGAGTATCGATTGCGCATTTAAAATACGTATAAACATAAAAATTCAGCTCGCAAGTTGAATGACGTATAATGAAATATGTATACGAAGTTTGTGCAGGTAATTAGCCGAGAGTGGGAAAGTGCGCTCGTTAAGCAGCTTAGAGGCTATGCTCTGATTCATTTATAATTAAGCCACATCTCAGTTTTGATTGAGTCGCAACTATAACGAGCGAGCGTAATAATCATTTAAAGTTAAAGAGTTTATGTGTAAATTATGTAAAGAACTTTTCATATCCGTTTTTTTTGACTGAATTCCATTTTCGATATTGAAACTTTGAAAACTTTGTAATCTGTTTGTATGAATAATGATTTTTGTAGAAAAGTTATCGAAGGTCCTACTAATAAATTGATGTAAAACGAGATTATTTAAGGCATATAATTTAAACTTTCTAAATATATGAACAAAATATATAGAATAACTTCTGTCCTAACACGTAAATAGATAAGATATGTTTTGAGGAAATTATTACAAATTGTTTCTTAAAACGTGTTAGGAAAGAAACTTGAACTTGAACATGAACATGAAATGATTCACATCATCTAAATTAAAATTGTCAGATCAGAAACAGGTTTAAAAAAGAAAAAATTAACTACAGAAACAAAAAACGAACCAATTCTTCAATGTTTAAATATTCTGAGCAATCGGACCAAAAAAATACAAATCAAATAAAAACGAAATAGAGTTTGAAGTATACATATATCAGAAAATATTTTACATTAAATTGATATATATATATATATATATATATATATATATATATATATATATATATATATATATAAAGCATAAAGAAAATATATATACTATATACATGTGTGTATTAACATTATAGATAAGTATTTATTAAATAAATCTAACTGTAAACATATATAACTCTATATTTATTCTATACAAATTGCAAGTTTATATCTAATTGTTATTCAACTTGAAATATGGAATCAAAATTGAAAAAGAAACTTTGCAGCAATCTATTTATTGTTGAAATTGGCCAAACTCTAAATGAAATGAAATATTTAAAATATTGTTAACTTTCCAAACTAATCGTAATAATATAAAATCCAACTAAATCTAAAAAAAAAAAATTGTAAAACTGTTGTAAATTTTGTTTGGTTACGAAAATTGATTGATATATTTATATGAACACTAAATGTATATCTATGTATGAATGTCTATGAGTCAACATGTGTATAAACTGAATATTCAAAAACATTGTATACATATGTATAAATATATAAATAAATTTATATATATGTATTTATGATAATGAATAAAGCTGATGGAACAAATGGCTTTAAATGTTTACAATTTAATTTGTTTGCTTTTCTTTTTATTGGGAATTATTGTGAAAGTATATTTCATATGTAAAAGCATATATTAAACGGGGAAGTACACGTTTATAGCAATGCGATGCACTCAATTTTCTATAATCAAGAAAGTCGACAGCGACATACCACGGATTTATATTAGGGCAAACGATTTTATAGCAAAAGATTTCAAATTCCTTCTAAACGGACAAAATGAAAGAGCGAACTATTGAGTTAAGTCAGAAATAGATTGGTATATAATAAATACATATGTATGCACATATACATATAACCCAATGCTGTCGCTTTCTAAAGGAACATTGTTAAATTTATTTGTATTTTTTTTTAAGAAAAATGTTTCATGTTTCATTATGTTTCACATTTGAAAAGCAAACCCTATAAAACTTATTCTTGCTTATTTAATAAGTCCTATATCCCATATTTTCAGCGCTTTCAATGTACTCTTTCGTCTTTTATATAATTGATACGTATATAATTACATACATATGTAATTTAATGACGCTGTCAACAGAACTCTCAGTCGTATTTCGCCAGTTGAGCAGAGAAAAGCTCGAGCAGAGCGATTATACGAATCATAAATAAGTGCCGCTCTTCTTATCGCTGTTGAAATGTGCTCGAGTACAGATTTTCTACTTAAGTTATTAATACCAATTTTCGTTGGAATCGCTCTTTTCCGCAAAAAAGTTCATTGTGCACCGAACGATGAGCTGCATGATAACATGAATATTGTGCACGGCTTTGACTGTATCTTTCTGGACTACGTCACGGGATCCGGCCTGAATTGCAGCTTCACACGGCCAACAGAGAGCAGTTCCAAGACCAACTATCATCTGCAGCATCTCTCAGTTGATAAGCTCTGCCAGCTGCCCGAGTTGACTTCTAATCGCATAGAGTGCAACTTTCGATCTGAAGATTTTAATAAGTTCCAAAATCAGTACAACTTTACGCTTCGCATAGAGGACGAAATGGGCAGTCGAACAGAGAACATCTCTATCAATAGAGCTGAGTGCATGGTGCTGGAGCCACCCGGCACCGACGTAGTCGAACTCAATAGGACCTCAAATTCAATATGCCTGCAATGGCCGAATAAGAGATGGGACAACCACAACTATGGCATTGCCTGGGACTATCAGCTGGAGCCGCATGCGAATGTGGCATGGCGAGATCCTCAGTATACCAGACTCAAGGAAACCTTTTGTCTTAACGATTTGCCTGATGCCAATCAGAAGTACAAGCTGCGAATGCGACGTCGCATTGATGCTGTCCGCGCCCACTGGAGCGATTATTTCACATATACTTTTCGTACTCAATTCAAAGCCAGCAAGTCTTCAAAGTCAGCTAAACTATCATCAATAATCATTTTACTCTCAAACATTGTCAGCTTTAAATTGATTGTGTAAACTCAAATAATAATAAACTGATTAGGATGTCAATTTTTATAAATACATATTTTTATATTTTTAAAACGAAATCAATTTTAATTTATGGGCAATAAACTGATAAGCTTAAGCGACTTCATCGTTGTATTCTCGTCATTCTGTATTTTGTGTTTTTCATATATTTTTAACGCAAGTTAATGTACTATGTCTTCAAGCTGTCATCTTTAGAGCTATCATATCATACATACATATGTATATAATACATTGTATAAAATGTTGATACGAGGTTGATAACGAAATAATATCAACAAAAGTTGTTGAAAAATGGATTTCGTTTTAATACTTCGTTACCAAAGTTTGTTTTTATAAGTTGCACTAAACATATTGGCTTTAAAATTAAAATTGAATATTAAAAAAATATATATATACATATATGTAGGGTAGCTGGCAAAAATGGGTGACATCCGAAAGACGCTGCGACAAGTCCATATCTAAATACGGTCTATCCAGGTATCAGTATATACTGGATTTATGCATATGTAGTATATGTATACATATATGTAATATATGTAGTATATACTAAAAAAAAAAAAAAAACCTTTTTAATTTAAAGAACAAAAAAAATTCCCCATGTGAAACACTTCGTGTCAAACTTATTATCTGCATGTTCTAGTGTATATGCACTTCGACCTTACATACCTCGACGCTACTATAAGCCATCAATATAAGATATCTTATAGCTTATCTTTGATACGTATCAATAAATATTGATATAATGAGTTGGTACCACTTGGGATCCAACGTTCGATATCTTCATATGTGCTGTTAACAAATACATTCAAAAGTTTATTTTGCTCTAAAATACCCGTTTTTGCAGAGTGAATCTCTTCTATCGAAACCCATACAAATAAAAAGCTTTCGAGAGCTTTCAAGAGTAGAAGTTTTGCTTTAGTATTTAGAAGTTTGTTTTCAGCTATATTAATCAATTCGCAAATTAAGTGACTTTGACAAGTTCAAGAACAGAATTAACTGACCTCATATAATATTCTAGTGTTCTTTGTCCGATAAAGGCTTTCTGCTATCGCTATTTCGCTTGATAAGATTATTGTTTGTTGCTACTTGGAAAGCTTCGAGCAAAAAACACTTGTAAGTTGCATTCCAAATATTTTATACTTAGTGCTTACAAATTAAAAAAGAAGACTGAATGTCTGATTAGATTCTTATCTAAAGATAAGAGTGATAGGAAAAGCTCATATTAACCAAAATTAGCAACAAATTAATGTGTGTGTGTATGTTGTATGCACCGGGGACATTAAAATTTAACGAAATTTAACCAAACAATAACTGAGAATCAGACAGAGAGATAAGATAGATAATGAGAAAGAGAAAGAGAGTGAGAGAAGAGCTTCTATTTCAACTATTCTATGCTTATTTTAAAAATATATAAACTAAATATATAAACTAAACAAACCCACAAAAGCACGCGATTCGCGTATAATGACAGCCAAATGTTTGTATTTGCAAAAGCACAAGTCTCCAATAATAATCTTAGAACTTACATTGTTTTCAATCAATTAACTGGAAATCTTTAACTTTGGACTGAATCAAGCTTGGATTTTAAAAGAAAAATGATGAATAGGAGGAATATGGATTATGAATAGGAATATGGATTGATCAGATCTTTATGGGATCGATCCGTTTCCATTTTCAATTGCCTCAACGCAAAGACATTTGAATGGGAAGAGTAGTAGTTTAAGATGCCCAAACGGAAGTAAATCGTATTTGTTTGTTAGCTATGCATTAATAATAAATCATTATGCATTCATAATAAATCAGATATATCACATTTTAAAAAATCCAAAAATAAAAATAAAAAAGCAATCTATATAAGTACATTTATGTTCACATACTTTTGCTTAAATTTGTTATTAAAATTTGAGCATTTATTAGACTTCAATTTTCGTTTTAAGGGAATTAGACTAGCCATACATATGTGTGCCCCTATATCTTTCTTTTTACATGCTAAATGTTTAATACAAGTTGGTCTGACTGCTGTGTCTGATAAGTTCACAAGTGGTTTTACAAGGTACATATTGGTTATATATTCATGGATTACAAGGTATATTGGTTATATATACATGAACGAAAATTGAGTTAGAATTGTTGTACCCATCATCAAGTCTTAGTTTTTCAAGTCTGTAAACTTAAACTTGAGTGGTATATTTGGCTTGTTTATGAGCACTGAACGGAACGCATTCTCCGTCGAATAGTTAAACTCGATCTTAAAGTTTCTCAAAATCCGGCATATACCAAGCTCTAGTTCCATATCCACAATACGTTTTCCCACGCACATGCGGGGACCAAAGCCGAAGGGCAAAAATACAAAGGGATTTGTGATCTTTAGAGAATTCGCCGGACACCTGCCCTCAGCGCTCGTCTCACTGCGCATCCATCGTTCTGGTAGATACTCCGATGCACGCGGAAAGTACTGATCGTTGTTGTAGGAGTTCAGCGGGATCATGGAGACAAATGTGCCCGCTGGCACCCTATAGCCACTCAGAATGCAATCACGATTTGTGGTACGGCCATGGCCAATCACCAGAGGCAGCAAACGCTGCGATTCCTTGAGGCAGGCGCGCAAATAGGGCACATTCTTCATGGACTCCTCTGTAAACTCGGAGTCCTTATGGGGCAAAACACGCATCACTTCCTCGCGCAGCTTCTCCTGCTTGTCTGGATTGGTGGCAAGGCACAGCATAAGCGCCGAAAATGTGCTCGAAGTCTACCAAATTATTTATAGACATTAAATCGAATCAGTTTAGGTTTAATTTAATATATTTACCGTATCAACTCCAGCCATGAGCATGTCCATGGCCATGACAATAGCCACTTTCTTGTCAATCTTCAGCAACTTCTCTAGCACACTCTGTTCCTTTTCAGGACGCACTATGCCACGCTGCGCCTCTGCATTCAATCGTTCCAGAGCCTCATTCACATAGGCCAAGGTCACTTTCTGTATGTTGTCGTAGGCATTCAGCAGTTTCTTGAACATTGGCGTATGGAAGTACCTCCAGATCGAGGGCTGCACTTCGTATATAGCACCTAATGTGAAGAACTCATCCAAGCTCTTAAAGAGCAGCTTGGCGTTCTCATCATTATGCGAGTCCTTGAGTAGGCCGAGTTGCTTGTCCAGTGCGACCACAGAGACCGATTCCAAGGTCCAGCAATTGATGTACTCCAAGAAATTGTCCGGCACCTCAAGCGTTGTGGGATCTCGAATGGCCTTAATGCTGAGGTAGTCACAGAATTGTAATATATTTAATTTATAGAGTATAATAATCTGCTTACCGATCGACAAATTCGCAGTTGACCTGTGACATCTTCTTGTAGTAGAGCCTCACATTCTTCGGCTGCATCAGCACTGGATTCACAATACTGCGAAATTCGCCCCATACCTTGCCTTGGGTGGGAATGAGTCCTTCGACGCCATCAAAGAAATCCCTGCGAAACTGCTCACGATGGTATCTCAACGTATCGCTGCCTGGTCTATGGGGCCACACGCCTTCATTGCGATAGACAATTTCGAAGTCCTTTGGATTATAGGTAGTCAGCATGGGATCGCTGCCAAAAATCGATGGCTGTCGAAAGATGTCGCCGTAATCGTCACGCAGGGCCAACACCAGCTGCGACATGTCCAGATTCTTATATTTGCCCCCGGGAAATGTCATGTTGAAGGTCAACGCGATGGGATTGGCGTAGGGTATCTCCTCGTAGGGACGTGCCTGCTGCCACTCCACGTCATCTCTAGCAACGCTTGGCTCCTTGACTGCGGCTGCAGTGCTTTGACAACGCTAGTAAGAAAGTGCTGATAAGGAAGGCTATCTTAATCTATGCAAGGTATCTCACACTCACCTGTTGCGTACTAGAAAATACACCTAAAACTTCGGCCACCTTTTGTGCCTGATTTATAGCCAGAAAATTGCGCACTTTCAACATTTTGCTTCTGGCCGTGTTCCTTAACTGCTTGCCTCCTAAACTCAACTAACTGTTTGCATTTTGATCTCTTCATGAAAACAGCTCGAAAGCTCATTTGTTAAGTGGGTGTATACAGCAAAGCAAATAAAAAGCTGCGCGAGCTTTTAAAGAGCGTCTAATGCAAAATAAATAAACCAATTGAATTTGAGCTGATAAGCTTTGCGGCTGGTCAATTTCGAATTTCGAACTTGGTTTTGTTTACAAATTTGTTTTATGAATATAATTAATGTACCCGACTTGAATAATTGAAATTTGTATGCTCATGGCATAACTTTTATCGCCTGTTGAATCCATTAAACTTAAAACCAGAAAACATGTTTTTGCGAATAAATTTAAGTACATGTATGTATATATTATTATCAAAATACAATAATGCGCTAAAAAAAACACTTAACAGCTTTTCATACTGATAGTATAATTATCAGCAAATTATTGACATTTTTTACTAAAACAAAAATATATAATATATTCATTAAACACTTTCTACTTAATTCTAATTTGTTCAACATTTATATGAATAAACTTAAATTTTATACATTCATAAACCCTAAAAAAATTAAATATGTTCATTACATTCCCTTTACTTGTTTATCTTAAATACATTCAAAAAATTTTTCAAATTCAATCGCATATCTTGAATACATTCTAATGATTATTATCAAAAAGCTGCCAACTGAGCTAAATTATTTAAGGTAATAATTTGCTTATAGAATTTAAGTATAAAAAATCTGACAAACTCCTCCAACAATATTTATTTATATCTATCTAAGGTCTATAATTAAATCGCCAGAAAACTACGCCTGAAATCGATGTCACAGGAATTGCGATAACGTCCAATTTTGCGATTGCTCATTTGTCGAAACCTGCGCATGGCTTCATGTATTTCCTGCACACTGATGGGCTTGACCACCTCCATGCCGCGGCCCTGGGTCACCTCTGGACAGACATGCATCATTGAGGGACTGCCGCCGGCTGAGGTGACGCGACTGTAGGGCTCCGTGGTGCGGTTATCCGAGTTCAACCGAGTCAGAATCGAGTAGTCTACAATTGCCGCAATGGTCTCGTGGGCCAGGTAGGCCAGGATGT
Source organism: Drosophila hamatofila (assembly GCA_035045345.1). Lineage (NCBI taxonomy): Eukaryota > Metazoa > Arthropoda > Insecta > Diptera > Drosophilidae > Drosophila > Drosophila hamatofila. The sequence goes on along the minus strand of JAWNPA010000020.1, from coordinate 29,920,529 downwards.
TCATCGTTGGCGTTGGTATGCGCAGATCGGCGGGCAAATCCAGAAATCTTCTGAACTTATTCTTGATTTTCTCACCATGCCGACAATAGAACGAAGTTTTTCGCGCTTCATTAAATTCAAGATACTGCTGACCCGTAAGTATTTGGGAAATGCGATCGGCACGAAACAAACGACGCATGCGATCCTCGTCATGGAGCTCTAGCACTTCAATGGCCAGCTCTTCGTCCTCCTCAGGCTGATCGAGATCGTCCATAAAGTCCTGCGGCCTGCCAGTGCGTATGCTTAGGAAGCGCTTCAATATACGCATGTCTTTTAAGTGTTTTCGCATTCGCGCTATCTTCACTGGATGGTTTCGCATCAGGAATTCGAAGTCCGCTTGAGACGGGCAGGGATTCTGTTTGCGGCGCATAGCCACCAACGAGGCTTCGTTGAATATCCCACGTAGCTGCTGCTGCAGTATCTGTTCCACCAGCCTCACGCTGGCAGTTCGTGGCTGATCGCTGTCCCCAAAGCTTCGCATGATGTCCGCGATTTCAGTAAGCAGCGAGACAGGTGCATCATCCGCAACTTGGACGGCTGCTAAGTTTGCATTTTGGGTTTGGTTTTGATTTTGGCTAGGAGCCGGAGCTGTTACGGCTTGCAGCTGCTGAGCTTGCGGCACGTTTCCGCTCTGCACCAATATCACCTGGCGATGAACGTGCACGGGTTTATTGTCCTCGAGATTCTGCAGCTGAGGTGTGCTGGGTGCAGATGGTGTCGATGCCATAATAGGTGATGCGACGCCAACCACATCACTGGCAGCAACGGATACCGAGTTTTGGCGCATTACACGCTTTGCTTGATAATTCATTATGTTGCCGAGATAATAATGAATCTGGTTGCACAAAATCCTCTTGCGACACAATATTGTGTATAAACATGGTATAAGAAGGATGAACTACGCGAACAATATAAGAATAACTGGTTCTTATTTAGCTCGGTACGAGGGCTGCAATAATGAACCAAAATAAGCGAACGCAGTGTATTCATTTTAATTTTGGAAAATTAAGAGCTCTCATGGAAACACTAAAATATATCGAATAATAGTTCACAAATAAATTATTATACGTGTAGTTTGAACTTGTGACACTAACCATACAAGTGCTTGTACCAAAACCACATGTCATCCACCATAATGAACTATTTTACAATGAACTACCGAGTGGATTCAGTAATCATTTATTGAAACTTATGTTATCGCCCCAAGTAGCTATCATTAATCGATTGTCGCGCACCACCATTTTTGTTTGGACAATGGAGAATAATCACTGAAAATTATTTAAAGAAATATTAGTAATAAAATCAGATTGACCGCCGCAAAAATGTTCAATGGCATGGTGAAGACCATACGTGATAGCATTGTGGGCACATACCCCTCCTGTCATGTGAATTCGCGACTGGAAGAGCGTCGTGCTAAGCAGAGAGCGATGCGACAGGAACGAAGGCGGAAGCCAGACAAACCAGACGATTTCGTGACCTACGAGGATTCTGGCAGCGACGAGGAGACGCCGCAGCAGCAGGACGAGGTCCTCAACACTTCCTATAATCTGTGCGACTATCTGCGAAGCAGAGAGAATTCATTGCGCGATGTGAGATCACCTAAAAGTTTTATCTGTCATTGACTAATGCAGTTCTTTGCCTTTATAGCGTCGCAGCGTCAATGCCGAGTATACCAGTCGCTATGTGCTCACACACGACATGTTGCGCGAGACGCAAATTAGTTTAGGTTACATTAACAAGGTATTCTGCTCCAAATGGCTGAGCAACCGTCAGGTGGTGTTCGGTACCAAGTGCAATAAGCTGCTCGTCTATGATGTGAATATGCGTCGAGTTGATGCTATTCCAACGCTTTCCAATAGTCGTGCCAATCATCCAGAGATCCAAGGAGGCCTGCATGCAATCGAATTGTCGCCCAGTCGATCATTTTTAGCCACGGGTGCACGCAACTCCTCTGATATTGCAGTATATCGGTTGCCCACTCTGGATCCGGTTTGTGTGGGCGAGAACGGGCATCGGGACTTGATAATGGGCATGTGCTGGTTGGATGATCAGTTTCTCGTCTCGGGGTCCAAAGACTCTCGCATGGCTCTTTGGCGCATCAACGAAGATCATATGGACTTTCCAGATGGCGGAGAGGAATCTTGTCCCACCTTTGCCACCATACATCCGCTGAGTGTTAAGGAAGTGCGCACTGCCCAACGAGTGAGACATTAACATCTATATATTTACCTAAAAGGAATGAATCTAATTGATTTATTCGCATTTTCAGATACGTTCGCTGTGTTTCAATAAGGAATTCAAAGAGATAGCTGCTCTTTCTTTAAATGGTTATATACATATATTCAATGCAGAGACCTTTAAGCAAACACTTTCGCGCAAGCTACCCAACTGCCAGGACAATGTGAGCATTGCTTATCATAGCGATGGACTCTACGCAGTCGGCTGTCGTTCCTATACCATTTTGCTGGACGCACGAACGCTGCAGACGATCAAGAAGATCACATCCCGATATAGCGGCTGTGGAATACGGGCGACATCATTTGAGGGCAATCTGTTAACGGTTGGCACGGGCCTGGGAATGTTGCTGTTTTACGATATACGGGCTGGCAAGTATTTAGAGAGCAGCGTAAACGCTTCCCGTACCGTGGCACTCAAGTGCAGTAAAGGAATTGTGGTAAGTAAAAAAAGTAAATGTAAAGAATTTATATTAAATTTAATTGCATTGCTCTTTCAGTATCCGGAAGATGAAATGGATGGGTTTCAGCAGGTGAAATACGTCCCGGCCATTTATACACACTGCTATGACAGCACACGGATGCGACTGTTTGCGGCGGGTGGTCCCCTTCCTGCCACATTAGTGGGAAACTATGCGGGGGTATGGCAATAGCTCCACAGGGCTGTCACAAAACTGATTAGTACGAGTATTTAGGCAATAGTATATTTTGTTTTTAGCCTTGTCGCTGTCGCGGCAGCGATGTGCGAAATGTGATTTTTGATTTCTCTGCTGATTTTAACTTTTTAAAGTTTAGTTATATGAATTGTATGATCATTGTGTTCGATTTATACAATTAATAAGTGTAAATGTATGCATAAACTTCGCATAGGTTTAGCCAATTACAGCTCGTATTTGTAAAGTCTATAGATTATACACACAATATTCATAATTGATTTATAAGTTTATACATACACACGAATCGCAAGCATTGATTTTATAGTCTGATCTTAATGGTAATAGAATTTGAAATTAAACTATCTACAAATGCAATTTGCATAACAAAATATACCTACAATTGTTATATACTTATTCATCCTCATTTTTGGCATTTAGCATCCGCACTCAGAAAATTATACAGAAAAATGCACATTTAATTTATGTTTTTAACATACATATGTATATTGCTTATAGAGAACTGTATAGGGCGCTCTATGTCATATGTATATTTATATATTGATAAAGGACAGCACTAAATCTGAAGTTCAACAGAATCGATTAGAATGTACATAAATACAATTTTGGTGACAATAATCATATACAAGATTTACACAACGTAGTACACACATACAGATTAACTAGCCAATAACAGCTGTTCCGACTCCCTTAATAAGTAAGTATAATACCAATAAAACCAAATTTACAAAACGACAGCTAATTGTTATTGTTGGTATTGGCCGAATTGCCGCCTCCACTCCACGCACTCAAAAACCCCGTCCAGCTGCGATTGCCACCATCTGCGGAAACTAAGAGAAAGTAGTATGAGTAAAGATTCTAGTAATTGTGAAACTGAATTACCTTTCTGTCCCTTAGCAACGCAGTTAAGCATTTCCACCTCGCTGCGACTCAAGCGGAGAATGGTGTTCAGCACGGGCACCAAGCGTTGTCGCTCATCGGAATTGGACAATGTGATAAACTGAATGCGAAAGATCTTTATTATATATGACAGATTATTTATGAAAATAATAGCTCACCTTTAGGAATACATTTTTCAGATATTCTGAATTGTGCATGTGCTGTTCCCGCTCTTCGGAGCGTTCCTGGCGACGAAGTTCCTCTTTCAGCATATCATTCATTTGTGTCAGTTTGGCCAGATCCTGTTCGTTTTCGGCCAGTAAGGTGGTCAAATGACGGATACGACTTTCCTGTATGCTTAGACGCTCTTTGGTGGCTAAAAGGGCTGCTTGCGTTTCACCACGTCCATCCATCTCTAAGTCATCGTCCTGCATGCTGACGCTGCGCCCAAAGTTAGAAATTGTCGTGACCTGATCGCTATTTATGGCATTGAGGGACGTATTTAACAGCTCATCCAGGGGCATGAAATCGTGCGAGCGCCGTGAGGCCGTCGAAATTTTTCGCTGTGCTGCCAGCTGGGCAAGGGTTTCACCGCTGGTGTCGTGCTCCAACAGGAAATCAATTTTGCTTTGCTCTGGGCTGGTGGACTCGACACTTGCTGATGCTGGCACAGGCGCTGGTGCAGCAATGGGATTGGAAGGTATTGCTTTCTCGAGCTGTTCGACCTGTTGCTGCAGCTGCGCAACACGCATCTGATGCACATCATCCATTTGCTCGATCTGCAGGCGATGTTGCAGCAGTTGCTGTTGCTGAAGCTGAAGCTGTCGCTGATTGTCCTGCGTGAGGGACTCGTTCTGAGATTTCAGATCATCGATCACGGCCAGAAGCTCCTGACTGCGCTGTAGCAGATGTGTGTTGTCGCGCTGCAAATCTTCCAGCTGAGATTCGAGCTGAGTGATTCGCAGCGTACTTGCATCCCTGATATCGCGCAGCTTCTCTTCATTCGCTCGCATTGCGGCTAATTCTGCCTCGAGGTATTGCTCTTTATCTGAATCCCGGTTCTGCTGTTTTCGCAGCACCGCCTGTGCCTTAAGTTTATAGTCCGAGTACTCCGTCCGAAGCTGCTCATTGGCTCGTTCGGCTTGGCGTAGGGCTGCCTCCAGTTGAGTAAGCGCATCTTGCCGCGCTTCCAGCTGCTGCACGCTGTTGTTAAGCAGCTCCTGGGAATGCTTCAACTTGCTCTCGTATTGCTGGGTGCTCTCAGCTAGCTGCAACCGGATTTCATCTACCTGTAACTTTTGCTTTTCCAGACTCTGCTCCAGCTCCTTTTTGGCAAACAGTGCCTCCTGCCTGCCATGTACAGCATCCTTAAGTTGCGCCTGCATTCTATCGATTTCTTGCTTCAGTTGCTTGCAATGTGTTGCCTCCCCATCTTGCGCCTGCTCCAATATGCTTATCTCCTGCCGAAGCTGCGTAATAGTGTTCTCCTTACTGACGAGCGTCTCTCTGAGCGCCTCCAGATCTGTGCTCTTGGCCAACAGTCTAGCACTCACTTCAGTTAGCGATTTCTCGGCGGCCTCAATTTCCAGGTTCAACACATTCGAGCTCTTTGACTTGTCCTTGGATTTGAGTTTCTGGTTCTCAGCGCGTGCTGCATTCAAGTCCTGCTGAAGCTGCAGTTGTGCTGATTTAATGGCCTCCACTTCAGCCTCTAATTTGGCTGCTCCAGCTTGCTCCATGCTCTGAATTTGTTGCGTTTGCTCTTGTAGTTTCTTTTTTAACTTCACGGCCAGCGAGCGCAGCTTATTATATTTATCCTCGTAGCCCTCGTCAAGTTCGCGCAGGCGATTCAATTCCTCAGCTCGTGAGATTGTAGACGTGGATAGCACATCGCTCTGGGCATCCCCATTGAAGTGCTCATGCTGCTCCATTTCGTCAATTCTGCTCTGCAGTTGCCCCAGTTGCTTTGACTTTTCAGTTAGATTTTCTGTTAACGTTTGCAGCTCCTTGCGACACTTGTCATATTGCTCCTGCATGCGTGAGATGACATCTCCTCGCGCCTTTAACGCCTCGTTCAGTTCACGCATCTCCGCCAGCAACTCAGCATGCTCGTTTTCTTTCAGTTGGTATCGCGTCTGCAAATCTTCATTCTGCTGTCGCAGCTCTACATAGTTTGTCTCCAATTCCGCATTCTCTCGCTCATGTTGCTGCTCCATTAACTTCATCGCGCAAACTTGTTGGTCGCGCTCCTCTTGCAGTACTTGAGCCAGGCGTTGCATTTGATTTAGTTTTTCAGCGAAGTATACTGAATTAAACGAGCTCACATGTTGCACCGGTTGGTGTGAGATCTGTTGTCCTTTAATGATGCTCGCCAGTTGCTCCACACAGCTCAGCTTGGAGACTACGCGATCAATGTCTAGTGTATTCTGTGGAAGCTGATTTTGTTGCTGCTGTTGCTGCTGCTCTTTTATTATCTTGGATAAACGCTCCAGTTCACAAACTTTTTGCAGTAACCGTTTATTATTGCCCGAAACTTGATTGATTGGCTGAGCCGCTTGCAATCGTTCCTTTAACAGTGTATTCTCCTGCTGCAGGGAGTTCATTCTGGCACAGAGCAGTTGTGATGCCTTAATAATCTCTTGTTGCCACTTGGATACGGATGCGGCGTATTCGTGCTGTGTTTCGAGCAGAACGCACTTGCATTCCTTCAGGTTCTTCAGCTTGCGGTGCACATCAATGAACCTGTCTTTCAGTGAATTAAACTTTTTCCGCTGCTCCGAGTTTAGTTGTTTGACCGAATCGTATTTTTGCTGCAGTTCTTCAAGTTCAGTGGCTCGTTGTCTTGCCTCTTCTGTTGCACTGTCCATCTGCTGCCTTAGAACGATGTTTTGCGCCTCAGCCTCCTTCATTTTGGCAATATCCAGCTCGAGCAGTTCAAGATTCTTGCGCTGTTCGGTGCCCAGTGCATTGACTTGCTGCATGGCCTGCTCCATGCGCTCGATGTCCGCAAGCAGATCATCATTTTCATCGCTCAAACGCCCCAGCTGACGTTTAAGGCTCTCATTTTCAATTTCATATTGCTGCAATCGATCGGCATCCTCTTTGGTCTTGTGCTGTAGGGAGCTCAGCTGTTCAGTCAAAATGAGGTTCTTGTCGGTTAAATCCTGGAGCATCTCTTGCATTGCTGGGAGACTGCTCTGCTTGGCAGCTGCCTTTGCCAATTCCTCCTTCAGCTGTCGATTTTCCTCAACTAGCTCTGCTCATGAGATAAGCAAATAATTAACAACGTGTACAACGTGTACCATTATTTATTTACCATCTTTGGCTTGCTTTGCCTTTTTAGCAATTCCAAGTAGTCCCTTGTATTTGCTGATGAGTTCATCTTTACTTAGAGCTTCGATTGGATTCTTCTGCAAACATACAAGAGTACATACATGACCGCAAATACATACATATTTACATATATTAATGTAGTTGAAACGTCATTGTTTTGCTTTCGTTGCTAATTCGTTGGGGCTTAGAGTTTGGAGCAAGTATCTACCTGGGTCTCCCTACTGGATGTCTCCATATTCAATGCTGCCTTTCTGCTATCTTAAAGTCCAACAATCAGACTTTCATGTGTTGTTTTTATCTATTTTCTACCGTTTTAAAATAATTGTACCAAATAAAACTTGAACAACTTGTCAGATGAGCAAACAACCGATTAACGATAGATTCTTTACCTATCGCAATTAGCGATAGGTAAGATGAGATGTTATTTCAAACGATTATTGTAAACTGGATGAGATATGTGAGAACTGACAAATTATTTATTCAAATTATAATAGGAACTTATGCATATTTTTATGTTGCTAAAAATTAAAAATGAGTAATATTAAATTTTATATATCAACGCTTGATTTCACTTTTAGAAATACCTATTACTAATCGGTGAATAGTGAAAATCCGAGCACAGTCTGAATTAGCTGACTGTGTCTACAAAAATCTGCTTGAAATTTAAAAATAATTTTCAGTTTTATGGATTGAATATAGAATCATCAATATGATATTATATGCTTTCATTTCCATTAACTTTTAAATCAATTTCAACAATTGAATTGTTTTGTTGAAAAATATAAGATCCGAATCCTTTTTTTCCACCTACACTTATTTGATGACTTGTTGAGTAATCAACGATATATCGGAAGATTCACAGTGACTCAACAATCGTTACTGTGCCCATCCCTAGCTATTTGTTATTTTGGTATTTTTAGAAGTATTTTATTGCAAGTGGACTTGTGTTTGGTTGTTGCTGCTGGCAGATGAGCCTGAGACCATAAATATGGATCTGAGCGATAATCAACTGGAGGATCAATCCGTCATATACAAGCACGAGCAGCTATTTAGCGATAGTTTTCCGCTGTTCAAGGAGATACGAAGACTGGGAAAGCTTTGTGATGTCACACTGAAGGTCGGTTGCCAATCCCCTATCTTTGCAGTATCACAATCTAGTGCCAGTTTCTAAATTTAAACGCATTTGTTCATATGCATGTGCAATCTTTACGTACAGGTTGAAGATCAGACATTCTCGGCCCATCGCGTCGTTCTAGCTGCCACAGTACCATATTTTTATGCAATGTTCACGAACAACATGGCGGAGAGTCGTATCAGAGAAATTACCATGAAGGAGATTGAGCCGAGCGCTCTGGAAAGTCTGATTAATTATGTGTATAGTGGCCAGGTGCGAATTGATAACCAAAACGTTCAAAGCCTCATGGTTGGCGCCTCGTTTCTGCAACTGTCCAATGTGCGGGATGCCTGTGCTTCTTTTCTCATCTCCCGCTTCCATCCGCATAATGTGCTGGGCATTCGTACCTTTGGCGACTCGATGATCTGTCGGCAGTTGACTGACGCTGCAGATAAATACATTGATCAAAACTTTGCGAAAGTTTCCCAATCGGAGGAGTTCCTGGCACTGGACTGCGAACAGCTATTGGAACTGATGCGACGGGATGAATTAAATGTGCTCAATGAAGAAGTAATATTTGAGGCTTGCATGCGTTGGGTTAAATTCGCCGAAGAGAAACGCTCGGAACTCTTTCCGCAAGTGCTGGCTGCAGTGCGCTTGCCCCTATTATCACCTCAATTTTTGGCGGACCGTGTGGCACGGGAGGAACTCATACGTTCATCTCATCAATGCCGCGATTTGCTAGACGAGGCAAAAGACTTTCATTTGATGCCCGAGCGTCGCGGCTTGCTTCAGAGCTTTCGTACTCGCCAACGGTGTGGCGAGTTCTTTACGGGCCAAATTTACGCCGTAGGCGGACTAGCCAGCACCGGTGAATCCGTTAGCACTGTAGAAATTTACGATCCTATTAAAAAGAAATGGAAAATGGGTGAACAAATGTCCATGATGCGGTGAGTTGAAGGTTTCATAAATCGATGTCACATAATAATTGATATTTTTGATTGCAATTAACAGATCCAGAGTGGGTGTGGCTGTTTTAGACGGCAAATTATACGCATTCGGTGGCTTCAACGGCACTGAACGGCTATCGACAGTGGAAGTCTACGATCCGCGAAAAAACAAATGGTCTCAGGGCTGCGCTATGTTGTGCAAACGCAGCGCCGTTGGGGTCGCCGCTCTGGATGATTGCATTTATGTTTGTGGTGGATACGATGGGGTTACGTCGCTGAACACTGTTGAGGTTTACTACCCCAAAATTAATACGTGGAAAACGGTGTGTAGCATTGTACAAATGTTATAATGTAAATAATACTCATCATTATAATATACTTTCAGGTGGCCCAAATGATGAAATATCGTTCAGCGGGCGGAGTTACGCAACTGAATGGTTATGTCTATGCGTTAGGCGGACACGATGGATTGTCAATTTTTGATTCTGTAGAGCGTTATGATCAGAATGAGGATGTCTGGATCAAGATGGCACCCATGCTAAATCGACGTTGTCGCTTAGGAGTGGCCACGCTCAATGGAAAAATATATGTGTGTGGCGGCTACTGTGGCAACTCATTTCTGCGTTCCGTTGAGTGTTATGATCCTCTGACAGATACTTGGAAGCTGGTGACGCCTATGAACTGCAAAAGATCTCGCGTAGCGTTGGCTGCCAACATGGGCAAGCTGTGGGCGATTGGCGGCTACGATGGTGAAACGAATCTATCCACCGTTGAAGTCTACGATCCAGAGACAGACAAGTGGACCTTCATGCCCCCAATGTGCGCACACAGCGGAGGTGTTGGTGCTGGAGTAATCCGCATTGATTAGCTTGCCTAGCCAAAAATTCTTACGTAGTTATTTGATTAGTTAATTTATGCAATTATATACAATTATAGTCCTATGCATATATGTCAGTGTGCAACTAAGCTTTAGTGGTGCTTTAGCTACCGCTCTATTTTTAAAATTGTTTAATGCGTCTTTCAGGATAGTTAAGAGAATTACATTCCAGTTGTATATGTTTGTTAGAGTGTAACTTATTCCTAGCCCACAATACTCATTAAATTGTAAACATTTAACATTTCGGCAATACAATTCAATATATAGAGCACTTTGTGTCATTACTTTTGAGTGTAATCCAATTTTCGTTGTTATTTCTGTGACAATTTCAAATGCAGATAAATCTCATTTATCGCATATCTCACCAGCCAATTGCCATGTTCCATATGTGCGACAAATTCACTTTGTTTGCAGAACAATATACGGACAGTAAATACAGAAATGCGCAAAAAATTGCATTTTTTTCGTTGTAAGAGGGCTGTTCCATTAGTTACAGAGATAGACATACAGTGTAAAAGTGTGTGTAAATGCTCTCTCTCTGTAACTAATGAGATAGACATACAGTGTAAAAGTGTGTGTAAATGCTCTAACTGATACTCTAATTTTTGGACTCATGCCTCGAAACGAATATATTTTATTTCAATCAACAAGTTTTCGATTAGAAAACCATCAACAGCAGGATCTCTTCTGACGTTAGGCAAACTCTAAAGGTAACCCTCTATTACGCAGTTCATGCTCTCACTGGTTTCTTTTATAATGCATTTTTAAATTGAATTTGTACCACCTGCTGCTGCAGTGCTGCAGTTGAAAAATCTGTCGCCTACGATGGACAACAGGTGGCGCCACATATGCATTGCGTGGTCCGATGGGCTTATCTCGGGCCGTAAGTGCTATTTGCGAGTCCATAATGTAATTAACAGAATAAATTCCATTTATAGATAAATGACATGCCACAAAATAGCACAAAACTGTTGCCACGCTTTATCAATTTTATTTGGCCGTGGTAAGGTTTTGCATTCGCAGAATACAATGCTTCATGACTAGAGCTTTGATCTTGCTAACGTTATCAGCATTTCCGATATATACTAATATATATAGATACACGTATATCAACATTGCCAAAGGGACGCGGCTGATTTATTTGATTTCAATAATCAAATCACCAATTGCTTGTCTATCAATAAAAGCATTGCGCAATTTTACTTTAATTAAATGCTAATTATGTTTGTCATAGTCAGCGTAAATATTTGAAAGGGTGCGAAATAGAACAAAGCACTTAAATTTGGAATGAGTCAAATTTAGCTGAAATTGTGTTAATTGAAATAGTGACTAACAGAAATGCAATAAAATATGTATTCAACGTTCTGCAGGAAGTGATTGCCAATCTAAATGCAAATCGCAGCACTGCAACATCGAGTTTTATGGCCCCGAAAACTCGCTGACTATATTATTGTAGAATGAACATGCTCTATAACAGAGAGAGAGAGAGAGAGAGAGAGATAGAGAGAGGGAGAGATCTGTTGCAAGTTGAAATAAAACTAAATCAACTATTAACAGTATATTTAATATAGCAAAAGATTACTATTTTGTAAATATTAAAGTCAAAAGCAGTTTATAAGATATTCATATTTAAAAAAATAAAAAATAAAAAGTCAAGCTATGCTTTGCACTATGTAGTTGTCTGCATTTGCATTTGTATTTAAGATGCTTGTTTTAATATTTTTGTTGCTGCATGGGGTACAGTAATAAACGCTTGCCTTTCGGCTATGAGCAAAGGATGTACGGACGTGGGCGTTCGTGTTTGCATACACTTGGCCTTTACGAGTGGCACGTGGTTTGTTATTATCTTGGCTGTTGGTGGAACGGTCTAGGTCTTGGAGCTGTTGCTCTCCAGGCCTCGACCTCGACTCAAGTGCGGCGAGCGCCTAAAAGATGCAGATTTCTGATTTTATTTTTGTTTCCTTCAACGTCATCGTCCACGCTGACAGCGTGACGTAGGCATACAAATTACAGTGTATTCTAAAATTACCATAAATATACATTTACGGGCTCATTTAAAATGGAAAATTGTTATTTGCATAGAGCAGCAATTGAAATTTGTTATGTGCAAATAATGTCCTCAAATGATGCCAACTGCAAATATGCAATTGTGCATATTTTTCGCAATTTTAAAGTTGCGAGTTACTTTAAAACTTCACATAACAGCAGGCCAAGTTGTAAAATTAATTTCGAAAACAAATGAATATATTTTCGCATATGCATATGAAGGGCAGGGCAAATTTTTCTTGTTTAATGTTTTATTCACATATGCAAACAAAATTTCCGTTCAATTCAATTGCGCGCCGCGACCTAAAAGTATGCATCCGTTATTCGCTTTTTTTCCTTCTTCTGCAACAAAGTGGCGCCCACATAAAAGCAGACCAGCACCAACGCACACACTCACACACCCATACTCACCCACACTCACATTTACACATATGCGTGAGTCCCCGCGCCAACTCACACAGTGAACAACACAGACACAGTTGAATTTCTATTCGACCAATTGTTGATATGCACGAGCAAATAAAAGCAGCAGGCCTGAGCCGAACGACACACGAGCAACTTCGTGCCTCGTGCTTGTCGTTTCCTGTTCGTTGTGTGCGTGTATCCAACGAAGCGCATTCAGCTCTGTGCGAGTGTGTGTGTGTGTGTGTGTGTGTGTGTATAGTTGTCGTTGAGCTTGTGTTCTTCGCTGGCGGCCAGCGTTGAGCATTTATAAAGTCCATTGCCGCTTTGATCTGTCGCTCAGTTGTTGCATACTTCTCGGGGTGTTCATTCAACGTGTACCATAAATTAAATAAATAAAAAAAGACAGTTTATTAAACAATTTGTATAGCTCACCGAGAGCTGCTGAACAAAGTATTGAAACTTTAAATTTTTACAACAGTAAGTGCATAGAAATAGTTATATTCCTAAAATAATAAGCTTAATTTATAAGAACATATTTGTGAAAATGCGAACTTCGACTCTATAATGTGATAAATTAACATATATTTATTAACTTTCAACATAATTTATTTATATCAAAATCGGTTTTGCTTGAGTGAGCATCTACTATCAATACAATCACATATATTAAAAAGGAAACATTCACTTATCGGTTCTGATTTCCAATCAAATATTTAGTGTTCAGCTTGTGTGACTAATAAAGTTACGAAAGAGCATTAAGGTTCACTTACAAGTGTTAACAAAATGAAATAAAAGTTGAAAAGTTGTTTCAGTTTCAGAAATAGGCGAATTTTGTAGTTCGATTTGGCAAAGAGCCAGATTCCAAAGGAAATTAGCTCTGCACGATTGATTCTCATGTAGACAAAAACAAAATATTCTGTTTTTTTGACTTTGATTTTATCTACAGAAATTCATATGCCAATTGTAGCTGAGCAAACATTTTTATCGACGTAATTAGGCACTTTAATTTTATTTCTACATAAAATATTTATAATATTTCGTCAAATTTATTAGTTTGTAAAAAAAATATATTTTTGGGATCAGCATATGGTAAAACTAATATTATTTTGTGATTATTATATAGTTAATTGATAGTATTATTTTTATTCAAATTTGTTGTATGCAAACTGAAAAAGTGATAAAAAAATACCCTTATAGATATGTATGTATATTGGGTATCAACGAAGAGCCTATAATATTTGACATTAACACTGGCCCATATTTCAAAAGTCCATCTTAATGGAGTTTTGAGAGAATAACTCAAATTATTGCAATGATGATTTCTATGGGTGCAGTCTTATTAGTCTTGCAGTTCTTATAAATTAATACAAAAATACATATATCATCCTTGTTAGAATCGTAAAAGTCTTCTTAGAAATCATCTTGTTATTTTAAAACAGTTTAAGAACAAATCATTCATTCGAACCACGTCGGTTGAACTTACAATTATTAAATTGTTTCTTAGAAATGGTTTGCTTAAGCATTTCTAAAAGACACCTTTATAAGCTTAACCTTTCATATGGCAACTTAGCCGACGGCTAATCAGCCGGCGGCAAAAACTAATAAAAATGCTACTTCAATGCGAAGATATGTGTTTTAATACGCCTCGGTGACTCGGAGCTAGCCAATGCCACTCGCATCCGGTGTTGACGTATGCTGCACGCAATGAGTGGTCCATTTAGAGGCAACAAGCTAAAAATTCTGTAAAAACTCAAAAACGACCAACATGGGGCAGTGCTTTAAAACTGCCTCCGGGTCTTAACTTGTTTTATGTCAACTTGGACAGTCGCAATTAGAACATAAATACGTACATATGTATGCAGCCGGTAACAAGGAAATGTATGTGCACAGCTCCCTTACACATACCTGTCCAGGCTGTGTACACTTGTTCAGGTACTCGAGCTGCAGCTGCGCCCGAAAGATGCTAAAAAAGCGAATGCCTCACTGTTAGCGGAAGGGTTTTTGTGTGTGTGTGGAGCGAGCTAAGCGCGTTCTAATTAACCTTAACATCAAGAACGACAATTATTTTAGCTACAGGGCTTATTATGATAACAAGATTGTCAAGTTGGGAGCCGTTTGTACTCAGGTGTAAAAGGTAACAATTAAATTTTTTTAGTGAATATATATGTATATTATATATTCCTTCTTACATGTGTATGATGACTATAATATATATATAATATCTATAAAACAAATTTAATTTTCCATTAGACTTGTCATTTTCAAATTTTACCTATTTTATAATTTTTATGTGTTGAATCCATGTTATTCCAATTTGTTATTTTAAGACCATTTTTTAGGTATCTTTTGCTATGCAATTTTAAAATCTTATCTCTGATCCCCATCAATTCTTATTTATTAAGCATTTAAATGACTTAAACTAGTTTCGCACCGTGAGCAAAGGCATTTAAATAATGAAAAATAATAATTTGATAAAAACTCAAATTTTCTTATTGGAATAGTTATTTTTGGGCATATCAAAGATAACGCTGTTTTCAACCTGACTCATCCATTCCAACATACCCGGCTCAATATATTCGTTTGGTTCAGCATATGCCGCATTCATGAATTTATATATATTGACTTAACTAAAGAGCAAAGCTAAGGGACTAACCAAAATAACTCGCTTCACTACGCCTTCCATTTCATATATTGAATCTAAGGATTTGGGATGATTTTAAGAAAGCAAACTGTCTTCTCAAATATATATAAATGTATATATATTTCTATCATATATCCACATATCTTAGCTTGAGCGCTGAGGCCAACGAGCCATGACGTAAATTTGAACTTTTACTGACGACAGTTTAGAAGCTTCTGTGCTGTCGTGGACTTCAATCATTTGGGATTAATTTGGAAAGGTGGCATACATACAAAGGTCACATGCGTGCCGCCCTTGGCTGTTTTTTGTGTGTTGATGATGCTTCGGTAATGAGTCTTTTAGCGGTTGGCTTACAAGAGGATAAAAGAGCCATTACCAGATTTTAATGCCTTACAAAAAAACTTAATTTTAAACAATTTACATGATATACGACATAGTAGTGGTAGCGCCTAAGCTAATTCGACCTTCTGCTGTTCAGGATGGGCGTATCTCGGAACTGCACTTCCATAACGGTCGGTGCCTGCTGGTATTCCACTAGGATCAAACGGTTGCTGCCCACTCTCAGTACCGGGGCTGGCACATATAGAGTTATCTGTGGGCCCACCAGAGGCCAGTAGCGACCCAGATTTTCGCCATTTACGAAAACAATACCTTTGCCCCAGCCAGACATGTCTAGGTATGTGTCCGCCAGATCGTCGGCGCTGTTGATGGTCAAAGAGCCGTAATAGATGGCCGGCCCATTGCGTAGAATCGTTTTCAGTTGCCTAATCTCTTTAAAACCAGCTTGCGCCGCTGCTGTGGACTGGACAACAAGCGTCTCCAAGTTTTCGTAGGATTCCAGCGGATACTTGGTCATATTCCAATTGATTAGTATCTGCTTGTCCAGGCGCACGTCCTTTGTGAGGCCTTTGAAATCGTTTAGCTGTCTACCGAAGTTGAGCCGGCCCTGATTCTCTACCAGGATCTGCAATTTTCTGCCCATGCTAGGACTCAGTGGCAAGTCGAAGATAGGTGCTTCACGTGCTAGTATTCCGACAAATTCATTGTCCACATACACGTAGCCACGGTCCGCCAACCCGCGAGCGTGCAGAATACTCGGATCCCGCTTAAACTGCGACGGCAACCAGGTCTCATACAACACCAAGCCAGAGTATTGGTTCAGTGCCTCGAAGGTTTTCGGCTTCGCCGACCGCACAACGCCCGTGCTCAGCTTCTCTCGACTCTCGTCGGAGAACAACGTGCAGCAGCTGAGCAGCCTGACAGTCCCATACGCCCGCTTGGGCACCGGCGTTGGCACTGGCGTATCCGGCAGCGGCAAGTACCTGCCAATGATTTGACGTAAGGCCATGTACTTGGGCGTGGGGTCACCAGCCTCTGTCATCGGTGCATCGTAGTCATAGCTGGTGATGTCGGCTATGTAGTTGCCCGGTCCATTGTCATTGGCGCCAGCTGTGAAACCAAAGTTTGTTCCACCATAAAACATATAGAAATTAACACTGGCTCCACTGTCAAGCATGTCACTAGAAAGAAAAAGAGAATGAAGAGAATGTCATCAATATAGTTTCCTTAACAAGCTAACCCTATTTCATAGTAGTAGATTCCCCTATATATTAAAACTATGTTATGTAAATAGACTTCTTTTTTAAAATCTTTTTTGGGGTTAATTAAACAACTTTCGTGCCAACAACTAACTTTACTCTTTTATGGCTTATATATGGCTGAAAGTTCATACTTGGCTTGATAAGTTTTTTTGTTTTAAGTGAAATCATAATATTGAAAATTAATTTAATTGAATACCAACGTTAGTTTGTATACTCATTCACGAGTGAAAGTACAATGGTTTTGGCAATGTCCGTACTCTCGCTACGCCCGTATATTGTGGATATATCTATGCCCATTAGGAGCAGGCCAAACCAAAAAAGTATATATCTTAGAAAGTTTTATAGCTACAAGCTTTTAAATAATTAATTTGTTTATTACTACACTTTTATGCCAATTGGGGGCCTGTTAAATCGTAAATACCCTGTTATTTCCACAGTTTTGCGTTTAGGTTCCTTCTAAGAATAGGCAAAAAATTAAGTGCACATTCCTACTTAGGGAATCAAAATTAAGCGAATTAATTAATATTGACCCTTTATTGATTTACCAAAAATTATATATGTATATGTATATGCCACTTTAAGGCGTGGCAAATCACAAAAATCATATCTTGCATTGTTTTGATACTTGGTCTTCAAATTAAGATAGTTCAGTTTGTGCTTACTTCAGATAATGTCGAATAAAATTTCTATCCAAAATTTGGTATTTTTTTAAATAAAACTTTTGCTCTTTCCAAAATATAATATTTTTAGCGAATTAAAGTTGATTTCTTTAACAATATGATATAATTAAGCTTTATTTGAATAAAGCTAAGTTTTCAGTGACTCTTTGGCTTAATAAAAGCTCTAGATTATTAAATGAAAAGTAAAAGTAATCTAGGTTATGGAATGTTCTCCTAAAATCAGACACTTACATGAAAGTTCCTGTTATTGCTGATGTGCTCACATTGGCCATTGGCTCTGTCCAATGTGTCAGCCAGCCGGGATAGTACTCGGCATTTACTAGTGGACCTTTGGGCTCATACTGTCGCAGCTTGGCCCATACGTCCTTAAGGTTGGACGTGGCTCCAAAGTCCATCGTGGCCAACACACCCTGTATTTTGCCACAGCGCAGAACACCGGGTCCGTCATTGGTGAATAGCACTGCATTGTCTTTAACGTGGTTTTGTGTCTCATCGCGCAGCCAGTTGCGATAGTTGGCATCGCAGGCAAAGTACGAGCCATACTCGTTCTCCACTTGAACCATGATAATGGGTCCACCGTTGCCATACAGATAGGGGGCTATGCGTGTCATTAGCTGGCTGTACCAAATGCGCACCTCGCTCAGATAGTCTGCAAAAATGAAGTGTGTGCTTAGTTCCATTAAGTTGAACTCAATTTTCTGTCGAGGCACATACTGATATCAGCCGTGCGAAGCTGAATGCCTGGGAACTTGTTGAGCAGCCAGTAGGGAAAGCCGCCCATGTCACGCTCGGCACAGATGTAGGGTCCGGGGCGAAGTATCACCAACAAATCCTCGTCCACGGCCAGGCGTATAAAGCGCTCCAGATCCGCAATGCCTGTCCAAACATAGACGCCATCGCGCGGATTGTGCAATGACCATTCCACGTAACTTCATATAAAGAAATAAAATACAAATACTAGAAATTAAAGTCAATCTGTGCCTAGTGTAAAACCTACGTAGTAACCGCATTAAGACCGGCTGCGCGCATAGTTCTCAAGTGACGCGACCAGGTGTCAGGATGGGCGCGAAAGTAGTGAAAGGATCCAGCAATAAATCGAAATGGTCGTCCATCCTTCAGAAATCGATCATTTTCATAGTCCACTGTAAACGAGCGACTGCTGCTGCTCAAGTCAGCGATTAAAACCAATGACAGAATCGTCAAGAGGCCATAGGAGAAATTCATTATTGCCACGCAACGGCTGCAAAGGAAAAAAATTGTATTAAAAATTTTTATTCAATTATAAATGATTAATTTGCTCAAACTCAGAGTTTGTTGACTGCAGTCGAGTTATTAGTTCATGAAGCAATTTTATTTAATTTGCAAACCACATCGTTTTTATCAATTTTTCACATTGATAACGACATGAGTCACAGGTAAAAACTTATTATTATTGCATAATTATTTATCAGTATTCAGATTGTTGAGAATATCCTACAACTTATTCAATAATGTTTTAAGTAATCTACAGATTTCTTAAAGAATAAAATTAATAATAAATTATTAATTAGCAATTAGCTAAGTAATAAACTGAAGCCCTAAGATATTGATTGCTTATATGACTTTAGATTTTCAAGAATTCATAATCTATTTTAAAAGTGTCTGCTTTGTTTTAAAAATTTGCATATATTTTTATTTCGAAAATACAATAGTTTTCTTAGTCAAATAAATAGTTTTCTTAGATTATAGATTTAATGATAAACATAGATTATGAAAATTTGATCAAATATATGGTTTCAAACAAAGCTAGAGCTAAGTATACTATTGACCGATCCCATTGACCGATAAACGATCAGAGAGTTCTTTGGCGGATGTTGAGAAAGTTTGAGTTTTCAAATACAAGTTTATTTGAAAATGAAAGCAGTGATAAATATTTTTCAATCAAGCAGAGAAATCTACATATAAATTGCATTTTGAAATTGCAAAATAAATTCAGTTCACTCCAACTACCCGATCAGTGCAAAATAGAGGGTAAATGACTTAATTATCGAGACATATGTGCTTATAACAACTAAGATAATTTTCAGCTGTTTCGCAAATTCTAGTACACAACTTGATCTATACATACATATGTATGTACATATACATATCAATATACATATACATATGCATATATGTATGTCTACAGATAATATGTATAATCAATGCACGTCGCTTGCTTCGACCTGTATAAAAATACCAAACTATACAAAGAAAGTTCGGGTGTTAATTGTGTTATCTTATTTACATTTTCAGAGCATGAACAATAGTTCATTAGATTTATATGGAAGCAACAAAACACCTTTCTACATGGGAATATAGTTTTATTAATCATTCATGAAGTGAAAAGAGTATATAGGTTTTGTGCAATCTTCAGTATGTACATGATTGCAATTGAAGATTGAGACTGTAATATATTTCGTTATTCAAGGGACGTTATAATTCTTGATATACAATTGCTGCTTAAATATAAACCTATATATATGAATGTATGTATGTATGTAAATATATATGTATGTATATGTAAATATATATGTACGTATATATATATACATATATATATAAAATAAAAGATAAGATTACTTGGATTGATATTTAAAGCTGGAGACTTATTTGGAATTTGAAATATATATTCGCTTAGGCAATTTGAATTACAAAATATAAAGAGCATATATTATGAAGTCGTTAGCGCCAGACAGCAACTTTGTCACTAATTTTAGCAAACGTAACCGTATGTTACAGGTATACAACATATTGATTACATTAAGTCAAAGTTTCTATTATTATTTTGAAATTCTTATGCAAGTATCAACTGTCCATGCTGGGACTGGAATAGTTTTGCTTTTTATACCCTGAACCCATTGAAAATGGGAAATCAGGGTATAATGGTTTTGTAAAAATGTATGTAACAGGCAGAAGGAGGCGTGGCAGACCCCATAAAGTATATATATTCTTGATCAGGGCGACGAGACGAGTTGATTTAGCCCTGTCCGTCTGTCTGTCCGTCCGTCCGTCCGTCCGTCCGTCCGTCCGTCCGTCCGTCTGTCCGTATGTATGAACGCGTCGATCTCAGAAGATATAAGAGCTAGAGACTTGATTTTTTTTCTTAGGTCCGTATAGTAAGCGCGCATATCAAGCTTTTTTCAAAAATCGATAACTGCTCCCGTTATTTTGTTATCGATTAAAAACCTTATCGAAAACCAGTTAAAAAATTATATTTCCTTCATCTTTAGAGCTAGTGTCTTCAATTTTTAAAATGTAGATTCATATGTATTTTTAAGAATTTCGGTTTTTGTCATATTTTACCCCCAATAAAAAAAAAGTTATTAAACAAATAAGCTAACATAGTAAGCCCACACTGCAGCACATGCCTGTTTATACGTGCGTGTGTATGTGTGTGTGCATGTGTAAGTAGAAATGAAGCGCCGAATTATTGAAATATTAGTTCCTGGAAGGGTTCAGGGGATCTCGTAGTCGAGCGCCTTGACTAGAGCTTTCTTATTTGTTTACAGTACACTCATTCATTCAATTAGCATTAGAATATTTAATAAACCCGTTGATCGCGTCATAGCTTACACAATTAGTTTTACAGCGAAAAGAATGCCACTTCCGTCTATGTAAATTCCCCTTATCATTATATCCGAGTCCATGGCTATCATCTTTACGGAACTAGAGTGCGGCAGCTTAGTAAAACATATTCACTAGCTAATCGGCGAAATCTTTTGCTGCCGCAAATCTCTCAGCTGGGCTGGGATTATTGCCTTAATTCAAGTTCATGGTTCAATTATTTAGCTGACATCGTGGCCGTCGTGTGCCAACAATGTCTCTGTCCTCACTGCCTCACTGCCTCATTGACTGACTTACTAACTGGCCGACTGATTGACAGACAGTGCGCTGAATCAATCTCTGTTTGCTCTGCTAACTTGATGCAGCGCCTCGCTTGACACATTAATTATAAATTTATGCCACTTCTGTTTGGCCAAGAACAATAACTTTGCCAGAACTGTTTCATTTTCATCAGCAGCATGAATTTGATGCGCACTCACATTTCCGATTTCACATTTATTTCAATGTTTATTTATTTATTTGCTTTGGCCAAAGCCATGGACCTCATTAAGGCACTGCGACAGCTGCTCGCAGCCTATAGAGAATCATTGCCTCAGCCGGAGCTCGGCTTTCCCTGTCCATTCCCAGACCAGCGCTTATCGCTGCCCGACTACCTACTCGCATATGTATGTATATATGTATGAGCATATATTTGCTCTGTACGTGCGTTTACCACCTCACAGATCCCATTTCTGTTTATGGCTCCCTGATAAGTGACCAATGTTTTAATTCAATTATTTGTTCGCCTTTGACTTTCGTGAGTAAAAAACAGTAAAGATATTTTGATAATGCAATGCTTTAGCATAACAGTTGTTGTAGTATTTTGTATTATAATTTATAATTTATATTATTTTCTTTAGTAAAGTAAAACAAAGGCGAGTAAAATCACAAAAATATTTTGATAATGCAATGACTTGTAGTATTTTGTATTAAAATTTATATTATTTTCTTTAGAGTTTAGAAAGAAATATATTTAACTTCGACTTTAATAGGCTTTAGAAATTTAGCTATTCACAAGCTTATTTCAAAGTATTTATTATTTAGGAAAGTAGTTGCTAATGTCTCACCATTTTGCATTTTGCAATATCTTTTCAAATAGAGCTCCTTTCTTTCTTTATGTGCAGCACACTAATGTATTTGCAATAAATTAGATTACTCAAATACATTTGGCAGTGATTAAAGTAATCGACGTATGTTTGATTTCGGAAAACAGCTTTGTGCATCCCCCTCAGTAGTAATCTACCATAAAGCCTATTGATCCCATGATAAGAATTTGTAAGTCCCAAGCAGAGATACTACATACATACATATGCATATATTTATCTTTACAAAATATGCCAATCAGACAAATATGAAACTGAAAAACAGCTGAACTGTGTCACAGCTAATGTAGTGCGTGGTCTTAATTGAGAGTGAATTAAATGATGTGTGAATTCCCGGCCCTGAACTTGGACGAGTGCTGCAGACCTGCCCAAAAATTAAGGCAATCATTGAAACGATTTGCCCGTATATGCATTTATGTAGTCGTACACTATGTACACATGTTCATAAGACATTTATAAATACATACTGTAGACGAATCGGAACTCGTAATGTTGCGGTAATTTAAATATCGGCAAGAACAACGAAATCTGAGACACACTTTTAATGTTATTCAGCGTCAGCGCCAATCGCACAACATGAGACAAGCATTTTAAGCATTTGACCCAATTCAATTATTTTGCATGCTCAAGCCCAAGCTAAGGCCCAAGACAAGGCCCAGGCCCTGGCCGAGGCCCAGGTTCCCCGAGATAGAGAGAGAGAACGACAAGAAAGTTGATTATTTTCTTTTGCTTTCGATTTAGTTCATCGTCGTATTTCTGCTAAGCCAAAGATCGTCAGGTCAGCAGGGTTCGCCTCTGAATCCCATTAAGATAACAGTACTTGCGCTTCTTGCCACAGTTCCCATGCTCACCTGGTGTGAAATAGACTTCCGTGTCAGTTACAATTTGATCTCTAGGATACGCACTGCTCGTAGTTGTATATATATGCTAGTGCTGATGTATGTAGCTATCTTTTACACACATATATTTAGTCACTGTCTAACCGAGCCGTGCGCTTCGCTCGAAAGCTAAACTCAAACTGAACGATCGCCAGCCACGAGCTGCTGATAAGTGCAGCCTAAACACTTGACGGGAACGATTCTTGAATCATTCATATGAGTTGGGGCACTCGTGTGCAGCAGGCATCGCATGTGACGACACGAGAGAACTGTTTGTCGTGCCCCCGCACGAAAACGAGGGCAATTATATGGAGTCAGTTGTAATTAAGTAAAAAACATTTAGTGTGATTTATTTTAATAATAGAATCAACTTTAATTAATATTATATAAATATGTATGTATACTTTAATAATACGACTAACTTTAATTTATTTAATTAATATATATAGTTATGTCAAGCTACTTTCATGTTCATATACATATAGAAGCTATAGTTTTAAGAGCATAGACTCCCTTTTGGAAAGTCCTCTCCCTCTGGGGAGCATCCGACGAGCAAATACTCTGCACTTTTAGTCGGTTATATTATTTGTATTAATTTTATCAAACAAATCTAACAAATTTATTTATAGCATATACATATATTGTATTCGTAGCGTGTGTACTTTGTACAATAAAATATTTATTTACATTAATTTATTAAATTAATATTTATATATTATATCTATAATGTTCTTACAATTCTTTAGTTTAGGCTTTATTGTCTTTACTACAACAAATTTGTTTTTATGTAATAAAGAAATTTTAGTGAAAAAAAAACACCTGTAAAAGATTATACTTTAAAGTATAAAGTTTATACATAAGACTAAACAGTGCGCGTTATATTTGCATAATTATAAGTATAATATTCTTTTATGTGATCATGCGTTCAATATGTTCTTTTTGATGTTTATATATCTACCAAGGAAATTTGTATATCATCTTAAGTAATTTGCTTTGTCTAACTTGTCAATTTATTTAAACGACATTTTGCAATGTCTACTTACGCAGGCTGTTCAAGTTGATCAGCGTTGGCTAGACAGTTTTCTAATTTACTGAACTGTCTTTAATTTCCTTAAATAGAAACAAACTCTTCATTGATCCCATGTGAACTGGTGAGGAGGTGTGTCTGCACGCTCCTATAAATTATGTTATTATAATTTACATCAATGCGCTGCAAAAATGATGAATGATTTGATAGCATCTGTCTCTATAATGTGTAGCTCCAGTAGTAGGGTTTTGTAAGGCTTTTCATTTTTGGTTACATGCGAGAAAATCTCAAATTTTTCGACAAGTAGCGACAGTTTTCATTATAATCTTTTTGTTCCCATAGTTTGATGCGAATAGAGAATTGGTTTATAGTATATTTGCAACACTAAAGTTCATTGCAAATACAAATATTGTGTAATTGATGTATAGTACATTTGCACAGTCATAGGTGGCACAAACAATCTGTTGCTGTTAACTATTATATAAATATGACATGAGTCCCTCATTACACTTTTCAGTTAAATCGTCAATCCTTTGTAGTGGTGAAAGTAATTCGAGCTGATGTTCTGACCAGTGTAGATATTTATTGTTTTATTAATTTATTTATTTATTTTTTTTTTTGCTCTCCCAATGTCATTTGAGTGATATTTTAGGAATCTTAATTTTCATAGCTTTTATATGAAAATGAATGCGTAAGTAATATATAAATATTAATAATATTATAAATATTACAATTTAAAATTATATAGTCTCCTAAAGCTTGACTTTTTCCACAAAGAAAATCTTGCACGTTTCCATTTGACAAGTTATGTTGCAAAACTTAAACCATGCAAAGTCATTTAGATAAAACTCTTTTCTGTGTTTTTAAATTTATGTTTGCTTTTTATTATTTCAAAAGCGAAATATTTACTATTGCTATTTCGGATTACTTAGGTATGTGTCAGCGCTCTCTGTCTAAAAGTATGATCTTTTTTGTTAAGAATACAATGTTTTAAATTTTTATATGTTTCAATTATAGAATATTGAAGTAAACACAGAGCCGCTTCCGCATATCATACATATGTCGAGTTTGATATGTATACAAATGGATCTATACAGTTTGTCAATCAGAGTTGGAAAATATGTACTATTAATGCTGAAACAACCAAACGAACTCTCAATGTATAGAGTATATATAAGTAATTAGCTGGATAGGTAGATCTTGACACCTAGTACACTTGGCTGCACATTGTTATAATTTAGTATAATCTTAGCTTGGCTCTTCAAAGCTATCCCAAATTGTTGAGTAATTGCACTTACATTTGTCATTCACTATCTTCTAAACAAAAACCTGTTTTCAAGTAAATGCAAATCTTTTCAAAAATGCTTAGTACTATTTAAATTATATATATAAAATGTAAAAACAACAAAAAGAAAGAGAGATTGAGAGGGCGAGAAATGGTCTTTAAAGCGCTTTTTAAAACGTGATATATCTATTTCCTATGCTTTCGCAACTGGGCATCTGCGACCGATGGTTAATATTAATATTAATATATTTATGTAAATACAGAGTCTAAAGAGCACGATTGGCATTGCCATCGAAATTTCGAACCGGGCTACAGCTGCAGGGCCCAGTCGGAAGGAGTTTGGGTACGCTTCATATTCTATGCATTAACTGTTGCCCAAGCACACCTCCCCCTGCCCCATCCCCAGTCCCAGCCCCCAACACACGGCTTGTTTGTTATTTTTGGTGGGGGCCACGCGAGATAGATGCAAAGAGGGCAATGACGAGATGCAGCCGCAGGCAAACTGAAACCGAGAACTGAGAACTGAGCAAGGAGAACGGAGCACGGAGCGGACAATTGGCCAGAAAGTGAATTTTCCATTCAGTGTTGTTCTATTATTTATTTCGTACGTTTGTTTCTATTATTGTTGTTGTCGTCTGTTGGCGTTGGCGTTACTGTTCTTGTTGTTGTTGTTGTTGTTGTTGTAGTGTGTCGGCTGGCGGGCTAATGGGCCTTTATTACCCACACAGCTACACAGATACACAAATATTCACACACACACATGCCCACATGTATGTACCAAAGGATATCCGTGGCACGTCCTGGGCGCTATTTCGGCCAAAATGTAAATCTCTCACTGTGGCGCCGCTCGCATCTTTAATGTTCACACGGCCATTGTTTTGTTGGCTCGTCGGCCCGTTGGCAGTTTAAAGTGTCCTTTGGGTATGCACAAAGCAAACACAAATCTACGCATACATTGACAATTAGACAGGACACACACGCTGCACACTTTCCACAGCTTACAGCTTGGCTTAAAGCCGCACCCGCATCCTCGTGTGCGGAGTGTTGACTGGCCCTATTTCTAAGTCATTGTTCGACTGCTGCCTGCTGTCACTTTCATGTCAGGACGAAGCGCCCATCTCCAACCGCCCATCGCCCGTCGCCCGTCGCCCAGCGGGCAGGCGCCTCAAAAACAGGAAGCTTAACACTTTGCTGTCTGCTAATTTTGTGCCAGAAACTTTGGTCATTAAAGTGTGTGAACATGGTTAGAGAATTTTACCAAACGTCAGCTACGGGCCTGCTAATACTTTGACATTTGCCGTTGCCTCTATTATCTTTAGTGTTTAAAAACTGTCTGCTCTGTGCACTTAAGCTTAAAGCCTGCACAACCAGAGCTCATCCATTGCCATCAATGGGCCCCATCGAAGCGAGCTAAAACTAAGCTCGCAACCTGTTGATTACCGCAAATTCAACATCAATTCAATTCAATTCAAATGCCTTTTGCATTCAATTCAATTGCCACTTGACGTCTCTTTGGCTCTGCCCGGGCATCGGGGCCTGCAACTTCTTCGCGACGCCACTGGCAATCAATTGAATTACATGTTGCCAGCTTCCTGTGCGCGCATCGTTAGTGTTATCATACCCTCAATTGCAGCTGACTCGAAGGGAGCTTGAGTTAACAGCAATCGGATTGTTTTAATCTGGGAAAGTGCAAACAAAATATTTGATATTTGAAAAAATTGTAATTTTAATAAATAACAGAAGTCAGAAGCTAAAAGATTTTAGTTTTGGCTAGTTGAAAAGTGTCGAAATCATTTTGAAATAAATTAAAATTTTGTCATCAATTTAAAGTAATTAAGCTTGTAGTTTTGCAACTATATTCTCTTATTATAAATATTTATTATTATCATCCCAACTTACTTTTTACTTTTCTAAAGTATCTCGTGATCAACCTTAGTTATGTGTCAGTTTTTTTTCTGGTTTGCTCCGTTGCTCTGACACCAGTTGCCCGGGTGGCGGGATAGCTGTATGGTCGGCTGGCTGGGTGGCTGGGTGGATGGGATATGCATAGCCGTCTTATCGTGAGTGCCTCGGCGACATTGCCAATGCATTTGCATGGCAATTTGGCTTAACGAGGCGGCGGGCGATGGCAACTTTCGAGCATAATCAATGGCAAGCAACCTACTTCAACTCGAAGCGGGCACCGCTTGTTTGGTCTACAAATATTTGCGTATGTGTGACAACAATTTGTTGGAACAGCCGTTGGCGTTTTCAACAAATTGCAATAGTAAAATAACCATATGAAACTGAGATGGAATTGACAATGTAGGTCAGATATACTTTAGGCAAAAAATGGTATATCAGAGCAACATATGAATATTTATGTATTAATATTTTCTATATAATATTTTCTAAGTGCTTATTGTTGTTTTTTCTCAAGCCAAAACATTACTTTACTTATTTGCTATTTTAAACGGAATATACTTAACAAATATTTATTTAACAAGAGTCTTTTAAATTGATATTAAATATTGCATTTATTTTATATTTAGTTCTTATCTTAAAGTTTACATACAGTTAAAATATATAGTAACTTGCAGAACAATTATAATATGTAAATGTATTTTTTTATTATGTTTATATTTCTATTACAAAAGCTAAAGAAAATTAAAATTACATTTTTATATACATAGCTATGAAGCTAAAAATAAAATTATTAGCCATACATTTCAAGTTTTAAATTATTTTCGCAATGTCATCTTATTGTATTATTGAACTTATTCAATATTCAATAATACAATAAGATGACATTGCGAAAATAATTTAAAACTTGAAATGTATGGCTAATAATTTTATTTTATTTATTTTTTTATTTTATTTATCTCTACCTTAGTAGAGACAATTAAAACGAACATAAAGAAATGCAATAAAACATTGTTGAAAAAGTATTCCATGGGATTTTCTTTAAATATCAATTATATTCATTTGATTTTTAACATAATATTGGACTACATATGCTGAGCTAATATTCACAATTACATTCATTTCCTCTTTCATTAATATTAAATAAAGTCAATTTTGCGCCATCTAACGTTCATTTTTATTTTTTTTATAGCACCCGCCTAAAAGCAAGCAACACAAATTGTCAGCTATGTGCAATCCGAAACTGTCATTGCTGCTCCTGTTGCTAACGGTTGCTGCAGCTGCGAGCAACGGTGCTGAGGCCGAGGCAGAGGATGTCGACGCTATGACCATTAGCACTTCAACGCCTGGAGCACAGCTACAACCAAGAAACATGGTTAAGCGAGCCCCTACATCCAGCTTTATTGGTATGCGAGGCAAGAAGGAACAAGACGCATCGGCCGATGGCAAATGGTTGGGCCCCGATCCTTTGGATTATGGTGAAGACGATGCGGACAACTCCTACAATGAGAACGGGAGAAGGCTCAAGAAAGCTCCGATGGCCTTCGTTGGCATGCGTGGCAAGAAATTTACGACAAATACCAATCGACTGCGCGACTTACTACAGAACATGGAGGAGCAGCGTCTACGGGAGAGTTTCCTGCAGGAATTCCTGGAACATCTGGCTACTGACGGCAGCGACGTGGCCAAACGAGCACCTACCGGGTTTACTGGCATGCGTGGCAAGCGTCCGTCGTTGTCCGAAAACGATGCTGCTGAGGATGAGGACGATGCACTGGAGCTTCTGGAAAAACGCGCTCCTATCAACTCCTTCGTAGGCATGCGTGGCAAAAAGGATGTTTCCCATCAGCACTACAAGCGAGCAGCTCTCTCAGAGGTAAGCCCAATGTTTACAGTTTTAGATGAGCGCGTGACAGACTTCAGGTTAAATTGTTAACAGAGATTTAATTAGTGTAGGAGGCACATACATATATGGGAATATATAATAAAAGAGATATTATTTATAGTAGTAATACAGAGTCTAATGACTCTATAGCGCATATTGCTTTAAAGCATAACTAATTAGTTGGGGCGTGTGACCCAGTTTATACATTGTACATTTTTTTCATCTTCTACTCTGTTCTCATTTGGATTTCCCTGCGGTCCATAAGGTCTACTCTTTTCTACAATTAGTTGCAGTTAGTAGTAGGAGTTAGTTGGGCTGTGCTGCCAGTCCACAGCAATGTCGTCAAATATGCTCATTCCCTATGGGAATTCCTAGATTCTTAAATAGAACAGAGTTCCTTATTCGGATCCAGGTATCCAACGCTTTGTTTACCTCAAATATTTATTTGAATTCTGTGAACATTTTTTCACAAAACTGCTAGATAAGGGAATAATTTTTCCTAAAATAATTTTCCTTAGAGACTTATTGACTGATATATGGATATGTTAGTCAGAATAAATATATAAAAAAAAAAAAAATAATACAATACCTAAAAATGAATAGTGTAAACAATTTAAAAGTTTTCACAAACATTTAATTTTTTATTAGATTATAAATATATTTTCAATTCAAAAAATTTGTTTTAAAGTGTAGTATGTATCCAACATTTTAATCTAATAATTTTCCATCTTACACACTTTCACACCCCTCTATTTATCTGTCTACAAAAGGGTAAAAATAAATCCTTTTGTTCGATTTTCTAATGATATCATTATTTAACAACTCAAATATGCATGCATTTGTTTTGTCACGCCCTTATCTGAAAACGCCACTGACTAATTGTAATTTATAACATTACTCGAACTAACCATGGCCAGTTGTGGCGCAAAATCTTTAAAAAGGCATATGATGTGCGCGGCAAGAAGCAACGATATGCGGACTTTAACAGCAAATTTGTGGCTGTGCGTGGCAAGAAGAGCGAACTGGACGATGCCAATGGAGCAGTGGAGGATAATTTGATTCAGCCGTGGGTCTATGTCATCGGTGGCAAGCGTGCGCCCAGCGGTTTCCTTGGCATGCGAGGCAAGCGTCCTGGTAAGTGAAACTGCTTCCAATTGCAACCATGACTAGGTATCAACAATGGATTCTTCTTCTATTGCAGCGCTGGTGGAGTAAGCGAACGGGATGGACGGATGAACGGATGAACGGATGAACGGAACTGGTGGCACAGATAGGCGAGCGCTTCCTCATTTACATTTGACGAATGACAGTCGGAAGTTCCTTTTAAACTAGGCAAATACAATGTTATAAATAATCGCTGGGCTGGAGATTATTTAGAACGCACATACATACACACACAACCGACACACACAACAGACAGACACACGCAAAAGACACACACACACACACACACACACACCTATAGACAAGATTTCCTCTGCTGGCAACATAGGCTTAATCGTTTTGATGTAAAGTTAGAAAAAATTAAAGCGACGTAACTCTAATTAAAATCACATTTGAGGCCCATATTAGCTTCGTGTGGTATATGAATTAAATTATTTGCATATCTATTTGTGGACAAATTAATCAAAATTAAAACTTGGCTAAGTATTTCGTGGACATATCTAAAATCGATTTTATAGAAAGCCACCTACACATACACATACACACACACCTATACACACACATTCAGAGCTGTGTAAGTGAAAGCGAGATGTTAATTTATTTGCAATTAATTTATGATAACGGTAATTGAAAACAAAACTACATACAAATGATTATGAAAAACTAACTTATATATATATATATATATAATATATATACATGCATACATATATAGCACAAATGTCTAATTGATTATTGTAAATAATGTATGGTCTATAAATAAAAGAAAACAATTCCAAAAAATACATTGGTATTACTTATTTTCATCATATGTATGTAAGAAATTTAACTACATACATTTGTTTTAGGCACAGCTGCTCCTCATCGACATGTTCAGATCTTCAATGTGAAACGTTATCAACAATCATTAACAAACAACACATAATATTTGAACATCTCAAGTCTATTTAGTTTAAAACATATAACATAAGTGCTTTGTGGTTCAACTAGGTGACATCAACGACGCAGATATTACACTACAAATGTGAGCTAAGATTTCAAATATAAACTTAATTGAAATGCTAAATTATTTAAGGGAATCGAGTGCAGTCAGATAGAGTAAACGGATTAAAGGCTGATGTTCAAAAATTTCATATTTGAAATTCAAAAATTGTGAAATTAGATTTCAAATCCAAATTTTTATTAAAAAAACTAAATTATATAACAGCAGCATGTGCAAACAATCAGTACTAAGCTGCTTAAGAGCTGAGATTCCATCTTCAAAAGATTTTTTTTTCTTTTTTTTTGTCATAAGAATAAAACATTAAACAATCAACTCATAATTCTAAGAAGAAGTAATCGAAAAGCAATAACAGCTTACAGGCATATACATACATACATTCATATATAAATACATATGAACATAAGCAATTGTTTATACGACTACCTAAATAGGTATCTACAAATTTTACATACAAACCAAACTCGATTTGTGTACA
Source organism: Drosophila hamatofila (assembly GCA_035045345.1). Lineage (NCBI taxonomy): Eukaryota > Metazoa > Arthropoda > Insecta > Diptera > Drosophilidae > Drosophila > Drosophila hamatofila. Next base: position 29,888,710 of record JAWNPA010000020.1, on the reverse strand, counting down.
ATACAACCGTTTTAAAACACTATATGAACGGACTTTTAATAAGGCAGCTCAGAGTAAATGAGTTTGTGAAACACACGATACACCACTGCGCATTTGAATGGGATAACAAGAGATAAGTTCAGGTAGTGCAAGTTGAGCATGTGTTTTGCTTACAAAGAACCATAACATTTGACCTCGCCCATTGTGATTGATGGCGAAACTCAATAGAGCGTGGCTAGAATTTTATGTAGCGCAGTGTAAACAGCTATCAGCAATCTGTCGGGCACTTTCACAATTATTACACGAATTTTGCATTTAATGGTGCCTGCGCAGCAAAAAGTTCTCTGCCACAGCAAAGAGAGAACCGCTTGAGAGAGCCATAGGCATAGAGAGCGAGAGAGAGAGAGAGAGAGGGAGAGAGTCAAAGCTCAAGCCGGCGAACAATGAATCCCCGCTCTCAGCGCTTGCGGCGGCAGCGATCACAGCTTATAAATAGCAGAGCCGAGCGAGTTCTAAGCCAGTTATATTTCAACAGCCGCACAAACAACGTCAGCATCGTACGCAACGCCAAATTGTTAGTATTCGTGAGTGTTAGTAGTGTGTGAGTGTATGAAGAGGACTCTAAGAAAATGTTCATGTAGCCGAGCACGCATAAAATGCGACTTGCTTGGCTGATAATTTTTATGTGTGTCAATTTGGCAAGACAATAACGTTTAAAAAAGCTGAACAGTAATTAATCCAGCTATTGACGTTGTAATTAGCGTCTAAAGACAGTGGAAAATTTCCTCTTCTTGTTGTATTGCCAAACAACTAAGCTAACTGTCCACATTCACATTCACCTACATTTTCCACAATCCATGCGACGACGGGTGCAGTTTGGCATGGAAAAACCAGTATTTTCAGTTTGGATTTCGTCGCCCATCTCGACATTCAGCCAGACAGCTGTTCAGCTGTTCGGCTCGAATCAGTGAAATTTCTGTGCATCTTTCTTTCTATCAAAAACTTTCTGTTTGTTTTTTTTGGTTTGCTTTTAGCTTCAAATATTGACAACATTCAAGATGTTGAGACTCTGGGCAAGCTTGCTCCTGGTCTGCGCCGCACAGGCGTCACCATTTTACAGCGAGTAAGTAAAAAATGCAACAAATTCAAAATTTAAAAACATAAAATATTTAATTTATGCTTGTGTGGTTTTTGTGTAGTTGGCAATTTGCATTCCGTAGTTCATGTATATCTCATGTAGTTAATGAGTTTTTTCGATTACTGTCAATTTCATTTGGTAACAAATTGTGGTTCGACAACATCATCATTAAGTTGAGTTTAAAAATGTTACAAAAAATAAAAAGAAAAACTAATTAGGTTTATATTACTGTTGGATTTAGTCCATTTCATAAATATTTCCATTATTACCTTATTAAATGTAATTTAACAAGCAAACAAATTGTAATATCTAACGTAGAACATTAATTAGTTGTTGTTGAAACTTTTCCGAACTATTATATAATATGCATGCCTTCTTTACAGTATTTATTCCAAATCAAGTGCTGACAATGAAATCAGATCATCAGAATCTTACAGGTGAACTACTCATATGCCCATTGTGTACCCTCCCAGCATTTAGCAAGCTCTGCCCAAAACAAATACGGAACCACCGTTCCACTCATAATCCCAGCCATATTCCGTTCTCTTCAAATATTGATCTGTCAACTCGAACTTTTGTTTTATGTTTTTGTGCCCATTGGCAAGCCTTAATAGCTCCTCTAATTGATAGATTAGATATTTATGGTGTTTTTTCTAGCACTTTACTGGTTTGGTTTGGTGAAATTTCACCATCTACTACGTTGACTTGGCAAATACAAAACGTGTTAACATGATTGCAAATAAAGTGAGTCCAACAAAAATGGTTCAACCGCAAACGAATACAAAACGAAATCAAAATTAAAATAAAACAATTTTTTTTACTAAATCAAGAAACGTAAAGAAAGCCAAATTTTGACCCAAATTTATAACTTCAACCTGAAACCATGCCGAAAAAATGAAAAAATCACCTAAGTAAAAAAATGTCCCACGAGACTATGAATTTAGCCTAAATATACAAGAGACAAATATCTTTGTGTTCACGAAAATAGCAGTTCAGCACTACACAAGAGAGAAACATACATATATGTATGTTCTGGTCTGTTAAGAACTTCTTCAAGCTGCTTTCCCAACTCAAATGTGAATGTCCAATTACTGACCTCAAAGAGATTGTTCAGTTAAGGCGATAAGCGCAGAGAATCGCGATCGAAAATTGGCACACAAAATCGCCTCGAAGATCATTTAACCCTGCAGTTCAAGTTTTTTGCGAAAGGCATTGTGCAAGAAGCAAACACTAAGAAAGAGAAGTGGAAAAAGAAGAAGAAGAAGAACAGCAACTGCAACCTCTCAGTTGAGAACAATGTCTAAACAAAGTGGGTCAGTGACTTTAGGGCATCCGTGAAAGATGCAGTTGCAGATGGAGATGCAAATGCAAATGCAGTCGCGGGATTTGACAGATGATCGTCGTTAGCAATTCGAGGGGCTCGTTTACACATGGCTGACTGCAGCGAGAAACTTTAAAAACCAGCCGTAGGCTGTAGTTGGATAACTAACTTGAATAGCTGTCATTAATTTTGACACGATTTGCGTTGTGTGGGAGGCAGGAAAATTGGGTCTGACATAGAGCGAATTAGCGTTCGACACCTCATTAGATGCAATTTTGGGAGCAGGTAACGCCCCAAATTTAATGCTCTGCCGACAAATTTAAAAGCCCCCAAAACTGGGTCAACCAGAAACCTGCCTCTGCTCACCTCTGGCGTGCTTAACTCGTTTGGTTCTCCTCCATGGAAGAACCTTAATCGAATCACAGTGGCACTACAGCCAGTCGCCCACTGCCCATGGACTGTGGCCAACGACTTTCGCTTTGGTAGTCGAGACGGCATTTATTTAATTTACCAGTTCCTGCCTTTATCTACAGCTCTGAGTTTTTATGTTATGCATTCGATATACATACATTGGAAATTTCCAGAACTTTCTTGACTTAATTATGACCTCAAAAACTTTGCCAAATGTGCGGAGGCTTTCGGCATGACAGATTAAAACGCGATTAGAGCTCATCATTCGAATAAAAAAATAAATTTAATTTACAGTCCATAAATAATTAAGCTCTATTTACATAATATCTTTTTCGGACATATTTTGAAAGCTTCTGTAATTTAAAAGCTGAACAGAAAATATAAAAATCTATAAATCATACACAAATCTTTGAAATTCAAAATTCACATCTAGATTTATATAATATATACATGATTTGAAGCTGAAGCTGATGAGTTTTATATTAAAAGTCGTTTTTACAAATTCAAATTAGTTTTTTTTAAATAAATCATACACAAACCTTTGAAGTTCAATATTAAGATAATTATTAATGATATTAAGATATAAAGAAATAATGCTTTGCTCTATAATTCGATTAGCAAATCTAATTTTCCTCATATTTTAACTGAGTGCACCTGAAGTCATATTTTACAAATTTCTCTTTTCTCTAACAATTGGTAAAAAAAATCTTCAAAAACAATTGACAGCCACTATGCCTAGGAGTTTCTCCCAAAGCTATAAGTTTCCATATGAACCTCTCTATATGAGCAGCTCCAAAATGCCAACGGGTCCAAGATGAGATCAAGTCGGGCATCGTCTTCACAAATGGCAGTTCGTGATATGCTCGACATATATACATATGTATTTGTTGTATAAACAACTGTTGTGTTTGCTTCGATGTCTTTTAAGCCCTACAGTCATGACTCATGTCAGATAAAGATATCATAAAATATATACATATATTTATATACATATATATATATATATATATATATATATATATATATATATATATATATATATATATATATATTCTGAAGTCAGTCGTAACTTGTCGCTAACTGAGCATGTCAGCTATAAAAATTTTGTTATGTTTGCCATTTCAAGCATATTATTTTAAAACAAAATGTCCATATATACACATATATATGTGTATATATTTTATTTGCTCTTATAATGTCTTTTATTTTTTAATTAACTTCCGTGTCGTGCATTTTTAATGAGCCCAATCAACAAAGAAGGTTCCGAAAATCTTACAGGCACTCAAAGTATATATATTTAGATATAAGTGGGTGCCAATTGCGGCGAGCTGTATATAGGAAAAGTCAGTTAAAAAGCGACTGTTATTGTTTTGTCAATAGAAAGCGGGTTGATGTTGGCTTGCACGAGGCGTGCGAATGAGTCATGTGATGGTGGAGTTTGCGATACATATAAATAAACTTTAGTTTTTGGTGTTGACTTCATTTGCGAGCACATAAAAATCGAGAGACATAAATTCTATTTGATTGATGACACCGGAGTGCAGCACATTGTTTTATTTATTTTTGGGAATTTATGCAAGTTGGTTTCAGAGTAATTTTCATTTGATTTGTATAGTATTAGCTGGTCACTTAATGAAGGCAGGCAATTAGTATGCGGCACACAGAAATGCTGCGCAAAACAATTGCTAAACAATGGGCACGATCAGTCCGTATACTATATAATATATATATATATATATACAAATACAAATATATAGAGAGCGGGAATGTCGAGCCGGGCCGAAGCTTCTTTTATGTGCGAGACAATGGAAGGCATATGAATTATGGTGGGGATCCGCTTTAGGGATAGTTAAGATCTGGTGTGGAATTTGCATGAAACGGCACAAAGCGCACACACACCACACAACATAAACACACACACACACACACACACACAGCAAATACATACCAACACGCACTAATCAAGCCAATAAAAAATACACTCCACTTCCACTGCGCAACTCCTCGACAGCTTTATGCAACATTTAACACGACCATTACCGCTGCATCGCACGCTGTTTGCGCCCATACCATTTGCACCACTCGCACCGCTAGAACCACTGCATGCTCAGCCGTCACAGCGTGTGGCCAGCGTCTGGGCAGCGCCCCCGCCAGCCCCGCTAGCGGCTCAGCAGCCACGCCCCCAAGCCTTACCTAATGCGCCCCTGTTGCCACTCTACAGTAACAGCTATGGAAGCGACAGCATCAGCGACACTGAGTTCGTGCCACTGGAGCAGCAGGGACGACAGGATGCGGCCGCAGCTGCAGTCGCAGCCACAACGCAGGGTGTGGACCAGAAACCGTTCAGTAAGTAGAGAGAATCGCATAGAAAGGCAGTCTAAGGCAATAAATCTTAATATTTCTCTCTCTCTCTCTCTTTCGTTCTCTCCCTTCATAGATGTTGATGCGATCACCACTGATGTGAACTCTCCCAATCCAGCCGTCTTCTTCCAGCAATCATTCCCATTCTTTGGCAATGAGTTCTTCAACTCGTTTGGTGGATTCGGATTTGGTAACAATCAGGAGCCTTGGTGGAAGGGGTGAGTTGATCATAGAAGATAAAAGAATTCTATTTTTAACATGTATATAGTCATTGGCATTATTTAATCACAATCACACAATAGTATTTTTTTAGCACAAGCTATCCAATTTCTAAAAGCTGACCTATCGAAAATGGCTTGTTAATTATTTATTTTGCCAATTAAAAATTCTGATGCAGCATTTATTCTTGGGGATTTACAAGTGAAAACAAAATTTTACATATTATAAATCATGATTGATGATAGTAAGGAATATTTTGCAAATAAGAAATAAACCAGTAATGAAAATATGGTTATTATTGCAAGCCTTTTAGCACTAAAATAGGGTATATTATGTTCATGTCAGAAAAATATGCCATTGTATAATTTAATATTCTTTAGTGAATACAAAGCATTGTAATAAATTCATCAACTATAGTATCTTACATATATACAAACAATGGATTTATTAAAAAAATAAAAGTTCACTACAGAATATCTGAAACTAGACAAACTAGACATTCTGAATTGAAATTCGTTCAAAATGGTGTGTACTTCAAAGTCAACATCATAATTTCGAATTAAATTAAGTTCTCGCACAATATTCTTTCCAGATCTTTCAGTCTAACTGCGCACAATACTTATACATATATGTATATAGTAGATACTTAGCATTTTTGATATGGTCACTTGATTCGGGTCTTTCCTAATCACTGCGCACGGTTGACTCTGACGATCTTGACATTTGGTAATTAAACATGGCAAAGTCAAGTTCATTAGAGCTATTAAATATATAATTTTGATTTGTAATGTCTCTCTCGCATTATCGCCAATTGATGGAACCTCTTCGAGTGCTGGATGATGCGATCAACAACAAATCGAAGAGCATGATTAAATTTATACTTATATTTTGTAATAACATTCACTTTCAATGCAGCCAACAATTATAGTTCAATTTGAGTTGAGCACCTGCTCCGACCGATTTCTTTAATAATTGCTAAATTGCTTATATTGAATGCAACGTGAATGTATTTACTAGTATATATTTAGTTATATATAATTAAATCTTTATTGCTGTCGTTTGCATTTTTCTAAATTGTTATTCCAGCAAAATTGTGAAATCAACTGGAACTGAGTGCATTTGTATTTGTGAAACCGAGAACGAAAGTCAGACGCAGCAATTGAAAAATTAGCACTTTATAAAAGTAGTATATAAGTAAATATATACATAAGCATACACAAATATTTATATATAAATCTATATTGATATATGTACTCTTAGGCAGATCGAGAAATTTCGAAAACTATGCCCCCATACAATGGTCGGCTTTGTGGCGCACACATACACATAATTGAATTGAAGGCAGGCAAAGTTGTTAAGCTGTTAATTCCACACATCACTTGTATATACAGATATAGTAGATAATGCCTCGACGAGCACCCCATAACTATATAACCATGTGAATAAACGTATCTATATGCGAATCCATAAAGTAAACAATCATCAGTGTTCCCTCACATTGATGGGCAGCTAGTAAACAGATTCGTTCATGGGGTGCGCATATTGGATGATAACTGTACAAGTTTCATAGCTACACATGCACCTAAACAAGTACATATATATGTATGTAGTACTATGTATGTACTAATTATATATTTATCTCGATAGTTCTGGCTAGTGCATTGACTTTTGATTTGCCAGTTAGCAATTTGTCAAAGGCATTAGTAAGTCTCAGTCTCAATACATTGCGGAGATACACATAATATAGATTTAGTAGTTAAATGATGATATTTAGATAGAGGCAAGAATATATAGGTATATGTATAATAGGTGTATGTATATAAAATATCTAAAAATATGGTAAATAAGTGAACAAATCAATGCTTTATATTGACATAAATAGTTTTCTGCAATGTATGAGAATCCCTGAAAAAATTAAACTACAAACACTAAAGTATCTATAGTCTCTCCAGTTTGGATACATGTACAGATATTTTTATACCCTGAGCCCATTGAAAGCAGAAGGAGGTGCGATAGACCCCAAACGATCTGAGTTGATCTATCAATTACCGCCTTTCCCCTTATATACATATACGTATGTCTATATAAACGCAGCGATCTCGTAAACCACAACAGCTACATACTTAAAATTTCAATGTATGCTCTTGTATACCATTCGCAGTACAAGCCTATTATTATTTTTCATCTCACTTTGCTTTTTACCGATTACCGATCATTATACTTCTTTTTTTTCGTCCGACTGCCCGTCGCTCAGGGCATTACAGTGCATCCGCCCGTCCGCAGTAAGCAGAGCGACTCTAGTGAGCAATTACTATTTTATAATGCGCAAATTCAATTATTTTTAATCGACCCAACCAATTTCTCCCAAAATATATGTGAGCTTCAATTCAAAGCACTTTGAGATTATTATACTTTCAACGCATTGATAGTGGGATTTTAGGGTGCAATGGTTATATTATAATGAAACAGACAAAATAATGCGTATAAAGTATATATATTCTTGATTGGGACGACAAGCTGTAACGATCTAGCCATGTCATTCCAACCGTCGTAAGCTACAAATTTTTAATTTAAATGTATACTCATGTATACCACGATAAGTATAAACGTATAATTTGTTATCGATAACACATCCCATTTTCTTAATATCGATCAAATCGATCATTTGACTTAATCTTAAAGCGAAACTTGAAAGCCTTAAGAGCTAGAAATTTTAGATTTACAGCACTTAGTGCATCGCAGTGTTCAGGGTATCTCCTTGAAGAGAAGTCACTTCTTTCTCACTTGTTAAGTGTGCCTTGTATATCGTTACAATTTTATATATGCCCGTATAATATATACAGATATTTTAATTTGTTAGGAACTTGTATAGCATCCCGCTTACCTCCAAAACTGCAAAACATATTAGAGTCTAGTGCTTGGCTCAATACAAGAAAAGTTATTCAACAAATAAGTTTCCACAGTATGGCCTAAACTGTAGTTCATGTAGTTAAGTGTATCTGCTAGTCGAGCAGACTCGACTAAATCACTCTTTTTTGTTTAGGCATAGTAATACAGATAAAACATATTTGCTCACCCATAATATCTGTTGTGTATGATTATGTAATGTCTGCATTTAGCTTCTTCATCTCTCATCTGAAAACTAATTTGATTTTTGCTCATTCCCGCAACCCATTTACTTGCAGACCCAATGTGTGCACCGAGAAGGAGGAAAGCGATGGCGCAACCACGGAAACTGACGGTGATGAGGCCGTGGACACCTTTGGTCAGGAACGTGACGCAGCTGGCAGCGTGATCCGCTCGCCACTGTTTGGCCAGTTCCACTTCAGCGTGAACTCCTGTGCCGAGAAACCCAACAAGCACGTCTGCACAAAGATGTAAGTGGGGCAACACAAGCAGCGGCATCGTTGCGTATACTTCATTTGCAATTCATTTATTTCCTCATGCACAGCGTCAATCAAAATGGCAAGAAGAAGATGGTGACTCTGACACGCCAGTGCTGCTATGGCTATGGACGTCCACGCAATGCGGACTTCACGATTCCCTGTGAGAAGATCGAGATCAAAGATATTGCTGCCGCTGCTGCCGACATGGGAGCCCAGCAGTTCATTGAGAGCGCCAAGACTGCCGGCGAGCTGGGCAACATGCTGTCCAGCGCCCAGGGCAAGAAGGTGACGCTCTTTGTGCCCAACGATGCCGCCTTCCAGGAATACCGCAGCCAGCATCAGCAGGAGAACGTAAGTGGACAATAATACCAAATAGCTAAAAGCCCGCTAAAGCTATTTCCTACTCTCCCATTTAGAATGTCGATGACTCCAAGGGAGAAGGTTCTCAGATGTCAACAATCTTCAAGCTACACTCCGTGCTGGGCGATGTGGAACTGGAGGATGTGCCCAACGAGAAGCTGCTGCAGAGTGAATTGCCCGGCCAGAAGATACGCATCAATAGCTATCAGTTGCCACCGGCACTCGGCCTGGAGCCCTATCGCTATGCCGCTAACTGTGTCCCCATTCAGCAACACGACAAGCTCTCCGAACAAGCCCTCGTGCACACACTCAACGGCGTGCTGAAGCCTCTGACCAAGAATGTCATGGATATCATCCGCGAGCGCGCGGACATGTCCATCATGCGCACCGTGCTGGAGAAGACCAACATCAGTGGTCTGCTGGAGGGTGATAAGCCCGTTACCATCTTTGTGCCCACGGACGCTGCCTTCGATAAGCTGGAGCCACATTTGCGACGTGCCCTGAAGGAGGGACGTGGCTGCGCCTCCAGTAAGTAGCCGTGATTAATTAATTCATTTGAATCCTTTATTGATTATCTTGCCTTAGATATACTGAAGAATCACATTCTGGATCTGACCTTCTGCTCATTGGCCACGCTGCCGGGTGCCAAGACAACAACCTACAATCTCCTAGGAGAGCCACTGCTACTCAACCGCACTAAACGTGATGTCAATCAAACAGAGCCGGCAGCCATCTACATCAATAATGCAGCCAAGATTTTAGACGCTGATATAATGGGCACTAATGGAGTGCTCCATGTGATTGACACCATTCTGCCAACCGATTCGGCACTGCCCATGACTACTTTGCTGTCACAGAAGAACATAACCATCTTCAAGCGTCTGCTGGAGGCCTCTGGCCTGGACTATCAATTCGACGATTTGGACAACGTCACAGTCTTTGCGCCCACAGACAAGGCACTGCAGCACTCGGAATGGGCACGCATTTTGGCCGAGCAACCAGAGTCATTGAAAGACAATAAGGACTTGGCTGAGTTCCTCAACTATCATGTGATCAAGCCCATGATCAAGACCTGCGATCTTTCGGAGAGTTTATTGCCAACTGTGGCGGGCTCAAATGTTCGCCTTAATCTCTACTCAACCCATGCCCTCTTCTCGGACGTCATGAACCGAGCTACCGTGAACTGTGCCCGCCTGGTGCACTTTGATGATGAGAGCTGTGGCTCTGTGCTGCATCAAGTAGATCGCCCACTGACTGCGCCTAAGAATGTAAGATTAGAGATGTGACTACGACTTCAGCTGTACTTAACCTAGTTTTTTTCCTTTTCTGCATAGAATCTGCTCAAATCACTGGAGGCCAATCCCAACTACAGCAAGTTCCTGGAGCTGGTGCACAAGGCCAATCTGACCCACCTGTTGGCCAACGAATCGGATAGCTTCACGCTTCTTGTGCCCAAGAATGATGTGTTTGAGGAGTTCAGCGAGTCCCTCGAGACCAAGCCCGCCCAAAGCCAAGCCGAACTCGAAGCCCAGGTTAAGACGCACATTGTCAACGATGTTGTCTGCTGCGCTGGCATCATTCCCACCAACTGGCCATTTGTACGATCCATCGAATCCATCTCGGGCCAGCATCTACGCATCACCCGTGACCGCCGTCCCAAAATCGAAAATGCCGGCGTGACAAAATGCGATCTCATCGCCACCAATGGAATCCTGCACGAGATTAACGATGTCATTGTGCCCAGGCCGCCGCCAACGCAGCAGCGTCGACCACATCCTCACATCTATCAGCCTCCCCGTAGCGACTTCGATGTATTCTTCTAAACATTTATAGTCCCAAATATCTCTATGTGTATCTCTGACTTTGTCTAATACATATATGCATCTATATATATATTTATATTATTTTATAAAGTTTTGTCAATGATTGAAAACTCACATTATGCAAACAATAAATGCAGTTAGTTATCTTTCTGATGAATAAAATACATAGTATTAAAAAACAACTTTTCACTCAGCTAAATTTTATTACCTATATGGGAATTTTATAATGATAGCTATTGGAATTCTGAAAAAAGTATCGTGTGGGCTTCAAGCATCCTAAATTTTAACGATTAGGCAGATAAGTCTTCTAGTGAGCAGATATGAAATTTATACTTATTATGGGATTGTTATATTATTTATGATGGAACGAAATATAAACTGTAAACGAAACGTGTTTATAGAAAAGTATTTTTAAATTCATTCTTTAATTATTTTTTAATTTATAAATTTAATTTCAATTAAAAACTTTTTTTAAGCAATCCAAAAATTAGGTTTGGAATTTGGATATATTAAATATATGGCTTCAAAATTTTACCAGAGGAATATATTTTTTTTTAATTTACTAAACATTTTTATTCTGTTTATTTTTTTTATAAAGCAAATAGAACATTCGGTAGGATATATGATTTTTTTTGGATAAATGATTTAAAAATTATACAGAAAACAAATAATTGAATATTAATTTTTTATTTTTTTTTTGTTTATCGGGTATAATTAAATTTTTTAATTTGTCAATCAATTAGTGATAATAAATTAAATAATTTTTATCTTTAAAACCTGATTTAAATAGTAATTCTGCAATTCATAAATTTTATGTTGATTTCGCAAGTCAAAAAGCCAAGAAAACGAAAGAGATTCTTGCAGTCGAAGGAATGATATTTCAAAATAGAGAGCTTTCAGAGATGATAAGAGCTCACCATTCCCCGCTCTCATAGTTCTAAACATTCCAAGCTTAGCTAAAATATGCACCGCTACTTAAAAAGCTTTGGCATAGCAAAAGCTTGCTCACACTCTCTGATCTATGTAATCGTGTAGGGAATGGATATGTGTGTGTGAGTGTGAGTGTGAGTGAGCGTGTGGGTGTTGCATTTGAATGCGTCTATAAGTATTCCAGTCACTGCAGTGGAAGGTTCAGTTTAATTTAGTCTTCTGCGATGTCGGGAACACTTCCAGCTACCTTCGTAAAGGGCTTCCACAATGAGGAGCTGGTTCGCCGTATGGAGTACCGCAAGTTGGGCGGCACCAACTTAAGAGTATCGAAAATTGCACTAGGCGGGGCAACATTGAGTGCCCTCTTTGACAAAAAGTTCGACGAAGAGGAGGCCATCAGAACCGTGCAGGAAGCCATTAAGTCGGGCATCAACTATATTGACACTGCACCGTTTTATGGCCAGGGTCAGTCGGAGCAGGTGCTGGGCAAGGCGCTGATGGATGTCCCAAGGGAAGCGTATTATTTAGCCACCAAGGTGGGCCGCTACGAACTGGATCCCGAGCGCATGTTCGATTTTACAGCTGCCAAAACACGAGAGAGCGTCAAGAAGAGCTTGGGTCTTCTGGGCCTGGACTATGTGGATGTGTTACAGGTGCATGACGTGGATGCGGCCCCCAGTCTGGACATAGTGCTGAAGGAGACAATTCCAGTGCTTGAAGAGTATGTGAAAGCCGGCAAGGCGCGTTTTATTGGCATCACCGGCTACGATGTAGACGTTCTCAAGGAGTGCGCCGAACGAGCGAAGGGTCGGGTGAGCATAGTCCTCTGCTATGCTCGCTATACGCTCCTGGACAACACACTGTTGCGTCACATGAAGGCATTCAGGGAGCTGAATGTGGGCGTCATCTGTGCCGCAGCCCATGCGCTTGGCCTGCTCACCAATGCCGGCCCGCCTCCCTGGCATCCGGGCAGCCCGGAACTGCAGCAAGTGGGTCGACATGCCGCAGAGATTTGCAAGCAGCGTGGTGTGGAGCTGGGCAAACTGGCCATGTACTACTCCATGCAGCTAGAGGGCGCTGCCACCTTCTTAATCGGCATACCCAATCGTCGACTGCTGCAGATAAACCTGGATGCGGTGCTCAACGGCTTGAGCTCCGCCGAGCAGGAAGTGCTGCAGTATCTGCGGGAAAAGTGAGTAAACCCGTTTGGTGAAATTGTGCAATTCGGATTTGGTGTTAGCATTGCGTCAGAGTCACACGAACTTGGCCTATGTTAACCGGTTTGCAGCATAACTAAAGTGGAACTATCCAATTGTCTTTTCATATCTCTTGCAGTGTTTTCAAACAGTCCTACAGCTGGGGATCGACGTTGTCGACGGTCAGGGACTTCAAATAAGTCAGCCACGTCTACCTATGCTTTAATAACAATTAAAATGTTGTAAATATCATTAAAGAATTTTTTTTGCATGTGTAAATTGAATTTATAAACTTGAATATACATATATTGTGCCATCTGAAAAAAAGTAGATTTATTTAGCAAGCAATGCGTATGTATGTATATATATATATATATATATATATATATATATATATATATATATATATATATATATTATATATATATATATATATATATGTATATAAGACCATGTATTAATTATAAACAAATATGTATGTATTTGAGCGGTTTCAATATCAGCTCAAGTTCAGTCGCTGCTGGATTTTTGTTACCTGTTAGAGTCTATAAAAATACGTGCATATATATTTGCTATTTTTAGCAATTATATGCACTTATGTATTCCTATCGCTAAGCACAATAAACACAGCGAAAATATATACCCTGTATTGTTATGCAATTGCATTTTTAATCTGCGAGTCGCCCTGCGAAGCTGAGCGTTCATTTCCCAAGACAATATGTACATATGTCCTGACTGATATGCCCATGTTTATATGTATATGGTCGGACAGTATACTGATACGGTAAACTTACTTCCACACATACATATGTATGTATTAATGCATATATAATACATACGTATGTAAATATGAAACATTAAACAAAAAAAAAAAAAAGGAAAAAAATTACTCACTCTGCGATTTTCATGAATTCAATTATAGTTGAATATCCCTTTTTATACCCTGAACCCATTGAAAATGGGAAATCAGGGTATAAGGTTTTTGTGAAAATGTATGTAACAGGCAGAAGGAGGCATGGCAGACTCCATAAAGTATATATATTCTTGATCAGGATGACGAGCTGAGTTGATCTGGCCCTGTCCGTCCGTCCGTCCGTCCGTATGAACGCATAGATCTCCTAAACTACAAGTGCTAGAGACTTGAAATTTTAGTACGAGTTTATCATATTTTTTCGATAACTCATTCCATTTCTTTTTTATCGATAATAATTGAAAATCGGAATTTGTTTTTTAAGCCTAATTTGAATACTGATAGACCTAGAGACTTCAGATTTACTGTGTAGATTTATGTGATAAAGACAAAAAATTTGTATTTTACAGATTTTGGATACCACGCCCCCTTTCCCCGAATTTGAAAAAAAAAACCTATATCAAGTACTGGAAACTTGTGCTTTGGCACAAAGTTTGATGAAGATAGTCCCACTACAAAAAGATTTAATCAACAAATAAATTCTCATAATATAGCCCACACGGCAGACCAAGCGCAGTAACTGGTAACTGCGCAGTTAGCAGAACGCGTGTTTATGCTTTCGTATGGATGCATGCGTATGGGTGTAGAATAATTGAAATATCAGTACTTTTTTGGGCTCAGGGTATCTCCTAGTCGAGCAGTCTCGACTAGAGCCCTCTTACTTGTTATGCTTTGATTATAAGAATAATTATTAACATTATTAACAATTAAAAATGTGTTGGCTACGTAATAATCTTTATTAAAGCCTTTCTAAGTTTATAAATAGTTATTTGAAGTTACGCTACAGTACAGACAAAGGGACATAGACCGAGGCCAAAGGAGAGATATTGAGATAGACAGACAGAGATATATGGAGCGAGGAGAGCCCCCTCTTATGCACTCTCTCTATCTGTTTATCTATATCTCTATCTGCCTATCTTCCTCCCTCTCTCCCTTTGTATGCCTGTCTACCTCTTTTTTACTCCCTCTCTCTCTCTCTCTCTCTCTCTCTCTCTCTCTCTCTCTCTCTCTCTCTCTCTCTCTCACTCTCACTCTCACTGTCTCGCTTTATCTACATTTTTTTACATTACCTTTATCTGCCTCTCCCTTTGCCGCTTTCTTTGTCTTTTGATGACCTTACCTCCTTTCACTTCTTTAATATTAATAATCATCGTTACAAAATATATATAATCTCATTTGCAATAAATAGATTAAAATGAAGTAAGTAAGTAGTAATTGTATTATTATTAGAAATTGTATTATTAGGAGAATGAGCAGAGTTTCAAGCTCTCATGTATATGAAGTGAAATAAAAAAAGAGTACTTGAATAGTTGTTTAGATCACTAACTGTGCACATTTTTTTTTTTATAAACTAATATCGAAGTCGCCCCTAACTTCGGCTGATCCAGCCCTGTTAAAAATATGCTATTCTCTCTTTACTTTCCAGCTGTTTTCGTTTATAATCTCGCTCAAGTGCTCAGCATATCAAGCACTTCTCACAATCACACACTCACACACTCGCACACATTTGTGAGAAAACATTCAAGTTCTCTGATAGTCAAGCAATAAGTGCGGAGAGTTCGTTCTAAAGCACCATTTCATTATAGAGTGCTGTCTCTTTGGGACTTGGACGCATTACGGCAAATTGCGAGGCCTAAAAATAAATCAATATGTCTGGAAAATTACCGATCACCTTTGTCAAGGGCTTTCACAATGAAGAGCAAGTGAGGCGAATGGAATACACCACGCTCGGAAAAACGGGTCTGGAAATCTCTAAAGTCGCGTTCGGTGGCGGAGCTCTCTGCGCTAACTATGGGTGTGTTTGAAAGAGAATAAGAACGGCAATTTTTTAATACTTTTGTTGCTACAGCTTCGATCTGGATGAGGGCATCAAAACAGTGCACGAGGCACTGAAAGCTGGCATCAACTATATCGACACGGCTCCCTGGTATGGCCAGGGACGTTCAGAGGAGGTCCTCGGCAAGGCATTGAAGGATGTGCCAAGGGAAGCTTACTACATAGCCACTAAGGTGGCGCGCTATGAGCTGGACTACGAAAACATGTTCGACTTCAGCGCCCGGAAAACTCGTGAGAGCGTGGAGAAAAGTTTGCAGCTGTTGGGTCTGGAATACGTAGATGTAATACAAATACACGATGTCGAGTTTGCTGAAAACTTGGACATAGTTCTCAACGAGACTTTGCCAGCGCTGGAGCAGTTGGTTAAAGAAGGCAAGGCCAAGTTTATAGGCCTATCCGCATATCCTTTATCTGTGTTAAAGGAATGCATTTCCCGTGCCGAGGGCAGGTTCGATGTAAGTAGCACGATATACCCTATGAAGATGTTTTCATCCTAGCCATTGCTGTTCTCATTTCCAGACTGTGCTCACATACGCACGCTATACGCTTCTGGACAACTCTTTGGTCGACTACTTGGACTTCTTCAAGTCCCAGAATCTGGGTATTATTTGTGCAGCTGCTCATGCTTTGGGCCTACTGACCAACGCCGGACCCCAGCCTTGGCATCCGGCTCCCGATGACCAGAAGGCGATAGCACGTCAAGCAGCGGAGGAGTGCATCAAGCGAGATGTGCAACTGGGCAAGCTGGCCATGTACTATACGATTCAATTGCGTGACGTTTCCACATTTCTGGTTGGCAATCAGACACGGCAGTTGCTCCAAACGAATCTGGCTGCCTTTTACCACGGCCTCAGCCAGCAGGAGCAGGAAGTGCTGCAGCATCTCAGAGAAAAGTGAGTGGTGGCCAGTCGCACTCGGAAATTGACCGAAATTGTGCAACTCGGATACAATGTTACTGTTGCATCACATCCGACTCCATTTGCAGTCACAGCCAAACAGAGACAACAACAATTCACAGGCCCCGAGACAGAGACAGCAATTGCCACAGTTTGCAGTCCCGATCCAAGCCAAAGCCGGCTGCCATTAGTTGTCCATTTATGTGCCCACTCATTGTCAATCTTGGCCATCGGTGCAGTAGGCAGCCAGCGACTCTCTCGAGATATTTCCATTTCTTGATATAGTGCATGTTGTTTTTGTTGTTATTGAACTTGTTTTGGTTTCGTGGCACAATCTAATTATGTTTAGTCTATGGCAATTTTATGACTATTTTTGCTTTAAATTTATCGCTGACCAAATTCAATGATCTCTCAAATTTACATAATTTTGTTTAACTTTTATTTTTAGCGTCCTGGTTAAACCCTCTCACTGGGAGGGCATCGAACTGGAGCGCTATTGGGCTGCACTGAAAAAGAAGTAGAAGACATTCGCCTGCCTACAAATGATATACTTTTTTATATGTCAATAAATGTTTTATAATACAGAAATGAATAGGTTTTTCTAAATACGATCTATATTCTTTAATTTTATTTAAATTTATTTTTCATATTGTTTTTTTTTTAATATTTTAAAAAGTATTATATAATACATATATTATATATGTACATTCATATATATGCTTACCGACTAAAAAACATCCACTTTTACCTTCCACCCAGTAATTATTTCGCATTACCCTTGAACTTGAAGGATATGCATGCAGGTCCCGATTTTTCAGCAAATCCTTTTTAAGGAAGTTACAAAGAGTCTGTAAATATGTTTGGCTAACTTGTCCAATATTGAATATATCTATCTGATATTGTAAGATTAGATTTTTTTTATTATCAATGAGTAATACAAGCCGTTATTTGGCTGGCCAATTATGATGTTAATCTAGCTATGCTCAATTCAAAACAAATCAATTATTAAACTCACAAAATGATTTAGCTTTCAAAAATGCATTTTTGTTTGCTGTCCAAAAGAAACGTATACAACTTCCACCTTTCGCTGCCATGGTCACCAGACTGGCAGCCGGCAAATGCACTAATTAAGCCTTAATTAACGCAATTTTTCAATATACCTACATACATACATCCATATTTATACATATGTATAATAAAAAGAAAAACAAGCCACGCGATTTTATGGCTCTGTGGAGAACCGTCGAAGCGCGCTGCGGTGTACAACTTGGGGAAGTTTAATAACATTTTGAATAATGAATACTCATAACAACAACAACAACCGCAACAACAAGAAAATGCAATACGATATAAATGCACAACAAAAATCCGCACGAAAAGCGGAAATGCTGTGGATGAAGCCGCATTTTGTTTTCCTTAAGCTGCGCTTTGCGTTTTTGCCTTGCAACAATTTTCATCCAATGCCGAAAATATATTTTCTTTTACTTGCAGTCACTACCTGCATGTGTGTTTGTATGTAAGTTTGTGTATGTGCACAAGTTTGTGTGTGTGCACAATCGCTGCCAATAAATATAATGTTATCAATGCAACTGCTCCAACTAACTCTCCAGCTGATTGACCAGATTCTCAGTTGCGCAAGCGCTCTTTCTCTCTCACTCACCATCTCACTCGCTCACTTCGCTGTCTCACTCTCGCCCGCCACCTGTTGCCCGAGCCGTGCTTTGGGGCGACTACGTTTATATGCGCTGCGCCGTCGCAATCGAAGCGTCAGTTTAGTCTACAGCTCTGAGACGTTGGGACGTGTTCCGTGATTAAAGACAGTTGTCCACAGTGTGTTAAATAGCAAAAGTCATCGTAATCCAGTGCAATATGTTCGGGTTGAAAAATATGCTTTTGATTGTGTTGGGCTGCAATTTGTTGTTAGCCATCAACGCATCTGGTAACACTAATAAGAAACAGCAGCAACAAAACCAAGGTAGGCAATGCAAGACAAAGCCATTTTAAAGGCCCAACGATCACCGATTCACGAAAGGTGTGGAGAAATTTTCAATGCCAACTTAGGGCCGTTCTAGGCATACCAAAACAAAAGAAACCGGTTTTTGCGTATATAACACCGCTTGTAGCCGGCGTAGAAGGCCAGAAAGTGTAAACAGTGGTGTGCCCAAAGTTTCTTGAACTTCTAAGTTATGTTTCTTAGGGTAGACATAAAAAACTTGCAGTTAAAATGTCGATTTCCAAAATGAAAATGCTAGAAAATGAAAAGTTTAAGAGAGAGGAACCACTTTCCCAAAAACAGTTAGCTTTATATACTTAGAGTCAGCGAGTAATAATATTAATAGGTTTTTAATATTAGAAATGAGAAAAGATATTATTCTCAAATATTATTTATTCCTTTAAATATTGTAAGTCTATTCTACAAGCTATATAAGCAGAATCATTCCCTTAAAGAATTCACACTCATTTTTACTCAATTTACTCAATCAATAATAATTTCGCCTCATATACTTTACCTACCGTTCCAGAGATCTGGGAGCAAGACCTAACGGATACTTTTAAAATTGAGGGCAGCGACCAGGGTATTCAAAAGGTTAATCTGAAATGCGGTGCCAATTCGATGAATGTGATGCTAGAGACTGAGAAACCATTTACGGGCGTCATGTACACACGTGGAAGCTTCTATAAGCAAACGGCCCCATGCTTCATGAAACCCACGGCCACTCAGGGAACACGCCAATTGGAAATGAACTTCCAATTGGATCAATGCCAGACACTGAAGGATGGTGATCTGTATTCGAACATTGTGGTCATACAGAATGATCCAGAACTCATCACACCTGGTGACTCGGCTTTCTCGTTGGAATGCGATTTCCGTCAGCCACGTAGCTTGGACGTCGAAGCCACCATGCAAACTAGAGACAGGTAAGTTGTTTCGAAGAGGAGTGCATTTTGATAGCACATATATGAATATATGAGAATACATGTACAATATATACATATATATACATGGATATGTACGATCTAAACTTAGAAATCCACAAAAATTGCGCGGAGCACGCGGTGGAGCCCGCCAGCGTCAATAGAACTTCACCCTATGACTACCTATTAAGTTCTTCAACTATATTCACTTTGAATAGCTGTACTAAAGGTACAAATTCAAACTTAAACTCTTTGTCTTTGCACGTGTTTTATGAACTAACATTTTTAGTAGAGCCTAACTAACAAGCACTGGACACACACATTACACTCCACATAACCACACGAGATACGTGCATACATTTCACAGAGTTGCGACAAAATCCAAAATTACACTGACAAGTCCCGATCCCGCGGCTCCAATGGACAGTCTACACAACTCGGTGGTCAGCAACAGTGATACAGTAGAGTATATACCAAAGTTTTCTAAGCCAAACAAAACCATAAATCTGGGCACGGTAGAGGAAGTGACTTTGCCACTGGCTCACCAAAAAGATGAGCTTTAAATAAATATTGTAAGAATTTCATCCACAAACAATACAAGCAATTATAACACATACAAATACAAACTACAGGTGAGACACCAACACACGCTTTTTGTTAAATTATTTATTTATTTTGTTCAACGCTGTGGCGATTTTGTCAAATTTTATTAAGTCAACTAATTTTCTTCCTTTTTTTAATAGGAATAATACACAGAACTCTACTGCGGTTGCCTAAAACGGATTTCATAAATCATTTCAATAATCTGTTTAATATCTTTATCCTGTGATATTTTTTAAGTTTGGGTTTAATAAAAAAAGAGTATTCACAAATTTTGTTTTTGAATTTGTATTTGCGCGCGAACAATAAAGCTGCTTATAACAGAGTTGCTATTGAATAAAATGCATATCTGATTTTTCTAAAGATCTGGCAGCGCCATTAAGCTTTCCGTTGTATGGCAGGCTTTGGTGAGTAAAATTTTACAAGTAAATTTGCAGTTTTTATCTGGAGAGAAATATTTCAGTACTACAGGTAACTTTAGTATTGGTGTTGCTTTTCCAAACGAAAATCGTCAAGTGTGATCTTGTTGCGTTGTAATCTGATTGCCCAAAGCTGTGCAAAAACGACTCTAATCGATTGCACATCATCTGTTTGATTTCTCTATCATTGCGCATTTAGAATTATTACACAAAGAACTGCACAACCATAATTGTTAATTAAATTAGTCAGCGACTTTAATGTTTTAAAATGGATTGTCGAGTGTTTCTAACACTGCTGTTCGTATTGAGCGGCACAGTCAACGTATTATTCGCCAAGTAAGTAGATTGACAGTGCAAAAAGAGCATCCTGCAAATTAAGAAAATTAATTGCAGATGGACAAGCATTCAATCATTGAAAGGCAGTGATGGAAAACCGCATCATTTTCAACACCCTGTTGTGCTGACGCTGCTCATGTTTCTGGGCGAGTACCTGTGCTTTGTAGTGTACAAGATCATTCACATGCTGCTGGCTCGACGCTCTGTAAGAAGCTGTGCCGTGCTGTAATGTATTTTATAATAAAATGTATTTTTACATGTTCATAATAGCTTGGCAGAGAGTCGGATCTTATTTTAACGAGCGGCAGCAATGAATTCCGGCCGTTGAGCATGTTGCTGCCATCATTTTTGCGTACGATTGCTTCCATTTTGCTGTTTACGGGATTGTACTTGACTTATGCCACCAGCTTTCAAATGATAAGAGGTGCGTTTATCAGCAGTCTATAATTTTATCATTTGCTCCATCTCAACATCTCTGGTATCTTGCAGGCGCTGCTCTGATCTTTGTGGGCCTGTTCAGTACGATGTACCTGAACCAAACATTGACTACTCGCCATTGGCTGGCCATCTTCACAATGACATGCGGCATCGTTGACATATTGGCCTTGGATGTGCAGCGGGTTGAATATGATAACCAAACAGTCCCGCATACAGATCACAATGCCATTTTAACAGGCGATTTATTGATTATAATTGCTGAAGTGTTGCACGGCTTTCAATATGTATACGAAGAAAAGTACTTGAAAGCCTCCGATATGGTGCCCATCCAGGCTGCTGGTTGGCAAGGCTTCTTTGGAATTATTATCACGATAGTATCAGCAATCTGCCTGAACTTTATACCAAGCGTTGCACCGTTTAATGAGAGCTCACGTGGCGTGTTTGATGACCTCAGTGATCTGATTCCACAGCTACGTGGCAACACACTACTAATCCTTGCACTCGTCAGTTTTACCTGTTCCAGCGCCATTTACAACTGTGTGGGAATGTCGATCGCGAAATTTTCATCCAGTGCCAATCGTCTGCTCGCCGATGGAATTCGAGTCTACCTTATCTGGGCGTTTGTTATCTTTGCCGAGTGGGAAATTTTGAATCTTATTACGCTCATGGGTCTTCTCATACTACAAATGGGTATTATTATGTACCGCCAGGCAATCTTTCTTGAGTGGTATCGTGCTCTTTTGGCACGCTGGCAGCGCAGTCGCTACTTGGACTTGAACGCAGAAACTGACCCTACACCGAACACCCAACCTGCAGATGTTATTTAAAATGTGGTGGGTGAAGTTTGAATTGATTGTGATAAGAGAAGCGGGCTGATAGAGCTATCCAGTTGTGGGATGGATCACTAAAAATTTACTTATCAATTGTAATAATACGAATATATTAATTATACTCTCAATTGTACTCACTCCTTTCTATACCTCTTAAAGAAGCGATAGGGTGAGAAAACATTCAAACTGCAATTAAAAAAAATACATATGGTTTTAGAGCATTCTATAACTAGATCACTTACAATTTTTTTAACAATGTTCAGGCATTTTCAAAAAGTTTTTTTTTATTAAATGATATACTATCTATATACGAAGATCATACTGCATTTTTAAAAAACAGTTACGAGTTATTAAAAAAGATTTAGTCAATCCGCGATTACCGGCCACAAAAATGGCCTTTAAGATTAAATACATCTCACACAATCGTAGATAGTTTGGAAACTTCATTCTACACTTGCCTGCAATCTAAGGCCGGAATGAAGGTCCACTAAAAAACGGCCTTCTAGAAATGCTATCCATTCTGGTCCACTTAATATTTAATAAGACAGAGTGCATAGTGGATGGCAGATGTGTACTAGCGAGCGCCCTTACGCTCTTGTATAAGATGAAGATGAGATTATGTTTTAACATCTAAATGTTAAAAGCCTTTGCAGTTACCTCTTTCACATTTTTCCTGACATCATATCGTTAAAGGGTCCTAGTCAGAATAATCTGGAATCGATCCGACAATCCTCTAGGCATCAGAGTAGTTAGAAAATAACTATAATTCCATTCAACAACTCAAATTATTTTAAAAATTGAGATGGAAACCTATATCTGAAATATTATCTTTTAAAGTAGCCCAAATTCTATGAAACACATAAACGAGTAAGTATCAAAACTCAACCATTATTAATAAATATACATATTTACATCCGTTGCTATAAGAACTGCAATATATGGTAACCTATGTATCTTAACCAATGGCATAAAAACAATATAAAAAATCTTTTCAGTGCTCTGGTAGGAACATAGCTTCGACTACTAGTTCACTTTTGATTTTTGGCATTGTTTCACAAAATTGATTGATCTTTTAATTTATAGATGACGGCTCGACTGACTGAAACAGGGTCCCGGGTATCTTCTAGTCTGATATTTATATTCGTTCACAAATTAAATGTATAAATTCTGAGCAATATCAAAAAATTTCTATTTTCGACAGCAGGAAACAAATGCTTTAGGTAGATTACTGCTGGTAGATAATTCCCAGATCAACCCATTAATATAATATAAGTCGTTCTGAAAGCTGTCAAATAATATATAATATATTTATTTACTACAGCATATACATTTTATAAATTGTATTGAAATTACTTATGAATATGAAAATAAAGTAATATCAAGAATATGCCCGCATTAGATTGAAAAAAAAAACTATATTTAACAAACAAATGAAGTAATTATGTGGATGGCATCTAATTTCTTTTCGATATTCGCATTTAGTGGCGCCGCCAAAAAGCCTAACTTTCATTTAAACTGCTTCTTCTGTCGTCCTGAATAAATAGATTAAGAAAAGAATCATGAAAAGCCCAGTTGTATGGCTTATAAACAAGAACTGAAGTATGACAATAGGTAAATATTTCAACTTACATACGCATGCCTTTCGGTCCGATAGTAAACTTTTGGCAAAATCAATTGATTAATTTCAATCTAGACAGTCTATATAGTACATCTAACCAAAAACTTGTGCATAAGACTTATGTTTCTTCTTACGTTGTTAATAAATCACATTAATTTATAATTTTTTGTAATCAAAACAATTTTATAAGCTTTAAATTTCATTTATAAATGTATTAACTAAAAATTTTTATATGTCGTATAATTATGACAGTTGTTTGTAGAAGATATCTGGCTTTAGTAGCTATGGTCATAGTCTTACTGTTTCTAACAGTTAATTCGCTCCCTAAAAGCAAACAAAAAATGCAAATTTACTAAAAATGTCTATTCATATATAGGCAAAAGAACGTGCAAATTGTACTCAACTAATTATAAGTTTTATAAATTGAAATTCTATATGCGATTTTATAGATATGTGTGTGGTAAAATAAACACTTATATAATAGAATTAATAATCATAATCATAATCATAATAATAGCATTGATACATAATAATAGCTTTGATAATTATTATCTTATTGTCATTGGGATAGAAGTTCTTTTGCCTGTAATAGTTTGTATTATCACCTGTATATATAAATTTAAATACCCATATATATAAATATATATATTATATATATCAGTATATAAAATTATATATATGGAAGGGATAACATAATTGCATATATCTATGGAGCACTTTCACTTTTTACATCGAAATTAGACAGCTTTAACAGTAACAACAACAGCGTTTACGCATACATATACATTTAACATTTAAAGCAAAAGCAAAAATGCTTCTGGATAGACTTTGTGTGCCAATTACTTCTTCTGCACACCCAGCAAGCCCTCGGCTACGCCCAAATAGTAAACGGTTTGGGCAATACCGAACAATGGAGCAATCACAATCATACGGCAAAGGCCGCCCTTGAAGAATGCTGTAGGTCCTTCGTGCTTAAGAGTTTTGCTGGTGGCATAAAAATATAAATTCAATTTAAAATAAATGCACATATATAGATTACTGTTACTTACGTAATGCAATCGGAGATTCCCTTAAACTCCTTTTCGCCATCGGCCTTTTTAATAGCTTGCAATCGAGTCTTTACCACATCAAAGGGATTGACTGCCAGGGCTGCCGTTGAGCCCGCCGCCAAACCAGCCAAGAAGGAACACCTATTGCATACAATTGAAAATAGTTAAACGATACGTGAGGAAAGGCTTTAAGGCTCCTACTTACCAAAATACCGCTTCGCCGGATCCATCATTACGACGTGGACCCAGGTCGTTAAGAGTTGCAAAGAGTGGGAAGTAAATTACGGAAAAAGTGACATCACGCAAGCCCGTAGCCCCAATACCCTTGTATAGGCCGAAAATGCCCTTTTCCTTAAAAAGCTGGGTAGCCAATTGCGTGGCTGAAACTTTTTCAACCGTTTTGCCTGCTAGTTTTGCAGCAGCAGCTACACGGCCAGCATCCTGCATTTGGATTTTCAACAGCTCCATGGGCGTGGTGACAATAATTTGGAATGCGCCAGCCAAACCTCCAGCCAACATTTGACAGCTCATGGGCAGTTTACCATCCTTAGTGGTAAGTTTGTGTCGGAAATAATCATTCGCCGTCAGCTTAATTGCCTTTTCAGGTGTAATAAGCAAAATATTCACGCCGGAGCCTCGATACATGCCGAAATAGCCCTCTGCAGCATACGTTTTGCGGAAGCAGTCGAACCTGAGGCAGCCGTTATAAACTTCGAATTGCTTCATTTCGCTAACACAAATGTCTACTTACATGCTGGAGTACATCCGCTCGCCGTTTGGACCGATTTGCTGGTTCTGCAGCCGCGTCTTTACCAAGTCCAATGGGAAAACACATGTCACACCAATAATGCCCGCAATGCCGCCGTTGATGATCTTCGGGAGCAATCTGTTAAGTAGATGTGCATATAGATAGGATTAAATAGATCAAATTGTATCCGTCGATTTTTGTTGGCTAATTGACAAATATTTGCACTGCGTTAACCTTTGCATTCATTTTGTATGTGCAACGGCAACAACAGAAGTTCCCTGAGAGACAGCCTTGACATTGACATAGAAGCGCTGCTGCAGATGTCACTGATCAGTGCACGCTGCACATCGATATTTAATGTAATCGATAGTCGATATACATGTTTAATTTACAGAAATAAACAAATAACAAAAGATAAAGGTGTTCGTTAACATTTAGATTTTTTGTTTTGTTTTAGGCGAATATGAAAAATAATTGGTAACATGCCAGCATAGCAAACACAAAATTCTAAGCTTTTCGCTGTTTGACGCTATTTTTAGTTTAGCCCCTCAAAATATATAAAACACAAAAAATGCAAAATAAGACCAGAGGATGAATAAACTTATAATCATTGTAATATGCATTTTATTATGTCATTGAATTTGAATTTATGTGTCTGCATATGTGCTACAATTTGTAATACAATACGAAAAAATATGAGTGCAAAAACTTGTTTATCAGAGTTTAAGTGCCGACAATACAATTTGCGAATTAATAACAATATATAAATTTTATATGTATGTGTAAAAAAAAGTTGTATATAGATATATACAAAGATATATATATATACACATGTATTGTTTGCTCTTTTTTTTTATAACTTTTGTTATAAATTGTAAATAACTTACGCAAATTGCTGCTGCTTGGGCTGTATCAGCGGCTGGTTTGAGAGAATATCTTCGCCTTGCTGTTGTGTTGCTGCCATTTTCTAGAATTAAATAACATGATAATAAGAAACCTACATATAAGAATCCATTATCTCTCGAGTAGCTAAAAAAAACGAGAGCCTCGATTTTATTTCAATTTGAGTCAACAAAATAATATCAATTAGGTTGAATGACTTTTAACAGTTTTGCCGGCACTATCAAAATATTTTTAACTAAATATGCAATGGAGATATAGATATACATACATATATTCTTTTTATATTCTAGCATATGTTACTAAAATTGTATATAGGATTTATTTATAAATGATAAGTATATAATTAAAATTTTTTTTATTAAATAATTAATATTTGGTCCTAAGATAATCGTTTTTTTTTTAAAGACAATTATAGTAGGGTCTGGTCTGACGCACTGAATGGAGGGAGGGGACGGACCCAAGGTTTATTGATATGCAACAGCAACATCAGAGCGTTCTGGCTCTTCAGAGATTAGCAACCATATCAAATGGGAGCAGTTACACATTGAATTTCCACAATATTCAATCTATATTTACTTATTTCGCGTAAGTCTATGAATATTATGTGTGATTTTTCGCATCAATGCGTTACTGTGATAATTAAATCAGTAAAAGCACTTCTATTGCTGAATTGTCTAACTTTTAAACGATCAGTTAGCTTAAATTTAATAACGGCATGGTCGTAGATAAGCGATAAGCATGGGCCTTTAAGTTTTATCTTTACCGACAACAATATTTCGTATGCCTAAAAACTATGCAGAAGGCCAAAATGTCGCGGGGGCCAATGTCGCCAAAAAAATAATTGTTATAACATTATAAAACGATTTAGATTAAAACGCAGAAATCATCAAATAGTTGTTTATCAGCAAACAACTATATGTACAAGTGTATTTGAGCATTTGTATTTATATATGACTACATATGTATGTATATATGAGTTTTAATTGCTGTTATCAACTCATTCGCCATTATCGATTACTAGTTACTGTTATATATCTCAGTATCGATTACTGTTACTGTCTGAAAAGTTGAGTGGATTGGAACGACTTAGATGTGACATTTGTTAAATCAGACAGAAAGCGCAGAGCACTGTTGCCAGATTTTGAGAGTCACCATAAGCTAGATTGACTAGATTGACATAAGCTCTGCGCCGCAGAGCAGGACAGAGCTCTTGCTTTGTTCTGGGCTTTTAATTGGAACAGGTATGCCAGGCTGAGCAGGTGAACCGTCTGGCTATACTTATTATATGTATCCAAATTTTACATTTATGGCACTATTACACTAAATTTACGTAATTTATGTTGTATTTTTTTTTATTTATTTTTTTTTTTGTGTAGTAGCACCTCTTGAGAGATTTAATTGATTGACGCATATTTGCGTTTTATATAAATACATATATATCTATATGTATGTAGTTCTATATGTGTGCATATGTTAGCATTTAAATATTTAAATAAATTGGCGTGCACGACGTCGACGCAGTTAAAATTGATGACACTAGCAACAGCAGCAGGCAGCAGCAAAACTCACATATTTATTGTTGTTTCACTCAGCTGTGTTTTAATTGACTCGATCACTTTACACCTAATAATTGATTTGAATATTCAACTTTTACTATCTTCTGTATGTACGACAGTGACAAAATGAAATGAAAAGTAGATGTGTATTTTGTTTTCATATGATTTTCGGCGCGTCGTCGTCAGAGTGCGGCACTCAACTTAACGAAAAGCTCAAAAAGTTTATGCTTTTACCGCAACAGGAAGGGAACTCTCCCAATGAGCTACCGGCGTGTACTGTATATTTAAGTTTTTCTTGTAACCAGTATACGCGCAATCTGCTGGGCAGAAAGCTTAGCAAATTCGATAAATCGATAGCGCAGGAGTCTGGCAACGCTTGCGCGAATAGATTGTAGAAACATTGTACAACACTTCCGAATTCTTTCGATTAGTTTTATTGTTTCGTCAACTAAGCCACAATAATATTATTGATAAGTTTGCGGAATTCTAAGATATTCCATTTGGACAATGAGTACGGCACGTTTTGCCCGTTCGGGGCGCGTTAGGATCTGTATTCTGATGAGCATGTTTGTTGTCGTCATTATGATGATTGTCATTTACCACATGTCCCAACAGCAACTTGACGAGACCAGAGTTTTTCGCCTTCATTGCGAACAAAAACAGGAGGAATTGAGCTTAAGGCTGCAATGTAAGTAGCAAAGCATTAAATGGAACCCTGTCTATATCAACTATTTTATTTATTTGATGCAGCACTCACTGAAAGCAAACAGACAGCAGAGAAAAGTGTGGAACTATTACGTGCTGAAAAGCAAAGCATACAGGATGACTATGAAAAGCAACAGGATGTGGAGAGAACGCTGCAGCAGAAATACGATGTACAAGTTAATAGATACAAAGTCCTCGAGGCCAAGCACAACGAATTGCTAACTGAGAGTGCAAAGATAAAAAAGAAGCACATCGAAGACACAACTACGTTGCTCGAGCAGCTGCAAAAGCTGCAACAAAACAACAAACAGCAGGAGGCAACCATCTGGAAGGTGTGTCAATAATTGATTTTGATTTATATAGTTATTAATATTAATTAAGCTTGTTTATTACTTAAAGGATAAGTACGAAACGTTGCTGAAAGAATCTGAACACAAAACTCACACACTGGAGCAAGCGCTTGAAAAACTGAATGCTCAGTGTAAATTTGAGGCTCAGGCGCAGGCGCAGGCGCAGGCGCAGGTGCAACCAAAACATCAACTTGTTAAGCCAATCGACTCCCTGACTGCCGACACGACGTCCGGTCGTCAGTCCAGTCCCGCCCAGCCGGCGCACAGTATTGAGAAGCCGCGCAACGATAAATCCTTCAACGAGCAAGTACAAGTGAGTCAAGGGCTGTACAGAATTGGTATCTCCAAGCCCAGCCAGGCAACTAACGCAACAACTAAACCCCATGGTGTCGGTGTGGAGCAGCGGCTGGAACTGCAACGGCAACTGCAGCAACAGCAACCATTGCAGCGCTTCGAAGTGCGCAAAAATCATAGCCTTATATTAAATTCTGTTGAAAATTTTCAGATCGTCCCCAAAGCGCTTAAAACGTTAGCTGATGAAACAAACAAACAACAGCAGAAAGAGCAGCCCGTGTTAGCTGCAGCCGGTGCAGCAGTTTCGCCATTGAGTGCGCCGCGCAAATCTAACTCTAGTACTCCAAACGCCGAAGTATCACCCAACGCTTCTGTTGCGCCCAAAGCTTCGGGAAGCAGCAGTAGTGGTCAGCCGCCATTGGTCATGCCACCAGCGAAGCCATCAGCTGAAGTCAAGGTAGAACGCAAGCTGCCGGAGAATGTCGCACCCATTCCAGATAACTTCGATGGCAAAGCTGATGGAGCTGCAGACGCCGATACGGCAGCCGAAGAGCTGCCCAAGAACGAGAACAACAATCGGTATTCCAATGTCGTAAACGATCTGGAGTCTAACAAAAATCAAGGAGCACTTGATTCTGGAGCGCACGAAGTTAAAGATGCGCTAAACGAACAGAACTTTAATTTACCTGGCGCCGATCACAATTTATTTGATGGCGATCTCGCTGGTGCGCATGGAGCTGACGCGGATAACAAACTGCTCGCTGCAGATGCCGCCGCTGTTGGCGGTGGTGGCGGCGATGACGATGACGACGTCATTCTTGGGGATGTAGCTGTGAAGCAGCCCCAGCATTTGCTGGAGAATGACAATTTAAACAATGAAATCGCTGGAGATCAGGGCAAGGAATTTGGAGAGGCTGTGCACCTGGACGATGGCATGGATGAAGATCAAGACGGTAATTTTGATTGTTTTCACTTCTCAAATACATAATTCAATATTTATTTTTCAGAGGATGACTACAACGTGCCGGCACGCAAGCCGGGCGCAGATTCGCCCGTTAGGAATTAGATGATTCACGATAGATTTAATAATTGCTTACATTAGTATTTTATTATGGCATCTCTTTGGCAGTCTTGGTTAGTTCTTTTTGATAGAGAAAGGAAGAAAACAAATACCAGCCACTTTAGTTAAGATTCAGTCCCTTTTATATTGATACAACTTGCTGAAAAACTAAGAGTTTGAAATCGCTGACAAATATTTCTTAATTCGGTTTAGTTAATAACCAACTGTAATATTTTAAAACAATTTAATTTAATAGTTTACCTCTGCAATACAATTGGCTTAAATCATCTCACTAAACTTGCAATTTTTTTCATATTGTTTTTATGCATCCCAAACTATTAAGAACCTTACTATTTTCATATATATATATATTGATCAGATTATTTTTAAAAAAAATATAATGTGACATAAATAAATGGAAACTCTAATAATATAGCTAAGCCAATTATATTGTATATATTTGCAAACAGACAACTTGTTTAATAAATGTTTGCAGTTGGTTCTTTAACGGTGTTGAGTATGACGAATATAACTAAATTCAATGTTTTATAATTGATTTTAAAGCATTTTATCTTGAATTAGATGCACTTAATTTTCCCCACTTTTAACTCAATAGTTCTCTTGAAGTTGTAAGTATATACTTTGTTTTCTGTGATAAAAACTTGCGAAGCTGCATTTTTTCGTTGCTTTAAACAAATTGTGTCTATACTCATTTATATATGTACTAGGATATGCTAAGTCCCTCAAATAGTAATTTAATAAGCTTTTATGTAAAAGTAGAACGAACAAAGTGTGTCTATAAATTAAATTAAACACAGGAATTTTATTTAAAGTGAAATGAATTAAAATTGCATAAATGTTTATTCTCTTATCTTAATTAATTTTTATTAATGCGATAATTAAATTAACTGGCGCTCTGGCGAATTTCAAACATAAAGTCAGATAAACTGAAGAAACTGAAACAATAAAATAATAAAAATGTTAAAATGTATTTAAGATTTCACCAATCTACCGATTCACTGAGTGTGCGCCACAATCCATGGATGTAACATAATCTGATCCAGTGGCATTCGATGCATCGGATTTAGCACTAAGAGCTTGGATATTAAATGAGCAGCAGCTTTGGAGACGTGCTCCGGTGATTTATAATCCACTTTAAGTATCTTTTGATAAGTCTCTTCGTAGGTCTTTGAAAAAAATGGGGCATGGCCCACAAGCAGCTCAAAGCAGAGCACACCTAAGCTCCAAAGATCGACATTCTTGGTATGCGGCTTATTTAGCACCATTTCGGGTGGCAAATAGTCAACAGTGCCGCACAGGGTCAGTCGCATCGAGTTCGGCTCATGCACGGACCAACCGAAATCGGCAATCTTCAGCACTCCTTTGTGGCCCAACAGCAGATTCTCCGGCTTAATATCCCGATGAATAATATCACGTTCATGCAAGTACAACAGCGCTGAGCAGAGCGCCTTGATATAAGTGGCCGACTGGCGATCGTCGAAACGTTTCATTGGCTGCGCTTGCAGCGCGCTAAACAACGTTCCTTGGGGAGCATACTCCAAGACCAAATAGATGCGTGCGTCGTCATGAAAATAGGCATACAGGCGCAAGATATGTGGATGCCTCAGATGCGATTGGATTTCGATTTCACGTCGCACCTGATGCTCAACCTTGGTCTCACCAATTTGACGCTTAAAGAGGACCTTCAGTGCAACGACAAATTGGGATTCCTTTTCGCGCGCTAAATACACGTTGCCAAATTTCCCACGTCCCAGCTGACGACCAATGTCAAAGTTACTTAGCGCCCAAGTCTTTTTGGGTTTTGCTGCGGCTGTTTCTGATTGTTGAGGTCGAGATTGGATTTGTAATGCTAATAATGTATATTAGAGAATCTTACCAGTCTTATCCTTTTCAGTGTTGGTGTTGCTGCTGTTGCTGCTGCTGCTACTACTCGCAGTGGCTGATGGCGGAGCTTGCTTTTCATTATTAGTCAAAACAGGATTTACATTTTTTTTAGCTTCCGCTACAGGAGCCGCAGCTGTATTTTGTTGTTTTTGCAGTGAGCCGATCACGGGCTTCGTTGAGGGTTTTGCGAATTGTGCGCCAGTTTTACTGCTACTGGGCGCCATATTTTCAGTCGTTGGCTAAGTACATATTTAAACATATATTAAACTTCAAGAGTATTTCGAAATCCAATTTGCTTCAAATACAATGCTCACCTTCTTTGTCAGCAATTGCTTTTTCTGCATTGCCAATGCAGAATGGACAGGAGCAGCAGCAGGTCCTGTCTTGGGTAATGCATTTTCTTTTGCACGCAACACATTATTTGGCTTTTGTGACATATTTATTACTCTAAAATTATTTGTTATTAATCAGTCATAAAAAATCTTCTTCAATTCAGTTGGTGCAAATTCTAGATCTGATCACAGTGATCTCTGTGTGAAAATAAAATGCCGTTCGTTTGAATTTGGAAGCGCGTGCATGCGTTTCCCGGTGAATGTCGATAACAATTCTTGATAAGTATTGTATAGGTAAATACCGAAAAACAAATTTTAGTGTCAGCAGCAATTTGCCTGTATAAATGAAAACACAAGTCTGCTTAGAATTAGTTTATTAAATTAAAAGAAAAAATATATACAAATCAGTAGGCACGAATGTTACTTTGTAAATGTTAACAACTACAACAATATACATATGTAGTTGATAGCGAAAGTGTTACTCGTCATATGTGAATGTCTATGTGTATAGAGTAAGAAAATGGCGTAGAAGTCGAAAAATCGTTTTAGAAAATTGTGGCAAACTTTAGTGGAAACTATAACATAGTGTTTAACAAAATACCAAACAAGATGTTCCCGGGTGGCAATACAAACGCCGATCTGGGCTACAACAAACACAATCAATATATGGCGCAGCCACCTCATTTTCTTGTTGCACCAGGTCCCGGGCCTGTTCCAATTCCCGGTCCTGGAGTCGCGAATCCACTGGCGGCTGCAACGCCCGTCATGCCGATGAATGTGCAGGGCAGCATAGACTGGGCGCAACTGGCGCAGCAGTGGATACACATGCGTGACTCGTCAGCAGCGCCGCCCATGGCTAATTTTAGCATGAACATGCCGATTGCACCTCCGCCACCAATTATAAGCAATGCGCCAGAGTATCACCATCATCAGCCGCAACAGCTGCGCCAGCAGCAGCAGCCTAAAGTTCAAAGACACTACGAGGAGCACGGCGAGGCGGAGATGGACATGGATATGGATGAGGAAGAAAATGAAAATAGTGCACGCATGGCGCATTGCATCGAAAATTTACCCCCTCCGCCTGTGGTTACGCAATCTCAGTGGATGACTGGCAGAGTAAACGATTTACCCAATATTGCATCACACGATACGGGTGAGTGATTGTGGCAGTTCAGATAGACTTCCCCAATTACATATCACTTTTATTAATCCCGTAATCTGAACCATAGTTGCCCCAGACCCTCAACAGTGGAACGATTGGGCAACTCGCAGCAATCCAACAGCGCATATTCCATCGCTTTTGAAACTCAACGTTTGCAATCCAAATGAGCCTGTGGTGCATCCACCAACACAACTTCCTCTTCCCAGGACCAGCAGCTGCACCGTCACTGGCAGCGCTGGATGTAGCGGTGCCGTCAGCAGCGACATTGATGCCAACAAACGAAAAATGTTACCAGCTTGGATTAGGTAAGGAACACATAAAGAGTATAATACTTTATTAATTTGTTTAATTACTACCAAAGCATCCTACAATATAAATCGAACTCTTGGTTAAATTAAATTGGTTGTTCTTAAGATTGCAATGCTGAATGCAATTAAATTTAATATTTAAGAGCAAGAAAGTTCGATCGTTCTCAAGGTCGTATTTTAGTAAAAGAAAATATTCGAATCTACGTTATTTACTTTGAATAAGAGCAAGAGACCAAAGATTGAATTGTAAATGATTGACAGCAAAAGTATTAAGCCTTTGGAATTCAAAGATTTACAAATCTCGTGTTATTCTTTCTTATATTTCTATTATTAAATATTTCAGAGAGGGTTTGGAAAAAATGGAACGAGAAAAGCAACGACAGCTAGAGCGACAAGCGCCCTCGTCGGAATGCGAGACGCCAGAGATCAATGTTAAGCAAGTATCAAGCAAATCACTAACAACACCTGTTAATCTCTTGAACATGTCGAATGTGGTAAGTAGCGAAGTGAGTCTTTGGGCTGCACTTGACTCATTTTTAAGTTGTGCCCGTTGCAACGAGAATTTAAACTGGTTGCACAAAAGCACGGCACACCAGACCAAATTGTATATATAAGTGTACTAAATCAAACGCCTTGCCATTAACTTGAATTCGAAATTCAGGCAAGCGACAGCGAAGATTCAAATGCTGCCCCTGTGGAGGCCACTCTTGCGCCCAGCCTGGCTCAGCTAATAGGTAATGAAGTATTAAGTAAAGCCAGCAACACTGATGACGAGCAGGAAGATGACGAGGGGGAGCAAGATCAGCCAGAGCGTGATGTGGACAGTGGACATGTTGAAGCAACAGTTGCAAGGTCAGCAAATGCTGAGTCTGCATTAAGTGGTAAAAACTACGAAGAAAGACTGGCGGATTTGGTAGGCATCACAATTTTAAGTCGAGGTGCGCTCGTCCAGGCAATGAAACTCAAAACCTATTTGTACTCCTGTCACTTGCCAAAAAGGCTGATTTCAAATACTACGGTCCACAATGACCTTTTTCAAATTTTAATAAGTTCACTTAAATGTTATTCAGTGAAACATATCTTTCAAATTGAAACTGATGGAATACCTTCAGTCTCATATAGTATAACTTTAAATCTAACTTAGTTCCACTAGCTATTATGCTTGTTCAATTCAATTCTTTTTCTTTCATACTAAAGTTCTTCTATTGGTTTCGCTACTGAATACTGAATATTAATGTAAATAGAAAACACTATCAAAATCAACCAAAAAAGTTGCGGTTACGAGTTTCATTGTCTGGCGCCACTTTGATATCGTGAGGCATTTAAAATAGCGCAACCAATCTATAAAAACCAATCTATAGATGCTTGTTGTGCGTCGCACACTAACCGAAATACTGCTGGAAACCACCAATGAAGAGATTGCAGCTATTGCTACTGAAACACTCAAAGCGCATCGCGCTAAAGGTACATTTTATCCTATATAGATATTTAGCTTATCGCATTTTTTACAGTGAGAAAACAAGCATGAGTGAGTGTGTGCGTGTGTGTGTGTGTATGCGAGTGTGTGATGTGCGTGTGTAAGTACAAATATTATATTTGAAGCTCCAGTAAGTTGAGCGATATTTTAAATTAAACCCAAGATGAAATGTTTGGAATTATTCAACCCCCCGAGTGGAAGTCGTCTCTATCGTGGTGTACTCAAGCGTTCGCGTTTAGTTTGAGTAATTAATTTTAATTTTGTCACTGTTTATACTTGTAACAAACAATCCAATCACATGCTGAATTTCTCTATATAATCGTAATATATGTATATATATATCTATATGTGTATATATATATAATATACATGTATATGTGTATGTAAATCAAAAGCGTCATCAGCCCAAGTGATTCGCAAAAGCGCCTTGTCCTCCATTACCGGCAACCTGGGTAAGTAACAAATTCCAATTTAGCCTTAAGTTCTTGAACACTTTTGTTTAATAGGTAGTCTGAGTTTTGCTTAAAACCCTAAACCCCCATATATAGAATTGTATCCACATTTTGTACACAGTGAACGGGACTGGCTAACTTACTTTCTTATCATGCATACAAATTCGGTTTGATCTATCCAACCTTATTCAAACTGACAGATACTCAATACCTAAAGACTTCCATTCAATTTATTTTGACCAGACCACATTTATTCTCACTTTCTGCATCCCACTATTCGTAATTCTCAATTTCTATCTGCATATCTGTTTGCTAAACAATTTTATCTATACAAAAAAAAAAAAAATTAAATAAATAAAAATAAACAAACTAAAACCGCCCCAAAAAAATATAACAAAAACAAAGAAAAACAAAAAAAGACCGCGCCTTTTTCAATGTACGCCTGGCAGCCACAATTAGCACTTGATTGATTTGAATTATAGGATTAGCTGTCTATGGCGATTCTTCAAGCGAAAGCGATGACGATGCTGATGATAATGAAGGCGGTCAAACCGAGCGCGGGTATGATTCATCCGCGGACAAAGCTAATGAGCTTAGTGCGGACGAGTTAAAGGTATGGACTTCAGGATTTATGTTGCAGCTAAAACTCTAATAATATTCTTATACAATTCACCTTATATTATAGACGCGTATACGAAAGAGTAAACGTGCTTTTGAGCGAGTCATTGATGACATCGAGGAGCGTGTATTGCTGCAGGAGCAATTGGATGAGCGAAAGCTGCAACAGCACCGTAAGCTCGAATTGGAGCAAACGGAAGCTGCCAGCAGGCAGAGAGATCACAGCGAGCATCGACAAACAGAAGCTGCTGTTGATAAAGAAGGACATGAAACAAAGAATGCTTCTACTAATGAAAAAATGCAACAATTTAATGGTAACATATATTCAAATCTATAAAAACAATTAAAATATCGGCCAACTTTATTTGCACAGGAAAACGGCTCAGTCGCAAAGAGCGGACAACGCGCTTTAGCGACAACAAGGATGGCAAACAGGCGCAGACCTTTGTAACCCAAGTGGTTGCAGTTCCGGCTGTGCAGTCCACGATTATTGCCCAGAAACTGAAGCCAGTGCCTAATCCGGCCACCAATTTGTTGCAAATGCCAGAGTCTGTGTCGACCATGCTAAGCGCTGCGGATAAAGCACTCGACAAAGCAAATAAAACAGGAAAAAAATCCAAAAACAGGCGTCGTCAGTCCACGTCGTCTTCATCGTCCAGCAACAGCAGAGACAGCAGCAGTAGTAGTAGCTCAAGTAGCGATAGCAATTCCAGTTCAAACAGTTCAAAGTCCTCCAGCAACAGCGAAGACAGCAGCACTCGCAGCAGCGCCACGAGCAAGAAACACGGCAAGAGCAGTCGCCATCAGAGCAGAGGCAGCAGTGGTCACAAGCGGCAAAGCGAGTCCAGTAAGAGTCATCGCAGAGGACCAAGCTCCAGCAGCACGCGCAACTATGATCGTCATCGTAGTAGTCGCGAAAGTCGTGATTATCGCAGCAGTCGCGACAGTCGTGATCGTGATCGTGATCGTGAGCGCGATCGCGATCGCATACGTGATCGTGATCGCATACGACGTGCAATGCAGTACAGCAGACAGAATCGTGAGAGGCGAAGGCGCCGAGATTCCAGTCAGTCGACAGAGGAGAATGCCAGCAGCAGCTACCGACGCCATTCGCGGCACAACAGCAGTCGCAGCCACCAGAGCAGCTCTAGCTATGGCAAACATAGAAGGAGAACCAGATCCCGCTCCAATTCCCGCAGCACACACAACTCCCATTCGTCCGTTTCCACCTCCGCTTCACATCAGCTTCGCAAACGCAAGTGAATCTAATGCAAATTTAATCTTCTGTTACGGATGATGATACTCTTTAATCAAGCTTAGAAAATATACATAAACTAAATAAATTGTGTTATATACTTAAGATCTCTTATCAGTGCTGGCTGAGTTTGGTAGTAAGTATACAAGTTTCATTTATTATAGATTATCTTTATATCCAAGTATTGAGCTGGAAGGCTCCTCAGTTTCCAATTCGACCATCCAGTAAAGAGAATCAATTGAAATTTCGAATAGATTTCGTCGCTGCATGTTCTTTCAAATATGTTGGACTTGGCACTCATGCTTATTTATTGAATATCTTAAAGAGCTTGATACATAGTCGTAAATACAATTGTATAGTTGAAAGAGACTATTGAAATAGGTGTAGAACTATTCGTATATTGAAAATATGGCTGGATTTTTTACAATCTATTAAAAATGCTAGAAAAATGCTAAAGATCTCAAATAAGTAGTCGAAATGAAAAAAAATAAAAACAGTCGAGGGCAATTTACACACTAAAAACAACTTAAAGAACATAAGTAAGGAGATTACAAAACTGAACACTTTATAGTTAAGGACAAAAATAACATATTAAAACTTGTAAATTGCTATATACCGGAGACTATCGCAGGCAATGCATATATCAACTACTAGGCACTCCGACAAGATTGGAGTTAGTTCGCATAAGATAAATCCATGTCGATAGTTAAGTGTAAATACAAATACGAATCGTTACATAGGTATAAGTATATATAGAGTTGCTACGTCTAGGTTTAACGGCGATTATTTTGACTTTTGTTGTTCCAACGTGACTGTTGCATCCGCTGCACGCGCAGCGGTTGACTTTGGTGCTCGCATGCGTCGGCACGGCGCAATACCTCCGCGTATGAGAGATCGAGCCTTTTGAGCTTGTGGAACTCCTGGGATACCGTATTTGGATGAAACTCAACGCCGTTCACCTCGATCACGCGGCCCGTACGCTTGGCGCGAGAGGCGCTCATATTCCGGTTGTAGATTATCATTGGCGATCCATTCCATTCGGTGGTGCTCGAGGGATCCGGTTGTCTCCGGCGGCCAACACGTTCGGTTACAAACATTTCTGGAGGGATGGGCACAAAGTCTTTGCGGGTGCGCCGAGCACTGTGTGTCGCACATGACTGTGCTAGAGGCGAGGGTTGTTGTGCCAGTGGAGACTCGACTCGGCCACCATTGTTATGTAGGCTTCGATTCTTGCGACGATTCCTCTTCTTGATGCCCACACCAACGGCCAAATACTCGAGTGGTTCGCGCTTTAATGGAGTCAGCACACGACCGTTTTCTTCAATAGTTTTGACTCCATCCACTTTGCTAGGGCCGCTCGGTTGTGCGATGGACGTGGAGCTTGACTGAGACATTCTGTTCTCTTGATTTTTGCATTCACTTATGTGCTTCTTGGCCGTCTTGCGCTCCAGCTTGGTGACGCACTCGGACATGGCAAATGACTGATCCGAAAATACAGATGATATAATACTTTGCGTATCATCGCCAAAGTCCACCGAGAATTCTTCCTTTGCTGCCGCATCCACCGTGTTTGACTCGGGTCCATCTTCATCAGGCAGTTTCGGTTTATCCCCATCGTCCTTGTTATCGGCGGCCTTTTTCAACACACCGAAAATTTCTTTAAATAACTCCCTGTACTCGGGCCGACTTTGGAAGTGTGTGTCGATGGGGGTAACGTCGTCATATATGCTTAGCTTACACTCCTCGCCATTGCTGATTGAGCACAAGAAGTAGCCTGGCCTCTCATCCGTCTGAGTATACTTGTTGCTAGTCTCGTCTGAGTACCCCGACGATGAGGTCTCTGCCTCTGAGAACTCCGTTGACGTTCGGCCCCGCGCAGACTTTGCGTTGCTTTCCGTCGCAGCAGATGCTTCCTGACTGGTGGCCGCCACGTTGAGCTTCTGTGGCTGCTCCAGATTGGGTTCGACTGCATTGGAGTTTTCCTTTGAGACCTGGACACCATTGGTGGTGTTGCCATTACGCACATTTGATGTCCGCTGCACCTCCAACAGAGCCTCGTATTTCTCGACCAAGTCACGATACGGATTTGGGCTTCCAGCATTCTTCAATTCGAGCAATTCGTTGTCGTTGAGCTTCGTTGAGAATTCAGCACTATTTCCAGCCAATTGTAAACTGAACTCACTGCCCATTAGGCTGCGTTCGTCCTCCTCGCGTCCGTCCTCGGTCTGGGCTACGGATGACTGGCCGTCGTTGTTGGACGCCTGCTCCTCCATGACTCGCAGGCACCGGCTGCACATTTGTCCCTGCCTGACGTCATCTAACAAAGAGAACTCATCCTGCATGGACATCATCTCTTCGTTGGTGCTGGTGATTGCGATGCGGCTCTGTAGTGTTTGATTCTCCTGGATGATGGCAACCAATTGCTCCTCGAGCTCGCAACAGCGCTGCTTTTCCGCCATAAAATCACGTCTTATTGACTCCATATCAGTTATCAGACTTAAAAGTTCCTCATTATCCTCACCCTTGCTGGCAGCAGCAGCAGCAGCAGCGGCGGTGGCTGCCTCAATAATCTCCTCCGAACTGCCCATATCACTGAAAGCCATCGACCCACTGGCTTGCGACATTTCGGTGACACCCGTTGAGTTGGCATTTGCAGCAAATGGCCCGCTGTCTATTGGTGTCGCATTCAGGTCAACAACTTCGCGATCATTAGCAATCCATGGCTTGGGTAAACCGTTCAGCCGTTCAGAGCTTGCCGGCGCCGTAGATCGTTCCTGGGGCTGTTGTCTCTCGTTTTTGCGCCGCTCTGTGTTTAATCGTTGCCGCATCTCCTCCACCTGCTGGTTGAGTTCTTCGCAGCGCGCTTCCAGAGATTCAATGTTGGCTCCCAGTGACTTGATTTGCTTCTTATCCCGCGATTTCTCCAAGGTCAAGCGATGATTGCTGCGCTCCAAGTCCTGTATGCCCACCTCCAGCTGCTCATAGACCTTTAAGCGCGTATCGTTCACCTCGGTCATTGCATTGATTTGCTTTCGCAGGTGCACAATTTCGCGCTGTTGCTCCTCATTGCGAGTTTTGTGCTCCTTCAGCATTAGCTCCAGTTCTCTATTCCGCTCCAGCAGCGTTTTGCCCAGCTCCGCCGCCAGCTGTAAGTCGTCGAGCATAAACTGCGAGCCACCCACATCCGGCTCGCAATTGTCTGCATCGACTTTGTTCCCGTCCATTTTTTGTTGACCGTTTCTCGTTGCGTTTCTGTTGCGGCAATAATGGGTAATGGGTATTCATTAATCTAGGCGGCCGAAACACATGCGTATTGATTTTTGCCTTACATTCAGTTGATGGAGATTGTGCGCATATTATGCAAACCATTTACACACTGAGCAGCTTCAGCTATCCGATATGTATTTGTTGTATTTTCTTTCGTTTTGTATGCAAATACTTTGCGTATTACGTCACCGATTTTACCAATGTCACTTGCACAAGTTAACGACGACAAAACTTTTCGCTTTATTCTCTCTATTTTATTCTTGAACGCAAGTGCAAGTGCATTGCAACCCTACAGCAAAGCCAGCGCAAACC
Source organism: Drosophila hamatofila (assembly GCA_035045345.1). Taxonomy (NCBI): domain Eukaryota; kingdom Metazoa; phylum Arthropoda; class Insecta; order Diptera; family Drosophilidae; genus Drosophila; species Drosophila hamatofila. The sequence continues at coordinate 29,846,974 of JAWNPA010000020.1, read as the reverse complement.
AACCCCTTATAGCTGTAAAAGCCAGTGACGTAGACAGGGACGACTTGCGACTGGCTTATGTATCTATCAATGTACATATGTGCGAGCATAAGCAAAAACAAAAATTTAACATGAGCTTACGCTGAAGAATATATTGAAAATATGCACACGTACATATGTGAAAGTTAATTCAAGCCATAAATGTAATATTTACTGTTAATATTGATTGATTTTTTAACTGAAAATATACATATGTGCATATGTATGTATTTGCATTCCATTCATTTTTGAGACAATCTTCATTGAGAATAATATATTTTTTTCGTTTCTGTTTAAATTTCAATAAACATTTGAGTCCACTCTTTGCGTGCTCATTTGCACGTATGTATGTACATATGTATATGGCATGTATTGAGCACCAAAGCTTAGCTCAAGGTGCGACACTTTCAAGCCCCCACAAAAAAAGGTTGCTACGCATCTGAAGCAATAACAGCTGTTGTCTTTAGCGAGGGTCCAAAGGTGCGCAGAAAATGAAATGAAAACAATCAGAGTTTAATTGAAAAGATTTTTTGTTATATATTTGATATAAAATGGCAATAATTATATGTGCATTAAATATATAAAAAAAAAACTTATCTATTGGTTTATGTGATAATTTCTTTAGTTATTTATATACATACATACATATGTACATACATATGCATGTATATTATATTTTACATTTGTTAATTTAATTTGATTCCATACTTCAGTTATTGGCAGATTAAAAATTTTATTGTACATTTGATTTAAAATGACATAGTAATATACATACATATGCCTTAATTACAAAAATTTTCCACATTTTTATTAGTGTATGTTATAATTTATTTATATAAATAAATATATTTAACTATAATATATTTTATATTTTGTTTGTTTTGATATTTAAATCTTATTTCTAATTCATAAGTACGAATAAATAAAATATTTACTCATGTTTTGTTTTTAGCATATTAAAAACTTTATTGCATATTTAATATAAAATGGCATAATATACATATGCCTTAATTAAAAAAACTTTACCACATATATATTAGTTAAAGTTATAATTTTAATTATATAAATAAATATATTTAGCTAAATTATTGTTATATTTTGTTAGTTTTGTTATTAAACCCTTATTTCAAATTCATAAGAAGTACGAGTAAAAAAAATATTTGTTCTTGTTTGTTATTAGCAGATTAAAAATTAAAAATTGTGTTTTTTAGTTCTCACACAATAAAATTTAGAAATGAAATATTCTAATCCTCACACCTCACAGCTTTCAGCTGCTGCTGCTGCTGCTTGAATCTTTGTTCGTAGGGATCTCCGTAGTTCACCTTGCCCATCTCATAGTGCGCCATTTTATTGCGATGGATCGTGAGTAGGGCGCCGCTCTTGAAGTTATCCCCGCAGACGCCACAGCTGTAGGGTCGCAGGGTAGCTGGCTGAGCTTCGCTCTCGCGCTGTAATCGCATTCGTTCAATGTCCTCGGCTCGGCGCTTGTTCACACGACTATTCTCATAAGGATCAGACTCCAAAGTACCGTCACCCTCTGTTGTCTCAAAGTGTTGCTTCTGATTGCGGTGAATGTTCAGAAGGGAGCCGCAAACAAAGCTCTTGCCGCAAACGTTGCAAGCGTAGGGCCGCTCGCCCGTATGGCGTCGCATGTGAATCTTTAGGTCGTTAGACTGAACGAAGCTCTTGTCGCACTTGTCGCAGACGTAGGGCCGATGGCCAGTGTGGAGGCGCATGTGCCGCGCCAGCTTGTTCTGCGATATGAACTTCTTGGCGCATATTTTGCACTCGCTGGGTCGTTCCCCGGTATGCTGACGCTTGTGCAGACTGAGGTCTTGACTGCGTGGAAAGGCTTTCTCGCACTGGTCGCACTTGTAGGGATTTTCACCGGTGTGGCGCCGTATATGTATGGTCAGACTGGAGGCAGAAAAGCTAACGCCACAGTGGGGGCACTCGCGCCTTTTCGCCGTACGTTTTGGTGGCGCGTTAGCTATGGCATCTTCCGAACCACTGCTGGCGGCCACCACATCCGGATGAAAGGCAATCATGTGTCGACGCAGTGTATCCTGGCGCTTGAATATGCGCGGACAATGCTCACAGATCAATTCGCCGCTGTTGCTGTGCTCCTTAGCCAATTCCTGGGCGGCCACATCTGCCGCCTGGCTGTGAGCCGTTGCGAAGTGGCGGGCCAGGGATGTGCTTTTAGCAAAAATGCGTGGACAGCTCTCGCATTTGTACAAAAAATTTTTAGACTTTGTCAGCCGCATCCCTACCGAATTGCGTTTCTTCAATCCTGAATGTTGATCCGCAGCATAAGTAATGTCTGCATCGGACTCGTCCTGCACCAGCTCCGTGATTATTTCAGTGGGGTCAATTTCGCTATTGGACAGCTCTTCACATGGCTCTTCGGTATGAGATGGTACCTCATGATTCCGTTCGTCATATTCCTGCTCCTCATGTTCTTCATACGCATATAGCGTTTCTTCGCATGGTTCCTCCTTTAACGACGGATCGTCAGCGGCCAGTTCCACCTCGTGCAGCTCTATGACGGATTCACAATCTTCCAATTGCAGCAGTTCTTCTTCTTCTTGGTTCGCCAATTCTGTAAGCTCACTGATTTCAGCATCGTTTGTGGGCAGATCCGCATCCTGATCACTATATAATTCCTGCAGTGTCTGATTGGACCTTATGACTTCTCTTATAAACTCGTAGGCACTGATCAGTCGACGCGTGCAGCTTTGGCATAAGTGTGAGGGTAGATTCGGTTCATTCCAATCGCACTGCAATTAATTTTCGAATTATGTTATGCTGCCTATGTCTTGTACAGTTTAGCGCCGTTACCTTCACATTAGACACATTTTCTAGCATCTCCCACAGCTCAACATTTAGATCATTGAACTCAATTTCGTCGTGAAGGCTCAATGATGATTCGTGAGCCTCCAAGCAAACGCGACAGGTTTGCTCGTTGACAGTATTGTCTGTTATTTGAATCTTATCTTCGTTAGTATCCATTTTGTCATATCCCTAGTTAGGTGCTTTTTATTATTGCATTTTTACTATTTTTTAACCAACACTGAACACACCTCACACAGCTGTTTACGCTTGAAACAAGTTTGCGATATATCGATATAACTGATTTCGGCATCGATAAGCAGCGATGTTTTTCATCCCTGGTAAATATGAATTTATATGCAATATGCCGCTATTTTTGAAATTAGCTCTAAGTTTTGTGGGTTGAATACATTATATCTTTAATTTAAATATTATTATTATTATTTTACAAATCAAACTATTGTTTTCCAAAACTTTTCTTTATTGGTTACAAAAATTAGAATTGTGTACTTTTGATATAATGTGTATATTATATGTTTTCTTTATCACGAGCATTTCCAAGTTTATAAAATCGCTCACATAAATACAAATATTTCGTAATTTGAGCGACATAATTGAGATTTCAAAATTCTGAAGATTCTATGCTTTCTTTACGGACGGAAAGCTTACATATAAATGCAAAATAAAAGGATAATCGAAAACACGTAAAAAAAGAGATACAGAATAGCGAAGACAGATTAACAAATTAGAAGCACAATTCGAGTAGATTCCTGACGAGTAGAATCCAGACAAGACTTAGGGGCTTAGTGCTGGTGCTGTTGCGTTCTTAAATTGAAATGTTGGATAACGCGGAGCGAATGTGTTGTCTCCAATGATTTGTGTGTGCTCCGAATCATCCCGTCCGGTTATTTTTGGTGCGCGGTATTCCGTTTCTACAAACTGAGGTGGCGCTAAGAAATCAAAGAAAATAATTGTAATATATTGTTTACAGGACGATTAAAACTGTACTTACGTATGTTGGGGTAGAGTGCACCGCCTGCACTATCTGCCACATTCCAGCCAAGAGCACCGCCCACACCGTCGCCGGGCGGACTGACTGGACTCACCGGCTGTGTGGGTGCCAGAGACGGATCCTCAGCTGGTGGCTTTACGGAAGCCAGCGGAATGGTGCCCAATGTGATGGGCACTTTGCCATCGAGATTACGATGCGGTCCACTCACATCACACTCGACATGCAAGTCATAGTCAAGTGCAATGATGCCGCAGTTGAGTAAATTGGTTGGCGGCAGTGGCGGAATTTCCATTTGCTGTGAAAACGTGTGAGACTCTCCGGCATTGACGGGCCCAACGCTCAGTTGGGCAATGATCACCTTGGATTCGCGTTTCTCGCTGCGCGGCTGATTCGTATGGAACGTAACAAGTTTGCGCAACTCAAATTTAACTGCGGTAAGATTCACATTGCTGGAATTGTCCACCTCGCAGGTAATGGGCAGTATTTGGCCCGATACGTAACCAGTTTGTGGTATGCTTGTGATGACGGCCAGGGGACCGGAGCGGCAGCAAAAGCAACAGAATGACTTCTCCAGTTCCAGCTTAAACGGCTCCTTGACACGTGGATTGAGATTCAGGTCAACGGGCGCTATGACAGTGAAGGCCATTTTCATGTCCTGGTCGAACTTCCATGGCCTATCCAAAGTGACTTTGATAGTGTAGCGTACATGTCCAAATTCACCCTCAAATGATGAGGGCAGATTCGGAGGCAAGGCGCACGTGAACGGATACGTGTGTGTGCCTGGCGGTAGCTCAGTTTCGGAGCCTACAAAAAATGTTGGACATAAAAATGAATTTTGGTTGCTTAATGCATTTTCTTACTATTTTTGCCGCCGAGCAAATAGTATTGTATTTTAAAGTACTCCTCATGGCCCTTTAGGCTCGTGATCTCGTTCTCAGTCTTGCCCTCGCTCGTTGTCACATTACGCTCCTCGGTCCATTCCGTGTTAGCTTCGCCCAAGAAGCGTATGATAATACCTGCAAGAGAACAAGTGGTTAAGAATGTTCATTGCTTGTGTTTCCCCCTTCATGTTTGTAAAAAAAAAAACAATTTATTGTCGCACCACGCCTTGCCTTGTCTGCGAATATAGCATATGCTATAAATAACAGACTACTGCGACGAGTGCTAAGCTCTGCGACTCTCGACTACCAAACCGATGACATCATCGTGAACAGCATCATTCCACACTATTGCGTACAAATAGGTTGACCTTAATTAAAATCTAGATAAATTTTAAGATTTAATTAAAATTTATAATAATTTATTAAGTGTCATTTTCTGATTTAACTCATTTATATATGTCACATTTATGTATTTAAATTTCTTATTGGATTTTTATTTAACTTCTGAAGAAAACAAGGTCCACCCATATGAGCATATGCAATAATATATGCCTAACGGGACCGGCTTTATACAAGCGAGAGGAGAAACTCGTAAAACAGCTTTTAACTCAAATCCAGAAAGGAATTCGAGCTAATGTTTTCAATATCATTAGCTCATTAATTCATGCCAGCACTTTTATGAGTAATACGGGTTCAATTATACTTGTGTTGAAATCCATATATACATATGTACATTTAAATGAAACTCTTACCTCGTACTTTTTTGGGCGAATCAAAGGTGATTTTCACCTGACCGTTGACTGTTTGCCCAGCGTAGTAGGTGTTCCATGGATTGTCTAATTGCACTTCGCAACCCTTAATACCCATTATTTTATATTGGTCTAACGTTCACCTATTTAAAGCTATAAAACTTAGCAGAGCTAAGAAAGAGATTGCTGATTCGTTTGGGATAGGTTCGATCAAACGACTCATTCAACTTGACTTACGAACTAGCTCCTTGATTCGATAATGCAGCTCATTGTAAATAAAATAAATTTATCGATATCTTGCAACCGAATATAAAAGGCGGTAAATGTTTTGCTTGATAGTTTATTGAAAAAAAAAAAAGATATTCCTTAATGCAATTATTTTGTTGGCAAGGTAATTATTTTCATTCATGAAATCATGAAATTAATTTAAATACCTAAAAAAACAGTTTTAAATTAGTAACTAAACAGGGATATTTTTTGATGCAAGCATGTGAATTTTTCAATTCATTACCTTTTTTATATGCATATTTCAAAAATTATTCTGGAACTTTTATATAAATATAAATTAACATTCTATTCTAGCAATAAAACGATGTTTAATTTTAAAATAGCTCGATTTATACTCGATATACTCGTAATCGATATTAAAGTATTTTTAGGTCTCATCTTTGGTATTTAGCTTTGCGCACGTTGTTGTCATTGCATGACAATAAATAAGTAAAATCAAAATGCGAAATCTGAAGCTACAGTATTGTAAGGAGCAAAGAACTGGCATTAAAAATGGCAAACAAATCTTGCTTCAGCCGGATTTTGAAGGAAGTGGCCATGAGATCATGTACATTGTGACTGACAATAAAATATTCGCCGTTGATAACGATTCCAGCAGGATTCAAGAGGCAAAACTTGTTGCCGAACTGCCGGATATTGTCGACGCAGAGTATTTACAGCTGGATAACGCAATATGTATTGCCACTGGTGCCGGCGAGGTGCTGCTCATCAATCCTGATAAACTGTCCCAACGTGAGGGCACCTACTGTGATGTGGGCATTGAGTGCATGTCCTGGTCGCCCAACCAGGAGGTGGTTGCCTTTATAACTAAGACAAAGAATGTGGTTGTGATGACTTGCACATATGATGTGCTGGCTGAACGGCCGCTGGATGCGGATCTCGCTGACGACCAACAGTTCGTGAACGTCGGCTGGGGCAAGAAAGAGACACAGTTCCATGGCTCGGCCGGGAAACAGGCGGCCAAGCAGTCAGCGGAGTTCGTAGCTCCATCAAATGTAGATCTGCTGCCGCAGGTAAGTGACGAAGTTGGATGCATGTACATATGCGTATTAACAGTTATATTTTATTTGGCAAACAGGCGGTACAGGTTGCCTGGCGCGGCGACGGAGCCTATTTTGCTGTGTCCTTTGTGGCCGCCAACGTGGGTCGCACCTTTAGTGTCTACGACTCTGAGGGCAAGCTGCAGTATACGGCAGAGAAATGGAATGGCTTGCAAGCGCCGATTGCATGGCGGCCGACTGGCAATTGGATTGCCCAGCCACAAGTCATGTCCGGCAAATCGACTGTGGCGTTGTTCGAGAAGAACGGACTGCGACATCGTGAATTCGAGTTGCCCTTCGGCCTGAATGTGGAGCCCATTGTGCGGTTGGGTTGGAGCAACGATTCAGACATCCTGGCGCTGCACACTATGACTGAAGACAAGCAGAGTATATATCTCTACACGATTGGCAACTATCACTGGTATCTCAAACAGGTGCTGATCTTCGAGGAGCAATATGATCCGCTTGTTCAATTCCATTGGGACAATCGCCTTGGCGCCGAGCACACATTGCACATTCTGCTGCTGAGTGGCAAACATTATACCCATCGCTTTCGCTATGGCATCGATTGCCAGCCGAGCACAGATATTGTTTATGTCATCGACGGCAAACGTTTGCTATTGACCAAGTTCTCCACAGCTGTGATACCGCCGCCCATGGCGTGGCGTGTGGTCGAATTGAAGACCAATATAAATGCTGTGATCACGTCCGAAAACGAAATCTATATATATACGAGCGATCGTACTATATACTCATATCATCCAAAAGACGATAGAATTGAATTTAGCTGCAGACTGGCTTCGTCTTTGTCGAGCAACCAATTGAGCAATTTAAGCTGCTTTGGCAATGAGTTTTTTTTGGCCACAAATAGTAGGGATAACAAGACAGACATTCTTGTGCTGCTCAAGGGAGATGTGAAAACATCTTTGAGCATTACTGGCACCGTCAATGCCCTAACCGTGCCTAATAACTACAAGGATCGTTGCTACATCCAGACCCTCGAAAATTATCAGATTCACGAGATAAACTTGACACCGAATGGTGAGCTGAATATAGTGCGCAACCATTTGCAGCTGACACAGCCCGTGAAGTATATGATATTTCACACAACTCCTTCTAATCCAGCTGGTAAGTTTAAGAACTTTTTAAGATGGTTGAGAAAAATCCAAATACTTTGAGTTCCTTTCTAAACTTTTGTGGTATATAAAATAGTTAATAGTCTAGTTATGCCCTGAACTTATCGAAAATGGGAATTCAGCCAGACCTTTAGAGCATATATATGTTCTTGATCAGGTCGACAAGCTGAGTAGATCTATATGAAATCAGTGATCCCATAGTTCACAAAAGCTAGTGGTTTGAAATTTTAAATGTATACTCATGTAGAAATCAATCAATTTATTTACAATAGAAGCATAGAATGATTAAAATAACAGCTCTTCCCAGGATTTAGGGCATCTCCTATAGTCGAATAGTCTCGATTAGATTAATAATTATTTTCGCTTAAATTGTTGCAGGTGAATTGATTACGTTGCATGCGCAGCAGCAACTGCAGGTGGACGGCAAACGCGTTGCCGAGGATGTCACTTCATTCTGTGTCGTGGACGACTATTTGATATATACCCAGATGAATGCATTGCATTTTATACGGCTGACTGGCAAATACGACGTAAGCACGCGCAGCATTGAGCGCGGCGCCAAGCTGGTGACACCGGCGAGCGGTGCCCGACTGGTGCTGCAGCTGCCACGCGGAAATCTGGAGGTGATTTGTCCGCGCGTGCTTGCCCTCGACCTGATCGGCAAGTCGCTGAATCGTGGAGATTATTATCAGCCCATGTGCATGCTGCGCAAGCATCGCATCAATATGAACATCATCTGCGATCACAACATGGCGAAATTTGTGGAGAGTGTAAATGAGTTTCTTGACCAGATCCAGGACAGCCAGTGGATATGTCTGTTCATTAACGAGCTGCAGAACGAGGACTATTCACTGGGCATGTATGCCAGCAACTACGAATCAGGGAGGAAGCAAAGCTCTCCGCTCGACTCCACTGTGGATCAGAAGGTGTCCACCATCTGCGCACTGTTGATCAAGCATATGACCAGCACCGACGATCCCAAGCAGAAGGCACGCTTTCGTTTGCCCATTATAACGGCTTATGTGAAGGCCAATCAATTGCCAGAGGCTCTGCACTACATTTGGCAGCACAAGCAAGAGGATGCCCAGCTGGGTGAGCAGATGCTCAAGTATCTGCTCTATCTGGTGGATGTGAATGAATTATATAATGTCGCCTTGGGCACATATAATTTTGGCACAGTCCTCTTCGTTGCTCAGCAGTCGCAAATGGATCCCAAGGAGTTTCTGCCCTATCTCAATGAGCTAAAGTCCTTGCCGCCTAACTATCGCAAGTTCAAGATCGACGAGCATCTGAAGCGCTTCGATCTGGCTCTCCATCACTTGGCTGCCTGCGGTGCTGAACATTATGAACTGGCCTTAAACTTCATCAAACAGCATAATCTCTACAATCAGGCCTTGGTCGCCTATAAGTCGCAAACGGATTTCCATCGTCACATTTGTGTGGCCTATGCGGATCACTTGCGCTCCAATGCCCAGCTGGAGGAGGCCAGTCTGCTGTATGAGCGTGGCGGCGAAGTGCAGCAGGCGCTGCTCAGCGCCCGTCACACCCTCGACTGGCAGCGAGTTCTGCTGCTAGCTCAGCGTGCAGGTGAACCGCTAGCCCAGGTGGCCCACTCGATGGTGGCACCGCTACAACAACATGATCGCTATTTGGATGCATACGAGCTGCTCAAGAGATTTGAGCCAGCGGACAGTGAGGCGCCGTTGGAGCAACTGCTCAAGGGGCATCTCTATGGACGCGCAATCTACGAGGCGGGTCTGCTGGACCTGGATGGCACAGCTGAGCTGCTGGGTAAGCTGAACTCTGAATACTGCTGATAGAGGATTAATAATACAATCTATTTATTATCTTAGTTAAGCGTGTGAAGCCCTCGCTCCTTGAATATGTCGCACAATTGGAGGCTTCACTCAACGCGGATCGCTTGCTGTTCGTGGAGTACAAGCAGCGTCTGCTGGATCTACGCAAACGCCAGGCGACGACAACAGCAGCCGCGGATGGTGCCGGCGATCACGGGCTGGATATTGATGAGGTGGATCTGCTTTCGGACACCAGCAGCATTCAGTCGTCGCGGCACAGCGGCAGCTCGCGCGGCACCGGGTAAGGCGTCACTTGGCTGCATATTTTTCACAATTTTCTTTTTTCTTCCACTCACTTTCATTGTCGTGTTTGTTTTTTATTTTTCGGTTTCTTAAGTAAAACATTTCGCTCGAGCAAAAATCGACGCAAACACGAACGCAAGCTGCTTAGCTTGAAGACGGGCAACCCCTTCGAAGACATCGCGCTCATCGATGCGCTGCACAACCAAGTCACGAAACTCGGCCAGCAGCAGCAGCAGCTTCTTGTGCGTGACACATGCAAAGCGCTGCTCCAGCTGCACACAGAGGATGAGCGGGCAGCGCAGCTGCAGCGGCTATACGAAAGCATCTTGCTAGAGCTGCAGCCAGCCGCGCTGGATGAGATCTGGTTGCCGGAGCTGATGGGCGGCACCGCCCAACATCTGACCGGACCCAATGTGGACTATCTGGCACTGCAGAAGGAACAGCGCTATGCTCTAATAAGTGGGTGATAAATATATATTTCTTCAATTGATTATAGTTTTAGAAATAATCCAAATTGCGGGATATCCCTAAGGCTAGAACAAGATTATAATTTATAATATAGTAGATTATTATGTAGAAAATTAGGATATATTTCTGGCAGGACTCAAAATGAGTCGCGATTTATATTCTTGCATGATTTAAAAGGATATTCCAGAAAAGAAAAGGGTTTTGTTTTTGTAATAGCTACGAAAGATGAAATTTTTAAATACATAGGAAGAAAGATAGAAAAGTTCTTGCTAGAAAATCACAAATAATTTATAAATATACACATATATTTATATTTACTATAGAAAGATGCTTTTAAAAAATAGCTCTAGCGCGAAGTATTTTAAGTCTGATATGGCATTCTCCCAATGGGCGTATATCTTTCTTTTATAAATCCATGGATGAGGTCGAAGGCTCTCCCATTTTAAAACAACCAATGAAACTTCACCAACTAAGGTTTTTTTGTAGATTTGACACGCCACAAAGAGTGTTATTAAGTATATATTAGACTAAATATTTCATAGTCCAAGTTTTTATTCTCTTTCTATAACCCATCATATATAGGAATGCCTGATTCACCACCTCCTTAGTGAACCTATCATAAAAGTTGGAATTTGCAGTCTTAAGCTCAATAATAATTATTTTTTTTTTATAGAATTAGACGTAAAATCAGTCAGATAGACGTTGAACAAAACCTACAAACTCTTTATTTTTTTCGCCTGTATAAAAACATAGTTCACTATCTAAAAATGTTCAAAATAAAATAAGAAATTTATGGGCATGAGCAAATCAAAATAGAGCTTTCAGCTTTTATAAAAAATTTTGTTATGGTAGCACAAAATTTTAGTTGTTTTAAAGTGTAATTAATATCTAAATTCTTTTTATACATACCACAAGAATATTGTTAATTTCAATGGATAGAATAGATGAAATGGATCGTTACAAAGATCCAAAGTAAGCGTATTTAATATTTATTATAAGTTCAAGTAGATCAAGTAAATTATGTTTTTTATATATATATATTCACAATGGAGTTTAAAGAGCTTTTTTTATTCGTCTTTATTTTTAATCTCTTTATTAATTCAAAATCCTTTTTTGCAGCTCCCCTGAAGCGATACAAGCCGCAGTTGAATATTATCGATTGGAAGCATGGCATATTGCATTAGTTCTACTCATAATCGTGATCACATTATGGTTATTTTAAATGGATTTTCACTTTTCATTGGATAAATATAACTAAACTTTCACTAAGTTTGCCTTGCTCTAAAATAAATGTTGCATTCAAAAATTGCGATATTTGTTGTTGTTGTTGTTTTTATTTAAGTAAGTAATTAATTTATTGGCACGCAACAGTTTAGGCTGTGAAAAGTGGGTGTATCGATGGTTTTGGTACGAATAATAATGTGACTAGTCATCATTTAGGAGGCGTTTAATTTTACTTATCACTGTGCAACGCCCTTCAAAGAATTGCGGTTAATTTCCTGTTCGCTGCACTTGTGCTGACATAGACGTGGGCGTTGCTTAATATACCAGCAAGATATAAAAACTATCATACTGAGCATATTTAAGCATTACAAACTGCAATAATCGAACAAAAAAAAACTTTAAAAAAACTTGAAGCACCCTAATGCCCGCTGGACATGCGCTCTTTGTCGCTGGCGGCGCTGCGTTGGCATTAACACCGACGTTGGCGTCGCTGCTTGAAACTGGTTTGAAATAATTTATTACAGCGCATAGCTAAAAGCAACTACCAAAAGTAAAGACTATTTTACTTTACTATTGTTTTATTTATGGCATCAATATGAAATGAATATTGAAAACACTTAAGCGTTCATTAATTAACATACTGACCACCTAGTATAACACCCTAATGCACGCTGGACATGCGCAGGTTGCATTTGCTGCTGCTGCTTTGAGCGCCGACGCCGATGCCGGCGTCGCCGTCGCAACTTCATCTGCTCTCTTAGCAGCACTCACGGCGTGTTTTTGTTTTCGCCGCGCATTCCAGTGTGGGCTGTTGAGCGGTTCGGTCGTGAGTTCGCTGTTGCTGCGCAAACAGTTTGCCAAGGCGCGTCTCCTGTTTCGAATAAATAAAGTAAATAAATACAGATCAACAATCAAACAGCCGTGAATTTGTTAATAAACCAATACGAAATAGTTCTGTGTGTAGATTTGTATATATAAGCAAGCTGTAACAGAAATTGAAATTGAAAAATCGACCTAAACAACAAGTGCGACAGGAAGCGCGCGCGTGGAAAACGTAACGAAAACGAAAACAAAGTGCACACTAAAAATATATTGATGTATGTACATATATGTATGTGCATATATGAGTGTGTATGTGGAATTCCATTTATTTGCTAATTGGAAATTGTATAGCTATTGATAGCCAATAAAATCAGTCACTTAATTGTGCTAATTAAAAAGAAAGTGTGAAATATAGAAAACCTATTTACGTACATAAATAAGTCAAAAGTAAAATACAAAATTTCAATACGAGTGTGTTGCGGCAGAGCAGTTACATATGTGTTGCTGACCATATTTCCCAATTGGAAGCGGCCTGAATAACAACAACAGATATTAAATTTTGTTTTTGGTAAGTTCTGCTTTGTTTCATAAGCTGAGCTGTCAGCGTTCTCTTTGCGTCTCGCTCAGTCTCACTCTTTGACAAAACATTGTCCAGTTATGAATTTAACATTTTTTTTTTTTTCGGTAATTCACCTCTGGGTGTTCTATGGGCAGCGCATTTGCCGTCAAGTGTCGCCTCTCTCTTTCGCTCTCACTCCCTCGTTTGCTCTAGTACGCTGTCCAGTTTAAAGCTCAGCTCAAACTTGCAAAACGACTTTCAACATCGTTTGCCTGGTGTTGTTGTTTTCGCCACTTCTATTCGCCGCACTGCCACTACTTGTTGTTGTTGCTGCTTATTTAATTACACCTACTGTTTTCGCCGTGCTTTAGATTTGGTTTTGTTGTTGCGGCTGCTGTTTTTAGCACGTTTTTTTCGGCATGTTGAAATCGCCGCGGGCCTTAAATTGTTTTTCGCACAAAGCAATTATTTATTTATACACTAAATACCACAATTTGGTTTTTTTTTTTTTGTATGCTATGGAAAATCATTTTCGAGAGACAAGTTTATTGCACATCCGTTAAAATCGTTGATTGTTATAATTTTTCATGCCGCTTTTCAATGTCTTGACATTGGTTAAAAAATTATTGTAATGTGGTTAAAATCCTTGACAACTTTATTTGCATGGCTTTTAAATTAAATTTGTAGGAAAACTCTGGGTTTAAAAAAAAATTTGATAATAAATTTCTATATTTGCTATATTATATGGAAGAATCAGAGTATGTAGAAATACAATTATTTTTACTATGGGCTCTCTTATACAGAAAAATGCGGTTAGTCCCGCCTGTGCGGCTTCAATTCCAAACTTGAGCATAAATATAGAAAACCATTATCGGTTATCTCATAATTTACGAATGCAAATGTTCGCTGTTTCTTTGTTTCTGATAGTTCTCTATGGCGAATGTTACCCAATCTAAAGAAAAGAAGAAGAAGAAAAAACTACACACAGTCGGGGCACGTCTCGCAAAACGGAGACCCGAAAAAGTGCAGAACGTGACTCACAGAGAGCAAACGCAACGTTAGCTACGCTTATCTACGGAGCAGGTCGAACCTCTGAGTCTGAGTCTGAGTCCGAGTCTGAGAGTGCGAGACTCGCCACAGACTTCGACCCAAACCTTATAAAATACTTCAAGTGAAAAAAACAATCATAAGCTACCTAATCTTATGCTACGTTTATACACATAAATATATATGTAAATATATGTGTATATATATTGTAAACCGGTTTATAGGTAAACGCGTTCTGGGACTCGAATCGACGACATTCCATGGAAGTCAACATTGGATTTTGGGTTGGGGCTTTGGATATTTTATACCAGCTCCCTCCTAACTCATTTGGCATTCAAAATGTTTTCTCTCTGTAGAAGCCCTGAGGCCCATTATTAACAATTTATGTTGCAACTGCTAAATGCATTATGCATAATGCATTTGTTGATTTAGCTGCTTGTCTCTAATTAAAAAATGTGGAAAAAATAACAACTTGCAACTTACAACATGATGTGGCAAAGGCGCTCGTGTCGCAGCCTTCGCCTGAGGTTTTCGATTTTGCATAGATTGACTTTGCACTCACAGCAGCAATAGCCATCAATTTGTATATATATATATATATATATATATATATATATATATATATATATATATATATATATATATATATATATATATATATATATATATATGTATGGAGACAAATAGACATCGTCTCAGTCGCAGCCAAGTTTTAAATGCAGCTCTTAGCACAAGTTAAGGCTTTTGTTTCATGACCTTCTCTGCTTGTTAAGTCACACAGCGATTGGAGATGCGAGCATTACCTCGCGAGAGGTTTTACAGCCTAGGGCATAGTGGCACGAAGCTGTGTAAAAACTGCATGCAAAGAAACATTATTAAATGGAACTTAAACTTAACTACCAAAAAGAAATTTTCGGAATTGAAAAATATGTCAAATTTAATATACAATAATTACTAACTTAATTTAGCATGCAATTATTGCATTGCATTATTAAGTAATAATTACAACAATTTAGTTTCTCTACATCAACAAATTAGGCGGTTATTATATAACTAAAACTGTTTAATTATTTAATATTAACATCTTAGGCTAATACTCAAGTTAAGTTTTAATTTCAACTCTTGTCAAGAGGGGAGCTCTCTTCTATTGCTAACATTCTATAAACTAAGTAATTAATTATAATTACGCATTTAAATGTTATCTAATTAGTCGCCTCTTAAGTAAGAAAATTGTCGCTTGATGACTTCAAATTTGTCTACATTTCGCTTCGGTCTCATTAAGTTCAGCTTTGAGCTCCGTGGGCGTTAGTCAACACTGTTTCGAGGCATGTGAGGCGGACTTCTTAATCGCGTCGCATTGCATTAAGGTTGCCCTGCAGACCCACAGACCTGACCTATGGCTGTGTTTTTTTTTTGTCGTTGTCATTTCTGATTCTTTGTCTCCCTCTTCTTCTTCTTCTGCTTCTGCTTCTGCTTCTTATTTTGCATCTCTTTGTGTCCATTGTCTTGCATTCGGTTTTGTCTGTGAGTTTCTTCTTACAAAACCGTTTGCGGTTTGAGTTAGAGTTTTTTTTTTTTTAAATACTTCTTTTTGTGCATTTTGCAATCAGCACATGGAAAATTGCTTTTCGATTGTCTGCGGTGGGGCTAACTGTGCAACAAAAGCATTTAAAAGCATTTTAGACATTTAAATACTAAAGTCATAGATGAAAAGGATATTTTGAAGAAAATAACTAAATTATATACCAACTTTGCAAGCTAAATTTAGGCAATGCTTTTGCCATAAAAGTTAGTTAAAAAGTTATAAACTGAAACCTAAAAGCATCTTTATGAGTAAATCCAATCTTTATCTAAGTGAAAGGTTTAGAAATAATTGAACTACTTATCTTAACATCGAAATATAGAAAACACAGATAAATCAATTTTGATTAATTTTTTAACAACAAACTAAAAGATGTTCCTTCAGAGAACTTTGGTAAACCTTAAAATAAATATCAATACTACGGATTCTAAAATAATAGTGAGCAATTATATTTGAGATGCTATAATATCAAACAAGATATTTTCCTCACCCAACTAAATTTAGAGTTGAATTCATCGGGAAAATCATTCTATAAAAAATATAATTTAAGCCCTATTACTAATTCTTGTTGGGCTTCGTAATTTTAGGTCCTATATAAAGTTTTCTAGATATAATTTCATTACTATTAAATCAAAATTTGTATTCCAACGCTTACGTATTAATTATTTATTCCTATTAACTCAATGTAATATAGCTGAAATTGAAACAAAATCAGCTTTTTCATATTTTTAACAGGTAGTAGATAATGTCCATATGTTGTGTAGGTAATGCCTGGACGTATTGGGCAGACCTTACTGTGTAAGCTCAAAATAAAATCTTAGCATCGTTAGTCAGTTTCCACGAATTTGGCATTGGAAGTTCTATCTACCTGAAAGAAGCCTAAGTCTATAGTCATCTAAGTTCTTTTTATACCCCCCATTGAAAATGGGATTTCAGGGTATAATGTTTTTGTAAAAATGTATGTAACAGGCAGAAGGAGGCGTGGCAGACCCCATAAAGTATATATATTCTTAATCAGTATCACGAGCTTAGTTGATCTAGCCATGTCCGTCTGTCCGCCCGTCCGTATGAACGCAGAGATCTCCTAAGCTACAAGTGCTAGAGACTTTAAATTTTACATGTATACTCGTGTATATCATACGCAGTACGAATTTATATTTATATTTTTTCGATAACTCATTCCATTTCTTTTTTATCGATAATAATCGAAAATCTGACTTTGTTTTTTAAGCCTAATTTGAATACTGATAGACCTAGAGACTTCAGATTTACTGTGTAGATTTATGTGATAAAACAAAGATTTTGTCATTTGCAGATTTTGGATACCACGCACCCTTCGACCCAAATTAGAAAAAATCTTATATGAAGTACTAGAAACTTGTGCTTTGGCATATACATACATTTGAATGTTATTCTCACGTTCTGAAAGTTTGATGAAGATAGTCCCACTACAAAAAGATTTACTCAACAAATAAATTCTCATAATATAGCCCACACGGCAGCCCAAGCACAGTAACTGGTAACTGAGCAGTTACTATATGTATGTGCATAAAAGAAGTGTAGAATGATTGGAATATCAGTACTTTGCTTCAGGGTATCTCCTAGTCGAGCAGTCTCGACTAGAGCACTCTTACTTGTTTCTCCTTTTCTTAATTTTAATATATTAATTTACGGTTAGTTCTTGAAGATGTGTCTCTCGCAGGTTAATTCAATTAGGCGCTTAATTATTTTGTTGACATGCGCTCTTAACTACTTACAAACGAAAAAAGGCAATGAACGCTTAACTTGTTAGTTGACTCTTTATAGGAAGTAAATTGTAGTTGCCAGACACCAGACAGCTTTGTAGAGTGTGTGAATAATTCTATTAAAGTACCCACACATTCAGTTTCTGTTTACAGTTTCAGTTGATATCCATTGTCATTTCTGTTTTCTTTTCCTTATTCTGAGCATCGTCTTACGCTCTATTCGAATTTCCAACAAAGTGACCGTGGATTATATGGGATTGTATGAGACTTAAAGTCTTCAGAATATATGGTTTTGAATAACATAATTAATTGGTTTTGGAAGACAATAAATTGAATAAATAATAAACATTGATAATATTTTAATTAGAAATACTAACTATTATCCTTCATGATCAGTTTTATTTTATAAGTTTCGTTTTTACTATATATATATATATATATATATATTTATAATTCTTATACTAATATATTTTGAGGTTTCAAATTAAAAATAAGAAACTTTAAAACCTCTTTAAGACCAAAAGTTGACAATGTTATTAAAAAAGTGTGTGTGATCGATGTTATGATCTAGATGAAAGAGTGGATATGAAATAAGACTATGAACTATGAACAAGTGCTAAGATTTCGGAAGGGAAGAATAAGGTCTGGCAGCTGTTCAAGTTGGCCTCTTATAAGTCCGTATGTGGAAGGATGAAGAGTATGAATGTATTAGAATTGTGCATGTTTATAATTATATATATATATATATATATATATATATATATATATATATATATATATATATATATATATATATATATATATATCTAGTTCAGAATCTTTTGTTGTGCGCTTGAAAATTAAATTCAATTCTGGAAAATTTTGTTCTTTTTTGTAAGCTCTGTTTATTATTCGACAAACACTTTTGCACTGATTGAACTTAATTCAATTACGTGCACCGCATGTTTGTGTGTGTATGTATGTGTGTGTATTTATATATGTGTGTATGTGCATTACATGTATCTTTAACTGCCTTTCTGCTTAGATCGGCCCTGAACTGTAACCCGACCCTGCTCCCCTGCCCCGTAGAGCAGGAAGTTCTTGTGTTTGGGCCTAGTTTTATGTTGGTAACTGGCTTTGGCGACCTAAAAGCCATTTGTTTTGGCTTTTTGTTTACCTTTGCACACATGTCGCCATATTTGTGTGTGTGTGTGTGTGTGTGTATTTAGTCACAGCTGCTGGCACAAAAATGCATTTAGAAAAAAAAACTATCTCTGTTTACCTTTCACAGGCGGCCATTGAGGGCAGCCCACACACACACACCAACATGCATATACACACACATATATACATACATATAGACCGTCATTGTTTGTTTATGCTTTGCACTCAGATACTTTCCGTTTTAGCTTCTTTTCTTCGTATGCACCCAGAAGACACTCAACCTATGCGCGGTGCAATATGGCTTGCAATTTTTCATCATAAATAAACAATAAAACATTTGCTGTAAGCAGGCGGTGTGAGCAGCTTACACTGCTCGAAAATATTCAGGAGTTATCATCGTATTTGTATATTTTTAAAGGAAATATGAAAAGATTTATCTTTTAGCAGTTAATTACACTTTTATAATGCACTGCGCGAATTTAGTTAATTACACATATTATAAAATTCAAGTCGATTTTGTTGGTATACAAATTTGTATGCATTATCTAAGAGATAATTTATCTCTTATACTTAGATAACCTTTTTAAACAGTTATACACAAAATGTATATTTTATCGCAGTGCACTCTCTCGTATATATTATAATCATTTATAGTTATACAGTTTATCACGTGCCACCCATTTCACACTTTAAAGTCTTACTTCAACTTATATAATAGAATTTTGTATCTCAGAGTTCTCTATACGGTTTTTGGTTTTTATTACTGTATTGTTTATTGTGTGCCCTTTGTGCCCGCCGCGAAAAATTCCCCGAACTCAAGATAGGTATAGAAAAACAGTTGGCATATGGAGTTCGCTTGAATTTCTATTTATCTCGACATAAAAAACCAGTTTTGGATTTTAGCCACAGAAGCCAGGCAAAACAGTTGGTCCAATCGTGGCAAAACCCACACAATTTATTATGCATTTGCGATTATTATAAGTATTATTTATACTCGAATATCTGGATATTTATATACGTTTTTTTATGATCAATTAGCAAGCGAGACTGACTGACATTTGCTATCAGCCGGAATCGCGCATTACACAGATCGTATGATATATGTACATATATAAGATATATAATACTTTGTAGCTGAATAATGAATACTGAAAATGGAAATTAGAATGTTAAGTTAATTATTGTTAATGAATATTCTGTTGCGCACTTTCAACTTTTGTTATCTGACTTTTTAAATCGGCAATATTCCGTAGTTAGCTTAATATGCATATCCTAATTGGGGTCCTCTTTAAAGATATATACACGTAAAAATTGTTGTGTATATAATTTTGATGTTGTTGATGATGTAATTAATAGAGTATTAATGTTCTACTCATACTCTCTACATACATACATATATACTCATTTGCATTTTAACATCAATGTGATAGATAATAGTAATATAATTAAAAGATTGAAGCACCCTTGAAATTTGAGGAAATTTTAATGTCTTGAGGGGTAAGCTTGAGGCGTTGAGTTGTTAGAGTTAAAAATTAACGCTCCAATGCTAATCAATTACATGAACAAACCTTGAACTCGGGGCATAGAATAAAAAAATGAAAGATAAATATATATTTGTCATATATATATAGCAGCATATAATGTATGTATGTATATATTATATACATGATTATTTTCATATTTCGCTTTTTCTTTCGCTTTGGCAATGACAAAGTTGCGTGTAAAGCAACAGCAGAAGAGGAAAAGCGAAACAGCGTTGACCCCAAAAAAGCAAAAACCAAAAAGCCAAAAACAAAGGCAAATGACCAATAAAAAAAGAAGCCAAAAAAGAAGAAAAAGTTATATATAGACATACATATATGTATATGTATATACATTCGATAATTTATTGACTTTTTTGTAGCAGAGTTGCGAAAGTCTGGGAAAATATTTGCACAAGTTTCTTAAACACCAAAAACAAATATACACAATTCTATGTCTGATTTGAGAAAAGAAAAAAAACTACTTAGGTCTGCATTGGCATAGAAAAGTTCATTAATTCGAGTGTTATCAAGACATCTGCAAAAGTTTTCTATAGATCAGTGTTTGAACTATGCTCTCCAAAGTAATGTATAACGTTTCAGATATAGGATCTGATTGAGATTTATAATCCTCAGCAATTATACTATATACACTTACATAATATTGCAGTTTATATATGTACATTTATAAGTTTATACTGTATCATTTATACCATATTCTTCATGTGAGAGAAATCGTCCAATTGAGCGGAACGCAAATGAAAGTCGGGCTTAAATTCAATTATATAATGCCGCCCACATGGGCCGCAACAAGTTGTCGCCTTTCCCCCCACCTACTCAACTCCAAATTCCCCGCTCTGGCATTAACACATTTAAATGCGACGGAGTCTGGGGAAAAACTTGTTTATTTTCGGTTGTAGTTTTTCCCAGCTGCCTGCTGCTGTGGAAATTAGCCATGAAAATGTAGCTGTAAGATGCTCGGAGCTCGGCTAGAAAGCAAAAGTAAAAGCTTCAGCGCCTACTTTTGCTTTCATTTAACAACTTGACAACCACAGCAACAACAACAAATAATTTTACACTTAAGCGTAGTTAGTGTACTTTCAATTTTTAAAAATATCAAAGCATTTAGTTGACATTAAATTAAAAAAAATGTTTTTCAACTTTCATATTTTTGGGCGTGAATATATTATAAATATATTTTAAAAGCTTTTCATTATTATTATTTGTATTTAAGTTGTATTGGGAATATTTAAAAGGACTTAACAATTTTCTCATGCAATTATTATTATTATTATTATTACCTAATTTCTTTAATTTTCCGTATATAGTTTTATTCTTGTAAGATCTGGCTGTCAACTTTCTTGTTACCCAAATTTAAATAGCATAAGGCGTAGAGATTTTCCAAGTATTTCCACAGCGTATTATTTAACGATTCATTTGTATGCTGTGAACTGCGCGTTGGCATCTAATGCGACAACAATGAATGAACTCATATGAGTCACAACTCCAATGCACACATACGATATACACTCACACTCACACTCATACATACTCACGCTCACACTCTGTGGAGCTGGCTTGAAATGTTAACTCATCGGGTTGTTGGTCTGGTCGTGTTTGAGCTTGTGTTTGTGGAATAACCTCAATTTGGTTAGCATTGCAGACTGCGACTGCGTCATGGCTTTAGTTTTAGTTGTTTTTTTATGCCCCTAACGAAAAGCGAAAAGCCCAAAAATAACAACAAATACAGTTCAAGCCTGAACCAACAAAAACAACGAGTACACGTGCAATTGTGTCCAGCTACAAAAATAGATCCAATAGCGCCACGAACCTTGTTGAAACACGCTGCACAGTGGACAAGCGACATAAAATGTAAGATACATAATATGTTAATAAGCTTTTCAGTCTTTATAATATTAAAATGTATTGTAAAAGTAATAGTAAATTAAAATAATATAAAATATGAGTATATATTCATTACTGAACCTTTTCTACTTCAATATTAATATAAAGCCATATATCATATGGTAATTTTATAATTATTATCAATGACAAAAGTTGCATTATTTGGTAATAATATCTGCTAAAATTAAAATTAAAATTAACAATAAATATATTCATATACAAAAAAATATTTTAATAACAAAAACTTTGTAATTTCTAACAAAGATCTTAAAACTAAATAATAAACTTAACTACAAAATATATATAATATCATTTATCATATCATATTAAAAGTACAGCTAATGTTTACTGTTTCGAAAACTAATTATGTCTATTTCAAATACTTTTTAATTATTACTCAAAAATAGATTAATTCCACTTAATTTTGTATAATTATTTCAAATATTATTAATTATTGCATCGAACTCCACCAATAAGAAAGTAAAGTGTAGCGAAGGAAAGCTATTTTAATAAATGTAAATTGCTTTGGACTTAACTAGGCGGGCTTTGAAATATTACTAATTTATTTTATTAATTGAACCTAAGACACATACATTTTTATCTCACTCTAACCTTTAAGCACAAGCCTTCACTTTTAATACTTCCCAGCTAATCACATGGAGACTTAGAAGATTCTTCCTAGATAAACTTCCCAGCCGCACCTTACCCACCAAAACAAGTACATAATTAGTGCATTAGATTTAATACTATTGTAAGAATTAACAATACGAAATTTCACTGTACACTCCATACATATTATACAATTTTAGCTCGCCAAGCATTCAACGCTAATTCAAAATAAAATGGAAAATATAAAAAAAAAGAAATTTATTAGCAGTATAATTAAGATATATGAAATATTTAAATATTCTCTTCATTATTATTATAGAGTGCAAAAATATATAAATTTTATAATTTAATATTAGAGAATAATTTGTTGGCTGTAATTTTCAATCAAAACTGTGAAAGTGCCCACAGTTAGCGGTAGCCCTCTTTACCAAATGCTTTTCAATTTCGTGACATTCAAATTGGCCACGTAAAAAGGGCAACGATTTACGAATTAGTTGCCTCCGAATCCACATGTAACAAGTGGGTAATTGTTGTTGCTATTTTTGTTGTTGTTGTTATTTTAGTTGTTGTTGCTGTTGTTCCAATTTGTAGTTTATTTTGGTCACCTTAAAAGGTTTATTTTTGTTTGGTGATTGTTGTGGGTGTGTAAGTGACTGTTGATTGAATAGCTCTTGTCCTTCAGCTGATTGAATGTGACAGCTTGGCGACAAGGCTAGTCCAAGTGGATATATGAAGAGATCAGGTTGGATTAATCATGGAATGACTATATGTATGAAGTGTAGTTGTTATTATACTCATTCACGAAATGGAAATGAGTATATTGGTTTTGGGCAATATCCTTC
The DNA here is from genome assembly GCA_035045345.1 of Drosophila hamatofila. Taxonomy (NCBI): domain Eukaryota; kingdom Metazoa; phylum Arthropoda; class Insecta; order Diptera; family Drosophilidae; genus Drosophila; species Drosophila hamatofila. The sequence goes on along the minus strand of JAWNPA010000020.1, from coordinate 29,823,453 downwards.
TTGCTGTCCGTCCGTCAGTCCGTCAGTATGAAAGCAACCCATTTCGGAGCGTGGAAAATCAGAAAATGCATAAAATATATAAGTTAAAATTTGAAATATATACTTATTTCGATTGTCAGCCTAAAATCAATGGGGCATGACATATCAAACTATGTTTCCTACAGTTTTAGAGCTAAAAACGCAAAATGAAACCACTAAATTACTGTTGAATATGTATTTATAATATGTATATACCAATTGGAGGCGTGACAAATCTGAAAATGGATCTGTCGGTGTTTGGGTTGTGAATGAGTATTCTGTAGTCGCTAACGCCCGACTGCAACAATTTTATTTGATTTATTTTATTAATAAAAGGAAATTTGTATATGCTCAAGCAAACTGTCTAAAGGCAACACTTTCATTTTATCAAATGAATTAAAGTTTTTAAAGTAGTTTGTGCCATCATGAAACTTGTTATAATAGATATTAAATTTTGGGTGCTATGTAGAGCTACCCTCCTTTCCGCCTTTCTGCCTTTCCGTGAATGTAAAAAGCAACCCTAAAAGGCAACATGGCACAAGTTGCCTTTCAGTTTGCCGCTTGGCCACACTTTGCCATTTCATTAGGCTGCATAGATTAAAATCTTGGCCACACCAAATGCAACTTATGGGGCCCAGCCCATAGCCATATACACATATGAATATATACATATTAAATAGAGTATATACATATTGTACATATAGAGATAAATACAGCTGTCTGACAAGTCGCGTGCCCAAATTTGGTTTCAAATTGGCTCACTAAATCAAATTTAGTATTTGCCCCAAATGCAAGCGATGTTTTTTTTTTCACTGACTACAATTACATTAATGACAAGCGCTGTGAAGTCGATGGAGATAGATAGATATATGTATATATGCACATACGACTATATAACATACGAGATATGCGACACGAAATAGTTTCATTTTCTCGTTAATGTGTGCGCCCGGGCAGCTGTATAATTGCCTTTAATGCAGTTGAACAATTATATAAGCATTGCACTTGTTCCCCATGGAACAATGACAGTTCCCCTTTTTTGATAGAACATAATATATGATTACCATACCATAATAAATGTAGCAAATAGCCTTTTTTCTAGTATGCCCCGTTTTTAATTGATATGCATATCTTTCTTTTGTCATTTGTCACTCACAGCGAAAGTGGTACAGTCAGAGCATTTAATGCTACTGTCATGCTCTATGTTTATGATATCTTCTAATATTTATTTTCAGTTAAATTCTGTTTTTACAATTTCCAACTTCAAGATATTTATCGTGAATGCCAAAACGTGAATTAGGTATTCTCTGCAGTCTTAGCATACTTTGATCTACTTTCATATCATTATTCGTAACCTTCATATTGTAAATTTTCGTTTAATTTGCGCTTGGACCAGTTGCCATTCAAAGCGAGTGGGATACAGTCAGAACATTTGATGTTGCTTTAGGACTTAGGACTTTATATATTTTTATAAATAAATCCATTTTAATGAAATCTCTGCACATCTGTGACTATGATAATATAATTATAATATCAAATTTCTCTTTTGCTTTATTATTTGCTATTTTGTTATAATTTGCAACTTAAACTCAACCATTCACAGCGAATGCCAAAATGATTTATCTGGCATACTCAGATATACTTTTCTACTTCAAATGCTATAATTTATTTTTTGATAGTGTGGCTAATTTCACACTATTCATTCGTAACACTCTTATTATAAATGAGTTTTATTTTATAGTTTTGGGTCAGTTGCCATTCACAGTGAATGTGGTACAGTCAAAGCAGTCTAAATTATTTTAACTTAGTTTTTTAAGAAATAAATATATTTTGATATGCTTATAATGTTCTACGATTGTGATAGTTTGTAATATCTACAGAAAATTTCTGTTTTATAATTTGCAACTCAAAGCCAGAACTTTATGTCCTGTGGTACAGTTTTAGTCTACTCGGATATAATTTTCTACCTTTAGTTCTATAATTCATTACTTGATAGTATGTCTAGCTAATTTCTGACTATTCATTCGTAACACTTGTATTGTAAATGCGTTTTATTTTTTGCTTTTGGGTCACTTGCCATTCACAACGAATGTGGTACAGTCTCCGCTTAGCTGTGGGACAAACTATTGTTAATTAAATAGAGCGCACATTTGTCAGCTTTATGATTCCACTCAGGTCTTAAAGCTTGTAATTCGCATACAGACAGACATACAGATATATGCTCATATGTAGAGCTCACGAAATGGACAAATTTGCTTGCTTTTCGCTTTTAATTTGTGCGGCTTTTATTGTGGTTCCAATTTGTGTGAAACCATTTTATGATCGGACAATTGTAGTTGATGGTTGATGCAAACTAAGCGGCTTTTGAATTGGCTTTGTGTGGCTTGATTTCGACACGAGCTTTATAAGTAATTGGAACTAAAGCAGTTTATGTCAATAAATAAATTTACACAATATTTCAATTGATTATAATTAATTGCGAAAGTGACAAAAATATATAGAAATGAATATTTTGTAAGATCTCCAGGTATAAACTATAGGAATACGAATTCAATTATTCAAACATATGGAAGATGTCTTTCAAAGATTTTAGTTTAAATGTATTTATGTTTATCTATGAAAATCAAATAATTTTTTTTAGAATATCGTTTAAATTATGATTTCTTTTGAACTCTTTAGAGAGAGTCTTCAAAGTCTGTCACTGTTTGAGTTTCGATTTGCAAAAAATAAAATTTGCGAATTTATGCTAAAAATCTGGCACACATCTGATGTATTCATGGAAATTTAAATTACTGCATATATGAATACCCTGCACCCTTATATATTTAACGAAGAGGGGTATATAGAAAAGATATATAATATTGTTCACAAAATATATTACTAACATCATATTTATTTATATACGTAATTGAAACTATGTTTATTTTAAATATTAAATTAAGGTTTGACTAGCAGTCAATGCGTCATACTAACTATAAAAAAAAAGATATAAAAGCAAAAATGATATTAAAAATATAAAAATTACCAAAATCGGGAGGCATCGCTGCCTGGTTCAATAAACGCCGCAGCAGTCGGGCCAACAAGGTCAACATTTGTTAGTATTTATCGACATATGAATTTGTGAATATGTATTTTTTTTTATTATTTTGATTTCTATTTTAATTACGTTTGAAAGTTCAGCCCGAGGGCCAAAAAAATAAATATGTATACGTCAATGAACAGAGTTTTGATTTCCCTCGAATGCGTGATATAAGCAAATGTCATGCAAATGAGTCATCCAAGAGTGGAGTCAAAGTGTCGCTCTAAAGTGTGAATAGAAAAATATCAAGAAATAATGATCTAATAATCTACATAATAAATAAATTATAAATAAGTTGAGATAGACTTGTTTCTCTTTTTTGTGGGAAGCTGAAGCTTGTTGGATTTTTTTTTAAATTTCTCTAATATTATATAATGTTTGGCTGTCACACGCTAAACTAAGCTCCAATTATAATCGAGTGATCATACTTTCAATGGTCGTTCCCGATGAGAAGAAAAGTATTTTGGCTTTTGTGATATGTCCGGTTAGCTTCGCTGTTTTTGTTATCATAAAATCATGACAAATCAGCAAACATAAATTTGTTTATATAAGGAACTTGGAACTTAAATGTTTGTAGAAAGAATATATATCGTAAATAGATTAACAAAATGCAGCTAGAACTCAAAATGACATTTAAATTGCTGTTGAACCAATCTATTGATCTAAAAGAGAAATATATAAATAGCTACAATATGTATATGTATATAAGCTCTGTAGTTTTAGAACTTACCTAATTTACTGCATATATCATACTGGGTTTAGCAGATCGGAGCTAAAATACCGCAGTTTGAATAAACTGAACTATTTTTAAGTCCCTAACTAGTATTCGCTCAAACTTTAATATTACGTTCTTAACTGTTTTGAAAAATATTTAGCTCAGCTACTCTGATTTATTCGAAGCTATTTCAGTCCCAATGCTAATTTAGATATTCTAAAATTCATACATACATAGAAATTGTTATTTACTGTTAGTTTTCTAACCATTATACTCCGTATAAGTAACAAACTCAATTGAGTATCTTAAGTTCTTTAAACTTTTCCACTTTATCATTTTTGTGCCACCCACAACTCGAAGCAACTTATTCCAAGTTGGGCAACTGTCAACATCTTTTTTTTGCAAAAAAAATAATTTCACATTTCGACATACTCGTAATTACAAGAGTCTAGCAAAACAGTTATAAATAATTTTACCCAGCGCACTGTGAATTACAAACCAAAACAAGAAAATAACAAAAGCAAACATGGAATCCCTGCTTTATACAATAATTATCGCCTGGCAACCGCTATAAAACGTCATGTGCTTCATTCCTCACTTGGCTGATTTTTTAACCACAATAAGAAAATAAAAAAATAAAAATCTGTAAGGAAAATGAAGTAAAATTAAAAAGCGTATTTATTATCGTTAAATAAATGCCTGTGTAACTGCATGAAATACTCGAGAGCAATTAGTCTGAGTTCTGAGATCTTTGATTAACTAGCCTAACTGTCTGCATTCTTCGTAGATTTTAGAATTTCCACAGTGCGTGCATAATACTAAATTTAGGTTAGCTTTAGATTTGGTTCGTGAATCGTGGTGATTAGTAACGCAATCCGCAGCTGGCTGCTGAAGCTGAAGAAAGCGGCAAATGCTTCAATTAAGGCTAAAGATTATAAATAATTGTTGTTCTTTAAGAGTTGATTTAAATTTTTGCAAAGATTATCAAGGAGTGAAACAGATACAGAGAGAGGGAAACAAATAGTGAACAGCTCAGAGGAAAATGAATGAAAATGCTCTTTTCATTACATTTTCCCAGTGATCTTCAAAGAAGGCTTTCCAGTATTACAATCAAAAATTTAGCTCTTAACCTAATCTAGATCAACGCTGAACAATTGCCGCTTAGCTTTCGATCATTAGTTAAACAATTCTTGTTTGCTTATAGAACAATTTTATCATTGGTTAGATATGTTGGGTTTAATTATAAATGAGCTTTCCCAAAAACGATCAACGATCAAGACTCGCAGCTTGCACTCAAACAGAATTATCTCACGTTCTCTAGAGTTCAATTAAATTTGTTAAGACGATCTTCAATGTGAAGTCGAACAACAAATTTCCTGCATTACTCATTGAGCTTTTCACATAACGATCGGTGATCAGCGATCACCTCTTTTCTCAACCTGCTGATCATTTGAAGTAGAAATTCCTCACGTTCTGCTCATGAATCAAAGAAACAGTTCAAACTTATGAATGACTGTCTGATCAAGTTTCAGGTCTCGGGCCAGATCATTAGAGAGGATCGTCACAGTTTTCAGCAATAAATTTTTTAACGTTTTCTGTTTCACTCGAAGTGAAATCATCTTAATTGCAAATCGATTTCAGACTAAAGATCATTTGTGGGTCTACCTCCGCTGTAGCTGTAGCAAAAACTGGTTTAGCACATGCAACACAATCATAAGCAGCATCATCATAAGCATATTGTTGTTGGCAAAGTCTCTTTATTTCTAGATTCTAAGCCATTCGTTCATCTTCAGTGCGTTGCTGCTGAAGCGGAAATGATAGCTCTTCTAGTCTAAGGTCTGCGGATTGCTTCAGGGGTTTCCATTACCATTTCTTTTGGTCTGCACTTGCTGTAATATTTCGCTGGAGTCACGTTTATAACTTGTTTTGATTTGGGTTAAGTGTAGGGTTCAAATTGCAAACCAAACTCGGCGCTCTCTTCTTTCATCAATATTTCTTTCTTACTCTGCACTGTTTGCCCGTGGCTATAGTTCAGCTGTGTCTCGTAATTTAAACTACGTAATGGTTCGATTGTGCTGTAAGATTATGCTAGGTCAGTATGAAGACTATTTAAGAGATTCTATGTGAAATATGTATAAATGTAGTCTTTTTATTAGTTTCTGATCAAAGAGCTTATATGTAAAATATGTGTAATTTAATTGTTGTCTTTTTATTCGTTTCTATGATTAATTAATTTATCTTAAGCATCTTTAAATACTATGCATCTTTAAATTAATATAATATAACATATGAAATATACAGTTTATTTATTTTATTTATTTATTTTTATTTATTTTATTTTTTTTTGCTCTCTATACTTAAATAAAATTATAAATGTTTTTATTATTGATAATACTTATTTTTAGTATGGTTTCAAAGTAATCTTTGTCTTATAATAAATAAAATAAATAATACATTAAGATAAAGGTAAAGATACAATATAAATATAAATACAATATAAAGATTAAAATAAAAATAAAATAATTTGTAATTTTGTTAAATTATGTTAATTAAGTAATACGTGGTACTCCACTAAACTCTTTTTTAAGTAATTTTAATATTACATTTATTTAACTAAAATATTTCTTCAATAAATTTATTAGGTAAATGTTTTTGTTTTTAATTTTCAAAGTGGCTTTTCATTTCGCTTTAAAATCGTATTTAAAATAAATGAACTAAAAAATAAATATATAAAACAAAAAAAATATATATATAAATACACAAATTTATCAAGAAAGTTAAGTTTTCCATTTTTAGTATGCGAGGCTTGATAAGATTTTTGCTAAGCCTAAAAGTATGCAACGATTTTTATATACTAAATATCGACACTCATCGCTTAACATCGCATCGAATACCACTGGAGTTTATTCAGTAGTTTTTCAGTAGTTTTTTATTTTAAAAAGTTCATTATTCTTTTTGTTAGTATTTATTTACATACTTTGACTATTCTTAATTTATAGTATCAGCCAAATATGTTAAGCTTACATATAACTAATATAAAAGGCACTATGTCAATTCCATGAAAGTGCTCAAGGAATTACTTAAATAAGCACCCATTATCTTTTCGCCTCTTCTTAAAGCTGCTGGAGCTGCTTTTTCATATTCATACTAAATACTACTTTACTTTAACTAACTTTAGTTTATCATCATCAAACATTTATTAAATATTTTATGAGCCCAATAGAACAAATCTACAAATCAATTGAAATATTCGTTATATTATTGAAATGCTAGTATAAATAATGCTGCAATCTTTCTGTTTAAGGTTTGCGATAAGCATATATAGTTATTTTACTTTATCTGAGTTGCAAATTGAATGCAAACATATTACTTACTTTTTTATTGATTTATGGTATTTGCGGATGCTCAACATATTTTTGGTAAATTCTTTTGATTGCATAAAAATTAATTTGCCCATAATATTACATTTATGATATGGAAACATATTGAAAGTAATATTTTGCCTTGTCCAGTTAGTGGACAGACATAATAACGGCCTGGAGGTCGTTATGATAACATATTTAACGTTTGTTCTTATCAACAGCAACAGTTGACATTCAGAAGAAAAAAAAAAGTATTACAAAATTCTGTTTAGTTTTTTATCTTATCTCAAAGAGTTCGTTTTTCAGGCTTAGTCAACAATCAGAGTTTATACCCATAACATTTTTTACACATTTATTTATTAGCTTCTGTGCCATGGAATTTGTTTACATTTGTTGTAAAAAATTCACAACTGCTGAAAACTGTATATAATATAAATATAAAAAATATGTATGTATATGTAAATATTTGCATGCTCAGGCGCACACTACGAATCCATGTGCTGGCTTGAAAACACCCTTGACACACCTGAGCTCTCAAAACACACCTCAAACTTGCATTAAACCGAAGCACATTGGTTCAAAAATCATTATAAACTTAAAAACAAAAAATGCAAAAATATATTTAAAAAAAAAAACATTATACTATTTAAAAAATTATAAAATGTATGATACAAATAAATATAAAATATAAATATGAAGTACTTGTAAAAAATTTTTGTAGAAATATCTTAAATAAAAATGTATAAAGTTTTTCTATATCTTGACCGAAACAATTATAATATATAGAAAACAATATTCAAAATGTTCCGTTATTTATTTAATTATTTTTTGTTGTTATTACTTAAACCTTAGCTTTACGGTGCAGCAGTTGCTTTTAACGTTAATTGCCAAGCCGTTTAGGCCCTTTGGGTAGACTCACCTCGTGACAAGGGATTCCGGGAGCCGTTGCATGCATTATTGACGTGACATCGGGGGAATCGGTAGATAACAAAGCCACGAATAACCATGGTGAATGGTGACTGAAACCAGCCCCCAATATAGTCAACATAAACATACATATATGTAGATATATTCAGCTGACTGGCCCTATATACAAACGCTTTGGAATAGTTATTATTGCTTCATATGAGAGACGATGAACTTTATTGGGGGAAGCCTTTGCATTGAAATGGATATTGCGTGCGAGTCGCAGTTGAATGAACCCCAACACTACTTGATCCATTTTAGTTGATTTGATTTCATTTCATTTCATTTCGTTTCATCAATAGTCGAATTGCAGAGTGCACTGAACTTTTGAGGCATTGTTTGCCATAGTTAAGATCGTGTTATCATAATATATATTGATGTACTGTTGGCTATACTCATTTACGCTGAAATTCTGTGTGAAACTATTAAAGAAAAGTAGTTTTTGGCATTATCCGAAATGTTTTCTAAATGGGAATTAGTTATTTCAATGATGATTAGTTTGATTAGTTGTTAGGAAATGTTCCAATTAACTAAGCTCCAATGGTTCTAGGTGAAGTGATTAAGTAAACGTTTTAGAGCAAAGAACGAGGGTTTTATTGCAGGTAGTTTTCGTTGATTCTTTTTATTTATTCTGATGATGCAATTTATTAAATATTGTATTTTTAAATTTTACTATTTAATACATAAGTATATAAAATAGTGTAATTAATAACTATTTTTTAAACTTACAATCTATATAAAAGCATTGACTTAGCATTTTCCTTTCTTTTTCTTTCGCTTGACTTATTTGTTTATTCCTAGAACCTCTTAACCTTGAACTTATGCGACGATTATAGAACTTGCCTTTAATTAAAGCTTATTTCAGGCTCATTTCGAAAGTGGCCAATGACATTATAAACGTTTATCAAGAAATGGTTTGACTAAATCAAAATACTAGAGAAATTATTGAGGTTTAGTTTTGTTGTTCACTTTCTTTGGAATAGTTGAATGCATCTGACCTTAAAGAGCTGGAAAAATACTTAGATAAAAATCAGCTGTAATTTAAAAAATTATTGTTAATTCTATTGCTAATTTATGTTTATTATTTACACCTTTTTACAGGTCGCGCTCATTGCAATAATTGTAAAATGGAAACGTGAAACGAGAAACGAAAACAAAATACGCAAATAAGCTATAACTATTGCTACAACAAGAACAACAAAAATGGGTACATAATTGCGCAAAGCCACAACAATAATAATAACAACAGCAACAACAAGCGTTTCTAAAGCTTTAAGCAAAGCAGGTGAAGAAGAGGAAGCAGCAACAGCAGCAGGAGGAGAACCACCAAAATTGCAGCAACAATTGTCAAGAGCCAATTTCAATTGTGAGTGCAAGCGAGTCGCCAATATGCGTCTAGACAGCGGCTCTCTGTCAAGCCACAGGGCCAGAGGCGGCTGTTCGCTGCTGCTACTGTTGCAGTTGACGCTTTGGGCTGTGACGGCGACGGCGACGCCCGCGCAGGCACGTTTTCTTGTAAAAAGAGAAACCTCCCAGGTGGGGGATATGAGCGTTGATGCCCATACGGCTGACCCTGACATTGTTACGCGGAACAGTGAAAGTGCGAGCGGATCGGAAACGACAACTGCAGCACCAACAATTCTAAGCAAAAGCTTGGAGCTGAGTACAACAGCAACTACAACAACAGAAGCGCCCAAGCAGCTAACGCTGTTAACAAATGAGCTGGGCCCGCTGACTGTAAACAGCAGCTCAACTGGGAGCACGGCTGTTAATCAACAGCAATCTATAACTAACGGGAATTCCAGCAGTGCTCTGTTAACATTTGCAGAGAAAGAGTCTGATGAGACTGTTAAGCAGCAGCAGAGTTTACTGAATGTTACAACAGAGAGTCTAGCAAAAGACCAGTCGAATATAACAACAGAGACGCCGACTGTAGAAATGCAGGATCAGCTCAAATCTCAAGAACAGCTATCGAAAGAGTTGACAACAACAGCAGCGACAACACTGCGTGGCGAAGATCATGGGCGAGCGATGCAATTCGCCAGCAGCACTGAAAGTCTGGTTGCGCTCTTGGCTGTTACACCCATGAAGTTGCGGGCACTGCCCATGAAATCAACAACAACTACAACAACGCCGCAATTGCTGGCTGCGCTGCTGCACGCCGGCGTCACTGTTGCGCCCAGCGCTTCGCATGAAAATGTTATCGAAGAAGAGCAGTTGAAGTTGCAACCGCAGCACGAGAAACGTGCAAAGTTCATCAGTGACAATTCCACAAATGCGCAGCAGCTGACGCTGCCGAATGCGGCGGAGGTGTGGAGCTTGGCAGCCATGAAAATGGTGCCAACAACATCAACAACTACTACTACAACGACAACAACAACCATACCCACAACCATAGCGCCTACAGTGCTAGGCAATGAAGTGGAGCTACAGCAACAGAACCAAACGGAGCAGCATAAGGAGAAAAATCTGCTGGACTGGCAACAGATAATGTTAATGCAGACGAGCCAAGAGAATCGCACAGAGCTAACGATGAGCACAACACTCGATGCAACGGAGGCGGCAACACAGGCGACAACAATAAAACTGGATGCTGTGTTGGGCGAGAAAGAGATGGCAACAGCAGCTAACAGCGCTGTAACAGCTAAAGAGACAGCGGATGAGCCTGACTCAACAACAGAGCAGCTAACAGCAGCTTTCTATGCAAAGCCAGACTTAGCAACAGTAACAGCGACTGTTACTGTGCAGCCAGAGTTAACAGCGGTAACAAAAGACAATTCAGATATTATTATAACAGAGACAACAACTGCGCAGCCAGTGTTAACAGAACTGGCAAAGCTCAGCTCAAAATCAGGCGAAACAGAGGCCATAATAACAGCGAATGCAACTGTGCAGTCAGCGTTAACAGAACTGGCAAAACTCCGCTCAAAATCAGGCGAAACAGAGGCGAATCTAACTGCGCTGCCAGCGTTAACAGAACTGGCAAAGCTTAGCTCAAAAGTAAATGAGACAATAGATGAAGAGGAGTTAACACCCAACACCACAGAGCAGCCAAAGTTGACAACTGTAGCAACAAAAGCGGAGGCCACAACACAAGCAGCGAATACAGCTGTGCAGTCAGCGTCAACAGAGCTGACAAAGCTCGATGCTGTTGCTGCTGTAACAGAGCCTGCAATAACAGTGATCACAACAACAACAACAACAACAACAACAACCACGGCAGAGCCAGAGACAGCTGCAGCAACAACGACGACACCTGCTGCGCCGCCAACAGCTGTGCCCGAGTTGCCAGCAACAACAGCAGCAACAACAACAACTACTACAACGACAACAACTGCTTCAACAGCTTTGCCAAGTGCGTTGAACGACACCCGCAATGCGAGCGAATTGGCAATGAAAGCGACGGCACATACAAATAATGAAAACGGCGATAAAAGCAACAATGTCGACAGCGAGAGCAACAGCGGCAACGACGACGACGACGACGTCATCAACGTCTCCGTCGCCGTCTCAGCAGTCTCAACGACCGAGCGACAGCCAATAACAGTTAGTATGCGAACAGCTGGCGAAGCGAGCACAACGACGACGCCGCCGCCGACGACGACGACGCAAAAGTTAACGCCAACGCCAGCGCCGACGCCGCGGATTTTACTCGAGGAACAATTAGCAATAACAACAGCAACAACTTTGGCAACGCCAACGCCAGAGCCAACGGAAATCGTCCAAATTAGCAATGAAGTCAATTTAGAAACAATTACAGTTAAAAATGTGACAGAAGACAATAATAATTTATTAATTGAAAATAGCAGTGAGGGCAAACACAATAACAGTGACAGTGACAGTGATAGTGCAGCGCAGCCAATCAATAACAGAGCCGACAAAATTCCAGCACTGCAAATCAAAAATAACAGCAGTGCCACTACAACTACAACAACAACAACCATACCGCTCTTAACAGATGTAAAGGCTAATAGTAAGCTGAACGTGCAGGAAACTTTGCTAGAAACGAATAACATAGGCGAAACAGTAGCAACAACAACATCAACAACAGCAGCAGCTCCTACTACTACTATTCATACTACTGTTGGCTCAGCAGGATCAACAGAGTCGCCGGCTGTTAATGCGCTGGCAACAACAGTAGCACCTGCAACAGCTGCAACCGTCGAGCTTTACAATGTGGACAACGATGATAACGAGGATAAGCGGCAGCAAATTGAACATGAAAGCGTCACCGAGCAACAGTTGCTAAGTAAAACAAAAATGGCGAATGCAACAACAACAACAGAGGCGACAGCTACACTTAAGCCGTCAATAACATCAACCACCACAGAGGAGCCTTTTATAAGTTTGCTGGATGACAGCACCACAACAACAACAACTTCTACTACAACACCCGCAACAACAGCTAAAGCAGAAACAACTCCAACAACACCAACAGAGCCCATTTACAGCTCGAGCAGCGCCAATAACATTAACATTACCAGCCACAATAACAGCATGCTGCCAGATGAATTAACCACCAGCAACCCCATGTTAATGTCATCACAATCGCCCACCGATGTGACTCACCACATGCAACAGCCGCACGGCAACACTGGCACCGATGTCAACGTCATTATTGCCATCACTGTTAGCGTGATTGGCGTTGTGGCCCTCATCCTTCTCGTTGCATTCCTTTACCTGATGCGTAAGCGCCAAAAGCAGATGTCCTACAGCCAACGCTGTCGCCCCGTCAGCCTGGACGCCTACTCCCTGGACAACGTCTCTGTGTTGGGCAGTGTGCGGCGCAAAGGACGCGATCTGCGTGCCTCGAAGCGGACGTATGGCAATGCCGCCTTCGACGATCCCTCACTACGGCATAATTTGCTCAGCGCCACGGAGCTGGGAAAGTTTTTGGAGAGACGTTCGAGCATCTTTGAGGAGTTCCGGGATGTGCCGCAGATTATTGCGCGAGCCGATGAGGTGCCAGCGGGATGTGAGGATAAGAATCGGTATGTTAAAGTGGAAAATGGGTGAAAATGGATAAGAACTGGGTTATGTTGGATAAAAATAAATAATGAAATATAGAAATAGAATAAAGAAAGCCAAAAAAATAAATAGAACCAGGAAAGGGGGAATGCAGATGATCAAGAGAATGGATTCAAGAGAATGCATTCCTTCTGATAATAGAAAGAAATGAATCAGAAGTCCATAGTTAATCAAATGAAGAAGAATACGGGAAACGTTATGATGAGTAAGGAATAGAATTGAAAGTGAAAGGTAGAAATTCAATGAATTAAATGAAAAGAGGCAGAAAATACACTAGTTGCTTTGTAATAGATGGAAAGAGTATTCATGTTAATTCAATAATAGAGAATGGAAAAAAGAGAAGTAAAGAAACAAAAACTATAATTAAAGAAAATGAAATCAAAGTTATTTTAGTTAGCTTTTTTTGACTCTTGTTAAAGCTGAAATATGGAAACACAGCTCTCAAAAATATCTCACAGAGTACACTAAATATTATCTCATTTCTTATCTTATCAAATGCGTTTACATTAACAAACAAAATTCAAGTTTGCAAGTTCAAGTTACTTTTTGGGAAAGTTATCTATAGAAAATATAAATACTCTCATAAAGTATCTCACGTGAAGGTTGAAGATTACTAAATATAAATTATACAACTCTTTATATTTATTTATACTTATATATATAAACTCTTTTTATTTAACTCAATGAATGAACATGGATCGTTGACTTGTTACTCACGCTGAAACGTCGTAACCTCAAACTTGGAACCGCAGCTACGCTAACGTAATTCCGCTTCCTGAGACTCGGGTGGTGCTCCAGCGCCAGGGTGATGATGACAAAACGGAATACATTAATGCCAATTATGTGCGGGTAAGTCAGACGAATGGGCCTCCTAACTAGGCAATAAATAAACAATCAAAATCAATTACAAATCCGAATAGAATATACCCTGTATGCATCGCCAATCTTATCTAATCTAATTAAATTTGGTTATCTAACTTGGATTAATAAAAAATAGAGATATTCTGTATAACAATATTTATATGTAACTGAAAAGGGGGTATCAGAGTAGGGTATTCATGCAGCTTTATATTTTGAGTTATTGTTGATTTGACGTATTTAAAGGACTATTTATAGATTATCATATAGCACATACATACATGTACTACAAACGTCTGCTTATAATATATATCTTCTGTAAGCCAATATACTTTTGCCCAGTCAATACCATTATTACAGGGTATATAAAACAATCAAAAGCTGCCTCCCACAGCTGCAGCAACAACTTTCTCACATGTGTGTGGGCGGCGATTGTATATATGTGTGTGTATTTATGAGTTTGTAAGTGTGTGTGTGCTTTAATCTTACAACGGTACTGAACAGAGTTGCCATCGCGTCTAGCCTTGCATGACGTGTGCTTCTGCAGCGGAGGGTCTTATGAGAGGGGGCATAATTATACGGCCCATGAGATTAGCGAAGTGCCAAGAAAACTGTTTCAACCTCTTTGTTGCATGGCCTGTTGTAAGCAAATGAGTTTAGTGCAAAAATAAAAATAAAATAATAACAAAAATATGTAAAATAGCATAATGCATAATCATAATCGGAGGGAAAGTTTGATGAGTGCACAACGAAGTGTAAAATATACTACTGAGCAGTTAACTGTCCTGCAAATGATACGATTAGATTAGAGTTACATTTAGTTCAGCTTCCTAAAGCGAATCAATTTATCTTTTGCCCTCTATATAGGAGCTCCTATTAACTACCTTCTATGATTTTTTTAAGATTCGTCATTCAAGAACCATTGGCAAAATTTGTAAAAAACAAAAAAATGAAATTTTAAATTTATTTTTAAGCTTATTGCAACATTGAAATTAAGAATTGTTGTTGCTGTTAATTTATCAATTGTCAATTGTCAATTTATTGATCGCAATTAACGAGGCGTGATTTAAGTTATCATAACTTATCCGATAACAGTTGATAACAGAAACAAAATAATAATAATAAATCAAAAACTGAGTCACATTTCCAAGTTAACTTTTAATATTTTGGAAGTCTACGCAAATACCTAAGCTGTTATGCTGCTTTCAATGTATTAGGGTATTCCTGAGATCAATTAAAAATCAAACAAGCAATTGCGCTCAGCATTGACGCGTGACGCGAGCAACGCGCTGCGCTGCGTGTTCAGGCGTTGCTCAAGTGCATTCAGCCAAAAAGGCTGTAAACGAGAAGAGCGCCAAAGTTAGAGAGAGAGAAAGAGAGGACGGGAGATAAGCAATTATATATCAGTTAATGCATTTGTATGTATGGAAATTGATGATCAGCCCGTAAAACGTGGCAATAAACACAGCACGCTGTGATTTGCGTTTGCATACATGCATAAACATACAGATATAAATATATGCATGCATGCATGTGTGTGTGTGTATAGAATAGCAAAAGTAAAGCAATTTATCAAAAGAGCGCGCGCGCAGCTCAATGGCAGCCATTAAATGACGCATGCACACGAGCAAACAAACAAAAATGAGAGAGAGCGTAATTAAAAGACTGTAATGAAGTGCGCGCACACATAAAGAGATAGCAGAAAGCGGAGAGTGGAGAGCGTAAGCTCTAACTGTTATGTCATAGGACAGTAAATGTTCGCTCATCTGTTAAGTTATGCATTAAGTGCTGTGTTTCATTTCATATATTAACATAATGTTAACCATTCCCTTTCTCTGTTGCATTTGCAGGGACCGCGTGATGCGCCCAACTATTACATTGCCTGCCAAGCGCCCCTGGAGAGCACCACTGGCGACTTTTGGCGCATGATCTGGGAGCAGCAATCCCGTGTCATTGTCCAGGCGACCGATCTCACAGAGAACGGCATTGAGCGCTGTGCCGAGTATTTACCTCCATCGGTGACCCTAGATAATCACAGCAGCTACGGTGACTATCAGGTCACATTGAAACATCGCGAGGTCAAGGACAAGTACGCGATCTCAACTCTAATGCTAAAGCGTGTGGATGGCGCCGAGAGCCGTGAGCTGACCCACTATTGGTACAAGTGGCCTGAGGCAGGCGTACCCCAAGATGAGGCGCCCCTCATTGCGATGCTGCTCGAGGCACGATCCTCCCTTAAATCGTATGCCTTGGAACAGGCCAATGAACTGAAGCATGAAAAGTCCTCCACGCTGACTCTAAAATCGCTGGAGGGGCAACAGGCGAAGGCAGAGGAGGCCAAGGCGACGGCTGCGCAGGAGGAAGCGTCCAGCACGTCGAGCAATGAGATTAACGGCAATGTGGCCAACAGGACTCCGCGCAGTCAGCAGGGGTGAGTAGAAAGAGACAAGAGAAACAAAAAAAGAAAAAACCATTTGTCAATTATGTGACTCTTGTTTGTTTATGTCTCGTTGATTGACGTTAATTGTTGTTGTCCATTGTTAATTGTATCTGTTTTTCATTCCTTGTGTGTGTTTCTCATTCTTTGTTTTAGACCGCTAACCGTTCACTGCTCCCCAGGTACGGGCCGTACCGGCACAATCATTGCCTGTGACATGGCTATAAGAAGTTTGGAGACACCGAAGCGTTCGGTCGATGTGCCCCAGTTGGTATATTATGTGCGTCGGGGTCGAGCCAGCGCTGTGCAGACCAAGGAGCAATACGAATTTATCTATAAGGTGGCCAATATGTATGCGACCAAAATCACAAATCTGTCAAATGATAATTGAGAGACTGTTCTATATAGACAGACAGCTGAGACCATTGGAACAAGTCCTTATACATAGAAATGCTGTATGCATATTATAGTCATAGTTCATATATCTTATAAATATTTACAACTATCTATATATACGTGTGTATGCATATATTTAGATAGTAACTTTATGTATTAGTATATTATGTACCTAGGTATTATCTATGATATATATACACCTGCATATGCTGGCAAAAATTTCATTTGATTATTGTATGTATTCCTTTATTATTGTGATATATTCGTATATTTGTAAATCTCTTTATAATCTGTTGCATATTTATAATTAAGGCTTTGTTTATTATTTTTTTTTTAATATTGCGTAATATGTGTTATTTTAAATTAAAGCACTACAAGAACTTATATTATATTCGGCGCAATTTTGTATTTTGGAAAAGCTTTAACCTGAATGAAATGTTTAATAAAGATTTGGCATATATTGTGCGTAAAATAAAAAGTCTCTGTTCAATTCAAATTTTAGCGGTTTAATGCGTTGCTAATGGCGATAATCGCACGATAGCTAGCTTTATGGCGATGGCTATCGATAAGCGATAACTAGTTGGCTAGGCTTTAATGAAAATAAAAGTCGTGTCGAAATGAAGCTGCAAAGTTTATTATTAATTTGCGCGCTTTTTGGCGCCGCCGTTGCCAGCGAAACTGCCAGAGTGAAAATAGGCGTTAAGAAGCGAATGGAAAAATGCACGCGAAAAGCCAAAAGCGGTGACTTAATTCATGTGCATTACAAGGTAATGATGAATTGGAGTTGTGGGACACGTCAGTTTTAAATGCTGTTAGCAAGCAGGTTAAAATATAGTGTTCAAGCCCTATGCTACATATACACATAACTTTGATAGCTAAAATATGCATACATCTATACTTATCATAAAATCCAGCTACAGTTTGAGAGTCACTGCTCCTGAGGTTATTTGAGAGATTAGAAGAGAGCTTTTAAGCTTTTCAAATGATATATTTATAAATATATTCTATTTGGCTCCGCGCGGAACTCATATTTATAAATATATTTTATTTGGCTTTGCAGGGAACTCTACAAGACGGCACCGAATTCGATAGCAGCTACAATCGTGGTAAGCCTTTCTCGTTCACCTTGGGTGCTCGCCAGGTGATCAAGGGCTGGGACCAGGGTCTCTTGGGAATGTGCGAGGGCGAACGCCGCACCTTGACCATACCGCCAGAGCTGGGCTATGGTGCCAGTGGTGCAGGCGGTGGCAAGATACCAGCCAACTCAGTGCTAATATTCGATGTGGAAATGATGAAAATCGAGTCAAAGAACATCGTGGAAGAACTCTAATCAGAAATAAGTAATATTTCCAAATGTACAACAATATGTTAATAAAAACAAAATATATATATTTAAAGCAAATCCTTGTAAACATAAACTAAGCGGTTGCCGTGTGGCTGTTGTTGGTGTTGGGGCGCTCCTCCACCTCGTCAAAGTGACGTCGCATCATGCGATGCTTCTCCAAGGCGGTTCCCTGTATGAAACGCTCGCCACAGGTGCCACATATGAAGGGGCACTCGCCCGTGTGCTGCTGCAGATGGAGCTTCAGATCCTTCGCTTGGCGGTAGCTCTTGTCGCAGTAGGTGCACTTGTGTGGCTTCAATCCGCTGTGCGTCAACATGTGTCGCTTTAGCTTGTCGGACCGGGCGAAGTCCTTGCCGCAGACCGTGCAATGGAAGGGCTTCTCACCCGTGTGCATTCGCCGATGAGACATCATCTCTGAGTGCCGTGGAAAGGCCATTTCACATAGATCACATTTGAACGGCTTCTCGCCCGTATGCCGACGCATGTGGGTAACCAGTGTAGCCGCCGACTGGGTTTCCCGACCACAGAGCGAGCAGAGGAACTTCTTGATGGCCTCCTTACGCTTCCGATCACCATTGATGTGCACATCGCGTATGTGATTGTTGAGGCGCGCCTTCATCTGATACGTGCGATCGCAGTGCGGACACTGCAGCAGCTGCACATCCTCGGCCGCAACAGTGGGACTAGCCGCCACAGCTGACAGACGATCTGCGCTGGCTGCATCGCTGACACAGGCCACAGGAGCCGACTGTGGATCGATGCTGCCGTGCTGCAGCAACATGTGCTGTTGCAGATTCTCTGGCCACATGAATTTGTAGCCACATTTACTGCACGCCAGCTTCTTCTCGGCGCTGTGACACTGCGATTGCTTGTGCTGATCCATGATGCTCTAGAATGTGAAACAGCTCAAGTTCTCATCTTGACAGCAGGTAAAATCATATCTCTCACCTTGCACACACACTTGAATATGCAGAGCTCGCACTCGTGCGGCATTTTGTCGAACCGATGCATCGCTCGCTGATGCTGGATCATCTCGTACTTGCGCTTGCACTGCACCTTGCACAGCTCGCAGACGTAGACGAGTCGCGCGCTGGGCGAGCCCCTCGGCTGCTGCATTTGCAGCTCATCTTCCGTTTCAGAGTCGCCCAGCTGCAGCTCGTAGCCGGATTCGTTTGTAATCGAGTAGTTGTGCAACGAGTCGTAGTTCTGGTGCAGCGACAAGGCCAGCTTCAGCTCCAGCTGGATGTGCGCTCGCAGGTCACAGATGCGTTCAAAGTGGAGGTTGCAAATCTTGCAGGTGATGCGCTTAACGCCATTCGGCTTTGCGGTGGCCGCAATTAGTGTCTCCGCGAGCGGTATATCCTGCTCCCGTATGCCATGACGCTTCAGATGCTTCACCAAATAGTCGCGTCGATAGAACTTGCGAGTACACCATTGGCACGGTATGAGCTTCGATTCCTCCGCATGCACGCTGAGCATATGCACGGTGAGGGATTTCTTCTTGTCGAACACACGCTTGCAATCGTTGCACTCATAGGTTTGATTCTGGGAAAGAAATCAGTATGGCTTACATACATAGCACATATATATAAATATAAAACACTGCAGAAATAGCAGACATGTATCGATTGATCCTCAATCAAACATCAATCAATCTAGACTATATATATATCTGCTATGTCTGCATGGTAACTTAAATCTTGTATCTCTTACAATTATGCGGTGTTCGCGTATATGCGCTTTCAGATTGTGACGCCAGCGGAAGCGTAGCGGACATCTGTGGCAGAGGAAACGTTTCTGGGCATTCTTGCACTGCAGCTCGTTGTGTTGCCGCAGCAGCTGCAGGCTAACAAAGCGCGCATCACAGCGTCCGCAGACATGTGGCGCATCCAGCCAGGCGTGCGCTAAACGTTGATGATCAAAGAGCTGGTATTTGCGCTGGTAGCGCTCATTGCACAGTTCACAGCTGTACTTGGCTTTGGGTATGTTGCGTTTTAGGTGCTGCTCATCGACTTCCCGTTCAGCATCGCTTTCCGTCTCGGAGCTGTCCAGATCCATTTCATAGCCCGACTGATTGGTTATGGAATAGAAACGTTGATAAATGCCGGCATCCAGATCTTTGCGTATGAGCGATTTCAGCTGCTCCACGCTGATATGCTTGGCATCCGGATAGAAGAGCTCGGCCAGCTCGTGCGGTTGCAGATTGGAGCGTGCACCGAATCCAACGATATCCGGATGCTGTTCCAGATGCCGTCGCAGATCCGCTATTTTATCGTATTGACTCTGGCAAATCATACACTCGATTAGCTTATAGCCATGCGGCTTGCACATGTTCAAATCTATATCCTTGGCCTTTTTGCTCTCGCCCAGATTCGCCGACCGTTTTGAATCCCGATGCACCTTCAGATGCGACTGCAGAGCCTCTCGATGACTGAACTTGCGTATGCAATAAGAGCAGGAAAACCAATCGGTCTTCGACTTATGCGCCCGTGATGCATGCTGCTTTAGATATTCCGGTCGTTTGAAGATCTTGGGGCATTCGGTGCATTTAAAAGTGGAACGCTTTACAGTGCGAATCGCTCCGGTTTGCTTCCACTTTCGTGCGCGCTGCTGCAAAGGCAAATCATCGAGGGATCTGTAAATAAAAGAGCATTTATTAATAATATAATAATAATACAAGTTTAATTTATATACTCTTCATCTTCAATATCAGCCTTATATTCTTGCGGCTCTTGTAAATATGGTAAGCGGCCAGTGGATGGCTCCACCTCCTGTTTCACTGGTTCGAGCATGTTGAGGGGATCATTGGACTTTTTGCTGTTCAGTTCCACGTCCACATCGTTGGCATTTTGTACTGTAGTGAACTCCGGCAGTTCTGTGCAGGTTATATCATTCTCAGCGTCCTCCTCCTCTGTTTCCATTTTGATCTGCATTTATATAAATATGTGAGCTATAAAAATATAGTTGAGACTTGACGGTGATAAACCTCCACATGTTGCTCGGCACACAACTCCATGGGCGCCTCCTGCAGACAATCGTTGACTGTTGTTTTATTTCTCTCCAGGCGGTCCACATGATTCATCAGGAGCTCATGTGCGGCCAGCGCCTGCTTAACATAATAATAGGCGCCAATTAGCTTTCTGGCACAATTACCACACAGACATTGTGGCAGCTGTTGTGTCAAAGTTTCGTCCAACTGCAATAAATAACATTTTATAATATAAGCTTAATAGATTTAAGCAGAAACTTACTTCAATGTGCGTTAGTTCAGCTAAAATGTCGGAGAGCTGTTTATCTGGAAATCGTTTGGTAGATGTAGCCAGCTTGTATAGTTTATCCGTGTCTCTTGCATCGCATGTGCGGCACATGACGGGTAGCTTCATTATGTTGAAGTTTTATTAACTCTTAATACATTTACAAAACAAAACATAACACAACAGAAATTTGCATGTCCTGTTAATCTACTAAATACAGAGCAGTGCAACTGTGATGACACAAGCTGGCACGAAAGAACGACATCCAATCGATAAGTCATGTGATATCGTATCACATATCGATAGCAGCAAGAGATGAGTGATTTTTGTATGTCATTCCTCAGACATTTTAAGTTTTAGATTTCAAGAAGCTTTCCAAATAGCATTGCTTCAATAAACCAGAGTTAAAAGCGAAAAGTAAATAAATAATGTTGCCAATTATTTAAAACAAGTTTCTTTGTACTAATTAGGTAGCGCGAGTGTACTTTTTTATTGCTTCAAGATTACGTATCTAGCCTTAGAATATTAAAAATAAAAACTTCTTGGCTCTCTTTATATTCTTTTCTGTGTATATTTAAAAAAGCTGTATAATATGTAAACTATTGTTTAGCCGTGTTCTAACTTTTCTGCTTATAAATAAAGTGGAGTGTTGTCTTATGAAAATGAAAAAAAATAAAAAATATCCTATTCACAAAACAGATACCATGCAAACCACACGCCCTGCTTCTCTAGTATTTCTTAATAGTTTTTCTAATTAAGGCCAGACGCTGTTTGTGCGCTTCGGTGACCGCAGCACGTTTATACGGACGCAGCTCATCCGTGCCAAAGCCAGGTATCCACATATTATATTTTCGCTCAAAATGCAGCTGTACATCGCGCACCTCGATCTTATTTGATTTCCGATGTTTGGCAAAGGCGCTGGTTGATTTCACGGTATCCTCAACAAAGTCATCGATAATCTGCAGCAACAGCTCCTCCACATCCTCATCCAGCTGTGTGGTGGTGTCCACTTCGCGGACCAGTTCTGTGAGTCGCGGCTTGGTTAACATCTACAATAGACCAGGTAAGGAATTATATGTATATATAAATAAATATATTTGTACAAAAGTTTGGTTTGTGCTTACAGGTGTATTCTCTGCGCCCGTTGCTGCACTGTGGCTTGTGCTTTTATTACCACTAGACCCTGCACCACTGCCACTACCAGCGCTACCGCTACCACCACCACCACCACCACCAACACCAGCAGCCGCGGCTGCTTGAACCGCTGTTGTGCCACCGTTCTGTGTGGATGAGGAATTACTGTTGTTGTTGTTTGTCATGGGGCTGTGCTGTGAGGGCGATGCCATTGGTGTGTCGTGTTGCCCGCTGTTGCTATCGAAAGTGGTAAAAAGATCCGACATTGCGTTTTCGATTGTTTATGTTTTCTTAATAGATAAAAAGTTCTGCTCTTTCTTAAATACTCTACTTAGGCAATGGGATTTAAAATTTGGAAACAGATGAAACCAAAGCGTTGCAGTTGTGTATCGTTGTTGTTGATTGTTGTGTACTGTAATTAGTGTGTATCAGTGCGTGATTTGTATGAGAGACAGTTTTAAGTATATTGAAATTGCAAAATAATGGTATAACAAAAGTGTTTAATTTGTATAATGCCAAACATTTCACATTTACTTTCATTAATAATACATTTATGTGCTAAGCTTGCGCTTACATGGACAATAAATACGGTAACAATAAAACACTTACAATTCGACTAATAAATAAATTTGCTTTTTTAACAATTAAACTGTAAATTTAGTAAGGACAACAAAACAAGTTCATTTGGCTTGCAAGGGTGCTGTAAAACAACCAAACATTGCTAAATCAGTATTAGTGTTGGCAGGTTTTGTCTGATAACTATACGATACTATGCTGCCATACATCGACTATACGATACTTAATAACAGCAAAATATAGCAACATACTATTTTATTGCTAATGCTTGTAGAGAAATATTTTTGGAAATTTTTCCTTTGCAATTTATCGCAAAATTTTAATTGTTAAAAAAATTAAAAATTTTATTTTCCTTTTTTTTTGTTTTTTTGACAAAGCTGCCACTTGTTATTAATCGATAATAAATGCAAGCTAGTCTTATCGCATATTGTGAAATCGAAAGGAAGTTCATTGTCTTGAGTTCAAAGACGTTTAAATTACGCATCATTTTGTAAAACGTATATATTACTTTAAATTCAGTTAAACGCGAACAAACAAGGCAGTCAAAATGTCAACGGAGGCTGAGAAACTTACTACAGATATCAAGGACACAAGTGAAAATACAGAAAGCGCTGACGTCAATAATGAGGATTTTGTGGACATGACTTTTACCAAGGAAGTGCGTCAAGCGACAAAAGATGTGCACAAGTTAACGGATGTCCTGGTCAACGCTAAATTTGCAATTGGTAATTGAGTGTCAAAACTTAAAAATTGCTGTTTTTTATTCAATCACATTTCTGCAGCTCTATCGGATGATGAGGTCTGGTACGATGGTCTGTTGGTCTTCTACGAGTTATATAAATTTTTTGAGACACATTTGCCAGAAAGTCTGCTACCCAAAGAGTTGCATCGTGTCGCTGCGTTTGAGCGTGATTTTGCTTATTTCTATGGCGCCGATTGGAAGAATTCCTATGAGCCGCGTCCAGCTGTCAAAGAATATTTGGCGCACCTGGAAAAGGTGGCGGCCAAAAGCCAGGTGCTACTCTTTGCCTTTGCTTTTCAAATGTACATGGCCCTGATGTCTGGTGGGCAGCTGTTGCAAAAGAAACGCATGATCGCACGCAAGCTCTGGATCTTTCCCAAAGACAGCGCCGAACAGGAGGAGCAGCAAAAGCAAGCCGAAGAGGATGCTGCCGCGGCAACAGCCAAGGCTGCGGCCACCGCTGCAGATGATGGCATTGCTGACAACGATCTACGTGCACGTCCAATGCCGGTGCAGGTAACCATTTCCCAAGTGGGTTGCGAGGCGACATATTTTCCTATCCGTATAGCCACGCTGAAAAACAAGCTGCGTCGCATTTTCAATGAAGTCTATGGCAAACTGAATGAGGAAGAACGCGCCGAGTATATTGAAGAGAGTCGCAATGTCTTTCGCATGAATATTAAATTGTTGCGCACAGTCAAAGGCGTAAATCGTGCCAATCTAAGGAAATTGGCCATCGCCGTTCTTTTTATAACTGGTATTTATGTGGCTATCAAGTTGGCTGTGAAGTGATATGTTGATTTCAATATTTTTTAATGTTTCAATTAAATATAGTAGACTTAGAGTATTATGCTTGTTCGAAACCAAAGGCAATAAAATTTCATGTTAGTTAAACTTTTACGTCCAATAGACCACGCCTATTTATCCACGGCATAATGAGTTCGAAGTGTTTTTTGTAGGTTTCGTTGCTATATAGTTGATCGAATATTGCATCGTCTGTTGAGCCATCTTTGTTAAGTAGATCAGCACCTAGATCCTTAAAGGGTTCCCTCAGACATAGAGATAAGGGGCCAATCACAGTGCCAGCAGCTGAAACTCAAAATTATAAACAATAACAATAAAATCAATATAGTATTCAACTTTTCAACTCTTAAATACTTGCCGTATATGGGATGTTTCAGTAAAATGGTGTGCAGCTCCTTCAAGTTGGGAACAAAGCCCGTGTATTTTAGTAATTGAACATTTTCTATTAAATTCTCATGATAGTATCTGATTAGATAGTCGAATTGTTCGATTTTTAACTCCAATTGTGGCGAAGTCATTAAGAAAAAGTAAAGATCTTGTGCTGGATTGCCATATTTTGTCACTTGATGATCTATCAGATAGACCTCTTTCACTTTACCCTCCTGATCATGCTGAAACATCACGTTGTTTATCCACATGTCTCCATGATTTAGCACATTAAACTCCAGTTCGTCAACCTTAGCATCCTCAATGCAGCTGTCAATATAGACTTGGCAGTAGGTTTCCTATTCAAAGATGTTTTATTTTTAAACCTATATTTATAGTACATTTCTCACTTACCAATTTCTGGGCATATTCCTCGACACCTTTAAAATTATGCTTTACTCTAACCAAACATTTTTCGATGGACTCGTAGAGTTTTTGGAAAAGTTCTCGCGAATTTTCGCAAAGTTTGCCATCGTTATATTTTGATGGATAAGGTCCATTCTCCTCCTTATATTTAAGGGAGGCAGCATGCCACTGAGCAAGCTTCTTTAGCACAGACTGGGTATGCTCCAAGTCCAGGCCTCGTCTGCGATCCGCCATCTCAAAGCCAACTGTCTGCAGATTTTCCATTAGCAAATAGTTTTTCTTAATTGACTTGGTGAATCTGTAGCTCCTGGGACTAAAGCGGATCGAGTGTCCCGCTTCTTTGTAAAGCTGCTCAAAGGCTGGCACGTACTTTCCATATACTTCCAATTCCTTAGGAAACGAGTTGAAAGGCGACTCATTTTGGATCCCACTATCGGCCTGTACTTTCAGCACAAAATCGTAGTTCTTTGTACTTTTGTCTAAGAAGTGTTTGGACTTAATCATTGTTATTGTGATTAGTTAATGACAGAGTTACCTTTAAGCTCTACTTCAATATTCACTTTGAGCAGAGAGTCACCATAATTGTCGCCTGGCTTGGTTGCCGGCACCGAAGTACCTCCAACAATCTTTTCGAACTGGGGCTCTTGAGCAACAATTAGCTCAGCAAAATCTTGACTATTCAACCAATCCAGATCCAAGTCTTCTTTGGTTTTAGTTTGCTTAACTGGGGCATTCGATGTCGCGGCTGCAAGTTGATTTGTCTGTGGTGGTTCGCTAAAAAAAAAACAGTCAGTTTTTAACTCTGATTATATATAATATATATATACTTACTAGACCTCCAATAAACCCCGATTATCCAGCCATTGCAGAATCTGTTCGATGTAATGCTGGTATCGCTTGTTCGTATACATTTTTTTCTTGAAGTCTACTGCCGCTTCGGTATCTCCAAGGAAGTTCTCGAACGTGGCCGATTCCGTGGGATCGAGGAGCACCACAGGTAGCACCATATAACAGGCCATTACTGACCAGCATCCATATTTATAGGTCTCCATTTGCAAATCCACCAACTTTGGCACACGTTCCTTATAGTCAAGCAGCTTGAGATGCTCAACCAGCTGGTCGTGATAGTATTTTATGAAATAGTCAAAGTAAGTTAGCTTGTAACTTATGTCCACTGAGGTCATAATGAAGTATAGAAGATCTGTGGCAGGATGACTATATCTGGGATTCTGGAAATCCACAAAAAGCATATCCTCCAGATTTCCTGACTGATCGAATTTGAAAAGTAAATTGTTGACCCAACAGTCCCCATGATTGATGACATTGAACTCATCAGGTTTTGCCATTCCCAGAGATATGAAGCTATCACGCATTTTGTCAAAATACGTTTCCTGAAAGCAAATGTAAATATTCTGAGTCAAGTCACTTATAAATCGATATAAATGATTTTCTTACCAACTTCTTATGATATTTATAGCCGTCTCTGTAGCTCTTTATATTCTCAAGGAAAACTTTCTGCGTGGACGCAAACAAAGTGTTCAACATGTCCATAGCTTTTTCAACATCTGCTCCAAACATGCCATACATAATACTATCGGTGTATGGTCCATGTACGCTTTTGTAGACAGCGCTCGCGGCGTGATATTGAGCAAGTTTTCGGAGCACCAGCTCGGCCTGTGAAACGTTGAGGCCCTTTACACGATTCACGTTCTTATAACCATCCTGACCCAGATCATACATGAGAACGGTGTTTTTGAGTTTGGGTTCGTTCTTGAGGCCTTCACTGAATCTGTAGGCGCGGGGTGCAAGTGTTAGATCTAAGCCCTTCGACTTGTAGAGTTCTTCGAATTTCGGTATCAAATCTATGTAGACTTCATTCTCGACATCGAAGAAATTGGCCACTTTCAACATTTCTTGCATTTGAACCGAGTCATGCGGTACTTTCATCATAAACGAAACGGGCTTTATCGTCTTATCTGGTTAAGAAGTAAAAAAGAATTGAAAGTTAAATGTGCTAATTTGGTATTTGAGAAAATTATAATGAAAAATTTGTACATTTTGGGGCGTAATCCATCCATCTCTACATTTTGAACTTGTCTAACTAGCTGATACTGTAAAGTCTAATCATCATAAGGAATCCCGATTAGCGAAATTGAGGCGTAAGGAAGTGTCTATTTGAATCGAAGCGATCTTATATAGGTAATGTTAGTTTCAGTAAATGACATGTTGGTTCAAGATATTTTTTAGTAACTATGGATACATTTATGAATGAATTTGTTGAGTCTGTATCAATCTAAAGGTTTATAGGAGAGTTTGTAGTATTTATATGTATACATATGAAGAGGAGGGTTGACCCGTGTGTCTTTTTCGTTAGGAACCTGGGTGATTCTGTGAAATATTTACGCAAAAAATTTCTTTGGCGTTATTATGGAAGAATTCGGACGTTCCCTATTAATATTGTGTAATTTGTTTCTAGGACTATATACTGAGTTAAAGGGATGGAAAATTTAATTTCTGAATGTTGATATATTGAGTAGTTTTTGAAGATTTGTCGTACGTTTTGTATTGGTTGTTTTAATTTTTCCTACTAGGCAATGCTCGTAAGCTTTTTCAATGTTTAGCTTTTTTTTTTTTTGATTTCATTAAAGTTTTCAGTGATTGCCGAAGGTAAACTAGAAATGTATTCAAGTAAATTTCATCATAAAGTTTCTTGTTTAGTGTTTCGTACAAAGCAAGTCAAGCTGTTATTTTCAGAATGTTAAAAAAAAGTTGTCCAAAAGACAAGTAGTCGGGAAAAGATTGCAGGTCTCGAATAAGCATAGATTCAGATGGTGACGTAATGTTGTATTAGGTAATTTTTAATGTTAATTTTAGATGTTAATGCTTATTTTTAAAGCGTCAGTAGCTCTACCGATAATTTTATTTTTGATGGTTATCAGTTATCAGAATTCATAGATATTTTTACATTAATAGGAGGGTAAATTGTCTCTTCACTTATTTCTCATACTTATTGAGTTCTTGTTCGAGTTGATCGAAATACAATTTTCGGTTATCACATTTTGCTTACGTAATATTCGATTTTGATATTAATTTTACATATTTTGTGAATGCTCAGCGATTGATTTCACATTGATGCACATATGTAACTTTTATACAGACATGTATGTATGTATGATTCTTATTTTCTTTCTTTTCTCTCTCATTTCATTGATTTGTTGTGGGTTTGATATTTAAAAAGTTTTTGAGTTGCTATTTATGCCCTCTATATTGTTTCGTTACTTTATTGCTGCGAGACTTATTATTTACACAAATTATTCTTTATCGTATCATCCACTGCACAGTTTTATTATTTCGTTGACTTTGTCCAACGCTTTCAGTTTTAAGCGCTTTTATTCGATATTTTCTTTTTGAGTCAATAAGTGTTCTTTATTTGATCGTTAAAAATACAACTGGCTCTTACTATTACCATAGCTCAATTTTGACTATGGTTCTTCTATCTGTGTGAAGTTGTGAAATCTTCTGGATTGGCCCAGATACTTGCATCTCAATTGCTCCGGATTATATACTTTGCTGTCTTACTACTTTTCTGATGTAAGCAGTCAGTCCTTCCGTTATCCTATTAAAAATTGGTAACTTATGAATTTATCCAAGACCTTTCTTATAGTTGGTGGATGTATATGTATATATAATTATATAATTTTGTGTGTAATTGTAAACCAATTAATGCCCCGACACACGAATTTTGAGACGGTTCCTCATACATATTTTGTTCTTGGAATAAATAGATTAGTTATCTTAAATCGTAACTTTTGAATAAGATCTTCAATACTAGTTTTTATTAATCGCGTATACAACAATTTTTCATCATTATTATTTTCTAATTCTAGCTTACTAATCAAAGTCCGTTTACGGCATTTGGTCTCCGCGGAAAATTTTCGTACGTTTCCCTAGTATGGTCTGCTCCTGAATTCCTTCAGTAAGTTGTGGTTTTTGGTTTGAGTTGTGTAGTTCAACACAAGTTGTTTTCGAAGATCCGTCCCGGTTGTTAGATTATTTATGCCAAGTGATGCATAACGTCAGAGCTGATGCAACGTCCTACAAGTCCAAAAAAAAAAAAATCAATTGCTGCTTTACATCGCTTGTGATCAGGGCCAGTATGAAGTCGATTCGGTTGACAAACGTGTACAAAGTGTTTTTGTCTCCAATGAATTTTTCAACATCTTTAAGCTGATTAATTACATGCGTCATGATTGTATCGGATACGGTGGCTGCGGCTTCTCCTTTCTTTTTGTTTTTTGTTTTTTTATGTCACAATTGGTTGCTCTTCAGTATTTAAAAGGCTTCACTTTGTTTGATTAGTGTAATGCACGTCATTGTCGAAGATTATAAAAACTTTACGCGATATTGACCATCGCTTGGGTCGTCTTCGCGTTAGTTGTATTACTAATAACTGAGTTATTGTATCAAGATCCACAATTTATTGTTATTCTACCGGCTGCGCCGATTAGAGAATTTTATTAGTAATTGAGTCCAATTATTGACGCGACTCAGCTATGATTTGAAATTCAAGTCTATTTTAACTTTACAAGTTTATTATTATATTTACTGTTCCTTGTTGTTATAATTATTTTTATTTAGTAGTTTACTGGGTTGGTTTTAGATTCAAATAATACTTTATTCAAATAATAAACGCAACGATCGAAAGTAATATTCCGTCTGTATCAGCTTATTTCAGAACGCTGCTCAATATTGAGTACTACAAAACTACAAATTAGGGTAGAAAGATCAAAATTAACCACTGAGTTTAGCTTTACATTTTATTCAGTCATATATCTGAAATTCATATGCACATTCACTTCGTTCTATATCCAAACTTCGTTACAATAGACATAAATTGCGCAGCAGGTTGGATCATATATATAGATATTTACTGTTATCTCTAAGTTTTTATGAGCGTGTGTTTAGTGACAGTCGCCGCAGGCAAGATTAATAAAAATTAAAGTTTGATAACAAAACAACTAAGAATATTGTAGTCCATTTTATAAAAAATCTGTGCTTTTGAGTAGAGGAACGTATGAATCTTATGAATCTCAGTTTTAAAACTGAGAAATATCTTCATTTGTAGATAGTTCTCGCTGATATTCCAATAATTTTACGCTTCTTTGAAATAGGAAACAACGTAATTACACATTTTACTCACCTATTAGCTCTGCCTCAATTTTCACTCTCAGCATGAGCGTCGCATAGTTCTCGCCAGCTCCCATAGCAGCTTTCACATTAAAGCTGCGAATCTCTGAAAACTGGGGTACATTTTGAGTGAGTATTTCCACAAATTGCGATTCATTAATCCAATTGGGAACGGGCATCGCATTGACAACCACTGGAGGTGCATCTGGTACTGTTGTGACTTTGGTTTTTGACTTGCTAGACTCTGGCTTTGACTTGCTATTATTGAGACCCATGTCTGTTGTAAAAGATAATAAAGATGTACACTTGCGCGATAGTTCTATGTCTGTACGGTTGGACAAACTATTTTCAACTGAGCATTTGTTGTTAAATTTATGTTGATATTTATACCCAAGTTTCACTGATAGCCGCTGATAGTAGAACTATTTTATCAGCTTTTGTTGGCTATTTGAGTACGAACAAAAAAAAAAAAACAGTATTATTGAATACGTAACAAACCCATCCACGGCAATTAAAGATGTTATAAATGTTAAAAATAAATAGATAACAAACAGTAATGGTATTATTCAATCTAATAGTCCAATGTTGAAATTAAACAGAATGATTTGACTGAGATCTATATAACAATGACTTCTAATATATATGTACGTATGTCGTATACGTCATATATGTACTATACATGTCGTATACGTCATATATGTACTATACATGTCATATACGTCATATAGTAAACATTTCGTATCTACGCTGCAAACTAGTTTTGTACAAGTTCGAACTTGACCTAGACTACTATAAATATGAATATAATATAAAAAAATGTTCTAAATATTTATGTAGATTAGATGGAAACATTAATTAATACGACGTTGCGACGGTTGCAGATAGATCTAGCAAACTATCGATGACACTATTGAGGTATCAAGGTTTTACTCGTTTCGTCACTATCGATTGTTTTTGAATTATCGAGAGCTACTATCATTTTTGATAGATGCACATCATTCAAATTTCACAAAGCACGAAACAACACAACTAAGAATTTTTGTGTAGTTTTAAGTCAGTTTTTGGCCGAAACTTTTGCCTTGAGGAAAATAATTTAGTTTAGTTTTAGGCTTTAAAATGACTTTAATTTTCACTATCAATCTTTAGAAATAATTTAATTTTTTGGCTGTTATATTTAATTTAGTTTACATTAAAAAAAAAGATTAAAATTCTAGCCTGTAATTAAATAAGTTTATCGCTGTAATAAATTAAATGAAATTATTAAATTTACTTGTTAAATTTGAAGTGTTTAGATTTTTCATCTGCAAATCTAGGAGGTACGTATGTTCTCCGTATAAGATGCATTTTTATCTCATCCAATCTTATTACATACAATATCTTTATTTAACAAAAAAATAACTAGTTTACATTTTATTTCATAGTCTTAAAAGCCTTATGATTCAAATAACGAAATGTGTTTAAAACTCGCTATAGCAGAAATATTTACAGATGGACCAGGTAAGTCTTACTCGAGATCTAAGAGTCCTTTGCTATTTAGCCAAGGATAGATCGCCTTAGCATGTTTACGATATCTGTCGTTGCAGAAAAGCTTATTCTTAAACTCCCGGCCCTCCTCATTGGTGTCCATCATGGTATCAATGCTCGCATTTTCCGTGGGATCGAGCAGTACCACCGGCATTATCACCGCAGTCGTAGTAACAGCGCACAAGGGATTCTTCAGCAGAATGGTGTGGAGCTCGCTAAGGGTTGGTATGTGCCGGGAATACTCTAAAAGTTCTAGATTACGCTGCAGCTCGGTGTGGTAGTAGCGTATGAAGTAATCGAATCTCTCAAGTTTTATATCTAAACTAGGCGAGGACAGTAGAAAGTAATACAAATCAATGGCGGGAGTATTGAATGTCGATCTCTGGAAGTCCACAAACAGAGTGTCCGTAATCTCGCCCTCTGCATTGTATGTGAACATCACATTATTTGTCCAGCAATCGCCATGATTGAGGCAATTGAATTGGCTTTCATCATAGATGCCTGCCTTAATTTCATAATCGAACAAATTGTCAATTATCTTGGCCTGTCAATCAAAAAGATTTATCAATACAAGAATCTTAAATATTTTCATGAATCCTCTTCCATTGTGTATTTATCTTTTAATTATCGTATACAACTTACCACCTTATCGCCAAAGATTTCGCTGCCTTTAAAGCTTCGCATTGCATTTATATTTGTATTCATAAAAGCTTTTCCGATGTCATTTTGAAATGCTGGACGTGTGCTTTCATTGTAGACCGATTTATCTAGACAATCAGCAAAGCGGCCCTTGGTCACATAGAGCTGTGCAGAAGCGGCATGCAACAGGGCCAATTTCGCTAAGACCTGCTCCGTTTCCTTAATACTCAGTCCCTGAAGGCGATTTGCATTTTTGTAGCCTGCTGGACGAAGATTCTGTAAGATAATATGATCACTATCGGGTGCATTCGGCAGGTTATAACACTTGGGACCAAAGACAACGGATTGCCCAGCCTGCTCGTAAAGCTGCTCCAGCTGCGGAATGACATCGGCGTACATGATTTTTTCCTTTTGGAAGGTAAGCATTAGGTCGAAAATGTCTGCGTTTTTGGCTGGCGGAACTTTCAGCATGAAAGATATACTTAATGCTTTACCATTAACTGTTTGGTAACCAATATCTACAGAGAGCATTATGGAGGAGTAGTTATCCCCTGCTTCGGTGGCTTTCTTAACACGGAAATCCAGAATATCCTGGAAGTCGGGAACCTCTGCTTTGAGCAGCTCTACAAAATAGTCTTTGTTCACCCAAGAGGGTACATTTGAGTCTCTCTCGACTTTTTCAGTGGGCGCAACTGATGGCTCGGCTTCAGCTTGTAGTGCTTGCGGAGGTTCGCTAAAGAAACAAGAATATAATATAGTTGGCTTTGGAATAAGATTATACAGCGGCACTCACTAGATCTCCAAGAAGCCACGATTATCCAGCCAGGGTAGAATCCTTTCGATATAGCGTTTGTATCGTTTGTTCGAATACATTTGCTTTTTGAAGTTTGCACCTGCCTCGCTGTCACCAAGGAAGTTCTCCAATGTGGCCGATTCTGTGGGATCGAGGAGCACCACAGGCAGCACCATATAACAGGCCATGACTGACCAGAAGCCATATTTATACATTTCAATTTGTAGATCCACCAACTTAGGCACACGTTCCTTATAGTCAAGCAGCTTGAGATGCTCAACTAGCTGATCGTAATAGTATCTTATGAAATAGTCAAAGTGAGTTAGTTTGTAAGCTATGTCCACTGAGGTCATAATGAAGTATAACAAATCCTGTGAAGGATGACCATATCTGGGATTCTGGAAATCCACAAAAAGCATATCCTGCAGCTTTCCAGACTTATCAAACTTAAAGAGGAAATTGTTGACCCAACAGTCACCATGATTGATGACATTAAATTCATCAGGTTTAGGCATGCCCATACCAACAATCACTTTGGTGATTTTTGAAAAATATGTTCTCTGAAATTTAAAATTAAAATGTTTCAGAAATACATATATTTATAAAATATATTTAAGGGCTACATACCAACTTATCGTGATATTGTTCGCAGTTCTCATAGTTTTTTAGATTATCTAGGAAAATTTTCTGTGCGGTCCCGAACATACTGTCCATTATAGCTACAGCCTTTTGAGGATCTGTACCAAACATGCCAAACATAATACTATCTGTGTATGGTCCATGAATGTTTTTATAAACAGCGCTCGCGGCGTGATATTGAGCTAGCTTTCGTATAACCAGCTCGGTCTGTTCTATGTTGAGGCCCTCGAGGCGATTGACGTTTTTATAACCATCCTGACCCAGATCATACATGAGAACGGTATTTTTAAGTTTGGGCTCGTTGTTGAGGCCTTCATTGAATCTGTAGGCGCGAGGTGCAAGGGTTAAATCTAAGCCCTTCGACTTGTAGAGTTCCTCGAATTTCGGTATCAAATCTATGTAGACCTCATTCTCAACTTCGAAGAAATTGGCCATTTGCAACATTTCTTGCATTTGAACAGAGTCATGCGGTACTTTCATCATAAATGAATTGTGTTTGATGGTTTTGTCTAATTGAAATTGAAAATTGTTTTGTAAATAATAAAATATATATAAAATTAAATTTATATAATATAAAATACAGATAATAATTTCATTTTGATCTGATGAAACCAACGTCCGAATAGTGCGATAAAATAAGAATAAACATATATAAATTGTTTACTTGTTGCCTATCAGTCTTTAAACATACATAATAATCTATTAAAAACATTATTTATATTTCGTCATTAATTTTCTATTATTGTTATCTATATTATCTTTCTCATAATTCACTTATTTAATGAGAGCCATAACTAAGATTATAAATATTGTCCTACATATGTACATATATGGGAACCTAGCTATGAATAATCTTATCTCAAAGTGTATTGGCGTGTGCAGACCTCCTGCGATTGTTGCTAATTTAATTTTAGAATTCATTCATTTCATTCATACATTGAATCCGATTAGTTTATCAATCGTTTCTGCGTTTAACTCACCTTTAAGCTCTACATCGATTTGCACTCTTAGCATGAGGGTCGCATAGTTCTCGCCAGCTCCCATAGCGGGCTTTACACTAAAGCTACGAATTTTCGAAAACTGGGGCACAGTTTGGGTGAGTATTTCCACAAATTGCGATTCATTAATCCACTTGGGGATGGGCATCGCATTCACAACCGCTGGAGGTGCATATGTCTTTGCCTCGACCGGTGTAAAGTGCCCATTTGTTTTAGAATCCTTCAAAGGGTGTGGATTTGGTTTGCTTGAGGCAGATTCCACTTCATAGTTATTTTTTGACTTGCTTAAGCTATGACCCATTGCTGATCTTCAATACAAATATCTAGTGATTTAGCGTCTGCACGGTTACACAAATAACTTTCAACTGAGCATTCGTTATAAAACTTTCGTCGATACTTATACCAAATTTTTACAGATAGCTGCTGATAAAATGATTATTTCGTCAGCTGGTGGCGTAAAATAAAAATTTACTTTGTCATCGTTCGAATAGCTTCTGATTATCAAATCTATTATCAAATATTAAGCCCTTTAATAGCGATTAACTAATCGAGTTCCTATAAACATGTATTTTAAATGTAATAAAAGATAATTGATATTTGTAATTGCATATATTATCTGAAATAGTTTGCTATGAGAGGTCAAACTTGGGAAAATCAAAAACTATATCTACTCAGCTGGGCCCACTATATACAATATAAACCCCATACATTTTATTATAGCCTATACATCTCACTTCATTTATAAAACTGGTAATTGAGCAATTATCTATAAAGC
This sequence comes from Drosophila hamatofila, assembly GCA_035045345.1. NCBI lineage: Eukaryota > Metazoa > Arthropoda > Insecta > Diptera > Drosophilidae > Drosophila > Drosophila hamatofila. The sequence goes on along the minus strand of JAWNPA010000020.1, from coordinate 29,787,392 downwards.
ATATCATTATATACTTATCACAACCGCATCGATCTGGTTGTTGGTAAAATCACTATGACTATGTACAATGTTTATAATAGTAGAACTTGCCCCCATAATTTGTTCGGCTATCTTATCTGAATACACTGAATTTTATTACTGATTGTATATATTTACACATATACATAAGAGCAATGATTATAGATTACAAAATAGCTAACTTTATTTTTTGGGCTAAAAGGTCTATAACCGAATAATTTTTGAAAAATTTCTTTTTAATTTAATTGTCTTTTATTGTTTAAATTTATAAAGCTTGACTCATATATTAAATGAAAAATGCTAACACATTTTTATAGCCTGAATCAATTGAAATCAGGGTATAATGGTTATGTGAAAGGTATATAACAGTAAAGGAGCCGTGGTAGACTCCAGAAAGTAAAAACATTCTAGAACACGACGCAAGTCCGCCTGAGTGATCTCGGTAGCCACAAAAGCTAGATACTAATATTTTAAAAATATATTTCTGTATACTATACACAGTACAAGTTTAAAATTTGTTCCGATAACTCGTCACATGTACTTATTATCGATAAAAAACGATTGCTTATCAACGATTTTAATGTAACTTGAGCACCGTAAGAGCTACTGATATAAGATTTACTGTATAGGTCCGTGTAATAAATACTGAAGTTTTGTACATTTCGGATTTTGGATACTCCCCCATATGGATGAAATCATTACTCCCAAAAGCTGCTTAAGAAAATCCTTTTGGAATATAGCATGTTCAACAATTAAGTTTCTATAGTAATAGTAATAGTAATAGTAATAGTATTAGTATTAGTAATAATAATAGTAATAGTATTAGTATTAGTATTAGTAATAGTAATAGTAATAGTAATAGTAATAGTAATAGTAATAGTAATAGTAATAGTAATAGTAATAGTAATAGTAATAGTAATAGTAATAGTAATAGTAATAGTAATAGTAATAGTAATAGTAATAGTAATAGTAATAGTAATAGTAATAGTAATAGTAATAGTAATAGTAATAGTAATAGTAATAGTAATAGTAATAGTAATAGTAATAGTAATAGTAATAGTAATAGTAATAGTAATAGTAATAGTAATAGTAATAGTAATAGTAATAGTAATAGTAATAGTAATAGTAATAGTAATAGTAATAGTAATAGTAATAGTAATAGTAATAGTAATAGTAATAGTAATAGTAATAGTAATAGTAATAGTAATAGTAATAGCAATAGTAATAGTAATAGTAATAGTAATAGTAATAGTAATAGTAATAGTAATAGTAATAGTAATAGTAATACTATAGTATCTCCCAATCAGATAGTAATCATTATTATTACCGTAATAATTTCCAATATTATTGGCAGTTAATGTCAGATCCGAAAAATATTAAAAAAATATTATTCAAGTTAGGATCTGGTTATATTAATAAATAATTGGAAAAGCTCAAGCAAAATGAATTAGTTGATATATAATTAATAACCCGAACTCTTGAATCTGTAATCTTACTCTCAAAAGCTGATTTATCGAGCTGAATGCTTTTTTGGCTACGAATCCAGTAGACCACGATTATCCAGCCAGGGCATTATTTGTTCTATATTTGCTTTATAGCGTGAATTCGTATACAATTGGCTCTTGTACTCCATCTTTTCCTCACTCTGATCTAATAGAACAATGGGTAACACCATCACGGAGGCTGTAATCGCCCATATACCATATTTATAGAGTTGCATATGAAGTTCGCTTAAGGTGGGCAAACGATCCTCATAGCCCAATAATTGCAGATGTTCGATCAACTGATCGTGGTAATACTTAATGAAATAATCAAAATTCTTCAGCTTGTAATCTATGTGCACTGACGACATGAGAAAGTTAAGTAGGTCGGTCGATGGATGGCCATACTTTGGTAACTGAAAGTCCACAAATTTCATGTCCTTCAGATCTCCATTGGTATCGAATTTAAAGAGTAGATTATTTATCCAACAATCCCCATGATTGATAACATTAAATTCACTGTCATCAAATATGCTAAGAGTCAGAAATTTGCTGCTCATTTTGGCGAAAAGTGTTGCCTAAAATAACAAATGATAAGGTATTATAATACATTATAATACATTGAAATTCATCTCTACTTACAAACTTATCGTAGTATTTCTCGCCATTTTTAAAGAAGTAGAGATTTGCTAAAAACATTTTCTTAAACGGACCCATTATACCCTCTAATATAGATATTGCTCTGTCCTTGTTCGATGCAAACATAGTCTGCGTAAATAGTTCTGGATAGGGTCCATAGAGGGATCTGCATTGTGCACTTGCTGCATGATACTGGGCGAGCTTTCGTAAGACCAACTTGGTCTGCTCCACATTGAGGCATTCCAAGCGATTCACATTTCTATAACCATCCTGGCTCAGATCGTGCATTAACACCGTATTGATTAGTTTTGGTTCCCTTCTCAGGCTCTCCGAGAATTTGAAGGTACGTGGAGCAAATGTAATGTCCAGACCTATTGACTTATAGAGTTCCTCAAACTTGGTAATGAGTTCCGTATAAGCAGCGTTCTCAACGGTAAAGAAATTCACAGTCTTCAGCATCTGTTGCATTTTTGCTGATTCGTGTGGCACTTTCATCATGAAAGCCACGGACTTTGTAGATTTATCTTGTAAAGAAAATATATAATATTAAAAATAATAATTAAAATTTAGTAATTTCGTATGTAGTTGGAACTAACCTATTAGCTTCACATCTATGGCAATTCGCAATATCAACGAGGAATAGTTCTCACCAGCATTTGAGGCGGGAGATATATTAAAGTTTTGAATTTTGGAGAACTGTGGCACATTGGCACTAAGGATTTCTAAAAACTGCTTCTTGTGAATCCAATCTGGTACTAAATTCGTTTCGATATGTGTTGGCATCTTTAACTGAGGAATGATTTCTGCATTGGCATTTCGTACTGTTTCCATGGAGCTGGTCTTCTGGAAATTGCTTACATTTCTTTTATTATTCTGGGCTTTATTACTCTGGGTTTTATTATTCTGTGTTTGATTTTTCTGTGTTTTCTTCGAACTGATCTGACCCATATTGCTACATTGAACTAAATACAGAAACTTTTACAACTGTAGGGGAATAGACAAGAGGAGACAAGTATAAATTATCAATCCAGTTGGTATACAGAATGATTTTTAATGATTGAAATAAGATTCGGAATTTAACCTGTTCGGCTGAAGACCGAACTTGGTATTTAGCATGTGTTTACATACTTTATTCTATATTTTTATATATGCTTACTCATTCCGCAGATACAAATGAATCTAAATATATATTCATAAAATACTAATAGGTATTTTTTTATTCCGCAACTGTAATCACAATTTGTTGCCTATCCTATAGATACTTACTAACATAGCTTCTTCTTTTATTTCCCAATCGACAGCCATATTAATCTTATTAACATGACTAGGCTAGCACGTTCCTCATGTTTCTGTGACTTTAAAAAACATCCATTTTATTACTGAAATTTCTATTGTTTATTTTTAATTTTTTAGCCTACTTTTTACAGATTACTAAAATGACAAATGAAAAACCCTGTTATTCAAACAGGTTCTTATAATAATCGTGTTTTCTTGATCTTAAGAATAAAAAAGTAATATTAATCGATTCGGAAATTCCATTTCGACTTACTAGGTAAGCCTATTTATAAACAGTAAGTATTCGCATCTTCATTCTCTTCTTTTCCAAGCCTGTGTATCTCATCGCCTTAGAGATTGGTAGGTTGCTGTTGTCCTTAGTGCTTAACAAGACAGCCTCTTCCAAAGTATCTTCGGGTAGTCTCTTATAGTGATTTATTGCAGAGAGCAAATTTGATGAAAAGAGCTCTGTAATCAACCTCATGGCTATGAGAATGCTAACAAACTGTTTGATCTTTCAAGAAGTAAATTAATTTATACGAAAATTATTGTCATAGGTCTTGCTGAAATTAGACATCAAAAGCTTTTCCTTTTAATGCGATACACTAAAATGCTCTTATCTTATCTTTATCTAGTAAAATTTCTCAATTATGCGAAATGCAAAAGATTTGTTTAGCCAAATGATGAAATAGCTGATGAAAGCAATCGAATACATTTCTGAGAGATTCTTATTGAAAAAGCTTTTCAATAAAGCTGCTTCATCGGGGGTTGCGTAAATACTACCTTAATTTATAAACCATTATCAGCTATAAACTTTTTATACCCATTGAAAATGGGAATTCAGGGTATAATGTTTTTGTGAAAATGTATGTAACAGGCAGAAGAAGGCGTGGCAGATCCCATAAAGTATATATATTCTTGATCAGGATGAAGAGCTGAGTTAATCTAGCCATGTCCGTCCGTATGAACGCAGAGATCTCCTAAACTACAAGTGCTAGAGAAATTGAAATTTTACATGTATACTCGTGTATACCATACGCAGTACGAGTTTATCATATTTTTTCGATAACTTATTCCATTTGTTATCGATAATAATCGAAAATCTGACTTTGTTTTTTAAGCCTAATTTGAATACTATTAGACCTAGAGATTTCTGATTTACTGTGTAGATTTATGTGATAAGTACAAAGATTTCGTAATTTACAGATTTTGGATACCACGCCCCCTTCGCCCAAAATTTGGAAAAAAAATGTATATCAAGTACTAAAAACTTGTGCTTTGGCATATATACACATTTAAATGTTATTATCACGTTTTAAAAGTTTGATGAAGATAGTCCCATATAGATAGGATATGTGCATGAAAGAAGTGTAGAATGAATTGGAATATCAGTACTTTGCAGGGGTCAGGGTCGACTAGAGCCCTCTTACTTGTTTATACCCTGAACCCATTCAAAATGAGATTGCAGGACATACAAATTTTGTGAAATGTATGTATAGAACGAGTTCATCCATCCGTCCATCTGCTCATCTGTCCGTCCGTACACCATAATAGGTAGAGAATTGAGAATTTAATTTGTGGACTTTGAACCTCCCCATTCCCACTAAATTCAAAAAATTGATTGTTATTTACAAAGGAATCTGGTGTTATAGCAAATACACACAACGGAATGTTTATCACGCTCTAAAAACTTCCTTAAGAAAGTTTATCTAGAAGAAAATTTATTCAAGTAATAAATTCCCGTTTGCTCCGTTTACTAGCAGGGCTCAGAGTATCTTCTAGTCGACTAGAGCAATCTTACTTGGTTTTCTTAGATCATATACATGACGTTCACTGATTTAAAATAAATATGCAGAGCTAAATATTGTTAAAGTTTAGTATTCGAGTAAAAATACTTTTTCAAGTGCTATTCATTTTGCTGTATCCGAATCCGAATCGTCCAAAAAGGAAATAATATCTTTCCCTGCCTATTTCTTGAAGTCTTTCAACTCTAACGGCGAGCTCATTCATGAATAACAAATTCTGTTAGACTCTGATATTAGTAAATAGTAATTTATACTTATAATGTATATACGACATATACATATGTCGTATATACATATACATATGTCGTATATACATTATAAGTATAAATTACTATTTACTAATATCAGAGTCTAACAGAATTTGTTATTCATGAATGAGCTCGCCGTTAGGCATATGGACATATAGTATGTCGTAAATCCATTATATTATAGCTAGTGTATAGACGTGTTAAGTGCAAAAATTTCTTTGGCGTGTGGCTTTCATTATCACGAAAAGAATACGTATTTTTTGTTATCACTTGGTCTTGTGCCACTTTATCAGTTAAATATGATTAGTAAGCACTCAATGTAGATAGTAAATAACTGCGTTTTTTTGGAAGTGCCTGATGGCAACAACAGTTGATAAAAGCTAATCACACTTTTTTCTTTGGGATTCTCTTTGTTGAATCACAATGACTGTGTTTTGTTTATATGCATTTTGGAGGAGGCGTGGCAGATCTTCTAAAGTATATATATTTTTGATTACGATGACAGCTGACTCGATCTACCCATATTAACTTGTCCGCCTGTCTGTCTGTGCTAGAGACCTGAAATTTTAAATATATATTCCTGTATACCTTCGTAGTACGAATTTATTATTATAGCTCGCTCCATTTCCTTATTATCGATACAAATTGAATTAAATTATTATATATGTATTCACTCTATTCTCCACATACTCACAAGCTATTATCTCTCAGGGTTCAGGGTATCTCCTAGCAGTGAAGACCCATCTTCGTACTTCTTTAATATATTTATATTATGTATACATTTATCTTATGATCTCAGAAATAGATATCACAGTGCATTTATTTTCTAGTGTTGTACACAAATAAACCACGATTGTGTGCCCATGGCAGCAGTTGTTTGTATTGCTGCACAACGCTTTGATGCCCAAACATGGTCATTCTCAGTTGATCGCCTTTGCTCTCCTGATCCATCATTGTGTCCATGTTTGTCTGTTCGCTGGGATCGATGAGCACGAGAGGCAGCAGTAATGATATAACAGGGTAAACTATACTTTTTGAGATACAAGATCAATTTAAATATATTATTAATCAGATGTCTGTTCAGATGTCTGCTCACTCCAATCTCCATGATTTATGATTGCAACCTGTAGTCCCGTCAGTGTCGGCAGTGGCTGAGCATACTCTAAGAGTTTGAGGTAATCAACTAGTTTACTGTGATAGTAATATACGAAGTAATCGAATTTCGAAAGCTTAAGTTCAAATGAAAATGAAGAGAGCAAAACGTAGATCAAATCCTGTGCAGGGGAGCAACAGCGACTCATTTGCAGATCGATAAAGTATGTTTCTGTGATTTCTCCATGTTCGTCATATTGGAACATTATGTTATTGCAATGAAAGTCGCCATGATTGAGGCAACGGAACTCGTCGTCAAATTTGGTCGCACGGGCCTGGAACATATCCGGGGCGATAGAAGTATAGATTTTCTATAATACAACTATATGATAATCGCTCGTTTAAAAATTTAAGATAAAGCTGACTTACCAATTCGCTCTCCATATATGTAGCTTCATAGAGAGGCAGTGCCTTCATCAGGGAGTAGGCCTGCGTATCCCGGAATTCTTGAAACTTATCCTCTTCAGATAGGCACCTTTAAACTCAAAGCGAACTGCAGATGCTGCATGAAATTGGGCTAATTTATCAAGGGTCGCTTCAGTATGCGCCATATCGAAGCCCTTCTGGCGATTCACATTCTTAAAGTTGCGATTTCCCAAAATTTTCCAAGATGATCAACTCGGAACTGACTGGATTTGTTGGCTGATAGTATTTGGGACCAAATGATAACTGTTTGTTCTTTTTTGCAAACATTTGCTCGAATTCAGGTATATAAGTGCTATAGGTTAGCTTTTCCTTACATGTAACCACCACCAAACATGTAAAGTTTTCGCCCTTGCCACTTGTTTGCTCCACCTCAAAGTCTCTGATGGCTTTATAGTCTTTAAATTCGCGTTGGAGGAGTTCTATAAACATATGCTCATCCAACCAACTTGGAAAGTCTACAAACTCCAGTTCATCTTCCTTTACCATGATGTTTCCTATGACAGTGTTTTGTTTATACTGAGAGTGCTTCAATTAATACTACATATACTGTGCCGTATGTTTACAAACAATTATGTGCTTTCAAGTTGATTAGCTTAAAGCTCTTTGCAATTACGCCAGATTGACAAATATGTTAAAGCTTTGAAGCCTCCTCGAATTTTAGCTTTAGTTGCATAATTTGTTTATTGAAGCTTTTGCAGTTACAGCTTTTTCAAATAACTAAATACAATAATTAATATAAAGCTCTAATTACAGGAAAAAGCAATCAAAAAGCAGTTTTGGACAAGATTATTAGTTATGATTTGACTATGCCTCGTTATTGGTATTGATTTTTGATCTTAATGATGCTCGCTTTACTTTTTATATTGCGGAGGTCCATAAATCCAAAGTAAAATCATTTTAGTTCTATTACGGAATATATTAATCCTTATTCGAAACATCTGTTGGGTTCATCTATCATGCCGTCAAGTATATATTGAATTTTGCTCTAATATACTCAGAAAGTCTCGCAATTTTTGAGCAAATTTCGCTAAAAATGGTAACAAAATTCAATTAATTTGTCACATCGATTTGACATGCTCACAATAGACCCGAGGGTAGTATGTCCACGGATTACGCACATTTCAGAAATTGTTCATTTTCCACGCGGATTTACTACTACTACTAACATTTATTGAGCAACACGTGGCCAGAATTCAGTTCAGATAAGTTCATGACAAGAGATACAAATTTAAAATTTGTTTAGCTAGAGCTTCGCATACACAGCAGGTGGTCAGTTTTTGGAATTTTAGGAACTTATTCTAAATATAACATGACTCTGACATAAGTCGATAATCGCAGACACGTGAGCACACTTCATAAAGTCAAAGTCAGCCCTCAACCCTCATGGCAGGGGTAGGGAGAGGGGTGGCAGTTGACCATGCTAATGCGGCATGAAGTGTCACGAATTCATCAAAACATATTGCCAGCTACCGATGCTACCAAATCAAGATCAAATTAGGGTCGCAACGTGTATGATACAGTTGCAGTCAAACAACCCTCAGGTGGTTCCAGTTTGGTCTAACCGATTGTTTACCCCGTTTTATTTATGCGCTCAAAATAAATTTGCTCAGTGGTAATACAGGAAATCACAAAAGGAGGGAGTTAACCTGTGGAAAATGGGCGTTGAACACAAAAATTGTATGGTATTTAGCATAGCATATCATACTTTACTATATTAGACTAGAAAATACTCTGTATATGAATATTTATATAAAATATATTATGTAAATTTTAGTCATAATAAATGAAATCATTAAATTTGCAGACTAGTTATTACAGGGTATCACGACTGTGAGTAATGGCGCCTCATAAGTGTTACACTTGTTTTTACCACACGAGGGTTGCTAAAACAGTTGTCATTGTATTGCAGCATTCTCACATTAATTTATTAATAATAATTTTACGCTTTGTTTACGTTAGCCAATTTTTTGCTGTTGTCTAATCGTTTTTGGGTCTCTCTGTCTTCCATGTAATGTGACTTCAATGTGGCATCATCATGTGCTACAACAGCTGCAAAAGTTCGCACGCAAATCAGGCTTCAAAATAATGTTGCAGTTTGAGTGTGGTCTTTAGGGGGATTATTAGGTGGTTGTTCATTTTTTTAAGTAATCTGTACAAGTTGGTAATCAATTTAATTGGCTACTCAACCACAAAGCAACCGCGATTTTGTTATCTTGGATGCCTCATTGATATCTTGACAATTCAATTCAGCCAGCGTAATGGACAGATTTTCTGCCATAATCTCAAAAGGTTTTAATTTATTGAAGATTTATTTTAATTAAATATTTTCTTAGCTTACTCTAGTATCCATACTTAAGTAAATACAGTTGAATGTCTGCTTAATTAAGAAACTTAAACTTTCTGCTATATTCCCACTTCATCAACCAATTCAGCTCTTGCTGCAGGTGCTGTAAGTAGTAATTGAATCGCCTCGTGTACGACAGGTCCAATACAAATCCATTGAAAGATTATTGAGAACTTAGCTCACAATGTCAACTTTTGTTGGTCTGCAGCGAATGCTTTCTATTTGTTGATATATTTGAAATTGCCTATTTATTATTTCCTTTGCTCATGGGTTTTAATCCACCTTGTCGAGTTAATTCCATTAATCCAATGGAAACACTTGACATTTAAGCCCGAAATTTTGACTTGAAGATACCCTTTTGGCTTTCAATTTAATATTGGCAAACCTTGTTAGCCAGTTGTCACTCAATCTATAGTTCATTGGTGTTTTAAATTTAAACAGATCTTTAATGAGTTTTGTAGAACATTGCAAATAAAACAAATATTAGTATTTTGGAAATTCAAATATCATTGCACAAATTTGTAAATTTGCTCTTGGCTTTATAAAGAAAATATATACAGCTTTAATACATTTATAAATCGATTGAAAAATGGCAACGGGTTTGCTTAAAAGAAATTATTTCGTTCACTAGTATCAAAGCTTATATCACTTTAAATGAAGAACTTAATCACAAACACAATCCATAATTTGCACATCTATCACATTTATATATTTCATCTTAAGTCTATACACATGGAATGGCAACAAAGAAAATTATACAATATTGTAATACTCCTTTTCAGATATCATCCTATGTCAAACTGTGATTGTAAGGCGAGGCAAAGTCACGCTGATAGGCCGCCGGATGCAGATGATGGGGATGCATTGGTGGGCCTGGGGGAACAGTTCCTGAATGATGATGTCCATTCATACCGCCGTACATATCCGAGCGGGTCTTGTGACTATTCGATGGCGTGCCACTCAACAACTCCGCCATGAAGCCTATGTAGGTGATGGCCAGCCGCAGGGTCTCAATGCGAGAAAGTCGTTTCTCATAGGCAAATGTTGGCACCTTCCGTCGCAACTTATCAAAGGCTTCGTTTAGGTTGAACATGCGACGGCGTTCGCGTATATTCGCAGCCCGCCTCTGCGCCATGGAAGCAACGCGTCGTCGCGTTTTCTTCGAACTGGAGGAGGAGGAGCCGTGGGAGCGGCCATTGGTGCTCGGACGCTGATTGACGAGCGGGGTCACCTGAGATCTTTGCCAGAGCGCTGTATATGAAGAAATTGTAGAACATAAATAAATATATTTAAGTTGAGTTAAAGCTTAAAAAATTCAGCAACTTACACAAATCGGAGCAGGGGAAACCTGCAATGAGGTCCTGATAGGGGACTATGGGCGGCGGCGGTGGTGCCTCCTGGCCCCACAGTGGCTGAAAGGGCACCTCTGGCATATAGGTAGGTTGGTCACTAGGATGCTGCATGTATATATAGACTGTGTATAGAGTAGAGTATCGACTGTAGACCTTGGGTCTCTACTGTTCTGCTTGGAAGCCCAAATTGGAATAAATTCTGATTGTGCAGACTGCTCTGAAATCAGTTTTTCCTAGTTGGACTTATTGGATTTCTGCCAACCCTTATGGTGTGCAGCATCTGCGAAAAGCAGTTAAGGCGGCCATTTTGAATAGGCAACAGTTTGAGGCGTTCTGATTGGCTGTTATTGAATTGGGGTTGGGAGCTGTGCTAAAACCAGTGATATATGGTAGATGTATGAAAATATAACTTGATATTTTCATCTAAAAGTGTTTAGATATTTGTAGAACCATTCAAAATTTACGTATTTTTGCAGGTATACTATAAGGCCAGGCTGCGGTCAGATATTGTAATATGGCTAATATACAAAAAAAATTAATGTAAATAAAAGATTGTATGGATTATTGATTTTTTTTGTTTTTTTTTTTTTCAATTATTCATATTTAGTTATGAGTTTGATTTTTCATAAGCTCTTGTCAATCCTTGGATGGTTTGTGTATTCGCTTTAATTAAAAACGAAACATAGGTGGCGCTATCACTTACATATAACAATTTTTGCCTTACCGAATGTCACATTTGTATTTGACTTTAAGTGCTAAACCTGGTTCTGTTTTGCTACGAAATAAAACGACTTAAAATTTCTGAGTGTTGTAATGGTCGCAGCTCGGCAAAAAAAACACAGTGCAAAAATCGCATGCGATCTAGTAGATAGGCCTAAGCTGCGTGCGCACACGTGAATGCTTTGTAGAAGTTGTTAGGCAGCTAGATGCACTGCGTGTGCTGTAGTTCAAGTGCAGCTAGAACTTTGCTGTCGCGCATGCGTTGCTGCCGAGCTAGCTTAATCAACGCTGAGCTCATGCTGCCAGCAATGTACGAAAAAAATGTTTTTTTTTTCATTCGTTTTCAATGCAGCCAGGCTTTTTAAATTAATGGTGGATGTACTGTCGAAAATACCCACAGATCTGACCCTGGAGGAGGGTCGCAAATGCATATTGCCTAAGTTGAGGAAGCTCATTAAAATCGAAACTGACCTGATTGTTGTGAGCTTGCAGAAACATGATAATGGCTGCTTCGCCTGGGCTGTCAATGGCCATCTTGGATGGCTGGAGTGAATAAATGGCCAACAAGCATCAAGCAGTTGTTAAAGGGACTGCCACCATATCCGGGTGAAACCCTGATAATTGCGAATCGAAGGACAAAATTCTGTTTAGATCGTGATGATAACATTAAGTTGTGTGGAAATACGTTTTTAATAATTTGTAAGGAAGCTTCCTAAATTTAGTGGCGGTATTCAAAATATATAAAAAATCGAAGTTTAATAAAATACGGCTGAATCTAGATTTGACGACTGGAGACTCTAGCTAAAGATGTACGAGATACAATTTTACAACTGATTTTTAAAATTCCCTTCTCACCAAATTTGCAAAAAGCGTATTTCAAATACTAAAGTCTTTTGCTTTGGCAAACGCAGTGAGTGTGAAGAAGCAAAGAATTATTGAAATTGAAATATCAGTTCCTCGAAGGGTTCAGGGAATCTTAGTCGAGCAGTCTTGACTAGAGCTTTCTTACTCTTTCTTTTTTTCTTTTTAAGATTGTTCATTTTCGTTCGTTTTGTTTGTAGATTTTTTACTTTTATTTATAAAGTTTGGCGGACTGTTTGATAAGGATCTTTACTTCACTTTACCTATCCTACCCAGCCAAAAGCGTCAGATGTAGTACTTGGCAACTATCGAATAGTCCCAACAAAAAACACGCACTCAACATTTCCATATTCAATACTCTGTAAAGGAGGTTTTTTAATGTATGTAATGAAATTTTGCATGCATAGATTTCTTATTCTCTTTATTAGCCTTCTCAACTTTTTCACATATTGTCCTTTTCTATACATATGATATAGACATCATATATCTATAATGATTTAATGAGGTTGAATTCATAAGCGTCAAAAAGATGCAAACTTTTAGATACAAATAAATTAGATCAATTAACATAGGTAATATTGAGCATTACTAAAGATTAGTATATTTATCCATATTTAGAATTGCATTGAAGACCTTGGACCATGAGCGCAGCTTGATCATTTAAAAGCATACGGAATGTGGAGGAAGCTTTCGAGCAATTACTATATACGCGTAAATATATATTTGATGGGAAATTCTATTTGACGTACATGGTGCGGAGCAGCGCAAAAAACTTGTACGACAATTGCAGCAGCTGTAAAAGAATGCACAAGAAAATTAATGGACAAACCTAAACTCAAATCAGATCGAGCGTCAGCAAAGTGCTAAAGAAAATATATAGATATACAGATACAGATATACATATATATTCGAGATTAATCAGATCAACAATTCATAAAAATATTGGTCGATACACACTTCATTACGATCAATGCTTTTAAGTAAAAATATTTATGAGAAAGTCGAGCATATTTGCGTATTGATTCAATTGCAGCTCTATAAATCGGGTTTGCGATTTATAGAGCTGCAATTGAATCAATACGCAAATATGCTCGACTTTCTCATAAATATTTTTACTGAAATTGAGCGGATTTTCCAGTATCAACTTACATCAGTCATTGTGCCTCTGGTGATTTGTATAAAAACAGTTGCCTTCAGATAAGTTGGCTTCTGCGAGCGCATTATAATAAAGACAAGAGCTTTGCGGTAGCGCACATCCGCATTGATCCAGTTTTGATTATAAGCCGCCATAGAAATACTAGAGCTCTGAATGAAAAAAAGGAACATTGGTTAAATCAGATTGATACTAGTATAAGAAAAGATTGAATATTTATATATTTATTTATATCAACACATCAAAGCACGATCTCTAATGTTATGTACCATAACAATGTAATAAAGTAAGATAAATATAGTGAGTAGGTGAAAGGCGTATGTATGTATTGCTCCATCATAAATGCATAAGTGAGGAAAAGAAATTAAATGAAAATGCTGCAGCACATGCATGCATATATGTATGTGTGTTGACTGTATATGCACTTACCGCATCAGCTATCAGTTGTCCATGATAGCATATCAAGTAGACCTGACACAGCGAGGAAACGAGGAACAAGAGCAGTTTGATCATCTCGTCGGGCTTCACACCCACCGTCATTTGGAAGCTCACAAAGCAGAGCACAAACGAAGAGATTAAAAAGTTCAATATCAAAGGGACACCGAATATCTGATTTAGCTGATCGGAGAGGGTCAGCAAGCGATTGTGATAGCGCACAACCTCGGAAAGGAAGCGCGAATCCTGCGCCCAATTACCGCTCAGCTGTTCATTCTCAATCTTTTGAGACAAATAGTTGAAGTGCATGATGATCTGGGTGGCCACAGCGCAGAGCAGCAGATCCGTAGACACCTGACCCGCCGCCGAAGTGTATCCAGCAAAGTTCTGGCTGAACAGCAGCAGAAAGTAGTTCAAGCCATGCCTTGAGTCCCAGGGTAAGTATACTTGATAGGGCAACGTTTCAGGAACAACACGCGTCTGCAGCCACCAGTCGTAGACTACATACTGCATGAGATTAAACAGATTAAACGTCCAGATGAGCACGGTATAGAGCATAGAAAAGGTGAAGCTGATGCGGGAGCAGGACTCCAAATAATTATCCAATTGGTAGGCAGCCTGAACTTTCTTGTCGCGTGGAAACAAATCCTCCAGGTCCCAAATGATGTGACTGAGCGCCGCTTTATTCAGCCACACGAAGAACATTTTGCTGAGGCCCACCACGATGAAGCCTACGTAGGACATGACCATGACGGCCTCCACAATTTGCTCGTCAACGACGAGGGCTTTCACCACAAAGGCCGACTCAGCGATCATCATGAAGACCACATTAACTATGTTTGCCCAAAAGACAAAAGTAATCCAAGCTGTAGCTACACTGGGGCGCGTGCGGCTCGAATAGGGCTCAATGCCAACGCACTTGTAGAAGAAGTTGGCGTACTTCATGAAGCTATCCATCTTGGCCAACGGCATAGTCGGGCGTTCCTTCTCGACTTTCACCTGAACAAGTGCGAGCACGCACTTTTATAGTCCAGTTAAATTCTATTTACTCATTTAAATTATAGTCTTCGAGTTAACAGTTACGACGCGTGGGAGACTTTATCAATCCATATGCCAAATTATAAGCTACGCACAGGTTGGCTGTAATTATTGCTTACGTTCAATATTTTGTTTAAACAATTGGGGGCTGGAGCTGGGCCCTACCCAGCAGCGACTGCACTTGGACGACTAGGAAATTAGGGATATATTTCTTAAATAAAGCTTGAATCATAAGTCGACTCAGCATAAGCGTTAGCACAGCCAATTGCTGCAGAGGCAAGTATCAGGTTACCGCGGCTGACCATTACGGCCAGACCACTGAACTGGCGGAGCAGTATTCTTATAAACAAACTATTATTTTTCAATTCTTATGTGTTAGCTTGCATGTGTAGATAACAAGGCAGAAAAAATTAACTGCTCAGTAAGGGGAGCAATGAAACTAATAGTAAACAAGTAAGAAAGCTCTAGTCGAGACTGCTCGACTACGAGATCCTCTGAATCCTTCTAGCAACTGATTTTCAATAATTCTTCGCTTCTTTTCTGCTTATACACGAAACAAATTGAAATGTATTTAAAAATACATATGAATCTACATTTTAAATTTGGAAACTCTAGCTCTAAAGATGTAGAAAATAAATTTTTTAAAACTGATTTTCGATAAGGGCTTTAATCGATAATAAAAAACGGGAATAGTTATCGATTTTTGAAACAAACTCGATATGCGCGTGCAATATACGGACCTACGAAACCAAGTCTCTAGCTCTTATATCTTCTGAGATCGATGCGTTCATACATACGGACGGACAGCTCTAAATCGACTAAGCTCGTCGCCCTGATCAAGAATATGTATAGTTTATGGGGTCTGCCACGCATCCTTCTGCCTGTTACATTCATTTAACAAAACCATTATATCTGGATCTCCCATTTTCAATAAGGGTTCAGGGCTTAAAAATTTATATTACAATGTATGGCATTTATAATGAATCATTTTTCCTTAGAAACTAAAACTCTGAGTTGCTGATTTATCGGATGTTTGTAGGTTTTGTTTTACATCCAATATTATTTACATGATGTAATATTTAACTTAAATGCTCATCTCTTTTCAAACTTCCTGTAGTATTTCTCCATACCATATCTTCTCAAATGGGCCCATTATACCTGTTAGCCTAGTATCGATAGCGGTTTGCAATGTTAACAGGAAGAGTTCTCAGCAGCATTTAAGGGTGACGTTATATATTGCATGATTATAACACAGTGCACTAGGAATTTCTTCGCATCGTTCCTTATATATCCAATTTTGTACTAAATTCGTATCAACTGTGTTTGAGATGTTAACTGAGGAAAGATGTTTTCGTTTAATTGCTGGATTTCGCAAAACTTAGATTTTTTTGTTATTCTGTGTTTTCCTCGAACTATTGGGAACCATGGTTTTACATTAACTTAAATACAGAAATTTGTACAGCTGCAAATATAGAAATTAAATTAATTATTAAGAATCACAGCTGAAACCAGTTTGAGATCATATGTATATTTTATTTTAGGTTACGACAGCAAACTTTTTCATCAATGAATCTAAATATTTATTATAATTTTTTAGTATAAATAACTTTAAATAAAGCAAAAAAATTCTAATAATCGACTTCTTATCAATAAAAATACTTACAACCAGATCTGCTTCCAGGACTGCTCTTTTCTTACCCAATTGACAGCCATGTTTATATAATTAGCATAAGCTTAGTTTATATTATAGAGCTGCATTTTTCCCATGTACCTGTAGCTTTAATAAATAATATTTTTAAGCCTACTATTTAAACAACTTCTAAAATGACAATTGAACAAGTGTGATCCTTGTCGGATAAGCCCGACTAAAAGATATCCCGTAGTATGTAGCAGTATGTAGCAAAGCAGTATGATTTTATGAATTTTATTATGGCCAGTCTCGACGTTCCTTCTATTTTGGTTAAGTGTGCCAATTTGTTAGGCAATTATTGATTCGCAATGAATTCGTATACCTTTATTATTTTCATTTATTTTATAGCGGTTGGTTTTCTTATCAGGTAAACATGATTAGAAATGCTTGCAAAGCTCGCAAATTTAAACAATTTAAAAGCCAATTTAGATAGTAAAAAGCCTTTGAAGAGCTATCGTTTAATAGTAATATTTAAAAAAATCTAAAAAAAAACTTTCTCTTTCATTTGTAAAATTTTCTTATGGCCTTAGAATAGAAAAAGTATTTCTGTTAGTTTCTTGACTTATAAACAAATTGACCAAGGTTCTGTGTCCATAGCAGAATTTGTTTTCATTTCTGTACAACAGATTGTCTTGTAACTGTTGTTCATTTGTCTTTACACCGATGCTTCCCATGAAGAAGAGTATTTTGGGGCATCCATCTAGAAGAAGAGTTATGAAACTATTTAATTTCCCTAGAAAATCCATCTGGTAGTAAGATTATTTAACAATTTAATTCCGACAGTGAAGCTTTTAGGTTCAGGCTAACCGTAGAATGATTGAAATAATAGTAGATCTGCAAACGGTTTTGGGTTGTTGGTTTGTGTCCTAGTTATTCTTACTTAATTTAAGCTACATTCTTGATTATTAGAAAACAAAGTGTGTTTTATTAATAAAGCCGAATTTACTATAATTGTTTTATTTATACGAGCTGACGAGTTCAACAAAACATATTAATATTTTACCAAAATTTCTAAACATCTGTTTGGTTCATCTATCACTCCGTGAAATATATATTGAACTGTGCTCTAATATCCTCAGAAAATGTCGATTTTTGAGCAAATTTCGCTGAAAATGGTAGAAAAATTCAATTAATGTGTCACATTGATTTGACATGCGCACAATAAATCTGAGGGTTGAATTTGTGCGGATTACGCAAATCTCAGAAATTGTTCATAGACCTGTTAATTTTCTACGCTGTTTTGAAATGGGTAATATTAATTAAGAAACGCGTAGCAAGAATATTATCTCATATGGAAAGGATTATATGAAAAGATATTGGAATTTAAACCAAATTTGTTTAGCTAGAGCACAGTAGGTGGTCAAGTGTTTCGGATTTAAGGAACTTCCTCTAAATATAACAAGACTTTGACACAAGTCGCTAATCACAGACACGTGAGCACACTTCATAAAGTCAAAGTCAGCCCTCAACCCTCATGGCAGGGGTAGGGAGAGGGGTGGCAGTTGACCATGCTAATGCGGCATGAAGTGTCACGAATTCATCAAAACATATTGCCAGCTACCGATGCTACCGAAGCTACCAAAACAAGATCAAATTAGGGACGTAAAGTATATGATACAGTTGCAGTCAAACAACCCTCAGGTGGTTTCAGTTAGGTCTAACAGATTGTTTACCCCTCTTTATTTATGCGCTCAAAATTAATTTGCTCAGTGGCAATACAGGAAAACACAAAAAAAGGGGGCGCTAATCTGTTGGAAATGGGCGTTGAACGCAAAAATTCCATGGTATTTAGGCAGCATAACATAGATATCTCAAAGATGGCATTATGTTAGACTACAAAATACCCTGTATTCATAGGTATATAAAGCAAGCAACTGTGAACAGTTGGTTCTTAAAAAACTGAAAGTACAAAAAACTACAATTTAATATGTAATTAAATAATATGAATATATGAAAACAATAAAAAAATTAAAAAAAAAATTAATTCAAAAGCCTATTTAACTTATAAGTAAAAAATATTATAATAACAATATTCTTGACCTGTCTGCTTGCTAAGTTATCACAGGGTATTATGACTCAACACAGTCTCGCCATTGACTCTTACACTTGTTTTTGCCACACGAGGGTTGTTACAACAGTTGTCATTGTATTACAGCCCTCTCGAATCAATTTATTAATAACAATTTTACGCTTTGTTTATGCTGTCCAGTCCTCTGTTGTTGTATAATCGTTGTGGGGTCTCTCTGTCTTCCATCTAATGTGACTTCAATGTGGCATCAACATGTGCCACACACAGCAGCTGTAAGGGTTCGCACGCAAATCAGGCATCAAAATAATGTCGTAGGCTATAGCTGGAAGTGTGACTCTTAGGGGGATTATCAGGTGGTTGTTGCTCATTTTTTACGAAATCTGTCTAAGTTGTCCAAGTAATCAATATCATTTGCTATTCAACCTCAAAGTAACCACGGTTTTCCAGCCAGGGCAACAGCTTCTGAATTTCTTTCGAATATATTTCTGACTTAAGCAACTCCTCAATATCTCCACACTCGAAATCAGCAAGCACAATGGGCAGAGTTTCTGTGACAGTCTCAAATGCTATTGAAAATGACTTTAATATTATTTTCAATTTAATTATTTCATAGCTTACCCCAGTGTCCGTAGTTAAGTAAATCCAGTTGTATGTCTGTTAAGGTAGGTAACTTTCCCTTAAACTTTAACGATCTCAAGGCTTCCGCTAGCTCATCTACATAATATCTTAAAAATCCGTCAAATCTTTCAGTTTTTGCAGCTGGTGCCGTTAGCAGCAGTTGCAGTACATCGTGCACAGCAGGTCCAATGCTGGCACCACCGAAATCATTAAAAACCACATCCTTAAGCTGCCCAAATGCGTCGAATTGGCCAAGTAAATCGCTCGACCAACAAGCGCCATTCAAAATGACACTAAAGGACTTCTTCGGATCAGGTGCCTCGATGCGGCTTGCTAAAGCTCTTTGATAGGATTTCTGGGAACGAATTTATTTATTGGTATCTAATCGATTCATTCCAACAATTGCCTAAACTTACCACCTTTTCTTCATAATGTCTCAGGTCGTTAGCCCGCAGACTCTCATGGAATTTTCGTTGTAGCCAGCTCCTAAGTTGTTCTGAATCTTCAGCTGGTTCTTTACTTGGATCAAGTTCATTTAATTGATCTGGTTTTGATTGCAAGTAACACGCTGAAGCGGCATGATATGAGGCCAGCTTTGATAGGGCCACCTCCATTGCTGATTGGTCTAGACCCTTTGGTAGGGTGACTATGCGATAGCCCTTGGCTTGAAGATCCTCTAAAAACAGACAGCTCTTACTCACGTAGCTGTTAGGCGTAAAGGTTATCCTTTTTTGAACATCCTTATAGAGGTTTTCAAGAGCAGGCAGCACCACCTTGTGCATGTGAAGCTCAAGCTTGAAGCGACGAAACCTTGGAGTCTCAAGTTTCTCCCATTTAATCAGATAGTTCACTGTGCGAGTTGAGTTGTCTATACGATGGTGTAATAGTTATTTTTATTGATTGTGGAGCAGTTAGCTCTGAGTACGCTCACCTGCCAACCTAATTTGGATTTCCAATCGCTGTGCATTTGGCAGCGATCTACAGCGAATGTGTTCTATTTGATTAAATGTTTTAAATTCCTTTTTTATAATTTGCTGCAATTCTTTCTCATCTATCCAGTCGGGTGGATCGATGGAAACACCCGAGACTTGAGTCAGAAGTGCTGGTCTGAACATTCTCGTTTGACTTTCAATTGAATACTGATAGATCTTTCTATCCGCTTGTCGCGTAATTAACAATTCAATCGTCGGAAATTATTGCTAATCTCTGATAAGGTTGAAAATACAACATTTAGTAGTAGTAGGTTGCTCAAAATAAGCTATTTATCAGTATTCAGATAACAAGTAAAATTGCAAGGCACTGCGCGACAGAAAATATTGAGCAAACTCAACCAACAATTTGACACCCATTAAGAAATTTAAAAAAAAAGGTTAGCTGGTGTGTTTCAAGGTTAAATTATTATATACTAGTATATACCATATATAATATTATCAACATTTCATGCTATGAAACCACTATAAAAGAGGGATAATCACGAACAATATCCACAATTTACACATCTATCACAATTACATAAGTATTTAATTTTAAGTTCATGGCATGACAACAAAGAACACGGTACAATATAGTACGATAGTTTATGTAAAGTTGTGATTGTAAGGCGAGGCAAAGTCTTGCTGATAAGCCGCTGGATGCAGATGATGGGGATGCATCGGAGGAACAGGAGGCACACTTCCTGAAGGATGATGTCCATTCATGCTGCCATACATGTCCGAGCGAGTCTTGTGACTATTGGAGGGCGTTCCGTTCAACAACTCCGCCATGAAGCCTATGTAGGTGATGGCTAGGCGCAGGGTCTCAATGCGTGACAACCGTTTCTCATAGGCAAAGGTAGGCACTTTTGGTCGCAGCTTATCAAAGGCTTCGTTCAGGTTGAACATGCGACGGCGTTCGCGTATATTCGCAGCCCGCCTCTGAGTCATAGAAGCAACGCGGCGTCGTGTTTTCTTCGAACTGGTGGAGGGGGAGCCGTGGGAGCGGCCATTGGTGCTCGGACGCTGATTGACGAGCGGGGTCACCTGAGATCTTTGCCAGTGCGCTGTTTGTAAAGAAATCGCAAGGCATAAATAAATATGTATATTGTATTTATGTTGAGGTTAAGTATTGAAGAATTGAGCAACTTACCCAAATCGGAGCAGGGGAAACCTGTAATGAGGTCCTGATAGGGGATTATGGGCGCCGGCGGTGGTGCCTCTTGGCCCCACAGTGGCTGAAAGGGCACCTCTGGCATATAGATAGATTGGTCACTGGGATGCTGCATGTATATATATTCTGAATCGACTGTAGAGCTTGGGTCTCTACTGTTCTGCTTGGAAGCCAGAATTGGAATAAATTCTTATTGTGCTGATTGCTCTGAAATCAGCTTTCCCTAGTTGGACTTATTGGATTTCTGCCAACCCTTATGATGTGCAGCATCTGCGACGTGTAGTTAAGACGGCCATTTTGAATGGGCAACAGTTTGAGGCGTTCTGATTGGCTGTCACTGAATTGGGGTTGAGAACTGTGCTAGGCAATTGTAATACACTCAAGATATATGGGAAAGATATGTTATCTTATTGAATGGTATAGGTCTTTGAATATTTGTGGATATTTTCATCTAGGAAAGTGTTAATATATTTGTAAAAAAATTTGAGATCGAGATTTACAACAAAAACTCAACGATATATTACAAATTTTTTAGAAATACTATTTTATTATTTGGTCATTTCGCGAGTTTTACTTATTTTGATCCACTGTTTGGAGTATGCATTCGCTTTCAAAATGAATGAGACATAGGTGGCGCTATTTCTTACGTGGCATAATTTCCCTCCGAAGCGCTTTATCTAATGTCCAAACCATTTTTGCTTGCCTAAAGAGCTTTCATCCTTAGTTTTCCTAATAGAATAGAAGTTTAACTGATAAAAAAAAAAAAATTAAAAAACAATAAATACATTAATTTTACACTATTATACGAATGTATTTTAAAAACAATATAATTCTAATTTATTATAATAAGAGCATAACCATATTTTATTATATTTTTTCTTATGTTAAAATTACATTGCAAAAGAAGTTCAGTAAAATGATGTAATAGAAACTTTGTTTCTTGTATATCGAATGCCCCTAATGTTGTGAACATCTAACTGTTGCACGTCTTATTTTTGTTTATAAAAATCTGTAATGAGTCCCGCTCAACATATTTCAAAATTATGTTGCGCTCTCTCCCACATTCTCTCTCTCATGAGAGCGCATACGCGGATAAGTAACCAGTTCTCTTATAAATATAAGATTTTAGACAACAATAGCTAACAACAATGCGACACGTTATTTAAATTTAAATTTCAAATATTTAGAAAATTTTAAATTTGCAAAATCTAAAAAATGTTAGCATAGCTCAACAATAAATAAATAAGTAAAATAGAAATTGAAATATTTCAAATAATTATGCGTTTTAATAAAATTGGAGGTTAACTTAAATTTTAAATATTTTCCCTCTTCAGAATATATTATTAATTTAATTAAACTTTGTTTGACAGGAAGCTACTCTGAAAGACTCTTGAATGCGTCAATAATGGGAAATTAGATAAAACATGCTTTTGATACAAACTATTAAATCAGAACTGGCTTCCCTTTGTTGGCATCGCTTTTGCAGTGAAATACAAAACCCTTGCGAGTGAGTTACTTAAAGCCACTCAACCCACTTCACTTTATATATGTATTAAAAGCAACTAAAGCTTGTTTCGAATAGGTTTATAACATACATACTCGTGTATATATATTTTTTTATGTAGCTAACGCACTTGACACCTTTTTTTTTCTCCAAAGAAAAGCAAGCAGAGTTCTCAATAATTCTCTGAAATTCTCAAGACATATAAAGTGGAAAAAAAGAATAAATTCCAAAGACGATTTGTTTGTGTCTGCCGCAGAGCACTGTGTGCGATTTATGCTCTTTATAAAGCAAGCAGACTTGCGTAGATATATGTATATGGAAAATGTAAAAATATGTAGAGTTGGGAGTTATGTGTGCGTTTCGTTGCAGCGTCATTTGCCACTTCCTAATTTTCCACACAAATGCATTTTATTTATGACGTCATTTGGGGATTTGTTTGCATAAAGGTTATATCGGACGGACTTGGCATGTCTCATGTATTAGTTTCTATAGTAAATCTATATTATAAAGAGGTTTGTTGCATTTAAAAAATGGAAAGTTAACCCTAACAATTTACTGGCGTACGCAATAAAATGATATATGAATAGGGATGAAATGATGCCATAAAATTTGATATGGAAATTAAATCGGTTCTAATCTTGTGTCTCTGCAACAAAGAAATCTATCCAGTCCAACACGTACATAATAAAAACACATAACATACATGACATAAATAAAAATACTTACTCTTAAATTCAAGACGTCTTTGAATAAAGATTTTTTATATATTCTTTGAATAAAGATTTTTTATATAGAAATAAATTAGTTGTTTTCCTTTCAAATCTAAATTATAAATTTGAATATATATCATAAAATTGTACTCTTCCCAATTGGCTACATGTTTTGTTTTTTTCCAATATGTTTTTTTTCGGATTTGATATTTTCAACATATGATCTACATATGAATATTTATTAATTTAATAAAATTGCAACTAATTTCCTATATTGAACGTCAATTTAAATTCCATTTGTCGAGTATATAAAAAAGTTATAACATTATAATATCTAGATGAAGCTAAATGCAAAATTTTGAGACTAGCTTCAAGGACGTAGTGCATATAATTCAATAACTAGAGTTTGACTTTATCATAATTCTTATTGAAAAATGTAAAGTTTTCGATTATTTCGATTATATGTATTTTATGAGGTCTGTCAATCTTCTTTCTGTTTATTATATACATTTATTATATACAATTATTTAGTGCAACTGACTGCATCTACTATGCTCGAATTTTTTTGAACTGAAACAAGTTTCGAAGCTGTGACATTTTATGACGAAATTGTACTTTCTTTTTCATAAACATGTGTGAGCAGTATATTGGAATTGGTGCATTTCAATGACAGCACATTCACTGCGTATTTTGATGGAATAAATGCGCTGTCAACGCATTTCTGTAGCTCGTAACCCTTTTCTGGCTTTCTCCTCGCCGTCAAGTAGAGAAGCGTGTACTGCATGCTGTCGACAGGGAGATTTAAGTACAGAAACGCAAGGAAAATAAAGTGAAAGTCAAAGTCGATGGAGCTTCAACATGACAGCCAATTGAACCGACCTCTAGAAGACCCTCCCATCTTAACTGCGCACACACAAACACGCAAACACACACAACACGCAGAAAGAGAATTTTGATGTAGCGCCAGTGTACTTGAGTGCGAAGTTAGGTGAATGGAAAATATCTTTGTATTGGTAAACAGGATAGCATAAGGTGAGTCTAAAGTACGCAACAATGGGCAACAATTTAGAAGCTTTCCCCCTGATTTATTTGTGTGAAACGTGCGAGCGTCTGGATTTTCCCTATGCTGCCTCAAAACTCGATTCATTTTGAAGCACAAAGCGATAGGAACGACCAGGCCAAAAGCAATATTTGCTTATTTGGTAGTCTGACTTAAAGTGTTCCGTTTACTGTAGATTAAAGTAGTTAACTTCATTTCATTCTAGCTAATTATTTTCATTTTTAAATGCTTTTAACTTTTGTGCCGTAGATAATTAATTCATAAATCAATTTATCAAACTCTTATCAGGTTGATAAACGCCATTTAGTAAATGGTAATTGAATCTAAACAATGTCTACCATAATTTAAATTTATTATGGAAAAGAATCACAAAGTGAAAGCTATCATAAACTGTAGGCAAAGTAATTTCTAAAACAAAGTGCCAACTGCCAGCTTTGTTGCGCATTGTTTTAAGTTTAGTGCTAAGTCAAAGTTAGTTGCGAATAATAAAAGGCATTTGGCACTGAGCCTAAGCGAGCAACCTATGCCAAACTCATTTGGCAAACAAGTCTGAGATATGGAGAGCATGTTCAGCGCACTGGAAATTCTCGATGACATGTTGGCACTAATTTCAACGTCAACTGTTAAGAAATAGAATAGTGAGAGAGAGAGAGAGAGAGAGAGAGAGAGAGAGAGAGCGAGAGCGAGAGCGAGAGAGTGAGAGAGAGAGAGAGAGAGAGAGAGAGAGAGAGCGAGAGCGAGAGAGTGAGAGAGAGAGAGAGAGAGAGAGAGTGAAAAGCTTGAATCAAATGAAACTTTTCTTTAAATTTGTTTTTAAGATAAAAGTTGAAAAAGCAGCTGTCATACTATAAATTAGTTTTCAGGGCAACAAACACATTTGCAGTGGCCTCGTTATCGATAGTGGGATTAATAGCATCTCCGATAAACATAAAAATGCAGAAAAAGCTAAAAAAATGGATGAGAAATGCTGTTTTATATACTCTGTTCATAGCAAGATTTAGTTTTATTTCAATGCAAAAATGTACATGCTTTGTTACCTAGACTAAAATTAGATACAGTATGTAATAATTTATCTGATGAGAAATTTCCTAATACACTTAATATATAATAGCTACTCTGTAGAATCATTTAATAAGGTAATGCAGAGTATATATGTGTCATATTTTTATGTGTATATTAAACATTTTCAAAAATCATAAGATGTGTTTCAAAGCCTGTGCTATTAAATGGTAAATAATATATATTTTATTTTTTGTACATAGTCTTAAAAATTAGTTCGAAACGAATCTGATTTTATGATTTTTTTGTTCTTAAATATGCAGTACGTGATCAGAGAATAACTAAGTTTTTTTCTCACTCCAACAACCAAACGCAGCTTAAAAGTGGTCTTTCAAACACATTTTAGCTCCACTGCAACTGGGAACAGAGTATTGCGCAGTCGTTGACAGTCGATTGGCATGTTCTTATGCGGTTTTTGTTCAAGGCGCACAATACTTGAATGCGACAATTAATTTTAGTGAATTATGACCGCAGAGTGGAAAATGGCGCTAATGCGATGCTCTCCATTGGCAGAAAACACGAACAGCTGTCAGCAGGCCCCAGCCCACATACACACACACACATATGTACATACTTATGTGTGTGTAACTTTGCGCCATGTCCGAAATGTGGTTAGAAAGTTGTTGGCTAACAGCCTTTCGGTCAGCCTTTTTGGCTTAATGCAGCGTAATGCGAACCACAGTTCACAAATGCACAACTCCCCGGTGTGTCATTTGGCATCTCTCTGCAAATGCTGTGTGTGTATACGTGTGGCGCCGGCGGCGTATACGTGATATTTGCATGCTTTAAAGCCTGGCTCAGATGTGAGGCCAATTGTGAGTGCCAACTGTCGCCACATTCGCTATGACATTGCCCATTATTTATGGGCAAACAATTGAGGCAGCCCTGGGTTCAAACTATTGTTCGATGCACGTGCAGCAAAAAATAAAAGAAAAATCAAACACACACACACACTCACAAAATGGCGGATGACAACAAAACTGAACAAAATGGCGGCAAAACAACGCGGAAGTCGCGAGCTCAGTCGAGCTAAAAATGCTCGTAAAGTACAATGAACCGCAAGAGTTGCATTCAATGCGAGTGTGTGCGTGTGCGTGTGTGTGTGTTTGCATGTGTGTGTGTGTGCATAGCTGAGTGGATTTCTGTGAAAGAAATGCTAGAGTATTGTGCTGGCATAAAGCAAGGCGCGCTGTTATTGTTTTGCAGCATTTGGCATCATTTATTTTGTGGCCCAAACAAAGCGTTAAGTGGGTTGATGCATGTCCCAAAAGAAGAGGCAGCTAGGCACACATTCTAGCAGTTGTCTACCACTGGCTTCTCTGCGTGGCACAGCTGTTGTCAGTGCAGAAGAAAAATAAAGTTAGGGCTAATGGGTCAAGAGTTTCCACATAGAGCACTCAATATGAGACGGCAAACTCAAAGGCTGGTGAGTTCACGAATTTCGAGTGAAATCACACAAGTTTTACTTGAATTTGTAGTTTTAAAAAAAAAAAAGTAGCTCGCCAAATCTGTGAAGCTAGTCAGTTTTACTACAAATATATAAATACATGTATACATATATATATATGTAATTTTAATTTAATAAATATATGTGGAGCACTCACAATGATAGGCTTAGCAGTGTAAAACTTTAATTATTTTCATACGTGATATTTGAAGAGAATTTTCCGGTGCCAAATGATTGGAAATTTTACTGTATTTTTATTTTTTGCAGTGAATGATTCATTTTAAGCTGTCAGTTAAATAGTAAATATTGAATGAATTGCCACAATAGCAGAGCAGAATGAATGTTAATTAAATTGTTATAATATTCCTTTTTTATTATTTTTTAATGTTATTTAATGCATGGGTACGCCGGAGGCATTCGATTCAACAGTTTTAATATATATCTTATAAAATTCAAATATCTAACAAAAAAATAGTTGAACAAACTGTTTTTTATCAGTCGCTGCTCAAATACTCTGGAAATATTGTAATTTAATACCAACAAAAAAAAAAGTGAACTTTGGTGTTATATTTTACATTGTACTTGACCAAACGGTCAACTACTCGTAAATCTAATCAACTGAATAAAAGAAATCATAAATAGGAAAACAGAAAAAAATGTTCAGGAAGTTGAGGCAAGTCAAACGGCAAACAGGCTGCGAACGATAAGCAAATTACGCAATCTACTTAAACTCGACCTTAGCTTTAGCGCGTCTGCATGGAACTTGCTGCTCCGGGTTCGCCTTATGAACCGCATTCAGTTTATGGCACCCGCAGTTCACAGTTCGCAGTTCGCAGTTCTCAGTTCGCAGTTTTGAAAACTTTTTTATTCAATTCACTTAAGTTTTCTGTTTGCATTTTTTGTTGCCGCAACATTTTCTCGAACTTGCAGCGAGATGCTGCATCTCTTTGCTTACCTGGCCTCGATTCTTGTGCTACATTTTGCTGCAAAACTTTGTAAAGTAAAACATGCATACAGGTCCTACTGGCTTCTGGCTTCTGGCTCCTTGCGTCTGGCTTCTGGCTGCTGTCATGGTCCTGTTGCCGTTTTGCCATCGCAGCTAATGGTGTTTATTGCATTTACTCTATCTTCTGCTGGCACTTAAATCGGCATCAGGACGACAGAACGGCATTCAACTGTGACACCTACCCGCAACATCCTCTCTCTCTCTTTCTCTCTCTCTCTCTCTCTCTCTCTCTCTCTCTCGACTGCTCCGAGTAGAAAGTCAACGGACGTTGGAAACACCTGCAGCAACACGCAAATATTCAGCAGCTAGGAGCCAGCAGCCGGAGATGACTCCAGAGTCCATGTCAACAGCTGGCTGCTTGCAAGAAAGTGCTAAGTAAATTCACAACACAAAGTGTGCAAGTTGGTCAGAGGTCCTGCGGTTCCCTATAGCCACCCGCTTATAGCGCTCTCTCCTCCGTCCACAGTTTCCATCAAAATGCACAGTCAGCGCCACGCCCACTCGCCCCACAGCTGGCGACGATTACGGGCGAGATTTGGCTGCAGCAAACTTTGATTAAATCACATGACAAACTCATCGCCACCAGGACTAAAATGTTGAGCCACACAGACTGAAGGATATTCATGCTGGCCTTGTCCGGGGCTGGGATATACTCAAGTGGTTTGCCACTGAGCCAGAATTGACTGGGTGTGGCTGGTTGAGCCACTGGAGGCTGGGGTAAATAAATTCATTAAGCGATTAGATTCGCTCTGCAGGTGATGCACTATCCACGAGCTGTGGGTCCTCTCTTTTTGCATGCCCTTTGTGCGATGCTGAAGCATTCAGCTGGTCGGATTAAATGGGTTTACTGTCAGCTATTATTGCCATTGTTTCTCCCTCCAGCTGTGGGGCAACCGCTTTAAGTCGTTCGAGACAATACAGCTGAGCACAGATTAAAATTTAAATGCGAAAAATATTCTATGGAATTGAGATATAATAAATTTTAGTATATTCATGTATGATAGAGAAAGAGAAGCTGTTGGAATCAAAGTCTTTATTAAGAGCTCGTATTCTGTTTTAATAAATGTGAAAGCTTGAAATATTTTTGAGAACTGTGCATTACTTTACAATTTAAAAATAACTTACTAGATGTGGTTAAGTGTACTATTTTTTATCACGACGACGTGTTGAGTGGATCAAGCAATCGGTCACATCGAAATCATTAACTATATACACAAGAGGAAAATAATGTTTGATATATATTTTTGTAAAAAATATATATTTCTACGTTTTTTATACCCTGAACCCATGGA
Organism: Drosophila hamatofila; assembly: GCA_035045345.1. Classification (NCBI taxonomy): domain Eukaryota; kingdom Metazoa; phylum Arthropoda; class Insecta; order Diptera; family Drosophilidae; genus Drosophila; species Drosophila hamatofila. Next base: position 29,757,885 of record JAWNPA010000020.1, on the reverse strand, counting down.
AAATGGGAAATCAGGGTATAATAGTTTTGTTAAAAGTATGTAACAGGCAGAAGTAGGCGTGACAGACCCTATAAAGTATATATATTCTCGATCAGGGCGACGAGCCGAGTTTATTTAGCCCTGTCCATCTGTCCGTATGTATGAACGCGTCGATCTCAGAAAATATAACAGCTAGAGATTTGAAATTTTTTTCGTAGGCTCGTATATTGCGCGAGCATGTCAAGTATGTTTCCAAAAGTCGATACCTACTCCCGACTTTTTGTTATCGATTAAAACCCTTATCGAAAATCAGTTAAAAAATTATATTTCTCCAAATTTAAAATGTAGATTGATATGTATTTTTAGGAATTTGGTTTTTTTTGTCATTTTCATCCTCTACCCCCAAAACACCCCCTTCCCTCATAATTAACAAAAAGCGAATTTCGAATACTAGAGACTTTTGCTTTGGCACATACACACATTTAAATGTTATTATCACTGTCTTACAGTTTTATGAAGATTGTCCGTCTACAAAAAAAGTGATGGGGCCCACACTGCAGCCCACGTGTTCTTATACGTGCGTGCGTATGTATGTATGTGTGTATGTCTGTGTGCATGATTTGTTTCTTGTATAAGCAGAAAAGAAGCGACGAATAATTGAAAATCAGTTGCTCGAAGGGTTTAGGGGATCTCGTAGTCGAGCAGTCTCGACTAGAGCTTCCTTACTTATTTTTGTTGTATTCTTACATCAAACTGTGATTCCACCTTTCTTGAACACGTATATATAGTATATAGTATATGCAAATTCTGAATTTATTTCCAAATTACATTCAAGCACCTGCGATTTTCCACATATGTTTTCGGGAAATAACTCATTGAAAACATGTATATGTAAAGTTATTTGAATCAACATTCATATGTAAAATGTAATTATAATATGTAATTATAAGTAGTATGAACTGCGCTTGATTAGTTTCTGTTGGAGCAGCATTTGAAGTGAAGGTGTAGGAGCAGGAATGACGCGCTCCCTGGACTTGTTCTCCCTGTACTAACTCACCCTCTTTTCGCTTACTTACTGCGAACAAAACCCATTGTGATATTGAAACAAAGGCGAGCACAGCTGCATTTTGTATTGGGGGTTACGCGAACGAAGATGCCGGTAGCTGCGAATATATAAACTTTTACATATATGTTGTCGATTCGTTTGATTCGCATTAAATGTTAGTATACCATTAGTTAGAAGCAGCATTAGGTAATGAAAGACGACTGAAATAGAGAAAAAATATCAAAGGGGCGAATGACAATGGCAATGAGAACAGCTTAGGGTAATCTTCTAGTGTTGGAAAATTCATGATGAATGGAACCGAACGTAGCATTAGCAGAGAGGTGCTAGGAACATTTTAGATGAATAATTTAAATACTTATTTATTTGATCCAGACGTATGTATATATATTATTTGTTTTATCTACTTATTATTATGTTGCATGTAGTCATTATAGGTACATAATTTTTAATAAATGCTCGTACTTAAAAATAATGGTTATAATCTAAATCTCTATAAATTAATGTCTTTAAAGACCTAAAATTGAATTTGAAATATATAAAACGCAAGCAATGAACTAAAATGGATGCAGGGATACATACTTATTTTCATCTAATATGTGCTGTTTTTATAATGTTTTAAAATACCTTAAGCTCATTCGACCAAAAGTTTACAGCTCCTTTCAATTGAATTTCGGTTAGGTTCCTTGCGTCATTAGCTAAGTTATGTGTTTATTAGCCATTATTCGTAATCAATCCAGATGGCTGTGTGCATTTAACCAGACTTAAGTTTAATCAGCCCATGTATGCTCTTTGATGACGGCACGCAATTTATCTCAATTAAATTCGGATTACAAGTTATGAATATTGATTTATGGCTAATTCTAAAAGGCCTTTGGCCTCTCTGCCAGCCAGCTAGCTAATTTGATTTGGGACAAAGGTATGTGAGCTGTCGGACCTTATTCAACGGCTTCTCGTGTCGGTCTCTGGAAATTCATTAACAGAACTTTACACAACTCCTTGGCAAAACTCGAAAATGTGGCTTGACTCGTATAAACTCGAGTGCAAGTTAAATTTTGCCTCGCTGCACTTTTGTCTTTGCGCCAATTATAAAGTAGCTTCAAACTTTTGCGACAGTTTTCGCTATCTTGATTTTTTGCAAGTCGTAGAGAGAGAGAGAGAGAAAGAGAGAGAGAGAGAGATGCTGTTGTGCTGTTGTTGATGCTGCGCTTCTATCTTTCCAGTTGAACGTTGAGTAGTTGATTTTTAATTTTCGCTGTCAACGAAAGCTAAGTGTGGAACGCTGTCATAAGGACATTTTTATGATTTAGTTGTGCAATCGCTACGCTTGCTTCCTCTGATAGCACGACAGAGGACACAGGACACTTTAACGGCCAACAATAAAAGCAACAGCCAGCGTTGACCTAATGAGGCAACCAGCCGCAGACAGCAAAAAGAAATTGAGATGCCGCAGCGGCATTTCATTTAATTGTGCAAACTGTGTGGCAGACAGTCCTCTGTCCAATGCGTCCTGTTTGTCCTGGCTCCTAATGAAGCCGCCTGTTGTCGCTGCTAATGTCGATAAGGTCATGCGGGGCGTGGCGTCGTAAAGAGGCGTCATAAAAGCGAAACGCCACTTGCCAAACAGCCCCAGGATGGGGCCAAGCGGTTTCTGCTTATCAGCGCCACGACTTTACATATATATATATAGGAATATGTATATAAATATGTCTCTGCTGTTGGAAATACGCAGCATATTTCATCAGCTCGGCAGCCAAAGTGAGAAACTCTAGAAGTTTGACTTCTACTAGCGCTGCATCGTTGACTTGTGTTTGGTGGCCTCGATTTAATGTTCGTCTAGTTTTGGCTAACCTTCTGCTTCGCTGGCAGAGGCCAGGGCTGGGGTTAATGTGGTTGCTCATTAGTAAAATAATTGCCAACTAATTGGCTCGAGCCGAGAAGGCGAGTCGCCTTGTATCCGAGTGTTGCCCGGCAACTGGATTAGACCTGTGTGTGTACAGTACTTGAATTTGCCACAGCATATGCAGTAGAAGTAAGGCTTAACCAAAAAGGGATAATTGCTTCAGATGACTGTCGAGGAGTATAAATCCAACGAGTCTGTGTGTGTTATATTCATAGTATGTTTTACATAAATTCTTAATAATATAAATGCAACGAGTCTGTATGTTTTATATTTATAGTATGTTTTACATAAATTCTTAATATATCTATACTAGCATTATTATTAATTTAATATCTACATTTGCCATTATTATTAACTTTGATAATATTTTCTTTGTAAATACCTTTTCCTTCATCATTTATATATTCGTATTCTTTTTCTGTGTGGCATTAAAACTTTGCTCTGTAATTAACGGAAATTTTTATCTTTCTAGTTTATTGCTTTGCTCTTCACCTTCACAGCTGCTGCTTCACGCTTAAAAGGTACATTTTGTGCATAATTTTGCGTTTTATTACCGCCCTTGCCCTAATGCTCGTCGCTTTAGCACCGTTTAAGTTGATTAAAGTGAAAATGTGCAAAAATTATGAATCAATTTTTCACTCAGCCAAGGAAAGTGCAAACTCATCAGTTCTGTGCTTAAGTAGCAGCTGGTTTTTAGGTGTGTGCATTGAAGCCTAAGCACAGAGGAGGGTGTGGGCTTTGATTTTGTTTAAGGTATTACAAAATTGCAATAACGAAAAACTTCGATAACGAATCAGTTAAGTTAATAGAAACAAGAATGAAATTTCTAGTCAGGGTGCTAGGAGATTAGGCGATAGATTGATCTGCGTTTTAGATATATGCATTTATATATATATGTATAAAGAAAATAATATAAACTTACAGATATTTTCAACTAAAATGAAAATGTTCGCCGTGAAATTCGTACTCCACCCTTTCCAACAAAATAGCAAAAATTAAAGAAAATATTAGCATGTTTCTTGTCCAGAGCTTTTGAGGCATTCCGAAGTACCTCTACCAATACCGCCACTTCGCCGATTGGCCAATCGTTTTGCTTAATACCACCTGTGTTACTTAATGGTTTTTACTGAAATGTGCAGTCTATGATCTCTATATTCTATTGAATACTTGAAATATTTGTATTTGCAACTGATTGAAGTTCTAAAGAATATTGTAAGGCTTAAAACCAATATCCAAAATATAAAAAAACTAATAAGAAAACCCTTGAACCCTTAGGAAAAAAATTCGGTTCTTCTCTGCTTACACAAGAAATGAAACATGCGCACACACATGCACACATACACACGCACGTATAAGCAGGCATGGGCTGCAGTGTGGGCTTACTGTGGGAACTTATTTGCTTAATAACTTTTTTTGTAGACAAACAATCTTCATAAAACTTTAAGACAGTGATAATAACATTAAATGTGTCTTTGTGCCAAAGCACACGTCTCTAGTAATTGAAATACGCTTTTTGCAAACTTAGTAGAAAGGGGGTGTTTTGGGGAGTTGGGGGCAAAATATAAAAAAAATTGAAATTCTATAAAATACAAATGAATCTACGTTTAAAATGTGAAGACTCTAGCTCTAAAGATGTGGGAGTGATAATATTAAAACTGATTTTCGATAAGGTTTTTTATCGATAAAAAAATACCGGGAGCAGTTATCGATTTTTGAAAATAAACTTGATCTGCGCGTGCTATACACGGACCTACAGTTTCAAATTTCAAGTCTCTAGCTCTTATATCTTCTGAGATCGACGCGTTCAAACATACGGACAGGCAGACAGACGGACAGGGCTAAATCGACTTAAATCGTCGCTCTGATCAAGAATATATATACTTTATGGGGTCTGCCACGCCTCCTTCTGCCTGTTACATACTTTTAACAAAACCATTATACCCTGATTTCCCATTTTCAATGGGTTCAGGGTATAAAAAAACAAAAATGTATAAAATACACTTAAGACTAATACAAATAAAACTGAATTTCGATAACGTTCTATACTATTAAAATGCTAGTAGTTATTAATTTTTTTAAACAAACTCAATCTGCGCGTCCTATAAAATTTCAATAAATATTAGACCATAGAGCTGCAATCCAGATTAGATAGCAATTGAAAAGGATTCTGTATCAAATTTAGAAAAGTATGCTGTGAATATTTGAAAAGTGTTAAAACACTCAGTTGAAATCAAATGTAGAATTTTCTAGTGAATTGAGGTTTTGAAAAAGTTATCTATGAAAAAACCTAGTATCCCATGGAAAATGTTTGATTTTGGTTATACAGCTTTGTGTGCTTGTGGGTTAGATTATTCAGTAGTTTTTATTCTTTCATAGGGAACGGTTCGTGTTTAGTTCGGCAGTAAAAAATCATTTTTTTTTTACAGTTTTTATAAACGATGGACTTTGCGACAGTTAATTCGGTGTATGAAAATCTATTTTCAGCTCAAAATTTTTTTGCACTGCACGAGCAGCAAGAATTAGATAAACAAAATTACATTGACATGGTCAATACTGCGGTCGGTGATCTAGATATGTATCGCTTCGAAGATGGTGGCGGAGATGCGCGCGGCTCGCTGCTACTAGGCGATGACTACTGCAGGACCTTCAATGATGATGCTATCGCTGCCGTGTCAGCGGCGACATCAACGACAACAGCTGAAACAAGTGCAGCAGCAGCAGCAGCAGGAGTAACAGCGGCAGCAGGAGCAGCACAAACATCAGCAACATCTGCAGCAGGCGCTGTCTCTTCATCAACAACAACTGCCGCAACAACTGCATCGGCAACAATAACTGCGACAACAGCAACGACTGCTACAACTGCAACAGCAACAACTGCAACAACAGCAGCTACAACCACTACTACATCAACGAAGACAACATCCTTGTTGCAGCCGAAGGACAAGGACGAGACTACACAACCAATAGATGATTTTGATCTTTTGACAATGTTGGGCTATCGCCCACCAAATGACTGGGCATCACAATTCCGGCGTCCACGCCCAGCGCCAACCATGCAAATTAGCGAAGAGAAGTTCGTGCTCCGCTTGGACACGATCTTCGTGCTGGGCATGCGTTTGAATGTGACCAAAAATGACATAATAGAGTTCTTTGGCAAAATGGGGCGCATCAAAATGGATGAGCTGACCATGAAGCCAAAAATATTTGTATACAAAAACAAGCTAACGGGGCGCTCGAAGGGTGAGGCAACCATAACATACACTAGCCCCTATGCCGCCCAGGCGGCTATACATTATCTGGATGGGGCTAAATTTCTGGGCCAAGTGCTCAGCGTGGTTCCCGCTTACCTATCTACGCAGCCCGGCAAGGGCGTACGTTTCAGCTACGCCCAGGAGACCGGGATCGAGCAACAGCGCCGTCAGCGACAAAAGAAGTGGAAGCCCGCATTCGACAATTGGGTCTGTGAGCTATGCAAGAATAGCAATTTTGTTTGGCGTATGAGCTGCAATCGGTGTCAGGTTAGCAAGAGCACGGCCATTGCCATGGCAAATGCCGGACAGAGCAGCACATGGCGTCCACGTAAACACGATTGGACCTGCGGCTACTGCTTCAATGTTAATTTTTGGTATCGTCAGAAATGCAATCGCTGCAGTGCGCCCAAAGCTGAGCTACATTCCAGTTCGGAATCAGATAAAGACAAGTGGGAGTTGGCATTTAGCCAGACCTCTGTAGTTTAGTTTTTCCATAGCTAGCCTCCTAAATTGTTAGTTTTGTTCATGTTTGCAATAAATAAAGAAACAGTGGCGTCTTCACATGTAAACCAAATCGATCTTGATCCAGAGAACTTTGGTTTCCGGCTGCCAGTTGAAATATGTGCTCCCCTTAATACTAAGATAAAACATCCAAAATTACCATATATTTGTTGTACTCATCAATTAATAGCTAAAAGCACTTTGCATGAAATTAAAGAATTTTGATTTATTGCTTTATATAAATGCGTCTGTGTTTTTGTATTTGTATATGTATATGTTTATGTATTTGAGTCTATGCTTGTATGCGAGCGCTTGAGGCGCACACTATTATTGGAGTTGGGTGTGCGGTATGTGTACAGCTGGCGGGCACTGTCGCAAAAGCAATTTGCTATTAGCAGATGGCGAATGTCAGGACAACAAAGGATTTGAATTCAGTCGCAGCCAGAGAGAGGACAAACCAGAGAGCAGACAAGCGGCGTCAATGCCAACTGGCAACAACATTAACCAGCACTTGGCAATCGTTATTGTTGCTGTAATACCCTAAGTCAAATTGAAATGGGGTATGTTAGGTTTGAACATAGAAATATAGCACCTAGTAGAAATTTATATATGTATATATTTCATGAAAATTAATTCTGTAATAAGAATTTAATATATTTAAAAACATTCTGTTTAGGGTATCTCCTAGTCGTGCCCACCTGAACAGCACTGTCTTATTTGTGATAGTTGTTGCTGTCTTTGGGTTAGGTTTATGTGGCTGTTGCTGTACTCACTCTTATTGTAGTTGAATGCCTTGTGCTGCAGCAGATTTTCATGTTGCGCAGACTGTGTCAGCTCTGTGTGTGTGTGGGAGTGTGTGTATGGGTGTGTGTGAGTGTGATACACCCAAAGCGTTGAAATACATGCAATAAAATGTGTACGTGTCTAAATTTTAATATGCCTGCGTGTCTGTTTAGCATTTGATTCAATTCGTTGGGTATTTCTCCCGGGCACCACTTTCATCTTTAGGTCCTGACCCTGCCCCTGCTCCTGCCTGTGTTTTATTTGACTTGCTACTTATTTATTATATACCTAATGAAACTTTACGTTCTTCTCATTAGGACACAAACACACGCACACATTGACATGAGGTTGAGTGAGGAAATTGCTTTGTTTCTGGTTGATTATACAATCACCTGAGTTTAGGAATTCTTCGTTAAGGCTAAAGACTTGTGGTAATTAAGAGTTGAACATTGCTTTAGTTTTGAATGTGCAATGTTGACGTTACTCAAATTCACTTAAAAACCAACAAAACATTAGACTGTTCTTAAAACGCTTTTACATAATTTCAGTTGTTTATGTTTTTCGTCCCATTTCTGACAGAATCAGCAGAAAGTAAAAAACAAAAATGAAAATGAGGCAGACATAAAAAATGGGAAAAGTGTTTTCAAAATTATGCAAAACATAATAATAAAATTTAATAAAAAAATGCCAAGTTAGCGGGAGGCAGTCCGTAGAAATGGTCTGGCGATTGCCCCGAATTGTGGGCGGGGCAGCGACGCTGCAACATTTTATGCAAATTCCAGTGTCCGCAGTTTCGAGTGGCTCAATTTGCGACAGAGACTGGGACTGGGATTGAGGCTGGAACTGAGAGCTCGCCGCAAATGCTGCCGAGATTATGTGCAAAAGGGCTGTGGGTGTTTTTCATTCTAACCGTCTTTAAATCACCCAATGGGTGTATTTGTTTTCAAAAGCAATTTGTAGATAATATATTAGCAAAGAAATTGACATATTAAATAAAAATAAAAGTATAAATATATGCATATATGACTACGCCAACTGAGTTGTAAATTATTTGAGTAAACAGAATATAAGCTTCAGTTGAGTGACTAATTTTGGAATAAAGATTCTTCAATTAACATTATGTCTGATTGATAGATTATTTTAGACTGCTATGAAAGTGGCAATGAGTATTACACAGTCGGTGACAGCCCACTCTATCTATAATATCTACATTCTATCGCTTACCCACTGTAGCCCTAAAAAACTGTAACATTACGTTTATCAGGTAGTTGTTTATACAGCTGCACTTTTGAACTAATTTTATTACATTTCTTAAGAAAGACTTCACCGCCTCTCTCTCTCTTTCTCTCTCTCTCTCCCTGTCCCGCTTTCTCTTTCACTTATCCTCCATGGGCTTTAAGCTAATTCCCATCCTTGTATTGCTGTTGGCATTTATGCGAATGGCTTTTCAAATAGGCAAATAAGTACTTTGTAAGTAATTTGGACGCCAGCTGGCAGGAAGAAGGGTGGTGGGGTGGTGGGGTAGTTTGGGCGGCGTTTTGTTTAGGGAGCACATCGACAGACAGTCATAAAAATAAGTCAACAGACAGACTCTCGCGAAATGTTGGCAGTCAGATGCTAAACAAAACGCGAGGCAGGAAAAGGCCCACAATCCAAAAAGTTGAAAAACTTTTGTTTTGTTTTATTCGGTTGTGGGGTTATAAAATGAAACGAATGTAGACAAAAAGTTTGCGCCGTTTGAAAAGTCGGCAAATACGCGTACCCGACACGCCCATTGACGTCGCATCCGCCTCCTCTGGTAACTGGCAACCAGGCACAGTGGGATAGCAACGATTTGTTTCTGCCGTCTGAACTAAAAAGAATAATTAAATTGCTTCGTTGTATATTTCTACGAAGCTAAGGATTATTCATAACAAATCGATTAAATATGGTTGGACTAATGAGAACTTTGGTACCACTGTCATCTGACAATTCGAATGCGGCCGGAAACAATAAAAACGCCAGTCGCACAATGTGCGCTGAATAAAAACTGCTTATTACGCCGTATAGTAGACTACGGAAATTTTTTTTGCGTTATCCAGCATTCGGGGCTTCAACAACAATTGAAATAAATGAATTTGGCAAAAGGATTGCGGGACGAGCGCACATAAATTGGCATATTACAATGCCAAGTGGGGAGAATTTAAAAACCTCAATCGGAGCACTCTCGACATCATATTCAGCATACTCTGTTGCTAAATTAAAATCAAATTTGAAAGTCAACGAAATGCTCTACTCCCATCTAAGCCGCAAAGGGCACAGCGCGTTAGCCTAATTAACTTTTACAAAAAAGGTGCGTTTGCAGCTAGGCGGAAATCCACTTAGTGTTAGTGGGATTACACACACACACAGCAGCACTTAAAAGTAAGCCAATTTCATGCGTCGGCGTATCCCTGACAGAATAGTTCCCAAAAAAATAACAAAAATAACTGGCACCTATTTCAAACTCAATTAAACACGGACCCAACCAATTGGAGCAGGAGCCCAGCCTTCATTCTCTGCCTTGTGCCTGTATAAGTGGCTTACGTGGACCCAGCTGTTTCTAACGCATGTGTATGTGTGAGTGTGCGTGCGTGTGTGTGTGTGAATGTGTACACTCTTTGTGTGTGTATGTATGTGTCTCTAGTGCTATATGCTAACCCTTTTCTGCCTTTTCGGATTAGCTTTGTTGTGAGTTTATTTTTGTGCCCTTGTCTCCATTTGTTGATTTATTCTTTTATTTTGATCCCAATAATTTCGAAAACAGAAATACTTTATATCAGGATCTATTACAAATAATCACTAATTTAGCTAACTCTTATACTAGAAGTCAATTTATTATCTAAATTATGTAGTAGGCTAATAGGAATTGGAAGGGGATGGCACTGTAGTTAACAATCGGTATTTAACTATAATCGATACTGAACTAGAATGTTATTAGGAGAAGTGTATTTAATTCAATTCGAAAGGTAAAGCGAAAATATTAGCAATAGAGTCGTAATCAAGATGAACTGAAAAAAAAAAAAAAAATTTATAATTATCAAGATCTTTTATAGTTAGTGAGTATTATAGTCGCTTATCTGACCATTCTTTCGTATCTATAAAAATCATATAACCTTTGCAATATTTTTATCGCAATTAAACTTACATATTTGTGCTCTTTTTAATGTTCTTTAAGCTAATTTTTCAGCAGTCGATTTGAAATATCTCATCGCATCTCATATAGGATCTATCGTCTCTGGCAGCAAATATCGTACACTTGGCAACAGACTGGCGACGAGTCTATTAGAGTTGAGTTTGGTTCAACTAGTGCCAACAAAATAAATTTACATCAGAAATAGAAGTAGATGAACGAGAAGCGAACAAAATTAGTTTACTTGGTCACATATACAGACACAGTACACACACACACATATATACACTCACAGATATACACAGGTTAACACGTATGTACATTTTCTCTTGGTGTGTGGGCGTGCGTGGGTCGCTCGTAAGATTTTACACATTTTGCCTTTGAATTGGGCAACTGACCCGCATATGGCCACGCATAATTAGACCATTTTTGGGGCTCCCAAATATTTGTGCCGGCAAATTGATTTCATTTGGGCCTGTTGTTTTGGGCGTATTTCGGGTTGCTTTCGTACAACATTTAAAAGTGTTGACCCTGTTTATGTTTCTCAAATGCTAATATTGCTAATGATATGTAAAAAGCAATTTGGGGCCTTCAAGAATATCAAGTATATGGCTGTGCTACTGTTTTGTGGTTGTGCGAAAGGGAATCTCAACTAAGCTTCAGTTAAAAATAGAATAAATCAATTAATTCTAGACACATTTGTAAATAGTTTGAGGTCAAGGGCAGATAGAAAGCTCTTGATAGCTATATAAAGTTGTTATCTGAACTTGTATAAGCAATGTCAATTCGAGGTGCATTGTCATTTTTGGCGAGTGATCACTGTAGTTGCCAATATTTATGGGTTCTGCCTTGCAGCTGCTGCAATTCCAGCCACATTACACGTATTCGAATGCCATTGTGCTATATGATTTTTACCTAGACGATTTTCAATTCGTGTCATCAGTCAGAAGACTACTCAACTAATTGCTTATACATAGCTATGCGGGTGTAACACCACCACACCTACACGCCCCTTTGTCTCTCGGGTGAAAATTTCCTTTGGATGTGCTGCGGAATAGTTCTCTGCCGCTGGCTGAAAGTATTCCACGCACCGAATGCTTCGGTATTTTAAAATTCCAGTGTGCAACGTTCGAGTCACGCAGCAGTTACGCTTTGGGGCGTGGCGAAAGCCCATAAGCAGCAAACTTGACAGTTCCTGATGGAGAGAGAGAGAGAGTGAGAGAGAGAGAGAGAGAGTTGTTCGTTCTGCTTCAGCTGCTGTTGATGAAGGAACAGTTGTTGTTTCTTTTGCTACTGCTGTTGTTCTTGTTGCGGTTGCTGCTGTTGGTGCTGCCTCTATTGCTGCTGGTCTTGTTTTTGTTGTTGGTGCGGCTGATTGAGTGCATATTGATGGTGTTGTCGTTGTTGCCATTGTTGTTGCTTCTATTAGTGTTGTTGCTTCTTTCACAGTTCGTGTTGCTCCTGCTGGTGCTGTTGCTGTTGCTGTTGCTGCTGCCGGTGTTGTTGTTATTGCTTATATTGTTGCTGTTGCTGCGGCTGTAGATAAAGTTAAATGTTTGTAATGTTGTTGTTGTTGTTGTTGTTATTGCTCTTATTGTTGCTACTAGTTGTTGTTGTTGTGACTGTTGCTGATGGTGCACAAACTGCTGTTGCTCGGCAGCAACTGCCGAAGTTGATATAGAAAATGTTGTTATTGTTGTTGCTCTTCTTATTACTGTGTATTGTATTGTTATTGCTGCTTCTTAAGGATTAAATGTTGGATGTGTAATTGTCATTATTATTCGGTTGTTGCTTTTGTTGTTGCTGGTGTTGGTGTTTCTTCTTATTGCTGATTCTGAAGTTGTTGCTAATAAAGATTCTGTTGCTGCTGATAAATATGTTGATGCTGCCGTTGCAACTGCTGATGGATATGTCGTTGTTGCTCTTCATGCTGCTGCCAGTGTTGCTGCTGTTATTGATTGAGCTATTGATGTTGCTGCTGCTGCTGCTGCTGTTATTCGTGCTGCTGATGCCGTGCTGAAGCCGCTATTGTAACGGCAACATCTTATTAATTTTCTCAATGTATAGCGCCTTTTATTAAAAAATTCTTGAGATAACAGCAGAATAGAAGGCAAACGAGGCACCAATAATAATATGAATAGTTATTGTTCACATCAGCAACAGCAAAAGCAACAGCACGTCCATCAGAAACAGCAACAGCAATGACAGCAACAGATACTGCAGTAGCAACAACACTGACAACAACTCTAACAACAGGCACAAACAATGTCGTCAATATCAATCAGGAGCAGCAGCAACAGCAATATCATCTCCATAAGCAACGGCAACTGTTGCTATTGTCAACTACTTATGCTGGCACAAAAGAAAACGCATGCTCAAAAAATTACTGGGTCAAAGGCAAGCATATAAGGCGCATCCCTTTTGCTCCATTTCTAATGAGACGCAGCCTTTGTCAACATCTTTGTCTTTTTTGCAGTCTCTGCTGTTTATGGCTGCGACACACATTAGCGAAATTGCGTTAAATAATTTTTTGTGCTGCGGCTATAAATTTAACGATGCATTAAACTAAGCGAGAGGCAACAGCAACAATTGTAACTGAAACGGTGCCACGCCTCGTCGGTCGACGAGTGTCGTTCATTTGCAATCATTTGGCAGTCGTGAGCTTCGGTTATATTCCAAACAGGAAGCAGCCAGACGCTTGCCAGCATCCGGTTGGCTTGCGGGGCCAAAGTCGATGCGAATTTTAACATTTCAACTTGGCACATTTGGCGAATTATTCAAATTCTTGTCACTGCAACACGCAGAAAAAAAGAACAGACAAGAAAGAGAGGCAGGCATATACATATATCTACGTATATATGTGCAAGGAAAGCAGACAAAATGAAATGAAAATAAAAGCCCAGGCAGCTGGCTGTAGGAATCACAAAAAGATTTATGCCAGGCAACTGGCAACTGGCAACTGGCGACTGGCAACTGGCAACAAAGTTAAAAGCGCAAATAAAATGTTTGCTCACATTTTTGTAATTTTGAGAAAATTGCACGTTTATTGCCGCATCGCGTGTTTGTCTCAAGATTCAACTTTAAATTCAAAGCACAGGCCAGAGTTGAGTTCGAGACAGATACCTAGAGAGGGAGAAAGAGAGAGAGATGGAAAACAGTAAAAGTTTCCCTTTGCCCTGCCTAACTGCACGCCACGCATTGAATAATTAATATTGCGCATACGACGTGTTGCCATCACGTAATGTCGCAACACAGTAGAGCGATGTCTCATTTAGAGCACTGACTACTGCTGATGGTGCTGTCGCTTTATTATGATAATCAGCCGAGACAATGTGCAGGTGCGTTAACTAAGAAACTATAGCTAACTCTCAAAATGAAAGGCTTATTAAACTGGAAAGGGTGCCAGCTTTATTGAACTCAGCTCTTAGCCATAGATTTAAGTTTAAGTACCTGGGAATAATTCTTATATAATTACTAGTTCCAGTAGATTAAAATCGAAACAAATCCTTAATATTATAATCTAATAAGAATAACAACAAATATAATGCCCAGTCAAGCAAGCCGATAAATTTGATAAGCAGTCAAATTGAATGCCGTCTAGTTTATAGTAAATGCTTTTTGGATAATCTGAGCTGCATGAAATACATAGCCATAATTCACGCTAAGCTGACAAACCTAGATACGCGTCTACAAGGAGTTGGCAATCCTGTCAAATGCTTGGTTGTAAATTATTTAAAGCCACATAAATCAAAGCACACAAAAGCCATTCAAATCTGTGTGTTTGTCTATGTGCGAGGAGGTGGCAACATAAACATGAACTTCAAAACGCCCACTTCACCACATACGCGCCCATTTACCCACACCAAACACACACGTGTGCCCAACAAGGACAACAACGCCAGGTAGACCAACAATAACAGCTGCGGCAGCGACAGCCAATTTGTCAACGCACCGCGCAAATGGCAAACGCTGCGTTCAGCTTGTAACATTTTGTCATTACATCGATGCAGCACAATTACCCACTGGGGCCTGGCTGAGTCTGCAGGCAGGATCTGCGACTGGGAATTACCATGTCATGCATGCAAATTGGCAAGAACGGAAGAAAACTTAACAACGACTGCCGCGAGCTGCGACTGAAGCAGCGGAAATTAACGTCGCAGCAGGTGAATCAATTGTGGTAGTTTGGCTACGACGGCAGTGGGAGCGAGGAAGAGTCAAAGTGTGAATCGATAAATAATCGATAGCTATCAATATTTTCAAGTATTCAGTATGACATTTTTATCGAACAAAAGCATTCCCTTAAGCTATTCAATATTGGTTGTTTGACGCTTGATACATACAAAATTTAACTTTCAGTATTTCATTAGATATTCCACATTTTTTAAAAAGTGAATTAAAATACTACACAGTCTATAAGTTTAAGAGCAAACATCAAACATATTGAAATAAAATTCTATGCAGCTATAATCATGAAAAGTATAAGAAGATTACGAAAAACATTTTTAATTCAGAATACTCGTCACATCAAAATTTATTGGTTTATCTTACTATTTGGTAAAATAAAATTAATTAAAAGAATTGTATTTTGAAAATAATAAATGATTACATTTATATGGATTACATATACGAGGAAAACACATTATTAACGAACGAAAAACACTCTCAAATTCATGAAGAAAATTCCAAATGATTGAGAACGGCATTTATGGGCCATTAACTGAGTGGAACAAGGAACCGCAACGATTTAATTGCGACAATCGATAAGAGTCAAAGGAAACTGCTGCACTATTCGATGGCATTTATCGACCATTTAAGCTCGACTGCTGAGTGCTTAATTAACAACAATTAAGCTTCTGCATTTTGAGTACGGCAATTGTTTATTGAATGCGGCGTTGAGTAGGGCGTGTTCCTGTTCCTGTTCCGCTGCCACTGCCACTTCCACTGCCAGTGCTGAAGCCGACACTGCGGCAGCTCATTTGTCAACGTCAATTTTTAAAGTCAATTTTAAAGGTTGTGCCACAATATTTAACATTGAATCTTTGCCACTTTGTTGCTGCCAGCAGTAGTTGTTGTTCTTGTTGTTTTTGCAGGAGTAGTACGTGCTGTTTGTGTTGTTGTTGCCCCGCGCCCTTTGCTCCCTCTTACTCCTTATCTCCGGACACTAGTCGTTTTGGCTGTGGTTCAAGAAACTCACAAGTGACACTTGCACGAAAGATAAATGCGAACGTAACTTTTGCCATCAAATGTTGCCAATCTATGCGCACTCCTTCAGAGTCCTACGTCCTGCCTCCTGTGCTCAGCATCCTGCGATTTGTCTCCCTCTTCATTCCTGCGCTGCTAAGCCAAGCCACAGCTTCTTGCACAGCAAGAGCCTCCATCTGGCTGCATTTGGACTTTGGTCCTTTTTACCTTTTGCGTTCCTGCAGCACTTAGGTCGGACTAGGCTATGCTAGGTTAGGCCAGCACAGAAGAGAACAGGACAGGACAGGACCGACCCGTCGTCCTCTGTCCGCCTCCCTGTTGCGCGTCAAGTATTCGACAAAAGTAGGAAGTCACATTTACTAACTGATTTATGTGCGCTTCCGTTTTGCCAGGGTTTTATCTTTTAAGTTTTCGGCACACAATCATTTCCACTCAAAATATTTTCCAAAATATCGTCCAACTCCAAAAAAACAACCTGAACTTCACATAGTGGCTGCAGTGCGGTTATTCCTCCAGCCATGGCCAGCAATGCTCGACAAGGACTCGTTAATCAATGACAGCACGTTTATCTTTAACGTCTGCCCATAAATTTCACACTACAAAATTGCAAATCTTTGACAGACAACAAACACACACAGACAGACACACACTCACCGCCGCACTCTCCTCACTGACAGACCAACAAAAAAATTTGTTAGTGTAAAAGGATTTTCAGCGTAGTCAGCTATTTTGGCAGAGTTGGCATATTTAAAACGTGAGGTTACACTGGCGCAGACTTGTTAGTTAGGGTACTAAGCTAAACAGTTTATTGTTAGTACTCGATATAAATTTAATTTTATATTTAAATTTAAAGTGAAGATTTATATTTTATATTACTTATTTATAGACTTGCTCATGAAGTAAAGGTTTGTGGTGAAGGATTTGTGGTTTTGTGTTATATGAACACAAACAGTCAATTTCGTCGCTATTGGAATTGCAATTTCTTAGGAGTTACCTTTCAGTACGTTCGTCTTATACATTAGGGAGATTTTTTGATTTGTCTAGTAGAGACATAACAAATTTGAAATTCTATATCTGATATAACAGAAGCACTATTATTTAAAGTGAGAGACTTGTAATCTGGAATATATACTCGTGTTTTTGTATCTTCCAATTTTTAGAAACTTCATCTCCAAAATATGACAGTGAAGCTACAGCAGACTCCCTCATGAGACTTATCCAAAATTTTTCAGCTCTTGTTGGATCCTGAACGAGTATAGCGCCCGACATTTTATAATAATATGTATTACTTTTTATGCAAAAAATTAGAACACCGATATTTTCACTCAAAATCGGTGATTTCTTTTTTTTTTTTTTCAATCAAAATAAGTATATTTGTTGTTGAAATACTTCTATGTAATGTTAATTTATATCTAACAACTCGTATTTTCTGTAAACCATCAATTTTGACTTGCTGAGAGAGAATTGAATCTTCGTCAGTTAATTGTCAGCATTGTTCTCGACTAATTTGATTAAAAACTAACTGGAATCTCGGTGTGCAGCACTCGAGAGCCGGTGTTCACATGGGTCACAAAGGCAGACAGAAATTCATTTGCATTTGGCTAAATAATTAAGCAAACAAGTTTACCCCTTAGCTTGCTTTGAGTGCCCTCAGGATAGGACTAAATTGAAGACATGCGGCTGCAGCTGGCAAGTCGAACCGGAGAACCGGAAGAGCTCCCAAGTTGTGTACAACTTTTGCTCTAGCTGCTGCTATTGCTGGAATTCAATTATCATATGATTTTCTTTTTGTTTTGATGTTGCAGAAAGTTTTAAAAATATTGAAAGGCTGTTTGCTTTTGGGATAAACACAATATGTTTGAGTCCACAACAAGAGAAGCTGTGCTCCATGTGTACGAGGCAATATTTTGATTTAATTTACTGTGTGCTAAGGTCGCCCGGGGCCACAGAGCGTATGCGGAACGCCTTCCAAAAGGAATTTACTCAATTGGTTTGCCGCTTGCGTTGTCAGCCAGCTAATTAATATTAAATCCATTTGGTCGAACGGCATTGAAATGCCAAAAGCAAGCGGTTTGAGTTAGTCCAGCCACGCCTCCGGCTTTAGCAGCGCTCATTGTCCCTCCCAAATAATGAAGAGAAGAGAGTAAGGGCTGAGCGGGTCTTGATTTGTTTCTGTTTCATGTCGCGTTTTATTCAATGTGTGTGTAATTATTTTACGGCTGTGTGCGCTCTGGACATGGACATGCACATGGACAAGCCGATTGCGTGCCAAAGTATTTAAGCCCATTACGATGAGGACATGTCAGTGGGTGGTGGCTGATACGTATGTACGTGTCCTGAATGCGGACCTAATGAGGATGGCATTGAAATAAATTTGTATTAAATGCATGTAGTCGGCACATAATTCATATAAATTGTATCTACTATTTAAATTTAAGTGTAATATACAGCTCTGACATTCCCACCCACACTCACACAGACACACACACATACACGTACATCAACATTCAATCGCACGCATATTACGCATACGTCGTGTGTGCTTGAAGTTGCTTGCATACGTAATTACAATTGATGCTGCTTGCTATGCGAATCACAGGCCATACGAAAACTAATTAAAATGTTTATCAACTATGCAATTATCACACCTTTGCCCACGTGATACCGAAACAACATTTATTGCATTAGATAGATGTCAGTTGTCAGTCAAAAGTCAATTAGTATAAATGTGTGATAACTGTGCTAATTAATATTGAAATTGCACGAAATTGCAATTTTTATTTAGAACAGTTTTCATTGTTTTCTAATTAAATTCATTATAAATTTCACTTACAATAATACAGATATTAAATCTAGAGGCGATTTTTTGCATTTCCTGCCATACACAGCCGCGCAGTTGCCTCCACGCCGGCCCAAACGCTCTGCGGTCAGATAGCTATGATCCTTGCGCCCACTCAGCTGATCCTTTGAGCTTGAGGGTGTTAGAATGATATGTAATACCTCACCCAGTAAGCCACTCTCATAGCTTAAAGGCGACAACGCGTGGTCGCAGATCAATCGCAGCAGACAACTGTGCCCAGGCACATTCATCTTCTCTAGAATCATCTCAACGCCATTATATAATATCCAGCGGTATAATGAACTCAATTTGAAATCATTCCTATTGTTTCTTCTGTCCGTAATCGGCTGTGGTCTCAGATAGATGCTTGTCACCTCTGAGGCATTGTTGGGCAGGAAGTACTGCATCCTCAATGCGTAGCCAGACACGACGGTCTCGAAGGGCAGGTCCCCAACGGGAATGCCAATGGCACAGATAAATGTAACGGGAGTGGGCGCAATCTTTGGGTAGATCATTGTACCACTGCCCAGAGCAACTAAGGATATGAAGACGATTGTTTGCTGCATGGTAAAGTCCATTGAAGGTCTCGCTAAGAACTGAACGTTTAGAGACATCAGTTTAATGCTTTTCATTTCAGATTCTCATTTACCAATAAATGCATTTACACCTACCTATATTAGATACTAACAAGAGCTATATTCTAAAGTGTGAAAATTTTCATAGCTGATATTGAAAAACATGTGTTGTGATAAAAAAGAAATGAAATAAATAGCTACGTTAAGAGATGTTAAAAATCACTGTTTGTTTATGGTAATGAGCCCACATGAAAAGCTCTAAACTAATATTAACATAACATCAACCTAGCACAGCTGTTAAAAGATTTAAGTTTGAGTTGTGTGCATAAGATAATAAGATACAATATCAATTACAGTTCATGACTTTCATTTACTTATGTAATTATTATTTTTGATCATCAACTTTTATCATATACATTGCGGCTATTTAGAGAGTAAGAACGTTGCAGTCGGGCGCATCCGTCTGCGTAATACTCCTTTCCCATTTCGTGTTATGAATGTCGATTGGAAACAACCAAAAGTATAGGTGCAATGCAATTGTGTCGCCGCTTCATATATTAAATACTAGTGTCATCTTAGCGCCTCCTATTAGCTTATGTAATTGTATGTAAGTGTCTTTTACTTGTACTCTAAGAAATAACTCAGAGAGCAACCGATTGCGTCGGCTTTTTGATGAGCTCGTTCGCGATCGACTCATAGCCGTTTTTTGTGTTTTATTTCTAGTTGTTCTCCTACCGTTTGGTTGACATATATGAAGCAAAAAGTCTTTTGTGTATGTATTTCTGTGTATGCGAGGGTATGTTCGCTAAGCCTATCAATGACTACGTGAGTTGAGAAGAACGCATGCATTGACTGAGCTATGTGCGAGCGTCAATCGTATCGCACCCTAAGCGATGTTTGTTAAACGAGCGTCACACTAATAGTTCAACTTAAGGCGCTCAATAGAAAACCAAAACGAAAAGTAATTATGATTTTTTCGGTTGATTTGCCATCTATGATTTTCGTCGATCTTAATAGGATCGTTACTTTAATTGACGTGCTATATTTAAGCGTTCTAACTTTAAAGCTATAGAAGATAACGTATTATAAGATTTGCCACGCCTTAAATGCGCGTGGACTATCCGTCATATCTCTTTGATCATGGGCTATTATCGCGAGTAAACATATGTACATCCCAAATTGCAACTCATACAACAGCATACAAAATTTGTACACTTTATCTGACGAGGGTATATACGAGTATAATACAAAATTTTAAGCTAATACTGTAGAAACTGCTTGCATTCAGGGTTCAGGACAGACGGCCAGACGGACGGATAGCAAAACGGACATTCCCTTTAGAAATAGAGTATTAAATTCTTTTATTATTTTTATACCCTGAACCCATTGAAAATGGGAAATCAGGGTATAATGGTTTTGTTAAAAGTATGTAACAGGCAGAAGGAGGCGTGGCATACCCCATATAGTATATATATTCTTGATCAGGGCGACAAGCTGAGTCGATTTAGCCCTGTCCGTCTGTCTGTCCGTCTGTCCGTATGTTTGAACGCGTCGATTTCAGAAGATATAAGAGCTAGAGACTTGAAATTTGAAGCTGTAGGTCCGTATATTGCACGCGCAGATCAAGTTTATTTCTAAAAATTGATAACTGCTTCTGTTTTTTTGTTATCGATTAAAAACCCTTATCGAAAATCAGTTATAAAATCTTATCTTCTACACCTTTGAAGATAGAGTCTCCAAATTTAAAATGTAGATTTATATGTATTTTTAAGAATTTTGTTTTTTGTCATATTTTACCCCCCACCCCTAAAAACACCCCTTACCCACACGTTTGCAAATGCCGTATTTCAAATACTATATACTTGCGCGTTGGCACATACACACATTTCAATGTTATAATAACGGTCTGAAAATTTTATCAAGATTGTTCCTCTACAAAAAAAGTTATTAAGCTGTTAAGTTCCCAAAGTAAGCCCACATGGCAGCCCATGCCTGTTTATACGTGCGTGCGTATGTGCGTATGTGTGTATGTGTGTGTGCATGTGTAAGTAGAAATGAAGCGACGAATTATTGAAATATTGGTTCCTGGAAGGGTTCAGGGGATCTCGTAGTCGAGCAGTCTCGACTAGAGCTTTCTTTCTTGTTATATATATATATATATATATATTGATTTTGAGCAATATCTGTCCGTAATCAACAAATTTACATCTTTAAAAGTTTTAGAGCTAAAAGCTTAAACTTTTTCTAATCAAGTTAATTTTGACCTCTTCTATTATTAAGGCCTCTTTGGAGCGTAGGTTATATACGTCTGGACTCCTACAAATTTTCTAAAATTGAAATGTCCACTGGGTGCGTGAAAATCGGGAAAAACTTTATCTTCTATAGTTGTACAGCTACAATTAAGTTACTGACTGTCCTGAGTGCTTTATAAAAAAGGATTTAACTGCTTTTTCCGCCGTGAATGCGTATTACGTAGTCGGCAGCACCTGACACCGTTAATCGTAAACACTTATAAACGCTTTAGTTGAATACAATTTATTATACCCTGAACCCATTGAAAATGGGAAATCAGGGTATAATGGTTTTGTTAAATGTATGTAACAGTCAGAAGGAGGCGTGGCCGACCCCATAAAGTATATATATTCTTGATCAGGGCAACGAGCTGAGTCGATTTAGCCATGTCCGTCTGTCCGTCCGTCCGTCCGTCCGTCTGTCCGTCCGTCCGTCTGTCCGTCCGTCCGTCCGTCCGTCTGTCCGTATGTTTGAACGCGTCGATCTTAGAAGATATAAGAGCTAGAGACTTGAAATTTTTTTTGTTAGGTCCGTGCATTGCACGCGCAGATCGAGTTTATCTCCAAAAAACGATAACTACTCCCGTTTTTTTTTTATCGATTAAAAACCCTATCGAAAATCCGTTTTAAAATTATATCTCCTACATCTTTAAAGCTAGAGTCTCCAAATTTTGCATATAGGTTTAGATGAATTTTACAGAATTTCAATTTTTGTTATATTTTGGATACCGGCTCCAAATGTGACCAAACTCCCCTTTGAAGGTCAGTTGCATGTATAGCTAATTGTGAATGAGTTGGCATTTTTATAAAATGTAAAATATTCAATAGAATATGTACATAATATGCTAAAAGTTTCATTAAATTCCGTTTAGTCAACACAAATTAATAAACAAAACGTTTGGCCAACTAACAAACGCACGTGGCAGCAGCAAAAAGAGTTTTCCTATACGTGTGCACACATACACTCAAACCTCTTCTAGCATATTCTAAGAATCAAATTGCGATTTATTGTGTTAAAATTCTCAGCTGTTAGTTTAGTTTAGTTTTACTAGATGGCGCTCTAGCGGTCAACTTATTGCAGTTTTGTCGTTTCGATTTTAAGTGGCGAGGTGGCGTTGTTATTAAAGGCGAGGCGCGCCTTTCGACTTCGGAGGCAAAGTCGGTAGAATTTAATTTTTCAATCTTTTTAGCATGAGAGCATAGGTGACTTTTTGAGGTGATCGAGGTGAACGTTCATCGAGAATTTCTCGGTTTGAGTCTTGGTGTCTTAATAAAATGGAAAGTCAACATTTTGGATAGCGACCATAAATTTGAACAAATTCTTTAAATTGCAGTGAAAATATGTGAATGATTTTTTATTTTTAATAAATTGAAAATAAATAAATTATTCAATTCTTTTACCCACGCTATTTACATTTTCTTTTCTATTTACATCTTAAGCAACTTTATAGCATATGCTAAGTTTAACAGAATCAAATGATAATGTTCATAATATAGAATGTTTCTAATTGCAAATAACTAAAGCGCGTTGCGCCATCTATTAATTTGTTTTGGCAATACATATGTATGCACACATGTATATGCTAACATAGTCCTACATTTCTACATATACATAAATGTTTGTATGTATAATTGCAAGTATTTTCGAGCGTTACACACATACACCTTTACATATACATGTTCCAATTTATCCATATGTATGTACATGCTGCAAAGTATCATCACTATTAAAATGAACTTTTAAACACTGATCTGCAGCATTGAACAGGCGGGCTTTTTAAAAAAATTAAAAATATTTTTATTTTCAAGCTTTGGTGATATATAAGCTTATAATTATTATATACGATGATAATCTAAACATACAATTAGTTATAAGTCTAATTGTCTGATTTAATTTATTTTATTTCTGTGGGTGCAATAACATATAAAACATATGTTTAGCAGATTTTGGGCATTGCCCAGCACTGAAACTTCAATTGTGTGCGGTAAAACGATTAGTCTGTAGCCTGCGATTGTCATCACACTACAGATTTTGGCGAGCTCTCGATTTTCGTTTATTATCGTTTTTCGACTTTTATATTATTTACATTATAAATTATAAAATAGCTTAATATTACATTAATTAACTTTGCTGATCGGTTCAGAGTGAATAAATATTTCGGTTACATTGAAATAATCGCAAGTTGTCCGATTTCGCGGTAAGCGAGAATTTTGTCGGCAATCGAAGTCGTGTCTGTGTGAATGCTGTCTGCTTGGCGCGTACTGTAACGGCCGAAACCAAGTGTATGTGTTTGTGTATATTTATATATATATATATATATATATATATATAATTTGTGTGAGGACGTAACGGACGTGGCGTAGCTGTCGAGCGCTGAGTGTATGTGCAAGTGCATATGTATATATATATATAATACCCGGAACCAAACAAACAAAAAATACATTTAATATGGTTAAATACTTAGACTTCAATATATATATATTTGAAATATATTGAAGTCTAAGTATTTAACCATATTAAATGTATTTTGTGTTTGTTTGGTTCAGGGTATTATCTAGTCGAGCACTCTCGACTAGAGTTTTCTTACTTGTTTTTAATTCAAATTTATCACAATCTTTCTATAGTACTAAATACTCAGATTAATATCGTAATCAGTCCCATGGGAGAGCTCGGACATTTGTGTCCATAAGCAGATTCACAGTTGCCTCCGCGTTTGCCAAAGCGTTCGGCAACCAAATACTCCCGATCGGTGCGCACCGCATAGTGATCCAAAGAGCTCGATGGAGTCAGCACTATGTGCAGCAGCTCACCCAGTAAGCCACTTTCATGGGTCAAGGGCAGCGCTGCATGTTCGCAAATGACACGCAGTAGGCAGCTGCGTCCAGGCAAATTGATATTCTTTAAAACCGTCTCGATGCCTCGATAGATGACCCAGCGAAACATGGAGCCCATGCCGGATGCTTCTTCCGTGTGACCCACTTGCTCTCTGGCTGTTATGGGCTGTGGCTTGAAATAAACTCTGGTGAATTCCTCAGCTGTGGTGGGCAGAAAGTATTCCGTTTTTAGCACGTAGCCCGATGTAACCGACTCAAAGGGCAAATCCTCCACTGGAATACCAACGCCGCCAATGAACTGGACACGTGTTGGGGAGGTAGCTGGAAATAGCAGAGATCTGCTGAAGCGCTGTAGATGATCAACGGGACGGCTACTTAAGCTGCTGCTGGCCAGTGCCACGGCTGCCAAATGGAAAACGGCAATTGCTCTCAGCATGACATCAAAGCCTCTGTACGGCTGAAGATCTAAAGTACTACTGAACCAGCAGCAGAATCCAAGAATTCTCACACCAAGCACTCGCATTCTTTGTAAGCGAGAGAGGCGAAGTGAGAGGCACTTAAATCAGATCAATTAGCAACTACTTGACAAATTGTAAGTCGTTAAACTGGCTGGCCGCTGATCTACTTATAACCAATTTCACTAAAGACCATAAAACTGTTACAAAGGGCTTTTGGGCTATTATAAAAGAGTTAACATTGCATGTGCTAAATGATCTCCATAAGAACGAAACGGTTAACAGGTTATTTAAAGTGCGACTTTTTTGACCACGACAAAAGTCTTTGAATTCTTGGATATATAAAATATATACATATATATATATATGAGAAATTTGTTTTATATTATAGCAAATTATTGATGCAATTATAGAAAATGAGTCTCTTTGTTATTTGAAGTGTGAGTCTATTGACCAAGCTGAAAGCATTTTAATTTTTGAGTATATTTCAAAGATACATATATATTAAAATTTAGCCATCAAAATTAATTGGAATGAAATCTCTTTCAAGCAATGTAAGTAATATTATTTTAAATTTATAATAGCCGGTAATTATATAACTATAGAAATGAAATAACGTAAATTTATAATTGCATGTAATTAAATAATTATAGAAATAAAGCTCCCGTATTTAGGTCATACATTTGTTATCAATCAATCAATAAATCAGCTTTTCGTTCAAGGCAGACAATGCTATTAAACTAAGAGCTATTCAAGCATTAAGTTCTCAACTTAGAAGTTTGTCTGCTCCACTTCAGCAAACAAAATCTATTTCAGTGCAAAAAGTTTTGAGACTGAATGTCTCAAGAGGCTCGCCTGTAATCCGTTTTTTATTTTCGCTGTGAGTTTGCAGACATTTTCGCTTCATTGGCATAGATTTGCAGTTTCATATGCTTAGCTGTTGCCAGCTGTAAATAGTTTTTATTTTGCTTTTTTCTTTTTTTTTTTTTGCGACCTTGATTAGAGTTGACAGTAGCTCAACCCACACAATTACGCCCAATCCACTGGCAATCCGCTCTCCATGGTTAAATAAAGCGTACAAATGCATGAACCAAAGGATTTCGAAATGTATACACTCTAGTACATAAAAGAAATTGTATAAAATGTGTGTTCGCATTGGCATTAAAACACTAAGCGCCAAGCTCAGCGTGTGGGATGACTATCCTGCTTGGATTTAAGCTCTCTGATTCCACTCCTTTTCTTTTCTTTTTGAGCATCGCAGTGTAGAAGGAGAATGGAGTAGGAGAGAGAGGGGTGAGGAAGTTATGCCGACAACGACTTGAGTAAGTTAAGTGAATTGCTGTTGCATCCAAGAACTGTAAAGGAAATGCGCCACAAGGCAGGAACTGAAACTGGAATGGGAATGGGAAGGGAATGGGAATGGTAATAGGAATGGGCGCAGCACTCCAAGCTCCTAGCTCTTAGCTCCTAGCTCCGAGCTCCCAGCTATGAGATTAAAGAGCAGCGAGAATGGAATGGAAAGTTCTATAAAGGCAAAAAGGATAGCGCATAAAAATAGATGACGTTCAAGTGAACGACGGTAAATGCATTCCTGCAGAGACAGCTTAGAACCGGACAGACACTACGGACTGCGAATAAAGTCGGCTATTTATTAAATAAACGAAACAGAAGCTGAAATGCTGGACAAGTCCTCGTGAATGTTCGCCAACTTGAGCTGCACACAAATATATATACATGGCAACGTACACGTATCGAGCAGCCATAAGAAGATTATTTAATAAAAGCATTTAAAGGCTTTACTCTAGGAATGTTGTGCTTGGCTTATGTGCTCAATTGATTCAATGTGCCAATAGTACTGAAAAACACAAAATACCAAGCTTAGAATTCTGTCTGCTATGAGTGAGCTACTAAGCAAAGCTGGACTATCAAAAACAAACATCAGACATATTTATTCATTAGTAAACAATCAATTGCCAAGTTAAACCGAAAACCCGATTGTTAAATGAAGAAAAGGAATTCTGAGCCTTTAACAAAACAACAATCAGTGATTATAATTTTGAGCCACATCTTATTCATAACTATACATATATTCTAACTATGATTATATCTACATATAACAAGGCAATATTTATGTAGCAGCAATCAAATAAATATATATCCATATGAAGGCAACGCGCCAATTCCATTGCCAAATAAAAATTCGCATTTTTGTAATCCGACAAACTAGAAAAGAAAAAAATTTGTGAACCAACTTCTGGCCCAAAACCGAGCAACAACATCGAATGAGGCAAAAGTTTTGCTGCAACACTTTGAACTTGGCTTCAAAGTGGCAAGTGGCATGCGGCATGCGGAACATTTTATGTGGCTCGTTAGAAGCCGCAAAGTTCATGCTGCGCATAAAGTTCGCACAGTGGGCCCAGCTCCGGGTATGCAAATTGCAATTTGAGTAGCTTCAATGGAAAATAAGTTAGAGTCACCAAAGTTGGCAAATCAATTAAACTGCGAATGGACAATTGACATTAAGTAATTGATGAACATTGGACAGGCGAATACTAAACATCAGTACTTTACTGGGGATGCTTTACTTATATTGCTTTCATGGAATACCATCACAGCTGTGGTGCAACAGGTATATTAGGTTTTTTCTTTCTCTCGTAGACTTAAGATACAGACGATTACATTATGAGAAGGACGACGCTAATTAACGTACTTTTAAAGGAAACGGAAAAGAATTTTTTCTTGTGATTTACATAAATTTACGAAATCCAGAATACCCTCATTTGCAAATGTGCAACGGGCAAAGGCTATAATGATGAAAACGTTTAAGAAACTGCAGCACACAAACCGTTCAGGCTTACTGTAAGTCTGCTTTGTGTGTGTTTGTGCGTCAGTGTGAGTGTGTGTGAGTGGGTATGCTGCCGCATCTTGACCTCATAGTTGGCTTAAGAATTGCCACATGCTGGCACATGCGAAGCATAAATCCTCCAGCAGCGTCTGGCAAATAAATGTATCTGCCGCATATTTAGTTGGAATGGAAGAGGGACGAGGGGTGTTTGCAGAGCAACTAAATGTAATGAGTGAAATT
The DNA here is from genome assembly GCA_035045345.1 of Drosophila hamatofila. Lineage (NCBI taxonomy): Eukaryota > Metazoa > Arthropoda > Insecta > Diptera > Drosophilidae > Drosophila > Drosophila hamatofila. The sequence continues at coordinate 29,729,972 of JAWNPA010000020.1, read as the reverse complement.
ATTATGCAAACGAAGTCTGTAAATGAGTGCGTGCCACACACACAAACACATACCCATACACATACACACACATCAACAAAACACTTGAAAATGTGTGCCGGGGACAAGCAGCAAAGGAATCTCATGAAGAAGACAATGATGATTAAGCTGATCATGATGAAGCTCATCATCGCAATGCTGATGATGTTGATTAAACAACGGCAGCAGCTGTTGCACTTAATGCAAGTGCCATTTAAAGCACTTGCAACGCTTACAACAAGCACCTTATAACATTTTCGCACTCTCATCTTGCCCCTACCCTCTCCTGCCTTCCTGTCCTCCTGCCTGCCTGACCCCTTGCAGTTGTCTTGGCCCAAACAATGCTTTACACACATATTATTCATGGCATTTTGCACCCTATAATTGGCGAGTTTCACATTTCAAAGAACACGAAATTTCAAAGTTAAATTTCGGTTTCCCTCGAATTTCGATTGAGCATTGACAAAAGGCAATTTAATGGAAAAAATATATATGTGAAATTTCTATTGACAAAATGTTGTCAAGCATCAGCAAACATGGCCCATTAAAATGAAAACTTGTCTACTGATCCAAAAGGAAATTGGGAACAGTTAAGAGTTGTTACAATTGTCCGCTATTGTGCTGCCTAATAAGAGGTTCGATAATAAAAGAAATTCAAATAAACCAGGGCATATTTGAAGTAGTTTCTGTGAATGAGATGGCTAAGAGAGTGTTTACTTAGGCATGTGAAAAGAAGAACCGTGAGTCAAGTAACATTATTAGGCTGAAATTGAAAATTGCATCCTCTATCTGCCACATACCCCTCCTTTAATATATATATCTGTAGGTATTTAATTGTTATGTGAATATGATTCTCTGTTCATTGCATAACTCTCAGACGATTGCTTTTAACCGACAAGTATATTAAGCTTTAGGCATTATACTATATTTGACCTCAAGCACGTGCTAAGACGAAACACAGTTCAGCTCCTGTCCATTAGCGCAGTTTGAGAGCTCATTAATTATGGGGCCTGTTGTCGAGCATCAAAGGCCTAAGCTTGATAAATGCAACATTTTCAAGCAAAACAATGTCCATACGACTTATCTGTCATGCTGCTATATGAATATAGAAATAGAATATATTATATATTATGTTCAAGTCCACAAGTACCCCAAGGCGCTCGAAAAGCAATTAAGCCGAAGAGCGTAGAATGTTTAGGATTATATATGACTGCACTTAGAGAAAAACTCTGCACGGATTACAGATAAAGCTGAAATTGTTTTACGCTCTTAAAATGCTGAATGCACTTCAGTTTTTTGCTAATTTATGCTTTGAATAAGATCATGGCAGTAACCTTTTTGAATTCTTTGGCCTTAATTTAATTTGATTCCTTGCTTAAGATAAATTTCTATTTTGATTATACAATTGTAGAGTGCATCAATGTATGACGATACCATATTTATGCTCAACTTCTTAAAACCTCATATCCTAAGTGTGTATGTTTGCGTATTGTGGGTCTATGTTTATGTGTGGGTGTGAGTGTGTGTGAGTGTATGCATGAGTGTGAGTGTGTGCTATGCAGGATAATCATTTTCTGCGCTCTGCCGTCTGACTGCCTGCCTGCCTGCCTGTGGCGGGCAGTACTCGTATTCCTGAGCATTTAAGCGTCTCTCATTTATCACACATTTCTCATTTGCCTTTCTCTCTCTGTCTATCTCTCGCCCTCTCTCTTTCTCTCTGTCTGTGCATTGCCCACTATATCGTTCGCACAAGTCGAGCCAAAATTAATATGCGAAAATAAATTATCAAGCCAAATGAGCAGCGTGTTTTCTCCAACAAGGTTATGCGCCAAAAAAAAAAAAAGAAAAAACAAAATGGGTTTCGGGGGTGCGGGAGCTGCGCGTAGAAAATGCCTGCAAAAAGGCATTCCATTTGCACGCATGTTTGGCCACATGGAATGCGTTTGGGGCCTTTTCAGCTTCATCAGCCACAGCATTAAACATCATTTGTTATGCGATTTTACGCCGAGCAACGTCAGCAACTAACTGGCCAATAGGCTGGACAAGCGTGCTTCGAGTAAGTGGTAGGGGAAGGAAGAGAGGGAAACGGGCAGGGACGGGGGATGCGGGGTAGGTGACAGGTCAGGCTTCTGTAGCTAAAGCTTTAAATGCCCAACAAATAATGGACACCCAGTCATACAAATTTTACTAAAAAGAAAAGTAAGAAAGCTCTAACCGGGAGTGCCCGACTACTCAAACTGCAAGTTATATAAGTGAATACTAATATTTTTGTTTAAGCTTAAGATAAAATTGAATAAACTTAAAATGATTTTTTAACAATTAAAAATCTCTTTTATGAAATAACAACTATAACTTTTGTCAATCGCTTCTCTCATCTTCGCTGGACTGTTCACTCAATGGTAAATCTCTAACTAAACTAGTATAGACAATTTAAACAATTTTCATATAGGTTCATACACTCTGAAGGACGGATTGGGCTAGACCAACTGTTGATATTAACTATGAATATACATACAGGGTTGTCCAAATTCGACGAACCCATCTGAGGTTACCCTTATTCATCTCTATATACTTTATGGCGTGACATCATTCAAATCCCATTTGTGTAGATTTAAAGCACTTTCAACTTCCTTTTTCGTTTAGTTAACCTTATGTTATATATATTTATAGTATTTCCCACTAAAAACTCCATATTTAACTTATCCAACGAAACTTACTTGTTAACAAATACATCCAGGAAAGAGTGTATGCCCAATGCCCAGTGATGTACCTATTTTGTAGGGTAATTGAAAGTTGGTCAAGTGTGAACGACAGCTCAGAAATTGGATACGGATATGTTTGTGCTACGTCTATCGCCTCCGTCTATCTCGCTTTCAGCTTCCAACGAAAAGTTAACCTCCTACCTCGGGATGTCCTTTGGGGGGACTCTGCTTAACGGCTTGAAAAACGATAAAATTCAACTAGGCTCACAGCTGGGCAACAGCTTAAAGAAATTCTCTGTAAAAGAATTAAGTAGTATTTACGGAACTTTAAAGAGGCTGTTGTGAGCGCCCATCCACGTTTATCCTAGGGCGAAGTACATGCACACACATGCTATTTTTGGGGAATAATCTGGCATCGTAATGAGCCTAATTTGAGCGCATTCATTTGGAAAATTAAAAATTAAATTGCTCTTGTCTCGCTGTTTTGCCCATCATGAAAATATTGTAACAATCTGTTGTAATAAATCTCATTACCGTGCGACAGAAAAAAAGGAAAAACAAAAAAGCAAAAGAAAAAGGCATAACTGTGGAATTCGCTTATACCTGAGAGAACTAAGAAAATTCTCAATTTTTGGTTTCAAGTATCACAAATAAAAGTGAACTTCAAGTATTTTAACACAGTAGCAACTTCGACTTACTGATATTCTAGATCTGTGTTCTTTTTAAGTAATTGATATTTTATGTTCAAATAGTTGCGATGAAAGTAATAGGAAAAATAAATATATTTCGTATATATTTGTTTTTAATTTTTAAAATTTGCATATCAAGCTGACTGACTTGGTGATTGACCTCAGGCTTAGCACGGCATACCCTGTTCCCTTAAGTACCAGGTATAACAACAAATTTCGATTGCTTGAAGTGTTTTGGGTTTTTTCTTCGAATTGCACTTGGAGAATTCTTGAAAATATGAAAATTGATTTCGTAATTGGGTAAAGCTATTCATAACTGCATCTCTTTTTAAAGTATATTCAAAATTCAATTAAATTAGGAAGTATTCAGTCTTTAATTTAGCTTACAGGAGAATCTGCCTTGTGCCTTAAGCGAGAAATAATTATATGAAACACATTTACCAATTTTTAAATAGTCAATCAAAACCTTTTCTTTAATATTCACTTCTTTGACTGCTGGAAATCCCCAGTTATCCGGGCTCCAATGATGCGTTAATATAATAATTGTGTAAAAGCTAAATGTATTCCGAAGGTATCTCCTATACTCGTATATGCTTATGTGTGCTTTGTATAGCTAAACCAAGTGTCTGGTTGATGCTTTTCATCGAATTTCCCACGAAAGCATTTGCATAGCTCGAGGAAAAGCTGGGGAAAAGTTAACGCAGACAATTCGCTTATAGGAAATGCAGGTTTGAAATTGTATTTTATCGGCTGCCAGATGCTTGGCAACAAATATGGCCCGTAAATATACACAATAACCGGAAAGCAATTGCTTCACGCCATTCGAGCCGCTGAAATATTAGCCTCGTTTGCCCGGCGGCCCAGTCGGCACGAGGACCAGTTGTTATCCATGCTCCATGTAAGCCCCACTACGCTCTCGGGCATGCTAAGGTGGATTTTCTTTTCATTTTCCTCTTTTTTCACACTGATTGAATATGGCCAGACATCCGAGAGGCGTGGGGGTCGGTGATGTTGCAGTTAAAGTGCCCCAAAAAGAGGTATTGAACATTTTGCGCTCGAATTGCCAAAATAAATATTTAAATTTGGAGCAGAAGCTTCTTCAAATTTATGTTTGCACGCACTTTGTAAAGCCGGCATAAGCTGGGGCTCTTAAGTTTGAGCAGGTAATTGAGAAGCGAACTCGCAGATCTGAGCTGATTGGGGAATACTTATGTAATACAAATATTTAGCTTAGGAAATATGAGGGAGGATTGGCAAATACAAGTCGATTGTCGATTGAATGCAAAAACATGAATCATTTTAAATTCGTTTAATCTGAGAACATGTAAAGTATTTCATGCGAATTAGTTTCCATTCAAATAACCACTCGCCTTTAATAATTGAGACTACATTTAGCAAGTAAGCAGTATTTCCGTATCGTGCAAATCAATCATCAAGTGTTTGGCCAAATGAGGCTTCAAAGCCACACAGCCATCAATAGCTCAAAGCAAGCGGCTGGTTTCGCAGTCCGCCTCGAACAGTCGTTGAAATTTTGGCGAATCACTCACACACATGTCTCACTCACATACTGTTTAAGCTACACAAAGAGAATTTGTTTTAAAATACCCTGTTATTTATGAATATTCACAAGTCCTACCTATAATCTGGTATTATTAGGCAAGATAAGAGCTATCAGTTTGGAGGATACAATCAACACTAACCAAAACAGTTAAGAATGATTACTGACATATGCACATTTTCGTATTTGCCTTTACAGAGTATGGTCTAGTTGATTACAGTCGCTTAAACAGTTTTTCCCTTTCCTTTGTGGTTCAGCGTGTGGTCAATATGTTTTTTTTTTCGCCTTTTTTGGCAGTAATAAACTTTTTGAAAGCTCACAATGTCCGCCCTTGGCCGCATCCGTATCCTCTTGCTCTTGCTCTTGCTCATCCTGATTCTCATCCTGTGTCCGCCTCCAATTAGAGTTCTGCTGATTTGGCGCACTTAGCAAACGGCACGCCTCGCTGCCCGCCCATGCGCCGGGTAGTGTTAGGCTCATTCGGTTTAGTTCGATTTGGACGGCCTGTTGTTGAAAACCCATTAAGATCATGCTCCATTAATTGAGTACTAATGAAAACGCCAGCAAGGCCAGGGCAGGCCTGGCAATGCCAGCTCATCTCACACCAGGCGAGGCCATATGTACTTGTAAGTGGGCGTGTCTACTGGTGGGTTGTGGGCGTGGTGGGTGTCAAAATTGTGCATGAACCAAATGGTTTTTGGCTGCTGTTGCCACCGATGGGCCAACAAATTAAGTTACACTTGCAAAACGCCAAACGAATCGTGGTCGGAGAGCAAAAAGAAACCAGACTAAAACCGAGCTCTGTGAGTAGCCATAGAAATGGGATTGGAAATGGCAATGGAAGTGGTAACGGGGCTGTCGAAAATGGTGTAGGCAATTTGCCAGCAAATTTTTCCGACAACACAGAGAATAAAATATGCATGGCTATGTTTGGAGTCTCAATGGGTCCATGTCGCGAGCAGCAGGCCAGCTACATGCTCCTCTACCAACCCGATATTCGAAATGTCCCCTGGCAATTGGATGGGAACGTAATTGTAATTAGCGTTGAAACGAATCAGCCGCATAAAGAAACTAACTCGGGATGGGCCGGATGTATTTGTAGTTGCTGTGGGTGTGAAATTGGCACAGCGCTTAAATTGTTCTAAGTGGGTTAACACGCCAGATAAAAGGGCATACGAAATGAGTTAGGATCGCACAGTCGATAAAAAGAAACTTTTTGGAAACTGTAATGAAGAAGTGCAGATGCTTTTTTATTTGCGAACAAAATAATGATTTATCGGCTTTTTAAATAATTTATGACTCAGCCTTCAGTTCTTTGTTAGGGGAAAGTCAAAGGCACTCAAACTTTTATTTGAATTTTTTCTTAAAAGAAAAGTTAGAGTGATTGCAAATGTGTTTCGGGCTGAACACAATTTTGTTTATATTTTTAAAAATATTTAAAAAAAATTATTCGATTTACATTAGTGTAAAAAAGTATTTATTTATAATCAAAAGGTTTTAGTAATTATGATTGTGTTCTTTTCTTTTTACCCCTCATGGATCAATAATAAAAGGCTGCTATACACAGTGCAGAAAACACTTTTAAACTGTGGGAGATTAAAATAAAGTTGGTGCCGCACTTAACCAAACCGCAATAAATCAAAACACCTGGCAGGGTGCTTATAAACTCTAGCAGCAACATCAGCAAATAAGACCAATGGGGCGACAAGAGCAGCAACTGAAACAAAAGCGAAATGAAAACTTTTGCGGCAGGCAAAATCTAAAGAAAAGACAAAGTAACAAACAAGCAGAGGGCAACAATAACAACAACAACAGCATAAGCAAACTGCCAGCTAATACAACAATAACAACAGGTGTTCAACACAGTTTCTTCACACACAAACACACACACACGCACAAAGCAAGCGCTTGGCAAATGAACATTTTGCGTTGCCTACTTTTGAGAGCGAACGGCGCGTTGCGTTTGGCGCCTTTTATTTGTTTCAGCTCTTATTTCTTAAACTGCATTTGGTGAAAAGAAGAAAAAAGTAATGCGAAAGTGGATCAGCGGTAAGAAAATAAAATAAAGTACAACGCAACTGCAATGATGCCACATCAAAAGTGAAAAACTTTAAAGCTGTAAAGTTTTGTGGCACAAAACTTGGCTCACACCTTTGCTGGCTGTGTGTTTGTGTTTTGTGAAATGCAGTTAAAAACTTGCTGCCGCAATTCAATTAAAACTTCAATGTAATATACACATATACGCACACACAACCCCACACACAGTGGCATCTTAGACAACAGAGAGATTCCAAGTCTCGGGATGCCTTTTGGCCTCAGCTGTCGCCATATGTAAACAAACGCTGGCAAAAGAGCAACGCATGCAGCCGGCATCCTATGCATCCTTTCGCCTCCTAGCTTTTAGCAAGCAATTTATCCGCGCCGACGCTTTAGCGAGGACTCGGATCTGGTATAAAAGCAGCTGCCGCAAGCATTTGGCAAACAGTTGTCTCGCGGCGCGTACACCGAATGCCACAGAACTTGGCTCCAATCGGAGCTTGGACAACTTGTAGAGGTTTATGTCGTAATCCACTAGTGTGAAAGCCCCGTGACCAAGTCAACAAATCGACTCCATTCAAAGCTATTCAAACAACAACAAATTCATATTAAATTTCGTGGTTAGCTTTTGGCTTTGTGTATTGCGAAAAAAAAACAATAAAAAAATTCAATTAAGTTAACAGTAATTAGTTTTTGATTGTGGTTACGTGTAATTTAATTGGCTTGCCAATTAGGAGTGCTATAAAATATTTTAACGAAATTTTACACACAGCTATTGACAAAAGACAAAATAGTTTCAGTTTGTGGCCTGCCAACTGTTATTGTATAACTGTTGTATATAAACAGTTAAAATATTGCTGAAATTGCCATTATTTAAAGCTCGAAATTAAATTGCCCAAAATTCCATTCCATGAAGATTTCCAATTTGTTTTCACATTTGAATAAACGCCCAAGTAAAGCATTTATTATTATTTAAATAAATTACGGCAAATTTATAATTGAATGAATTACAAAGTACTGTAAATTATTCAAGCACAACAATATACTTAAATTACAAAGAAGCCACATGAACATTTAATTAAAACTTTCAGATTAAAAGCCAAAAATTTTCCATAAAATACAAATTTATTTATGTAAACTTATTAAATTGCTTGGATACAGTTTCAAATAGACTCATTGCTACTTCGGGTGGAAAAAGGAATGAGCAGCTTGTCTTAAAAGAGAACTGCAACCAACGGTAAAATAACAAATCTTAAGCCCACAACAAGGCCATAATTTAGTCTGTGTCCTTGCTGTGTGCAAAAGTGTGTGTGCAGGAACTTGGGAATCTAACTGAGAGGCTCAAATTTATTATGATGGATATTTAATAACAACATCGATAAGTCAGCCAAAACAAGAGATTACCGGTAAGTTTCATAAAGTAAATGCAATAAATAATTTCGAAATATTAATGTCACCTGATTTAAGACAAAATTTAAGAAAAAAGAGATTCATATAATATACAAATGCCATTGTCAAGCATTATACTTATTTGGTTATAATTTAAAATAAAATTCAAGCTGACATTCGTGATAATAAAAAGAGCACATAAAACTTGTACAGACAGCAAGGACATCAAGCGAAAAACGCAAAGTAGCCACAAAAGTATAAAACATATATAAATTCACATTGTCTTTGCTCCCCACAGCCTGCTCTTTAGATTGATTTATGCGCTTGTAAATGTGTGTGTGGGAATGCGTGTGTGTGGGTGTATGTATGAGAAATACAGTGAAAGCAACTCATGTGTCGCATTGTGCATAATTGAATACGGGATAGCTTGTTTTAAGCTATTCCACAGCATCGTTCCCATTCAAACTCAAGCAATGGCAAAGAAAAAGCTCTACATAAGTACATAAAGATAACAGAGGTAACAGGTTAATGTGCAAAGTTCTTGCTTAGATACCGCCAAATATTCCACGATTTGTATATGTGAAATGCAATAAAAATAATGTTTGCCCATATAGATAATGTAGAATAGAGCCAATGGGTGGGCGTCTCTATATAATTTTGACTATTAGTGCATGCGTGTGTGGGTGTTGTGTATGAGTGGGTGTGTTGTTCCATAGTGCCCGCATCATTGTGGTATGCTGATCTATGGTAATTTGCAAGTTAAATGTCCTTAGCGATAATGTTCATAATTTACGAGAAAAGCAATGCAGGAGCGGAATGGGCAATAAGCGGGATGTTTGGCGCCACTGTAAATGAGGCGCTGTAGAAATCAGAGATCGAAAAATTTGATTAATAATTTCGATTAGTAAACACTATTGTGCCATGAACTATAAGTATGCATAATATGCAGCTATATCGATCCAATCTGACAACCAAATTTATATAAAACTATTTTGATTTTCCATCAAATCATTAATCTTACAATAACAATCAAATATTTAAACATCAATTCATATTTAATTGATACTTAAGCACCTCTTGGTGCACTTAAGCCGCTCCTGCAATTTAAGCGCATAATGCCCGAGGCATTTAAGTGGAGCCGAGCACAAGAGCAACAGCCACAGCAACAACAACAGCAACATTGGTCTCTAGCTCTTATACCATTAAGTGGCATTATAATTATCATCTGCACAGCGAGCTGGCGGTGAGTGCAGAGCGCAAAGAGCAGCATTTCCAGCTATGTGAACCGGGCAGAGCTTCTACCTATAAAGTTCGCATTTGATGTGCTCATTAAAGCATGAAGGAGACCACTTAAATCTCACGGGTTAACTGTTACCAGTTATGACACAGCTATAGCCACGCTGCCGCCGCTTATCTGCCCGCCAAATAAGTATTTGAAGAGGCGCCTAATCACAGCTGAAAATTAAATACCCAATTAGTAAACATTCCGCTTCAATTTTAATTAATTGCCCAAGCGAGACTGTAAGCTCAAAGTGTATCCTGTAAGAATGAAATGAGTTGAGAGGCTGTTATAAGCTCACATATAATAATATCATTCTATCATATTATAATGTTAATAGAGTATAAGAAGCTTGGCTATTTACATCAGAACCACAAATCCAATCATAGCTGTAACCCTTTCATTTGATGGTTCAAACCTAAAAGTACAATGTTCAAGCCTGATATCCATATAAATAGGGTCAGATAATTTTCTTATATGGCGTAACCAATAGTAATTCTTTAAACTTCTATTTTATACGCCGAAATATATAGATCATAAAATATATGAACATTTTCGACAGCTCAGATCAGGATTATAAATATACTTTTGATTTTGGATAACTTTTTCCATTCCCAATAAAATTTGATAACAAACAGTAGAGTAGGGACCTTACGATCTAAAAATATATTTAGGCACATCTATCTGGAACAAAAGCTATTAAAAAATTTCTCATAATTCCTAACAAGGATCATAGAGTGATTCAAATAGCTGCTCTACCATAAGGTAGGGTATCGTCTAGTCATGCAATTCCTCCTAGAACACAATTAATTGTGTATTTTTACATGTATATCAATAATACTCGCAGCAGGTGTATATATACTTTTTATATGCCCAATGCGGTATTTGCCGCATGAATCCCTTTTCCTCTGTTAACCATGTTGATATTGTCTGAGATTAGGATTTTAAAATTAATTGTGCGCATAAATTACGCCGGAATGCGCTGCGGGCTAACATCCCTTCAGTTTCCGGTGGCGATGCCAAGGCATTTGGTTAATGGAGCTCACAACCTTTTGGTCCTTTATTTGAAGTTGTTGCTGTTGTTGTTGTTGTTGTTTACTGATGGGCTATAAATTTACTTTCATCTGAAATGAGTTTGCATAATACAAAGGCTGAAAATTGAAATATATTCGACGTCTGTGACTTACTTATTTGTTTAGTTATTAAGTGGATTTACGGTAAATCATGATTCTCCAAATTGGGCGTCAAAACAAAGTAATTTGAATGCCTGATAAATGGGTGAAATTAGTGCGAGTTCCTTTAATTTTAAAGTACTTTAACAACTGAGGATCTGAGTAAACTCATTTAATACATTACGAAAACAAAAACAATAAAGTATACGAATATATTTTGTTGCTGAACTCTTAAGTCGTTACGCTTCGTAAATATTGAGCCAAGTAGATAAATAATGTAGAACATCCTTAAAAGCTTCAGACTTCAAATAAGAGAGAAACAAAAAACATAGCATAAAAGTATTTATTTAACTAAAAGCTAAAACAAATTTAGTTGAACAGCAAACAAATTCGAGTTATCTCACTCTCTTTTTAAATTCAAGTCTTGGTTTGCCAAGACAAAGACTGCAAAAACTATATATGCTTGTGATTATATTATCATTGTCATGCCGAGAAAGATGCGTTAAGCTGATGCCGTAGCTGCTGTCTAAGTGAATAAAAAATAGAAGATGCTCGAGATATAAATCAATAAAATCGGAATTTAATATAGCCACAGTGCGTGGCTGAATAAAAAGGAGCAGATGAAATAAGAGAAGAGTTCACTGCACGACACTAAGTCGACCTTTGAATGCCCTAACATAATTTATTTTGCTATTATAGATATAATCTTAACTAACAGATATATTTACATATATAAAGATAGAGCTATTTCAAGAGATAATCATAGCTGTGTTATAGCAGAGATTTTCACTTAACGAAAGGATAAGCTTATATATATATATATAAAGCTTAAACAGTGTATTGTTTTGTAACTCTCTCCCTTTCAGTCCCTATTTGGTAGGGCATAAACACAGCAGCGCAAAATGCTATGCAGGAATTTTTGCGTTCATTGATAAAGTTCGTCAGCAAACAAGGGAATCAACACAGCCTCCAACGCCTCCAAGCCCAACCTCATCCTGGCAGTTGCCTCAATCGTGCTGGGTGCAAAATAATTTACATATTATGAGAGTTGGCATAAAAGGAAGAAAAAAACTGTATGAATGGGCGGCATTTGACAGGGAATGGGAAATAGAGACGACTCTATTGAATGGCAGTCACTGCTGTCGCCTGACAATGGGTATGGATACAGACAGCTATCAACTACTGGGATGTCCTTTTTTTATATCATCTGCATGGCATGTGGAATATGCGACACTAAAAGAGAGCTCTAATGTGTTTCTACTTTTTGCGAGTTCCGACTCGCTCGTCGACAAATCTGTGTAGCATATGGGATGGCAATTGGTTATTTTATGGCACTTTTTATTGTGGTTTAAGTGTGGAGTGCGAGCATTATTTATGCACAGGACACGAGTATCAGCTGCCCATAATCCGCATAATGGCGGTGCCCAGATTACGGCTCTGCGAATGGTCGAATGGTCGGGTCTTTGAGGTGACACTATAAAATTAATTTTAAAACATTTCGGCTTTAATCATTCGTGCTGATAAAAGGCGACAGTTGTCCCCGAGGATAATTGCGTATGCGTGTGGAACGTACAAGGACCTTAGACTTGAAAAAATAAAGCTTGAATATTCCAGTCGGTTGTTATCGACTGCAGGATATTCGCTTTTGCTCTGTAAGCTTGGAATATACAAATCCTTGAATTGAAGTTGAAAGAAGCAATTCATATAATCCTCTAAATTAATTTGTTCCAAATTTCAAGTTTTCATAAAGACATCTGTCATTCATTTGCAATGAATGGACTAATAGCCTATGCTCAGCATTACCGCCAATATACCTTTTCGCCCATTTTGTGAACGAGTATATAACAGAGAAAAGCGAATCCCAAGCCAAAGTGACTACGTCCGGGGGCATTTAAGGCATAATTTGTGCACAAAATATATTTGCTGGCTTATGCAGAAAATTTGCCTCCCAAGCACAGACACGACCGGCGACCCAGAGCCTGCCGGTGAACCGCTTTCCCCGCCCTGGCAGTCGTCGGCGCCCGTTGGCAATTCTCTTTGCGCCACTTGTAGAACTTTAGGAAAACGTGCGGCGCTTTTCAACTCTGGGCTGGCTCGAGCGGGCGGCTATCAGTTTTACGAGTCCTTTGAGAGTCGTACTTGTTAAATTTTCGACCCGTTGTCCACCTCGGCTTTTCGATGTGGGTGTGTGCGCGGATGTCTAGGGAGCCGCTCGAAACATGCCAGAGATTTGCGTTTGGCAACTGGCTTTTGATATTCAATCATGTCAAGCATTGCCAACAAAGCGAACAACTTTCCAACACCCACACACAAACACACACAAACACACACAAACACACACAAACACACACATACACACGCATGCACATTAGGAGACATTCAACTGGCCTTCAATTTATTTGTAATAATGGTCTCTCATTTTTTAATGTGGCCTTTTTTGGCCTTGCTGGTGTGGTTTTTTCTCTCTCTTTATTTATCGTCTGGCTTGCCTTTTAATAATCAATCGCATACGAAATGTATTTTTTTGTAAGGTTTCATTTCATTGAAAACAGAAATGTTTTCATGTTTTTTTTTTTGTATTTTTTGCGGGTCAGCGACTGGTCCCATATCAAATTGATTGAGGGAAAAGTTTCCTAATAAAACGAAAACTTTTCACTAAATATGTATTTATCTGAAAAACCCCATTTGATTGATAAATAGAAAATATATTTTATTTTGCCTTAAAAACCGTTACCAATATGACAACAGCTAAGAGTGAAGAGATGCTTTGATAAAAATGAACATGAAAAGCTTAAGAGAAAAATTATTTGTATTTGTAACAAATTTAAATTTAGCATCAGATTATTGTATAAAAAGAAACTATATAAAATAAAACTATCATATAAATAGTAAAAAGTGTTAAAAGAGGATGCATTTAATACGCAGATGATATCTTTAAAAAACGAGGGTTTTTTTAGAGGCTCACAGCTTTGCGTTGGCAACCTTACTTTCATTGATAACCCATTTAACAGATGATAGTTGCTTTTTGCTTGAATTTATTTTTTTGTCATTTAAATAAAATATATACTTACACCAGAGCAACGCTTGCAAATTATTTAAATTTTAATCAATAATATGGTTCTGTTTGTCAAACAATCGCATCAATGCATTTACTCAAAGAAACTTTTGATGAAGGAATAATTTCATATAAAGGTTCAATTAATTAGCCACGAAGATCTTAACATTTAACCTCATATAAATATAATGTCAACCTACGTCGATAAATCAAAGACAACATATGAAATCAACATTCAAGAACTTTACAAATGCTTCGAAAAGTTTTTGAAAATTTGTTCCGTGAATTTTTTGTGTGTTTAATTAATTAATTTTAATTTAATTTATTATTAATAGTTATATTGAAACTTGTTTGACTTTTTTAATATGTTAAACGTAACTTATATTTATGATTATATTATGCTTATAATCTTTTTTTTATGGATGATATTATGGGTCAATAGAATATACTAGCCAAGACTGCGATTGTACTTTTTCAATAGTTTTTGATTACATTAACGAAAAAATTCTAGAATATTTAATGTTTTGGTTAATGTAATCAAAAACTATTGAAAAAGTACAATCGCAGTCTTGGCTAGTAAGTTCTATTGATCCATAATAATTATAAGTTATCGTCTGTGGAATTTACTTATCAGCTCTCTATCACTATCTATCTTTTATACTACCTTTCAAAAAAATTTTTTTTAATTTGTAAGACTTCTTAGAAGGAAAAGCGATACACTTTCAAATGCCTTTACGGCTCATTTTAAAAAAGTATTGTCTTCATGTAAGAGAAGATCAATGTACCTCAAGCTTAACGTAATTGACAGATGTGTTCTGCTTTCTGACTTGGACTCAGCACGTCAACCTTCGTTCAAATAAACTCTAATTATTGCTTATTGTACTCTTATTGCATCAAACTTTGTGGACTTGTCTTATTTATCTGAGTTACTGTCGACCAAAAAGTACTTTCAAAATAATTAAAATTGAAATAGAAACAGTCTGTCAATATTGAGGATTCAAATTTGACATGCTCATTTCACTTAGGCCATATAACCCGAGTTTATTTGATATTCAACTGCAAGAAACAACTTTGACAATTTGCAAAAAAGTTGAAGAACAAAAACATCAACAACAATTTTGCAACAAAAGATACAAAGCGCAGGGCAGAAGCAAAAAACAATAACAATTACTCTGATTGCCGCCCCCGGAGACTGTGCTGAAAGTTGAAAGTGACCTGACGAATGGTCACGAAATGGAAAATGCCAACAGAATGCTCTGGCGCACACGGATCTACTTGGACGGGGGCAAACCCATACATTGTATCTCGGTCGCTGTTACACTAGACTTGACCGGGTTACCAATTCTACTCTATAGGTTTGGTATTTCAACTGACTCAGAGAATATGCAACATCGAAATCGTTATACTATATAAAAATGATCCTATGTATATAACAATTTTGGGGCATATTCATGTTATAAGGAAGTTCTATTACATAAGAAGGGCTGGAAATAGTTAGGGCCGAAATAGTTACCGCTAGACTATGACTTATATTTTTGTAAATAAATTCAATTTATAGATATTAAAATACATAGTGATTGATATATAAAGTTCTCAAGGCTATATGCCAGGGTATTTAATATTTGGCAACTCAGGGAGAACTGTTATATCTTGCTTTTTTCAGTTTGATTTTTTTACTGGGTCAGGCAATGCCGTAAAACAATTGAGAGCTCAATTTTGCACGGCCGGTTGGTTTTATTTTACATAACTCCTTCTGTTGGCGAAAAAGGATGCGCCTGCAGCACAGGATATGCACATTGCGAATGATTTCAGTGCCAGTCGTAACTTTGTTAGCCCCGCATATACATATATATACACACAAACACGCATATGCACACACACACACACACGCACACACACACAGAGATCGCCAAGAGGCAGGAGCCAACATTTATCTGGCAAAATGTTTTGCTCTGCCATTACTCGCATTGTTTCAGCCAGCAGCAGGATGTGCTGCCAGGATAAGGCATTGGTCAGGTTGGGGTTGGGGGGTAGATGGGTCGATCTGTGGGGCAGAGGGTGCAGCGTTCATGTGCGTAAAAATTCTATTTGATTATTGCACGTTTATGGAGAAGCCAGGAGCAGCACTCAACCAGCAGGCAGGACAATGCATGACCATTGTATTGCGTTTGCTGTTGCATGCTTTAGAAACAGAAAGAGAGAGATAGAGACAGTGTATGAGAGAGAGAGAGAGAGAGAGACAAAGAGAGGTATAGAGAGGTACAGAGAGGTGAACTACAAAAGAGCTAAAATATTTAATCGGGATATTTATTTCCTGCAGCAGGATATGAAAGCAAATGCATTGACTTTGATGACTGGGTTAACCCCTCACTGGGGGAGCAGCTGGATTAAGGGCACCCAAAGCAAATATCTTAAATTGACTGCACCAAAGGATTGCGTTTAATTATTTCTGTGGTCTGCATGTGGCATTGGCCAGCAGGAACAGGCTATTCAAGCAGGTCAACAGGGCTGGCCGACTACGTATCTTTAGTTTTAATGGCTGCAATCCATTGCCAACTGCAACATTTAACATGAGCCGACAGTTGCTATATCCTGGGTCAAGTACTGCACGTTCCACTATGCAAATAAATTGTTGGCTTCTGCAAATGAAATTATTTGCATTTAAGTAGGTAATCAAAAGCAATGGGGCTGCTCGCTGAGCTATAGATTATAGCTGTGGTCAATTTCAGTGTGGTTTGCATATGCTTCAATTGGGTAAATACACTCGAAATTCGCTTCCTGTTCCGCTTCTCGCATCACGGCTTACTTCGTTTTACCCTTTCAGTTTCATACTTAACTCAATATCTGCTGGTCCAAAATCTACCTAAAGTATTTTTTACTCTTTGCCCTTCACAAATCACTGCGCTTCTCGCTTTCCATGGCTTCTCATTTTACTTCAAAGTTTGATGCTTTACTCTCCCACTCTTCATCTTACATAGCTTCGCGCTTTATTTCTATATTCAGTGGGATGATAGTCAGATGATTGCCTCTTATATGGCTTTGCTTCTCAGTTCGCTTCTCCTTTTATTGCACAAGTCCTCATTTTTCGGTTCGTTGCTCTGTTCGACGCCCTAAATTATGGTTTACCTAAGCATAACATTCAATTTATTTAAATGAGCTCCGCCCATTGTTCCTGGTTTATTTTTCTATCTCACAGTTTTGTGTGTTTTTTCATCTTCGCAGCATTGAAATGAATGTCAACGCGTTTTAAGTGCGCTCAGCATTCGCGCCCTCATAAAAGAATCAAGATTCCGGACCGGAACGTGACTTTTGGCGCAAGTAAATTGAAGCCACAGCGCGATAAAAACTGCAATGCCAACCTGAGCGAAATTTGTTGGCGCAATCAAACAGATAAAAGATATATATATATATTTATATACATATCTATATATATAAAGTCAGTGTCCATGGCGGACACTTCAGCTGCATCGAGAATGAACGCAGCCATGCGACATCATCATCTGCCCAGCGCGGCCATTTGGATGCTGCTGGTGCTGCTCGCCGCTGCAGCAACTGCGGCGCCGACGTCAACGCCGACTGCAGATCGGAATCGCTGCGCACACAAAGGCGTCGTCGAGCTGATTCGAAACAGCCCGGTAATTGTTAAAGCTCTCGCCGCGCGCATCTTTACCGACGCCGAGCTGGCCGAGCTGCCGTTGGACTCGGCCTCTGCAGCGCAGTCGTCCTCCATTTTAATAACATTAACGCCGGAAACGATATACAAAGGCGCTTCGCTGCTCAAAATGGCCAACGGAGCCGCCGCCGCCGCCGCCGCTGCCGCTGCAGCCGCTGAAGCAGGCGATGGCAACCTGGGCAACGATGCTGCATCCGGCGGGACTCGGCGCAGCGACAGCGTCAGCGGTTCCAGTGCTTGGAGCGACAGCGGTGCTGCTTACCAATATGAGGGGTAAGTGGAATACATTTGCAAACATTATTCAACTAATTAAAAGTGAACTACTCGTGGTATTCCCTCTGAAAAAAGTTTAATTAGAAGAGAGTTAAGAGAATTTAAGGTGTTCCCTGTAAAAATGGATACTTTACTTTTTTACAGAGTCTATAAAGCCTAGATGGACAGCGATAATATTATTTGCTTCAGATATAGTTTCAGTTGACACAAATTAATGGTAGCTAATGATATTCCCTCTACAAACATTTTTTATACGTAAGAGTATAATGAAATTTAATAGAGTTTTCTCTGTTAATTTCAGTATATTTAAAAATAATATATTTAATCAAACATCATTCATCTCTAATAGAGTTATATAAACTAGGTACACTTCCTAAAACAATTTTGTAAATCAGTAACAATTACTATAGTTAATGGTATTCCCTCTATATAAAGGTGTCACTTTGACATTAATATACTTCGCAAATAAATAAATTAATCATTGAGAATACCACAATAAATCAAAAACTTTATTGCACATTCAATGAAACCACATATCGCTCTCATCCTTAGTGCATTTGTGGTTTCTCATTTTGTGCTGACTTTTCATTGGCTTTATGTAACTTTTGAGCTCCCTCTCACTCTATCTTCTATCCTCACTATTTCTCTCTCTCTCTCTCTCTCTCTCTCTCTCTCTCTCTCTCTCTCTCTCTCACTCTCTTTGCAGGCAACTGAATGCCACACTAGAGCCGCTGCATTGCTTCGATGCTAATATGCTGAAAATGTTGCCTACGGAATTAATTGCTTTTGGCAAATTACTGCCTGCCTCAGCAGTAACCAGCACGGGCTCCAACTCGGATTCCCCCCTCGAGTCCATGCAAATGCAACGGCCAGAACTGGGATCAGTTTTAGATGTGGCCAGCGACAAGGATGTCCTTCACATCAGCGTCAACGGCCTGCATCGTTGGACGCCGCAATTTGAGAATCATATCTGGAAGCATTTAGGTAAGTTGACCCATAATACCACGCCCCAAGCCGACTCGCCCCGCCCCAGCACTCGCGTACTTGTTGTTACTCCGTTTCCCAACATTTGCTGTTGTTATACCCTGAACCCATTGAAAATGGGAAATCAGGGTATAATGGTTCTGTTAAAAGTCTGTAACAGGCAGAAGGGGGCGTGGCAGACCCCATAAAGGGCGACGAGTTGGTTCGATTTAGCCTTGTCCGATTGTCTGCCTGTCCGTATGCTTGAACGCGTCGATCTCAAAAGATATAAGATTGCACGCGCAGATCAAGTTTTTTTCTCAAAAAATCGATAATTCTTCCCGATTTTTTGTTATCGACAAAATCCCTTATCGATAATCAGTTATAAAATTATATATCCAACATCTTTAGAGCTAGACTCTCCAAATTTTTAATATAGATTCATATGTATTTTTTTAGAATTTCGGTTTTTGTTATATACAACCTCCACCCCCAACGTGCACCCCCTTTCCTCCAAATTTACAAAAAAAAAAAAAAAAAAAAAAACATTTCAAATACTTTTATGAAGATTGTCCGTCTATAAAAAAAAAAGGTATTAAGCAATTAAGTTCCCATAGTAAGCTCACACTGCAGTCCATGCCTGCTTATATGTGCGTACGCATGTAAGCAAAAAAGTAGCGAAGAATTATCCATTTCCCTAAGGGTTCAGGGGCTCTCGTAGTCGAGCAATCTCGACTAGAGTTTTCTTACTTGCTGTTCTGGCAGTTCCGCTGGTTAATCGCATTTGGCATTTGGCTTGCTGGTTGCATTGTGCAGCAAATCGTCTTTGCGGATGCTTTGCGTAGTTTTTCGAGCATCTCTTGCTCGCTATTTTCCAACCGGTTCCATGAACAACTCTGCTGAGTTGCCAATCAGACCTAATTGCCAGCTTACGGAATTTGCCGCATTTGTATTTTGATTCCTGACCTCATTTTCATACCTGTGTGTTTCACAAATAGTGCCTGAACCACGTGAATGAACGGATTCAAACCTCTCCCTTCTAATACCTGATAGACATAAAAGACATGAACGACACTAGGCGATACTATGATAGTTTCTAATATTTCTAATCAATTAAATATTGATTACCAAAAGCCCAAACAAACTGCTCGTCATGCATGTATGGACAGGCCAGGTTGTCTGGCAAATACTATAAAAAATAATCTAAGTACTTTCGAGCAGATATGTCGATGATGATGACGCAGCAGGCGACTAGCTGCGGTCTATCCGATTATCCTGCTGTGCTGACAGGACGCAACTCGGCGCAAGGCACTTTCTGACAGTCTGCATCGCTTGTGGGATGTAGTACTTGACTTTTGTGTCAAGAGATATATAGCAAAGCAAAATACACACATACACAGGAAAGCACACTCACACACACTAGCGAAGTGTGGCAACAGTTCAAGAGGTTTTTGCGGTGAAAAGCATAGAAAAGCCGTGGAACATAAAAACCAAACGCGATTTTGTTATATTTGTAGTCACTTCTAGTCTCTTACACACAAAGACTTATCGACGTCAATGAGTACATATATAAAATGATTTATAGATACGAAAATACATAGATATATGTATATACATACAGATTCAGGATGCAAACTGGGGATAATGTCTTTTGTATATTTAAATATATATGTATATATAAATATTTTTAGTAAATTTTGTATGTCCAATATTAATTAATGAATAATTATTATAATAATATTTCCAAAAAATATTATATTATAAAAAATATTATTTGATGTAAATATCAAAAATGAGTTATAGGTTTTTTGCATGCATGTTTAATTATTTAACTTTTTAATATTAAAAAAATTTGTATTTCCATCAAATGTATCAAAATTGATTCGTATGTCTTATGTATCGAAAATGGTGAATAAATTATTGTACAAATTATTATTTACATTTTCTGTTCAATCTAAAAACCTTATACTTATATATATATGTATATAATATATTAATATAAGTATATATGTACAGAAATATAATAAGTAAATCGATATTGATGTTAACTAATAGATCAATATGTCATATTTATTGCAAATTAATTAGCCCATTAGTCCCCGCATTTACAATACATTCCATTTATGTATGGACTCTTTTTGAGTTAAGATATTTACTTAAAAGCTTATGCAATTTCAATGGAATCGGAATCGAGAGTTGAATCAATTTAATGCTCAGGTGTTGAATTTATCAATTATAGGCTGGGACGATTGGAGCGATTTTACGCTTTGCAGTGTCACCTGCGGCAAAGGTGTACAGCAGCGCTTCCGTCGCTGTCTGCTGGACAATCCATTGGTGGACATCAGCATGAATATGAATCTGAATCTAGATGACGAGGATGTCGACGACGATGACGGTGACGGTGACGACGAGGTTGGGCAGGATGAAGAAGTGGGGAAGAAGCAGTTTGATGTGGATGACGCTGAAGTGGTTGCTGACGAGGCGAATAATGATGTGCCAGGGGTGGAGCGCGCGGCAGCAATGGCTGCCGCATTCAATGCTGATAATAATGAAGTGCTCAGCCAGGACATGGATGGGACAGAGGATGCGCTACTGATGATGATGCAACCAGCAGATGCTGCAGCTGCTGCTGCTAGCTCCGACTCAACTACGAGCATACTGATGCATAAAAGCACACAGTCAACGATAACAGCAACAGCAACAGCAACGGCAACATCAACAGCAGCAGCAACTGGGTTAACAAGCGACGGTAATGAAGCGACGCGCACAGGTGTCAGCTTTGTGCCAGTTGCACGTAATGACCGTCGCAGGACACGTGCAAATAATCAGCACAAAAAACGCAAGGCTACCAAAAGCCTAGCGCTCTCCACGCTACTCTGCGAAGGCTACAACATCGAGCAGCGCAACTGCAACAGCTTTGAGTGCAGCGGTAAGGCTAGCTTAACTTGCTGCATACTCATTTATTGCAAATCCCTCTCCACAGATGACATTAGCGATCTGCTCAAGTTCTACAAGAAGCTGCCCGCATCGAATGCTGAAGAATTGCCATCTGTGTCCAGCAACGACAGTTTTCCAGATGATGTGCCAGATGTAACGACAGCTTTTTCCATGGGCTCATCCTCGTCTTCAACGCCCTCCAACATGGGCTACATACGCAGCTGGCGGAATATGCAAAACTTTACCCTGATG
Organism: Drosophila hamatofila; assembly: GCA_035045345.1. Taxonomy (NCBI): domain Eukaryota; kingdom Metazoa; phylum Arthropoda; class Insecta; order Diptera; family Drosophilidae; genus Drosophila; species Drosophila hamatofila. Next base: position 29,707,975 of record JAWNPA010000020.1, on the reverse strand, counting down.
ATCACACTGAGAGCTAAGGTAGATAAACAACTTAACATTAATTTTTGAGAATATATATCAGAAAATTTATAAATATCCTCTATACATATTTATCCTCTAGAAGCATGTCTTTCCAGCAGTTTCAATCTACCTTTAATTTGACCACAACCTTCTATTTGCAGAATGATACAAAAAATACATCGACAATATTCTCCATACGCAATGTCACACACAATCTGTATCTGGAGGCATGCAACGATGGACTGCGTCTATATTTGGAGCGCGACAACACAACGGAAATGTTGCCGGTGAAATTCAATTTATATGATTATCGCTGGCATCAAGTAGCCATCAGGTGAGTAGCCGGGAGGCTGAGCTGTTGTTGTTGTTTCCATACTAGATAGCAATCAGTGTACGTGCTTTGACAATGATCTATGTATGTATAGGAGTGTGTTTTTGTGGCTTATTGCCCATTGCTATCATTGACACTTTAATTTTATTTGCATTCTCAATTTATTAACATAAATTGCTTGTGCCAATGAACGTGCACAGTGGAAACACTCGAAGCACTTGACACACATGCAAATAGCACGCACAGTAGCTCACATATGTACACACACTCTCACACACACACTCAAATATATGAATATCGAGTGCCACTTTGTGTCTGTGCGCGAGTGTGTTTGTATTTATTTGCCAAACAACACCAGCAAGCGAATTGACACTTGGTTAAAGTGGGCGCCATTTGTCAAACGCCGTTGGTACATATTTCTATGCCACTGTACGTAATACTCGGTGAATGTACTCTTTTAATTATTTGCACCTCTCTACTCACGCGCGATGCTGCAGCATACAAAATGGCGATTTCATATCGATTTACATCGACTGCTTGTGGACAAACAGTTTTGTTGTCTCGAAGCGACTGTTCACGCTGCCCATGGACGCGGATGTGGAAATTGGACGCGGCTTTAATGTGAGTATGGGGACGAATTCTGAAAATAATTGGCAAACGTATCGTAATAAATTGTACGGCAACTTGTTAGAATGGAAATTCAATATCGATAACAAACATATTAATTAATGATAGCTGAAAAGTATATATATTTATTTAACACGCTATATGTTATCGATAACTGAATTATATTGAACGGTATCAAAATTGGATTTGAAGTTATTATTAGCATAATTTATAAAATATGAACAAACATCAGCTATCGATAATTTATCGATAGCTTATATATATTATTACATAGAATATTGTCGTATATAGAGTTCTTATAACACTCAGTCAATCATTTCAACAATTTCATTTATCGATAATTTATCGATAAATATTATTTTATATAAAAATCCACACAATATTATATATTGAACTCCGCTACTTTTTCAACATAAGGATTCGGTAAATAACGCAATCAATTTTTTTACGATACACGTCCATGAATTCTATATAATATTCCTTTGTATAGTTTCAATATCAATACGTCAGCCTTTCAACGAAATTTAATTCATATATTTCATCACACACGCAGCTGCTGCCATGCACCATAAAGGGGAAACAATTTTTGTAATATTAATTTCCCAATTGATTTTCATCTCGACGCACCGCCCGCAGCGCTGTGAAAAACAATGTGTGACAGTTTACAAGCAATTTCTGCAATTTCAACTGCCGTTGGGAAAATGGAGAGGGGGTGGGGGCTCTTTGGCGCCATAAATTGTGCAAACAGTTTAATGCGATAACTGTGAATTTAACGCGGCTCATGTGATATTCACTTTCAGTGCTGTACAAAGCCGATAACGCATACGCCTCGTTGTCCCATAATAATTCTTAATAGGCAGATAATTGCCATATAAAACTTTCACTCTGCGAAATACGAAACATAAAATATATAAATACAAACGTAAACGCATTTCCAGGGGGAGCTGCAGCAGTTGCTAGTGTTGCCGGAGCACCAGGAGCGGTTGCAGTGCAGCAACAAGAGGACATCGATTAACGAAGTTAAGCGTTACATTATCGACACATTCATCGAGGACTATGCCAGCAATTAAGGGGACGTGGCTAATGACAGCAACAACAACAAAGACAACGGTAGCTGGAGCAAAATCAAATGAAAATCGTATATATATTTGATTGGCAAATACGTGTGTGCATGTGAAATGAAAGATGCAAGTTGTTTCGAATGCAATGGCTAGAAACTGAAGTCTTTAGAAACTAAAACACAAAAAAAAATAAAAAAAATATATATATATATATACACAGAAATATATATGTAAATATATATACATAGATATATATATATATATATATATATATATATATATATATATATATATATATATATATATATATATATATATGTATATACATATTTAATATATATTGTGATTGATGTTTCCTAGCAGCGCATTCAAGGATATATTGTAAATTACACAATCTCAGTGTTTATTGGATTATATAGTATGAATACAATGAATACACATAATAAAATTACGATTAATGCTTACATTGCATTATTTGACATATGAACACATATATGTGAATGCCCAAGTATTTATTACAATTAAGTTAGTTTGACATAAAACAATAATTATAATGAAAAAAACCAAAAAAATTAAGTAAAAAAAAGTTACAAAAAAATTGATATTGATGTAAATTGCGTTGCTTAATACGCGAATATAATATGAATATGATTTAAGTATAGCGAACAAGTAAAAATAACTCAATAAACTAATTAATTAATTATGCATAAGTGTAAATGCAAAACGATTTTTTATTTATTCTGAAATTTTTAACGAATTGAAATGTATTGACTAGGTAAGTATTTAATGAGAAGGGAAATATCTAGGTAGAAATGTTATTAATGAAAATTATATTTTAAAGCAGAATGAACTCCAAATTGCCCTTGCAATCTGATATGTCCTTTGATATGAAAAACAGTGACAATTTCCTGAAATTCATGAAATTATTACAGAGCATAAAAGCTATTTCAGATCTAATAAAGTTATTTACATATGAATTGAAAGACAAGAATATTATTTATTCCATTTTGTTTTAAAATTCAAAATTTCACGCCAACTCTACACAAAATTAGTTTTGTGAACCTATGTGAACTACATAAACAAGCAAAGCTCGAATTTACTTCTCACAAATTTTGCTATGCTAAATAGGCTCGAATAAATTCAAGAGTTAGGCCCAAAGTTATTTATGCTTTATTTATAGTTTTAATTTCGATTCATAGTAAAGTTTGAATTTGTATGCAGAGCTTGCGCCTCTCTGATTTGCATAGTATGCCAAATGAAAATCGAAGCAAGTATTCTAAAAAGCCAATCTATACACAGTTTTTGTACACTTTACTTTAGTTTGTGTCCTCCTTTATTTCTGGGCTCTGCCTCTGGCTCTGGCTCTGCTACTTGAGTGGGTTTAGCTGACTGTAGCTTATTTCTGGCCACACGTATATGAGAATTTACATATTGTTGAGTTCTTTGCAGGCGGTGGGAGTGGGAGTGGGTGTGGATGTGGTGCTAATATGGGTGGTTGGTTTAGTGGTTTGCTTCGCTCGCTTTGCAGTCACTTTTGTGGATTTTGCGCATTTGAGTGCGCTTGACTGATTTGACAAAGGATCAACTTGTTAATTTCGCTCGGCGCGCCGAGTGCCGCTGACAAGTGCCAAGTGCCAACTGACTGGCCAAACAGACAGACAGCGGATTTCGAGATGGCAAACATGAGCCATGTCAGATTAAAATACAACCACACATAAGTACATATTTTCGTTATTTATTTCCAAGAATTCTGTTTTCTTTTTCGCTGTGCCCAGCGAAAAAAAGTTTCGCTTTATATTTAAAAGATTCTACATAAATGTTGCTTGACTTTATTCTATTCTATAGTTCCTCTGACTGAAATAGTTTAATATTAACTAAGGCACTTTTGTTGTATGCATCTGCTTAATATTACATTTGCCAGGAGACAACTTTGGTTTGGCTTCTTTCAAGTCTGATGCTAATTTGCTCAAGTTTTTGCTCCTTGGCGATAGATGGCGCCAGTACATCAAAGTAGCTCATTTGCATAAAATGCTCTGCTTTAAACGAAAATTGTATCTTAAAAGCGACAAGTAAAACTGAAAAAATTCATAATTTCCTTTTGGCTAAAAAAAATTAGGGAGCTGAAGAAGAGAATGAATTCACAGTCGCTTCCTTTGGCGTGGTTTGTGCGCTGTCTCCGGTCCGTAAATAACTACAGCCCTCTTCCAGGAGCCAACCCAGCGCGAACGCTGTCATCGTCCCCTCATTTACAGACACTCTATTTATTTCTCAGACTTGTAGGCAATTTCAGGCTCTGCTGAAGAATGGAGCACGCCTCGCATGGAGCCAACAGACGCTGCAGACATTGATGAATTTCCTGTCGCATCCTCATCCTAGCCAGGTGAAGCAACCGAATCCTTCTCAACGCCAGCCGCACCTGGCGCATCGCAAATAAATTTTTATCTGCACAAATGTCGCTGTTGCTGCTGCTGCTGCTGCTGCTGCTGCTGCTGTTGCTGTTGCCATTGCCTTTGCCGTTGGCCCATTGTGACTTAATAATTTCCTACTCACGTCCTGGCGGTGCATTGAACTACGTTGCTAAAGATGTCCTGATGTCCTGAGTGGATGGGTGGATGAGGCTTAGGCAGTATACACTTCAAAGTTGATGTTTTCGTGTGTGTGTGTAGATAATTATCATGGCATATACATATACATATGTATATGAGTAAAATATTCAGCAGACTCGTGCGTATATCCAGATTGCATTCAAAGGAAATATTTTGCAATTAGTTTCAGTAGGTTGACAGTGCACAGAAGGAAAACTTAACTTAGTTAACACACAACATGCGAACTAGAATAACTCAAAGTAAATTAAATTTCAATTTAAATTATTATTTAGTTTAAAGCATTCAAACATTATTTTTTGCTTTAATAACATACTATTTGGCTTCGTCCTCAGTTACTGTGCCATATTTTTACTCTTAAGCTTTACGTCGTTATTCCTTTGTGGGCTGCTAACGCACTTGCGTAATGTCCTGTAAGCGGAGCCAACCGCATTAGTTCCATAAATTAATAGCTTGACAATAGCTGGCATAATTCCATGTTCTTCCCGGCCCTCAGACCCATTTGTTCTTCTGACTTTACGCGCAACGTGTTGCACTTGATGGTCTGCTCGCCCTCCTTCCGTCTTAGTTCTGTTATTTTTTCTTTAGTTTCCTACTGCAAATTGCAAACGTAAATCTTACCAACTTTGGCTGGCTAACAAACGAGAACAAAAATTATATGAGAAATGGAAATGAAAGCCGCAACGAAACTGTAATACACTGCATTTTTTAGTTACCTATAAATCTGATAAGGCTTAAAACAGAATTGTTTTATAGCAAATAAAGAAATATTTTTTATTATCTTATTTTACATACCCATATTTATTATAGTATTCTCTTTAGTATTCCCTGATGGGTGTCTAAGTATTTATAGCCTGTTTGCATTCTGTGTATCTATATTATAATAATAACTAAAATATAAAACATAATCTAGCCTGAGGAAGAAACTCATTCAAACTATTTCGGTCCATTTTGGAAGCCAAGCAAGATGAAGCCAAGCGTCGACTTGAGTAATTCATTTCAAAGTTTTATTAAAAAGTGCCAGAAATAAAAAAAGAACATTTTTCGCAAAATTGTGTGCCACACACAGCCAAGCTAACACACACACACACACACACACATTTGTTTAAGTAGAATTTTATTTATTTATGAGCGAGCCGGCAGCAGCAACAACTTTCACACGGCTTCACGCGCACAAATTTCATTCGCATTTGTCCGATTTCCACTTGGACCCAGTTGTTTTTTTTCTCTCAAAATTTCTTTCTCGGCCAGAAGCGCAATTTAAATCATTTAATTCCAACGTCTGTTAGCTTAACAACAAAATTTATGGCCCAACACACATTAAAAGCGATTTTCTTATGTAGATTTTCATTGCATTCTCAGCTATGTTTAGCTCTTTAAAGGATATTCCAATTGGATGCCTTGAGCCTGGCTTTATTTTTCAATCAATTTTTCTCTAGTAAAATTTTCTTTTGCATTCATTTCTTCACCTCTACTCTACTTCTGCTCCATTACTTCTACATAGTCTTGGTCATGGCATCAGTCTTCACTATCATTCTATAATTATATAAAGGCATTCTAAGCATCTCATTCACTAATTGCTTAATTTTATGACAATTGAGTTTTGAGAATTTTCAATTGAGCAAACACATTGATATCAACTATAAGCCCATCAAGAGCTTAGGCTAAGTTTCAGTTAAATAACAATAGATTCAATACACACAAACAAGCATCTCTCGATATAGGATGATAGGAATGAAGCTCAATGCTCCTGTCTATAAATTATCAGTAAAACTGAAACTCTTAAAGTTCAGCAATGGAATTTGAACTCTGATTGGGGGCGAGAATTGTGCATCGCATGTGGCATGTGGCATGCAAAGTTGGCCCGCAGAAGCCGGCTAAAGTCTCCCTTCTCTTCAGCTCAATGCCAATTCAATGTACCATGCCCACAAAAACGCCCACCTAGAACTCAAAACTGGCCACTGGCCAAGGCAAATAGCATAGTTCGGCTGAGACGACTGGACGGTGGGGCCGGGGAATGCCGGGTAGCTGGTTGCACAAAATGCTTTATTTGTCGAGGCCAAACAAAATGAACTGTAACAATATTGATACAGCTGACAGTCGAGGACTCAAGCACAAAAGGATTGTTGTTCAACTCCCGACCGTGCTCATCAACTCCCGAGCTTCAGAGCTCCAGAGCACCCGACTCCACGCCCACGTCTAGACGCCGCCTGGCATTGTTCGCTGTGGATTTTTGATTTCCGCCAATGCAAGCCGCTTCATTAACCAGGCCAACAAAAGTTGGCACTGGGCATCAGTTAGTCAGGTGATTAAAGGCTTCAACCTAATCCAGACTGTATCCTGGCACCCAATGATTTGCATGCCAACAGCAAATCCAATTTACTCCCGATTTTTATTTTATTTTTAACAAACGTCGAAACACATAAAACGCGACCTGCAGTAAAAAATGTTATTTGATTTGTCTATAAATTGAACGATGATCGCTTGAATCCAATAAAAAGGGAAATCAACTTCGTCCGCAGCGACGACGGCTGACCACAAATTGTAAATGCAGCGGGGGCCAAAGGTTGCTTAGGGGTGGCCATGGGAGGTACATGGGCAAGGTATTGATACCTTTTGTTATGCATCTTTCAAAGGACATCGGGCCATTGACATCCTCTAAGCTGTTTGTACACAGTTCATTTTCAAAGTTGAACCCAGTCCTGACAGTTGGCATGGAGCTTCCTGCATTTTCAGATTAATTCTGCCAACTTTTTACTTTCATGAAGAGCACAGGAAGCGTATTGATGTTTATCTATAAGTATTTTTAGACACAAAGTATGCTAAACGTATCGGAACTGGAAACAAGCAAATAAATTTAAATATTTTAAGAATGCTAATAAATTGGCAAAAATATTGGATCATATTAGAAAATATAAATTTCTGGTTCAGAAATTTACCAATTCACATTTATATAAATTTGTTATCCAGAGAGCATTATCCAAAATCAACTAATTAACTACTAACTAATAACAACGAATTTTTTGAACACATTACATAATGACACATGTAGTATGGTCTCTAAAGATCTGTTTTCTTTCGATAATATTACGACCCCAATGTTTCATAGCTTTGCAACGACACGGTGTGCTATATATATTGGGTGATGTCCTAGAAATCTCAGCTTCACGGTAAATTTTCCACGAGGTAGGCCGTTTTTTCTCTGGCGGCTCCGCTTGCTCGTAAAATTGATCAAATAGACCAACTTTTGGAATATCCGGAATTGTTTCCTCGTCCCAGCTGAATGAAAACCTGGGCGGTGGCTTAGATGGAGTAAACGTGTCTAGCTTGCAAAAAAGAACTGGTCCGTCTTGCGGCTTTATAGCATCTAAAGGTCTGCTGGCCCAACGGATATCTGACTCACTAAAGCTAATCCATAAATCATTACCAGTTGTGTGTAGTGGAAAGGGTAAATTAGCTGCGTTAGTCAATTCGGACACCCTTTTACCAATTGGGGGTATTGCGGCGGGTAACTTAGCCACTTTAGTCATTGTTTTTGTTTTGAGTAAATTAGCCAGTTTCATTTTCAATTTTGCCCGTTTACTTGTTGCGGATAATGGAGATGGTATTTTACCCATTTTACTCATTGGGTGGGGCCTCATAGTCATTAGGCGGGGCCTTTTACGCCGCCTCTTTATATTGGTCTTTAATTTTTGTAAATATTTATCCATTTTGTTTACTTTGTAAATCGAAATATTTGATGTTTGAGACACAGGAAAGCAAACAGGTCTGAAGGAAATTTTTTTTTATGTTTTATATATTTTATCATTTTATAATGTAATAAGTCGAAACTCGAACATGTTTATGTACTTGTTTATATACTTGCTTTATTCAGATTTCAATTGTCTGATACAATGTTGTCGTTCTTCTTTATACATACATAACATGAAGTGAATTAAATAACTATTCACTTAGTATCTAATTAAATGTTAATGGCAAAACATAATGTTTATATTATGATAATATGTGTGAGTGAGTGTGGGTGTGTGTGTATTTGAACTAGCGTGTACATGTGAGTGAATGCGTGATTGAGTGTTAGAGATAAATATATTTATCGCATATATTGAATTCAATATATAATTGTGTTCCAATCAGTTTTCGTTTCATTCGTACTAGTCTTGTATTTTATTTTTTATTTTTATTTTTTTGGTATAACTTGTAATCTGTTAATTTTCTATATATTTGATTCTAATGTTTAGCCAAAGGGTAATACGGAATAGTATTATGATTTAAGTATACATGACATTTTCGACTAATTTTATGATTATATGCAAAATGAGTTTTTTGTGTTCGAAATTTACCTGTGTTCATCCGAAAGTTATGTGTTATATATATAAATATATATATGTATGTTATGAGTCGTATAATGATTCGTATGTATGTGATATATGCGTATTTATGGAATTGAATGGCTGCGAAAGTTATTTGGAAGAGAGAAGAGCCAGAACCTGTCTTCTCTAACATTTACAGTTGTAGAAGTTTGGATGTTATAATAATACTCTCAATGTTCTCCAGCAGCAGTCACGAAATAAATTGTTTTGTTTACCAAGTTTAATAATGATGTATACAGTTTGCAATATGTATGGTATAAGTATATCTTATGTGTATATGTGTGTGAGAGTTGGTGTTGGCGTGTGTAAATAAACGTAATGAGAAATATTGCATACAATGTAGATACATATATATATATATATATATATGTTCTGAGTTTTATATAGCTACTGTCGGCTTTCCAGTTAATATAGTTTACAGTTTGATTCGGGATTTCGTTTATAATTTCGCATTTTAGGTTTTCTATTTACCTTACGTATCTACAAATAAAATTAAACAAATGTTTCGTTTGTTTATTTGTTGTTTTTGTTGATTTGTCTTAAAAATAAATTGCTAAGATTAAGCAAACATTGTAATAGTTTAATTTTAAAGAAACTCAATCAATACATACATAATTACAAAATTATATGTAAAATTATGTACAATATTTTCAAAGGTTTAATTTTTTTTTTTGTCTTAAATATTTTTTTGTGTGTTTTTCTCTTTTGTTTAAATCATATCAATTTTTCGTGCCTAATGTGCGTGTGTGTGGGTGTAATAAATATTATTCTTATGCATTTAAAAAGTAGATTTTAGTGTGTTTTTCTTGTTTGAAAAACTGATATTTCGAATATGAGTTTTTGGAATTTGAAGTTATCATTTTTTTGTTTGCTCGACGTTTGTTTTGGTTTCCTTCGCGCATGTTTAACATTATTCGCTTTAGAATGTTAGATTGAAAATTAAATATTTATAATTAAATTGTTAGTGTGCCTCAGCTTCATAAATGGCCAAGCACAATTCGTATCTGTTATCTGGTTATCTGCAGTTTTTGTTATTTATCTTTTTAAGGAGGTACTAATTTGTTAACACTTCATCGATGGCTTTGATCCGTTCCTTGGGCTTTATATTGTTCCATATCCATAGCCATATCCATAAATATCCTTAATTTTCGTGTCCATTTACAAAGCCATATTATTCCTGCGTCCGTTGACCTTATTCACTAGATTGCATATTTTTAAGGCTGGCCCCAGCTTCAGGCCCATATACTTCATCATCATCTCCGAGTTAAGTAGCAGCAATGCCTTGCCATCGATTTCCTGTAAATCAAAATCAAAATTTGATATAAATATATATAGCTCTATAGATCTACATCCCATCCACTACTCACATGTTTTCTAAATAGATCGCCGTGCACTGCCAGCGAGTTGTCATTGCTCTCGATGTACTGGATGACTTCCTCGATGGACCAGTCGATGGGCTGGGCCCGCAGATGCGAGCACGCAGTCGATGCCGAAGTGGGTGTGCTTAGTGGTGAGGTAATGGCTATGCCCGAATAGCTGCTCGAGGCAGCTGCTGCCGCCACGGGCGCTGTTGCCGCTTTGGCGGCACTGGCAGCCGGTGCCGCTGGGCAGGCAGACTGAGAAGCAGTAAAAGGCGTGGACACAGACGAAGGAAAGGAGGCGCTCGATGACAAAGTCGTCGGAGATTTGTAATAGCTGCTTGGTGGCTTGGCGCTCAGCTGCTCTGGATGCACCTCGGCGACAAGGGGCGCCAAGTATTTGGCATTTGATGTGCCCCCGGCTAGGCTGCCACTGCTGCTACTGCTAGTGCTGGAGTTGGAAGAGGAGGAGCTGTTGTTGGTATTGTTGCTGCCAGTTGATCCTGTCTCCTGCTGGCTGTTGCCATTGTTGTGATGCTGGAAACGCACCTTCCGCAGCGCCTGTGCCTGGCTCTGAGACTGCGATTGTGATTGCGTTGCGGTTGTCGCTGGCACACCATTTGGCTCCGTTTTGATGGTCAGTTTGACGGTGCTCACATTATTGCTGTTGTTAGTATTTTTGTTATTGTTATTGTTGTTGTTATTATTATTATTAATATTGTTGTTGTTTTTGTGGCTAAGCGGCTCCTTGGTGGCATTTGTATGCGTTTTGCTTGCGGGCTGCTGCTGCTGATGTGGTTGCGGCTTGACGCCCGCCTCCTGCTTGATTATCAGCGGCTTCTCAGCGGGCGATGTAGGCGCGGGCGTGGGCGTGGCAGATTTGGATTGTCGACCCCGCTTCTCGGCAAGCACAGGAGACGATGGGGGCGTGGCAGTCTGCACCAGCTGGCGCTTGCGACTGTGCGCACACTTCTTGCACTCCTCGGTCTCCGGCACCAACGAGATGAGATTCGCACATGCCCGGCATGTGGTGCACAGCGTCTCTATGAACTGCGCCAGGCTCTCGTCGTCCTTCATGCGCAGCGGTGAGGGTATTTTAACCTATAAAAAGAGATAACATATTAGCTCTAGAATATGGTGCTAATGCATCCATAGTTACAGTGAAATTCTTTCCAGCTGCAGTCACAATATGCACATCGCCATCAAGTGCAAACAACAGCTTAGAAAGTTGCTGTGTGTCCGTACTAGCGGCCAGTACCTCCTGCAGGCACAGCTTGGCGAGCGTCTGATGCGTGGGTCCCGTCACCATAGATGGCAGCTTGGAGCCATTGATGAACGGCCCGCCCTTGCAGTTGGTATGGAAGTGCGCCGTCACTGGCGAGGCGGCCACCATGGCATCCGATTCGGCGACGACGGTGTATCTGGGACGTGGGCAACGCTGCTTGCCCGAGCTGGAGTCCATGCGCGACTTGTGGCCTGGCGGCTGCATCGGATGGCAGCTGCGGGCGCACCAGCCAGCGGGGAAAATGTCACGTGAGCGATAATTGCACCAGTAGTCGAAGGCGCCGCGCCAGCCATCGAACGTGACATGAATCTGATCGTCCTTGATGGCGTCAACTGTTGCACAGCAAATCAGTTGGGGATTCTTTTTGTCCACCGCCTCCAATTTCTGGCCCACTTTGAAGAGATTCTCCGACGGGGTAGGTGGCTCCGGCTGGAATATTTCCTCGGGTGCGACCATAGCATTGTTGAGTATCTTGCAGAGGTAGCCGGGCCAGCTGGAAGCATTCATACGAAACCCAAGCGGCGGCTGCAGCATGCCGCCATTCTTCTCGCAGTGCCCGATTGCATGGATCTCTGTCGAGTCGACCAGTCGCCAGAAATCGTTCTGGGAATCACTTCCGTCCAGACGCAGGCGCAGTCGTGAGCCGAGCACACCCACCACCGTCGCAATGCAGGTGGAGGTGACGTTTCGTGGATCCAGAGCCTCCAGCTTCATGCCAATTTTAAAGTCATTGTTGGGCGGATTTAGCGCCTGTTTGAAGCACTCCGCTGGCGCTGCATCGCTGCCCGTTTCCTGAAATCAAAATAAAACAACAATTTAGGCGACTGATCCAGCAGTTGTTGCACATCTCAAATCGTAACCCACCTCCAGATAGGCATCCCAATCGAACACATGGAAGCTCTCGTACTGGAAGGGACCTGTGGGTGCCGGTGCGCCGCTGCTCAGCAATTTACGATCGCCATCGGCGCCGCCGGCAACGCCAGCAGCGCCGGCGCCGCTGTGCCGCGTTGAACCATTCTTCTTTTGGTGCTTGTTCATGCACATCATGGAGCAGAATTCCTTATTGGGCGCTCCCTCGCGTATCACGTTGTCGCACTGCGTACACGCCCCCTTGCTGTACGCCTTGCGGAACTCGGCGATGCATGTTTCTGAGCAGAACTCCTTCTTGCCCGTCTGTGTGGGCAGCACGTACTGTAGTGGCAGTTTGCCCTCGGTGCACCAAGTGCAGGTCGCCCGCTTCGCTGGACGACCGCGGGCGCGCTGCTGCGTCGGCGTTTGCGGAGTGCCGCCGGAGTTGGCAGCACTGTTGCCATTACTGCTGCCGCTGCTAGCGCTGGCGCTGCTTTCGCGTCCGCCAGACATTTTAGCGGTTCTTTTCGTTTTATTTACGTTTTTTTTTTTTCTACTGTGTTTTTTTGTTGTTTCACTTCACCGTTTTTATTTAGTTCAACTGCATCTGTGACGCAGTACGCACACGCAGTGTTGCATTTGATGTCGAGCTATTCGTTTTACCGAAAAATAGCTCTTTTTGCCACGGCTCGGGGTAATTCAATTTTAGCGGCGTTCTCGAGGTCACGTAATAACAAATTTGTATTTGTGTTGATTCTACAAATCGCATTGCAGCACAGCACGGTCACACAAACACACATGAGGAATCGCACAGAAGAAGCTATGAATTTATTAACGCTCAACAATTTTGCATTGCGCGAGTTTAGATGATGCTTGCGATTGCGATTTAGTTAATTTTTATTTTATTTTTCTTTGCATTCGCGTTCCGCCATATTTGTTTTCCTAGAGATGATAAGTCCCTAGAGATGTGCGTTCTGTCAAGTAACTGTTACTTATCGCTGGCGTTTGCTAGTGACAAGTCACTGTTTCAACAACTATAAAGTCTGCTACTCCTATTCACATAAACTTTTTATTATTATTCAATTATTGTACACAATATCTTTCTTTAATTTTACAGGATAAATGTATACACACATTAATAAGCTTCAGTAGTCTGCATCCCTCATTTTTAACAGCAGCTTCGCCGCTGTTATGCAACTGTTGAGCAACGCGCAGATAGCGCCATCTACATGTGATTTTCACATGCAATCAACAGCTATACAACCGTTGAATAAATTTGATACATATGCGAATTCAAGTAAAAACGGTTATTGTATAGTGAATATGTTTGTAGCCCTTTCAATTAAAGAGTTAGCTTGACCTAGTTTTCTTACTATATTAATGAAATTAAGTGCGCTGTTATAAATTGCCATTGCTCTACACGAAATTATCCTAGTAATGCAATTAGGCGTAGCTAAATGGGTCCATTCCCTGCTGTGCAATCCAATCCACTAGCCTTCACCCCACGCCTATTGATTTCTTTCGCTTATTTCTGCATATATCACAATGCGCTCATAAATCAAATTTGGACTTGCCGCAGAGATCCAAAACAGTTGACAAATGCTTTAGCATAGTAGGCGTGAATTGCTGAATGTGTGCGTTGCGGGTGTGTGTCTGTGTTTGTGTGTGAGTGTGTGTGTGTACGCGTGCACTTTTAATCGCTTCCAACAACAAATCAACGCCAAAATCGGTGGCAAAAAATCAAAATTCAACGCACGCACACGCGCGCATTCAGTCGCCACAACGCTCACTATGATATATGTATGTATGTATGTATGCATGTGTGTAGTATTTTCGTCAGTCTCCGCTGCATCTGTCCCGCTGTCCGTGTGGTTCCGCCATCTGGCAACGCTTGCATGCTGTCATACTTTACGCACACAGGCATAAACACGCGCCAACGCATAAAAAAAACCCATAATGCAAATAAATTTTCACGCAGTTTCACATAGCTCAGCTAAGAGTTACCTGTCCGTCTAAATAACAAAATGATCAACCCATTTATATTTCAGTCACAGTTAATGCCAAAAGTTAAGCGCTTTACGTAAAAGTTCTTCACTTTAATTATTGCTGTCCGAAGAGAAAAGTTTCTTATTTTGCTTTTTTGTTGCGATTTCTTAGTTAAATATTTTGCTTAGCTTGTGGCAAAAAGTTTTGCGGGATTTTGTTGGCCCATTTTAGCCCAACTTGAGCGAAAATTCGTTTCATTTTTGGCGCTTCTTTTGGGGTCAGAAACTCGAATTACGATGTAAATGAAATTTAATCAGCAAAAACTTTCAATCCGAAGCAATTCGTTATGCCAGAGAAAATCCCTAAAATGGATTTATAGTCGGCTATTGTGTGGGTTTGAATCGAATAATCAGTTAAACAGTAAAAATAAATCAACAACCAGATGATTAATTAATAATAATAAACACTTACAGATATGTTATATGTGTACAAATAAATATTCTTGTTTATTATATTTTATGTACAATCGAATTATTAGTGTTAAGTTATTTAATGTTCTATTGAATTTCTATTGAATTTTTGTTGTTGTTGTTGCTCCGTATAATCGCTCTCCTATGATCGCACTCCCTATGCTTGCTCTCCCTATAATCACTCGCCCTATGATTTATGTCCTTATGCTTTCTTTCCCTATTATAGCGCTCCCTATGCTTGCTCTCCCTAAAATCGCGCTCACTATGCCCGCTCTCCCTATAATCGCTCTCTGGCTGCGCTAGCTGCGCTTTGTTTGAATTGATGAAATAGAACAGTACCAAAAGTAACCTAAAGTCGTGAACAAGCACTTGTTGAAGTTGAAGTCCAAAAGTTACTTTATATTCTGGACCCAGTTCGGACTGGACTGGATCGTTTACATAGGAATCTTATAATATATCAAATATAATTAACGTTTCCAAAATAACACAAAAACGCATACTTGCTATGGAGTATTCGAATTTATATTCAGCTATCTTTCTTCAATTCGAAGAAATTACTTTTATTAATTTTTAAAAATATTTTTTTAGATAACAGTAATTTGTTAATCAGTTATTACAGTAGAAAAAGTTTTGTACTCCCAATTTTTATGATTAGAGTCTACTCACAGTTTATAAAATTAACAAGACGTATTAATGATATAAAAAGATACGTAGACGATAAGAAATTTATATTATATAAGAAATTTAAAATCATGATGAACAGTTTTGAGCGTCGCCTAAACATACAATTTTCTCTAGCTAATCCGAAAAATAATTCTATGTGAACAAACTGAAATCTAAGACAGCCTATAGAATAATAATAATATAATATATGCACATACTTACATATATACAGTTTCGCATTGCGCCAACTAAGACATCTTCCTTCGAAAGTATATTAAATACTTTGTTGGCATACTTGAGAGCTTGTCATAAATTAATAATTGCTTCACTTTATCGACAGCAGCTGCGAAGATGGCCCTCAGGTCACTTGACACTTCCAGCGGGATTGGCGGGTAGCTGAGCTAGCAGTCTGCTCTATTAACACGCATAATTGAGCCAAGTGACGTTTACCGTTTAAGCGCTTGTCAAAACTGACGCAGCGCAATTAGAAATTGTCGCCCCGCACTCCAGCTGCTTTTTCTTCCTCTTCGCGTGCTCCCCCAGCATTGACTTATTACGCAAATCAAACAAAAGATTGACGCGGAGATTGAACTCTGTCGTGATTTTAATCAACATGTTAATGAGTTTATCTCAGCCAACACAAGTGACGTCGTTATAGCCGATCAACTTTAGCTAATGAAAACTGTTTGACTTTGCCAGCAGTTGAGTCTACTTTGGTTGGAACAGGTCAAAGGGCAGTAGCTCAATAAAATGGGAAAAAAAATTAGCCCAAGCTGGTATTAATTAGACAATTCGAGTGGCTAAATGAGATGATTTAGGATGATTTTGTATGAGCTCAAAGGCTTAAGTGGAGTGAAATTCTATCTGGATTACATTTGATGCGAATTATGCTATGATTGATTAATAGTTCACAGTTCTATATTTAGCCACACCCTATTTTTTTTAACCATTTACTCATTTACAACTCAATTATAGTTAACTTTTTGCTGGTTTTACAACATGCCCAACACTCCACACTCGTCTAGTGCTGTAAAACGTCGTTTTGACGGATTTCAATCAGCGCGTGATGATGAAGGGCTAACACAAAGGAAACCCGCAACAGGTAACAGGTCGCGACCCACGTGTTTAATTACACCTGGGCACGCATTGACAGCAATTAAAAAGAATGTCAAGTTGTTGGGCAACAGGCAGGTGGTACACACACAGGACTAGGTGTTGAGTAACGGGCTCTGATGAATGGCTGGCAACACTGTCGTACCGCCAATGCGACAATTAATTTCCACCAAAGGTTAAATCGGGCCGAAACAACTTGCGAACGAAGCCAACTTCTGCAATCTTGTGACAATACAAGTGATAAAAAAAAACATCTAAGTATATTTCAGTCGGTCTCTACCAACTGAGTGATACTCGCTTACTTCCTTATCCGTTTGACTTAAAATACTTTTGGGAGTGCTTGACATGGAAATACCCTGGCTTCTGAAGTATATACAATAAAAAAAAAAAAGACAGAGTCTCTAAATATTCAATTTTATAGACACTCTCAAAAGTGTCTATTTCGGTATCAGCAATAAAAATACAAGTCTTGTCAATTTATCTACCTTATATAATATATAGGTATATAAATATATTATATATATATTATATAAGGTAGATAAATTGACTTGAGAGACTTGAATTAAATAACTGCAAAAGCTTTATAAATAATAACATCTGATGTAAAAAATATGATAATAGCAAATATCCGCAACACTTTATTAATTTCTTGAGAAAGAGCATATAAATAGATTAAAATTTGTAAATGTATTGTTTTTGATTAATACCAACCGGCAACAAACCAATATTCTTTTTTCATTTCGCGAACCAGGAATAAGAACGCATTCACAAACGGTCAAGATTAATAGCACAAGAGCTGAACAATGGTAAGAAAATAAGAGCATTGCACAGAATATTTCTTTAGACAGTTTTTAACAGCGTTTAATAAATAAAATATATTATATATGTATATATGGTTATATTTATATATAATATTATAATATATAATATATATTATAATATATAACTATTACGTCTATACTTAAATGTATATATAATTGATAACATAAAAACTAATTTTGATTAAGCTTTTGGGATGAGTTCCAGCGATAATTTAATGAAAAGTAATCACTCTATTTAAAAATCCAATAACTTTTATAATTGGCTCCAAATGAAAAAGATACTTATGTATACATATATACAATTATATTTTATTTTCAATTTAGTGAAACCCTGTTAGATAAAGTTTCTTTTTATGTGGTCCCATTTGCCTCCCCCACCCACTGTAGTTACTTTTCTATACACATCTGTGTACATATATTTCTTTAGGAGATGAAGATGAATGGCATGCAATTTCACACCTGAGCGCTGATCAGCGACTGAACTGCCAAAAGCCGTTAGCTGTTAGTTGTTAACCCGGCGCTAAGGTTAGTTCCAATAATGGACGCAATCCCTTTGAACTGGTTAAAAATAAAATAATCAAGCAATTAATGTGCGAATAAAAATTCATTTGTTATTAATTGAGTTCGATAATTAAAAGGGGAAACATAAAACAAAGGGTTAGAAGGTAGATAGTAGATGTTGCAGCAACATGTTGCCAGCTTTCTCGTTAGCTGCTCGGGCAACATGCGATGTGAATTTTGTAACTGAGGCCCATATGTGGAGCCTCCACGTTGGTGCGTGTCACATGGATTCATTCATAACTAGTCGCGTGGTTGCGTCCTGTCGTCGTCCCTTCGTCGTCGTCGTCGTCGTCGTCCTTGCTGCTCGGCTTTGGCGCTCGTCGACGTCGTTGTGGAGCGCTCAGCTTCGTCCATTGCCTTGCAATATAAAAACAAGCGAGCAACGGTTCGAGCTCAGAGTTCTTCGCTCGTCGTCAGCCTGTTGCGTTCTCGGACACAGCCTCAAATAGCAATTCAAAGGAACAGAGCCTAGCTCCTTAGGCCAGCTTTATAGCCCTCCAATTAAAACTGAAATTTCAACATAATTTCTGTGCGAATTTTCACTCAAAAGCATATTCAAATTTGAGTTTAAGCTCAGTCCCATTTCGTTTGATTGCAGTCGCGCGTGAGCACATAAAAATAAAATATTGGCCCTAAAACGTAAATCTTAAAAACCATAAATATTACACAGTGTTAAGATCAAACGAAATTTTCTCACAGCCAATTACCAAAGTGTGTGAAGAAAAATTGTTATCAAACGGCAAACACCAAGAGAAATTGAACGAAAAGTAACTTATTTGCATTTGGTGGCATTCAAAGCGTTGTTAAAGCGAACGATTTGCATTTTGTGGATTAAACCTAATCAACGATATAACTGGTGGGTACAAACAATTTGAATTCTATTGCGAATTTTTTAAAAATTAATTTCATAACACAAATTTCTATATATAAAAAAACAAAAACAAAAAAACTAACAAGTGATGTTCATAAAAGGTTTAAAAATATAAAAATAAATAAGTGAAAAGTGTTTGTAGAATACAAAAAAATACTGAGGTATCAATAGTTTTTTTTTTTTTTTTTTTTTTTTTTGAAAATTATAAAAAAAAAAAATTATTTTTAGCGTGATTTGTTTTTTTTTTTTTTTTTTTTTTTTTTGATTTAAATAATTTTAGTGAATCTTTTAGTAATTCATATATTATATAACTTACATAATTATTGAAATTTCTATATTTATAATCTAACTATTAGAATAAACTATAAGTCTTAAAATGTAACTAAAACATATACATATGTAACTAAACTAAATGTAACTAAAACATTTATTTAACAAATTTAACTGTACATATATTCTTTTCTAAATAAATTATGAATTCGTTTCTAATTGTTTAAAGTATGAACTGAACCATTGTGTTGTATATGTAATTTGATAAATTATAATATTTTATAAATAAACAAAATCGAACTAAATAATTTATAATATTAATAAAAATGCATACACAAAAATATATTAATATTTTATATATTTGTCGGAATAATATCACACCGATGTGACATAATATTAACAATAAAAATATATATATTAAAAAAAAATATGTATATATATATATATATATAATATTTTTGAAATTATTTTATCTTTGTTTAAATTAAAAATATAAGTTTATTTATAATAATTATAATTTATATATTATAAATATACGTTTTTATATTTTAAAGCTTGCTTTTAAAAGTTGATATTTTTCTTGTGGGTGCTCAATTAAATATAATTAGCTAAATGTACAAATATACTTGTGTTTCGTGTACGCCTTGAGCTTAGGCCTACGTCTAAGACGAAACATAGCTTTAATTTAATAAAATGTTTTCAGCAATTTATTTGGCTTGTAGCCTAATTTATAGATGTTCATTGGCAATGGAACATTGGCCAAATTCATTATGTGCTGCCAATTAATTTGCTTGTAATAGAAGAAGTTGGCGAAATGTGTAGAGCACCCCAAATTGGGCATTTGGATTTCTGTTCCGTTGGACAAAACAAACACAAAATGGATCTTAAATTTAAATTAAAAATTAAAGAGAGCTTAAATATTGGGTTTGCTTGATAGACTCTCAATGGCAAGCACTTCAGCTGCTGAAGTAATTAGTTTCTTTTCTTTATGCAATTTTCACATTATTCAGCCTCAGCCTCAGCCTCAGCCCCAGCCTCTGATGCTGCTGTCCGGTAGTTAAGGGTCTCGAGTCTTGTAATTTAATAGAGTGCAAACATGTCTTGACGAACATTTTCAACTTTTGATTGGCTGCGAAAACTTGCTGTCCTGTCATTTCCATCAAGCCAACCATCTGTGACGTCACTTTGCGATGGGTCACGTTTTGTTTGGGACTCATAAAAGATTGTTTTTGTGTCTTCTTTTTTTTCTCTTCAAGATCGTAACTGTAACACATGTCAATTCGATTAAGATTGCGTTTTCGGTGTAGCAAATGTATCTGTGCATTCAATTGAGATCTTCTTTTCAAATTAATATTTTACCACTGACATTCAGATTTCTATAAATGAAGTTACAATATAATAATACATTTATAGCCTTACGTTATATATATTAACATTTATTAAAATTTAAATAAGAATTTACTTGTATGTCCCCTTAATCTAATGTTAGGCTATATATAAAAAAAAAACTATATTAATAATGACTAATCAAACCTCTTAGTTGCACACAATGTTTGCACATGATTTGATTACAGTAAATCTTCCAATTGAGCTGCAGTCGTATCATTTATTTATACATTAAATTCTTTTATTCATTTCCATGTTTTTTCCCATGGCTTAGCGAAAAAATCAAATTGTTCGCTCGTAAAAATCCTTTTTATCGACCTAAAACTTTGGCCTAACTGCGTAGATATTTGCATACATGTAAAATGCAAATAGACGAGACCTTTGCCGTTTTATTTCTTATGTTTTATACATATTATTGTTAATACATATATATTTTATCTATGCTTTAACTGCGCAGATAAAAGCATGCGAATGCGCTCCGGGCAATCACGATTTCTCAGTGGGGCAGTCCCTTTATTTAACAGTGCATGTGCTCACAGTGGGGCAGGGCAGTTTTTATTGGGCCACATTATGCCAAGCATTGTTTAACGCCCAAACAAAATGTGTTTATTTGCTCAACTTCAAATGCAGACATTTTCCTATGCTGGTATTTAAACAATGTAATTTCATTTTTTGGCTATCTAATGGAATTTTATTTCACATTTTTGGCATCAGTTGCGAGGACAGAGGAATACAAAATATAGCTGGGCACAGAATTGACACATCAATGACTTTTTTGCCGTATGCAGCTCTGCTGTCAACATTTCAATATTCGAATATTCGCAAATCCTGACCCCCGATATGACAGCTGCCCGAATCCCTCATGTCATTGCTGCCACCTTTTTTATGGAGTTGCTTACATATGTCTAATATCTTGTGGTTGTGCCATCAACTTCCAACTAGTTAAACAGCCAGAGAGATTTGCGCTCAAGTTTTACAGCTGACAGCTCAGCTTAAGTAGAGCTAAGTGCTTAGCGAAAAAGCAGACAAATCTGTATGAGAAAAAATATTGCTAGTCTGTATTAGTTTGATAACTATCCAAACATAGCTAGAGAAAAGTATGTTGAATATAATATAATACGGAAAAATATATATTATATTTCAAGTTCATTTCTCTTTTTGAAAGAAAAGAAATGTGTAAAAAATTAAATGGAAAAATATTTATCAGCGCTCCCTAAAGCATACAACAGAAACTAAACGAAAAATGCGTTGCGTATACGTCACGTAGTACACGCTGAGTACTCATGATATAATTGAAAAAAAAAGAAAGCAGAACTTATCTCAATTTTGATGACAATTCAAAGAGCAGCTGATAGACAGATGACGCACGATAGCTTGAGGCTGGCATTTTGTCAAAAAATTTGATTATCATAGCGTACTCTTCAACTCAAGTTCATGGACTATATAAAAACTGAGGAAGAATGTGTATATTAGCTTTGATATTGTTCGCATTGAGCATTAATAAATAAATAGCTTATTGCGGGTCACACAGCAACTGAAATAGAAGGCCCTCGTAAACATTTGCTCAAGCTAATCAAAATGTGCAGCAAAGGATCCCATGTGGAGTCAAAGGAAGCAAGAGTGTGCCCCAAACGGAACGCAAAACCAATTTTCTGACTGAAAAAATAAATAGAGCAGTTCGACACAGTGCACGGCGCATGTAAAACTATATTTACACGGTGTTTACATCTATTTTTAGATACACAACGATTTTAGAGGATTTGCGGCCTTCCTGGCCTGAGGTTAAGCGGAAATTGTAAGCCTGTTGCCAGTCATTGGCCTTTCAATTGAGCCTTTAATACCCTACATCTTAGAGCAAGTCAGCAATAGTGAGGTCAACTCAGCTAAATCCTGAAACTAAGTATTATTTTTATAAGAATCAAACTAACATTAACTCACTAAATATATTCTATGCTTGTCAGAAACATACACTTATTAATTTTTACTCTTTTTTTTAAAGATATATCTCACATTTGATTAGTG
Source organism: Drosophila hamatofila (assembly GCA_035045345.1). Classification (NCBI taxonomy): domain Eukaryota; kingdom Metazoa; phylum Arthropoda; class Insecta; order Diptera; family Drosophilidae; genus Drosophila; species Drosophila hamatofila. Next base: position 29,685,328 of record JAWNPA010000020.1, on the reverse strand, counting down.
TTTTCGAGGGTATTTAACCTTTGACAGCTCTTAGATTAATTTTCAGTTCTGGTGAGCTAAAGGATAGTTTACATAATCGAGCAGGCGTGCAAATTGTTTTGTGGCCGCAAAAGGAATCCTTTCAGTCGGCCATAATAGTTCGTTCCGTCAGTGTCCCCAGTCTGTCTGTGCTGCGAGGGGGGCACGTGTCCATCCGAAACCCTAGCCAGGGACCTGCCATCTATTTATGTTATTTCCACACATTACGTTTATGTTTCGCTGTCGCTGGGCAAAGTCATTTGGCGAGTCCATCCATCCATCCATCCAGCTGAGTTGAAAGTGGGGTTAGAAGAGGTCATGCATGTGCATAAGCCATAAATTATAAGCACACTTCAGCATGTCAAAAGGTTGCGTATTTCCACACAGGACTCTCGCATATTCCGGACACGCTTGCAACGCATTGCAATATCAATGTCAGAGTCCAGATACGTTTTATATATATGTACATATATATAAGTATATTTCTCAAATATATTTATATATATGTATATATATATTTCTCAAATATATTTATATGTGCACTGAAGTTGATATATAGCCCTTAAATTATGCTCTAAACTGTTTTAGTATGCCAGCAATGAAAAGCTCAACATGTGTAAGTGTCAGAGTCTTCGTAAATGAAAAAGTTAAGGCCGGAGAAAATTGTTGCAAATTTAAAATGTTTAAATTATAATTTTTTTTATGAAATTAAAAGAGTACACCCTACTAAATTCAGATATTATAATTATATATTAAATAGATATGAGATATTATTTTATTATTTTATTTTTACACAGATATTGTTTAAGACATAGGTATGATGTTTTAAAGTCTTATTCGCGAATTCGTCTAAGAAGATCCTACGTCCTGGATAATAGATAATAGAGTACTTAAATGTATGGATTGAGTTCAATGCAGATCAAACTCTCCAGTTATTTATAGTTATTGTTAGTCAATTTGCTTATTGTTTATTATTGTTTAGGTTAAGAGAGATTGCAAATAAAACATGATAATATAAATGTAAATTTGCTTATCCAAAATAAATGATTAAAAATCCATTAGTATACTCAAACACTTATTTATTAGCTGTTTAATAAAAATAAAACTAAATTTTATAATCAGATTTAGCAACTCAAAAGAATTTTGGTCTTTTTTTTAAATCAATGAAAAAATTTGTGGATTGCTAGAACATGCATATTTGATAGATTATTCATAAATGTGTGAATCAATGCACAGAACACAAAATATATATTTTTTTGTTGATTTGAGAATCTCTGCTCACTATTGCATTTATAAAAAAAACGGAATAAAATTCAATTTTTATTTAACTTGATGCAATCCGGGTTGGCGCATTGGCTGTTTTATCGCCCGGATTGTGCATCCGTTTGTTTTCCACGCAATTATTGTTGTTTTTTATTAAATTGCAGAATGATGAAAGCCACAGCGTGGTTTTGCCCGGTATTATTGACTTTACTCAGCGCCACGAGGCTCGTTTGCACCGCACAACGTGGTGCGCCGGCAACAGCAGCGGGCGCTGCAGGCGGTGGCTCAGCCAACGGATATCCGCTGGACTATTTGGATGTACAGGCCGTACAGGTGAGTAAGCCGGGAGCCATGCTATTGTCCCCCGTACACCTGTCTTTTGTGGTTTTCCGCAGTTGTCGCTCATTTTTCTGACATATTTTTCGGACTCATATTTCCTTTGCTTTTTAATCTTTACAAAAGAAAAATGAGAAAATGATGAATTCTTTGATGTTGCCATCGGGGCATTTATAAGCATTTCCTTTACAAAGAGAACTCAGTAAAAATAGAAACCAGAAGTAAATTTAATTTTATTGCTTCCGTTATATACGTAAATTACGAGAATAATTGCTGGTATCTGTTGTTAATGTACGTAAATATAAATAAATTTGTTCGATATGTAGAAAATATTAAATAGAAATAATTTTAGTATGTACTACAAATTTGGAGATACTTAATGATCCCTGAGGATCTAATGTCTCCTAATCTATATCAATTTTTATTTTCTAGAATATGACTCATTTACAAATGCAAGTTCCTTACTATCCCAGCCCTATCAAAATATAATCTGCTTGTAAATCCAATCGCTTGCCATAAACTCGAGTTATAAAATGATTATATAACGACTATCGCCTTCTGTTCCAACTAAGCTCTTATTATCATGTCTGTTAGTCCAGCTCTCACAGATTGCAATAGAGTTTCCTAGGAAGCTCTTTTATCAGCTTAGTCGAATTTCCGATGAAGTGACTTTTGATTTCTACCAGAGACGCAATAAAGTTGAAAAACATTTAAAGTATTCTGAATATTATCATAAAGTGAGTCTATAATAGTCCCAAGTAATCTAATCAACAGAATGTGTCCAATGACCAATCATTAAGATTGAACATTGCGTAAAACAAACAAATTAGTCAATGTTTTTTTATATTATTCCATGAGACTAATCGAGTATATTGGTTTATAAGTGCAATATCTTGATGTCTGGCGAAATTTTGAATTTATACATACGTTGATTAACACGAGATTCAAACGTTGAAGATAAGTTCACTAGAGAAGTATGAAATATTTTATTTTTAAATCGAAAAAGCTGTATCTTACACACTTTTAAAACTAGAATCAAAATTTGAGATGTGACTTACTGTTTAAAGCCTCTACAGGTCAATCAACAAGTTGTAGTTGAAAATAAAAAAATTAATAGTGTTACAGCCTAGATCCCAATATTCGAGCCTTTATATAATATATATTTATGGTGGTAAATTCAAGCCTACACGCAAATAAAAAAATCAAAACTATATATTCCATAGTTTTAACAGCGCAAAATAGAAGGAAATATTGATTTGCGAATACATTCAAGTATTCTTGGACCGTGAACGAGCATTATGCATTCGATAGCATCCAACAACAAAATTCGCACTTAATTTTAAACGAATTTGGTAAATGGAAAATTTTTAATAACGATTTATGTGCGCTTCATTAGCACAGCAAAAAAAAAAAAATACAAAAAAGAAAAAAAAAAATGTAAGCAAAAAGTAAACAAAACATATTATAACCTTGTTTATTTACCTTTGACAAGAAGATAAATAAAGCTTGTCGCTTTGTTGTTTTACAGCGTGAATAAATCCCCCAAAGTTGACAAGAAAAGTTCAAGTTTTCACGCGGTTTAATTTGGTCAATGTGTGTGGGCTCCACCTGGAGCAATGAGGCTTAATACTATGGGAGCTCTGCTGCCAACAGTTGTCAAATTGACAGGCGGACATTTCAAAGGAGCAACTTTTGGGAGTCTCGAACACCTGCGAATGTGGTCTTCATTCTCACAGATATTAACTTTCTGCCTGGGGCCTTCATCTTTTATCAACTATTTGGGTGCACTACAAATATTTTAGCCAGTCCAGCATTTGGTAAAATCAAAACTATTTAGAGGAAAACTGAAAGTTTTTCAGCGTAAATATTTTAGCCAAATGGAAATTTATGCGAAAACTTTGCAAAAAAACAATTTATAACAATTTGCAATAAAACCAGGGCAAAGAAAAGTTGGCGAATCCGGAATACGCTCTCGTTGGTACTTTCAGCTACATTCAACATTTGATACATAGCTGCCTTAATAGTTATCAAATATTTTTTAATGGCATTAGCTTAATGATTACAAACGGAAACAATGCCACAGAGCTAACACCAGGTATCATATACTCTACATTAGCTAACAACTAAGAACTTAAATTCGAGGTCGCAAAATATATTTAGTTTATTAAATGATTGTTTTTAAAATTTGAAACAGGCAGAGAGTTTCATATTTACAAAAACTTTAGGCATCCTGATCGTTGTTCTCATCATCGTCCTGATTCTCTTCGTCATTTTCTTCATTCTCATCTTCGGCGTCGCCACCTTCATCCTGATTATTCTCGTTCTCATTATTATCATCATTCTCATCATCGCTGTCACTATCATCGCTGTCACTATCATCGCTGTCATTATTCTCACTCTCAGGTCCACCTGATGGTGGTTTACCGCCGGGAGGACGTCCATGTGGACGTCCTTGTCCAGGAGGTCCCTGGCCACCTGGTCTACCTGGACCACCTGGTCCACCTGGTGGTCCCTGACCTCCACCACCTCCACCACCTGGACCACGTTGTGCCAATACGGCGACCAACAATATAGCGAAAATTGCCAATGTAATAGCTCTCATAGTGTACTTTAGTTTTGGTTTGATTGCGTTTTCGTCAGATAACGATCTATTTATAGCACCCAGACTCCAGTCGCCGCATATTTGAACAGTTGTCTTCGATCAACAAGGAAAAAACATATTGTTATGCCAAAATATTGATATTGTTACTGGGCAAATAATAACAGCAATAATTGATATAATCTAAATGCTGATGCAAAAAGTTTTCCATAACAAAAGTACACATATCGATCGAATTGCATGAGTAATAAGTCACTTGAATACCACGTTTATTATTTTATGCCCAGCGATAAGAGTTGCGTTGGAAACTTTATGCGATCTATCGGAACTGACAATTGAAATTGAAATTCTGACATTGCTGTACGGTAACCAGAAATCAGCAAATAATTTTTTTATGAAGACTATTTCGAAGGCAATCTTAAGTGCCCCGAACATTATGATATTGTCATGTTAACAAATGAAAGTGTATGATATATTCTTTAAAATCAATCGCAGCAATTGACGTTCTGAAGTACTCAAAAAATTATCAACAATAAAAGATTATGAAATCATTTGATTAGCATTTTGTATAATTAGAATAAAACCAACTACTTATATTAATATATCATTTCGTTTCCTAAAAATGAAAGTCCATTATTAATATGGGATTCCCAATGCTTACTACGCTCGCTTAACATCAAAATAATAATGATATTCTATAATTGGGCTCTACTTATCAGAGCGAGCTTAGGACCTCGCAGAGCCACTGTCCTCCTCTGCTTCTGTCGTTGTCTCAACAGGTTCTCCGGAACCTTCGGTCGTTGATTCCTCGGGCTCTACGGGGGCTTGGGTAGTTTCAGTCGGCTCTTCAGAAACTTTAGTAGACTCTTCAGGCTCTTCCGATGATTGAGTAGTCTCTGTCGGCTCTTCGGGTGCCTGAGTAGACTCTTCGGGTGCCTGTGTAGACTCACCGGGTGCCACTGTAGACTCCTCGGGTGCAACTGTAGTTTCCTCGGGCGCAACAGTAGTTTCCTCGGGTGCCTCTGTTGACTCCTCGGGTGCCACTGTAGACTCCTCGGGTGTCTGGGTAGTTTCCTCGGGTGCAACTGTAGTTTCCTTGGGTGCCTCTGTAGACTCCTCGGGAGCCACTGTAGACTCCTCGGGTGCAACTGTAGTTTCCTCGGGTGCAACTGTAGTTTCCTCGGGTGCAACTGTAGTTTCCTCGGGTGCCTCTGTAGACTCCTCGGGTGCCACTGTAGTCTCCTCGGGAGCAACTGTCGTCTCCTCAGGAGATTCTGTAGTCTCCAGGAGAGCCTCTGTAGTCTCATCGGGTGCCTCTGTAGATTCCTCGGGCGCTACTGTAGTCTCCTCGGGTGCTTGTGTAGACTCCTCGGATGCCTCTGTAGACTCCTCGGGAGCAACTGTAGTTTCCTCCGGTGCCTGTGTAGACTCCTCGGGTGCCTCTGTAGACTCCTCGGGTGCCTGTGTAGAATCCTCGGGTGCCTGTGTAGACTCTTCAGGTGCCACTGTAGACTCTTCGGGTGCCTGTGTAGTCACCTCGGGTGCTTGGCTACTTTCAATTGGCTCCTCAGGAGCCTGAGTAGATTCTACAGGTTTTTCAGGAGCCTGAGTAGTCTCCACAGGAGCTTCTGTGGAACGTGGATGTTCAGGACGCCTTCCGTGGTTTGGGCGATTCTCATGTCTCCAGCGGTCGTCTCTGTGCCAACCGCTCTCATCTCTATGCCAGCCGCCATACCTTCCCTGCCATCTATCTTCATGCTTATTCCAGCGACCATGTTCCAGATTGTCTTCTCTGTCGTGCCATTGATCACCGCGCTGAATATTTCCCGCCCAGCCGCCGTGATTACGTCCCCAGCCAAAGCCGTTCGGCCTGGCCGCGACGACGGCGCAGAGAACCGCAAATATCGCAATCGTTAGAACCTTCATTTTACTATCGTTCGATGTATACTAAATGGCCCAGAGTATAGCACGGGCATTTTATATCATGAAAGCAAGAGGCTATCGGCAGCAAGTTACCATGGCTCGCAGACATGCTGGCCACTCATGACTAAAAATATGTTATCTAATCGGTATCTGCGCTATAATGTCTGATAACGAAAAGGGCGAAAAAAGTGAAATTTCATTGTGAAGCACCTGGCGATAGGTCTGCGGGACTTCTTTTCGGACTTAATTATGTTCTTTCGTTAGTTGATGTAGCCTCGAGTACCTTGAATATTTGCGTTGAGCAGGTTAAGGTTTTATTTGACCTTTGAGTATTTTCCACTTCAAAATAAACAATAACAAGGAACTGAGCCTCATTCGGGAATCGACTAACCTTCGGGTATTTTCCACAGACCAATTGCTAATGACTGAAGCGCCACAGGCGGAGCTTGAACTATCTATAATCAATTACCAATCACAAGACTTTGTCAGACTTGATAATAGAGGGCGTTCACATTGCCGAAGTTGATCAGGTTACGGTTTAGTTGATTGGACAGTAAGCAGCAAGCCTTGGATCGTATTTAATTTTATCTGTCATTTATTGACTTGTAAGACTTGTACGCATTGGTCAATCAATGCAAACATATGTAAATTGAAATTCATTTACGTTATATCTTATGATACAATTACCAAAATTGATTGATAGGAAAAACTTTCTGCTGGTCGTGTTCAAGATACGTGTACATGTTAGATATCATTAGGCATTCAAAAATCACCTACAATGTCCCAATGTTATCTACATTAAGTTGTTTACACACAGCTTGTTATCTGAATGCTTCTCGACTTTGCAAATTATTGTAAATATTTATTCATATGGATGCAGCAAACAGCGAAAACCGCTAATCAACTTTTTAATTATGATAATAGCAAACAAAATTAAATAGTTACTCGGAAATGCTTATCACAATTTGGAGTTTACCTGTCAAGCTACATGATTTATCATTTAATCATTAAAAACCCATTTTCAGTTATAAATATAAATAAATTTAATAATTGATTGAAGAATTGTTTTCTCGAATTTGTCATCTATCGTCAGAATTTAACCTTATCTTCAGACTTGCATTATATCATAAATAAGAAAAGTTCTTTCTTAATAATAATCAATTCAGCCGTCAATTGTTCGTCCTTATTAATGTTGTCAAAGACATGTATTAACTTCTATTGAAACTTTCATAACTTTGCTATTCATAAAGAAATTCGTGCAAAACAAGCGAAACAAAGTAAGAAGCTAGTCAAACAGTTTCCGAGTTTAAAACTTTTTGAATTAAGAATTTGTTGTGCAGTGTAAGCAGAAGTTAACAAATGAATGCATACAAAATTGGATCTCTCTCTCCCTTTTTCTCTATTTTCAGGATGAGTACTCGCTAGCCAAGCGGAACAAGCCGTCGCTGTCCATTGTCAATCCGCTGGATGTGCTGCGCCAGCGGCTGCTCTTGGAGATTGCGCGCAGACAGATGAAGGAGAACACTCGGCAGGTGAGTGAAGCGTACAGGTGGGCGGTGGGGACTCATTGTCCAGCTTGGTATTTTTAATAAGCGCAAATGAGCACTGGAAAACTTTTCATTATTGTTTTGTTAAACTCGCAAGATAAACAAAAGAACTGCCAGGGTAATACGCAATTTTCATTTGTGAGTGCGATTCAATGTAAATGGAAAATTGTTGCAGCTAATCAAAATTAGAGCTGCAAACGGAAAAGCAAGTTGGACAGCAACTTCAAAGTCCATGAAATGCACATCGTTTGCGATAACTTTTTTAATTTGCCGGTCAACTGAAAGGGAAAGTATGTGTTTTCATTTTTGTTAAACAAACGTCAAATGCCTGACTGGCAAGGTCAGGTTTCCACCATCTCCATTTTTCTGTTGCCCGTATCTGACCACGTTGCTGGCCATTTGTCAGACAATAGCCCAAAGGCGAGTCTTATCGCTAGGTATTGACAGGCCCGCATTGGGTAGACATGTAAATAACACTGCGGTAGATATCAAAAGGTTAGCGGAACGAATCTGTTCAAAGGGGTATGCTGCACTTATAGATGCCCTCTAAACAAGCTGAATTCTATTCAAATTCAGATACCTGACTAACCTAAATAAATCGTAATTACATATATAAACTACAGTTAGCAAATAGGTTGCCTCGGCTGCTTGAAAAAACGGAACTAATGCATATTTATTTTTTATTTTATGGAGAGAAACTTTTTACTTATTTTTAGTTAAACATTTGGTGTTCTGAAGAACCTTTCTCAATCAGATGGCATGTACAGGGTATATAACAAAAAGGCTTTAGAGGCTTAATGTTGGTTGGCAGCTAAACAGGCAAAGGCTTAGAGCATCCTTTCTCTGTACGTTAAGGGGAAGCCAACGCGTCGTATGTGTAATACGAAAAATATTTCGCCCTGGCAACAAAGTAAATTTTATTTGGCTACCTAAATGTTGATGCAGCCCACGGCGTTAGGTAAAATGTGGCAAAAAAAAAAATCAAACGATTTAATGGCAAGAATTCAAATGATTTGGCCCTTGGGTGCCTCTCGACTAACGCGGATTCTTCGCCTGCAGATGAGAGCGGGATACAAGAAATTGTGTGCTCAATTTACACATGTCAAGGCACACGTATTGATTTGTCAAAGAGATATTATAAATTGCTGCATGAATGCGAGCGTCGTGAAAGGAAAGCTCTCGAGTGCGAACGCACAATTGAGTTTGGGTAACGAAAGAGTTCAGAACAGAAAACTGAGGATTTATATGCTTGACTATCAAAACTTTAATACAATACTAAATGCAATATATTTTCATATGCAATAGAGAGCGTTTACCTTTCTATAATGTGGTACCTTCCTCTGGCACCAAGGTCGTCGATTCTTCAGCCACAACTGTGGTAGACTCTTCAGGCGCAACTGTGGTAGACTCTTCAGGCACAACTGTGGTAGACTCTTCAGGTTCGACTGTGGTAGACTCTTCAGTCGTAGTAGCCTCCTCCTGCGGTGGTCGTGTCGCGCGACGACCATGATGACGATGATGCTTATGTGATGGACGCTGATCGGGTTGCGGTTGTTGTCCATGGGATGGACCTTCCTCGTGGTCATAGGGAGGACGCTGATCGGGTTGAGGTTGTTGTCCATTTGATGGACTTTGCTCGTGGCCATAGGGAGGACGCTGATCGGGTTGAGGTTGTTGTCCATGGGATGGACTTTGCTCGTGGCCATAGGGAGGACGCTGATCAGGTTGAGACTGTTGTTGTCCATTGGACGGAGCTTGCTCATGGCTATAGAAAGGACGTTGATCGTGTTGAGGACGTTGTCCATCGAATGGACCTAGCTCGTGGTCATAGGGAATACGTAGTCCGCTGCCTGGACGCTCGTCGGGACGATCTACAAAATACAACAGAATTTAAAAAATGGCTTGCCTTCTATGTGAAATATACATATGTACAAGTTTATCCGCAGAGAATATCGGCACTCACCATTAGAGTCCTCATCATTCTCTGGTCGTCGTCCTTTTTGATGTTGGTCATCACCCGATTCATATGGCGGCCTTTGCTCCTCAATGGCTCCGTTGTGGTATCCTTGTGGCTTTGCAGCAACCAGCGCCACTAAAAGGCTCCCAATCAGCAAGACAAATGTTAGGACTTTCATTGTCATGTTATTAGTTCCCAACTGTTTGGGCATTCCGTGGTTTTTGAGGCTTTTATAAGGCACCAATAGTTAATGATAAAAATAGAAAATTCCCAGCCATGCGAAAACATCGCGAACTGTCTTATCTTCAGTAAACATTCCAAGGAATTTCCCAAACTGTGACTAAATTGGGTAATATCTACAGTACGCAATAGTTCCGCAAGTGAAAATTTGCTTTTGAAACTCATTGAAATGGGTATTCCGATTACTAACTGGACATCGTTTGCTGATAAGCATGATTGATAATACAATTGTAGTAACAATGCAATTAGCTTTTGCAATTATGGGCATTGATTTTGTGAGTCTTTTAATGGATTATATTATTGAAATTAATTTCCGAGTGCGATGTTCGTTAACGTAAACACAGAAATTAAAATTAAATATAGTAGAAATTTTGTGTTCATTTTTATCTGACTAAGACCAGGGATATTTTATACCAATGTTTGCTTAATATCTAATTCCATATATTACTAAAGATTATTAATATATTTTCCATTTCGTTAAAGATTTTTCGATTTTTCTCGAATTATCTCGCTCTTATTTATTTATTTTCATGCAATATGTGTATGAAACTAAAATACTTATAACTAGTTTATTTTCATATCTGCATGACACTAAAATGTAATGAGTTTAGTTGAGAAAGGAAATGACCCAACAGAATCAAGTTAAAAATGCAAATTAAAATGTGTTAAACTTGAGCATAAATCAAATTGGCTGTTTGAGAAATTAAATATTTATGTCATTTGAAGTAAACGTGTGTCTAGGACGGGTTAGGGATGGTGGGTTCATATCTCATAGGAGCTAGGACTGGGGCTGTGGCTGACTTACATTGCGAATTACTCGTGACATGCTCTGCACTCATTTCCTTTAATGCCAAGCGTTTTCTCTCTTTACTTTGCACTTGATGCGCACAGGTCGAATTGAATCGGGCCATACTGAAGAACGTGGGTAAACGTGTTTTCCTGGAGCCAGCGTCTTGGGGGAGCATGCGACACAAGTTGCTGCAGCAGCAGCAGATGCAGCTAGAGCGGGAACGAGAGCGAGAGCAGCTGCGTCGCGAGCAGCTGCAGCAGCAACATTTCCCCAGTCAACTATGGGGCTACACTGGCAACCCAGCTGGCTCATCTGACTCCGCAACGGCCTCAGCGGCGTCACGGTTTTTTGATTTTCTACACCGACCCGCAAAAGAGCAGCAGCAACAGCTGCTGCTTGACAAGTCCCTCAAGGTGGGCGTGACCAAACATCATCAGTCAAACGGAAATGAAATTGCAAACGAAACAAATCATGAAAACGGCAATCGCAAAAGCGCAACAGGCCTGGTGTCTACTGAGGACGAACTGGATAATTCTGTCGAGGATCGAGATGAGATGCTGGATGAGCCGACCATGAACTGGGCCAGCGAGCAGCCCATGGATGATATGGACAGGTCGCTAGAAGCGGCTAATCCAAATGCTCGGCTGCCCTGGCGTCTCATCTATCGCATGCATAAAGCTTCACACTATGCTAATTAAGTGTCAGCAGCTAAGGCTAAAGAAACAGATACAGATACATAAACACACAAATACAGATACAGATACAGCTACAGCTATAGCTACAAATACAGCTACGGCTACGGCAGACAGCTTTAGAGTTTAACTAGATGTTCGTAGTTGCTAAATTGACGGTTCCTAATGGCTGGCTATAAGGCAGACATATTGTGTGTGCAACCCTCCGATGAAAACGAACCCCAACCACCCCCTGAATGTACACAAAGCTTACACCAACAACTCGTGCACTCCACTAACTATTTGAATTTTGTCTTTGGTATTTGAAACTAAATGGTTTACGTAATGATTCATGCTACCTCTTTCTCAGATGCAAATGCAAAACAAACCACTCGAAACGAACGTTCCCTAAACACTAAAATAATGATACTCAACAAATTATATTTATTGACTAGCAAAAAAGTTAAAAAAAAAAAGAAAAACCAAATATAAATATTACAAAAAAAGAAAAATAAATATATATATATATATGTATATGTATATGAATTTGGTTAAAAGCCAAAATAATGTTGTTTAATAAAAAAATATAAAAATTAAAACACGTGTAGTTTTTAAAAGCAAATCTTTTAAAGTGAAATATACATGGTTTATTACATATATATATATAGGTACACTATATTATGTATGTGTGCATGCAAGCTTCAATTTGCAGTTAAATATTTCACTTTTTCAAATTTTATTTGTTTTTTTTTTTCTTTTGCTGTTGCTAAACTTATTTACATATATTACAAAATAGTTCAAAATCATCCGCGGGCGGAATGCTAATTTCATTTTTCTTTTCACTTTTGCATTTATTTTCATAAAAAAGTATAAAATATCTTTAAAATATCCTCCCCACGTAAACATGTTCAGATGCTCAAAATATTGTATACAATTATCAAAACATTTTTTCAATAGTGTAAAACATTTAAGAATCTCAGACAATTAAAATTTACTGTCTCAGCTGAAAGTAACGAGCAGTTAAATAACTGACAGTTTTAATAACTGACAAACATATATCAGTTCAGTCCACTTTCTTACATTTATTTTTTAGCTAAATGAAAGTTGTAGCAGAGTTTAGAAACTTATTAAAGAGAAACAAAATGGTTGCAAATCATATAAATACGACTAACGATTTTAATGTAGATGAGCTACTCAGTCCTAACTAACCTAATTAATTTATGCATACGAAAACTCAAACTCAATTAAACTATCTACAAATTCATGATATATATATATATATATATATATATATATATATATATATATATATATATATATATATATATATATATATCTGCGTTGTCAATGGATCGAATCAACACACATATACACTCGCATACACAAAAAACTTATGTATATTAATGAATTTGATGTGAACAAATTTGATTTTCTCTATGTAAATAAATGATTTTCTCAAAAATAAAGCTGAATCAAAGAAACAAAAAATGGAATCAGATGATTCGATATTCAATATTATACTTAAATATATATAAATATTACATGGATTATAATTGTATGTATTTATTTTAATGAAAATAATGAATAAAAAATACAAAAATATTGAAATGGCATTCAACTCAAACAGTCTTGATATTTAATCAAAGTTTAGGGAATCCTCGTATATAAATAAGAAAGTTGTGGTAATGAGTCGTTTCGTTTGATGTTGTTTACCCATTGGTATATTCGCCCACGGCATTCCCAAAATAAAAGTTCATTTTAAATTCACTAGATAAAGTCAAGGAACATTTTATTTTCAGAGGACAACGCACTTAAGTGAAATTCTATACATGGATCAAACAGCTAATTATGGTGTATGATGAACGTGCGCTGGGAGTCGCCACTTGAATGGCTCCAGGACATAATTAATAAACTTGTAGTATCTCTGACGCACTACACGAGACGCTCCACAGACACTGACACAGTGGACATGGCTGACGAGGGTAGCCCCCTTCGAGAATAGGACTCCCGAAAACGATAATTATCACAGGGCCATTACGAGTGCCATGCAGCGCGTACAAAACAGTTGACAGCCGAGCAAACAATAACAACAAGTGGGTGTGTGGTTGTGTGGATGCGTGTGTGCATGTATTTGTTGTGCCACGTTTCCACTCCGTATTTATTTAATGTCACAGAGCAGCGCTACGCCGCGCAGTGTCCAGTGCTTGGGATTGAAGTCGGTCTCAAAATCAATGGAGCCCACGTACTTGAGGTCCGTGCGCTGTGGTTTCCTGTAGATCGGGCACTCGTACAGTTTGGGATCCTTGCCGGCAGTCGTGTTGATGGCGTATATATAGATAACCGGCATTTGTTCATAAAGCACCTTCATCTTGGACTCAATTAGCTTGCCGCTGCGTCGATCCAGCGAGGCGCCTGCAATAACATTCAAGTAAGAAGCTGAAGCTTAAGCCGCGCCTAACAAATTCCACCTAATTGTGACAATGTAAATAAGTTTTCCCCATAAACTTGAAAGCTTATATTCGGTGCACATGTGCTTGGGCCCACGCATGTTGATTTTCTTTTTATTAGCTTGGGAACAAACTTATCGTCTTTTAATAGACAGACACAAAGCCTACAGAAGCCCCGAATACAAATCGCTTCACCTGGTCCACACCTAACCTGAGCTAACTTTCCTCTATAAATATACATATATAAAAGTCCAAATTTATGTGTGCCACGCTGCGTATACGTAATTTAATTTGTACGCTGCACTTGGACTTTTGTTGACTTTCTCTCTGAATGCATTCGCTTTCTATTGCCATATTCGAAATTGGGTTATTGCGTCACGTAACAGCAGTTATAGAAGTGCTCGTTGGCACTTATCTATCTCCTCAGATAACAATGAAAAGAAATTGAATATAGCAGGAAAATCCATTGCATACAAAGCATTGTAGTCAATGAATTTTCAACAACTAAAAAAAGCACCTGAGAAAAGCTATTGATTGATGAAAATTATTATTAAGTTGCTGACTAACACTTATTCAATATTAATATTATAATAGAATAATTTTTATAATTTTCAAATAAATATATAAATGTTGGAGAAAAATTAAGTATGGGCCACAAAAACATTTAAAGTGAAAAAAAGGCAAAAGCAAATTTAGCATAATTTAAATTTTTATATGAAATATGTGACAAATATGCAAAAAAGTTTCGTTTAGCTGCGTATTAGGAGATTCAACGAATTCTGTGTCCACCATTCCCACAGGTAATCAAGAGCTGACCACAACAAAGATCTGTAGAATGGAGCACACCACACGCAAATTATGCCTTTAACATTCAAATTATCACATACAGAGGTTGGCAGAGGGGGGCAAGGGAAAAAAAAGAAACCGCACAAACAAGCCAGGTCCAATTTGTCGGGTCAACAAAAGGGCATGAACCTAGACCAACGAGGAAGGAGTAAGGAAAAAGATGTCGTTGTAAGGCAAACATCTGAATATGGCAAATGCGGATACAATATATACAAATACAAAGGAGACACTGAATATGAACTAGCAATTGGCAGCGGTCTGGCACTTGAATTGAAAGAAGTTGAAGTAGGGCGGGCAGGTACTGGCTATTGGCTGATGTACTTACCTTCTAGAAACAGTCCATGCACGTATACACCCTCTGTGGGATACTCAGTAATGTCCTCCTTGTTATAGCGCGTTATTTGATTCTGCAGCACAACAGAGTCGAGGGCCCAACCTTTGTGCGCTCGTGTTACCTCCTGACAATTTCAATCAACACACGCGACGTATACGCAACGCCAAAGCAGCAGCAACAGTAGCAGCAGTAGAAGCCGAAAGAAAAATAATTGCAAGAATGTATGAATAGCTTGACATATATAAAATGTTAATAAATAGAAAAATAATATGGCTAAGATGGGATTGTTGGGTATAGTCAAGTTTAACTATAAGGTAATTATAATTTGAGAAGTGTACGTATTTTATAATTGATATCTGTGCTTAGTATACGTATTCATATTTTGTAAAATTATGTCTCCACTTTAGATTATCATTATTTTTATACATGCGTAATCGTAATTTTATACAAAAACAGGTTCAATAAAATTCATTCATATTTAAAATCATTTACAGGGTATTACGAAAAGGAGCTCTTTAAAATACATAAAAGACGCGTTTTCATAATTAAATGTTTATCATTTCCCTTGGGTAACAACGTATGCACTAATTATTGACAGGAATTCCCAGCGACAAGAAATAGTTGATAATCCAGCTTAAGAGAAAATCTACCCCAGCCCCTTAAACTACTTAGAGATATGTATTCAGTTTCTCGTTATTCAAGAACTTACTCTAATTACGTTGTCATAACAAATACTCACTTGTCGCATGGCGGTCAGGAAGCCTTGTGGATTAAAGAAACCCGTCATCCAGAACACCTTTTTGTGTTGAAAAATTGGCACAAAATGTAAAGAAAGAGAAAGCGAAAATAAAATAGGAGCTTCAGCAAAATGTATTAAGCAATTAGCGAGTCTGCCTGACAAGCTTTTCTTTTATGTCGAGCGTCTGGGACAGGTTGACAGGCGCATTCGAGAGAGAGAGGTGCTTACCCTTGGACGATCCGTGGAAATCCAGGTACGAAATTGGGCATTGCGCTCCAGCAGCTCAGTGTACCAAAAGCCAAGCGTTGTAGACTCCCAAGATATCTAAAAAATGGAAGTGACATTGACAAGGCATATATTAATAAAGTATTCAGCTTGCAGACTTTATTGACTAAAGCTATAAGATTATAAATTTGGTATAATGCGTTAATAACTATACACGTTAGCACAGTATAGTATCTAATGGCCAAAGCCTTTGCTTATCTTGATGTTCATAGCATGGCAGAAGTCTTCCATGTCTTTCAATGCTTTCATCTGGGATTCTCGGGTAGAATGCTTGGATATTTTGTGCTCAATACGTGGATGATGCATATCGCTGGTCTTCTTGCCTTTCGTTATTGTGAATTCAGCCAAATGGAAGAGCCTTCGCTTCATTTCAAACGACATTTCCGGTTTGGGCTGGATATTAGCAGTACTTATTTCGTCGGAAACTTCATCCGCATTGTCGCTTGATGACGCGGGCTCCTCGAAAGTATTTATATGCCCTTGATTGTATTTTAGCCGATCCATTAACGATTTTGAATCAATTGGAGAGTCTTTCTTAATATACGGAGTGCCTGCATTTGTAACTTTGACAAACCCATAATCGCGCACTTCCAGCGGAATGCGAGAAGTTTCATTCACATTACTGGAGTCAAAGCCGAGACTTTTTCGCTGAACTGTGGCCTTAGCACGCGAAGACCTCAACATGATTGTCAATTGAGTTTCCTTTTTATATTTTTACAAATATATCAATGTAGTAAATGCGCTTATTTAAGTCGTTTTATATTTTTTCTTGAGTTGTGTATGAATTTGTTATGATGTGTGTTATGTGTGATATAGATGCCTTACATTGTCTTTTGCTTACAGCTGAAGTTTGTTTTTCAACGCTTGCTTTTCGTTCGTTACTTGGTAATCAAAGTAGCTTTTTATTTAACACCTACATTGAATTTCAAAATGAATTCGAAATAATGATTTATTAAAGCATTATTTCATTTTGAAAGTCATTTAATTCCTTCAATGAAAAAAATATATAAATTTCAAACAAAAAAGGTCTTTACATAAATTCGATCCTTTCTTCATCTTATTCTATTATTATCACTCATATTCAAACATATTTTAAATGACAGCAAAATCGTTAATTATCTTGCATGACTATCATAAAAAAAAGACGGGACTGGTCTGCTTTGTTACAAACTCCCAATTGAGTTGGCCAATAATTATTCATACCCCAAAAATAAAACTGAACGAAAATAAAAATAAACTCCTCGTCTGCCTTTGTCTTGGGCCGCGTGTCAATTAAAGAAGGTGTGCTGGGGCGTTAAACGTTTACACGCATAAATTTTGCATACCCAAATCCCAACCCTCCAAATCAATCAAACTTTTATAAGCGGCAATTGAAAACGCGCCAACAATTTGGCATTCCCAGCCAGCAGAGGTTCTTTATATATTTAGATTATGTATATGTAGTATATAAGCAGACTATATAAAAGCGGCCCAGTTTTGGGACCAATTTTGTGTTTGTAAGCCGATAAAAATCTCGTGAGACAAAAAAAAAGAAAAAAAGTAAAAACCAAGGCAGGTTGAGATTACTTTAGGCCACGTTTCGCTGTGGGGGAGCTGTACGTACGTACATAAACAGGCTACAGCTGGCCAGCACCTAAGAGACCATAAAATTTGCCACAGTTAAGGGCAGCACAAATGCTAGTGCGTAAAATCTGCTCTAATTTCACACGCAGACATGCACACGCTCACCTTCATCCAGGTCTCCGGTATGCGGGCATCGTACATGGCGTCCAGCGACTCCTTCAGTGCCGGACTCATCACAATGGTACCATCAATGGCCAGCTTCAGATCGCAGAGGCACGTGTGGACGCGCTTGATGACGCGTTGCATGCGATCGATTTCCTGCCTAAAAACGTATACAAATAGGTTAATCACACAGAGTCTAGGCAGAGACAACCGCCTCCACCTCCACCGTCGATTCACCTGAGAAAGATGTTCATTGGCAGCAGGATGCCCATGCGTGTCAGATTCTCACGCACCTCGTACGCATTGTACTGGGCGGGTAGCTTTCGCAACATATCCTCGGCCAGTTGATAGACGATACTCTCACGAGTCTCGCCACCTCCTCCGCCGCCCTCCTTGGGCTGTACACTCAGGATGGTATCAAGTATGCCTGAAAAGTGGTAAGTGAAAAGATGCTGTATACTACTTTTAAATACTCTGTAAGAGCAGCTGTTTTGTATTTATATTGCACCTATCCAATATACCCTGTTAACACTTTGTAAACGGAGTATAATTACAAAGCGTCGCCTGCTTGTCGCTTATGCAAATACGTGGGTCGCCGATTGGTTACACCTTTTGAAGTATAAAAATAGAATCAGCCAGAAATACCACAACTAAAATTTATATAATTCATTTATTGGTTGGCCACAACTAAAACACACCTCACACTCAAATGCAAATTGCGATTAAATCAGAAGCATTTATCTTGTTTATTGGCTGGCTTACAATGTGCTGACGTCATACGGCTAATTAATAGGCTTTGAGATGTAAATGGCCAAATGAAATAGAACGAGGAACATATATCGAGCGAACGACTGCAAAATACCCTGGGGACAGTAACATAACAATACAAATTGATATCGTATTTTACTCCTTCACAATTCAAGATTCACGCCTTTATTTTCAAATGTAATCAAATGTTTGCCAAAGCGCACGGCAATTTAATTATTTACTCAAAAGCATTACTTAAAAAATATCATTTAAACAAAAACGTTTGCTTAAGTCCTTCAGTGAGCAGTGTCATTGACCTGACCACAGAAATTCAACAATTGTTTCAATTGCGCGAAATGGCAAATAATCGGAAAACGAGAAGCAACAAAAATCGAATTTGAGCTCACCTTTGGCCGAGTTAATCTGGTACGTGATGTCAGCATTGGAATGTAAGCCAAACACCTCGGGCGTGTCGTAGGCGGGCAGACTATTGATGTAATCGATGAAGCCCTGCAGGCTCTTCGTGTTGGGCACCTTGTAGCCCTTGTAGAACTCAAAGGCGTTGGACAGCAGCTGCTCGCAGAACCACACCGAGGTGAATGTGGTCAGAAGGCGCTTGTCAAAATCATCTGTCACTCGGCCACCATACTGCACCTCGCCAATCATATAGACCAGGGTTTGCCACGAGACGCCCTTCTTGGGATCCATTTCATCCAAATGGTTTTGTATGAATTGCACGCTGGCTGCAAAGTCCGCCTGATTGAATTCATAGGGTATGTTCCAGCCGAGCGGGCCGAATTTGCGACGCTCCTGGACAATGGTGTGTAAAAAGGCAACGGTATATAGCAGAGAGGGCCATTGGGTTGCTGAGGTGTAGTCCAAAAAGTCCTGGGTAAACGACTGCGAAAGGGAAGTGAGAGAAAAGGTATTAACCAAATACACTATAAGAAATTTGTATTGCAATAGAAAACTATTTACATATATATATAACTTATATATAGTGCAATTTTTATATATATACATATATGTATATAAAAGATAAAAGTTAACTGAAAAGATATCCAAAATCGTTCTAGCATTAAAACTTTTTGAGAAAAAATATAATACATAGTTTTGTTCTGTGTTGTTAGAGACACACCTGATAGCTGCGCTTCAGACTGGCTCGAATGCCCTGTGGGGGCTCATTGGTAAACTTGAGCGCCATCTGGAGCAGACCAATGGGAAATTCGGAGTGAGGCTCTGTCGTGACCCACATGCGAAAGGTATCATCAATGTGCTCCGTCTCCACCAGCATATCGATGACCTCCGTGCAGAAGGGCAACGATAGATGCACATTTTGCAGCAAAACCCAGCCGCCATGGGCCATCGACTCCATGATCATTTTGCGTGCATGATACTCCTGACCCTGACCCATGGAAACGCACTTGAGAGCTGTTTCAAGATAAAAGCACAAAATGACAAGGTTTAATGGAATGCCTTATCACACTTACTTATGCCCTTCTGCTTGGCCAGTGCTCCAATTTGAGTCGTCGGATCGGAGCCAATGGACAGCAGGCAGACGAAGGGCGTACGTGGCTCGGACTCAGCCCAGGTTGCCTCTAGATCCAAGATTTGCATCTCACTGTACTCAGGCCCCAAAGATTCTGAGAAGACAGAGTGTCAGAAGTGCTTAAATTATAATTCCCATTCAATCTCACCCTCTATATACTTCTTTGCCTGGGATATGGTGCGATCCGGACACCAGGAGCGTATTAATAGTAACTTGCGGAAGCTGTCCAGTAAGGTGTTATAGCCACAGGGTATTTCCTCATTCTCCGGCTTCTCACACTCATACCAACTGCGCCAGTCGCGCTCGTTTAGCTCTATGATCTGCAACACTGTAGAGAAGGTCTCCAGCTTGCTAATCTCCACCAGATTCAGCCAGGTAATGTCCAATATCCAGCGGAACGGCTTGGGTGTCACAGCGTTTAAATCAAGTGAAGCACCGCCTTTGATAAAGGTTAAAAACTCTTCATGGCTGATATTTCCGTTATGGTAGTCAATCTTGATGGCCAGCATCAGGGTGAAGAGCTGCTTGTGTCGCTCATACAGACTGCGATTGGTGAACTTGTAGACCTCGTAGGTGAGATAGCGTAGGATAATGTTGATCCGCTCCTCGGTGACGCTCGACTTCGTTGACTTAGTGATGGAGTTGTTGAAAATGACGAGGAACTGCTTAAGGGAGTTCTGATACATGGCATTCACATTACTCATCTCGACAATCAGGAAATAGAGAATTGAGCCCCGCTTGGCCACCGCACGGAACTCCTCGCGTGCCTTCATTATCTTGCGTTCAGTTACTTCGGAGATTTTAAGCTTTTGGTTGACCTCCTCTGCCGTGGTTTTGGTTACACGCAGCACCTCGATGAGCGCCTCATCGTCCACTAGGGATCCTTGCGAGGAACTCAGGCGCAAGAGCAGATTCGCTTCGAGTTCCTTCATGTTGCGTTGATTTTGCATGACCGTCTCAAAGAGAGCCACGCGCTCGGCTTCCAAATCAGATTTCTCCATTAGGATGACACGCCCCAGCAGCTGATCTTCCAGGCCACGCATGGTGACTGTGAAATCGATAATTGATGTCTTTGCGCTGACCTCTGGACTGAAGGCCGGATTGGGTAGCTTTGTGGTAATATAGAGCATAAAACCAGGCATAACATCGCACTCCTTATCACCCACCAACACCTTTTCAATGCTGCCAGACTTAATAAAGTTCTTCTCCAGAACATTGTCTATCACCGGATCCAGATCTATGCCCACATCCTCAATAAGCAACGGCCTGCCCAGGGATAGCGAGTCCTCCAGATGCGTGCGAAAGTATTTGTGATTCAGCGAGGTTATCTGAAGCTCATTGCGATCCTCCTTGCACTTGATCCAGATCTTGCCTTGTGTCTGAGGATCCACCAACAGCGGATAGCTACTCGACTTCGTTGCAATGAGCGCATTCTGCACGGATAAATCATCATTGGGTAGACCCTGGAGTGTCCACTCGGATACGGTCGAGGAGTCCACCAGCATATTGATGATGTTGAGGCCTGTGGTAAACGGAATGCACTTCTGCTTGAGTATGCCCATCCACGTCCTGATCAGATTAGCTCGAAATTCTTGATTGTACGGCCCGCAATAGGATAGAAATCCTGTGGCTAAAAGCACGTCGCCCACCAGCTTCCCAAGCTGTATTTTGAATTCTTTACTCTGGTTGGTCCAGCGATGCTTCTCATCCGACAGGCCATTGATTAGCGCTGTAGCAGCCGTCATCTTTCGTAGACAGACATTGGCTGCATCCATGAGGCGTTGCTTTTCGCCTACGGCTTTGTCGTACTGATCCTTGACCGCCTGTAGTGCATCTTCGCGTTCACGCAGCTGCTCTTCGGCTCCAGCCAGATCGTCCATAGCAAGCTGTGGGAAAATATTTACGAATTTACGAGCTTTATTTTTCGTTTAACTAAAGTACCTTAAGGCGCGCCTCCTGCAACGTGAGATTTGCCTTCAGGGGCAGCACTTCCTTGTTGACGCTGTGGAAGAAGCCCATTGCCTTGGTCCAGGAAAGCAGACCTGCAACGTCTCCGCAAACACGTCGAGCCATATCCATGTTATAGTCCTCCATGCGGAAATACGGCTGTAGCAGATCAATCATCTCATCGTTAATGGTATCCTTGGGGTAGTTTTGCAGTTGCAGCAGAAACGTGGCACTAGCCATCATCTAGATGCAATTAGAGAATAGCCTGGAGTGAAAATTTGTTGACAAGTAGAACTGACTGACCTTTAGAGACTCCTGCCAGGAGGGTTTCGGGCACGGTGTGCCCGAGTCGGGTATACAGGGATGCAGCTTGCGCTTAAACAGGATGAGCACGCAGTCCATGATGCGCATAATAAGATGCGGCGGACGACCTAACTTACGCACAGTGGCTATGTGAGCTGGCTTGATGGTATTCAGCGCATTCTCAGCCTCCTCTAAGGCAGGCTTCGCTGCCTCAAGCTTCTCCTCGGCCAAGGCCTTCTCGTTGGCAATGCAGGCCACTAGAGCCTCCGCCTTGTCCTTGACGATGAGCACCTGATTCTTGACTATCTCCGCTTGCATGGCACGCTCAGTGACCTCAACTAACACAGATTCGGCATTTTTGGAGGCTTCGACTAGCTCTTCCTCCATGACTACCAGATCTTTTTTAAGAATCTCAACCGAGGCGGAAGCCTCTTTCAGTTTCTCCAAACCCGTATCCATCTTCTCCACACCATCGCGCAGCTCTTGCTGCTTGAGCTGGTAAATGTTTTTATAGCCGGCAATGAAGTTCAGATAAGACTTGGGTGTCACGTGAGTGGCGCGACGGAAACGCTGGAAATATTCGTGCGATGTTTCCGCAACGACGTCCTGAATAGAGCCGAGCGCATTAACCAGCTCTTCCTTAACGGCCGGTGTACACTCAATCTCGAAGTGGCTGAGAAAGTGTCTGGCAACCGAGACCAATGCGTCCTTGGGCCACGGATGCAGCCAATCGATGGTGCAGCCGGAGACCAAGGCGGGAAAGCGCTGCACCCGCGATCTAAATGTCTCTCCCACAGGTGAGAAACAAAAAGCTACGTGCAAATTTGTGCAGGTGCGCGCCAAAAAAAACTCCATCACACTTTCCGGGGTCGCTGTTTTGCGTTGATTTTCGCGTTTCATGACCGGCGTCAATTCCTGCACGATTTCGGCCTGCTCATCGCGCGAGAAGAGATTGGATATGACGCCGCTCGAGAGTATATTATTGAGATACTCGAGGAAACCTTCCTCTTTGATATCCATATCGGTGAAGAGAAAGGTTGTGCCCTTGCCCTGAACGCCACAGGTGCGATAGAGCAGCTTTAGGTCCTCTAAAAAGTTGGCCACATTGTACGAACGCGTCAACGCAATTTGGAATGTCTTGTAGCCGGCAATGAAGGATGCCAATTTCGTCAGCGACTGTTTTCCAGAACCTCCGACCCCGACTAGCATAACGTTGCCTCTCGGATGCCGAATGATGCGGGAGATCTTCACCAAATGCAGCATTGCATCTGGGAAGAAAACCAAATCCATTCCGGAGCCTCGCACCATCTCATTGAATTGGGCGAGAAACATAACGAGACGCTCGCGTAGCGCTTCATACGAGTTATGAGAGTTCACCGGTTCATAGACCTTGGGTAATTCCATATCAGTGTCCTCGCCCTCCTCGCCAGTTGGCTCGGGGGCATCCCGCATGAAATCCACAAATACCGGATTCGGTATTATCATTTGGGAATGGGACTCACCCAGCTCCTCGCGCACTAGCGCTGCCAACTCTGAGCCGAACCACTCCCTGTCCTGGAACGTGGTAAAACGATCGGCAAATACACGCGTACACTCATGCTTCCACAATGACATGAGCACGCTCTCCGCGGTGATCACTGTGGATAAGGTGCCAACCATGCCCTGCCAGATTCGCGATAAGTCGCGCAAACTAAAAACGTAGTGGAATTTGGCTGGCGTAGGCAATAGCTTTTCTCGTGTGCGCTGCCATAGATGCCGTGTCACCAGTATCAATTTCTTGACCAGATTGCGAACCTCGGGCACAAAACCGCGCTTCGCATTGTAATGACCCTCACCGATAACGCGGAAGATCTTATCAATGGAATCGTTGTCGGGTATATTACAATTAAATACACAAAATTGTCGCTTCAAACGAGATGGTATATCATTTCGTCCACCGCCGGGCAGACCCATGGCCGCCACATATTGTACATCCACAATGGTGGTGAAATCGCCTGGTTTCTCCAGGCTATAGAAGCCCTTCATATCCATGGACTGTCGCACAATCTCGTTAGTTACCTGATCGCCCCACTCATTGATCTCGGGCAAATTAATGTCGTCAATGAAGACGATCAACTTACGACCACCGGGTGGTCCAAATGTAACACCAACACGCTTCTCCACATAACTTTCGATTGTGCGCTGAAATTGATACGGACTGGTGGCCGATGAGAAATTGAAAGACCTTCCCATGTAGGTCTCAATGTTCATTTTCTTCATGAAGTTCTTCATGATGACGGTTTTGCCAGTGCCCTGTTCGCCGATGACCATCACGGCGCGCTCCTGATTGGCAATGGTGCCGATCAGATAGTCGATACGCACATTATCCACAATGGGCACCAAAATACTTAAATAGTCCGGTGTGGAAAGCTCCGGATACATGTAGGGTGTGACTAGCGTCTTCCACGACTGCCACACGCCCGTTGGAGAAACGAAAAAGTCAAATATTGTATTTTCATGGGCGCTACCCTTCGGGTAGTCCAACTGCGGAAAGGTTTCCTTAACGAACAGATTCATTTTAACGCGATCAGTAGTCGAGAGATAACCCCCCAGGCCCCAGGCCAGCGCGAATACATACAAGCGGTGCAGATGCTCCGGCGTACACGTGTCTTCCTTCTCCTCCACGGCGCTCTCCTCTGGAGTTTCTGTCAAATGAAAACCAATATCTTTTAATATCCAAATATATAAATCTCACTTGGAATACAAACACACACAAATAGCACATATATCTAATACACATATATTGGGGTTCAGTGGGGAGCACAGGCTTACATGGAAACTACAACATCACTGGACGTACACTGCATGGGAAGGAACAGCAAGTTGTTACAAATATTATCCAATGCCAATAAAACAAGAGTATCACAAGATAAAAGTACCAAGCATTCAATACTCTTGTAACTAGATATACTCTAAACTAAATCACGGATTTATTTAATTAACAAAAGCTTACTTCCTTCCCAGAACAAACACATAGACTATTTTACTGGGTGCAATTTGGTTTAGTAGAGGAAGTATTATGAATATTACAGCTCCAGCTCAATACAAACACACAGAAGCGGGTTTTCAGCAAAAAGTTAATTTGAATAGGTTTTGGTTTTAGAATGTTAGCTCTACGAGAAGGTTTTACATTTTACATTTATCTATTAGGAGATTACGAATTTTGTATACTTTACCGACAATCTGACTGCCAATTGATTGCCGTCGCACTTCTTCGATATGTTTTTGATGCTCAAAACGCTTGGCCGCTGATGATTGAATCGTTTTGGATGGGTACAACTGCTATATGGGTTAAATTCGCTTCAGTATTGAACTTACCATCTTGACTCTCCTTGCTGGACAAGCTCACAGCCTGCTCATCCTCTTTCTTTGAAGGGATCAGTCCCTCCAATATAAACAGCATCTGCTGCACTATGTTGCACTGCAACACAGGCATTTGTAGCTTCACATTCTGTGCACCCCAATTGTAGACCTCGACAAAGTTCTGGTCGAAGAGTTGAGAGAAAGTCGCCTTCTCGCCAGGAGCTCGATTTTTTAGCCAAGCTTGAACAACTATGGGTTTAAAACTGTAAATATAAATACAAATTATTGTCAAAAAAAATTCTTACTAGGTCGTGAATCCAAGCCGGAGGAGCTCATGTAAACCATGCCATTGCGGGAAACTGTTGCCGGCGATGCATTATCGATATTATGTGGCTCAAAAATAATCTTAACCGTTGGCGCCATGGTCAGTCGATCGCCATTGGCCAGTGTCAGGGTCTTGTTGTCATCCAGCACAGAGTTCAAATTTTCTATCCAAATACTATCCACGGGACCATCCAGCACCAGCCAGACATGCTCGCCAGCTTTCAGCTTCAGTGTCTTACGCCACAACGCCGAGAAGATGCCATCGGTCCAGTCATTGGTTGCCACATCGAGACGTCCGAACATCTGAGCCGCTGTTATAGCCTTAGGATTCATGCGCATCTCTCGATGACTATCGCCCATCTGTGTCATGGCTTTCATCAGCGTATGGATGCAGGTACTTTTGCCAGCACCACTTGGACCTAGGGTCATGATGCCGTGTCGCACATTCTGTGTCTCGTAAAGCTGTATTAGCTTTAGAACCCATGGAGGATGGTAGACCAGACTAGCCTCTTCCGTTTGCTGTAGTATAGCTGCTTCCAATTCAGGGTAGTTGGTCTTTTCGAGAGTCTGTTCGACAGATAGATTTGATATCAGTTTTAGACTTGTTATTATTTTATTCACATTTAATATGTGGCTCACCTGATTGGGAAACAAGTCCGACACCAGCGATATGAAGAGCGGCTCATCGTCGTCAATCAGCTTGGAGAGATTCATGTCGCGCAGGACCCGCATCACAATCGTACTCTCGCTATCCTTAGAGTTCCGGCGCTTGGCTGCGCCCAATGTGCGCAGTACGGACAATATATTTCTCAGACCGAAATCGTAGTGAACTTGTTTGGTCAGCTGCTCCTCGCACAGCTTGTACAGGGTATAGAATTTACGGGCCAATGTAATATTCTCCAAAAATCCACAACTAGCCAATTTCACTCTTATGATTATCTGTCTATCAGGCACCATCATGGCCACCGTGCGAAATTGAATTTTCAAGTTCTCCGGCAGCTCCTTGCGACCAGCATAGCCTGGATTCTGTGGGTAAACATTTCAAATCGCTTTACACATGTTTCGATTGCTCTCTGTATGTGGACTGTAAATAAATAATAAATGCTTGCAAATATTGTGCACGAGTGTACCACATACATATACACACATAGTTACTACGATGGGACCCCACACACAAGACTGGATACACTCGACGTGGCACCCATTTACCTTTCACCTCAGCCACCATACATAACTCAACCACCCGGTGGCGTATTTTGACGCATTTGGATGCGACTCGCAAATATCAATAAGTTTATCAAATACAAATTGATTTATCTTGCTCGCACTCTGCATGTACTCCTCTCTCATTCACACAGTCAGCCAGCGAATAAAATATAGTTAGTGTGCGAGTCATGCAGTTCACAAATTGACGGAGAAAATTTAAAAGGTGATACAGTTGTAATACAGTTGCACGTATTAAAGTGGGTTGAAAGGTGCCTGAGGCAAATTCCATTAATGGTTAAGCTGATATAAAATAAATATGCAGAAGACATACATTTATTTATGATAAAATTAAACTAAAATAGAGAACGAGAATTAAAGAAATGTAAAGTTTAGAAATTAGATTAAATATTTATTGAAACATAGATAGATATTAATTAGTAATACCTAAAAAATATATATGCAGAAAAAAAAAATTATATTTATAGTAAAATAAATTTAAATAAAATAGAGAAAACATTAAAGAAACATTAGAACTTATAAGTTAGCATTAGTTAACTTGGAAGTTAGAATTACTATTTATTAAAAATTTCTACACAGATCTTAAATACTACTTTGAACTCCATATGAGCGAAAATTTTATTGCTGACAAATCCTTTCAAATTAACCGCCAGTTATTTTTTACACAAATTCTGGAAACATAATCTTGATAGGCAATCAACATATTAGAACGTCGAAAACTGTCGCACGTTAACCAAAAGTAAAAACTCATTTGTCAATTTATGGGAACATTTGATACGAGCAGAAAATAGCAAAAAAAAAATAAATAAATAAACCAATCGATTTTGTGGCACGCTAATCCAAATGTAAACATAATCTATGTGTTGAATGTGGGCGGCGCGAGTTAGTAGGGAGTGGCAAGGTAGTTGCGACAACGTGTTATTGTGAGGTTGCCCATTATATTTCCTCTTTTTCTTTTTTTTTTTTTTTTGTATAGAAATAAGCAAAGTAGCCACAACAAAGGATTTAGCCAATAAACGGGGACAGCATGTGCATGTGTGCGCGTGTGGGTGTGAATGTAACAGTGAATGTATTTATGTGTGCTCTCCTGTCACATAATGTTTCATTAGAATCAAAATGCAGTCCCAACGGGGAGGGCAACTGTTACATAAACGCGCCCAATAATTCAGTAGGGCAAATTAAAATTGCGCATACGACCCGAGGGCCCGGCGTAAACAAAACCTGTGCTAATGGCTGGGTGTGTGTGTGTGTATGTGCAGCAGAGCAGAGCATTGTGTAAGAGCTCGCCAGCTAATCGCATTACACATTGATAGTTGGCAGTGGGCTGATAATTAAAATGCGGCACTAGACAGCACTTTTTGGCTGTCTGTTAATAAGCCATTTATTCTCGCCTAAAAGCCCGAAATAATCACATTTTGTAAACGATGTCAGAAATGGGATGCTCAGCTATCTCTCTCTCTCTCTCTCTCTCTCTCTCTCTCTCTCTCTCTCTCTCTCTCTGTCTCTCCCTCTCTCTCTCTCTCTCTCTGCTCGCGAGTGTGTGTGTGTGTATGTGTAGCTGTCAATTTAATTATCGCTTAAGTTGAGCAAAATTTTACATGACTAATAACGCGGCATTGCAAAAAGCTGCTGTCACTTTGAACCCCTGACTTCACCCTCGGCTTCTCTCGCCAATTTCCCAAACGACCTTAATGTGTTTGCTTTTTATGCTTTACTTTTTTCCAGGCTGGCGCTTCTTTTTACAATTTTATATGTGTTTCGCAAAAAAAGAGTACGTATATGTATATTTAATAAATATCAATTTGACTTGAAAGCCTCGCGCTTGACGCAAATTTTTGTTGACCCGTTTTTTTCTGTGTTGCATTTTTTGTCTGCCTTTTAAATTTGGCTTGACGGCAGAGCGCGTTGGCGAAAGTTATATTCTCACATCGCATTTTCAAATTGTTCGATATTTATATTTGCACTTCACAATGTGTGGCATTCATTAATTAAAATATAACAAATTAATACAAATACTTTTGGTATTTTAATTCAGGTAACGCCTGGTTTCCACATTATTAAAGCCATTATTAAAACTTAGTTATAAATTTGAAATAAATATATATGTCAAAAGTAGCCCAACTTAATGATTTCTTTTATTTACTGTTTAATGTCTGTCGGGTATAATAAACATGTATATTAATATAAAAATTTATGCCTAATAAGGCTTTGCTGTTTGTTGACCCTCGGGTCATTGTACATATTGTACATACAGACTTAAAGGATAAAAAAGAGCATTTTTAATCAAAAGAGTCTCATATGAGTTTCACTCACATACACTCATACACACATCAATTAATGCTCAAGTATATTGAAATTAGCGTTAAATACATTAGAGAAAATTGCAATTGCGACGAGCTGAGAGCGTGATAAAGTGCGCTAGTTGAATTAGCAGGGCCATTAACTAGGCACTTAGGGCAACTAGAAAAAAATTATCTTCATAAAGAGTAAAAAACAGCTTACCATGGTTATGAAGATGCCAAACTCGGGATTCATTTCGATAGTGTCGCCATCTGTGAAGAGGAAAGTCTTCTTTTTCTCCTTCTTGGCGGTAAGGACAACGGCCACCTGTTGGGCCGCCACTGACAGCACGGGCAGCTCAATGCGATTGAATTCGTCGAAACAACCCCAGCTGCCGGACTGTGCCAGACCCTTATAGATACGTCCAAGGCCCCTGCACAAAGGGAACAGCGAGAGCAGCGCGAAATTGAATGAGTTGTTGCTCAGCGATGTGGGCTGCATTTTAAGTGCCTGCTGTCTTTTGTTTGTAGTCCTGTCTTACCTGTAATCCATTTGATCGGAACAATTAAAAACGACAACATACTTGGCCAGCGTCTTGCCCATATCCTTGACTGTTTCCGTTTTGCCCGTGCCCGCCGGTCCACACGGCGCGCCGCCCATACTAAGTGTCAGCGCCTGGGCTAAGGTAATGTAGCAACTGGAAGTAGGCGTGAAAGAGGATTACTTATAGAAAGCCGCAGAAAATTGCATTTAAAATGCAAAAGTCTAGAAATTAATAAGCTTTTTCATTATTTCTTAAGAATATTTTCTATTTTTTAAGTGCCAACGATTTCCTCAGAGGCATTTGGCAACTTAACATGAAGACAAATTGCGTTTATGCCACACAACACGGGCCATTTAGCTTAAGCAGGTGCTGTCAGCCAAGAGCTAAGCTATTCCCTTTGGCATTTCCCCCACCACGGTATCAAAGTAAGCGTGAAATTTACAATAAGTAAAAGAACAAGGCCTATGCTTCGCATGATAAACAACGCAAAAGTCGGAGGCAGTGAAAAAACGGAAGTTCGCACAAAAAGCTGATGTCAAAAACATAAACTCCAAATACCCTCTCAGACAGGCAGATGATGATCTATTATTTAGACAATATTGGAAATTTCAGACAAATGATTTGGGTAAGAGGAGAAAGCTTATAAGTATATAAATATGTCGTATAAACATTCTGTCCTTTACTTTACCTTAACTATATCAAATCAATAATTTCATTTTTAATTTTCTATATTTCTTTCTTCTATAACAAAATAGTTATATAGACTACTTTAACCCAGAGCTTGTATAAGTTTGCTTTCAGCATAGTCATGATGCCCCTTGAAAGTGTATTGCTAAAAATGGCCTCGGGATGTTTGATGAAATATGCCGTCAGTTAGCATTCCGGGAGTTGAGAGTGAAATGTTGCTCGAGAACAGTTTAGGTGTCCAAAACTTTATTTATATTCTTCTAAGTGAAATTTATCTTTGCGAGCATGTCAACGACGTCGTCATCGTCGTCATCGTCGTCCTCGTCGCCTTCGCCCTGCTGCGTGGGTTGTCAGTCGTACAGTAGCGGCATAGAAAGGATTTCAATGTGGCCGTAGTTGCTGCCACTGTCTGTTGCCATTGCGTATCGACTTTGAACTTGTTTAAGTGCCGACCAGCAATTGTTGGCCATGTTTGAGTTTTGTTTGGCCAGCGCAATTCGGCAATGGGCGAAGACTGTGCGGGGCATGTGCCGCACGCCCGAAATGTCTCAATTGCTGGGCTGCGTGAAAGTTTTTGCACGTGCCACATGGAATGTAAATACAATAAATTAATTTATCTTAACTTCTGTTTCGCAAACAATGAAGTTAAACTTCAAGTTGTTATGACAGTAGCAATGAGACTGAAATTTAATTGCTGTTCTATGAGAAAGTTTCACCAAAAACTCGATTAGTTAGTTAGGCTAAATATTGACATTTGATATCTTGAGATAGTAGCTTTTATAATTTGTAACAAAAATATGATATATATATAAATATATAGTACTTTAAAACTGTATAGCGTTTACTCTGGCACACGCCCTTTTCCTACCATTAATGGCAAACTTTACTTCTGAAAACTATTATGTAATATATATAGAAAATATTTGTTAAACTCTCCCTTTCTCTGTCTATTTTTCTTTGTCTTCCTCTCTCCCCCTCTCACATGCGGTTTCACCAGACAGTATCTCCATCCAAAATGCAGATGACAGAACACAGTTTTTGCGTTTGCCATTGGCCAAAGTTTTTTTTAGTTAGCTAAAGCTAAAATTAACTTAACCAAGCTGTCGACTTTAAAACATTTTAAGAGCAACCACTTAATTCAATTTACAAGGCAGCCATCTGAAGCGCTTAACGTGGTCTCATACTTACATTAAATAGCAACGATAAAGTTGTTGATGGGGTATTTATATAAATATAAATGGGACATACCGATCCGTCAAGGGCGTTATGACCAGCCGATCTGTGCAGCCAAGGTATTCGTTCTGGTAGGTGAAGGTGACATCGGTAACAGATATCCAGGTCTTGTCCAAGTCCTCCTTAAAGTAAAAGCGGCATTGCTTTAGCCACTCGAAGTCATTTGAGGATTTGATGTTCATGCGACACTGCAAATTAGAGAATATATATGAGCAGGGTATAGCTTAAAGTCTGTCATACCCTACCAGTATATCAAATATATCCCGCTGATGCACATGTATGGTAATCAAGGTTTCGAAATTGGTTCTCTCGCGCTTGGACAGATTGCGAGTCGTCTGATCGATGAGCGTGTTGAGCATCTCAAGGAATTTGTTGTTCGTCTCGGACATGACCTTCCTCTCATGCCTGGCCTGCATCAGAGCCATTTCTGCATCGCGAGTCCAAATCATTTGTATGCCCAATAAACCAATTTGTGCCGGCACCTTCTCTAAGAAGCTCAACAACGTGAAATTCGGGTCGTTTATTGTCGCATAGGCTGTGCGTATGATGGAATGCAGTGACTGCTGTGCTGTGACCAGCAATTGAGTTAGCCATGTCTCGACCGAGCCCTCGGCACGAATGGCACGATCCAGCTGAATCATCTCGCCCTCGCTGCTGATAATCGCCATCATCTTGTTGTACTCCACGTCATGGAATCTGTAATTAAGCAGATTGAATGAAGATGAATTGTGACTTTCACTTCAATTATAATACTTGACGCATTTGGTGTTATCGAAGATGTTTAGCAAGTGATTTTGAATGGTATGCGAATCGGAGCCCTGTCCAAGTATCTCGAGCAGAGCTGGATCCGAGACAAAGAAAAAACGCGGAAACATAATCCGCTTGCGTTCTAAATAGCCGCTCAGGGATTTCTATATGAGAGGGAGGATAATTAAAATAAGTTAATAAATATTTGAATATTTGTTTTAATGTAGGATTTGTTAAATATATCCACGTCAGGTATTTGTATATTTTTATAGGTAGTACCTGACATATTTCTAGCTGCTCCTGAAGATGTGGCAACAGCTGCTTGAGCAGATCATCGCCCACGCAGCAAGCCACAACGCCTGTTTTTAGAATTTTGTTATAATATTTTAAGCATATGTTATAACGTAATATTGTTTAAGGAAAATGCCACATTATTATTAGGAATTAAGTAGAATTTATATTAAAATACATAGTCTTCTAGAAAAATATTGCAATTGACTTACCTGGAGTCTCGTGAGCACGCTGCATTATCTTTTGCCAGGACTTGTCAATTTTGGAGAAGCGCTTCGCCTCCTTGGGCAGCTGCTTGGCTATGTCGCCGCCAACGAAGACAGCCTCGAGATAGACCCACATGTTTTGTACAAGCAGCCAGCGTTCCAGTATTTCATTGGAATTGGACAGATCGTAGACCCATTGCTGGATTTGTTTGCGAAAGGGCGCATTATAGCGATTCGATAGCAATGAGCCGAGTACCATTAAACTATCCTCCAACTGGCCAATGGTCTCGGCTGTTGTATCACCGCGCAGCAGCAGCTCGCCGCGATTGTTAAAGCTCATGAATTGGAGCTCGTGCACGGACCACTCGTTGGTCACCTGCTTCAGCTTGGCCTCAATATCCTTCTCCTTCATGGCGCTGATACAAATATCTTCGATGTCCTCCTTGTGCTTGAGCAGCGGCGCCTCGAGTATGTTCTTGAGCGAGAAACCCTCCGAGTCGAACTCGAAGATGTAGCGAGTAACATCCATGATCCGTTGCCAATGGCGTGGCTTCATGGCTTTATTCGCCATCAACTCCAATAGTGGGCACATGTCATTGAAATCGTCGATGGTCTTCTTCAGAGCATGGAAGGCGGGCCATTCCTTCAAGCCCTTGGGTAGCTTGCGACAACGGTTCTGGAACTCCATTAGCTCATTGTTAATCTCTTCAATGTCGACCTCATTCCACGGTATATCGTAGTAGCTGCTAACCCTATCAATCACATCATTGTATAGCTTGTAGAGTTTCTGCAGCAAGTTGAGCTCCTTGCGTATTTGGCCCAGCTCTGGATAGTCGGTTTGCGGAAGACCGAAGAGTTCCTCGCCGCTTTGGTACGTCTGCAGGCGGCGCCACATGCCCTCGAAACGATTCTGGAACAGTATCAGACGGTCGGAAGCCTCGCGCGGCGTTAGACCCGCCTGCATGGGTCCCGCTGTGCGATATTCCGTCACATAGGCAATCTTATCCTGCTTAAAGTTGTCTAGATTGCTGCGCAAATCACCCTGGAACGCCGGCTGCATTTCCAACAGTTTCACCTGCGCCTGCAGTGCTCCAGCCAGTAAATTTTGAAAGGTTGGTCGCAAATTGTCTACCAAATCAAATTGTTCCCGCTCCACCTGCACCTCATAACGGGTGAGCACATTGAAGGCTTCCTGCATGTAGGAAATAATATCTATAGATTGTGAAGCCTTGGCACATTTGGCACTCACCTCAATCGGATCTATGCGCAGTTCCATGTCCACCTCCTGTTCACGTATCTTACCAAGGGTCTCCATTATCATGCGCACATCGTCCAGGTCACGTATGGGTCGGTCCAGTTTACGATCCATCTCATTGATCACCGCATATACATAGTCCATTTCCTTCTTATATTTCTTCTTCATGGCTTGGCCGATTTTATGGTTGCAGGCTGAAAAGTGAAACAGACCCAAAAAGTGTTTACACCTTACTAGGGAATAAGGAAAGCCATTAATCAATGCAAAATTCTAGGCAGGGGGCTAATTGATTTTCGCTTTCGTATTTGAATTCGCATTCATGCAACCAGACGTGGCAACATGGACCCACATTTATTTGCTCGGGCTTCCTTTGCTCAGCTAATGCGGTAAAATAAATTTGATTACCTAATTGGAAACCAATAAATTTGAATAGCTGACTGCTATGGCCTATTTGTCTACGATTCAGTGTGTGTGCGTGCCCTTGGTGTGTGTGCGTGTGTGTATGTTAGTGTGTGGGTGTCAAATTTATGACGAATAAGCTGATAAATGTTAAAGGTGTTACCAAAGAAAATCAAATTAAGAGAGTCAAGATGTCAAAACAAGTTTCAGGAATAATTAGGAATGAGTAATTCTTTGAAATGAACTAATATTTAAATTTAACTAATATTTTAGTACTGAAGATTTCATATCTAGCTATTAATGAGGATAAGGAAATCAAATTCCATTTTTCCGTTATTATAATATTACAGTTCACATATGAGCTATATAGTCTTATTTATGAGATGAATGTTTCTTATAAGCAATATGATTATGAAATTACATATATATAATACATGAGAATTTTTTTCGTTTGCTATATAATAAGTTATGGGATTATAAGTTTATCAAACTCCATTTATCAGTTAATATTATATCTACAATCATGCTATAGAAATACGTTCAGTAGAACCCAATCTTACACTTCACATACGAGCTAAATGGACTTATTGATGAGTTGAATATACCCTATAAACGATATGATTATGGATTATATATACACATGATATACATATACATTTAAAGATTATTTACATTTTATATATAATTTAAATAGTTATGGACTACTCACACTTGATCTCAATGGCCAAACCATACTTGAGCCTCTCATTATAGACCGCTACGCATTGTCCGAAGACCTCCATGTCCGGCTCAATCAGAAGGTTCGCATCCAGTTCCGCCAAGCAGCGCAATGTGGACTCGAACTCTTGAAGTCCGAACTCCATCAGCTGGCGTGTGGTGCGATCGTTCTTCCATAAGAAATGGTACGGCTTCCAGCGTTTGATGTAGGTTTGAATCTCGGGTTTGATGTTCTTGGTGCAGCTGGAAAGCTGATTGAGCGCCTTAGCCACCTCTTTGTTGTCCATGATGGCCGAGTAGAAGCTCTTGAGCATATACGGCATCTGGGGTCGCTCCTCGGAGGCCAAGCAATAGATCTTGCGGCGTCGATTCTTGGAGCCACCAGCGGCATCCGTGTGATTGCGTCCGACGCGCGGCTGCACCGTCATCGAAACTTGCTGCGGTTGGTAAGACAAGATTTTTGAGAACATTGCGAAGCTATTTAGCGGTGTGGTACGAACCGGCGGATCCTTGCCGCTGGTCCACTGCGCCACACCCTTCGCAATGCCCGTGATATTCTTGCCAGCCGTCACCAAAATGTCCTGCAGCTCGTCCAGACTCGGCTTGATCACCACATTGGGTATCTGCAGCTGCGCGTGCAATGCAAATATCGGCTTCTTCAATGCCGTGTCATTCTCATCGGCGATGAACCGACGCCGCATTGTATCCAAGGCCGCGCGTATCACCTTGATCAGCACATCGATGACCTTGCGGCTGTAATAGCGACGCATTTCAACGACAGCATTGCAGACCATGTCCTATAGCAGACCGAGAATATATTAGTTATGCTCTATGCTAAGCAACTTCTGCGTCCACCTGCATGCCCTTGGGCAGACTGTCTGTGGTAGAGAGCAGCGTCAGCGGATTCTCGAAACAGGACCACAAAATGCTCCAGTCTTGCTGTTGGCCACCAGCCCCTCCACTAGCACCACCCGATGTATTCGCAGCTGAAGCTCCAGCTGCTCCACCTTCCTCCGCTTTGCGTCCACCCGATCCGGACTGGTCGCCCTTCGGCGTGGCTATTGATGAGAGATTTGCATACATTGAATCGAGTTGAGCTGCATAACAATTGCAGGACTTGCCGTCGAACAAGGTAACCACATCATCGCCAGCAATCTCCTTAAACGTCTCCGTTGCCTTGTCCACCAAATTAAGAACTTCCTCCACTGCCTCCGAGACCATCTGACTTTTCCGATTGAGTTCAATGGCAGCTTTTCTGTGTGTGACAAAAGGAATTTAAATAATATTTATACAGTTGCAATTTTTCGATTGCTGAAATATTTCAGTTTAAGCTTAATGGAAGAGCAAATCAAATACGAATACTTCAGTAAACTTTATGTGAGAACTTGAAGTCGTATTTTCTTTGATTAAACTTATAGCTGGGGAGCATAAGGAGAGTCCCCACCACATAAGCACATACTCGCACACATTCTTTTATATGCAGATCAAGTTATGTATCTATGCAAATGAAAAATCTCATACATAAATTAAAATTGATAAATTCAATAAATCACACAAAAGCTGACAAAGCCAACCGCAGGCAGCTAACTTGATGGCAAAGTTCAAGCGAATCTTGTTGCCACATGCCACACTCACTCACACTCACTCACACTCATACACACACACACGAATACACACATGTTTATAACTGACAGGTAACAAATTTACCTGCATGCCTCCTCGCTGCGTTCCAGAAATTCATCAACTGTCCAGATTTCATCGTCTGCAGCAGGAAATATATGTGCAAAGTTTTCGCAAAGCATAAAATTAAATAGAGACCCAAGTGGGTTTCAGCAATTAGAAAGGGGGTCACACCTGCTGGCAGTATCTGCAGCGACACCTCCTGCATCCACATGAGCACATTGAGTATGCGGTTCGAGTAGATATCGTGCACGCGCGCCACCAACACCTCGAAGGTCTCAATGGCCTGCTTGCAGCGCTCATAGAATTCGGTCCAGTTCTGGTTGGTCCACTGCATGAAAAAAAATGAACGGAAGTGCGATTGTCAGAGGCAGAGAGCTTCAGTGAACAGAATGTGCCACTTACATTGATGGTGTGCAGACCCGGCTTCAGCATGGCCGTCAGACGCACCAGCTGGGGCAAAAACAAGGGACGCACCTCCAGCTTGACAGCCCTGACCGTGGACAAAAACATTTTGATAAGGCTCTACGGAAAGAGAAAAAATGGAAAAGTCAGAGACAAACTCTGAGCAGTTAAAGGTGTCTCGCCTCACATTCAACGAGTCCTGTATGGTGATGAAATACTGATGGCGACTCATCAGCGTGGCAGCCACAATGGGCAGCTCGATTTTCAGCTTGGCCAGCATCTTGGCCTCGCGGATGAGCAGAGGGATTGTGGGATGCAAGTTGACAAATAATCGATCACCCTGCAGACAGAGCAGCGGCTGTAGTAGGCAGGCATCGGCCACACTTATATCCTGATCCAGCCAAATGGACACTATCTCATCCTCATACTCCTGCAACACGCCCATCACATTGTTGAAGCGCACATCCAGATCTCTGGCTAGTGGCAGAGTGCTAAGCACTCCGTGATCCATCACAGCATCCATCAGCTCCGTCAGATGCAAGCGCAGGGCGCGACACCAATGGATGCGCCCAGCGATGGGCGGAAAATTGCGAGCCAGAGGCGGATCATCGCGCTGCCGGCGAAAGGTCTTCAGTATGCGATCCACCTCTTTCTCTACATAACGTAGTATGCGAGTGTATTTCTCATCCATGCGGGTCAGCGGTATCTTCTCGCTGACCTTCTCGAAGCGCACCAGAAAGCGAATGCACTGAGGCGTCTCCCATACCGTGTCGAAGTCTCGCTCGATCAGTGTGGCAATCGTATCCTTAAGCGAATCCGTTTTGGTCATGAATCGATCGAAGTCATCATTAAAGTCTGCGTTGCGATGATCAAGGTAATCGTACTTCTTGGATGTGATTTCCTTTTTGGCCTCCTCGAAGTGATTCGAGGCATCCTCCAAGGCCTCGCCTAGCAGCAGACCCTCCAAGCGGCGCTCAAACAAATGATTGTAATCGTCAATCAAATTGAACATATTTATGATTTTGGAGAGACGCTCGCAGAACGTGTCGAATTTGCCTAGAGAGAAAAACCAAAATTCAAATTTCGTTTAATTTATAATTCTCTTGTTCACTCACCAAATACAAAGTTTTCGGAGAATCCAAATGGAGTTTGATGTGGCAAAAATGGTTGCTCCCTGACTGTATAATAGGTTTCATGATAGATATGATTCAATTTGATGCAGTTACTCAATTTGGTGCGTATAAGAGTTCGATCTTGAGACCAAATAGTTTCCTTGCAGCGACAAGTGATGTAGGACTTGCATGTCTCAATCATTTGGTTTGTTATCTGTGAAAAATAATTATTGTTAAAATATAAATAAATATTGTTAAAGTATAATAGTGTTAAACAAATAAAAATATGTTAAACAATGATACAACAAAGTTGTATTTTTTTAGTATATATTTGTTTTTATTAATGTATTTTTAATGATACATATAAATATGGTATGATTTTATTATTATTGTTTTATTTTAACTTTTTTTCTATTCAAATCTAATTAAATTTTGGTGTGTCCTAATACTTATATTTTGTACATTAAGAGTACAGAATTTACTGTCTTTTATACTATGATGAGTTGAATTTTTATGATATATATTACAATTGCAAGAAAAAAAGGAAATGGAAATAGGCACAAATTTGAATGCAAAACAAAAACCCTAAAAATGTGTTTAAGTAAACTGCAATATCTAAATTGATTATAAATTGGAGCTTTGAGCAACTATTTGAATTCTCAATAGTCCCAACATCTCATTATTTATTGTAAATAACTGATTTGACACGTCCGCACAATAAACCAAAAGGTCAGCGGACAAATAATATCCTGCAAGCCACAGAGGCCCCATGGCAATATCGAGAGGTAAGTACACTCAAAGAGCAAAGGTCACAGGAAAACAATCAACGTGGCATCCTGAATCAAATAGACAGGTTATAGCCAAAGAAAGTGGCAATTGGAATAGCAGCACGAGCCACCATTTCAATGCTCATTTCAATTGGAAAGCCCTAAGGAAGTGCGACTAAGTAGTGTAGGATGGTAATAGAATTCTTAGCAAAAGATATTTAAATTTAAATTAATTTTAACTAAGAAGTATAAAAATTGTATATAAACAAATTGAATTCGATCTCCGGCCTGACTTACCTTTACCATTAGCGCCGAAGTACGTTCAGAGGTGTTATAAAACTGGGAGACACTGTAGATTAATCGCACCGTCTGCAAGAGACTCAATATGGACTCTTTCATGCTGACCGGATCGTCCAGATATAGAGAATGGCAACACGTTTCCATGGCCTGTATGAACTTGGAATTGTCACGCGCCTCGTTGTAGCAGAAGGTTATTTTGCGATCGGTTTCCTTCCATTGGCGCATAATCCTCGAGCCGGCTAGGAAAAGGCAGTGCAGTGTAAACTGCACTTCCTTGTCCTGCAGATGAGCCAGCAGTTGGGAGAATTGAGCGCCTCGCTTCTTCCAATACTCCAGCTCGTCTTGAGGTCCACTGTGATCGTTCTCCTTACGAAGCTGCTCGCTCTCGCCCAGAATTTTGAGTATGCCCTTCGACCAGTTGTTCACACGCTCTTCCAGCTGTGCGCAAAACTCCTGATTCTTGGCCATATCCTTCACCTCGTCGACCACAATGCAGCCATCGAACATGTCGCAGCCGTCGGCAAATACATTATAATGATCGCACACCTGTTCGCAGACGCGCAATGCACTGCAAAAGGATCGCAAGCCCGGCAACAGCTGACCCTTGATAAGTCCGCAACTCACATCCTCCTCATCGCCCTCAAGGCTGGGAAAGGCCAATGCCTGCATAAACACAAACTCCACAATGCGCTCGATGGAGGTGACCAGGCCAATATTCTTGGCATCGATGACGCCACAGTATCTAATCCAATGAAAGAGACAGCGAAAATATTCAATTACCAATATCCTCAAACAGTGTGGTTGGGAATGTATGTGTGTGGGCGTGGCAGGGTGTGTGTATTGCATAAATCCCCGATAATCCATGTGCCAACAAATAAACCCCAAATTGGCTATTCTTAGATAACAGTTTTTGAATTTGGCCAACAAAAGTGAAACTTATGAAAGATAAACAAAAGCGCAAGCTGAAATTGAAAACAAATAACGAGAGTAGACGCCTTTAAGATACCCTACTGGGTATAGTCAATTATTATTTCCTCAAACATCTAAAGTTGAACTTTGAAGTTGATCGGACGCGAATGTCAGAACGAGAAAACGAGAATAGACAATGTGAATATACCCTATAACCTCATAGTGTTAATATGTATATACCCCATTTACAATAAAAACAGGGCACAGATTACTTCAACCACTTACAAATCCTTTTGAAAGCCCTCCTCTGGCAGCTGCTTAGACGTATTCACACGAAAGATATAAATACAGACGCCAGTAAAGGCGCATGTCCAGCCATCAGTTAGGAACAGTTTCTTATGCTTGGGCGGAGGCAATCCGCTGGGCGAGGCGCCACCTAAAAGCGTATCAAATATAGACTAGAAGATGGGCATATATTATAGAGCTAACGTACCTTGTGGCGTCTTTGAGCTACTCGATGCCATGCCCGTACGTGAGGGTCCCGGCTTATTGGAATCCACCACAGGCGGCGGCTCCGGCTCATCCACCTCTTGATAGAACCAGAGTAGCTTGTTCTTCATATTCGGCAAGAAGAGCTGATTGATCTCATCGAGCTGCGAATATAGTCTATAGATAGTTTGTTGCCGGTAAATATAGCTAGATGTGCACTACCATATCCCCTTCGAATATATAATCCATGAGCTGATGCCGTGGCAGCTGTGTCGCATCTATCAGCAGCTGGAAGGTGAACTCCAACCGGGGATCCATTTCCCCGCGGCGAGCCTTGCGTTCGCATTCTTCGCGGCGACGCTGCGCTTCGTCCGGGTCCATGGCCATAGTTTTTTATTTGTTTTTTTATCAAAGATCCAAATAAATGGATTATATATTTTTTTTCCAATATGTAATCCGTTGAACCGTTAAAGTACCATAAAAAACGCGCAGTAAATTTTAGCAAGTGCCGCAGAATATTATTTATAATATTTATTATTTAATTAATTAATAATTATTTATATATGATTTTGTTTTATTTGATTATTAAATAAAATTTTTTTATGGTATTGGAAAAAATCAAAAATATACATTTTTATTAATTTTAGTATTATTTATTTATTTCATTATTGTATTGATTTATATATTTATTATATTTTATTTTATTTTGTAATTATGTTTTATTTATTTATTTATTTTATTTTATTTTTTTTTTATTCAAATAATTTGTATATTATTTTTCATATAATTTCATATTTGTATTTAGCATTTATATATTCAATATTTTTGATTTTACAAACATAGTTTATTTGTTTTATTTTATTTATATTTTTAAATATTTGTTATATTATTTATAAAGTTTATTAGTTTACAGTTTTCGCCATTGCAAAATTCAAAAACGGGGAAAGACCAAAAATATATTAGTTTAAAAAATAGTTGGTGTTGTTCTCTATTGTTGTTGTGCATATTAAGTGCAAACAAAAATCTTGTTGAGGCAATGCTTTCAAAAAAAAGTATATATATTTATGCAAAATTCAAAACTACTTACAGCAAGATTTGCCATATCAACAACTAGAGCAACTTTTACTTTCAACTGTTACTTTTACTTTCAACTTTTACTTCAAAAGTGCAGCTAGAGAAAAAAAGAATAAAAATATACGTTTTCTCAAAAAACAAACAATTATCTATTGTTTAAGGTTGTTAGTGTGTATATCTAAATAGGTAGTTTTAGTTTTTGAAAATTCGAGTTTATTCTGCAAAGAGAGTGGAGCATTCCGGAGATGGCATTACAAATGTGTTTAAAAACAAAATCATAAAATATATAATAATAATATGTTGTTAATATATACATATACACATACACAAACATATTTATACATATATATCGGCATATGAATATATATATAAATATATTTCTGTACATATCTAATTTGTTAGCCAAATTACTTGTTAGCTTGGTTCAACTACAGCGCATAACCTTATAATTTATTAATCAAATTTATTTTTCGCTTTTTACACCATTTAAAGGATTACATAATCAGCCAACGAGTACAAGGCGCTAAGGGGTTAATATTACAATTTTTACTGAAGCAATAGTTATTTATAATAAGTTTGTGACAAATTGAATTGCCCACTAATTGGTTAATTAGTTAGTTGGATGTTTGGTTTAGTTTAGTTTTGCTTAATCGCTCAATTGGCACCTGTAAAATGTCTCCTTCGTCCTCCTCCTCTTCTTCATCCTCACTGCCACTGCCTTCATTTGCACGCATTGCCAAAACATGTTCAACCAATTTTTTCTTTTGCACAAACATGTTGTCAACAATTTCACAGAATAAAAATCAGAATGCAAATAATTTTATAAATTTACTATTTTTGCAATTCAACTTTCTATCACGCAGCTATTATGCACGACTGTAAAAATCAATGCAATAATTTTATTGAACAAACAAACTCTCAATGAAATCAAATTACGCGCCAGTTGTCATGACAACAGAAAGTCTCCAATTTGAGTGACATGATCACTTTGGGCGCCAAAATTCAAACTATATTCATTGCCGCAAGGATTTTTTATAAAAATTTAATCCGATTGAAAAGCTGTTTTAAACCTAAATACATAAAAATAGTTAACATACATTTTAAAAACCGTTAAATACTTTAATTTTTTCTTGATAAGTTTAGCAGAACATTATCCTACACTGTCTCATCGATTGGCAATAGATTCGATATTTATAGACATCGATACTCATTTATTGCAGACGTGCGTGGTACGTAACAGCGTCAGCTCTGTTAAATTTAAATTAAAAACTGATTGTATATTTAAGTGTAGTATTCTGTACCATATGGTTGCTGTAATT
Organism: Drosophila hamatofila; assembly: GCA_035045345.1. Taxonomy (NCBI): domain Eukaryota; kingdom Metazoa; phylum Arthropoda; class Insecta; order Diptera; family Drosophilidae; genus Drosophila; species Drosophila hamatofila. The sequence continues at coordinate 29,641,758 of JAWNPA010000020.1, read as the reverse complement.
TACAAATAAAACTTCATCAATATATTTCGCGTTAAGAAATCAAATTTCTCCCACTTCCATAAAAATTGAACAGCTGTTAACATAACAGTGACAAGTGAGAGCAAAACGATATGAACTAGATGAACAAAATTTGTTCGTTCAGTTGTGTGATTCGCTCCGTCGAGTGGAATGATTCGATACAACTTTAATCTAGACGCGTGCTGTTCTTTATACAGAAAAATTGTGGAGAACTGCCGAAACAAATAAATTAAGAGACTAGTAACAAATTCTAAATATCCAAAAGAGGTAAGTTATGCGTTTTACATATGAGTCATTCACAAATGCAGTATGAATAAAGCAAATAATGGTGTAAAACAACATGTCTGAAAAATAAAGCTGCTGCAATGAAAAAAATCAAAATGGCGTAAGCGGTGCAAAAAAGGAATGAGCAAAAAGTAGCGGCATAAGAGACAAACATTGTAATAAATTATATAAAAATCAAATACATTTGATTATATTTTTGTATATGTATGCATATATATATATGTTTATTTATTCTACTTCCACTTCCCGGTTACCTCATTAACAGAATTGCCGCCATCTGAATCAGCACCATGTCGAACGCAGATGTGCAGTATAATCAAGGCTTCACTCAGAATCAGGACAATAGCGAGGACTATAACGATGACAATGACCAGCAGCAGGAGGATGATGACCAATACGATAACGATCAAAACGATGGCGACGATGACTCCAATGTGAAGATCGGAAGCGTTGGCGAGAGTCCCAAATTTATAAGACTACGCGGTCTACCCTGGTCTGCAACGCACAAAGAGATTCTCGACTTCTTGGTCAATGTGGAAGTGCTCAATGGATCGCAGGGCATACATCTGGTCACGAGCCGTGTGGATGGCAAGAATACAGGCGAAGCCTATGTTGAGGTTGCCAGCCAAGATGATGTCGAAGAGGCACGCAAGCTAAATAAAGCTAGCATGGGTCATCGGTACATTGAGGGTACGTCGTAGCCAACAATCATAGCTTAACATGATATTAAATTGTTACCTTTTGCTTCTGCTATTTTAGTCTTCGTTGCAACACCCAAGGAGGCAAAGGAGGCTATGCGTAAAACAGGCGGTCATGGTCATGCCTTTGTTGTCAAACTTCGTGGATTGCCCTACGCTGTCACAGAGCAACAGATCGAGGAATTCTTTACCGGTAAGACCATTACCTAATCCTGGCGTCCTGTATTTGTTTTGATTTACATATATTTAGCGGGCAGAGAAGAAAATATTGTAAAACGTACTGATTCGAATGCATGTACAAACAATTTATATATATTTATTATGATCATAATAGATATACATATATATATTTATATATATATATATATGTATTTTAAAAGATATGTATATATATTTATATATATATATATATTGAGCTACGAATTGAGTGTTAGTCTTGGGCTTCACCTAAGTTGTATACCCAATCGTCTGGGCTGTTAGCATCCAAGGACCAGGGGTCGTTAAATGCTTACACATCAAGATACATTATCCATAAATTTTCCATACACACACATAACATTAGTTTTTGTCTAACCAAGTACAACCCTTTGTTTCTTAAATGTATTTAGGATTGTTAATATAACCAATATAATGCAATCGATTGTATCAATCATAATGTTAGATTTTTATGTTTCTCTTATTTATTTATTTATTTTTTTTTTATAAATATTTATTAACAATTCTAATGCACAATCAGTCTGCAAGTTAAAGATATTTATTTCAACGTCGTTTCTCGATTATATATTTGAAAAAGTTATCCTTCAAATTAGGTGGCCTTCCTGGAACTGCCACAAGTTCTTTTTGAGCAACAACCAAGCATAAGCAAAAACAATTCACCACTTCTCTATAAAAAAACAAAAAAGTAATCGCCCATTCTCTTTCTTTCTCTGTATCTACCGTTAACCTTGCAATATATATATATGTATATATATATCTCTATATATTTGTATAAATCTTTGTTGGTTATCGTCATGGGCAGGGTTGGAAATCAAAACGGATCGGGAGGGCATACTTTTTGTTATGGACAGAAGGGGTCGTGCAACTGGGGAAGCTTTTGTTCAGTTCGAAAGCCAGGATGACACTGAGCAAGCCTTGGGCCGAAATCGGGAAAAAATTGGGCACAGGTGGGTCTCTTACACATCATATATTTACCAACTACAACAGCAACAGCAGCAACCACAACAACATCCAAATACATTAAATGGTAACATGAATAAATAAAACAAAAATGTATTTTTAAATTGTTGCAATTATGTCAGCAAATTAAAACTAAAAGCTAATTTATATACGTTCCTATTTCAGTAAAAAATTGTTTATTTGAGAAACAATTACATTGTGCATATATATATATATACATATAGTTTATATATAGAGCACAGGCTATGGGTGCAAACGAACAACAGATAACGCCTATTAACCAGAGAAAGAGTTTGATAAATTATATATGCTTCTATTTAACATTTCTATACCCACTTGTCTATTATTATCAAAGGATAAGCTTGAATAAGATGGATTAATATGTTATTAACCATAGCAAACCTCTCTACCTATATATCTGAATCTCTTGATCTGTTTAAGCCTGTTACTATTATCTAGACAATTTCAACTAATGTCTTTTTATGATCTTTTCTTTTTGAATGCTCCCAGGTATATTGAGATATTCCGCAGCTCCATCGCTGAGATGAAGCGGGCGACAGGCGGCGGTGTCGGTGGTGGACGACCGGGACCATACGATATACGTGATCGCGGTGCCAATCGTGGTGGAAACGATTTCGGCGGACGCAATGGTAAGTGTGACCATTGAGAGCCCTAAAATGGCGAAATTTAACTCAGGAAATATTTATTTCCGATTGAAGTGTTGCTTATCTTTAGACACATTTGCATGTGACTAATGTTTGTATGGACCATTATCTTTTTGCAGACTGGGGCAACAATAGCAACTTTGGTGTTGGCGCCAATAATATGTTGGGCTTCAACAATTTACCTAGTTTAATGAACTCGGGTAATTTTGGCAACAACTCCGGTGGTGGTGGTGGTGGAGGCGGCAACAACGGCAATTTTGGTCAAAACGCCGGTAATTTTGGCAATTTTGGTAACGATTTTGGCGATTTTAACAATTTTGGAAACAATCGCAGCAGCAACAATGGCAACAATTTCGGTAAGTAAAGTTCGACAAATGACATTCGGATAAGTTTGAGCAAACATCTATGGATAGTCAGGCCAGTTCCAATAAAATCTATGAGTGTTTTTGGATTATGACAGAGCAAGTTCTTAATTACCGGCTCTTTAATAGGGTTGATTGAATCACTAATATAAGTTGTCATGATAGTCGATCTAAATAATTTTTGTAGCCCCTTCTAATGTATGTCATAAAAGTTAATTAAGTTTATATTTAAGTCTAACTATTTTGTTTTGGCTCCCTTACAAATCTCGATGAGTTAAATTTTCTTCATGATCTGGATCTTGTCAGATATTTTATTTTAATTGAATCTAGTCACTGTTCCTAAACCTATTTCTTAGATTTACCAGATTTCCTAATTTTAAATAGCTTGATTCAAAATGTCGTCTAATAAAAACATGTATTTGTAGATATGCCAGGAAACTTTGGCAATAGCGGCGGTGGCGGTGGCGGCGGCTTTGGAAATTTTGGCAACAATTCAGGTGGGGGTGGAGGAGGAGGAGGTGGTTTTAACAGTGGAGGTGGTGTTGGTGGTTTCAACAATGGGGGTAGCGGCGGTGGTTTCAACAATGGCGGCAACTCCGGCGGTGGCTTCAACGGCGGCGGCAGCGCTTTTGGCAACTTTCCCAACAATTCCGTTGGAGGCTTTAACAATGGCGGCGGATTCAACAATGGTATTGGTGGCTTTAACAACAGCGGTGGCGGCTTCAACAATGCGGGCGGCGGCTTCAACAATGGCGGTGGTTTCAACAATGGTGGCAACTTCGGATCCGCCGGTGGCAACTTTGGACCCATTGGGGGTGGTCGCAACAATGATGTGGAGTATTACACCATCCACATGAGGGGTCTGCCCTATAATTCATTCGAAAATGACGTGTTCAAGGTAAGTCTTAAGCACCGAGATGTTGTACTGATCGTTCAATCTGACATTCTTCGTTTTATCTGACAGTTCTTCGATCCCATACGTCCGGCCAACGTGCGCATCAACTACAATAAGAAGGGTCTGCACAGCGGAACCGCTGACGCCTACTTTGACACATACGATGATTCGCAGTTGGCCATGAAGCGGCATCGCGAGCAAATGGGCTCCCGCTACATTGAACTCTTCTATGATGGCAAAACCCGTGGCGGTGTTAATGTCGGTGGCGGCACTGGCGTTGGAGGCGGCGGTGGCGGTGTCGGCATTGGAGCTGGCAATAGTGGTGGTGGCAGCGGGGGTGGTGCCGGAGGTGGCGGTGGCTTCTCTCGACGTATTTAAACGCTTCCTTTTACATTAATTCCATAATTTTTCATACGTTAATGTAAACGCAAGTATTTCATAAGTTTGTGGGCCACATTTAAACGGCGGACAACTATCAAACGCACCATAACAGATACCACAAAGGTTAGAGACCATGTCGCTTGTAGACAGAATTGGGACGTTTCAATTCTAATGAAACCACTCACACACCCACACACATATTTTAAATAATTTAAGCAAAAATGTATCTACAATCTAGACGGGCCCCCGTCCCTCAAGTAGGAATATAACAAGACAAATGGAATAGGAACAAGCAAATGTCAATTTTATTTTAATTTCTGAATCAATGATCCTGACATGACAACAACAAAAATGAAATTGTAAACAGCTATTATAAAATAAAATTTATAAATCAATAAATTTTGTATTACTTTTAATGATAATCCTATTGAACTTAGAGATATAAGATGTAGGAGAGGCAAATGTATGTGGATCGAATAGGTCTGATTAACGCAATATGAAAAGGTTCGCATTTATAAATAAGGGAGGTCTTTGTACTCAAGTTGAAATACTTATATATACTTATTTAACTTTGTAAAATATGTATATAAGAGGAGGCTCAGTTCGTACTGCCTGAATCGTTTTATTTTAAAAATACGTCCAATATACTAATAATATAGATCGATACTCTTAGCAAAATAATAACCAGTTCACTGTTCTTCACATTTCGAAGTCCGCATAATACTAGCCTGATGTAGGTCTCATCTAAACTTTTTTTTTTTAATAAATATGTTCACGAATTTGCCCACAATTGAAAAGTATTGTGGCAGGTTCTCTCAGTCCACGATCAACTTGGAGAAGCAAGTACTATTTCCCAGACAGTACCAATTATAGGTATATATGTATACTATAACAGTCCAGATCAGCAACAGATCATACTATATACATGCAATACTGTAGACTTGGTCAACAAATGTCGCGGCAGTTGCATTATTGTTTTTCTAATGGTGACGATCGCGCGCGCATTCCGCAATTCTCAAATTCTACGGAAATCGGCGTGAAGGGAGAAATAAATTGCAATTTCGTTAAACGTCGCACATAAATTAGTCGAGCACAAGTAAAAACAATTGTTAATACAGTATAAATAAGTATATACTCATATATAATGTGGAATATCTAAATCAAATACGGTTTATTTATTGTAGTGCCGTTAACATTGCAAAAAACAAAAGCAAAAATAAGTGTCAATTCCAATGGGCTGTTATTATTTTTTCTTATCCACTCTCGAAGTGAGAAATGGGGTAACGAAATGCATGCTAACTTGCACTTCGCTCGCCGAACCGCCTCAAATGGGCTCAAAATAATATATGTATATAATATATTGCGAGCTATACTTCTAATGAATGGAAGTGTTAAAACGAAAGTCAGTTGGAAAATATGAGAGATATTTGCTATATGACACTCAGAGAAAATAATATCAAGGACTTACTCACCAATATACTACATATATGAGAATAGATGGCGACATAAAAAGGCGATGAAAAATTATATAAGTTATAATATGTGTATTATAATATATCATAAAAAAATTCCGGACTTATTTTTATAAAGTAAAGAAATCTTATTTCTATTACATATTAAAAATTGCAATAATAGTATTTCTTGGTATTACAATCTTAATCTATTTGGCGTTTGCGAAACTAAATTGATTTTTGTTTCATAACACATATCACTTTCTTCTATCTAAATATCTATAGTATATATCTGTCTCTGTAATGTCAGATAGATAAGTTTCGCTTAAGAGACGTCAATGATAATTTTCGCTAATTATATGTCAATAAAATATGTACGGGACCCGAAATAGATAATGGCGTCACATACCGGACCGTAAACAGGGGTCTATAAAAATTCTGATCACACTTTGAAGATCTGCTTTTGTTCTTGCTAGTGGGTTGGGTTGTTTATTACTATCTGTCATTTTAAAAGGTGGGAATAATAAATTCACGTGATGAAAGAAGGAAATATGAACATCTTTACATAAGCCCAAAATTATAACGCTCTAATCAGCAATATCTATTTGCCAGGTTATTTATGCGCTTCACGATGCGACAACAGACGAAAACTCAAACTCAATTGTCTGACTTTTTTGCCTTTATCTGATTGTTGAGGCGTGTGTGCAAAGTTTATTTATGAAAGTACTCGTAATTTATAAGTCAAATCGTATCGTGTTTAATTTTGCAATTTCATATTTAAGTATGTGAAAGCACGAAAAATCAGCACGCTCTGCTCTGCTGCTACGATTCTCATAAGCGAATTAGGATAGAGTTTACGAGGCATTAAATAAGTTTACAGATTTCAGATTTCAGATTTCAGTGGGTTATATTTATATCATTTATTTATTTATTTATTTATTTTTTTCTTAATAATCTAAAGACTTGTGTATTTACTAAGGACTAAGCATTTTGGTTGAGTTCAAAAAGAGTGATTTTTCTTTGTACAAAATGTACTTTAATTAATTATTAATGTTTTCTTTTTAATTTTCAATTATAAAATATTTCTTTAATTTAGCTTATAAATTATTGTGTTCGTTCCAAAGATAATTTACATATTCTATTTAATTATATTTAACTATATTCCATTTAACATATTTACATTATAATATAATAATAAATATTTGCTCATCGTCTCTTATCCGAACGAAACGCACGTACTATTATTTAATGCGACAATTATAATAACAATGAAAATGATTTAAATTTACACAACAAGCGTGAATATGTGATTATATGAAGCATTTAGAAATATGGACAAGCTGTAAAATGTAGCTTTATAAATTGTAATTCTGAAAACGTAATACTCCTAATATGGAAAAATGTAATTAATTGTAGCATCATTAATTGTAGGTGTGATAGCATCGGTAGTAGTAGCTATGAATAGAAGTTGTAAAGCACAATTATCAGTTAGGATAGCGAAAACTTTATGCCCTTGGTTGGTGGGGTGTTAATTAAAGTGATGAGAATTGAGCAATATGATTCGATTTTAATTAGTATTGAAATAAATTATATATATCGAATTTATTGTAGCAAATTAATTAATTGTTACACTCGTCTTGGCTAAATTAGATTGCCATTTGTTAAATGGAATAACTATAACAAAAATCCCCGACATTTTTATTATTCAAAACTACAATCGTTTCACCCATAAAAAACAACTGGTTAATTAAGCAAAAGTCTTAAAAATACTTTATTGGGACAGGTCTAGAGCTGATAGATTAAAATATATTGATTCTCTTTTTTCGAGCGCTTGATTTATATAAAAGACCGTAAAAGAGCGTAAAAGAGCATGTTTTGTTAAGATAATATTATATATTCTATATTGAAAATATACAAAATAGCATACATAAATAATGTAGCAATGCGAATTTCATAGTGAGCGAAGTGAAATTTCCGACGAACGCGATAGAAATTCGAAGTCAATTCCAATCAGAGAGTCAATAGGAATATCAAAATTGCTCAAATGCAAATCAGCTGATCAGCAGCGTCATCAATCGAAACGGAACGAGCTGCCGAACTGACCGAAGGTGATAACCGGGTCCGGCAGCAACCAAACTACCTAACAACAACAACAACAACGATGACCGCGACAACAACAACAACCAGACCAGCAGCGGCAGCAGCAGCTGAGCTAGCAGCAGTAACAGCAGCACCGGCGACGACGACGACGACACCGGCAGTCAATGTCAGAACGCGAAACGGCGGCGTTGACAACGGAGCTGCTCTAGAATCGCTCTGCCAGCTCGGGAAACTTTCAGCTAATACGCAAAGTGAACGTGGCTAATAGCATAACAAAGAAAATTAACCGAATCAATCAAAGCGTCAATCAAGCGGAACATGCGCAACAACAACAAGTGTCTTGGGCAACAACAACAACAACAATAGAAATGAGCAAATTAAAACACGCGCTCAACAGGTGACACAGGTGCGATCAAAGGGTGGTGCAGAAGAGGGGAATGGGCTTTGCTCAGTTTTTTTATACCCCGCACAATTTGCCCCATTGTTGTTATTTTTATTATATTTAAATACAATTACATTATGTGCCATTTAAATTACTTCGAGCAAAACTGTATAAGTGAATTTTAAATACTTTGTCATGCAAACATTTTAATGTGTTCCTCAAATCAACTAACTAAAATATTAGGCAGAAGTTTTTATTCATTTCTAAGTTATAAGTCATTCACTTCAATCATTTCTTAACAAGAAAATTCCAACTCTTCAAGTTTGCTAAGCCAAAACAAAATCAGTCTACTCTGAATTCCCACTTTCAATGGGTTCAGAGTATACAAAAGAAAAAAATACTCTAAATAAGAGTGTTTGGTTAAGCTGAGTTGTTAGGCCTCAAGAGCCAGCTTGACATATAAAGTATTCAAATCTTTAAGAGGTTGGTAATTAAATAAACTTGAATCTTGAGCAGGCACTTTTACACGCCTATCGGACTTTCCCATTATAGATAATTCATAGGAAATGCAAAATAATCGCATATTCTACCTAATCGGCTGAAAACTAACCGCATCTGTCTGGCTGTCAATACAATTACAACAAAATACAAGTAAATAAAGTAATAAACAAATAAAAATCAAATCAGCATGATTTATATAAAATACATTGATGAAATACACAAACTATTTTTAGCACCTTGTCAAGTGAAAACACAATCCATAGAATTGGAAGAGTCAACAATATTTTGTTCGATTTTCGCAGTGTCATAAAATTAAATATAAACCGAATGGAGTCGATAATAACATAAAGAAGCAAAAGTATAAAACTAAATATATATATAAATAAATATTTATAAATAAATATACATTTATATAGTTAGTATGCAAATGACACACATATGAATAATGCAGTTTTTGAGTTTTTATTATATATGTATATAATATATAAAGCATGTACATAAACTCCGAAAGCAAAATAAAAATCGCATAAAATTTGAGTATTTGTAGCTCATTATCAGCTCGTGGATGAACTGAAAAAATACATGCAAATATATAAAAAATATTACAAATCAAAACTGGCTAAAACCGCTTTACACTTGACTTTCTGTTGTAACGCAAATAAGAACTTTTTATGCAAATGCCACGCTAGACGTTGTATGTATGTAAGTGTATTTACCCTCGTCGTATAGCTGGCAAATGTTCGCCTGTTTCATAAATCTTTCAAATTTGTCGTCATAACGCTGACAAAAGATTAAGGCATTTTAATAAATCTTCGTAGGTAGGCAAGTTGCAAGTGCTTGCTTTAATTTTTACAATATAGAGATCGTAAATTAAAACACGTTGGGCACTTGGCTTTGAAATTTCTGGATTACTCAGTTTTTGGTATACGATAAGACCTTTGCTGAAGTATTTAGTAAAGAAATGGCCACGCAAGCTCTCTCTCGAGCTAAATAATGCACAAAGATAAAATTGTATTTAAGTTTTGTTTCTACAGTGTGTTCGCTGCGCTGTGCGATCTCATTTTGAATAATTAGAGAGTGCGCAAGATGCTTTAGCACAGCTCAACAAGATTCAGTTCTTAGTTATTTTTGCAATTAAAACTGAATTCAGAAAAGCAGCATAATAGAAATAGCAGATGATTTCTAAAATACAGTTATAACTTCTATTAATATACTTTTGCTTATTGTTTAAACTTTTCAACACTGAAATAAAAAATGCCTTTACTCCGTTCTGAAAACTATATTGTCCCAGATATGATTATTTTGTTCTTCATTACTACTGTTCATTAGTGTATACTTCACCAATACAAGTGTACGATGCATTTGCGCAGCGGCCTTCAAAGCATTGCTCTCCTTAATTCACACTCTGCATATACTCTCCTCTCTCTCTCTCTCTCTCTTTCTCTTTATGACTCTCTCTCTAATAAGCATAAAACTTGTTTTGCATCCCAATTCACAGCTAATTTACATGTGGGGGCGATCGTTGGGTGTTTAGTGTTAGCAAGCTGAGAGAGAAAGAGAGACAAAGTGGGTGGGTATATTGTTTGCTCGTGCATAATTTAATTAGCTTAGCTAATAAAGCAGCTCATACACAGTTATTTACAATATGCTATTTATTTGTATATCATTCCAGCCAAAAACAATAAATACACAGTCATAATATATTGGCACAGTTAATTAATTCCAAACAAAAAACAATAAAAAAAAAAGAAGAAGCAAAAAAAAAAACAAATAATTGTTGCTAATTTCTGTCAGCATTTGCCGTTAATCCAGCGCCCAGATAACACAGATAGAACAGATAATGAAACTGTGATACATTTGACAATTTCTGTTGTCGCCGTTCCTAATTAAGCCGTCACACACTCAAGTGCGCCACTTCGAATAGCTCGGAACACCCCGCCCACAATCTCGCCTACTATCGCAGTGCCAAACAACAGCAACAACAACAACTACTAGTTGTCGTAGAAGACGAAGAGAAAGAACTAAAAGAAGTGAGTAGTATCGCACCAAGGTTTTTACCGGTAACCAGAAACGCCAGCGACGCCAGCGACAGCAACAACAACAAACGTTTCACTAGGCATACGCGCTGTCAGCGCCGCCGTCGGAGTCAGCTGCTCAGCACACTGAACGCATTTTTGTTTTTGCCCGCTAAAGAGTGTGTATGTGGAAGCGTCGCGTCGTGCCCCAATCTGGAATCGCGGCAGAGCTTGGGATGCATTGTGACTGTGGTGGCGTTGGCGTAGACGTTGACGTTGGAGCTGGCATCTCTGCCGCTGCAAAGGAAGTCGATCTTGTGACTCGCTTGGTGCAACACAAAAATGCAGCTAATTGAATTTAATGCACAAGCAAAAGGAATTTGATTTCATTTTCACATGTGACGCATACGCAGAGCCCACAGCAGAGCCAAACGCAATGCGGAAAGAAAGTGCGAGTGACAAAACAAAGCAAAACGCGAATCTGCACAATGAATGCAAATCCAAAGTAAACAACCAAAGTGAAGTAAAGTAAAGAAAAAAAAACAAAAATATATAAACAAAAGAAAATTAGTGCAAATAGTAATTTCAATTACGATACATGAATATTCAAGCCAACAGCATCTTATTGTGATATTGCAACATGTTTAACAAGAGTTCAAACACAAAATCAAGTAAAAATGGACACGAATCTCTGCTGCTCGTGCCCTCTCCAAATCACACGCTGCCCCTGCGCACAAGCTCCAATGCGTCCTCGTTGCGCTTCAATATGGGTCACGACCACGACCACGACAAGAGCCCAGATGGTTCCGAGGAGGGGCTGGGCTATACGCACACACTGGTGAGTTACAAAAAAAAAGTGAAACTTGCTAATAAACTAATTTTTATTATTAAGTCTTTTTATTTTTCTTATAATATTTTGAAAATATTAAAAAATTGTATTATGTTGAGAGCTTTGATACCTCAAGAAAAATAAGAAAAGGTTTTTAAAAATACTTTATTTTTATAGAAAAGAGAAAACATAAGATACTTTAGTATTTACAGCTTCGAACCTGAAATATCACATTATTAATCTCATTCACAGCCGGGTTGTGTATACTTTCTATATGCCCGACAGATATGATTATAGATTTGTAATATTATTTATTTTGGTTACTGAGCGCGACCACATGACTTTTCAGATCATATGATCAGATTTACGAACACAGATCGAACACATGATCTGGCAGGCTAGGCCAACAAGACAACCAGTTGAACAAAGACAAATATGTATGGACGCACATGTGTACGAGCGTACTCCAACTGGGTTTATCTCGCCATACCTGTTGGTTAGGCGTGACGTATTTTATATATCATATATATTCATATACAAATTAATTTTTGCATAAATTATAGTTATTTAAATTTGGCAAGGGGGAATCCCATATAATTTACTGGACTAACAAAATATTTTAAACTGTAAATATATTATAAAAAAAGCACATTAAAATTTTTCAGAATTCCAAAGTAATGAGGCATATATACTATATATATATATTTAAATGTATAGGTATTCTGCCTAGTCAGCCGCATTTTTACGTTGATGTGGCTTGCTCTGATCAACAACCATAGCAATCACTACATTTTATGTACCCTATAATTAAATGCAGTGTATAATTGGAATTTTCGTTTGATACTTTGCGCTTACTCAAAGCTGAAATCTAATATTTTTTAAAAAGCTATACATATACAAATACTATATATAAATATATATAATGGTAACCACATCATCGACATGACAAATTAAGAATATAGTCTTAATTATATTCAAATTCCCTTTGAAGTTGTTTGGCCTTAGCGCGTTTGCTTTGTTGTGGATGCTGCGAGTGGGTCACCAGCTTATCTGTTTGCTTTGAAACTGTTATTCTTAAGCGTTTGGTATATGATAAGCAACAATTAGCAGGTGAGAGCTAGTCGCCAAAAATACCATATTTATAAAATAAACATTTACACAGATCTCTCTAATGGTTCTTGAAAGCTGCCAGAGATATCTTCCCTTTTTTGGTTTAACGATATATAAAATGGCACGCGCTCATGCAAAGCAATGCGATCCCAACCATCTAGTAGATATTATTAAGATTAGGCGTAAGATTTCTTCAAATCTTTTTGCGCATTTAGTAAGTCCGACGATGTAAAGAATAAATTTTCTCGTTCTATATTGTCATAACTGTGTACAAAAAGGGTATTTAAACTTCTTTGTCATTAAGTATTTAATTTTTTATTAAATATTATTAAGCGCATTTAGCGCCGTGTTTTCAGATTTTTATACAAATTAGACTAAAAATGTGCTACTCATAAGTTATTCATAAATTATTTTAACTTTTATAACGTCTATCAAGTTGATTGATTAATTTAGCACAACGATTGCAACTTAGCATTTATTGCCTAATGAATAAACAAAAGTAGCAAGTGCTGCTCGTTTTTTTTTTTTTTTTTTTTTTTTTTTGTTAGCTTGAAAGGAATTCAAATTGAACTTTTAATTACTCGTGGAGCTCATACGATATTTACTTTTTACGTAAGCACAGTTGATAACGGCTATTTCCGTAGGTCATTTATTATTATTTTGGCATTTGTAGGAAAATCCAAATAGCTATTCAATTGTTTCCCAAATGCGCTAACTGTTTTCAGTTGACAATATCATTAATGTGGACATTACTTGGGAATCTTTTTGACTTGCCGACAATTGTATTAATAAAATTATTTCAATGCACTTCAAAGCTGTTTAAATACATTTTCAATATTTACACGAATTGCAATTGGTTATTGTATTTTATTTTATATCAAAATGAGTGATAATAATTAAAGAGCAAGCTACAATAAATTTCTTGACTTGTTTAAATAGGATTGGCCACTTCTTTATTAATTAATAATATTTATCGAAAATCAATCAAATATATTGGATTATCGAAAATCTTATATATATTTTATATATTTAAGAGCATAATTTAATTTATTTTATTAACATTTATGTTAAAAACAAATACAAATAAAATTTCAGACTCGAACTAAAGGCATAGCATATAAGAGCTCATTGTGAGCAATCGATGTGAATGTAGCCAAATTCGTATTCCGCTTCAAATTCTGACAATATATGTTAGTTAGTTATTATGATTATTAAAACCTAAATTACAAGTACCACACGATAAGAAAGATTAAAAACAAACCTTCGGCCTTTGCCTGAAATAATTTCATATTCATATTCAAGCCAGGCAATCCTTCCATACTCCTTCAATAATAATAAATCCTTCAATAATAACAAATAAATTCAATAATAAATATGTAGATTACTTATGACATTATTAGAATTATTATTCAAATGAACTATTGTTTCTTTCTTTAAAGACTTTACAGTTATTTGATCATTAATTGTTGGGGCTTATCGAGGCTATGCTCCGTAAGCCATCATCATCAATCAAAAGAGCTTCCCTATCGGCGATCACTTTGATTTAGGAGGGGCGACGATTGTAGCGTAAAATCCAAATCGATTTGATTTTGCGGCTGCACTCATTGATTATGAATGTTTATGGTCGGTTTATTGTTTAATACAATTAACAATGTGCTTTATTGTGGGGCCTTAAAAGCTGTCGGCAGCTATTTCGCTACCAAACAGTTGGCCCCGGCTATAAATGTGAATTGCATTTGCGATATTATTGAATTCTTGATTCTACTTACAAAAGTTTCGAATTTATCTCGTGAATCTGTGCAAATATTACACGATTACGTTATTTGTTAACATTTTTAATTAATTTTCGCACAGGTGTTGTTGTTGCTGCCGTTATTCACGCCTTTATCTTGGCCGCAATATCGGGATTGGGAAGCTATTTAACGTGATTTCTACGGCTGCGGCAAAATGTCTGCCATGGTCTTCAGTTGCCCTGGAATTGTGGCCAAGTTCACTTTACTCTGCTTTTGGTTGCGCCTTTTTTTGTTTCCTTAAAATTAAAAACAAATCATGTTTAAAAGAAATGTTAAGGTCCGTCAAATATTCGCAAAATTTTAAACTAAAATTAGTTAGAAATACTCAAATTAAACATTTTGATGA
Organism: Drosophila hamatofila; assembly: GCA_035045345.1. NCBI lineage: Eukaryota > Metazoa > Arthropoda > Insecta > Diptera > Drosophilidae > Drosophila > Drosophila hamatofila. The sequence continues at coordinate 29,626,751 of JAWNPA010000020.1, read as the reverse complement.
ACAAGTTAATATAGTTTGTATTAGTATTACAAAAAAAATAGTATTGAATATAAAACAATTTCTTGTGCAACATTTGATAAAACTTTTTTTATTCCTGAAATATATAAAATGATGAAATGATATGCAAAGATCTGATTTGAAAATCATTCGAAGAAAACTGCTTTAAGTTTAAGATCAAAGTATGTCCTTATGAGTGATATATACTCGAATACTCATAAAAAAAATCGATTTGTAAGTATTCGAAAAGATATGCTCCATAAAGATCGAACGGCGCTTAAGCAAGTGATTCTTTGGTTTCCTGTAATTTTTTTTATAAATTTGGTAATATTTTTTAATTCCATTTCCTGCGAGTCATACGAAAATTGAGACCCGCACGAGACGAGCCTTTATTTATCTGAGTAACATAGGTAATTCACAAGTTTTTTACACTAAGCACAACGCACAACACAATAGAAAAACTTATATATGCAATAGAGTCAACTTAAATATTAAATATAAAATAAAAAAATATAAATACATTTAATATATTATATATTATAATTTTAAACGTATACTATGACAGTAAATCTCAAATGTACAAAATGATTTATGAATGTAATGGAAGTAGCAAGCAATTCAATTTGTGCCCCCTTTATGTGAATTGATGTCGTTGTGGGAATGTGCGAGTTCAGATATTGAAATAAACTGATATAATGAGATAATAGTTATCGTGCCACTATATGACGCAAAGACACCTGAAATTATTAGACGACAATCTTATTTGTTCTTTTTTAGTATTTCTTCATCTTTTCTCTTCTCTTATCTTCATTAGTAAAGAGACTTTGCGAATAGAATAATATTTGGACTTAAACTTAAAATCTTAATTCTATTTAAAAATGATTCGGCTATATTCGATTATATTTAAAAATAAATTAAATATAAATACATATGTATGTATATATTATTTTATTACCTTACAAGTGGGGCTTTCTGCTCTTTTTTCTCGCTTATATTCGGCTATATTTAAAAATAAATTAAATATATATACATATTTATTTATATATTATTTTATTACCTTACAAGTGGGGCTTGTATTCACCTCACTCAAAATACCCTTAAATTTGCATCCTTGATTTCTTTCTTATCTCTCTCTTTCGATCAGTCGATCTCTTTCTCTCTACCCATTTTTTCTCTCTCTCTCTCTCTCGCTCTCTCTTTCTCTTTCTCTATGTCTGTCTTTCACACTCTCTGTTTCTCTCTATATTTCCCTTTCTCTTCCTATTTCTCTATTCACTATATTTCTATCTAAGGAAAGACCTTCTCCGTTTGCTCTCTTCTCTCACTCTATCCCTCTAACTCTATCTTCCTCTCTATAACTCTAGCTCTCTGTCTCTAACTACATAAATCTTTAACACTCTGTATAACAATCTTGTTTTTCTTTCTCTCTCTATCTTTTTCCTTAATTTTCGTGTGCTTCTATCTGCCCATCTCGAATATTCTAAGCCTTTTTCAACAATTTTCGTGCTTTTCTGTGTGTGACCTACTTCAACACTGTCGCGTGCATTGAATTGCTGTGGATGAAGATCATTGGATCATATAATTTGCTATTCTCCAAATGTGGGATCTATATTGAATAAGCAATGTAGGGTGTTTGCGTCGCTCGTGTTGAACACCCACCGCAATCTACGACAGTATATTCAACCTATTTAGGGTTAGGCACATCATTAATGCCGTCATTTGGACAGGCGTCGCTCTAAATTGAGCAATTCAATCAAAGCAAAACTGTGCACTGCGCTCACGACACTTACAGAGCAGCAAAAAACCAAAATCTGAAAAAAGATACATTTGTATCTGAGAAAATGCCGCATAGACAATCACAAACATGTGACTCGGTGCCATGTGCATAATCCACCTACACACGTATATTGAAAAAACACTTGAAGAGTTTAAAGCAAGATGATGTCGTCGAAAAGTCGACTCAATTTGAGCTGCTTAAGTGACAAAGCACAGTGGGGCAAGATGAACAGCAAATTAATAATAATAATTGAAATACAAGTATGCATATATATACATATAAGAAATAAGTAGTAAAGAATTTAGATGAGTAGCAGCTTTCATAGCCCTTGTGCCACTGTGCGTCGTGGCATTTTCACTTTTGCTCTAGCTCAGGCGGCACAAATTATTAAATTTATGAAATTTTATTGATGTTTTACACACAAACTTTGACCGCTTGAGTGCGGTTGCTTGTGTGGGTATGCGTATGTGTATGTATGTGTGTGTGTGAGTGTGTAGAGGGAGGGGATAAATGCATGTCGGTTCTAAGCACTTGAGACTCTGTGCTACATTTTATGTAGAATCTTGAGCTTAAGCGAAACAATATCGAGACGAATCTGCCACAGATTCAGTTGAGTTCTAAACTTGATGCGAGTCGCACGCAGCTTAAGGTACTTTATCTGACGGATGCAAAAGTGCAGTAGATACCAATAGCCCACACGGGAAGCGCTTAATTAAAGCAATTGCAAAAGCAAAGCGAAGATTTGGTTATACCGCAAAGGCCCGTAATGCCATGGCAATAGCCACGATCGATTAACTAATATTCAACCTCGTGCGTCGTATCGATATCGCGTTACTCTCTTCAGCTATATTCACCTCTAACACAGATATATATATACATATACAGAACCAGCCATGGTGTACTTTGCCACTCGCGATAATCGTGATCGCAACGGCAAAGCCAAAGCCAAACAGCAAGTCGAACGTATCATACACGATGAAGAGTTTGGTGAAGAGAATGTCGAGCTGGTCGACTCCGAGTGGGCCGATTTTGAAAAGTTCATTCGTCAGTTGCGCCAGAGACGAAACAGTAACATATCCATGGAGACGGAGCTGCGGCATGTCCAGAAACACCCAAAAATCAAATCGCAGGCATTCTATCCGTGCCCGCCGCCAGCCGAAAATGGGCCCGATTCAGATTCATCTGATGACGATGATCCGATTGGATATATCGACACACTCGTAAGCACAATATATATTTCTGTATACCCAGTAGGCATAGATGTAAACGATCGACAAACTCGTATTAATCGATTTAAGTAAGCCATCCGCTTAAGTGATAAGATTTCTTGGCCTAGGTGTACCTAGTAACCGAAGCGCCAATAGCACCTTATCTTTATATCGGATATGAATGGTATATTCACCCAGCAATCCAATAACAATCTGTCGGCTTATAGCGTATATATCAGTTTTATAGATCTTGCTCACTTTAGCAATGTCTGATGTGTACAATTATGATATTGACGTAGTGATACATTTAAATTATATTGCTCACAGATTGACATCATCATAAAAAACATAAAACAACTAAAAATTTCCTAACATTAAAGATAAAATCGTACACTGTAAAACTTAAAAAAAAAAAAAAAAGCATTGAATCATCAAAGTAATCTAAGAGTATAGACTCTTTGACGCTTCTCTTACCGTTGAAAATTAGGGTATACAGATAGCACAGCGACAGCATTCGCATATTTTTGTTTGGCGTGTTTTCCCTTTCCGAGTCGATGTGCAAAAGCAATGAAAAATAATGAATGAGAATGCAGAGAGGTGCAACAAATATGTTGCTATTTTTAATCGGATTATAATGAATAATATTTAGCGTTTATTATAAGTTAAGAAATTATTTCACTGTCGAAGGTAGTAGGTTGCAAGCGAAAGGGTAACCAGGCTAGCCAAAAAAACAAATTATTCGGTTTTATGCTCAGATGATAAAAAAAAAAATTTTTTTAAATTATTAAATTGATAAACAGAAATCAGAAATTAAAAAATGCTTCTAAGAAAAAACTCTTTTACTCTATTTATTTTCGAAATTTCGTCCATATATATTTGTGGTAAATTGTAATATTGTTTAAAGTACTTAAACTTCTTAACAATTGGTAAACACTCCCAATAGAATTTTAACAATATATTGTTTATATTTTACGTCAAGAGTTTTCGGACGCAGCTGGTTACCCTGGGCAATACACAGCGTCTAGTGTGTGGTCGAAAGAAAATTTCAATAATTTTTCAACAAGCAGAAAAGCTTGCGAGCATGTCCGTTTTAGTTTTAAAAAAGTTTTCCCAAAGATTAGAACGCAGCGTCGATGTCGGACAAATGCGTGAAAATCAATAGAAAATACTAAGGAAAATCGTTACAAATTATTGTTTGGAAATAAAATAGAGATAAAATATGTATAAATAAGTGTTAATAGATATTTGAACATCATTGAGAATTGTGTTAAAAGTTTTTGCCACATAATCTGATTGTAAAAATGTTAAAAATAATTGCGATAAAATTTACAAATGTTGACGGTGCGCGCCTCAAGGGCAGCGACATGTAATTACGGCGACTTGCAATGTGAAAAATCAGCTGCAAGAAGAAGCTGAAAAACTAAAAATAATTGGCAACAAAATGCGAAACAGAAATTCGGCCAACAGCCACAGGCATGTCAAAGGCCGTAATACAGATCTAACCGACTGACACGCAGCACAACAAAAACAACAACAACAGCAACAACAACCACAACAGCAACATCAACAACAGCATATATAAGATCTATAGTATCTAACATTGAACAATCATAGAACAAATCGCATTCGTCTATTCGAATCCCGAAATTCGTAACGTAATTAAATTCGGTTTCATGTTCAACAACAGTCGCACTCACCAGGATGAGTATATTCGCGAATACGCCTTCGAGCCGGAGCTGCTGATCAATCGCGAGGAGTATCTGCGCGAGGAGCAGCGCGCCCATAAAATACCCTCCACTCCTGTTCGCCTGCGCTGGGATGAGGCCATTGCCAAGCAGAAGCAACAACAGCAACGCAGGTCCGCTGACACAGCCAGCGATGACAAGAATCAAATCGAGTTCGAAATTGAGGCATTCTACTATGTAAGATAACAACTAAATATTATATGTGGAATTAGCTCCCATTTGACGAACAACGAATTCAATTCGAACTTAAGTACGAAAATCAATAAAACAAAATCATTGCTCTAACCAATTGAAATAGTGCCTTACTGACATCCTAACCAATTAAAATAGTGCCTTACTGACATCCTAAGACAGTTTGTCATTGGAAGAAGATCCAAATTTTTCGAGTAAGAAATCGAGTTCGAAATTACCTCGAATATATGTAAAGCATTATGCATTTGGGACTGTAAGTGAATGGAACTAGCTCACATTTTCAAACAAAAACAGTTCGATATTGAGGCATTCAATTAGATTTCGATTTTGTAGGCTTTCTATTATGTAAGGATATTCGAAATCCCAAATCCGAAAGCAGCTTAGCTAGTTCGCAACTGTCTCTAGATCTGAGTGTGTACAGTGAACCAGATCTATTTACAGCAAAAAGGTATGCAAGAGCTGCTGCTGATTCTCTAGCCAATGAAGACATATTTACCCAGGCTAAAGAGACCTTCGCCCAGACCTCTGGGAAAATAGCTGCGTTGCTCGTTCTTTTGCTATTTTATTTTTGTTGCGTTTCTTACATTTTCTTTCTATATTCTTTTATTTTATCATGTTTCTTCTTTTCACATACTTAATTATTTTATGTATATATTTATTTCGTTTTTGTTTTGACCGTGGCATATGTGTTGGGGACCTTTCATATACGACTTTCAGATTGCATTGTCAATGAATTTTAGTTGAGGCATTTGAGGTCTATACAATACAGACAGACTTAAAATTGTATGCACCAAAAAAATTAAAAATTTTCCTTCTTATATGAACAGTTTATCAGCCAATAGATGTGATAAGATCGTTTGTTTTTTTTTTTTTTTTTTTTTTTTTTTGTGAATAAGCTTTCATGAATTAATCATAAACAATTCAAATATAATTATTTTGTTCTAATTTGTTGACAGTTTCTATATATTTATTTTTTTTTTTTTTTTCATACATATATAAATATATGCGTATATATATGCATATATCCGATCTTTCTATTAACAGTCTCCAAACTCACGCAAATAGACTATTCTCATTTTATTCGCTCTCTTATACTTTGTTAATATATATACATATATGTATATACATACATATATGTCAAAGAGCATTTATCTGCGTAATCATTTTCAATTTTTTATAATATGCGAATTTATTCGTTTATTTTTTTAATTTATTTATTTTTTTTTTGTTGCTATGCTGTTCATCCATGAAATGGGAATTTCCGCAAATAAGAATCGTTTCATGACGAAAATTTTTTGCTTATGGGATATTTTTTCTCTTATTTTTTTTTTCTTTATCTGTATATTTTTGTTTTTATTGTTTTTTTTTTTTTTTTTTTGTATATCCTACATACTTTGTAAGTTGCTTAGCTGGGGTATGATGTGCAATTAGAATATCAATTTATAATATACATTTTCAGTGATACTTAGCATTAAATAGCTCTAAAATCTCAGATCTCTCGATCGACTCACTCGATCCAGCGATCTTTGTTCTTAAAACTCTTTTAGCGAGTTAATATATCTGGTATCTGCTAGTCGAGCACAGCCGACTAGAGCATATTTACTTGTTTTGTTTGGTTTATTTTAAAAGACGAGAGTTTTCAAGTTATTTATAATATATATGGGACCTTTGGCTGCTGCCAAAATGATCAACAAGTGAAACGAATGCGTTAGTAAGTGTTTGGTATTCTTGGAGGATGGTGGACAACGTTTATTTATATTTTATTTCCATTGTTTTCTACAATTGAAGAGGCATTCAACAAGCCTATTAAGTATAGAAAAATATATAATATATCTTTTTTTTTTCTTATAAATATTATTAATTCACAGATGTATGGTCGTTACACGAAAGATCTAGGAGAATTTGCTAAAGATGAAGCCAGAAAACTCAAACTACTCGAAAAGCGAAGAAAGCAAGAAGATAAACAAAGAAATAAGGTAAATTCTAAATATAAGAACAAAGAGAGTATGTATATATTTATAATTTCTCTAAAAAATTAATCATGTGACAATTTATATATTATAACGAGCCTAACGTACTGAGCAATATATAAATACTTAAGGTAAAGCATAATATTTTTATAGACATCCAAATTCCAATATACTCTATATATTCACTTAACATCGAAAATTATGCAAACTACTCGCATTCATGAAATTCTCAAACGCCATTTTGAGTCTGCACAAGAATAATTTGGCATAGATCCCAATAGATCCCATTGACAGTGGTAGCTACATACAATACTACATGTAATACATACATTAAAAATAATAAATAAACAAATATATATATATATATATATATATATATATATATGTATACTAAGATCATTTTGAGCGCATCGGTTTATAAAGCAGCAGTGCTGGGAAATATTTACAGGAACTATTGGGCAAACGAGCGACGCGCATAAAACGCATCTCATCATGGATATGGAAGCATACATTGGCGCGATTGGGCGAGGATTGGGTATTCCTGGCCTTGCTCGGCATCATAATGGCCCTACTCTCCTTTATCATGGACAAGGGCATATCGATATGTACAAATGGTAAGCCCACGACCAAACATTACACTCAGTATATTTCCTAGTTATATTCTTATTGATTCACAACTATGCTCACATATCATTATAGCTCGTATTTGGCTCTATCGCGATCTTACTTCACAGCCCTTTATACAGTATGTTGCTTGGGTATCATTGCCGGTCTGTCTAATATTATTCTCAGCCGGCTTTGTGCATCTCATCGCACCGCAAAGTATAGGTAAGTGAAAAACTAACTAACTTACTAACTAACTAA